>CM042399.1:3192500-4540000 GCA_023634145.1 Thymallus thymallus | reverse complement strand
CTGATAAGTAAAGAAATTGACTGTAGATTTACGTGTGATAAATGGCCGGTCGTAAGGGATGGATAAACATTTACTGAATGGTTACCTGGAGGAAAATGCTTTTACAATTTCAATCAAGGGGAGGGTTTGGTATTTTTCTAATCTAGTCCAGGGGAGGGGCTTGTCATTTGTAATTGATGAAATGTCAATATTTCTCAATGTTTTAGAATTAGTTGCTTCTTAGGCTATATATCGCCCGATGCCACTATTTAATGTGTTCTCAAATGATCCTTAGCCTATAGGCTATGAAGTGCATGCTGGGAGAAGCACAGAGCAGAGTTATATTTCTAAGATATCTGCTGGGATGGTGTAATAATACTAGACTGTATTACACACTGTAATGGATATTCCACCCTGAACTCCGTCCTGCTCTGGTCTTACTGATCCAAAACGTTTTTGTGTGCTGCCTAACCAATGGCTGTGCTGTGTAGGTCTAGGATGGCAGGTCAGGAGGAGGGTCAAAGGTTTCTTCCGAAAATCATTTTTGATTAGACCTTGTCCAAAAATGCACTATCCTTGCACACAGACTAGCATATACAGTGGATTCGGAAAGTATTCAGACTCCTTGATTTTTTTCCACATTTTGTTACCTTACAGCCTTATTCTAAAATGTATTAAATTAATTCATACATTTTCCTCATCAATCTACACACAATACCCCATAACTTTTTTTTAAATTCAAAACCGGAATACCTTATTTACATGAGTATTTAGACCCGTTGCTATGAGACTATAAATTAAGCTCAGGTGCATCCTGTTTCCATCGATCATCCTGGAGATGTTTCTACAACTTGATTGGAGTCCACCTGTGGTAAATTCAATTGATTTAACATAATTTGGAAAGGCACACACCTGTCTATATATTCCACAGTTGACAGTGCATGTCAGAACAAAAACCAAGCCATGAGGTCTAAGGAAATATCCGTAGAGCTCTGAGATCTTATCTCCAAGTCAGCTATGAAAACTAGGCCTGGTTTCCCAGATATTTCATAGTGTTCTATTGTTTCCAGTACTTGTCTTATATTATCTCCAATGTATCGTCCATGTAAAAAACCTGTCTGATTAGGATGAATAATATCTGACAATACCTTTTTAATTCTCTATGCTAAGCATTAGCTAGAATGTTTGCATCACAACACTGAAGTGTAAGAGGCTTCCAATTCTTTAAATGGACTGGATCTTTATTTCCCTCTTGGGTCCTGTTTCAGTAATAATTAAATCAGACCTTCTTGTTGAGTACCTGATAATCTACCATTTATCTAAGAGTGGATAAAACAGACTAATAACGGTATTCTGAGTATATCAAAAAAGGTTTGGCATGTTATAATCCAATAGGCTTTGATTACATTTCTAATATCCTCGCTGGGGTTGCAAAGGGTCGGAAACTTTTCGGAATTTCTCCAGAAATGTTCCATGGGAAGTTTGCGGGAATTTTGCTTAAATTCATCCAAAAATCTAACCTTTTTTGTGGGATACACATAAGGCAATTCTAGGTCTTGTGGAATGTTTTGGTTAAACTATCCCCAATTTAATGTAATTGCAACCCTCTGCATGCACAGTGCATTCTTCCATCACATGTGCACTGCACTCTTCCATCAAGATGATTCTCAAGGTCTTGCACACTAATGAGATTCTATGGAGCGCACACTAGACTACATGCTTTCCGGTAAGTTTTGATTTCGGTACTGGGTGGGGTGAATACATAATTTTTTGTTAACTAGTAAATAGTAGCCTACAGCAAAGTGTGTTTAAATCATTTCTAACTTGTTAACAATTTTTGCTAGTTAGTTTTTGCTTCCATATGGGTTTTAGCTTGTTTGAGCCTGCTAACTGAGGAGTGTTAATTCACCTGTTTCCATACGTTTCATTAAAAAAAAATGTATCTTACAATGGATTTGTTTAATCTTACCGCTTAACTATTTATCTGTTCATGAAATTGTATTTGCGTTTTCTTTACTCATTTATTTTCTAATCTTTACAGGAAAATGCCACGGGCACTATCTGATGTGTGGAGATATTTCACTATAGCTAATGTAGAAGGAAAAGCTATACTGTCAGGTCCTGAAAAGAGTAAGATCTCTAGGCATCTCTATGGTGTCTGGAGGTTGCTGTCAGGGCTTGACAGTAGGGTTGTCTAAGCGGCTTTATGTTTGGTTTCAGTTGGTCCCCAATTAGAGGCAGCTGCCATACGTTGTTTCTAGTTGGGATCCTATTTAAGTTCATTATTGTTCCCACCTGTGATTGGTTCTTTGTTTGTTCATGTCGCACTTCAGTTCGTGGTTTCGTTCTCCCCTTTGTTTTTGGTTGTTTTTGGTCACAAATAAAATAATTTATTCACGCTCCTTCCAAAGAACCCTTTGCATAAAGTTCCCTCAGCGCTCACAACAAGCAACCTCTGACAAAAGTCCCTCTACTTCTATTTGAGGTGAAAATGATGAATCAGACACCTTATCGATAGCAACAGCTCATGGTCCTTCTGGAATCAGAAGTTTTTTTGACTCAATTGAGGAACGTAGTCAGAGAAATGCTGATGAATGTCTTGCTCGCTGTGTATGCAACTGGTTCACCTCTAATGCTCACAGGCAATGTGTATTGGAAGAGATTTCTGAATGTTCTTCACCCAGCAAACACCCCTCCAACCAGACATGCTTTATCTACTCATTTGCTGGATGCAGAGTTTAAGTGAAGGTCAAGCAAACCATAGAGAAAGCAGACTGTATTGCAATTATCTCTGATGTGTGGGCGAATGTTGGTGGGCAAGGAATAATTAACTACATCATCTCCACCCCTCAACCAGTATTCTACAAGAGCCCAGACACAAGGGACAACAGACACACCGGTCTCTAGATTGCAGATGAGCTGAAGGCAGTCATCAATGACCTTGGACCACAGAAGGTATTTGCACTGGTGACAGACAATGCTGCGAACATGAAGGCTGCTTGGTCTAAAGTGGAGGAGTCCTACCCTCACCCATTGGCTGTGCTGCTCATGCATTGAATCTGCTCCTCAAGGACATCATGGCACTGAAAACAATGGATACACTCTACAAGAGAGCCAAGGAAATGGTTAGGTTATAGCAGCAATCAACCTCAACTAGCTAAGTGAGAAAAATAAGAGCCTACATTGAAGCTGCCCAGCAACACCTGTTGGGGTGGTGTTTTCATCATGTTTGACAGTATCCTGGAGGGGAAGGAGTCTCTCCAAGAATTGGCCATATCACAGTTTGCAGATACGGACAGCCCCATCAAGAGGATCCTCCTGGGTGATGTATTTTGGGAGAGAGTGGTAAGCAGCCTGAAACTCCTGAAACCTATAGCAGTAGCCATTGCACGGACTGAGGGAGACAATGCCATCCTGTCTGATGTTCAGACTCTGCTTGCAGATGTAAGAGAAGAAATCCGTACTGCCCTGCCCACTTCACTACTGCTCCAAGCAGAGGAAACTGCAGTTCTGAAATACATCAAAAAGCGTGAAGACTTCTGCCTGAAGCCCATACATGTTGGACCCCCAAGTTATTCTGGCAAGAGCATCCTGTCTGGTTCAGAGATCAACAAGGCCTATGGTGTCATCACTATCGTGTCTCGCCACCTTGGCCTGGATGAGGGCAAGGTTCTTGGCAGTCTGGCGAAGTACACTTCCAAGCAAGGGCTTTGGGATGGAGATGCAATATGGCAGTCGTGCCAACATATCTTATCAGCCACCTGATGCAACTGGCCCTTGTTTGGGAACACACACACCAAAGCACGCAACAGGCTGACCAATACAAGGATTGAAAAATTGGTGGCCATCTGGGAAAATTTGAGGCTTTTTCAGCCTGACAACGAGCCATCCTCAACAAGGTTGGAAAGCGACAGTGAAAATGAGGCCTCAGAGTCTGATGTTCAAGAGGTGGACATTGAGGAGGTCCAGGACAAGACATGGAAGCCCGAGAAGAAGACAACCAAAGCTTTAGTTTCTAGACTATCATTTTACAGATGTATGTTGAAAACCTTTTTGGGAGATGTGATGGATCATTGGGGATCATTCAGTATTCCCTTTCTTTTGTTGTTCAGTGAAATCATTCCATGTGAAAAGTCAACTAATTTAATTAAAGTTCAATTCGTAACTAAATAGTTTTATTTTATTTCTATTGCCTCGTTGAGGATTTTATTATGTATTATTTGTCTACTTATCATAAAGTAAAAGGTTTATGTTTCTGTCTCCATATGATATGGTAAATATATCCAATGCAAAAAACATCTACATTAATATTTATTTGCATATATTTCCGTTAATTCCCATATATTCCCGTTAATTCCCACGGAAAGTTTCCACCTCTGAATAATCCCGCAAAATGTGCAACCCTAATCCTCGCACACGCATACATTCTGTAAGACTCATATATATGGCAATTATTTTATGGTCCGACCGCATTCTGTCCCCTATCAACACTTTTTAAAAACTTTTGGTGCCAGAGAGAATCACGTAAGAAAGTAATCAAGATGACTAGCTTGACTGAGCCTCCGTCACACTGTACAGTCGTGAAAAAGTAAGTACACCCTCTGGAAAGTTATCTGGACATATGGATATGTAATCTTCATTTCAACACTATTGACAGATAAAAGAAACCTAATTTAACAAATGACACTGAAAGATTATACTTTACAATCATTTATTCATCAAATATCAACAGAAATGCAATTCCATAGTTTAGAATAAATAAGTCCACCTCTAGCTTCAATAGCTGGTGTTTCCCCCTTTGGCTGAAATAACGTCATGTAGACGTTTCTTGTAACTGTCTATCAGTCTCTTACATCGACAGGGAGGAATTTTTTTCCCACTCTTCTTTACAGTACTGCTTCAACTGGGTCATGTTCCAGGGCTTTCTTGCATGTACAGCCCTCTTCAAGTCTCCACACAGCATTTAGATAGGATTAAGATCTGGGCTTTGACTCGGTCATTCCATAACCTTCAATTTCTTCTTCTTGAGACATTCTGTTGTAGCTTTTCTTTTGTGTTTTGGATCATTGTCCTTTTGCAAGATCCATGTTTGGTTCAGCTTCAGCTTTTAGACAGATGGCCTCACAATCTCCTCAAGAATTCTCTGGTACAATATAGAATATGTGATTTGTTCAATTGGGTTACCTTTATCAATGAATGTGATGGGAATTTAGCTCAAATATCCATGTGTCCAAATATGTTTAAAAAAAAAAAACACTTTCAAGGGGGTGTACTTACTTTTTGTATATCTCACTAGGTCAGGATAGTTAAGCCTCCATATATCCACTAGTTCCAATATATCCATGACATTCATGATTTCCTTGAATGCCTGTGGTTGATAGTTTGTAGTGCGATTTCCTTTACGGTCCATAGAGGTATTTAAAACCGTATTATAATCTCCCACCATAATATTAGAGTTTTGTATTGCTTGTAGGGTTGTAATAATATAATAAATGTATTATATTTTCTAAGAAGTGTGGATCATCATTATTTGGACCGTATAGGTTAATGAGCCACTAACATATTTAAAATCATCCATCTACTTTGAGGATTTGATTGAACAATTTTCACATTCAGATAAAAATTACTGTTAATTAATATCATCCCTCCTTTGAATTTCTTTGCCCATGGGAGAAATATATATTGCATATGGGAATATCATTGTTTCGTTTCTTTGACATTGATGCTGAGCTACAACCTTCTATAGCCGAGGACACCAAAAATATACTTTGCTTGGGAAGTAATCTAATTCTGTCACTATGAATTGATTAAGCTATTCACTTCCTGTACAATAGAAGATGTTTAAACCCAGACGGCTTTTAGGGAAACAGTTGTGACCTTCTCTTGTTGGGTTAAGCCATGGAAGAAGTGTAGCCAGCTGTTAAAGCTTACATTTTTTCGGTAGGCCTACTCTGTCTGGGGTGGAAATGTAGGCCTAAGTTTTGAAAGCTCAGATTCCTGATGAGCTCTGAATCAGGCTACTGTCAGGCATGCTTACCCTCTTCCCCTCATCTCGGTGGTCATTGAGCAGCTGCATGGGTGTCACGGTGCGTAGTATTTAAGGGACGATATACGGAGCGCTGGTGAAGTGTCATCCTTTTTATTGAAAATGAGATATTCTCACGAGGTATTTACAACTAAAAAGGAGAGTGAAACAAAAGCACGATAACAAACGAAAACACGGTGACTTACTTTGTGTTGCAGGCAGTGCAGACAAACACAACAGACAATGATCCACACACAGGTGGCTGTGTGTGGAGTCTAAATACTATCCCCAATCAGAGACAACGCTATACAGCTGTCTCTGATTGGGGATGATCATCTCCCTAATAATGTGTGATGACTTGGTTGTGTGCCTCTCTCCTCCCCTAGGTGGGAGTAAGAGGCCTTACCACAACCAAGCCATCACAGTACCCCCCCCCCCAAGGTGCGAACTCCCGATCGCACACACAATCCCCCCCTTCCTGAAAGACAAACAAAAAAAAAAAAATGTCCAAAAACTAGGGGGGACATGGCGGGGTACTGAGGTGGTTGCTGGTGGGGGCTCCGGTTCCGGGCGTGGCACAGGCTGTGAGAGTAGCTTCCCTCCTACCTCACGGTTGCACGCCCGGTCCGGTCCGGACCCCGGCGCGGTGGTTCCCCCCTCAGTACTCCCGCCATTCACCAAGTCCTGTCTGGACCCTGGTGCGGGAGCCCTCGACCCTGGAGAGGGGCTGACAACCGGCCCCGGACTGGGCACCGGTGGAGCGGACTGCTCCTTCCCTGGAGCGACGTAGACGACCGGCCCCGGACTGGGCACCGGTGGAGCGGACTGCTCCGTCTCTGGAGCGACGTAGACGACCGGCCCCGGACTGGGCACCGGTGGAGCGGATTGCTCCGGCACTGGAGCGACGTAGACGACCGGCCCCGGACTGGGCACCGGTGGAGCGGACTGCTCCGGCACTGGAGCGACGTGGACGACCGGCCCCGGACTGGGCACCGGCCCCGGACTGGGCACCGGTGGAGCGGACTGCTCCGGCACTGGAGCGACGTGGACGACCGGCCCCGGACTGGCACCTCGGGCTGCTGACCGTCACCGGGGACCTCGGGCTGCTGACCGTCACCGGGGACCTCGGGCTGCTGACCGTCACCGGGGACCTCGGGCTGCTGACCGTCACCGGGTACTTCGGGCTGCTGACCGTCACCGGGGACCTCGGGCTGCTGACCGTCACCGGGGACCTCGGGCTGCTGACCGTCACC
Organism: Thymallus thymallus; assembly: GCA_023634145.1. Taxonomy (NCBI): domain Eukaryota; kingdom Metazoa; phylum Chordata; class Actinopteri; order Salmoniformes; family Salmonidae; genus Thymallus; species Thymallus thymallus. Next base: position 4,532,743 of record CM042399.1, on the reverse strand, counting down.
GGGGACCTCGGGCTGCTGCCGTGCCCACCCTGGGCACCGACGCAGAGGTGGTCTTCAGCCCTGCAGCTGGTCTGGCTGTCGGCCCCAGACTGGGCACCGACACGCTATGGAGCTCCTGCTCCACAGCGGGACTGAACGTCGTGCCCACCCTGGGCACCGACGCAGAGATGGTTCCCAACCCTCTGGTGGGGCTGAACGTCGTGCCCACCCTGGGCACCGACGCAGAGATGGTTTCCAGCCCTCTGGTTGGGCTGGCTGTCGGCCCCAGACTGGGCACCGACGCGCTATGGAGCTCCTGCTCCACAGCGGGGCTGAACGTCGTGCCCACCCTGGGCACCGACACAGAGATGGTTTCCAGCCCTCTGGTTGGGCTGGCTGTCGGCCCCAGACTGGGCACCGACGCGCTATGGAGCTCCTGCTCCACAGCGGGACTGAACGTCGTGCCCACCCTGGGCACCGACGCGGAGAGGGTTTCCAGCCCTGTGGTTGGGCTGGCTGTCGGCCCCAGACTGGGCACCGACACGCTATGGAGCTCCTGCTCCACAGCGGGGCTGAACGTCGTGCCCACCCTGGGCACCGACGCAGAGAGGGTTTCCAGCCCTGTGGTTGGGCTGGCTGTCGGCCCCAGACTGGGCACCGACGCGCTATGGAGCTCCTGCTCCACAGCGGGGCTGAACGTCGTGCCCACCCTGGGCACCGACGCAGAGATGGTCTCCAACCACAGAGCTGGGCTGGCGACCGTCGCGGTAGCCTCCGTGCGAGGAGTAGGCACGGGGCGTACTGGACTGGGGACACGCACCATAGGTCTGGTGCGAGGAGCTGGCACGGGTCGCACCGGGCTGGAGACACGCACCATAGGTTGGGTGCGAGGAGTAGGCACAGACCGTACCGGGCTGGGGGAACGCACCACTGGTCTGGTGCGAGTAGCTGGAACGGGCTGTACCTGGCTGGGGAAACGCACCGTTGGGTCGGTGCGTTGAGCTGGCACGGGTCGCGCCGGGCTGGGGAAACGCACCATAGGTTGGGTGCGAGGAGTAGGCACAGACCGTACCGGGCTGGGGGAACGCACCACTGGTCTGGTGCGAGTAGCTGGAACGGGCTGTACCTGGCTGTGGAAACGCACCGTTGGGTCGGTGCGTTGAGCTGGCTCGGGTCGCGCCGGGCTGGGGAAACGCACTGTTGGGTTGTTGCGTTTAGCTGGCACGGGACTCACCGGGCTAGCGTTGCGCACCGATGGTTTGGTGCGCTGAGTCGGTCTCCTCCTCCGACTCTGGACCGGCGCTGGAGGCACCGGACTGGGAACTGGCGCTGGAGCACGACTGTCCCTGTCGTGCCTACTCCACCGCCAATCCCCATCCTGTGAGGGTTCCTCCGGGAACCCCCACGAGTGAGGGAACAGAAGCACATCGTCGTCGTCTTCCTCCGACTCCTCTCTGTACTCCCGTTCCCACGGCTGTAGGGGCTCCTCCTGGAACCCCCACGAGTGCAGTGGTCGGGGCTCTTCTCCCTCGATCCCCGACCACCCCCATAGCCCCCCCCCAAAATCTGTTTGAGGGGTTTTCTGGGCTCCAGGCTGGTCCTCAACTCTAGCCCGGTGACGTGTCCTCCGTCTCCGGCGCCTCGGCTGCTCCGGACCCCAGCCTTCCTCCACCGAGCGATAATAGGAGTGTTCCTCCTCGGTAATTTTCCCCATACCGAGGAGGATATCTCCTAATGTAATCCCCCGTTGCGTCCCAGGGTGGTGGATCATTCTGTCACGGTGCGTAGTATTTAAGGGACGATATACGGAGCGCTGGTGAAGTGTCATCCTTTTTATTGAAAATGAGATATTCTCACGAGGCATTTACAACTAAAAAGGAGAGTGAAACAAAAGCACGATAACAAACGAAAACACGGTGACTTACTTTGTGTTGCAGGCAGTGCAGACAAACACAACAGACAATGATCCACACACAGGTGGCTGTGTGTGGAGTCTAAATACTATCCCCAATCAGAGACAACGCTATACAGCTGTCTCTGATTGGGGATGATCATCTCCCTAATAATGTGTGATGACTTGGTTGTGTGCCTCTCTCCTCCCCTAGGTGGGAGTAAGAGGCCTTACCACAACCAAGCCATCACAATGGGGCTTCTTCACCAAGCTAGACCTCAGGAGTGTGTATATTCTGGTGCGTATTAGGGAGTGGGACGAGTGGAAAACATCAGGGCATTATGAGTATCTTGTAATGCCATTTGGCCTTATGAATGCTCCATTGTGGGGTGGTCGTGTACATCGATGACATACTGGTGTATTCGGCTACGTGCGCCCAGCATGTCGCCTTGGTTCGCAGGGTGCTGGGAAGACTGCTGGAGCATGACCTATATGTCAAATTCGAGAAGTGCGTGTCTCCTTTTTAGATTTCCAGATTACTCCTTTCGGGGTGGAGATGGAGGGACCCCGCGTAGAAGCTGTGCGCGATTGGCCCGTGCCTACTACAGTCAAGGCGTTAGAGGTTTTTGAGTTTCGCCAACTACTGCCGACGCTTTATCCGTTTCTTCAGCTCGATCGCCGGTCCTCTCACCTCTCTGTTGAAGGGTGGACCCAGCAAGCTGAGGTGGACTTCAGAAGCGGTGTTGGCACAGCCAGACCCCTCCCTCTACTTTATCGTAGAAGTGGACGCCTCGGAGACTGGTGTAGGGGCGGTGCTCTCACAGAGGTCCGATACTCTGCCGAAGTTGCGTCCGTGCACCTACTACTACCAGCAAGTTATGTTGACCATAGCGGGGGCCCCATCAGTAGTAACGGAGACAAGCTTACAAAAGGGCAGTTGGAATTTGTTAGCAAACTCCATAAAAGCTTTAAAAATATCTTCGCCCCTTATATGTCCTTTCAGTGGCAAAATGGCGACTAGTTCCTCCTCCGTATTCATGCTGTCAAATACCATTCTGATGAAAATGCATGACTGTTCCTCATCTACCATATCTGTGGACTCGTCAAACTGGAGGGAATAACACTCGCAGTTGTCAATATCCTTCTTCAGTTGATCCTCAAGGTTCTAAGCTATTCCCTCACATCTTCTTGTCACCGTATTTCTGGAGAACTGAATGTTATTGATGGCATGCATAATTTCAGTCTTATTCTTAAAATCCCCAAACAGCGAGTCTCCAGCCTCAATAAATGCTTCCTTGATCATCTCCCCATCTTTCAACAACTTTTTATGCTTAGCAAGAACGCGACTCACACTATAAGATGCTATGGTTGCCGCCTTCCCTTTGGTCACAGGCCTTGTGGAAATTGACTGCTGCGCTGCCAGTTGATTTTTTAGTTATTCTACCTTTCTTCTTCGTTATTCAGTCTTTGCTGGAAAATCTCTTTCCTGGGTTTTGTGTGTGGATTTAAAATGTTGTTATATGTTACCGTTCTTTGGAATAACGATGCTATTATGGCAGATGAGGCATTTTGAGTTTGACATGACGAAAGAATAATCCTCCCATTCCTTGTAATGGGAGGATTGATACGTTTTCCGTTTGTTTTGTATCCTTTCCTTCACTCATTATTGCGGCTGTTAACCACGAAACTGACTACAAAGTTAGCCTGTTAGCTACCGGCCTGGCATCACCGTGATCTCGACTTGGAGTTGGCGGGCGGCATCTGACCGCGCTAACCAGGCATAAGTCAAGAAGCGGGCAGGGACTGGTCATATTTTATGTAAATCACATGTCTTTTCAGACATTGCTGTGAATGGAGGACTGTCGATTATAGGCATTGATTTGTGTGACTGAATTTTTGTAGATGTATAATCATTAAAAATAAAATAAAAAATTCCCGATTGACTAGCACCCCTGTGCTAAGTAGTTGCAAGAAGCTAAAATTATAAAGTTGTCCATGATGAGTTTCAAACACGCAGCCTTTGGGTTGCTAGACATTTGCGTTATATGCCTACCAATCCACCCAGACCAAACACCCTACATTCGTTTTTACCTTAAGTAACCTTCTGTCTTATGTAACCATACGAAACGTAACATATCATACTAATTTCAATGTCCCGGATTTACTTTGACTATGTTACGTCTAGTCTATGAGACCAGGCTTGCTTAACGCAGCCCAGATTGGGTGACCAGCTTTGGCAGAACTCATGTTATCAGATTCCCTGCGCTGCTTAATTTGGCCTTTGCCGTTCACCTCAGCTCTACCAGCTGCTCAGCATCGTCTCGCAGGGAACTTTCTCGTTAAATCAAGGTTAAATAAAATCAATTCCTACATAATTGGGGCTCTGAGATTGTTAATTAATCAGAACTCTGGAGAAAAGGAATGACGGTGGATCTTTAGGCAGTGGGGGGTCTCTGTGCCATATGGTAGTGTGCTGTATATTAGAACGCCAGGGTTTATTAATGTACTTACTTCAGCAAGATCACACTGTAATCTGACATACTTCTGATTCATTAAAAGGTTTAGACAGTTGAAGCAAGCGGACACATTTTCTTCAGGAAATGTACCTTTTCTAATTCAATACTGCTCCAGCGGTTCCAAAAATGGCAGCTCAGTGGAACCAGGAAATCCCTGGGTTGATTCTTCCTCGCTTGTGGTAGCTAAGAACATATTGGTTTTAACTAGAAACATGGAGGGGAGGAGATCAGCACCTGTCCAAAGTTTTTATTTAAAAAAAATATATTTTGTCATGCCCTCTCTTATCTCTATTCATTAATAAGTTGAATGTTGTGTTTTGGGTTGAAAGCCTGCTGTCCAGATACTATATTCTCTAATTATGCCATTTTAGTGTAAGAGCTGAAACAACTGCCTGAAATTCCAGCATGTTTTGGTGGGTTGGAGTTTTGACCTACCTGGTTGCATGACTAGGTGGTACATAAATAATAGACCAATAAGAAAGAGAGTTCCAAACGTCTCTGCCAATAACAGCTAGTTTTCAGTTTTCCCCTCCCCACACAGACCACTGCCAGACAGTCCTAGCAAAATTATGCTTGAGAAATTGCTCTTTGCTTTTAGATCACAATAAGATACTTAATTGTTACCCAGCAATTATTTGATATTGAGATAATAACGGCTGCATTAGACCTTTAAAACCTGTGTGTGTGTGTGTGTTAAACCCTGTCTCTCCCTCATCTTCCCTCATCTGCGTGTTTGTGGTGTGTTTTGTCACATATGCTTAGTCGTGCTTTTCACATCACTTGCCAGTAATGGCTGCAGGGCCTGAGTGACATACTGTCCACATAAACTCCATGCATTATTGAGCTAATGGGACTGGGAGGGTGTCAGCCGGTAAAGTGCTGGTAAAGACTGTCCATCGACTCGTCCCAGCGGGAAAGGGCTTCACACCTCCCTCTCCCTGTTCTGGGTCAGTTATGGGACAGTAAACAGAGACTGGGCATGGTGTAAACCACCTGTGGGGCTAGGGAGGGGTTTCACAGCCAGATTCAAGTGAATCATTGCAAATGCTCCAACTGACCCTTGACTTTGTGTCTAATTGCCATCATATCAAATGTATTTATAAAGCCATTTTTACATGATGTCAGATGTCACAAAGTGCTTATAGAGAAACCCAGGCCAAAACCCCAAACAGCAAACAATGCAGATGTAGAAACACGATGGTTTGGAAAAGCTCTGAGGAGTGGACAGGAGAATTTCACCAGATAGGACAGACTGACCCTTGCCCCCCGGCACATAGACTATTGTAGCATAGATACTGGAGGCTGAGACGGGAGGGTCGGGGGACACTGTGGATATAACCCTGCCCACTTTGCCAAAGCATAGTCCCCACACCACTAGAGGGATATCAACAGACAACCAACGTAATACCCTGAGACAAGGCTGAGTATAGCCTACAAAAGATCTCCTCCACCACAAGCGGACGCAAAACTGGACGAACGATCACGTCAGTGACTCAACCCACTCAGGTCAAGTATAGCGAAAAAAGCCTGGCACGACATGACGTACCCCTCCTAGGGGCGGCATGGAAGAGCACTAGTAAACCAGTGACTCAGCCCCCGTAGTAGGGTCAGAGGCAGAGAATCCCAGCAAGGGCGGTTTGTCACTCCAGTGCCTTGCCGTTCACCTCTGCACCCCTATGCCAGACAATCATAGGACCTACTGAAGAGATGAGTCTTCAGTAAAGACTCAAAGTTCGAGACCTTCTTCCGTGCCTCCAGCTGTTTGCTTAGATATTCTTGTGACGTAGCGTACATGTAAGTATGTACGGCAGGACCAAATTGGAGCGATAGGTAGGAGCAAGTCCATGGAATGCTTTGTAGGTTAACAGTAAAACCTTGAAATCAGCCCTAACCTTAACAGGAAACCAGTGTAGAGAGGCTAACACTGGAATAATATGATAAAATATTTTGGTTCTAGTCAAGATTCTACCTAAAGTTTATTTAGTGCTTAATCCAGGTAGCCGGAGAATAGAGCATTGCAGTAGTCTAATCTAGAAGTGAAAAAAGCATGGATTAGCATTTCTGTATCATTACTGGACAAAACGTTTAAGATTTTTTGCAATTGTACGAAGATGGACAAAAGCTGCCCTTGAAATATTCTTGATATGTTTGTCAAAAGAGAGATCCGTGTCCAGAGTAACGCTGAGGTCCTTCACTGTTTTATTTGAGACGACTGTACAACCATCAAGATGAATTGTCATAGGTCCTCCCGAGTGGTGCAGCAGTCTGAGGAACTGAATTACAGTGCTTGAGGCAGCCGGCCGTGACCGGTAGACCCATGAAGCACGGCACAATTGGCCAAGCATCGTCCGGGTTAGGGGAGGGTTTGGCCAGCCGGGATTTCCTTGTCCCATCGTGCTCTAGCGACTCGTTGTGGCGCCTACAAGCTGACTTCGGTGGCAAGTTGTAAGGCGTTTCCTCCGACACGTTGGTGCGGCTGGCTTCCGGGTTAAGCGAGCAGTGTGTCAAGAAGCAGTGTGGCTTCGCAGGGTCGTGTTTAAGAGAACGCATGGCTCTCGATCTTCGCCTCTCTCGAGTCCGTACGGGAGTTGCAGCGATGGGACAAGACTGTAACTACCAATTAGGGACAAGAGGGGATAAAAGTACAAAGAAAAAATAAGAATTGTTTCTTGTGACCTACAACTAGCATCTCTGATTTGTTCGAGTTTAAAAGTAAAAAATGTGCTGCCATCAACTTCCTTATGTCTGAAACACAGGCTTCCAAGCTAGGCAGTTTTACAGCTGTGTGTCGTTCCCATAGCAGTGAAAGTTCACATTGTGTTTCTGAATGACATCACCAAGAGGTAGACTACATAGTGAAAACAATAGTGGTCCTAAAACGGAACCTTGAGGAACACCGGAACTAACAATTGATTTGTCAGAGGACAAACCATCCACAAAGACAAAATTATATCTTTCTGACAGATAACATCTAAACCAGGCAACAACGTGTCTGTGTAGACCAATTAGGGTCTCCAATCTCTCCAAAAGAATGTGATGATCGATGGTGTCAAAAGTGGCACTAAGGTCTAGGAGCACGAGAACAGATGCAGAGCCTTGGTCTGACGCCATTAAAAGGTAATTTACCACCTTCACGAGTGCAGCCTCAGTACTATGATTGGATCTAAAAACAGACTGGATGACATTATTTGTCTTCAGGAAGGCTGTGAGTTGCTGCTAAACAGCTTTTTTTTTTATTATGAGAGGAATGGGAGATTCGATATAGGCCGATAGTTTTGTTTTTTTCAGGAGAGAATTTATTACTGCCACTTTTAGTGAGTTTGGTACACATCCGGAGGAAAGGGAGCCGTTTAATATGTTCAACATAGAAGGGCCAAGCACAGGAAGTAGCTATTCCAGTAGTTTAGTTGGAATACGGTCCAATAGGCAGCTGGAAGGTTTCTTGAATGTGTCGAGAGATACAGGATTAAAAATGTGTGTTTTAGCCCCGTTAAAGTTCAGGTGAACCAGTTTACAAGGGTTGTTTGCAAAAGGATGTCTCTGTGTTCTATAGAGTGGTATTATACAGCGCTAGTCTAGCTCCCAGTCTATCCTGGGCGATTTAGTTAGCCAATTGAACAGAGCTTGTTCTTTCCCAGGGCATTCCTCTGTGTGCTGCCCTTTTCCTGTGAACAAAGCCACCCTGGAGACCCTGTGTGTGCGTGTTTGTGTGTCTCAATCCCACTCTGGAGGTCTCGCTAATGTGCCGGTAATTTGTAATCACCCTCTAGTTTGTGTGCCACCCGCTTCCTTTGGCATTGGTTCAAGCCCCCCCACCATCAAAGCCGGTGTTGGGATCCCATTAGGCTTTCACCCCCTCACCACACCAGTGTACCCTAGAAGTCTTCAATACTCAGCTGCCAACCATACCAGCCAGCCAGGCATTAATGAAATCATTAGAGATGTGGCATCAAGGCTAATCTTTCTTTGTCTGCTATACCGGTACCACCTTACCAAGCATGGGTACAGAAGCTGTAGCCAATTGACGTAATGGTTTCAAACACTGCTATAAGCATGTTTGCAGACGTTATGCAGACATTATGACAAGATGTGTAGCTCAGTTGTTAATAGCATGGCTCTAACAATGGCAGAGTTCCTCTGTGGAGATGGGAGAATCTTCCAGAAGGACAACCATCTCTGCAGCACTCCACCAATCAGGCCTTTTGGTAGAGTGGCCAGACGGAAGCCACTTCTCAGTAAAAGTCACATGAAAGGTCTCTTGGAGTTTGCCAAAAGGCACCTAAAGGCTCTCAGACCATGAGAAACAAGATTCTCTGGTCTGATAAAACTATTTTGGCCTGAATGCTAAGCATCAATTCTGGAGGAAACCTGGTACCATACCCACGGTGAAGCATGGTGGTGGCAGCATCATGCTGTGGGGATGTTTTTCAGCAGCAGGAACTGGGAGACTAGTCAGGATCGAGAGAAATATGAAAAGAGCAAAGTACAGAGAGATCCTTGATGAAAACCTGCTCCAGAGCGCTCAGGACCTCAGACTGGAGTGAAGGTTCACCTTCCAACAGGACAACGACCCTAAGCACACAGCCAAGACAACACAGGAGTGTCCTTAAGTGGCCCAGCCAGAGCCCGGACTTGAACGCAATCGAACATCTCTGGAGAGACCTGAAAATGGCTGTGCTCCCCATCCAACCTGACAGAGCATGAGAGGATCTGCAGAGAAGAATGGTGCTACAGGTGCTAAGAACAATCAAGGCTGTAAATCGCTTCCAAAGGTGCTTCAACAAAGTACTGAGTGAAGGGTCATATTTCAAATGATTTTGCTTTGTCATTATGGGGTATTATGGTGTAGAGGGTTGAGGAAAAAAACAATTTAATCAATTTTAGAATAAGGCTTTAACGGAACTAATAAGTTAGTAAGACTATTGTGAAACCAAAGCCTATTTCTCTAGTGTGATCTCTCTATGTCTGTTGTTACTGCCTTCCAATGACCTGTTTTTGTTCCTTCTAACAAGTTGACAGAGTGGTTTATTATTTGACCTTGTCTTATCCTTAAACCTCAGACCACCTTGTCAGTCACAATACGGTCAATGAAGCACCCATTTTAAGTGGAGGGACAGACCAATACATTACCCCGTTCTGTAGATGGCCCGTCTCATTAAGAAAACCCTATAAAACACTGTTCATCTGGTGTGCAGTGCATTCGGGCTCCCAAGTGGTGCAGTGGTCTAAGACACTGCGTCTCAGTACTAGATGCGTCACTACAGACAACCTGGTTCAAATCCAGACTGTATCACAACCAGCCGTGATTGGGAGTCTCATAGGGCGGTGCACAATTTGCCCAGCGTCATCTGAGTTTGGCCGGTGTAGGCAGTCATTGTAAGTAAGAACTTGACTTGCCTAGTTAAATAAAGGTTTAATAAAACATTTGCTTCCAGTGATAAATATGACACATTACTTGATTTGATCAGATGGAAAACACAGTAGTAGCATTACACGGCCACAGACAGCCTCCTCTCTTTTTCTTTCAGATTAGGTGACTGTGTGGTTGCTGTGATCAGCATACTCATTTTGCCTCAGATATTTTGGTCTTCCAGCTCTGTGCACTCTTTGTTACTCAGGCAACAGTCCACTATTTCTGTCTGTCTTTATTATTTTACCTTATTTAAACAGGTAGATCGCTTGAGGTGAAACTTCTTTTGTGAGGGAGACTTGTTAAGGAGTCTGCAAGAATAATAATAAATCTGCTGTAGACCACCAAGTGCTAACCTGTCTGTATCTGGGTAACGTGTGAAATGCTTAATAGTGTAGATAGATAGATAGATAGATAGATAGATAGATAGATAGATAGATAGATAGATAGATAGATAGATAGATAGATAGATAGATGATAGATAGATAGATAGATAGATAGATAGATAGATAGATAGATAGATGGATAGATAGATAGATAGATAGATAGATAGATAGATAGATAGATAGATAGATAGATAGATAGATAGATAGATAGATAGATAGATAGATAGATAGATAGATAGATAGATAGATAGATAGATAGATAGATAGATAGATAGATAGATAGATAGATAGATAGATAGATAGATAGATAGATAGATAGATAGATAGATAGATAGATAGATAGGTACTTTATTGATCCCCGGGGGGGAAATTTCTTTGTCAAGCAGCTACAACAACAAAACACAGGGCAGGTGCAAAATGCCACAACGAAAGTACACAAAAGACAGATACACGGTACATGATACATAGAGCGGCAGTATGAAAAAGTATAGAAATACAAGATATCTGGAGTGCAAAAAAAGCTATAAAAAGACATAGCATAGTATGGGTGGATGGCTGAACATGTACACTATACATTGGTGGATGTTGGATGGTTAACTATACTATACAGGTCGATGGCAGAGAAATACTTCAGTAGCTAAAAATGCATATGATATGAGCGAGGGTAATAATAGTTTACTTAATAGACAGACTGGCTATTAAGGTAAGTGAATATTTTGCATGGTTACATTAGCTGTACAGGTAAATATACATTTATATTTACAGATAAGTGAATACTTACATGGTATGTGATATCAACAGAGGTATATTTTATGAGTGATTTAAATATTGACTGGCTTTCATCTGCCCACTCAAGAAAAAGCTTCACACTATAACAAGTGCCTGCAACCTGGTTCAGTTTTTCAGTCAACCTACCAGGGTTGTTACAAAAAGCACAGGAATGAAATCATCAACATGTATTGATCACATCTTTACTAATGCTGCAGAAATGTGCTTTAAAGCAGTATCCAAATCAATAGGATGTAGTGATCACAATATAGTAGCCATATGTAGGAAAACCAAAGTTCCAAAGGCTGGGCCTAATATAGTGTATAAGAGGTCATACAATACGTTTTGTAGTGATTCCTATGTTGTTGACGTACATAATATTAGTTGGTCTGTGGTTTGTAATGAGGAACAACCAGACGCTGCTCTTGATACATTTATCAAACTGCTTATTCCAGTTACTAACCGCACCAATTAAGAAAATGACTGTAAAAACTGTTAAATCCACGTGGATTGATGAGGAATTAAAATAACTGTATGTTTGAGGCAAAAGGAATGATTGGCAAACGTTCTGCAAATTGATAAATCATGTGACTTAACTGAATAAAAAGAAGAAGAAAGTCCACTATGAAACAAAGATAAATGACATGAAGAATGATAGTAAAAAGCTTTGGAGCACCTTCAATTAAATTATGGCCAAATAGGCACACTTGGCTCCATCAAACTCATTGCCAACTAGATATGACATGCCAGCAACAAATGCTGACACTACACATCCAAGGTGTGACCATTCCGTAAAGTGAGTGTGGAAGAGGTGAAAAAAGTATTAGTTAAATAAAAGGCACATTTTCTATCTCTCTCTCAACTTTGTTTTCTCTCTCTCTCTCTCTCTCTCTCTCTCTCTCTCTCTCTCTCTCTCTCTCTCTCTCTCTCTCTCTCTCTCTCTCTCTCTCTCTCTCTCTCTCTCTCTCTCTCTCTCTCTCTCTCTCTCTCTCTCCCGTTCTCTTTCCAAGAGAGAGTGACATCACAGGAGGCTTCCGTGTCTGTGCCCACGGGGAGTCCTCTGTGGGTCGGCGCCCACGTGGGGTTGAACACAATTAGATTGGTGGAGGCCTGTGAGGATGCCCGTGAATGGGTGCCAGGGCAGAGAGGGTGCTATAATCTCTCCTCTTATATGGCATTAGACCAGATAATACCACTTCATCATCAAAGCTTGACCCCCTCCCTCTCCCTCTCCTCTTCCCATCCTCTCTCAGATCCCTGGCCTTAGCTCTTCTCTGCTCGACAGGAACGGCTCACTTCAGCTCCTGTAAGCTTCTCTCATCTGTGAAAAAAACAAGTCTGTCTTACGTGGTGTTTACCGGATGACAAAGTGAGAGGGATGCTTTCAAAAATCTAATGCCAGCGATGGAGTTGATGAGTGTGTAATTCCATACATTTCCAATGTGGATGATGATCGTATGAACTAGCGTTTTGGGTGCCCTAAGCGAGATTTAGATAGCTGGCTAGATTTACCTAGCGATCTATAAAATGTTATCTGACATGGGCTAATTTAGTTACTGTCAGTGACTGGCATAACAAAAGGAAAACTGCTGATGCTACTACCAAATTTCGAAATTGCCCCTTGTGTATTCGACTTTTCTAACTATCTTCAGTAAGATGAGACCCCGACTGACTTCCTAAATTATTTTTTATTTTTTGATTGAGGGCCCCCTAGCGCTTGCGGGGCCCTGGGGAGCAAACATCAAAGCCGGTGATGCTTCTCGGGTAAATAAGATGATCAGGAAGGCTAGCTCTGTCTTGGGGATGAGCCTTGACACTCTAGAGGAGGTGGCGGAGAGACGGATCCTGGCCAAACTGCTGGCCATCATGGACAACGTCACCCACCCTCTGCACGCCATGGTTATGACGCAGAGGAGCACTTTCAGTCACAGACTGATCCCACCACGGTGTGCCAGAGAGCGCTACAGGAGGTCCTTCCTGCCGGCGGCTATTAGACTATATAATGCCTCACCGGGGTGCCGTGCCGTCGGCAACATAGATCTGGAACTGTTGGGGTGCTAGGACCTAGTTTAACAATTATGCATCCATCCGTGAGTAACTCTGGTCCGTCATCACTCATTCACTCAGGACTTATTCATTCATTCAGGTCTGTATATACTTACTCATGTACAGTTGTTATATCATATCATGTGCAATATTGCTAGTAATTCTTGGACCTAACTTACGTAGGCATTCACTCAGGAATGCATATTAGTATCCTGTCAGTTGGACCTTTTCTCATTGCTTTTAGTATATCAAATGTGCAATACGTGCAGTTGTCTGTAATTAAACCCTGCGCACTAAGGACTGTATTTTTAAGGGAATTACTATTATTACCCCAAATGATATCATACACACATTTAGCTATTAAAGTATCTCTTCCTGTCATTTACCTGTACAGTTTGTGGAACCATGCAAGTATTCACTTATCTGTAAATATAACTGTATACTTACCTGTACAGCTAATTTAACCATGTAAAATGTTCACTTACCTGTTCATTTGGCCAGTCTGTCTATTAAGTAAACTATTATTACCCTCGCTCATATCATACGCATTTTTAGCTACTGAAGTATTTCTCTGCCATCGACCTGTATAGTATAGTTAACCATCCAACATCCACCAATGTATAGTGTACATATTCAGCCAACCACCCATACTATGCAATGTCTTTTTATAGCTTTTATTTTTTTTGCACTCCAGATATCTTGTATTTCTATACTTTTTCATACTGCCGCTCTATGTATCATGTACCGTGTATCTGTCTTTTCTGTACTTTCGTTGTGGCATTTTGCACCTGCCCTGTGTTTTGTTGTAGCTGCTTGACAAAGAAATTTCCCCCCCGGGGGATCAATAAAGTATCTATCTATCTATCTATCTATCTATCTATCTATCTATCTATCTATCTATCTATCTATCTATCTATCTATCTATCTATCTATCTATCTATCTATCTATCTATCTATCTATCTATCTATCTATCTATCTATCTATCTATCTATCTATCTATCTATCTATCTATCTATCTATCTATCTATCTATCTAAGCGTCCGCTCACGTCGCTTATTGGCTATAGCCGGCACTGTGCATAAATACTAGCTATAAAATAGATCTAACTTTTTAATAGAAAGGTCTAGATATGACAGGTTTTCTTCATTGTAAAGGTGCAACCACAGACACATAGCCATGCTCTGTTTGCCAGAGACTGTGGCACTGCTAAGGCTAATCCGCCTGTGCTAATGGTAAAATGATACAGATGTAACAACAGCACATGACTTGAAACAACGATACAGATGTAACCATGTGTGCCTTCAGGAAGTACTGTGTTACAGCCTGAATACACAATAACCCATAATGTCAACCCATATGTTTTTTGCAATTTTGACAAATGAATACGAAATTATAAACTGAAATTGCTTGAATCAATAAGTATTCAACCCCTTTTTTTATGGCAGGCTTAAATAATTTCAGGAGTAAAAATGTCCTTAACAAGTCACATAAGTTGCATGGAATCACTCTGTGTTCAATCATAGTGTTTAACATGATTGTTTAATGACTACCTCATCTCTGTTCCCCACACATACAATTATCTGTAAGGTCCCTCAGTCGAGCAGAGAATTCTAAACACAGATTCAACCACAAACACACCTATTGGATGGGTAATACAATTTTTAAAAAGCAGACTTTGAATATCCCTTTGAGAATGGTGAAGTTATTAAACCTCTTAAGGATCGGACCTTTTTTTCAATATTCGCCTAAAATGACCCCATATCTAACTGCCTGTTGAGCAAGAGACAGCAGTGGGGTCAAACTGTAGAACCCAGTCCCTATATTTGAATATAAAAATAGATTTTTCAAACAAAACTACACTACATTTTATCACTGGGACCCTCAGGATGACAAATCAGAGCAAGATTACTGAATGTAAGTACATTATTAACCTTCAGAGGTGAATGTACCAAACCAGTTGCTGTGATAAGTGTTTTGTTGTTGTGCACTATCCTCAAACAATAGCATGGTATTTTTTAACTGTAATACCTACTGTAAATTGGACACTGCAGTTAGATTAACACGATTTTAAGCTTTCTGCCCATATAAGACATTTCTATGTCCAGGAAAGATGGCTGTTGTTTACAACACCATTCTAGTCACATATCATATTGCATATTGGGCAGCAACCGTCCCGTATAGGGATCCCATAGAGGTTAAAACATTTAGAGTTTAATGGCTTTGATAGGAGAAATCAACAACATTGTAGTTAGTACTAACATAATTGACAGAGAGAAAAGAAGGAAGCCTGTACAGACTACATATTCCAAATAATGCATCCTGTTTTCAACAAGGCACTAACGTAATACCACAAAAAATGTGGCAAAGCAATTAATGATTTGTCCCGAATACAAAGTATATTTGGGGAAAATCCAACAGAACTGCATCATGTAATGGGTATGCTTGTCGTCATGGGCACTGGGGAATTTTTCTGGATAAAAAAAGAACCTGAAGGGTACTAAGCACAGGCAAAATCCTAGAGAAAAACCTGTTTTTAGCCGGCTTTTAACCAGACACTGAGAGATAAATTCAACTTTCAGCAGGACAATAACCTTAAACACAAGGCAAAATCTACACTGGAGTTGCTTACCAAGAAGACAATGAATGTTCCTGAGTGGCTGAGTTACAGTTATGACTTAAATCTACTTGAAAATCTATGGGAAGACCTGAAAATGGTTGTCTAGCAGTGATCAACAACCAACTTGACAGATCTTGAAGAATTTTGAAAACATTAATGGGCAAATGTTGCATAATCAAGGTGTGGAAAGCTCTTAGACACCAGGAAATATCTGTAACCGCTGCCAAAGGTGATTCTACAAAGTATTGACTCAGGGGTGTGAATACTTACGTAAATCAGATATTTCTGTATTTGCTTTTCAAAACATGTGCTAACATTTCATGTTTTGACTTTGTCATTATAGGGTATTGTGTGTAGATGGGTGAGGGGAAAAAATGCATTTAATCCAATCTACAGTATTAAATCCGTTTTTAATTCAGGCTGTAACACAACAAAGTGGGAATAAGTAGGGGTATGAATACTTTCTGAAGGCACTGTATTATCTGATTTATTTTCTTTCTAGCTGCCTGGTCTCCCAAATCAAAATTCCACATTCATTCCACAGGTCATGTTTATAAGTGAGTGTTAAAAAAGTTTCACGGCACAAGGGTTAAAAGCCACTGCACTATGAGATGGCTAACTACTTTTTCCTTGCCAAGGGCATTCATCTTACATTACACTTCCTTTGTTGTTTAAGGCGTATCATTTTAATAACTCCTCACTGAATCAATACAATATCTAATAGTTGACCATGAGGGAGAGAAGATGCCAATCATTTTTCACATGTACTGAAGAGCGAGCCAAAGTCCACCTTCATCTTCAATCAGTCATTATGACGGCGGCCATATTGTCACCGTTCATCGATCATCACCTGCGATATCTCACCTCCTCTGTATAATTTTACCCCTGCCTTTCCGGAGTAATGGTCGCCACTAGGACACACTCAATAAATAGGGTTGATGTATTGTTTGCGCTTGGCCGACCCCAAGGTATCGATCCCTGTAATGTGTTACATTGCTTAACCTTAGTGGCAGCACTGGAAAGAAAATGCATTGACTTCTCTGAGCACTCCATTAAAAGGCACAATGTTGTCAGGTAGCTTTTACCGCACCGCAGCGCTGACCATTCCCTCACTCCTCACGTCATCTTAAATGCATTGACAAGAGGACTACAGCCACCCAAGGCCATGCTGTTCACATGCTGATCTGGCCAAGTGTGTGAGTTGTAGTTATCTTGCACAAAGCCTGTGACAATGACTGCCTACCAATGACAGACAGTAAGAGTTTGTGAAGTCCTTGCTAATGGAAAAATTCTAATAGAAAGTAAATTGCTTTTTGTTTATATGGAAGATACTTTTCACAATGTCAGCCCTGGTTGACGTTGCCAAAAGCAATTTGTTAAACATATTTGCCACTAAATTGGAAACCGGATTGCAAACAAAGGTGTACAAAGAGTACTGGTAACTGTTTGAAATGTGAAATTACAGTAAGCATAGTCTCAAACAAAATCCCACCATCACGCCTAAAGAAAGATATTACTGGTATACAACATACAGTATCAAACACATATTTGCTGAAAGCATTGTTATGATGTTTACTCTGGGAGCTAAAAAACAATCAATCAAAACGGTTACCTAGATGTTTGGGGTGAGACAAAGCAAGAGCTACAATCCATATAATCAATTTAACCCTTTGCCGAGTAAGATCACATATTTGTGATCATTGCTGAGTGGTCCCTGCAGTGAGCCATTGCAAATATGTGATTGGAACAGTAGCAACCGAACCTATGATGCAACAAACGCGTCTAAACTGCATTGTTCTCTGAAAAGCATCTAAACAATGTTTTGTACTGATGGGAAATAAAAGGTCTTTATTCCCCAATTTCACCTTTTATGGTAAAAGATAATCATCCAAGTATCACACGGAAGACATCCACAGCCACACTCATTCCATAAAGCAGTCTAAATAACAGGTTGCGCTGACATGAAACAAATTAGCGACCTAACAGCTAGACTTGTTTACAATGTACCATATCTCTGGTGAGCACAAGGGAGAAATGTTATATTGTTTAGAAAAGAGATGCGTGTCAGATAAGCTAACAGCAGCTAAATTCTTTATGATGGCAGCCATGTTTGTTAGTTGTTTTGTTATTTTGGTTCTGTACTCTAGCACTATGAGGTTGAAGTGCAGACTGTCAGCTTTAATTTGAGGGTATTTTCATACATACATATCATTTGTGTCGTTAGTGAATGCAGGAGAGCTGTTGATGAATAGTATTGATTCTAGACTTTGCTATTGCCTTTGGAGGTTGTTGTTGGGGAGTGACAACATGAGGAAGACAGCAGTGTCGATGCAAATGAAGCTGGCCGTCATAAGGCTCAGAAATTAAAATCAATCAATCAGGAACATTGCAAAAACCCTGGGCATGCCCAAGTCAACAGTTTGGTTCATCATTAACAAGAAAAAAACAACCAGTGAACTCAATTATGTCAAAAGACCAGTTAGACCAAGGAAAACCACTGTAGTGGATGACCGGAGAATACTCTCTATGGTGAAGAAACCCCCCTGACAACAGCCCAACAGATCAAAAACACTCTCCTGGATGCAGGTGTAGATGTGTCAAAGTCTACCATACATAGAAGACTCCACCAGCAGGCCTACAGAGGGTTCACTACAAGATGCAAACCACTGATACGCCTGAAGAACAGAAAGGCCAGATTACAGTTTGCTAAAAAGCACCTAAAAGAGCCTCAATAGTTCTGGGAAAAAGTATTGTGGACAGATGAGACAAACATTAACATGTACCAGTGTGATGGAAAGAGGAAAGTGTGGAGAAAAAAAAGAAATGCCCATGATCCAAAGCATACCACCTCATCCGTGAAACATGGTGGAGGAGGTGTTATGGCTTGGGCCTGTATGGCTGCCAGTGGAACAGGCTCACTTGTCTTCATCGATGATGTGACTGCACACAGAAGTAGAACAATGAATTCTGAAGTCTACAGAAATATTTTATCTACTCAGATAAAACCAAATGCCTCCAAACTCATTGGACGGCACTTCATCATGCAACAAGACAATGACCCTAAACATACTGCTAGAGCAACAAATCCTTGACTGGCCGAGTCAATCACCGGATCTGAATCCAATTGAACATGCATTTTACATTCTGGAGAGGAGACTGAAGGCAATAAGTCCCCGAAACAAGCAGGAAGTGAAGATGGCTGCAGTACAGGCCTGGCAGAGCATCACCAGGGAAGATACTGCAAATTAATTATTTAAAAATCATACAATGTGATTTTATGGATTTTTGTTTTAGATTCCGTCTCTCACAGTGATAAAAATTACAGACCTCTACATGCTTTATAAGTAGGAAAACCTGCAAAATTGGCAGTGTATCAAATACTTGTTCTCCCCACTGTATATATATACAGTCACCATTTTTCTCAGTAAATATATTTCCAAAGGTGCTATTGACATGAAAGTTTCACCAGATGTTGGTAACAACCCAAGTAATCCATACATACAAAGAAACCAAAACAAATAAGTTCAGAATTTAAGTTATGTGTAATAAATGTGAAATGACACAGGGAAAAAGTATTGAACACATGAAGAAAGGGAAGTTCAAAAAGGCATGGAAAGCCAAGACAACAGCTGACAAATCAGTAATTAAAAAGCAATCCAGCCCCCTGTCAATGCAAATTAATATCAGCTGGTTCAGTCCCAACTGATGGCCTACCCAAGGTGTCACACAAGACACATCTCATGATGGGTAAAAGCAAAGAGCTGTCTCAAGACATTCGCAACCAAATTTTTGCAAAACATAATGATGGCATTGGTTATAGGCGCATTTTTAAGCTTCTGAATGTTCCAGTGAGCACTGTTGGGGCCATAATACGGAAGTGGAAAGACAATCATTCACCATAAATTTGCCTCGACAATACTTTTTCCCTGTGTCATTTCACATTATTACACATAACTTAATTTCTGAATGTATTTGTTTTGGTTTCTTTGTATGTATGGAGTACTTGGGTTGTTACCAACATCTGGTGAAAATGTCATGTCAATAGCACCTTTGGAAATATATAGAAAAATGGTGACGTGTTCAATACTTATTTCACCCGCTGTATTTCAGCGAAAGTAAAGGGTTGCTTGTTCAAATACCTGAGCTGACAAGGTTAAAAACCTTAATAATGATTGTCTGCCCAGAATTAGCATGTTTCCGTATACCGGAATTCAGCCGACTTTGTTGGCATCTAACCAGAAACATGGCACAATGCTAATTTAAATAAATGTATACAAAATTACCCGATTTAGTAATTTTAAATATTATTATTGTACATACAAATTATACCCATACACAAAGTTTTTACACCCTTTTGATCCAATTGGTAGGTACAGTCTTGTCCCATCGCTGCAACTCCCGTACGGCCTCAGGAGAGGCGAAGGTTTAGAGCCGTGTGGGAGTTGCAGCCAAGACTGTAACTAGCGTGCATTGTGTCAAGAAGCAGCCAAGCCACACTGCTTCTTGATACAATGCACACTTAACCCAGACGACGCTGGGACAATTGTGCGTCGCCTCATGGGTTTTCCGGTCGCGGCCAGCTGCAACACAGACGGGTATTGAACCAGCCTCTATAGCAACTGATGCGATGCAGTGTCTTAGATCGCTGCGTCACTTACACAAATGTTTTAATGCTGATCAAAATACTAAAAAACTACTTAAACAGTAAAGACTCTTAAAAAAATGTATTTACATTTTTTGATCACAGAAAATATGGAAAAATAAATAAATAATGAAATGTTAATTACATAAAGCAGCCCGTGTAATCATCTGCCAGAGAGTAGTCACAATCGGCCTGAGCCCCAAGTAATACTGTACATTTGGGCCAGATAACTCACACCGGAATCGGCTCGAGCTCAATCCCCGCATCCTAGCCATAAGTCCACCTGTGGTAAATTAAATTGATTGGATATGATTATGAAAGGCACACACCTGTGTATATAAGGTCCCACAGGTGACATCGCATGTCAGCGCAAAAAACCAAGCCATGAAGTCTAAGGAATTGTCCAGATTGGGGGAAGGGTACCAAAACATTTCTGCAGCATTGAAGGTCCCCAAAAATGCAGTGGCCTCCATTCTTAAATGTAAAAAGTTTGGACCACCAAGACTCTTCATAGAGCTGGCCACCCGGCCAAACTGAGAAATCAGGGGAGAAGGGCCTTGGTCAGGGAGGTGTCCAATAATCCGATGGCTACTCTGACAGAGCTCCAGAGTTCCTCTGTGGAGATGGGAGAAACTTCCAGAAGGACAACCATCTCTACAGCACTCCACCAATCAGGCCTTTATGGTAGAGTGGCCAGACGGAAGCCACTCCTCAGTAAAAGGCACATGACAGGACTCTTAGCATGATGGTGGCAGCATCATGCTGTGTGGATGTTTTTCAGCGGCAGGGACTGGGAGACTAGTCAGGATCGAGGGAAAGATGAACGGAGCAAAGTACAGAGGTCCTTAATGAAAACCTGCTCCAGAGAGCTCAGGACCCCAGACTGGGGTGAAAGTTCACCTTCCAACAGGACAATGACCCTAAGCACACAGCCAAGACAACGCAGGAGTGGCTTCGGGACAAGTCTCTGAATGTCCTTGAGTGTCCTAGCTAGAGCCCGGACTTGAACCGGGACGAACATTTCTAGAGAGACCTGAAAATAGCTGTGCAGCAACGCTCCCCATCTAACCTGACAGAGCTTGAGAGGATCTACAGAGAAGAATGTGAAAAACTCCGACACTGAGACACTCAATATGTGGTGTCCGGACTCGAGACCGTATTACAACACTGCCAGATATAACAAAATGACAGAAACAGAGGGCGAGAACAGGCCCGGGGGTCTGGAAGTGTGTGTGGGGGGTCTGGAGGTGTGTGTGTCCCATGTTTACACAACAGAGCAGGCCTGTCTGGTCCGACAGCAGCAGCCAGATAGACGTCAGCCCCCGGCAACCGTAACCCATACAAACTACCCCGTCCCCTTCCCTGGCGACACATTGAACTGACAGCTTACATCACAAGCCCACTGACAGACAGAAACACTGTCTCCTCAGCATCAAACTGTCTGTGGCTATCTCCCGGAAATGGAAGGAAAATAAAAGCCTGGGAAATACATAGAAGTGACAAGCTATCTAAAATGGCAACAATTTATTGTCAGTGATTTGCTGACAATTTGGGTGCGTTTTTGTGTGTCTGCATGTGTGTGTGTGTGTGTGTGTGTGTGTGTGTGTGTATTTGTGTATTTGCTACAAATCAAATTACTTTAATCCAGAGTCATCGGAAATGACATCTCCTGTTATGGTCTCTTGTGGCTCAGTTGGTAGAGCATTGTGCTTGCAATGCGAGTGTTGTGGATTTGATTCCCACAGTGGACCAGTACAAAGAAACTATGAGAATGTATGCACTCACTACTGTAAGTCAACCTGGTAAACATTTTATATTTCCTACATCAGTAACTCAACCTCTCTGAAGCATTTATTAGATAAACACTGCAATTCAAAGGGTTAGAAAGGGAACACATCTTTCATTAGCTCAAATTCAGCGCCCCTCACCATAAATTCAGCATTACCAATGACATTAAGATAAAAAATGACATTTGTTTAAATGATGATAGATATTTTTAATAGATTCCCCCATATAATCTAATCTGAAATGTGTTTTCTTTTGTCTTCCATGTCTTTCTATGGACCTCCATTACTTCACCCAACAACAGGTAAGACAATCTTACAGTTATACTAATATACCCTCACATTAATAATATACTGTATCCTCAATTTCATATGCACTGAAACATGCTGTCACAATACACAAGTATGAGAGACGCTCGATATGAAGGGGAACAGTCATCGAGTCTTGGCTACAACACTGCGACTTGATGGTTATGCAATGTGAGGCTCGTAATATGAAGCTCATTGAATGTGAGGCCCATGCTATATAAACATCTCAGTGAGACTGTTGTGTATTAAGGTTTTACTTTTTCATACCTCCATACTTACCTTATGCAAAGCATCATCGATGTTGAATGTTGAGATGTCACGATCCAGATAATTGGTTGAACAGATTCCTGTCTTATCATTATGGAATTGCTATAAAGTCTAAGTTGAAAAAGTTTATTTTCCATGGTACATTCTAGGCTAATGTTAGCACAGTGTCCTGCTAGCGAGATTCACGTCTCCATCGCAACCAGAAATCTAAGTTAAAGACTAGGACTACATCTAATCTAATAAAACTTTAAATTAACTTTCAATAAAGTTTGATTTGATTTAGCCATATTCTTTCACTTAGATTTTTGGTTGAAATAGAGACGTGAATACAACATATTAATGATTAACTTGAACATGACTTTGCAAATGCTATATACAGGTAACTGCCAAAATAAAGAAAACACAAGTAAATGAGGGATACAAAGTATATTAAAAGCAGGTGCTTCCACACAGGTGTGGCTCCTGAGTTAATTAAGCAGTTAACATCCCATCATGCTTAGGGTCATGTATAAACATTTCCAGTTGCCCATTATTTTGGGTTGAAGAAGAGATCTAGTTGACTTTGAAAGAGGGGTCTCATAGGGGGTTTGAAGGTTGTGTGTAGTGATGGGGAAATTAAGCTTCCTGAAGCATTGAAGTTATCTGATAAAGTGACACAGGCATCGGCACGCTGCTTCAAAGTACACTGCACAATGTTTTCGATGCATGCCTCGGAGCTCCGGTATCAAACGTAACATCACTAGGTGTGTGTGTGTGTGTGTGTGTGTGTGTGTGTGTGTGTGTGTGTGTGTGTGTGTGTGTGTGTGTGTGTGTGTGTGTGTGTGTGTGTGTGTGTGTGTGTGTCACCAGATCTCAACCCAATTGAACACTTATGGGAAATTCTGGAGCGGCGCCTTAGACAGCGTTTTCCACCACCATCAACAAAGCACAAAATTATGGAATTCCTTTTGGAAATATGGTGTCTACACTTTGTGTTGAATCTGTGCCCAGGCTCATTGAAGCTGTTCTGGTTGCTTGTGGTGACTCAACTCCCTATTAAGACATGTTTAGTTTATTTTGGCAGTTACCAATAGGCCTAAATAGCCTTATTGATGATATGACTTATAAAGCATGATTACATTTTATTTGCTCCCTTATACCTACCATTTGGAATGACTTTGATAGCAACAGTGAATATATTTAGTTATTAAGAGAACTTTCAATAATCAATAGCACATTGGTAGTAGTCACTGGCAAATACTAAAGCTAGGCTTGGTTAAAACCGTAGATGTGAGACCAAATGATTAGCTGTAGATATATCAATTCTCCAGTAGGAGGCGCTGCCGTGGTTATGGACAATGTTGATGTGAGTGACAATCAGGAGCCTTTTGACAAACAGATACATGTCTGGAATTGTTGGAAACATTAGACAGTTTGTGGAAAGGGTTCTACATGGAACCCAAAAGGGTTCTACCTGGAACCAAAATGGTTCTACCTGGAACCAAAATGGTTCTTCAAAGGGTTATCCTATGGGAACAACCGAATAACCCTTTTAGGTTCTAGATAGCACACGTTTTCTAAGAGTTTACTGTGAGTTTAATGATAATAGCGGCTACTAAATGACTCCAATGTAAATGTTCTAAATGACACCATTAGAGACAGACTGTGGGCCTACAGAGTGAAGCTACACAAAAGAGACTGAAAGTAATCTGACCTTGGCAAAGGCCATTGAAGTCCGTGTGTCCATGGAACTAGCTGCTTAAGAGGCTCAGCAGCTGAGTTAATCAGGAAAAGTGCATTGAGTTGCAACTGAAAATCAGAGACAAGGAAATCAAGGCACATGCTTCCGCTTTGGCAAAAGTGGGACATCAGGCGTCTACATGCTGGTGTGAGGACATGGATTGCAGAGCCTGAGGTGAAAAGGCCCACATCATCAAACGAATCTGCAGAAACAAAAGAACTCACTGAAAACAAGAGAGACATTCCAACGAAAGAAAAAGAGTTCACTCAGTTAAGCAGGAGAACACAGAGGTGAGTGACTCATCAGACGAGCAGCTCACACTGAATATACTGACTGTTGCTGGGGGGGCCGCACGGCTATTATGTCTCTCCCTTGCTAGAGGGGCAGCTGGTGCGTATGGATATTGATACATGGGGCAGCTGTATCTCTTGTGTCAGACATAGCCTACAAAAAGACACCGCAACACCTTTCACTTCAGCCAGCACATATCATGTTAAAGACTTACAGTACACAGGTGAATCTGTTGTTGTGACAGGCATCACTAAATTCAAAGTTCAGCTAAACGGACAAACAGAAAAGCTGCCACCCAACGTCGGGAAAGGAGACTATCCATCACTACTGGGATGTTTCTGGTTGGAGAAAATCACACTGTACTGGCCATCAGTGCGATCAAAGACACATGGAGACACGGGCCTATACTCCATCTTAAATAAACATGGAGAAGTCTTTAATGGAGAGCTGGGTAGCATGAAAGACATGACTGTGAAGCTTTGCATTAAGCCAGACAACAAACCAAAGTTTATGGAAGCACGACCCGTAACTTATGCTATCAGACCAAAAAACGAGGATGACTTGGCCACTCTAATCAAGAACAAAGTACTGGAGTCGGTCAGCGTGAATGGGCTACACCCTTCGTACCAGTCCTAAAGAAGGATGGTGGAATCAGGATATATGGAGACTTTAGAGTCACAGTTAACCCTGTGTTGTGCGCTGAGCAGTAGCCGCTACCACACATCGAATACCTTTTCGATGGCTTAGCTGGGGGTCAAAAGTACTATTGTCTACCGTTTGGAATCACAAGTGAACCAGCACTATTCCAGAGGACAATGGACCAGATCTTGAGTGGAATACAACTGTAAGGGCCTGACTGAGGCCAGGTCTCTGACTCCCTCTAGAGGGAGTGGGATGGCCACAGTCAGGTCCTGACATTCACAGGGTTGGTGTTGGGTTTTGGGTGATCCCCAATTAGAGGCAGCTGTCTTGAGTTGTCTCTAATTGGGGATTCTATTTATGTGCACTTCACGTCCACCTACGTGTGGATCATTGTTTTGTCTGTGTCAGTAGTTACTATCAGCCATCAGCTCACCGTACGTTACTGTTCGTTTAATTTGTTTTTTCATATTAATAAATATGTCTACACGGATCTCTCGTTCTGCGCCTTGTTCCCTTACCACTAGCCGTGACAACAACGCTACCTGGATGACATCCTCGTAACTGGAAAAGACGAAGAGGACCATCTCCAGAACTTAGTTGCGACCTTACAGAGACCGAAGGACTATGGACTGCGATTTCGTAAGGACAAATTTGCATTCTTTCAATCATCGGTTGAATACCTCAGACACGGCATCGATGCCACAGGCCTTCACAAGGCTCCTCAGAAAGTGAGCCAACTACGTTCTTTCCTGGAATTATTGAATTACTATGGACACTTTATACCAAGCTTAGCAATGAAGCTGAAGCTGCTGCATCAGTTGTTTTGTCAGGACAGAAGAATGCGACGGGCTGGCGGAGAGGTTCGTACAGGCCATGAAACATGCCGTAAAAGAGTCTCAGGGTCAAGGGAGACTGCACCAACGGTTGAACAGCTTTCATTAGGGAGAGACACATAACAGAGACATCTCTGCTCTGCGAGTGTGACCCTAATTTGAAAGACAGGAGAGTAAATGCTGGGGTTTAACCTATTCATTAAGCAACTTAATACTACATGGCGTTTCCTGATTTTTATTTTATTTATTTAACCTTTATTTAACTAGGCAAGTCAGTTAAGAACACATTCTTATTTACAATGACAGCCTACCTACAGGGACAGCCATAGTAGTACGGCACCCCTGGAGCAAATTAGGGTTAAGTGCCAACCTCAAGGACACAGACAGGTTTTTTACCTTGTCGGCTCGGGTATTCGAACCAGCGACCTTTCGGTTACTGGCCCAACGCTCTAACTGCTAGGCAACCTGATGACTCGTTCATAGAAATAGAATCCCTAAACAGGATTTTCCATTAAAGTCAATGATGCCGTAATGGATGGACCGGCTAATCCCGTTGTAGTGATTCTATTTCTATGGACTACACCCTCAGCTGTAAATGACAAGGGCGACTCTTTGCCTTTTCAAAACACATATCTTCTTTTTCTCTTGACTAAAGATACTCTTTTGTAGCGTTTTTATCAAATACATGGTGATAATGTCAGTCTTGTCACTTGTTGTACACAGTAATCCAAGAGTATCTACATCCACTTTATAACACACTGTGTCATGGCCGTCATTCTAGTGTCAGTATTGGTTGAGATTAGGGGTGGAATTAGAAAAATATCACTCCGAGAACTCGCCACTGTAGAATTCCTGGGAATTCTGCTCAAAAACTATTCCAAATAAGTTTGGGAACTTAGTCCCCTCCATGTTCCCCCTCAATTCCAGCCCTGGTTGAGATATGAGTGATATGGTTCACTGTAATGCCTTTGTTGGGTTGCATAACGCACGTGCAGTCATTTATTTTTACGCCACAGCATTTTCCACATTAGTCTTTTCTCTGGTGTAACATCGGCTAACACGTTTGACCATTTTCTCTCTGCTCTCCACCAATGGGTCTCACAGGAGCTTGTTAGCTGCAGCCCTGAACTGACCCAACACCTCTTTCCTTTTCCCTGATTGGACAATTTTTAACACCTTTTTAATGCCTTGTAGGATCAGCTTGAAGCTCTGAGCAAAGCTTGCGCAGACTCTGACTTCTTGTTGTTGTTTACATCTGTTTATGAATTAGGCCGTACAGTTCGGTTAATGAGGGTTAATGTTAAGCTTTCTTGTTACATTCTTTCAACATGGATCACATGTCCTTTTATTATAATGTGCAACGGTAATAAACACAACGCTGCTAGTTTGAGACTATTAGTTTTCTGGGTGCTTGAATCCACTGATCTGGATTGATCCATCGTGCATACAGCTGAGAGCTCGGTTGAAGCTCCGATGCTGATTGGTGTTAACCGCCGTCCGTCCCGGCTCAGTGTCCGCCTGCGTATCTCCCAGACCGCAGTAGCCTATCCCCACCCCTCCCCGGGAGCCAATCTATAGACATCCATGGCACACATGAGTGGTTGCTTCCCAGGCTGCTTTGGCAGGTGATGGAGAGCCTATGTTAAGCTTTATGGGACACTAACGGCCATCTTACAAGCGCCTGGAGATGCCTCCACTCTGAAATGAATAGTGCAGAGCCCACCAATGCTCCTCCTCTGTGTACCCTATTTGGTGTGTGTGAGAGAATTTAAAACGTCCTTTATTGGCACAATTAAACTTATTTAGCTAATCCAATGCTAATTGAAAAAGAAAGAAATTGGAAAGTGAGACAGTAGAGGCAGCGAGAGCTTGGTGTTAGAAAGACCAAATAAAGGGCTTGACTGGCTTGAATAGTCTGACATTCTGTGGTTGTGTCCTTGGCACTATTTTTCTTTTCAAAACTGACTCTCTCAACACACTTACCTGCATTTCATCCAAACCAACCCCAGATCAACTTTATGTCAGATACTCAGCTTATTACATAAGACTCGTAGTCTTACCTAATTAACAGACTTGTTTAAATGCCCTGTCTGAATGCCCAAGCCTATCACCACATAGATACCATTACAGATAAAACGTCAGTCAGTGAGAGAAAATGATGAATGAATGTCCTTTTATTAATCATTGTTTCAAGCCAGTCTTCACATAGAAACACGAGGATGACAAAACCACATTTTTTCCTATACTAAGGTATTTTTCCATTTCGTATGCATGATGCTGGATATTCTTAGTGGAAAGGAGAAGTGCTGAGTTTATGAAAGTACACTTCGGATGTTTCACGCTTTAATCTGGTGCGGTTTTAAATCCCTGGCGAATTGGTTTTCAGGCTAAAATATTGAAGTACTTGTGCGTATGACTTCTTACTGCTGTCTCAGCTTCAGGGGCTAGACCTCGGTGAATTCAGACCACTGTTGTACTGTCTGGGGTTCTCTAGACTAGGCTATACTCAGCTCCAAACTACACTAACACAATACGGTAAGCCTATAATTTTATGAACCACACAATGATATTATGATAACAACACGACATCACTCTGCTCAGTTTCAATGTAGTCATTATTACAGAACAAATGCATCTACATTGTAGCTGCAGCTGCTAGACACTGAATTTCCATCACGTCTTCCTCGGTCTTTCATCCTCTCTTCCTCGATCTCTCCCTCGTCAGCTTTCACACGATGTTACTTAATAACACACACGTTTGTTTTAGTGTCCTTGTGGGAACCAAGCAATTGATTCCCATTCATAATCATATTTTCCCTAACCTTAACCCTAACCTTAACCCCTAACCCTAACCCTAATTGTAACCCTAAACCAAACCTAAAATAGCCTTTTTTCCAGCGAAATGGCAGAACTTTCCTTCTTTTACCACCATTGTGAGGACTTCTGGTAAAACCAAACACACGCAGGCGTAATCATCTCTCTTCCTACTAGAGATGTTATACTCTCCTATAACTATTAGTCTGTTAGTTGGCTCTGATCTGCAAGAAAGGAATTAATATCCACTTTCAACCCTTTCAATTGTTTAATGTATTTTTATTTCTCACAAAATCAGTATGATTTTGCCTTACAACCGAAAATCCTGAATGTGATTGAACAGGGTCTTAAATTCCATCCGTTCAAACCTCAGAGCTGACTAAGATTCTGGTCTGGTCTGGTTCTCGTCTGGTCTGGTCTGGTCTGGTCATCCTGCTGCAAAGAGGCTGTCGTTATAGTTACTTACGTTATAAGACATTCTGCTTTAGGTCAAACTGACCCAGAAATAGACCCAGTAAGGCAACTTGCTGCAGCCAAGTAAAGCTTAAAGCTGCATTCTCCTCAGGTGCTCTCCCCAGGTGGAACTAAAGAGCCATGTGGCCGAGGCAAACTGCTGAAAAGGCTGAGATTAGGTTTGTGTGACCCGCACAGTACTGCGGCGCTGTAGGACCAGGCTCTCAGCCTCTGGTGTCAGAGACGAGGAAGTGGTGGATGATGGACTTCCTACTAGGAGACCATTGGAGGCTTTGTCAACAATCGCTAGCCTTGTCCCAGATCTGTTTGAGCTATTCGTATAGCTAAATCACTATGGTCATTGTCGTGCCAAAGACATCACAAACAGATATGGACGTTTGGCTTGACAGTTGTTGAGTCTCATTTTACCACAACCAAGTATGAGGACGACCCTGTGAAACATCCACGTAGATCTCCAGTCAACGTCCCTCCTCTCCCATTACGTGACTGTAAGGGACAACAACGCTCCCCCCCCCCCCCCCTCCACCCCCTCTTTAAATATGCATTAGAGACAAAACCTATTACTTTTTAAATGTTTATGTTCTCTTCTTAACACTGCTCAGATCTCAATCCCTTCTGCTCTGGCAACCAGCTAGCAATAGCTCCCAATAAGCTAGCTCAATGCCTATTAGGACCAATCTGGACCAATGTCTTTCTTTCCCATGATGCTCATGTTAAACTGTGGAGAGAGAGAGAGTGAGAGGGATGGGATAAAGTGAGGAGAGAGGATGAGTAAGAGAGGAGCTTGGGAGGAGAGGGTCTGTGGTTCATGAAGAGGAAGTGTGTGTGTGTGTGTGTGTGTGTGTGTGTGGTTTCGTTGGTGACACAAAGGTGATGCTGTATAATTGCAGGCAGGCTTTTCAGCAAAAGATTCTAAAGTGCTTTTCACCAGACAAGGAACCTTTTTTAATGAATTTGACATTACAATGTGTGCTCTTCAACAGACTCACTGTGTGTGAGCCCTGAAGCATTTTAAGATTTCTAACGGTAATAGCATGCTCAGTCACACCCAAGGTTAGTGCTTATAATGTTACTGATACGATTAGCATAGGCCTGAACTGAACTGAATGGATAGAAGCCAAATAAACTGTTCTGTGGACTTCTGTCAGTGGTTGGTGCAGTGTAGGATTGAAAGTGGAGTCGCACATTATTATTCCATCACTCCATGCCCAACGGGAAGCGTTGCCACTCCATCCACTGTCCTCCCGGGACAGATTGGAAGTGGGGGTTAAATTATCTCTCTGTTCTTCATCATCCCCCTCTCTCTCGCCCTCCCGCTCCCCCATTCTCTTTCCCTCCCCCTATCCCCTCTCTGTCTCCCTCTCTTCTCTCTCTCTCGCGCTATTCAGTCACTTCCCATTCTCCGGCGTTCCCAAATGCCCTGGAGCATGCAACATTTATGATAATATTACGCAGGCTTTGTGTTGAACAAACCTGCAAACGGGATGTCATCAAGCTTCACCCAGTATGTAACTTAGCTGTCTCAGTACCAGAGAGGCTAGGCAACACCCCTCAAAGAACCCCTTTAAGCCCGAAAAACGAGACCAGGCTTCAGCTAAATCAAATGCCAAATATTCCCTCTCTGCACACTCTGTCATGCCTATACATCAGAGAA
Source organism: Thymallus thymallus (assembly GCA_023634145.1). NCBI lineage: Eukaryota > Metazoa > Chordata > Actinopteri > Salmoniformes > Salmonidae > Thymallus > Thymallus thymallus. Next base: position 4,501,699 of record CM042399.1, on the reverse strand, counting down.
GTGAAGGTGTCATTTGAGTATATTCAGTCATGGAATTTGAGGAGCTTGGCAGCATTCTCCTTCAAAGGATATTAGCGTACCACAGACTTACCATTTTATACAGTAACACTGCTGGAAGGAGGAAGCAGGGAAGCGAATTGGGGAATCATGGAAGTGGGTACATTTGAATGGCATTATTCTGGCTATGAGGTATTTGTTTCTGCCATGTTTTGCTAGTCTAGCGATAGCTTTTTCTTCCACAGACTGTAGAACCCTGAAGCTAATAGCTAACGCTAACCCCTATGGGTTTTCAGTACCTGACTACCTCAGTACATGATATCTATTTCAGTCAGTCCCCATGTGGCCTGGCTTGGAATCTCCTCAGCCAATGAGATGAGATACATGATGAGATGTTGCTACAGGCTAATCTAACTGTCTCTTACATGGTGATGTCACTGCCTATATTAAACCTATATTCAGTAAATGTGGCCCTTGTGGGAATCAAACCCACAACTATGGTGTTGTCAATACCATGCTCAAATCCAGTGAGTTAACTTCCCCATAATCATCATACAGTGGGGAGAACAAGTATTTGATACACTGCCGATTTTGCAGGTTTTCCTACTTACAAAGCATGTAGAAGTCTGTAACTTTTATCATAGGTACTCTTCAACTGTGAGTGACGGAATCTAAAACAAAAATCCAGAAAATCACATTGTATGATTTTTAAGTAATTAATTTGCATTTTATTGCATGACATAAGTATTTAATACATCAGAAAAGCAGAACTTAATATTTGGTACAGAAACCTTTGTTTGCAATTACAGAGATCATACGTTTCCATGGTTGGTAGAATATGAGACCTGTTGAACCAAACATAAGGGCCTATGGTTGGTAGAATATGAGACCTGTTGAACCAAACATAAGGGCCTATGGTTGGTAGAATATGAGACCTGTTGAACCAAACATAAGGGCCTATGGTTGGTAGAATATGATGGCTGTTGAACCAAACATAAGGGCCTATGGTTGGTAGAATATGAGACCTGTTGAACCAAACATAAGGGCCTATGGTTGGTAGAATATGATGGCTGTTGAACCAAACATAAGGGCCTATGGTTGTTAGAATATGACACCTGTTGAACCAAACATAAGGGCCTATGGTTGTTAGAATATGAGACCTGTTGAACCAAACATAAGGGCCTATGGTTGGTAGAATATGATGACTGTTGAACCAAACATAAGGGCCTATGGTTGGTAGAATATGATGGCTGTTAAACCAAAAATAAGGGCCTATGGTTGGTAGAATATGAGACCTGTTGAACCAAACATAATGGCCTATGGTTGGTAGAATATGATGGCTGTTGAACCAAACATAAGGGCTTATGGTTGGTAGAATATGACACTTGTTGAACCAAACATAAGGGCCTATGGTACATAGAGAATATGAGACCTGTTAAACCAAACATAAGGGCCTGTGGTTGATAGAATATGATGGCTGTTGAACCGAACATGAGGGCCTATGGTTGATAGAATATGAGACCTGTTGAACCAAACATAAGGGCCTATGGTTGATAGAGAACATGAGACCAGTTGAACCAAACATAAGGGCCTATGGTTGGTAGAATATGAGACCTGTTGAACCAAACATAAGGGCCTATGGTTGGTAGAATATGAGACCTTTTGAACCAAACATAAGGGCCTATGGTTGATAGAGAATATGAGACCTGTTGAACCAAACATAAGGGCCTATGGTTTATAGAGAATATGAGACCTGTTGAACCAAACATAAGGGCCTATGGTTGGTTGAATATGAGACCTGTTGAACCAAACATAAGGGCCTATGGTTGATAGAGAATATGAGACCTGTTGAACCAAACATAAGGGCCTATGGTTGGTAGAATATGAGACCTGTTGAACCAAACATAAGGGCCTATGGTTGATAGAGAATCTGAGACCTGTTGAACCAAACATAAGGGCCTATGGTTGATAACGAATTTGAGACCTGTTGAACCAAACATAAGATCCTATGGTTGGTAGAATATGAGACCTGTTGAACCAAACATAAGGGCCTATGGTTGGTAGAATATGAGACCTGTTGAACCAAACATAAGGGCCTATGGTTGATAGAGAATATGAGACCTGTTGAACCAAACATAAAGGCCTATGGTACATAGAGAATATGAGACCTGTTGAACCAAACATAAGGGCCTATGGTACATAGAGAATATGAGACCTGTTGAACCAAACATAAGGGCCTATGGTTGTTAGAATATGAGACCTGTTGAACCAAACATAAGGGCCTATGGTTGGTAGAATATGATGGCTGTTGAACCAAAAATAAGGGCCTATGGTGTGTAGAATATGACACTTGTTGAACCAAACATAAGGGCCTATGGTACATAGAGAATATGAGACCTGTTAAACCAAACATAAGGGCCTGTGGTTGATAGAATATGATGGCTGTTGAACCGAACATAAGGGCCTATGGTTGTTAGAATATGAGACCTGTTGAACCAAACATAAGAGCCTATGGTTGTTAGAATATGAGTCCTGTTGAACCAAACATAAGAGCCTATGGTTGTTAGAATATGAGACCTGTTGAACCAAACATAAGGGCCTATGGTTGGTAGAATATGAGACCTGTTGAACCAAACATAAGGTTCTATGGTTGGTAGAATATGAGACCTGTTGAACCAAACATAAGGGCCTATGGTTGGAAGAATATGAGACCTGTTGAACCAAACATAAGGGCCTACGGTTGGTAGAATATGAGACCTGTTGAACCAAACATAAGGGCCTATGGTACATAGAGAATATGAGACCTGTTGAACCAAACATAAGGGCCTATGGTACATAGAGAATATGAGACCTGTTGAACCAAACATAAGGGCCTATGGTTGTTAGAATATGAGACCTGGTAGAATATGAGACCTGTTGAACCAAACATAAGGGCCTATGGTTGGTAGAATATGAGACCTGTTGAACCAAACATAAGGGCCTATGGTTGGTAGAATATGAGACCTGTTGAACCAAACATAAGGGCCTATGGTTGGTAGAATATGAGACCTGTTGAACCAAACATAAGGGCATATGGTTGATAGAATATGATGGCTGTTGAACCAAACATAAGGGCCTATGGTTGTTAGAATATGAGACCTGTTGAACCAAACATAAGGGCCTATGGTTGTTAGAATATGAGACCTGTTGAACCAAACATAAGGGCCTATGGTTGTTAGAATACGAGACCTGTTGAACCAAACATAAGGGCCTATGGTTGATAGAGAATATGAGACCTGTTGAACCAAACATAAGGGCCTATGGTTGGTAGAATATGAGACCTGTTGAACCAAACATAAGGGCCTATGGTTGATAGAGAATATGAGACCTGTTGAACCAAACATAAAGGCCTATGGTACATAGAGAATATGAGACCTGTTGAACCAAACATAAGGGCCTATGGTACATAGAGAATATGAGACCTGTTGAACCAAACATAAGGGCCTATGGTTGTTAGAATATGAGACCTTTTGAACCAAACATAAAACCCTATGGTTGTTAGAATATGAGACCTGTTGAACCAAACATAAGGGCCTATGGTTGTTAGAATATGAGACCTGTTGAACCAAATAAAAGGGCCTATGGTTGGTAGAATATTACACCTGTTGAACCAAACATAAGGGCCTAGGGTTGGTCGAATATTACACCTGTTGAAACAAACATAAGGGCCTATGGTTGGTAGAATATGACACCTGTTGAACCAAACATAAGGGCCTATGGTTGGTAGAAGATGATGGCTGTTGAACCAAAAATAAGGGCCTATGGTTGTTAGAATATGAGACCTGTTGAACCAAACATAAGGGCCTATGGTTGATAGAGAATATGAGACCTGTTGAACCAAACATAAGGGCCTATGGTTGATAAAGAATTTGAGACCTGTTGAACCAAACATAAGGTCCTATGGTTGGTAGAATATGAGACCTGTTGAACCAAACATAAGGGCCTATGGTTTGTAGAATATGAGACCTGTTGAACCAAACATAAGAGCCTATGGTTGATAGAGAATATGAGACCTGTTGAACCAAACATAAAGGCCTATGGTACATAGAGAATATGAGACCTGTTGAACCAAACATAAGGGCCTATGGTACATAGAGAATATGAGACCTATTCAACCAAACATAAGGGCCTATGGTTGTTAGAATATGAGACCTGGTAGAATATGAGACCTATTGAACCAAACATAAGGGCCTATGGTTGGTAGAATATGAGACCTGTTGAACCAAACATAAGGGCCTATGGTTGGTAGAATATGATGGCTGTTGAACCAAACATAAGGGCCTATGGTTGGTAGAATATGATGGCTGTTAAACCAAAAATAAGGGCCTATGTTTTGTAGAATATGAGACCTGTTGAACAAAACATAATGGCCTATGGTTGGTAGAATATGATGGCTGTTGAACCAAACATAAGGGCCTATGGTTGGTAGAATATGACACTTGTTGAACCAAACATAAGGGCCTATGGTACATAGAGAATATGAGACCTGTTAAACCAAACATAAGGGCCTGTGGTTGATAGAATATGATGGCTGTTGAACCGAACATGAGGGCCTATGGTTGATAGAATATGAGACCTGTTGAACCAAACATAAGGGCCTATGGTTGATAGAGAACATGAGACCTGTTGAACCAAACATAAGGGCCTATGGTTGGTAGAATATGAGACCTGTTGAACCAAACATAAGGGCCTATGGTTGGTAGAATATGAGACCTGTTGAACCAAACATAAGGGCCTATGGTTGATAGAGAATATGAGACCTGTTGAACCAAACATAAGGGCCTATGGTTTATAGAGAATATGAGACCTGTTGAACCAAACATAAGGGCCTATGGTTGGTTGAATATGAGACCTGTTGAACCAAACATAAGGGCCTATGGTTGATAGAGAATATGAGACCTGTTGAACCAAACATAAGGGCCTATGGTTGGTAGAATATGAGACCTGTTGAACCAAACATAAGGGCCTATGGTTGATAGAGAATCTGAGATCTGTTGAACCAAACATAAGGGCCTATGGTTGATAACGAATTTGAGACCTGTTGAACCAAACATAAGGTCCTATGGTTGGTAGAATATGAGACCTGTTGAACCAAACATAAGGGCCTATGGTTGGTAGAATATGAGACCTGTTGAACCAAACATAAGGGCCTATGGTTGATAGAGAATATGAGACCTGTTGAACCAAACATAAAGGCCTATGGTACATAGAGAATATGAGACCTGTTGAACCAAACATAAGGGCCTATGGTACATAGAGAATATGAGACCTGTTGAACCAAACATAAGGGCCTATGGTTGTTAGAATATGAGACCTGTTGAACCAAACATAAGGGCCTATGGTTGTTAGAATATGAGACCTGTTGAACCAAACATAAGAGCCTATGGATGTTAGAATATGAGTCCTGTTGAACCAAACATAAGAGCCTATGGTTGTTAGAATATGAGACCTGTTGAACCAAACATAAGGGCCTATGGTTGGTAGAATATGAGACCTGTTGAACCAAACATAAGGTTCTATGGTTGGTAGAATATGAAACCTGTTGAACCAAACATAAGGGCCTATGGTTGGTAGAATATGAGACCTGTTGAACCAAACATAAGGGCCTATGGTTGGTAGAATATGAGACCTGTTGAACAAAACATAAGGGCCTATGGTACATAGAGAATATGAGACCTGTTGAACCAAACATAAGGGCCTATGGTACATAGAGAATATGAGACCTGTTGAACCAAACATAAGGGCCTATGGTTGTTAGAATATGAGACCTGGTAGAATATGAGACCTGTTGAACCAAACATAAGGGCCTATGGTTGGTAGAATATGAGACCTGTTGAACCAAACATAAGGGCCTATGGTTGGTAGAATATGAGACCTGTTGAACCAAACATAAGGGCCTATGGTTGGTAGAATATGAGACCTGTTGAACCAAACATAAGGGCATATGGTTGATAGAATATGATGGCTGTTGAACCGAACATAAGGGCCTATGGTTGTTAGAATATGAGACCTGTTGAACCAAACATAAGGGCCTATGGTTGTTAGAATATGAGACCTGTTGAACCAAACATAAGGGCCTATGGTTGTTAGAATACGAGACCTGTTGAACCAAACATAAGGGCCTATGGTTGATAGAGAATATGAGACCTGTTGAACCAAACATAAGGGCCTATGGTTGGTAGAATATGAGACCTGTTGAACCAAACATAAGGGCCTATGGTTGATAGAGAATATGAGACCTGTTGAACCAAACATAAGGGCCTATGGTACATAGAGAATATGAGACCTGTTGAACCAAACATAAGGGCCTATGGTTGTTAGAATATGAGACCTTTTGAACCAAACATAAAACCCTATGGTTGTTAGAATATGAGACCTGTTGAACCAAACATAAGGGCCTATGGTTGTTAGAATATGAGACCTGTTGAACCAAATAAAAGGGCCTATGGTTGGTAGAATATGATGGCTGTTGAACCAAACATAAGGGCCTATGGTTGGTAGAATATGATGGCTGTTGAACCAAACATAAGGGCCTATGGTTTGTAGAATATTACACCTGTTGAACCAAACATAAGGGCCTAGGGATGGGTCGAATATTACACCTGTTGAAACAAACATAAGGGCCTATGGTTGGTAGAATATGACACCTGTTGAACCAAACATAAGGGCCTTTGGTTGGTAGAAGATGATGGCTGTTGAACCAAAAATAAGGGCCTATGGTTGTTAGAATATGAGACCTGTTGAACCAAACATAAGGGCCTATGGTTGTTAGAATATGAGACCTGTTGAACCAAACATAAGGGCCTATGGTTGATAGAGAATATGAGACCTGTTGAACCAAACATAAGGGCCTATGGTTGATAAAGAATTTGAGACATGTTGAACCAAACATAAGGTCCTATGGTTGGTAGAATATGAGACCTGTTGAACCAAACATAAGGGCCTATGGTTTGTAGAATATGAGACCTGTTGAACCAAACATAAGAGCCTATGGTTGATAGAGAATATGAGACCTGTTGAACTAAACATAAAGGCCTATGGTACATAGAGAATATGAGACCTGTTGAACCAAACATAAGGGCCTATGGTACATAGAGAATATGAGACCTGTTCAACCAAACATAAGGGCCTATGGTTGTTAGAATATGAGACCTGGTAGAATATGAGACCTATTGAACCAAACATAAGGGCCTATGGTTGGTAGAATATGAGACCTGTTGAACCAAACATAAGGGCCTATGGTTGGTAGAATATGATGGCTGTTGAACCAAACATAAGGGCCTATGGTTGGTAGAATATGATGGCTGTTAAACCAAAAATAAGGGCCTATGTTTGGTAGAATATGAGACCTGTTGAACCAAACATAATGGCCTATGGTTGGTAGAATATGATGGCTGTTGAACCAAACATAAGGGCCTATGGTTGGTAGAATATGACACTTGTTGAACCAAACATAAGGGCCTATGGTACATAGAGAATATGAGACCTGTTAAACCAAACATAAGGGCCTATGGTTGATAGAATATGAGACCTGTTGAACCAAACATAAGGGCCTATGGTTGATAGAGAACATGAGACCTGTTGAACCAAACATAAGGGCCTATGGTTGGTAGAATATGAGACCTGTTGAACCAAACATAAGGGCCTATGGTTGGTAGAATATGAGACCTGTTGAACCAAACATAAGGGCCTATGGTTGGTAGAATATGAGACCTGTTGAACCAAACATAAGGGCCTATGGTTTGTAGAATATGAGACCTGTTGAACCAAACATAAGGGCCTATGGTTGGTAGAATATGATGGCTGTTGAACCAAAAATAAGGGCGTATGGTTGGTAGAATATGAGACCTGTTGAACCAAACATAAGGGCCTATGGTTGGTAGAATATGATGGCTGTTGAACCAAACATAAAGGCCTATGGTACATAGAGAATATGAGACCTGTTGAACCAAACATAAGGGCCTATGGTACATAGAGAATATGAGACCTGTTCAACCAAACATAAGGGCCTATGGTTGTTAGAATATGAGACCTGGTAGAATATGAGACCTGTTGAACCAAACATAAGGGCCTATGGTTGGTAGAATATGAGACCTGTTGAACCAAACATAAGGGCCTATGGTTGGTAGAATATGATGGCTGTTGAACCAAACATAAGGGCCTATGGTTGGTAGAATATGATGGCTGTTAAACCAAAAATAAGGGCCTATGTTTGGTAGAATATGAGACCTGTTGAACCAAACATAATGGCCTATGGTTGGTAGAATATGATGGCTGTTGAACCAAACATAAGGGCCTATGGTTGGTAGAATATGACACTTGTTGAACCAAACATAAGGGCCTATGGTACATAGAGAATATGAGACCTGTTAAACCAAACATAAGGGCCTATGGTTGATAGAATATGAGACCTGTTGAACCAAACATAAGGGCCTATGGTTGATAGAGAACATGAGACCTGTTGAACCAAACATAAGGGCCTATGGTTGGTAGAATATGAGACCTGTTGAACCAAACATAAGGGCCTATGGTTGGTAGAATATGAGACCTGTTGAACCAAACATAAGGGCCTATGGTTGGTAGAATATGAGACCTGTTGAACCAAACATAAGGGCCTATGGTTTGTAGAATATGAGACCTGTTGAACCAAACATAAGGGCCTATGGTTGGTAGAATATGATGGCTGTTGATCCAAAAATAAGGGCGTATGGTTGGTAGAATATGAGACCTGTTGAACCAAACATAAGGGCCTATGGTTGGTAGAATATGATGGCTGTTGAACCAAACATAAGGGCCTATGGTTGGTAGAATATGACACTTGTTGAACCAAACATAAGGGCCTATGGTACATAGAGAATATGAGACCTGTTAAACCAAACATAAGGGCATTTGGTTGATAGAATATGATGGCTGTTGAACCGAACATAAGGGCCTATGGTTGATAGAATATGAGACCTGTTGAACCAAACATAAGGGCCTATGGTTGATAGATAACATGAGACCTGTTGAACCAAACATAAGGGCCTATGGTTGGTAGAATATGAGACCTGTTGAACCAAACATAAGGGCCTATGGTTGGTAGAATATAAGACCTGTTGAACCAAACATAAGGGCCTATGGTTGATAGAGAATATGAGACCTGTTGAACCAAACATAAGGGCCTATGGTTGATAGAGAATATGAGACCTGTTGAACCAAACATAAGGGCCTATGGTTGGTAGAATATGAGACCTGTTGAACCAAACATAAGGGCCTATGGTTGGTAGAATATGAGACCTGTTGAACCAAACATAAGGGCCTATGGTTGATAAAGAATTTGAGACCTGTTGAACCAAACAAGGTCCTTTGGTTGGTAGAATATGAGACCTGTTGAACCAAACATAAGGGCCTATGGTTGGTAGAATATGAGACCTGTTGAACCAAACATAAGGTCCTTTGGTTGGTAGAATATGAGACCTGTTGAACCAAACATAAGGTTCTATGGTTGGTAGAATATGAGACCTGTTGAACCAAACATAAGGGCCTATGGTACATAGAGAATATGAGACCTGTTGAACCAAACATAAGGGCCTATGGTTGTTAGAATATGAGACCTGGTAGAATATGAGACCTGTTGAACCAAACATAAGGGCCTATGGTTGGTAGAATATGAGACCTGTTGAACCAAACATAAGGGTCTATGGTTGGTAGAATATGAGACGTGTTGAACCAAACATAAGGGCATATGGTTGGTAGAATATGAGACCTGTTGAACCAAACATAAGGGCCTATGGTTGATAGAGAATATGAGACCTGTTGAACCAAACATAAGGGCCTATGGTTGATAGAGAATATGAGACCTGTTGAACCAAACATAAGGGCCTATGGTTGTTAGAATATGAGACCTGTTGAACCAAACATAAGGGCCTATGGTTGATATAGAATATGAGACCTGTTGAACCAAACATAAAGGCCTATGGTACATAGAGAATATGAGACCTGTTGAACCAAACATAAGGGCCTATGGTACATAGAGAATATGAGACCTGTTGAACCAAACATAAAACCTGTTGAACCAAATATAATCGCCTATGGTTGTTAGAATATGAGACCTGTTGAACCAAACATAAGGGCCTATGGTTGGTAGAATATGATGGCTGTTGAACCAAACATAAGGGCCTAGGGTTGGTAGAATATTACACCTGTTGAACCAAACATAAGGGCCTATGGTTGGTAGAATATGACACCTGTTGAACCAAACATAAGGGCCTTTGGTTGGTAGAATATGATGGCTGTTGAACCAAAAATAAGGGCCTATGGTTGGTAGAATATGAGACCTGTTGAACCAAACATAATGGCCTATGGTTGGTAGAATATGATGGCTGTTGAACCAAAAATAAGGGCCTATGGTTGGTAGAATATGAGACCTGTTGAACCAAACATAAGGGCCTATGGTTGGTAGAATATGATGGCTGTTGAACCAAACATAAGGGCCTATGGTTGGTAGAATATGAGACCTGTTGAACCAAACATAATGGCCTATGGTTGGTAGAATATGATGGCTGTTGAACCAAACATAAGGGCCTATGGTTGGGAGAATATGACAGTTGTTGAACCAAACATAAGGGCCTATGGTACATAGAGAATATGAGACATGTTAAACCAAACATAAGGGCCTGTGGTTGATAGAATATGATGGCTGTTGAACCGAACATAAGGGCCTATGGTTGATAGAATATGAGACCTGTTGAACCAAACATAAGGGCCTATGGTTTATAGAGAACATGAGACCTGTTGAACCAAACATAAGGGCCTATGGTTGGTAGAATATGAGACCTGTTGAACCAAACATAAGGGCCTATGGTTGGTAGAATATGAGACCTGTTGAACCAAACATAAGGGCCTATGGTTGGTAGAATATGATGGCTGTTGAACCAAACATAAGGGCCTATGGTTGTTAGAATATGAGACCTGTTGAACCAAACATAAGGGCCTATGGTTGGTAGAATATGATGGCTGTTGAACCAAACATAAGGGCCTATGGTTGGTAGAATATGACACCTGTTGAACCAAACATAAGGGCCTATGGTTGGTAGAATATGATGGCTGTTGAACCAAAAATAAGGGCCTATGGTTGGTAGAATATGAGACCTGTTGAACCAAACATAAGGGCCTATGGTTGGTAGAATATGATGGCTGTTGAACCAAACATAAGGGCCTATGGTTGGTAGAATATGACACTTGTTGAACAAAACATAAGGGCCTATGGTTGATAGAGAATATGAGACCTGTTGAACCTAACATAAGGGCCTATGGTTGGTAGAATATGAGACCTGTTGAACCAAACATAAGGGCCTATGGTTGGTAGAATATGACACTTGTTGAACAAAACATAAGGGCCTATGGTTGATAGAGAATATGAGACCTGTTGAACCAAAAATAAGGGCCTATGGTTGATAGAATATGATGGCTGTTGAACCGAACATAAGGGCCTATGGTTGATAGAATATAAGACCTGTTGAACCAAACATAAGGGCCTATGGTTGATAGAGAATATGAGACCTGTTGAACCAAACATAAGGGCCTATAGTTGATAGAGAATATGAGACCTGTTGAACCTAACATAAGGGCCTATGGTTGGTAGAATATGAGACCTGTTGAACCAAACATAAGGGCCTATGGTTGATAGAGAATATGAGACCTGTTGAACCAAACATAAGGGCCTATGGTTGATAAAGAATTTGAGACCTGTTGAACCAAACATAAGGTCCTTTGGTTGGTAGAATATGAGACCTGTTGAACCAAACATAAGGGCCTATGGTTGGTAGAATATGAGACCTGTTGAACCAAACATAAGGGCCTATGGTTGATAAAGAATTTGAGACCTGTTGAACCAAACATACGGTCCTTTGGTTGGTAGAATATGAGACCTGTTGAACCAAACATAAGGGCCTATGGTTGGTAGAATATGAGACCTGTTGAACCAAACATAAGGGCCTATGGTTGATAGAGAATATGAGACCTGTTGAACCAAACATAAAGGCCTATGGTACATAGAGAATATGAGACCTGTTAAACCAAACATAAGGGCCTATGGTTGGTAGAATATGACACCTGTTGAACCAAACATAAGGGCCTTTGGTTGGTAGAATATGATGGCTGTTGAACCAAATATAAGGGCCTATGGTTGGTAGAATATGACACTTGTTGAACCAAACATAAGGACCAATGGTACATAGAGAATATGAGACCTGTTAAACCAAACATAAGGGCCGGTGGTTGATAGAATATGATGGCTGTTGAACCAAAAATAAGGGCCTATGGTTGGTAGAATATGACACTTGTTGAACCAAACATAAGGGCCTATGGTACATAGAGAATATGAGACCTGTTAAACCAAACATAAGGGCCTGTGGTTGATAGAATATGATGGCTGTTGAACCGAACATAAGGGCCTATGGTTGATAGAATATGAGACCTGTTGAACCAAACATAAGGGCCTATGGTTGATAGAGAACATGAGACCTGTTGAACCAAACATAAGGGCCTATGGTTGGTAGAATATGAGACCTGTTGAACCAAACATAAGGGCCTATGGTTGGTAGAATATGAGACCTGTTGAACCAAACATAAGGGCCTATGGTTGGTAGAATATGAGACCTGTTGAACCAAACATAAGGGCCTATGGTTTGTAGAATATGAGACCTGTTGAACCAAACAGAAGGGCCTATGGTTGGTAGAATATGATGGCTGTTGAACCAAACATAAGGGCCTATGGTTGGTAGAATATGATGGCTGTTGAACCAAACATAAGGGCCTATGGTTGGTAGAATTCGACACCTGTTGAACCAAACATAAGGGCCTATGGTTGGTAGAATATGATGGCTGTTGAACCAAAAATAAGGGCCTATGGTTGGTAGAATATGAGACCTGTTGAACCAAACATAAGGGCCTATGGTTGGTAGAATATGATGGCTGTTGAACCAAACATAAGGGCCTATGGTTGGTAGAATATGACAGTTGTTGAACCAATCATAAGGGCCTATGGTACATAGAGAATATGAGACCTGTTAAACCAAACATAAGGGCATGTGGTTGATAGAATATGATGGCTGTTGAACCGAACATAAGGGCCTATGGTTGGTAGAATATGAGACCTGGTGAACCAAACATAAGGGCCTATGGTTGGTAGAATATAAGACCTTTTGAACCAAACATAAGGGCCTATGGTTGATAGAGAATATGAGACCTGTTGAACCAAACATAAGGGCCTATGGTTGATAGAGAATATGAGACCTGTTGAACCAAACATAAGGGCCTATGGTTGGTAGAATATGAGACCTGTTGAACCAAACATAAGGGCCTATGGTTGATAGAGAATATGAGACCTGTTGAACCAAACATAAGGGCCTATGGTTGATAAAGAATTTGAGACCTGTTGAACCAAACATAAGGTCCTTTTGTTGGTAGAATATGAGACCTGTTGAACCAAACATAAGGGCCTATGGTTGGTAGAATATGAGACCTGTTGAACCAAACATAAGGGCCTATGGTTGATAAAGAATTTGAGACCTGTTGAACCAAACATAAGGTCCTTTGGTTGGTAGAATATGAGACCTGTTGAACCAAACATAAGGGCCTATGGTTGGTAGAATATGAGACCTGTTGAACAAAACATAAGGGCCTATGGTTGATAGAGAATATGAGACCTGTTGAACCAAACATAAAGGCCTATGGTACATAGAGAATATGAGACCTGTTAAACCAAACATAAGGGCCTATGGTTGATAGAGAATATGAGACCTGTTGAACCAAACATAAGGGCCTATGGTTGTTAGAATATGAGACCTGGTAGAATATGAGACCTGTTGAACCAAACATAAGGGCCTATGGTTGGTAGAATATGAGACCTGTTGAACCAAACATAAGGGCCTATGGTTGGTAGAATATGAGACCTGTTGAACCAAACATAAGGGCCTATGGTTGGTAGAATATGAGACCTGTTGAACCAAACATAAGGGCCTATGGTTGATAGAGAATATGAGACCTGTTGAACCACACATAAGGGCCTATGGTTGATAGAGAATATGAAACCTGTTGAACCAAACATAAGGGCCTATGGTTGGTAGAATATGAGACCTGTTGAACCAAACATAAGGGCCTATGGTACATATAGAATATGAGACCTGTTGAACCAAACATAAGGGCCTATGGTTGTTAGAATATGAGACCTGTTGAACCAAACATAAAACCCTATGGTTGTTAGAATATGAGACCTGTTGAACCAAACATAAGGGCCTATGGTTGTTAGAATATGAGACCTGTTGAACCAAACATAAGGGCCTATGGTTGGTAGAATATGATGGCTGTTGAACCAAACATAAGGGCCTATGGTTGGTAGAATATGATGGCTGTTGAACCAAACATAAGGGCCTAGGGTTGGTAGAATATTACACCTGTTGAACCAAAAATAAGGGCCTATGGTTGGTAGAATATGACACTTGTTGAACCAAACATAAGGACCTATTGTACATAGAGAATATGAGACCTGTTAAACCAAACATAAGGGCCTGTGGTTGATAGAATATGATGGCTGTTGAACCGAACATAAGGGCCTATGGTTGTTAGAATATGAGACCTGTTGAACCAAACATAAGGGCCTATGGTTGTTAGAATATGAGACCTGTTGAACCAAACATAAGGGCCTATGGTTGATAGAGAATATGAGACCTGTTGAACCAAACATAAAGGCCTATGGTACATAGAGAATATGAGACCTGTTGAACCAAACATAAGGGCCTATGGTACATAGAGAATATGAGACCTGTTGAACCAAACATAAGGGCCTATGGTTGGTAGAATATGAGACCTGTTGAACCAAACATAACACCCTATGGTTGTTAGAATATGAGACCTGTTGAACCAAACATAAGGGCCTATGGTTGGTAGAGAATATGAGACCTGTTGAACCAAACATAAGGGCCTATGGTTGATAGAGAATATGAGACCTGTTGAACCAAACATAAGGGCCTATGGTTGGTAGAGAATATGAGACCTGTTAAACCAAACATAAGGGCTTATGGTTGATAGAGAATATGAGACCTTTTGAACCTAACATAAGGTCCTATGGTTGATAAAGAATTTGAGACCTGTTGAACCAAACATAAGGGCCTATGGTTGGTAGAATATGAGACCTGTTGAACCAAACATAAGGGCCTATGGTTGGTAGAATATGAGACCTGTTGAACCAAACATAAGGGCCTATGGTTGATAGAGAATATGAGACCTGTTGAACCAAACATAAAGGCCTATGGTACATAGAGAATATGAGACCTGTTGAACCAAACATAAGGGCCTATGGTACATAGAGAATATGAGACCTGTTGAACCAAACATAAGGGCCTATGGTTGTTAGAATATGAGACCTGTTGAACCAAACATAACACCCTATGGTTGTTAGAATATGAGACCTGTTGAACCAATCATAAGGGCCTATGGTTGGTAGAGAATATGAGACCTGTTGAACCAAACATAAGGGCCTATTGTTGATAGAGAATATGAGACCTGTTGAACCAAACATAAGGGCCTATGGTTGGTAGAGAATATGAGACCTGTTAAACCAAACATAAGGGCTTATGGTTGGTAGAATATGACACCTGTTTAACTAAACATAAGGGCCTATGGTTGATAGAATATGAGACCTGTTGAACCAAACATTAGAGCCTATGTATAGTTGATAGAATTTGATGGCTGTTGAACCAAACATAAGGGCCTATGGTTAATAGAATATGATGGCTTTTGAACCAAACATAAGGGCCTATGGTTGGTAGAATATGATGGCTGTTGAACCAAACATAAGGGTCTATGGTTGGTAGAATATGATGGCTGTTGAACCAAACATAAGGGCCTATGGTTGGTAGAATATGAGACTTGTTGAACCAAACATAAGGGCCTATGGTTGATAGAGAATATGAGACCTGTTGAACCAAACATAAGGGCCTATGGTTGGTATAATATGAGACCTGTTGAACCAAACATAAGGGCCTATGGTTGGTAGAATATGAGACCTGTTGAACTAAACATAAGGGCCTATGGTTGTTAGAATATGAGACCTGTTGAACCAAACATAAGGGCTTATGGTTGGTATAATATGAAACCTGTTGAACCAAACATAAGGGCCTATGGTTGGTAGAATATGAGACCTGTTGAACCAAACAATAGCGTGAGATGAAAGTACACAAATTGCAAAGTGTGCGATATGAAGGCATAGTGAGTGGACAATTTAAAGCATGTTTTAGGGTAGTAGGTCACATGACCAAGGAGCAATTTAAATTGTTAATGTTGAAAAATTATTGTAAAAACGTTTGAGATTAAAATGGACAAACTAAAGGGTGTGCAATATAGAAGGGTAGTCAATGGACATTCTAAACCTTGGTTGAGGTCAGTAGGTCACATGACCAAGGAGCTATTGACATTCAAATGTACAAAAAGTTTGTACTTCGTGTTCGCTCCCTAACTAATTCAACTAGGAATACAAAATGCGGCTCACATTTCCACATGTTTATTATCTTTGGAAAGCAAATTAATGTCCTAATTGTTAAAATAAGACCTTTTCCAACACATGACCCTTATTTGGAGTCTGTGGCTCAAGTGGTTTGAAAGCTATTGAGGTTTGAAAGCGCAAATATCCATTGAATATCCAATCTGAAACTGCCTTTACCTCGGTAGATTACACTATAGTGGCATGGAAATACAATGACATTGCGGCAGGTAGCATAGCGGTTATAGAGCGTTGGGCCAGTAACCAAAAGGTCGCTGGTTCGAATACCCGTGCCGATGTGTCCTTGAGCAAGGCACTTAACCTTAAGGGGCACCGTACTACTATGGCTGACCCTGTAGGTAGGCCTTCATTGTAAATAAGAATTAGTTCTTAATTGACTTGCTGGAGCCGCACCCCCCCTTACGCGCGGCTCCAGCAGCGTGCCCGACGCCGATCTCGGGGGCGACCCGGAGGAAGAGGCACAGGGCGTCCCGGGTGGAGGTGATGGAATTCCCTTAGTAGTGAGGGATCTAGGATGTCCTCCACCAGCACCCAGCATCTCTCCTCCGGGCCGTAAACCTCCCACTCCACGAGGTACTGGAGGCCCCTAGCCCGACGTCTTGAGTTTAGGATGGCTCTAACTGCATACGCTGTGGCCCCCTCGATGTCCAGCGGGGGCGGAGGGACATCCAGAACCTCCTGTCCTTGGAGTGGACCAGCCACCACCGGCCTGAGGAGAGACACATGGAACGAGGGGTTAATACGGTAGTCGGGGGGAGCTGTAGCCTATAACACACCTCGTTCAGTCTCCTCAGGACTTTGAACGGCCCCACAAACCGCGGCCCCAGCTTCCGGCAGGGCAGGCGGAGGGGCAGGTTTCGGGTCGAGAGCCAGACCCGGTCCGAACACCGGGGCATCACTGCGGTGGCGGTCGGCGCTTGCCTTATGCCGTCTCACGGCTCGTTGCAGATGCACGTGGGCGGCATTCCAGGTGTCCTCTGAGCGCTTAAACCACTCGTCCACTGCAGGAGCCTCGGTCTGGCTCGGATGCCATGGTACCAGAACCTGCTGATAACCTGTGCGCACACCGAACAGGAGGAAACATAAGCCCTCACGTCCTTAGCTAAGGTGGGCCACCAGTATTTTACACTCAAACAGCGCACCGTCCGGGCAATACCAGGATGACCAGAGGAGAGTGATGTGTGGGCCCACACGATCAGGCGAACGGGACGTACCGAGATGAAAGCGCAGACTGCCTGTCGTGGGAACTGAAAATGGCAAAATGAGCTTTTCGTGTCATGCATATGCATTCATGGGATGGTCAAGGGGAAAGTGGGAGTGTCACATAAAGAGATGGGAGGGGAAGCGTAAACTGCCCTAATTATGTATTCGTGTTATGTACAGAAAAAGCCGGTGAAAGCGCGCCTCTATTTTGCTCTGAAAATTCTCCGCCTCTTAAAAGCAGGTGTGACTTAGGAAGCGGGTTTCCTGGCATATGCCGGCATATTACTTCTTGACAATGAACTGAAAATGGCAGCAGTAATCCGAGCAAGACGAAGACATAGGCTAAGGAGACGAGCTGAAAAGATTTTTGCCACAAGAATCACACTTTTTCAGTTGAGTGAAAACGAAAATGAATTCAGCGTTACAGATTAAGCAGCTACGCAAAATTACAGTTACTGGAAGAAATCAAAGATGACATCGAATCTCCGACTCAGCGTTCACATTCCATTCCAGCAGTTGTTAAACTCCTCGCTACATTACAATTATTAATGTTTGTTTTGGCTGTTTTGCCTGACTTGGTGGCTGATCCATGATGGAAAGAGAGGAGGAGGCCCATTCAATTGCGTGATTAAATATGCGCAATTTACAGTATAGTGGGTGGGGACAGGCGCTGATTACCTGATGAACTGCAGGTTTGGTACATAACACGCACACTGCGGTTTCACATCAAGCGCTTTCTGCGTCTTGGCCATGGAGCTATTAACGCTGCGTTCGCAAATGTACGTACATCTGGCCCAGTGTGGGAGTAGGCATCGCCCGCTCGATGTCCGTGTCCAGCTCCCATACTACCGGTGCCACTAGACAGGAGGCAGGGAGGATGGGAGTGGGATCGATGGGCCGCTCCTCTGTGTCATACAACCGGGACAGTGCGTCTGCCTTCACATTTTGGGAACCCGATCTGTACGAGAGGGTGAAGTCAAACCGAGTGAAAAACATGGACTGGCGAGGGTTCTGTCTCCTCGCCGCCCGGATGTACTCCAGATTGCGGTGGTCGGTCCAGATGAGAAAAGGGTGTTTAGCCCCCTCAAGCCAATGCCTCCACGCTTTCAGAGCCCTCACGACAGCCAACAGCTCCCTGTCCCCCACATCATAGTTTCGCTCCGCCACACTGAGCTTCTTTGAAAAAAAGGCACAGGGGCGGAGTTTTAGTGGCGTACCCGAGCACTGAGACAGCACAGCTCCTATCCCAGCCTCGGACGCGTACAACTCAACTATGAATGACCGAGAAGGATCCGGATGAGCCAACACGGGGGCTGAGGTAAACAGAGCCTTCAGGTGACCAAAAGCCCTGTCTGCCTCAATTGACCACCGCAACCGCACCGGTCCCCCCCTCAGCAGTGAGGTAATGGGAGCCGCTACCTGACCGAAGCCCCGGATAACCCTCCGGTAGTAGTTGGCAAACCCTAAGAACTGCTGCACCTCCTTTACCGTGGTTGGAGTCGGCCAATTATGCACGGCTGAAATGCGGTCAACCTCCATCTCCACCCCGGACGTGGAAATGCGATATCCTAAAAAAGAGACGGATTGTTGGAAGAACAGACACTTCTCGGCCTTGACGTACAGGTCATGCTTCAACAGTCGACCAAGCACCCTGCGTACCAGGGGCACATGCTCAGCGGGTGTAGCGGAGTATATCAATATGTCGTCGATATACACCACTACACCCTGCCCGAGCAGGTCCCTGAAGATCTTGTCTACAAAGGATTGGAAGACTGCTGGAGCATTTTTCAACCCGTACGGCATGACAAGGTATTTATAGTGCCCTGAGGTGGTACTAAATGCTGTCTTCCACTCGTCTCCCTTTCGGATACGCACCAGATTGTAAGCGCTCCTGAGATCCAATTTTGTGAAAAAGCGTGCCCTGTGTATTGACTCGATCGCACTGGCTATGAGAGGCAGCGGGTAGCTGTACCTCACAGTGATCTGACTGATCCCTCTATAGTCAATACACGGGCGCAGACCTCCCTCCTTCTTCTTCACAAAAAATAAACTTGAGGAGGCAGGTGAAGTGGAGGGCCGACTGTATCCCTGCCCCAGTGATTCGGAGACATATGTCTCTAAAGCCTCAGTCTCCTCTTGTGACAGAGGATACACGTGACTCCTAGGAAGTGCTGCGTCTACCAGGAGATTTATCGCACAATCCCCTCGCCGATGAGGTGGTAATTGAGTCGCCTTCTTTTTACAGAAGGCAAGAGCCAAATCAGCATGTTCTGAGGGGATGTGCACGGTGGGTACCTGGTCTGGACTCTCCACCGTAGTCGCACCGACTGAAACACCCACACACCCACGGGACCACCCCTTCAGAGCCCTCTGTTGCCACGAGATTTTGGGGTAATGATAGGCCAACCAGGGTATGCCCAACACCATGAGAAACGCAGGGGAATCAATGAGATAAAGACAAGTCCTCTCCTTATGACCCCCCTGTGTTACCATTCTTAGTGGGGCTGTGACCTCCCCAATCAGCCCTGACCCCAAAGGTCGACTATCTAAGGCATGCACAGGGAATGGTACATTCAGAGACACAATAGGGATCCCTAACCTATGGGCAAACGCCCAGTCCCTAACATTTCCAGCTACGCCTGAATCTACTAGCGCCTTGTGCTGGGAATGCGGGGAACAATCAGGAAACACTATAAACAAACACATGTGTGCAACAGGGAGCTCTGGGTGAGTCCGGTGCTGACTCCCTGAAGGGCCTCCCCAACACCGACCAGCCGTGTGTCCTCGGCGGCCACAGTTGGTTCAGGAAACGACCCCTCCTCCAGCCCCCCTGAGCGCAGCACCTCCCAGCTCCATAGGGGTTGGAGCGGGGAGGCTGGAAGATATTGACAGATCAGGACGACCTCGGGTAGCCAGCAGGTTGCCCAGCCTGATGGACATGTCCACCAGCTGGTGCAGACTGACGGTGGTGTCCCTGCAGGCCAGCTCCCGACGAACGTCCTCCCGTAAACTACAACGGAAATGGTCGATCAGGGCCCTGATCGCAGCCAGGGTCCGGAAGTCCAGTGCGAAATCCTGTGCGCTCCTCGTCCCCTGACGTAGATGGAAAAGGCGTTCACCCGCCGATCTACCTTCAGGCGGATGGTCAAAAACCGCCCGAAACCAACACCGCGTCGTCCTCTATCCAGATGGCGTTGGCCCACTCCAGGGCTTTCCCAGCCAAGCAGGAGACGAGGGCAGACACACACTCGCGTCCCGATGGAGCCGGGTGAACGGTTGCCAGGTAGAGCTCCAACTGAAGTAGGAACCCCTGGCAACCGGCAGCCTTGCCATCATACTCCCTCGGGAGCGAGAGCCGAATCCCACTGGGACCAGGTGCAGGAGGAGAAATCAGTGGGACAGATGGTGGGGATGGTCGAGGTGCGGGTAGCCCTCCTTGCTCTCAACGCTCCATTGTCAGCAGCACGCGATCCATGGCTGTTCCTAGATGGAGGGCTGGGTTCACCTGCTGCTTCCATAGGTGGTCCGTGATTCTGTCTGGTATGTGTATTTGCGTGGAGAGGTGGAAGCAGGCGCAGGGAGACAGGAAGACAGAACGGAACTGAGTTTATTACTCTTCAACGGCATACACTAAACATGTAACAATCACCGACAAGAACCAGGGGGGAACAGAGGGAATAAGTAAGGAACATACAATTAGTGCAATGGGAACCAGGTGTGAATGGAACAGGACAAACGTAAAATGGATCGGTGGTGGCTAAAACTCCGGTGACGTCGACCGCCTTTGGCCGCCCGAACCAGGGGAGGGACCGACTTCACCCGAAGTCGTGACATTCATACAAACCTTCATTTCCATCATGCACATTATAGCTTCCACTCCCTTAATCATGGCCATTTTGGTCACATAATAGTCAGTGCATTTTTTCTATTACTGTAAATAATTCCTTTTTAGGCTACCTCTAACTTCCGTCATGTGCACATTCAGATAGCCTGGTCCAACTAGGCCTACTATCACCTCATATACCTTAGCTGGCCACATGGAAAAATAGGGTTTCTGATGAGATCAAAGCAAATTAGCCTACATGAAAGTGAGAGTAAACATTATTGTTTCTAGTTGAGGGTAGTTACAAGTGAACTGTCCTGGCTTTTCATCAGTTCAAAAGATTGAGTAGTTTTCGTCATAGTTATTGTTGACGAAATTATCACTGCTTTAGAGAGATGGCAACGTTCGTAAAAAATAGCTAGCAATGCTAGCGTAAAGTTACACTGCATCTACAGACAATCTGGCAACATCACAATGATACTAAGTATTTGCCTCATTTTGAAATATCTGCATTAATCAGAACGTTCAGTCAGAACAAAATAAAGTTTGTGAGGTAGCAAGTGAGTAGCAAGTGTTGATGTTTGAAGAGGTGATCTCTGTAGTAATGTTGAAGGGATTCAACTTTGAATAAATGTTTCATTTATTCCAGAATCACATCCCCATGTTGGTGATGCAAGTAGCTAAGATTAGTTTGACCTCCTATCTTCCGGGCACACAGCTGGGACCTTATTTCTGGCAGTGTCGAATTATAACCACCACAGATAAGACATGCAGAAGTCAAAATGATCTACAGCACCAGTCAAATGTTTGGAAACACCTACTCATTCAAGGGTTTTTCTTTATTTATTTATTCAATGTTTAGATTTGTTTAAAACGTTTTGGGTTACAAACTTCCATTTGTGTTATTTAATAATGTTGATGTCTTCACTATTATTTTACAATGTAGAAAATAGTAAAAATAAAGAAAACCCTGGAATGAGTAGGTGTCAACTTTTGACTGGTACTGTAAGTATTCAGACCATTGCTATGATACTTTGAAATTGAACTCAGGTGCATCCTATTTCCATTGATCATCCTTGAGATGTTTCTACAACTTGATTGGAGTCCACCAGTGGTAAATTCAATTGATTGGACATTATTTGGAAAGGCACACACCTTTCTATATAAGGTCCCACAGTTGACAGTGCATGTCAGACCAAAAACCAAGCCATGAGGTTGAAGGAATTGTCCGTAGAGCTCCGAGACAGGATTGTGTCGAGGCACAGACCTGGAGAAGGGTACCAAAAAATGTCAGCAGCATTGAAGGTCTCCAAGAACACAATGGCCTCCATCACTCTTAAATGGAAGAAGTTTGAATGACCAAGACTTCTTAGCGCTTACTGCCAAACTGCAATCATGGGAGAAGAACCTGGGTTAGGAAGGTGACCAAGAACCCGATGATCACTCTGACTGAGCTCCAGAGTTCCTCTGTGGAGAAGGACAACCATCTCTGCAGCACTCCACCAATCAGGCCTTTATGGTAGAGTAGCCAGACGGAAGCCACTCTTCAGTAAAAGGCACATGACAACCCACTTGGAGTTGCCATGAGAAACAAGATTATCTGGTCTGATGAAACCGATAAACAACTCTTTGGCCTGAATGCCAAGCATCACGTCTAGAGGACACCGGGCACCATCCCTACGGTGAAGCATGGTGGTGGCAGCATCCATGCATCCAGATGAACGGAGCAAAGTACAGATAGATCCTTGATGAGAACCTGCTCTAGAGCGCTCAGGGCCTCAGACTGGGGGCGAAGGTTTAGTCCCAACAGGACAACGACCCTTAGCAAACAGCCAAGACAATGCAGGAGTGGCTTTAAGACAAGTCTCTGAATGTCCTTGAGTGGCCCAGCCAGAGCCCGGACTTGAACCCAACCGAACATCTCTGGAGAGACTTGAAAATAGCTGTGCAGTGTCGCTCCCCATCCAACCTGACAGATCTTGAGAGGATCTGCAGAGAAGAATGGGAGAAGCTCCCCAAAATACAGGTGTGCCAAGCTTGTACCGTCATACCCAAGGAGACTCAAGGCTGTAATCACTGCCAAAGGTGCTTCAACAAAGTACTGAGTAAAGGGTCTGAATATTTATGTAAATGGTATATTTCAGTTTTTTTTTTTTTAAATACATTTTGCTTTGTCATCATGGGGTAATGTGGTGTAGATTCAGGGAGGGGAGGTTTAATTTAAGATTTTTTTTAATAAGGCTGTAACGTAACAAAATGTGGAAGAAGTCAAGGGGTCTAAATACTTTCTGAATGCACTGTACTTCCATGAATTTTTTCACCTGGTAACGGAGGACCTTCAGTCGAGTCTTGTGAGGCCTGTGGGTGTCCTAAAGCAGAAGATGTTTGTGAGAGTCTCACCTTTCCACAGAGGTTTTATATTAGTATGCAGCCCAAACGGTCGGACGCTACCGTCAGAGTCCCAAGGCGCTTGTGGTGGTCGTAATATTTTTGTAGGCCAAACCATTAAGGTGCAACAGATGATTTTGTGAGACTTTTCTCTTCCTGTTTTGCCTGAAACTGAACTGATGGTGTTTTCTCTTGATTAGACCCTTTTTGAATGACATATTGTGAATCATAGGCTTATAGTGAGTTTATTGGGCAGATTATCATTGTCCAAATGGCTTAAATACTTATTGAATTTCTTAATAGTATAATCAGAACATCACATGAATTATGCCATCATGTCAATAACGGTGAGAGATGTCTGAGCTATAAACTGTTAAGAGATTACGCTCTATACACTCCTTTCCTAATTTGCTCCCATCATCTCTGCTTTCAGCGTAAACACTCAAGGTCAACAGCGTTAGTGTCATACAGTAATGCCATGGTAACGTGCTACTCAGTGGCTGTTTGCTGTAGTCTGCCTGGACTGCCAGGTGGGCGGGGTTTGCATTTGTTTTACTTTTCTATTGGTTCCATTGCAACAGTCATGCTATCAATCAAGAACAAATACAGTATATTACATTATTACCTAGAACCCAGGTCTACTTTAGTACTTATATAAGACTTTGGAGCTGAAACCAAGTGAAGCCAAGTGGGTGATGATTCCCCAGAGCAGTTCATTTTCCTCATCTTATTGTCACTATATTTCCAATGCTGCCAATCACTCGGCAAACAGCACAGTTCTACCGGTGTGTTTATTTACAGTTCACCACCAATTGATGTCCTCCATTTTCCCAAAAGTCATTACATTACTCGCTGGCAGCCAAGTTCTTTGTTTTTCACTGTATGAGGTAAAAAAAAAATATATATGTATTAATACACAAAATACAGGGTTGACCATGTGCTCATTCCATGCCAGGCAACTGTGGAATAACATTTGTGCGTCAACAAAAGAGTGCCCGAGATTGACTCACAGGCTTATTTCCCCATGATTCCTCCTCACAGAATGGTCGCTAATAACATCCCTAACAATGTCCACCGTTCTTTTGAATAGCTTCTCTAAAACACACCCTGTAATATGTTTTTGACAACCTTTCATTAGTATTTGAATTGGCCAGCAGTTGTAAGGATGGACAGACATGGTTAGCGTGGGTGGCTAGCTGTAGCTGCTCATAAGCGGGTCCATTAGCCTATTTTCACGCAGGATATTTGTAGGGCACCTTGAATGGGGTCCTGCGGCAGGTGATTCTCGTTGCTGTCCCGCTAGCGGTGATTAATGCCATGAATACAGTGGGGTTTATCAGGAGTCCGGCAGCTTCAAGACCACTGAATGTCAATGCAATTAAAGTCGTGGCAGAGGGAAGAAAGAGGCAAGGACTATCTGCAGATTGCAGACAGGGTTGGGAATATTTGTCTTGGAGAGGACTCTTCTCCGGCCATTCAATCCGTTATTCACTTCGACTTCTCATTAGGAGCTATTTTTGTTCTACTTCTCACGGCGTAATGATTTTTATTTCTCTCCCGGATGGGCAGATAAAATAGGGCAGCTTGAAAAGGCAAAAGAAGGAAGCCAAGCTTCTTGGGCCTCGGCAGGTGGCAGTTTTGAGAAATCTCATTAAATTCTGGGAGAGGGATGACAGAAGAAGAGGAGAAGGGAAGAGGGGGCATGATGAAGTCAGTCAACTGAGGAAGAATAGATGTCTCATCGGAGGAGAGAGGAGAGAGGTGACGGGCACAGATGAGAGAGAGAGAGAAGAAGAAGGGAAGAACTGACCACCAGGGTTATTAGGGGGCTTTATAGGAGTGGTTAAATGATTTTACTATCTGTGGGCCTTACAATTTATGCACTAATCAGAATGCATTATTCGTCACCAGTACTTGAAAACATGTGAGTTAAACTTTAAATACATTATTCTCCATACATATATACTGTATGCTACAGTAGAAACGACAAGACGAGATACAGAAAATAAGGCACTTACTTTGATAGGAAAGCTCACATGCTCAGTAAAGCCTCAAACAATTGTTCGCAACCGTGAAATGGACTACTTCTATCTGAATTAATGAGGAGGCGGTTGTTAGAAAATAAAACTTGTTCGAAATTAGTCTGAAATTGACAAGTTGAAACAAAGCCTGTAGATAATTAGCAGGCAGCGTGGGTTAACTGTCCTGTTGCGTAACAATCACATTTTGGAACGGTGAGTGCATTCTGACATTATGTGCATAAAACAACTCTTGCTGGGGCGAAAAAAACATTCCTTTGATGTTGTAAGAATGTTGACAGATCAGCCTTTCTGAGTTCTTTAAACGTTCCCAGAACATGTAATTAGGTTGTAGGAACATTGTGGGTACATTACAAGAGAGAGGTTCCCAAAACACAAAATATGCTAAATTCAGAGGAGGCTGGTGGGAGGAGCTATAGGGGGACGGGCTCATTGTATTTGCTGGAACGGAGTATATGGAACCGAGTCAAACATGTGGTTATCCATTTATAGCTCTTCCCACTATCTTCCTCTGGCTCAGTTTTGATGACATTCATACAATGTCTAAGTTAGTTGTTGTAAGTCAGTTTTTATGACGTTCAAAGCATATTGCTTTTATGATTAACATAATATTTAATTGATGTTCACGGAACATACAGTTGACCTTATTACCACAACAGTCAAAGGTTTTAGAACACCTACTCATTCAAGATTTTTCTTTTTTTTTACTATTTTCTACATTGTAGAATAATAGTGAAGACATCAACACTATGAAATAACACATATGGAATCATGTAGTAACCACAAAAGTGTTAAACAAATCAAAATATATTTTAGATTCTTCAAATAGCCAC
This sequence comes from Thymallus thymallus, assembly GCA_023634145.1. NCBI lineage: Eukaryota > Metazoa > Chordata > Actinopteri > Salmoniformes > Salmonidae > Thymallus > Thymallus thymallus. Next base: position 4,474,837 of record CM042399.1, on the reverse strand, counting down.
CCGTTGCCTTGATGACAGCTTTGCACACTCTTGGCATTCTCTCAACCAGCTTCATGAGTTAGTCACCTGGAATGCATTCAATTAACAGGTGTGCCTTGTCAAAAGTTAATTTGTGGAATTTCTTTCCTTCTTAATGCATTTGAGCCAATCAGTTGTGTTGTGACAACGTAGGGGTGGTATACCGAAGATACTGTAGTCCCATTTGATAAAAGACCCAGTCCATATTATGGCAAGAACATCTCAAATAAGCAAAGAGAAACGACAGGCCATCATTACTTTAAGACATAAAGGTCAGTCAATCCCGAAAATGTCTAGAACTTTGAAGGTTTCTTCAAGTGCAGTCGCAAAAACCATCAAGTGCTATGATGAAACTTGCTCTCATGAGGACCGCCACAGGAACGGAAGACCCAGAGTTACCTCTGCTGCAGAAGATAAGTTCATTAGAGTTAACTGCACCTCGGATTGCAGCCCAAATAAATGCTTCACAGAGTTCAAGTAACAGACACATCTCAACATCAACTGTTCAGAGGAGACTGTGTGAATCAGACCCGTTATTTTTTTAATTGATTTATCCAGGCAAGTCCGTTAAGAACAAATTCTTATTTACAATGACGGCCTACACCAGCCAAACTCAGATGACAATGGGCCAATTGTGCACCGACCAATGGGACTTCCAATCACGGCCGGTTGTGATACAGTCTGGATTTGAACCAGGTTGTCTGTAGTGACACCTCTGGCACTGGGACCACTGCACCACTTGGGATAAGTTAAGTAATGTGGTAATGTTAGGTCAAACTTAAATATAAAATTTTCTCAATGTTCTTAAAATGTTCTGAGGACCTCCAAGACAAGATAAAATATATATTGCTTGAACATCAATGGAATATTATGTTAAACCTAAAACCAATATGCTATGAACATCATAAAAACTGACATTTCATTCTTACAGCATTAAGGGAATGTCCTGTGCAACCTAACTTAAGCATTGTATGAATGGCATTTCAACTGAGCATACTTTGTGTTTTGGGAACCTCTTGTAATGTACTCACACTTTTCCCACAACCTAATTAAATGTTCTGGGAACCATAAAAAAAACTGCCGGGAGTACAGAGCTGTTGGCCAGGGTAGGGGTAGCCAGGTGGAAAGAGTGTCCAGCCGTAGCAAAATGCTTATTGAAATTTTCGATAATCGTGAATTTATCGGTGGTGACAGTGTTTCCTAGCCTCAGTGCTGTGAGGGCTTGGTTGTGGTAAGGCCTCTTACTCCCACCTAGGGGAGGAGAGAGGCACACAACCAAGCTCTCACACATTATTAGGGAGATTATCATCCCCAATCAGAGACAGCTGTATAGCGTTGTCTCTGATTGGGGATAGTATTTAATCCCCACACAAAGCCACCTGTGTGTGGATCATTGTTCGTGTCTGCCTTGTGTTTCAGCACGTGAGTTACTTTGCTTTGTATAGTGTTTTGTTAGTTTGTTTAAGTCATCTCCTTTTCTGTTATTTTGTGCCTTGTGAGGACATCTCCAAAATAAAAAGGAATGACGCTCCATCAGCGCTCCGTTTATCGTCCCATTACTCCGCATCGTGACAGAATGATCCACCACCCTGGGACACAACGGGGGATTACATTAGGAGATATCCTCCTCGGTATGGGGAAAATTACCGAGGAGGAACACTCCTATTATCGCTCGGTGGAGGAAGGCTGGGGTCCGGAGCAGCCGAGGCGCCGGAGACGGAGGACACGTCACCGGGCTAGAGTTGAGGACCAGCCTGGAGCCCAGAAAACCCCTCAAACTGATTTTGGGGGGGGGCTATGGGGGTGGTCGGGGATCGAGGGAGAAGAGCCCCGACCACTGCACTCGTGGGGGTTCCAGGAGGAGACCCTACAGCCATGGGAGCAGGAGTACAGAGAGGAGTCGGAGGAAGACGACGACGATGTGCTTCTGTTCCCTCACTCGTGGGGGTTCCCGGAAGAACCCTCACAGGATGGGGATTGGCGGTGGAGTAGGCACGACAGGGACAGTCGTGCTCCAGCGCCAGTTCCCAGTCCGGTGCCTCCAGCGCCGGTCCAGAGTCGGAGGAGGAGGAGACCGACTCAGCGCACCAAACCATCGGTGCGCAACACTAGCCCGGTGCGACCCGTACCAGCTAAACGCACCCAGCCAACGGTGCGTTTCCCCAGCCCGGTACGGCCCGCGCCTGCTCCGCGCACCAGCCAAACGGTGCGTTTCCCCAGCCCGGCGCGACCCGTGCCAGCTAAACGCAACAACCCAACAGTGCGTTTCCCCAGCCCGGTACGACCTGTGCCAGCTAAACGCACTAGCCAAACGGTGCGTTTCCCCAGCCCGGTGCGACCTGTGCCAGCGCCTCGCATCAGAACAGTGGTGCGTTCCCCCAGTCCAGTATGCCCCGTGCCTACTCCTCGCACGGAGGCTACCGCGACGGTCGCCAGCACAGCTCTGTGGTTGGAGACCATCTCTGCGTCGGTGCCCAGAGTGGGCACGACGTTCAGCCCCGCTGTGGAGCAGGAGCTCCATAGCGCGTCGGTGCCCAGTCTGGGGCCGACAGCCAGCCCAACCACAGGGCTGGAAACCCTCTCTGCGTCGGTGCCCAGGGTGGGCACGACGTTCAGTCCCGCTGTGGAGCTGGAGCTCCATAGCGCGTCGGTGCCCAGCCTGGGGCCGACAGCCAGCCCAACCACAGGGCTGGAAACCCTCTCTGCGTCGGTGCCCAGGGTGGGCACGACGTTCAGTCCCGCTGTGGAGCTGGAGCTCCATAGCGCGTCGGTGCCCAGCCTGGGGCCGACAGCCAGCCCAACCACAGGGCTGGAAACCCTCTCTGCGTCGGTGCCCAGGGTGGGCACGACGTTCAGCCCCGCTGTGGAGCAGGAGCTCCATAGCGTGTCGGTGCCCAGTCTGGGGCCGACAGCCAGCCCAACCAGAGGGCTGGAAACCCTCTCTGCGTCGGTGCCCAGGGTGGGCACGACGTTCAGCCCCGCTGTGGAGCAGGAGCTCCATAGCGTGTCGGTGCCCAGTCTGGGGCCGACAGCCAGCCCAACCAGAGGGCTGGAAACCATCTCTGCGTCGGTGCCCAGGGTGGGCACGACGTTCAGCCCCGCTGTGGAGCAGGAGCTCCATAGCGTGTCGGTGCCCAGTCTGGGGCCGACAGCCAGCCCCACCAGAGGGCTGGAAACCATCTCTGCGTCGGTGCCCAGGGTGGGCACGACGTTCAGCCCCGCTGTGGAGCAGGAGCTCCATAGCGTGTCGGTGCCCAGTCTGGGGCCGACAGCCAGCCCCACCAGAGGGCTGGGAACCATCTCTGCGTCGGTGCCCAGGGTGGGCACGACGTTCAGTCCCGCTGTGGAGCAGGAGCTCCATAGCGTGTCGGTGCCCAGTCTGGGGCCGACAGCCAGACCAGCTGCAGGGCTGAAGACCACCTCTGCGTCGGTGCCCAGGGTGGGCACGGCATCCAGCCTGAGGTCTCCGGAGAAGGTCAGCAGCCCGAGGCCTCCTGTGACGGTCAGCAGCCTGAGGTCTCCTGTAAAGGTCAGCAGTCTGAGGCCTCCTGTGAAGGTCAGCAGCCCGAGACCTCCGGAGAAGGTCAGCAGCCCGAGGCCTCCTGTGAAGGTCAGCAGCCCGAGACCTCCGGAGAAGGTCAACAGCCCGAGGCCTCCAGAGAAGGTCAGCAGCCCGAGGCCTCCAGAGAAGGTCAGCAGCCCGAGGCCTCCAGTGAAGGTCAGCAGCCCGAGGCCTCCAGTGAAGGTCAGCAGCCCGAGGTCTCCAGTGAAGGTCAGCAGCCCGAGGCCTCCAGTGAAGGTCAGCAGCCCGAGGCCTCCAGTGAAGGTCAGCAGCCCGAGGCCTCCAGTAAAGGTCAGCAGCCCGAGGCCTCCAGTAAAGGTCAGCAGCCCGAGGCCTCCAGTGAAGGTCAGCAGCCCGAGGCCTCCAGTGAAGGTCAGCGCCCCGCCACCTCCAGCGAAGGTCAGCGCCCCGCCACCTCCAGCGAAGGTCAGCGCCCCGCCACCTCCAGCGAAGGTCAGCGTTCCGCCACCTCCAGCGAAGGTCAGCGTTCCGCCACCTCCAGCGAAGGTCAGCGTTCCGCCACCTCCAGCGAAGGTCAGCGTTCCGCCACCTCCAGCGAAGGTCAGCGTTCCGCCACCTCCAGCGAAGGTCAGCGTTCCGCCACCTCCAGCGAAGGTCAGCAGCCCGGAGCCTCCAGCCACAGCTCAAGGGCTGGAGCCTCCTCCACCGGTGCCCAGTCCAGGGCCGGTCGTCTGCTTCGCTCCAGTGCCGGAGCAGTCCGCTCCACCGGTGCCCAGTCCGGGGCCGGTCGTCTGTGTCGCTCCAGTGCCGGAGCAGTCCGCTCCACCGGTGCCCAGTCCGGGGCCGGTCGTCTACGTCGCTCCATTGACGGAGCAGTCCGCTCCACCGGTGCCCAGTCCGGGGCCGGTCGTCTACGTCGCTCCAGTGCCGGAGCAGTCCGCTCCACCGGTGCCCAGTCCGCGGCCGGTCGTCTGCGCCGCTCCAGTGCCGGAGCAGTCCGCTCCACCGGTGCCCAGTCCGGGGCCGGTCGTCTACGTCGCTCCAGTGACGGAGCAGTCCGCTCCACCGGTGCCCAGTCCGGGGCCGGTTGTCAGCCCCTCTCCAGGGTCGAGGGCTCCCGCACCAGGGTCCAGACAGGACTTGGTGAATGGCGGGAGTACTGAGGGGGGAACCACCGCGCCGGGGTCCGGACCGGACCGTGCGTGCAACGGAGAGGTAGGAGGAAAGCTACTCTCACAGCCTGTGCCACGCCCGGAACCGGAACCGGAGCCCCCACCAGCAACCACCTCAGTACCCCGCCATGTCCCCCCTAGTTTTGGACATTTTTTTTTCTTTCAGGAGAGGGGGGATTGTATGTGTGCGGTCGGGAGTCCGCACCTTAGGGGGGGGGTACTGTGAGGGCTTGGTTGTGGTAAGGCCTCTTACTCCCACCTAGGGGAGGAGAGAGGCACACAACCAAGCTCTCACACATTATTAGGGAGATTATCATCCCCAATCAGAGACAGCTGTATAGCGTTGTCTCTGATTGGGGATAGTATTTAATCCCCACACAAAGCCACCTGTGTGTGGATCATTGTTCGTGTCTGCCTTGTGTTTCAGCACGTGAGTTACTTTGCTTTGTATAGTGTTTTGTTAGTTTGTTTAAGTCATCTCCTTTTCTGTTATTTTGTGCCTTGTGAGGACATCTCCAAAATAAAAAGGAATGACGCTCCATCAGCGCTCCGTTTATCGTCCCATTACTCCGCATCGTGACAAGTGCAGTGGGCAGCTGGGAGGAGATGCTCTTATTCTCCATGGACTTTACAGTGTCCCAGAACTTTTTGGAAATAGTACTACAGGATGCAAATTTCTGTTTGAAAAAGCTGGCCTTTGCTTTTCTAACTGACTGTGTGTATTTGTTCCTGACTTCCCTGAAAAGTTGCATATCTCGGGGGTTATATCCTTCCAAGACACCTGGGCCAGGTCGATTAGAAAGGCCTGCTCACAAAAGTGTTTTAGGGAGCGTTTGACAGTGATAGGGGTGGTCGTTTGACCGCGGACCCATTACGAACGCAGGCAATGAGGCAGTGATCGCTGAGGTCCTGGTTGAAAACAGAAGAGGTGTATTTGGAGGGCGAGTTAGTCAGGATGATATCTATGATGGTACCCATGTTTACGGATTTAGGGTTGTACCTGGTAGGTTCCTTGATAATTTGTGTAAGATTGAGGGCATCTATCTTAGATTGAAGGACAGCCTGGGTGTTAAGCATATCCCAGTTTAAGTCACCTAACAGTACAAACTCTGAAGATAGATGGGGGGCAATCAATTCACATATGGTGTCCAGGGCACAGCTTGGGGCTGAGGGGGGTCTGTAACAGGTGGCAAGAATGAGAGACTTATTTCTGGAAAGGTGGATTTTTAAGAGTAGAAGCTCAAACTGTTTGGGCACAGACCTGGACAGTATGACAGAACTCTGCAGGTTATCTCTGCAGTAGATTGCAACTCCGCCTCCTTTGGCAGTTCTATCTTGACGGGAAATATTGTAGTTGGGGATAGAAATGTCAGAATTTTTGGTGGCCTTCCTGAGCCAGGATTCAGACACAGCTAGGACATCCAGGTTGGCGGAGTGTGCTAAAGCAGTGAATAAATCAAACTTAGGGAGGAGGCTTCTGATGTTAACATGCATGAAACCAAGGCTTTTACGGTTACAGAAGTCAACAAATGATAACGCCTGGGGAATAGGTGTAGTACTGGGGGCTACAGGACCTGGGTTTACCTCTACATCACCAGAGGAACAGAGGAGGAGTAGAAGGCATTAAGAACTGGTCGTCTAGCGCGTTGGGTACAGATAATAAAAGGAGCAGATTTCTGGGCATGGTGGAATAGATTGAGGGCATAATGTACAGACAGGGATATGGTAGGATGTGAGTTTAGTGGAGGTAAACCTAGGCGTTGGGTAATGATGAGAGAGGTTGCATCTCTGGAGACACCAGTTAAGCCAGTTGAGGTCTCCGCATGTGTGGGGGGTGAGGCATATTGAAATAAGAAAGAGGCATAAAACAAACAGTTAATTAAGAGAGATAAGACAACGACGGGTAATGGCGATGAATGGACAAAAAGGGTCGGATAGAGAAATTGTTGTGCTACACACAGGACCTGAGGCCTATCTGATAAACAGAATGAAGTACCATGTAACGGAACAGTCCAACAGCCATCAGCTGTGTAGCCGAGTAATCATAAGATCAGTGCGCGCTGCACTAGGCGAGCGGAAGGCACAGCGTTCAGAGTGCTAGCAGGCCGGGGCTAGCAGATGGATCTTCGGCGACGTCGCAGAGGAAAGCCTGTTGAGACCACGTCGGACAGTTACGTCGGCAGACCAGTCATGGTGGCTCTGCGGGGCTCCGTGTCGACAGTAGAAGGTCCAGGCAGGTTGACAAAAGTACTGTAGCCCGGGAGAATAGCTAGTACACGTCGGCTGGCCGGGAGATGGACCTAGCTCAAGGCTAGCTCAAGGTAGCATATGGACAATGGTGTTAGCCAAAAAAAGCAGCCACTCAGTTGCAGCTAGCTAGCTGCGATGATCCGGTGTGATGGACCTGTGATTTCGTTAGAAATCCGGTGAAGTGGAAGGGAACGCAATCCGATATGCGCTGGGTTGGTAGCGCGCTGTGCAGACTGGCCGATATTGTCCGAACTAAAAGCTGGCTTATGCAGGCAGAGCAGTTTTGAGGACCGCTAGCAGTGGTTAGCAATGGCTAGTAGTTAGTTTGAAAGCTAGCTAGCAGGCTAGCTTCTGACGCCGGATGAGTTAAATTACGAAAAAGTAAAGAAATAAAGATATTAGATTCGTTTCACGTTGGGTGAGGCAGGTTGCAGGAGAAGTATATGGTGAATAATAAAATATATGGAAAGACAGACTAATTACAAACTATTTACACGGGACATGAGACAGGACAAACAAATAAACACGTCCGCACTGTTACGCCATCTTGTAATAACAGACAGTCTCTTGTCATGTCCACACAATGTTCCCACAAACTAATGAAACATTCTGGGAACCTTTAAAGAGAACCTTTATGGGAACGTTTGTGCAACATAAGGCAACTATTTTATACAAACATTCTATAATCATCACCACGGCTGGACAGTTTTTGTGTTATGAGAACATTTGCTGCGAGCTCACGAATGTTCTGGAAACTTTCACAAAACCAATGTTCTGCCTGACTTACCAGTTTGGAGTGAGTTTCCTCAAAGCTTCGTACTAACGTGGTACTTCTGTTTGTTCACGCACAGACAACCATCGATTTTACAATTGTTGTTTTGTATTTCTCTCGACAACCCAGACCCACGCCACTCGTAGAACAGCAAAGTGCTTAATTCGTTCACAAACAGACAAACATTGATTTCACAATTGTGCCTCGGTTTTAGAGAGAAATAAAATGACACGTTTGCTAGGGATAATTGTGGCAAACCACACAATTTTACTGCTTTATCCACAGGTGTTAGCATTAGAATGGTACTCTACTGCTGAGCTCTGTGTTGACTGTATATTTGCGGCAACAGTTATAAGGAGACATAAAGCTGGGGATAGGATAGAGAAAAACAGAGGGTTAGGCGAGAGAGAAAGAGACAGAGTAGGGACAATGAAGTAAAGGCACATAAGACTATCCCTCAGTTTGCCAAGGGTCAGAATGCATTATTGTATTGCTCTCATAAGGAATAGTGAGAAGTGTGCACACTCAAACAAAGCCATATGCTGCTATGTAAATAGGATAAATAAGAGGATAGACCTCCAAGCAATGAATACCCAGCATGAATACCCAGTTTGGATGCAGCATGAATACCCAGTTTGGATGCAGCATGAATACCCAGTTTGGAAGCAGCATGAATACCCAGTTTGGAAGCAGCATGAATACCCAGTTTGGATGCAGCATGAATACCCAGTTTGGAAGCAGCATGAATACCCAGTTTGGATGCAGCATGAATACCCAGTTTGGATGCAGCATGAATACCCAGTTTGGAAGCAGCATGAATACCCAGTTTGGAAGCAGCATGAATACCCAGTTTGGATGCAGCATGAATACCCAGTTTGGAAGCAGCATGAATACCCAGTTTGGATGCAGCATGAATACCCAGTTTGTTCGCAGCATGAATACCCAGTTTGGAAGCAGCATGAATACCCAGTTTGGATGCAGCATGAATACCCAGTTTGGAAGCAGCATGAATACCCAGTTTGGAAGCAGCATGAATACCCAGTTTGGATGCAGCATGAATACCCAGTTTGGAAGCAGCATGAATACCCAGTTTGGATGCAGCATGAATACCCAGTTTGGATGCAGCATGAATACCCAGTTTGGAAGCAGCATGAATACCCAGTTTGGAAGCAGCATGAATACCCAGTTTGGATGCAGCATGAATACCCAGTTTGGAAGCAGCATGAATACCCAGTTTGGATGCAGCATGAATACCCAGTTTGTTCGCAGCATGAATACCCAGTTTGGAAGCAGCATGAATACCCAGTTTGGAAGTCGGCCTTATTCAGTAAATAGCATTGAAGCCGGTTCTTTGGTGTCTGTTAAAGTGATTATTTGGTGTCCGAGCCACAACAACGGCAAATCCAAACCTGTAGTGTGTACAACTGACGGAATCTCTCTCTCTCTCTCTCTCTCTCTCTCTCTCTCTCTCTCTCTCTCTCTCTCTCTCTCTCTCTCTCTCTCTCTCAAGGACACAGCTCGCCTTATAAGTTCTCCTCACCTCAGAAGAGAATTGCTTCCCAAATCTTGTTTGTCCTCTCTTGAAAGCCTCTATTAACCGTTCCAAGTTAATATTTCATGCCAACTTAAGTATAGAGATTCAGCTCTCTCAACCACAAGGACCCCCGCTGCCTCAGTTTCACTGAACCTCTTCCCCGCTGCCTCAGTTTCACTGAACCTCTTCCCCGCTGCCTCAGTTTCACTGAGCCACTTCCCCGCTGCCTCAGTTTCACTGAGCCACTTCCCCGCTGCCTCAGTTTCACTGAGCCACTTCCCCGCTGCCTCAGTTTCACTGAGCCACTTCCCCGCTGGCGGAAGATTAAAAACAAATAAACTATTCTCCTGAAACAGAGGCGACTGTCTGTACCTCCTTTCACAATAAACTGGGTGGTAGAGAGAGAATGAGAGAAAGAGAAACTGTCCCAAAATGAAGGAAAGCTTTAACTATGTACAGGCTTTAGCTATGTACAGACTCAGTGAGCATAGCATAGCTATTGAGAAAGGCTGCCGAAGGCAGACCTGGCTCTCGAGTGGACGGGCTATGAGGTGGAATGTGAGCTGCACTTCCTGACAAATGTATGACCATATTAGAGACACATATTTCCCTGAGATTACACAGATCCACAAAGAATTCGAAAAACAAGTCAAATTGTGATAAACTCCCATATCTACTGGGTGAAATACCACAATGTTCATCACAGCAGCAAGATGTGTGACCTGTTGTCACAAGTAAAGGGCAACCAGTGAAGAACAAACACCATGTTTATTTATTTTCCCTTCAACTCTATGAACCTTTATTTAACCTTTATTTAACTAGGCAAGTCAGTTAAGAACACATTCTGATTTACATTGACAGCCAAACCTGGACTCCCATTCACGGCCTGTCCCTATGGGACTCCCATTCACGGCCTGTCCCTATGGGACTCCCATTCACGGCCTGTCCCTATGGGACTCCCATTCACGGCCTGTCCCTATGGGACTCCCATTCACGGCCTGTCCCTATGGGACTCCCATTCACGGCCTGTCCCTATGGGACTCCCATTCACGGCCTGTCCCTATGGGACTCCCATTCACGGCCTGTCCCTATGGGACTCCCATTCACGGCCTGTCCCTATGAGTTGCAGTGCCTTAGACCGCTGCACCACTCGGGAGCCCACTGTATTACATATTACAACACTGTATATAGCCAGTAATGTACAGTACATGCAGAGCTGAATGGATCTGTGTATTTATAAACTGTGTGAAGTTAAGCCTTACTGTGTCTCTACATTCTACCTTTGCAGCATGATGTGAACATTTGAAAGGATTGTTTCTGTAGCTAGCATGTGGTTGACAGAACGTGGAGAACAGAAGAGTTCTCTGTTGACACACTGTTCTGCATCGATACAGAAATTTGTATAATTGCATTACGAAGCTGCATGGGGTGTGAATCGTGTTTCTCTCGCTGTAAGGAAATCATTATTTATATCATCAGAGAGAAATGACTTTTTTCTCTCAGTAGTGTGCTTGACTAGTTAAATGGCCCATTATTGATAATGAAATATATATATATATATATTTTTTTTTGTTCTCATTTACAACTGTGACCTGGCCAAGATAAAGCAAAGCAGTGCGGCAAAAACTACAACAACACAGAGTTACAAATGGGATAAACAAACGTACAGTCAATAACACAATAGAAGATCTATATACAGTGTGCAAATGTAGTTAGATTAGGGAGGTAAGACAATAAATAGGCCATAGTGGTGAAATAGTTACAATTTAGCATTAACACTGGAGTGATAGATGTGCAGATGATGATTTGCAAATATGCCTTTGGTGGTAAGCAGCTCTGACAACTGATGCTTAAAGTTAGTGAGGAAGATGGTAGTCTCCAGCTTCGTTCCAGTCATCGGCAGCAGAGAACAGCAGATATATACTGTAGATTACCGTGCTGAAGTGATGCAGCCTGTTTTGTAGAGTAGTTCTAATCAATCACAGTCAGCTACATATATGTTCACATTTGTTCTATGCACTTTAAGTGAGATTATCCCATTCATCAGCTTTCCATTGTGACACACTTTGAAGTCAGAGTCACACTGTATTCTGTAAATGGCTCTGTTTTTATATTCAGTTGATTGAATATCTGGGAAAACAATATTATATTTGATTTAGAAGCCTTTCAGTCAGTTCTTGTCTTGAATTCCATATGTCTAATGTATGCATAGATAGTGGTCTGAAGGCACGCAGGTACGTGTTTCTCGCTCTCTGCCTGCTGCTGAAGAGAGAGAGAGAGAGAGAGAGAGAGAGAGAGAGAGAGAGAGAGAGAGAGAGAGAGAGAGAGAGAGAGAGAGAGAGAGAGAGAAATAAATCATCCAAAACAGCATGATTTATACGACAGGCTGCAACTCAGGTTTAAATAGGAATTCATCTTTCATCTCAGCTGTGTGTAGATGCACTAAAAAGACAAGGTAACAGGTAAATACTCCTTCCGTGCTCCCACTTCTACCCAGCTATCCTCCCCCACTCAATTTGAGTTATGAATTGAAACTCTGTTATTTTGCCGCTAAGGGATGTGCAACTGTTAGCAGTGAGCCTACATTAGTTACCTTCACGTAAACACATGTCCACAGACAGAAACCTGCTCTTACTGTTTTCACACACACACACACACACAGATGACGCTCCTCACATAATGGACAATCTTTGGCACAAGTCACTTGGTGTACACTCACAAAGAAAAAACTATTTGCTGAAAAGACATTGATCCAGGAGGGAACCCAATGACTCCATTTTCCACAGAATTGAATTCTTTCAAAGCCCCACAAGTTCTATGGATCTATTGGACAATAAAAAAAAGCTTTAGCCCAGCTATCTCTACTTTCACAGGCTAGTGCTCCTAGGCCTCTTGAACCCCACACCTTTTTATTTCTATGGATAAACCTCACCTTGACATTCTTGACATGTAGGAACCTTTCTCACCCCATATATAGGACATTTCTACTAGACCTAGGGCACTATCCAGTGGGTCTGCTTCTCAACCCAAGTGGTGCCGTTTTCCTAAGACCATTCACATCCTCATACTGACCTTGTACCATACCGGGATATTCTGTAGTTCTGGCACTGAACACAAAGGGGCGCTGTTTTCAAAACCCACTGATACTCTGTAATCCGAAGGTTAGCAATACTAACCAGTTACAGCAATGATAACACATACTTAACTTTCCCCTCATCCAGCTTACATTCCCTGATAAAGAGCAGACACCAAGGGTACAGACAGACTGAGAGCTCTTTAACTAGGCGTCCACATAGAAAGGCAAGAGGAGTGACCCCTCCATAAGGACAGCATGCTGCAGACCCCCCAGGTCTACCTATCTGATCTATCCCGCATCTCTGCTCAATTACTGCAATTAATTCAGCCAGATAACAAGGCATTAATAGGTGGTGGCTAGATGAAGGGATGAAGGTGGAGGTGAGGAAGAGGAGAACGGCAGAAGAAGGACACAGTTGTTACCGTGAATCTAACCCTCATCCTGGGTGATGTAATATCACAGCAGTGTTGTGTGTGTGTGTGTGTTTGTGTGTGTGAACATGAAGTTGCGCATATGTGTTTGTATTGAAAACATATTGTGCTGTATGTATGTATGACTAACAGCCCAGTTGATTTTCTGGTCATGAAATGCAAATGTTGCTTTTCTCAACGGTGGATATAAAGACTAAGAAGTACTCAGTAATCTTGATAACAAAAGGTTTAGTACTATGTTAAAACTACTTATTATCCTATACAGTGTGTTCGGAAAGTATTCAGACCCCTTGACTTTTTCCAAATGTTGTAACGTTACAGCCCTATTCTAAAATGTATTAAAACAATTGTTTTACCCCCATCAATCTACACACAATATCCCATAATGTCATAATGTCAAAGCAAAAACAGGTTTTTAGACATTTTTGCCAATGTATGGAAAAAAACAACAACTGAAATATTCAGACCCTTTAATCAGTACTTTGTTGAAGCACCTTCGGCAGCGATTACAGCCTCGAGTCTTCTTGGTTATGACACTACAAGCTTGGCACACCTGTATTTGGGGAGTTTCTCCCATTACTCTCTGAACATCCTCTCAAGCTCTGTCAGGTTGGATGGGGAGCGTTGCTGCACAACTATTTTCAGGTCTCTCCAGACTCCCACTCTGCGCCATGTTTCCAACCCTCGCACCATTCCAATACCTTGACTTTGTTGTCCTTAAGCCATTTTGCCACAACTTTGGAAGTATGCTTGGGGTCATTGTCCATTTGGAAGACCCATTTGCGACCAAGCTTTAACTTCCTGACTGATGTCTTGAGATGTTGCTTCAATATATCCACATAATTTTCTTTCCTCATGATGCCATCTATTTTGTGAAGTACACCAGTCCCTCCTGCAGCAAAGCACCCCCACAACATGATGCTGCCACACCCGTGCTTCACGGTTGTGTGAGGGCTTGGTTGTGGTAAGGCCTCTTACTCCCACCTAGGGGAGGAGAGAGGCACACAACCAAGTCCTCACACACTTATTAGGGAGATTATCATCCCCAATCAGAGACAGCTGTCTAGCGTTGTCTCTGATTGGGGATAGTATTTAAGCTGCACACAAATCCACCTGTGTGTGGATCATTGTTCGTGTCTGCCTTGTGTTATCAGCACGTGAGTTACTTTGCCTTATTAGAGAGTTGTATTTTGTTTCAGTCATCTCCCTTTTTGTATTTGATGCTTCGTGAGTCCAACTCATTTAAAATAAAAAGGAATGACTCTCCATCAGCGCTCCGTTTATCGTCCCATTACTCCGCATCGTGACAGAATGATCCACCACCCTGGGACGCAACGTGAGCAGACACTGGTAGACATCCTCTACGATATGGGGAAATTATCTAAGGAGGATGTCTACCATTATCATGCGGTGGAGGAAGGCTGGGGTCCGGAGCAGTCAAGGAGCCGAAGACGGAGGACACGTCACCGGGCTAAAACTGAGGACCAGCCTGGAGCCCAGAAAAACCCCCAAACTGATTTTGGGGGGGGGCTATGGGGGTGGTCGGGGATCGGGGGAGAAGAGCCCCGACCACTGCACTCGTGGGGGTTCCAGGAGGAGCCCCTACAGCCGTGGGAGCAGGAGTACAGAGAGGAGTCGGAGGAAGACGACGACGATGTGCTTCTGTTCCCTCACTCGTGGGGGTTCCCGGAGGAACCCTCACAGGATGGGGATTGGCGGTGGAGTAGAGACGACAGGGACAGTCGTGCTCCAGCACCAGTTCCCAGTCCGGTGCCTCCAGCGCCGGTCCAGAGTCGGAGGAAGAGGAGACCGACTCTGCGCACCAAACCATCGGTGCGCAACATTAGCCCGGTGCGACCCGTACCAGCTAAACGCACCAGCCCTATGGTGCGTGTCTCCAGCCCGGTGCGACCCGTGCCAGCTAAACGTACCAGCCCAACGGTGCGTTTCCCCAGCCCGGTGCGACCTGTACCAGCTCAACGCACCAACGCAACGGTGCGTTTCCCCAGCCCGGTGCGACCCGTGCCAGCGCCTCGCATCAGACCAGTGGTGCGTTCCCCCAGTCCAGTACGCCCCGTGCCTACTCCTCGCACGGAGGCTACAGCGACGGTCGCCAGCACAGCTCTGTGGTTGGAGACCATCTCTGCGTCGGTGCCCAGGGTGGGCACGACGTTCAGCCCCGCTGTGGAGCAGGAGCTCCATAGCGCGTCGGTGCCCAGTCTGGGGCCGACAGCCAGCCCAACCACAGGGCTGGATACCATCTCTGCGTCGGTGCCCAGGGTGGGCACGACGTTCAGTCCCGCTGTGGAGCAGGAGCTCCATAGCGCGTCGGTGCCCAGTCTGGGGCCGACAGCCAGCCCAACCACAGGGCTGGATACCATCTCTGCGTCGGTGCCCAGGGTGGGCACGACGTTCAGCCCCGCTGTGGAGCTGGAGCTCCATAGCGCGTCGGTGCCCAGTCTGGGGCCGACAGCCAGCCCAACCACAGGGTTGGATACCATCTCTGCGTCGGTGCCCAGGGTGGGCACGACGTTCAGCCCCGCTGTGGAGCAGGAGCTCCATAGCGCGTCGGTGCCCAGTCTGGGGCCGACAGCCAGCCCAACCACAGGGCTGGATACCATCTCTGCGTCGGTGCCCAGGGTGGGCACGACGTTCAGCCCCGCTGTGGAGCAGGAGCTCCATAGTGTGTCGGTGCCCAGTCTGGGGCCGACAGCCAGCCCAACCACAGGGCTGGATACCATCTCTGCGTCGGTGCCAAGGGTGGGCACGACGTTCAGTCCCGCTGTGGAGCAGGAAATCCATAGCGTGTCGGTGCCCAGTCTGGGGCCGACAGCCAGCCCAACCACAGGGCTGGATACCATCTCTGCGTCGGTGCCCAGGGTGGGCACGACGTTCAGTCCCGCTGTGGAGCAGGAGCTCCATAGCGTGTCGGTGCCCAGTCTGGGGCCGACAGCCAGCCCAACCACAGGGCTGGAAACCACCTCTGCGTCGGTGCCCAGGGTGGACACGACGTTCAGTCCCGCTGTGGAGCAGGAGCTCCATAGCGTGTCGGCGCCCAGTCTGGGACAGACAGCCAGACCTACGACAGGGCTGAAAACCACCTCTCCGTCGGTGCCCAGGGTGGGCACGGCGTCCAGCCCGAGGTCTCCGGTGAAGGTCAGCAGCCCGAGACCTCCGGTGAGGGTCAGCAGCCCGAGGCCTCCGGTGAAGGTCAGCAGCCCGAGGCCCCCGGTGAAGGTCAGCTGTCCGAGGTCTCCGGAGAAGGTCAGCAGCCCGAGGCCTCCTGTGAAGGTCAGCAGCCCGAGGCCTCCTGTGAAGGTCAGCAGCCCGAGGCCTCCGGTGAAGGTCAGCTGTCCGAGGTCTCCGGAGAAGGTCAGCAGCCCGAGGCCTCCTGTGAAGGTCAGCAGCCCGAGGCCTCCTGTGAAGGTCAGCAGCCCGAGGCCTACGGTGAAGGTCAGCAGCCCGAGACTTCCGGAGAAGGTCAGCAGCCCGAGGCCTCCTGTGAAGGTCAGCAGCCCGAGGCCTCCTGTGAAGGTCAGCAGCCCGAGGCCCCCGGTGAAGGTCAGCAGCCCGAGGCTCCCGGCGAAGGTCAGCAGCCCGAGACCCCCGGCGAAGGTCAGCAGCCCGAGACCCCCGGCGAAGGTCAGCAGCCCGAGACCTCCGGGGAAGGTCAGCAGCCCGAGACCTCCGGGGAGGGTCAGCAGCCCGAGATCTCCGGGGAAGGTCAGCAGCCCGGGACCTCAGGTGAAGGTGAGCAGCCCTGAACCTCCACCAGAGCCACATCCGGGTCCAACAGTCTGCTCTGCTACAGCGCCAGAGCGGTCCGCTCCACCGGTGCCCAGTCCGGGGCCGGTCATCTGCGTCGCTCCAGTGCCGGAGCAGTCCGCTCCACCGGTGCCCAGTCCGGGGCCGGTCGCCGGCGTCGCTCCAGTGACGGAGCAGTCCGCTCCACCGGTGCCCAGTCCGGGGCCGGTCGTCTGCGTCGCTCCAGTGCCGGAGCAGTCCGCTCCACCGGTGCCCAGTCCGGGGCCGGTCATCTGCGTCGCTCCAGTGCCGGAGCAGTCCGCTCCACCGGTGCCCAGTCCGGGGCCGGTCGTCTACGTCGCTCCAGTGCCGGAGCAGTCCGCTCCACCGGTGCCCAGTCCGGGGCCGGTCGTCGGCGTTGCTCCAGTGCCGGAGCAGTCCGCTCCACCGGTGCCCAGTCCGGGGCCGGTCGTCTACGTCGCTCCAGTGACGGAGCAGTCCGCTCCACCGGTGCCCAGTCCGGGGCCGGTTGTCAGCCCCTCTCCAGGGTCGAGGGCTCCCACACCAGGGTCCAGACAGGACTTGGTGGATGGCGGGAGTACTGAGGGGGGAACCATCGCGCCGGGGTCCGGACCGGACCGGGCGTGCAACGGAGAGGTAGGAGGGAAGCTACTCTCACAGCCTGTGCCACGCCCGGAACCGGAACCGGAGCCCCCACCAGCAACCACCTCAGTACCCCGCCATGTCCCCCCTAGTTTTTTGGACAATTTTTCTTTCAGGAGAGGGGGGATTGTTGTGTGCGATCGGGAGTCCGCACCTTAGGGGGGGGGTACTGTGAGGGCTTGGTTGTGGTAAGGCCTCTTACTCCCACCTAGGGGAGGAGAGAGGCACACAACCAAGTCCTCACACACTTATTAGGGAGATTATCATCCCCAATCAGAGACAGCTGTCTAGCGTTGTCTCTGATTGGGGATAGTATTTAAGCTGCACACAAATCCACCTGTGTGTGGATCATTGTTCGTGTCTGCCTTGTGTTATCAGCACATGAGTTACTTTGCCTTATTAGAGAGTTGTATTTTGTTTCAGTCATCTCCCTTTTTGTATTTGATGCTTCGTGAGTCCAACTCATTTAAAATAAAAAGGAATGACTCTCCATCAGCGCTCCGTTTATCGTCCCATTACTCCGCATCGTGACAGGTTGGGATGGTGTTCTTCAGCTTGCAAGCCTCCCCCTTTTCCCTCCAAACATAACGATGGTCATTATGGCCAAACAGTTCTATTTTTGTTTCATCAGACCAGAGGACATTTCTCCAAAAAGTACGATCTTTGTCCCCATGTGCAGTTGCAAACCGTAGTCTGGCTTTTTTTATGGCGGTTTTGGAGCAGTGGCTTCTTCCTTGCTGAGCGGCCTTTCAGGTCGATATAGGACTTGTTTTACTGTGGATATAGATACATTTGTACCTGTTTCCTCCAGCATCTTCACAAGGTCCTTTGTACAGATGAACGTGGTACCTTCAGGCAGTGGTCAATTTGTTTTCTGAGGTCTTGGCTGATAACTTTTGATTTTCCCATGACTAAAGAGGCACTGAAGTTAGGCCTTGAAAGACATCCACAGCTACACCTCCAATTGACTCAAATTATGTCAATTAGCCTATCAAAAGCTTCTAAAGCCATGACATAATTTTCTGGAATTTTGCACCAACAATGCTTGCGCACACCAACGAGCATCTGCGTTGCCAGTCGCTGATTCTATTTGCGACACAGAACGCGCTACAAGTCCTGCCTGGTGAACTGGTTGGCTGTGGTAATGCACATTATTATTAAAGTTAGTTGACAATCGCCATATAAAGTCCCAAAGAAGCCTGTGGAAGGGGGAGAGATGACTAGAAACGATTCAGTTGACCGTTTTAACTGTGGATGAATTGTCGGAGTAGAGTACCTTGTGCATTTCAGGTAAAATAACAACCCAATGTTTATATCCCAGGACAAATTAGCTAGCAACAGCAAGCTAGCTAGTTAAATAGGATGAATTAGCTAGCAACAGCAATATTGCCATAAATGTCCCCAAATTAATATAATTGGTTTGTTTTGATATTTCTACCTGCGTGTTGTCATCGCGTTTGGTGTGGGGTGGGTGGGGGGGGGGGTAAAATCAACTTGCGCGCGAGCGGTGTGGGCATGGTGTTAGTGTATGTAAACTTCTGACCCACTGGAATTGTGATATAGTGAATTATAAGTGAAATTATCTGTCTGTAAACAATTGTTGGAAGAATTACTTGTGTCATGCACAAAGTAGATGTCCTAACAGACTTGCCAAAACTATAGTTTGTTAACATGAAATCTGTGGAGTGGTTGAAAAATGATTTTCAATGACTTCAACCTAATTGTATGTAAACATCCGACTTCAACTGTATACTTTTGTTAGGAACTCAGTTGGGGCTCAACTTAGTATTGAGAGTAGAAAACACCTGGTGCAAAAATATATTTCCGCTTGTTAGTCAGCATTTCACTGTTAGGTCTACACCTGTTGTATTGTTGGTTAAGGGCTTGTTAGTAAGCATTTCACTGTAAGGTCTACACCTGTTGTATTGTTGGTTAAGGGCTTGTTAGTAAGCATTTCACTGTAAGGTCTACACCTGTTGTATTGTTGGTTAAGGGCTTGTTAGTAAGCATTTCACTGTAAGGTCTACACCTGTTGTATTGTTGGTTAAGGTCTTGTTAGTAAGCATTTCACTGTCAGGTCTACACCTGTTGTATTGTTGGATAGTGGCTTGTAGGTAAGCATTTCACTGTAAGGTCTACACCTGTTGTATTGTTGGTTAGGGCTTGTTAGTAAGCATTTCACTGTAAGGTCTACACCTGTTGTATTTTTGGTTAGTGGCTTGTTAGTAAGCATTTCACTGTAAGGTCTACACCTGTTGTATTTTTGGTTAGTGGCTTGTTAGTAAGCATTTCACTGTCAGGTCTACACCTGTTGTATTGTTGGATAGTGGCTTGTAAGTAAGCATTTCACTGTAAGGTCTACACCTGTTGTATTTGACGCATGTGACAAATACAATTTGATTTGATTTACTGATATTTTTTTCACACAAATAAAAGTATTATTTAGTGAGTGTGCCCACTGGTATTGGCACGTGCTCTCTAGCCAACAGCGCTTTCGGCGTGCTGTTGTCCAGAGCAAACATATAGTCTACATGATGAGATTATTACCGAGGTTCTTATTATAATTTCTTTCAAAAATTATGTCACCAGAATAAGAACCTCAGTATTTATTGGAAAGGAGCATCACCTTACACTTTCACCATTCTGCAAAGTTCATAACTTATTTAATCTGTAGACTTATAAACTGCATGCCATCGCGTGACTCCAAGTTTACTTCGATATGATGGTTATTATATAAATATCTGCATTAAAGTAATTACACCAGCATTTCTTGTATAATTCATTTGACCGACACCAAAACATCCCAGTCTAGCGTATTTTGTTTTGTTGGAAAGTTTAGCAAAGCATTTTCTGTTTCCATCAGGTCTGTCATGATATTTTTTATCCGACATGTACTTTATTTGCATAAAATGGTTGGATGGAAACCTGGTTACTGACAGTCACTCTCTTAGCCATGTCAGCTAACAATTGTTTGATTGGTGGATAGTCTAGACAATCAGGACACGCCCCCATTGATTTTGTTAGTCATTCTCACTCCACAGTCATATTAACATTAGTCATGGAAAAATTGGTAGAATTGCATGAAATTAGTTATAAAATTAAGAATGTACACATTAAAATGTATGAAAGCACAAGTGTACACGCAGGCCACACCCCTGTGCAGGAGCAACCGCAGCGCCACCCAGCTGTGTGGAAGTCTCGGTGCTGTAATTGTGCAAGCCAGGGAAACACACACTTGTATATCACTGAGTTTCCTCCGAAAGCGAACAGGCTGCTGTGGTATCAGCCAATTCATCACGGACTCTCACTGAAACTTTCGCTCGTCTCCTTCTCACTCTTGTTCTCTTCTTTCTTCCTCTATGTCTCTCTCCTTCTCCACTCTCCCTCTCTCCTTCTCCACCCTCAACCCACATACCACGATAGAAAGAGAGAGAGGAGGAGGGCACTAAGCTGGCAGCGTTATACCTCTAGAAGACCGGTGCTGCTTGTCCACATTAAGTTCCATTGATGTCCGTGGTTGGGTAATGTGTGTGTGTGTGTGTGTGTGTGTGTGTGAGTTATACGGCATGCCACTGACCCTTGTACTGTATGCTATCTGCACTCATGCAGGGTTTGGTTGCTGTAATGGGAAGGTAAAGAGAGAGCGGGAGAGATAGAGGGAATGGGAGAGAAAGAAAGAACCAGGAAAAGCCCATTGAGACTCATTGGCCGTGTCCGAATACCCGTACTTAGAGCCGGACATTATGCCCCTCCCCTTAGCAACTCGGTTGGGTCTCAACTTAATGTAGAGTTATGATAGTAGAATACAAAAAGAGGCAATTTCAAAATTGTGTAGTTTTTCTCTTGTAATGTTTTTTTTTTTGGTTGGTAGATAGTCTAGCCAGCTTGTGCTGGGGACAAAAAAAGCCACTCTAAAATGTGCAGTTTTGTCACACAACACAATGCCACAGATGTCTCAAGTTTTGAGGGAGCGTGCAATTGGCATGCTAACTGCAGGAATGTCCACCAGAGCTGTTGCCAGATAGTTGAATTAATTTCTCTACCATAAGCCGCCTCCAACATTGTTTTAGAGAATTAGGCATTAAGTCCAATCAGTCTCAAAACTGCAGACCACATGTATGGCGTCGCTGAAGTGAACATTGTGAACAAATGGTGGCTTATTGGGATTATGGTACAGACAACAAACACAATTACATTTTATCGATGGCAATTTGAATGCATTGAGATATCGTGACGAGATCCAGAGGCCCAGTGTCGCGCCGTTCATCCGCCGCCATAACCTCATACTTCAGCCTGATAATGGACAGCCCCAGGTCGTAAGGATCTGTACACAATTTCTGGAAGCTAAAAATGTCCCAGTTCTTCCATGACCTGCATACTCACCAGACATGTCACCCATTGAGCATGTTTGGGATCCTCTGGATTAACGTGTACGACAGCAATATCCAGCAACTTCGCACAGCCATTGAAGAGGAGTGGGACAACATTCCTCAGGCCACAATCAACAGCCTGATCAACTCTATCCGAAAGAGATGTATCGCCCTGCATGAGGCAAATGCAGATCACACCAGATACTGACTGGTTTTCTGATCCACGGCCCTACTTTTTATTTTTTAAAGATATCTGTGACCAACAGATGCATATCTGTATTCCCAGTCATGTGAAATCCATATATTAGGGCCTAATTTATTTATTTACAGTGCGTTCAGAAAATATTCAGACCCCTTCCCTTTATCCACATTTTGCTACGTTACAGCCTTTTTCTAAAATTGATTAAATCAAAAAATCAATCTTCACACAATACCCCATAATGGCAAATGTATTAAAAATAAAAAACAGATACCGTATTTACATAGGCATTCAGACCCTTTGCAGTGAGACTTGAAATTGAGCTCCGGTGCTTCCTGTTTCCATTGATTGGAAGCCACCTGTGGTAAATACAATTGATAGGACATGATTTGGGAAGGCACAGACCAGTCTATATAAGGTCCCACAGTTGACAGTGCATGTCATAGCAAAAACCAAGCCATAAGATCTAAGGAATTGTCCGTTGAGCTCCGAGACAGGATTGTGTCGAGGCACAGATCTAGAGAAGGATACCAATACATTTCTGCAGCATTGACGGTCCCCAAGAACACAGTGGCCTCCATCATTCTTAAATGGAAGAAGTTTGGAACCACCAAGACTCTTCCTAGAGCTGGCAGCCCGGCTAAACTGAGCAAATGTGGGAGAAGCGTCTTGGTCAGGGAGGTGACCAAGAACCTGATGGTCACTCTGAAAGAGCTCTAGAGTTCCTCTGTGGAGATGGGAGAACCTTCCAGAAGGACAACCACCTCTGCAGCACTCCACCAATCAGGCCTTATGGTAGAGTGGCCAGACGCAGTAAAAGGCGCATCACAGCCTTCTTGGAGTTTGTCAAAAGGCACCTAAAGACTCTCAAACCATGAGAAACAAGAATATGTGTCTGATGAAACCAAGATTAACTCGTTGGCCTCAGACTGGGGCGAAGGTTCACCTTCCAACAGGACAACGACCCTAAGCACAAATCCAAGACAACGCAGGAGTGGCTTCGGGACAAGTCTCTGAATGTCCTGCCAGAGCTTGAACCCGATCGAACATCTCTGGAGAAACCTGAAAATAGCTGTGCAGCGACTCTCTCCATCCAACCTGAGAGAGTTTGAGAGGATCTGCAGAGAAGAATGGGAGAAACTCCGAAGAAGACTCAAGGCTGTAATCGCTGCCAAAAGTGCTTCAACAAAGTACTGAGAAAAGGGTATGAATACTTATGTAAATGTGATATTTCATTTGTTGTTTTTTTCCATACATTAGCAAAAATGTCTAAAAACCTGTTTATGCTTTGCCATAATGGGATGTTGTGTGTAGATTGAGGAAAAAAAACAATTGAATACATTTTAGAAAACGGCTCTAACGTAACAAAATTTTACTTTCAGAATGTATGTTGACTGATTTCCTTATATGAACTGTAACTCAGTAAAATCTTTGAAATTGTTGCATGTTGCGTTTATATTTTGTTCAGTATAAACATACAATACAATCAGCACAACAACACAGTTTACAGGAAATATTTTCACTCCTATACAGTTTTGCACTGGAGTTTTGAACTCCCTGAGGGGCATTAGTACGTCTAGGTGAAGCATATTTTTTTGTCTTATCCATTTCTCTAATTGCCTTGTTGAAGTCAAATCCGCATCAAGTGCTTCTCAAACGTCAAATGTGGAAGTTAAGTTTAGGCATTAACTCCAGAATCTTAAGGTTAGACATTAACTCTGAATTGTTAAGATAACGGTTGAGGTTTGGGAGAGGCTTAAAACAAAAAATCTAAAAAAAACAACTTTCTATCGCTGGATTCATGCAACCTTTGGCACCGGAGACAGATGCTTACGCCCTAGCAAAACCAAAACCTACATGAAGGTAACAGCACTTACTAGTTTGTCTGTGAGCGACATGGCCGCCAATGTCCAGTCAGTGGCTCTGACCTTACTCTACCTCTCACTGGCCCTCTCCCCCTTTCGTGCCACACACAGAAAGGCTAATTCTAGCTCTCTTCACTTCTTTCCTGAAGTTCAAGTGGCTTTTAAAAAGCCCATTTGGAAGCTCCTGTTGGGGGACGTGTGGTAACGGCGGTCGGGCGGCAGGGGTGGAAGGGGCTGGATTTGCGGCTGGCAGCTTGGCTGAGTGGTAGCTGAAATGAGGCGCACGGCTGGATTATGGCTCCCCTGTGCTGATTAGGGAGCGAGACAGAGAGAGAGAAGGATATAGAGCGTGAGAGAGAGAAAGAGAAGGATAGAGCTTTTGATATATAGATACAATTATAGAGTGAGGGGGAGAGAGAAAGAGAATGATAGAGCTTTTGATATTTATTTAACCAGGTAGGCCAGTTGAGAACGAGTTCTCATTTACAACTGTGACCTGGCCAAGATAAAGCAAAGCAGTGCGACAAAAACAACAACACAGAGTTACACATGGGATAAACAAACATACAGTCAATAACACAATAGAATATCTATATACAGAGTGCAAATGTAGTAAGGTTAGGAAGGTAAGGTAATAAATAGGCCATAGTGGAGAAATAAGTTACAAATTAGAATTAACACTGGAGTGATAGATGTGGAGATGATGATGTGCAAATAGAGACACTGGAGTGCAAATGAGTAAAAATAATAAATATGGGGATGAGGTAGTAGAGTGGGCTATTTACAGAAGGGCTATATACAGGTGCAGTGATCGGTAAGCTGCTCTGACAGCTGATGCTTAAAGTTATTGAGGGAGATGGTAGTCTCCAGCTTCAAGGATTTTTGCAATTCGTTCCAGTCACTGGCAGCAGAGAACTGGAAGGAATGGCGGCCAAAGCAGGTGTTAGCTTTGGGGATGACCATTGAAATATACCTGCTGGAGCGCATGCTACGGGTGGGTGTTGCTATGGTGACCAGCGAGCTGAGATAAGGAGAGTTTACAGTCTAAACAGATGACTAGGTATTTGTAGGTGTCCACATATTCTAAGCCAGACCCGTCCAGAGTAGTAATGATAGTCCGGCGGGCGGGTGCGGGCAGCGTTCGATTGAAGAGCATTCATTTAGTTTTACTAGCGTTTAATTTTTTTTTTACTAGCGACGGAAGGAGTGTTGTATGGCATTGAAGCTCGTTTGGAGGTTTGTTAACACCGTGTCCAATGAAGGGCCAGATGTATCCAGAGTGGTGTCGTCTGCATAGAGATAGATCAGAGTCAGCAGCAGCGAGAGCAACATCGTTGATGTATATAGAGAAAAGGGTTGGCCCGATAATTGAACCCTGTGGCACCCCCATAGAGACTGCCAGAGGATCGGACAACAGGCCCTCCGATTTGACACACTGAACTCTGTCTGAGAAGTAGTTGTTGAACCAGGCGAGGCAGTCATTTGAGAAACCAAGGCTGTTGAGTCTGCCGATAAGAATGCGGTGATTGACAGAGTCGAAAGCCTTGGCCAGGTCGATGAAGACGGCTGCACAGTACTGTCTTCTGTCGATGGCGGTTATGAGAGAGAGAGAGAGAGAGAGAGAGAGAGAGAGAGAGAGAGAGAGAGAGAGAGAGAGAGAGAGAGAGAGAGAGAGCTTAGTCAGATATAGGGATGAGAATAGAGGGAAAGGGAGATGAGAGAAGAAGAATGATAGAGCTTTTGATACAGTGAGAGACCGGAGATCAAGAAAGACAGGATGACTGCTTTGGCCCAACAATGAAATAGTTGTTTCACACAGAAGCATAAAGATATAATATTGATGCTGTTCTTTATTAGAACGATGTGCACAGACATCCCCCCACATTCAGATGTTAGACCCCTGGGGAAATGGAGGACATTTAACTAAAGGCGTTTTCTACACATCATTTTGAGCTATAGTTCGAATCAGAGTTCGACTATTTGTTACATAGTATTTTTAACATTTGGTTCAGTTGGTTTCACAAACTAACAAACACTCCTAAACAAAACCAAGTATCTATGCAATATTTGGTTTATTGGACAGAAATACTCACCAGCAGCGAACCACAGTACTAATTTAATTGAATAGGACTGAGACCACCCTTTTTGAGCGGACCACGGTCCGTTGTTGAGTGCGCCCATTGGGGATCGAATGTTCCCCACCGAACTAGGGGTAAACGCAACAGAATTCGGAAAAGCCGCACCAAAGCATTTTGGTGTGAAAGCCCCCTTACTGAGAGGTTACAACAGGTCTATGCATTCCTCTTCACCATCCCATTTAGCCATGGCTGACGCTAATAGTGATGAAGCCATAGAATTTGTCATAAGAATACTGGAATAGACATTAACCTTCTTATGGTGGTCCAAAGGTCAGCCATGTTGGTCAGGGAGTTGGTCAACCATGTTGGTCAGGGAGTTGGTCAACCATGTTGGTCAGGGAGTTGGTCAACCATGTTGGTCAGGGAGTTGGTCAACCATGGTTTGTCAGTGCTATGTTAAGATAGTGTGAGGCATTTATCTGCACTGTATGTTTGCAGCCAGACAGTTTTAGAGGAATTTTTCAAATTAACTTCCAATAAACTTTCCATTCAAACAATGCAGCCATACAGTGACTGGCTTAAACCAGTTGATGATAGGACTTAGGCAAGTTGTAAATGCAGCAAGTAGCCTACTGATATTGTATCATATACTAGCACTCACAGTTTACCAAAAAAAAAACTTTATCGGAGACATTTATGACCTGTTTGCATATATTTTTAGAGGCTACTTATATCGAAAATGTGTATAAAACCTGCATTTAAAATTATATAAGAATATTTTAGGCTGAATATAATTCCATTGCACAATTTCTGTTACGTCACATGCCGTACACCAATTACACTGGTTTTGTATTTCTCCCTGACCAAGATGGCTGCTACTTTCGCCCCATTATGGAACTTTGAGCGTTTATGATAAGTTCAGGTGTTTTTTACATTCAGCATCAGAGAGGGTATTTCATATCAGATCTTTATTAGTCTAGATGTGCTCATTGAGACCAGAATTGTATCTGATCTTAATTTGAGACACTTCAAAGCTAATACAGAGTAGGGGAGAGTGGGGTAAGTTTTGAGAATGACAGGCTCAGTAAAGTTTGCTGCCTCAGTGTTGATGATGGCAATTTGCATATACTCCAGAATGTCATGAAGAGTGATCAGATGAATTGCAATTAATTGCAAAGTCCCTCTTTGCCATGAAAATGAACTTAATCCACAAAAACATTTCCACTGCATTTCAGCCCTGCCACAAAATGACCAGCTGCCATCATGTCAGTGATTGTCTCGTTAACACAGGTGAGAGTGTTGAGGAGGACAAGGCTGGAGGTCACTCTGTCATGCTGATTGAGTCAGAATAACAGACTGGAAGAAAGGTGGTGAAAGGTGGGTGGTGCTTGATTCATTGTTCCTCTGTCAACCATGGTTACCTGCAAGGAAACACGTGTCGTCATCATTGCTTTGCACAAAAAGGGCTTCACAGGCAAGGATATTGCTGCTAGTAAGATTGCACCTAAATCAACCATTTATCAAGGAGAGAGGTTCAATTGTTGTGAAGAAGGCGTCAGGGCGCCCAAGAAAGTCCAGCAAGCGCCAGGACCGTCTCCTAAAGTTGATTCAGCTGCGGGATCGGGGCACCACCAGTACAGAGCTTGCTCAGGAATGGCAGCTGGTAGGTGTGAGTGAATCTGCACGCACAGTGAGGCAAAGACTTTTAGAGGATGGCCTGGTGTCAAGAAGGGCAGCAAAGAAGCCACTTCTCTCCAGGAAAAACATCAGGGACAGACTGATTTTCTGCAAAAGGTACAGGGATTGGACTGCTGAGGACTGGGGTAGAGTCATTTCCTCTGATGAATCCTCTTTCCGATTGTTTGGGCCATCCGGAAAACACCTTGTCCGGCGAAGACGAGGTGAGCGCTACCATCAGTCCTGTGTCATGCCAACAGTAAAGCATCCTGAGACCATTCATGTGTGGGGTTGCTTCTCAGCCAAGGGAGTGGGCTCACTCACAATTTTGCCTAAGAACACAGCCATTAATAAAGAATGGTACCAACACATCCTCCGAGAGCAACTTCTCCCAACCATCCAAGAACAGTTTGGTGACAACCAATGCCTTTTCCAGCATGATGGAGCACCTTGCCATAAGGAAAAAGTGGCTCGGGGAACAAAACATCGACATTTTGGGTCCATGGCCAGGAAACTCCCCAGACCTTAATCCCATTGAGAACTTGTGGTCGATCCTCAAGAGGCGGGTGGACAAACAAAAACCCACAACAAAAGCCCAGAGGTTAATTGACAGCATGCCAGGGCGGATTGCAGAGGTCTTGAAAAAGAAGGGTCAACACGGCAAATATTGACTCTTTGCATAAACTGAATGTAATTGTCAATGAAAGTCTTTGACACTTATGGAATACTTGTAATTATACTTCAGTGTTACCATAGTAACTACCGACATAAAAATCTAAGAACACTGATGCAGCAAATTTTGTGGAGACCAATACTTGTGTCATTCTCAAAACTTTTGACCACGACTGGAGGTTTTACATGGTCATGCAGCCTGATGGACTGTGGGCTATAATTCCACTGTGTAGGGTTGCCAGGTTTGCGAGACACATCTTTACAACAGGCTGGATTTACTGCCAGAGAAAATAACCAGGGAAAACAGGCATGTGTTTCTCAAGACTACGTTTGGTTGGCTTGGCAGGTCCAGTTGCCAGGTTGGAGAAGTGGTACAGTGGTTTAGAGGGGTTTGACATAGGAGCCGATTTTGCCATTGACAGATGCATTGTGCGTGTTGACAAGCGTTTCCTCTGGGACTGTAGTGTCGCTTAGCCGGCGTTGGCTGCACGTAGACAATCATTAAAGAGACAGCCACCACATTGTTTTCTGGCCACAGTTTTCAGAGCTGCCGTGATAAACGCACACACACAAACGGTCGAAAGCACATGCACACACACACACACACACACACACACACACACACACACACACACACACACACACACACACACAGTCACTCTCACACACAGAGGTATTCAGTTGACATCTTCTTGGCAGGGCTTGGCACGGCTGTCCTGTAAGCTATTGTGTAAACAGACTTTGCAGTGAAACAGATTGGCTTCTTGCATTGATTTTCATTTAAGGGATTGTGCTTTCAGCTCATCACCTCTAGGCCTAAACAAGTGTGTGCTTTTGTGTCTTTGTGCAAGTGTGTGTAAGGAGTACGTAACCTGACCTTACAGATGGGCAAGGACAGGGAAATGCTGTATCATTCTCCTCACTATTCCAGCCACTACACCAAGTGTGCCTCAACAGCACTCAACAGTGTGAGAGCACCCTTCAGTATAGAAACCACGTCACAGTTTTTACAAATTAATGTACATACATTTACATACTAAAGGGAGTAAGTCTCATTTCATATCTGACCTCTATTAGTCTAGATGTGATCATTGAGATCAGAATTGTATCTGATCTTAATTTGAGACACTTCAGAATGAATACAATAGGGGAGAGTGAAGTAAGTTCAGCCATTTTTTACACTCCGCATCACTTCAAATGAAATATAGTATTCTTTCCAACAAATATATCTACATATTTTTCAGGATGTTATGTATCCCTGGAAATAAACAGAATTCATGTAAACATTACAGTTTTGGAAACAAAGATTATCAACATAAAAAGTGTATGGTGTAAGTCATGCCACCTACACATTTAAGTAACAAAGGAAACTGGTGGGAGGAGCTAACGGAGGACAGGCTCATTGTAATGACTGGAATGGAGGAAATGGAACAGTATCAAACATATGGAAACCTCTTTTCCATAAATTCCATTCCAGCCATTACATTGAGCCCATCCTCTATAGCTCCGTCCACAAGCCTCTATCTTTTTCCCAAACACAATTCAACACAATCAAAATCACTTTTAGTCTTTCAATTATTTTAAGGATCTTTTAACACAGGCTTAACACCTAACAAGCACGTTGTACTTAAAAAAAAAAAAAACACTTTTAACATATGTCAGGTCCTGTTGTTACCTAATATCCCAGTGATAATGCATTGCATTAGGCCTGGGGAAGAAAACACTAATATTTGCTGAAATATTGTCTCAACCATTGGCTCAACTTACCCCAAGGCAGACATTTTGACTATATTAGCCCATATAGCTACAAGGATGTACTTTCATGCTAGGTTTAGGACCTCATATTGAAGTAGAGACCCTCTGATGTATAGAACAATCTTTAAATGATCTACTTAAGCAATAAGGCCCAAATAGGTGTGGTATATGGCCAATATACCACGGCTCTTCCTTTTGCTCAACTTACCCCACTCTCCCCTACACACGCCAGCTACACACACATGCTTGTAGTCAAATGTATTGTGTTGGTCAAGCCTACTACAGAATGTGTATTTTATGTTTTGAACCATAACATCCCCGTGTGATTGTACATGTTAGCAGTAGCTAGCATAACCCCACAAGGTTGTATGAAAATGCATATTGTTAGCAGTAGCTTGTAACCCCACAAGGTTGTGTATGGAAATGTTAGGAGTCAATAGCGTAATCTCGCAAGGTTGTGTATGGACATTTTAGTAGTAGCTAGCGTAACCCGATAAGTTTGTGTATGAAAATACATGTTGTTAGTAGTAGCTAGCGCTAACCCCCAAGGTCCATGTATCCAGCCACACTCCAGATACTGATCCTGTGGAGGCCTTGGGCATTGTTCACAGGCACTAAGCCCAGAGAATGCTCACTGTTCTCCCCTTGTCCCCCATGTACACTCTGATGCCATTTTAATGCAGTGTAAATAGCGGGCGTGCGCCAACTAAATGATTTTAGTTAGTGCGCCCAGCAGACGTGATTAGCAATCCGTCTTTATGAGTGCCTGGGCCTGATCTGAAGCTGGATGTTTTCCTTCTTTCCTTTCCTTTCGCAATACCCTCAATGTAGGATATGCTACGGACCTGTTATGTAGCTCTTGTAGCTAACATTTAGGCTACAACAGTCTGTTATCTGTCTATGGTGGTGGAATTAGCAATATTATTGCAACATGCTAAGATAAACCTCAATATCCAGATAAACCACAATACTCTTATAGGCATGTTATGTAGCTCTTGTAGCTAACATTTAGGCTGCCACAGTCTGTTCACTGCCTATGATGGTGAAATTAGCAATATAAGTGCACAATGCTCTTAATGGTTTTAGCTACTTGACATGATGAATAGGTCGGTGTTTTGGGTAGTTATTTCAGATTCCCAACTCCGTCCGTTAGAACAAGATTTGTTTTGCTGAGTCATCTCTCCTCCACAGGTTTCTCAAGCTTTGAAAATGGCTGACGTGACTGTAGTAATTTATAGTTGATATAAATTGTGTAGAAACCTAATGCTACATCTTTATATATTGATATGTCCCCTCCCGGACCGCTTAGCCATAATACAACTGGCATGTGTTCATCAGGGCACACAACTGAAAACATTTTTAAATCATTTGCAATAGACAACGCAAATTATAGTTTCTTATTGGACAAGTCCAGGTAGTCCCTCCCTGTTTCAGTCCATTTTCTTCTGTGTAGTGCCTACTGAACAAGACCCTGGTATGACATGCTGAGCCTTCTTTGCATTCCTCCTCCATACCTCCTCAGCCACCTAGGGCGTTATCGCAGAGTAAAATCAGCACCCCCTCCCAAGTCCCCCAGTCCAGCAGAAAGCAGATATTTGTTCCCATGAATTTCCCACTTTAATCAGTAGCATATCAGTTGAATTTGGCAGGGCGAGGGGCGAGGGGACACAAACCCCCCTTTCAGCCGGCAGTATTCAATTTCCTCACTTTGTCCATTATGCACAGAAAACAATAGACTGCAAGAGCGTATTTTGTTTGGGCCTCCTTTATTGCGGTGCTGAGCTGCCTGTGCATTGAACGGGTCTCAAATGGCTCACGTTCTGTGGAGGCTGCATGCGATGTTACCGACACATGTTGGCCAGTATGAAAAAGTAACAATGGATGTCAATTGGTGAGTCTCACTCATGTTCACCTAGTCTGGTAATGCATTATTGTTTGAATAATTTATCCTGTCTAAATCCTTCAATGATTGGATCATTTTCACTATATTTCCTGTTGTTGATTCACAAATCTAGATTGAAAATATGGTGGCACGCAAGGGCCCAGTGAACTTGTTCTAGAACCAGTTACAGAGGAAGTAAATTGTGTGAATGAGATATTTTATACCTGCCCATCAGGAATATTAGGCGGCATTCTCCTTGGAAATTGGAATGTAAGTGATGTAAAACACCCCAGCTGCGTGTCATATTATAGGCCAACATTTAGCAGTTTTTGAAGGAGCCTATAAGGGGAAGGGAGGACAATCTCACCTGCCTTCTACAAGCCTGCACCTTGCTGTAACTCCTCCCCTAAACTGTGTGTGTGGTGTGTTCCAGTAGTGTGGTAAAATAGTGACAGCTCTAGTTAGCTCCTCCCTCCAGTGAACGTTGAAGCAGAGGGGAGGGGAGTAGTGGAATATGTATCTCTAAACCTGTGGGAGTTATCTAGAACAGGTAGAGAGAGAGAGAGAGAGAGAGAGAGAGAGAGAGAGAGAGAGAGAGTTTCCTGAATACAGTGCAGTGGAAGAAGAGTGTTTTTTTTCTCCCTGAGGAGTGTTTAAATTCCCGTCTTGTCTGTTGTGAAAGTTCCCTGTCCGGACCTGACCGTGGAATCCTTGGGAAAGCTCTCCTGCGAGGAGGGGATGAAGTCGGACAGGGAGGAGGGGAAACCTGGTGAGTGGTGGAGGAGTGGAATAGTGTGGCCGCTGACTACTAGTGTGTACTGACCAGGTTTCAAGCGACACTAACACAGCAATTGAGGTTGTGACCGAGGCTGTTTCTGAGGTGGTTTTAATGTGCTGAATGGGGGGCTCCAGCAGAGACCTGTGGGACTGGTTTTTGAAGCACTGTTTTGTTTGTGTATTTTTAAAATGCAGAGAACAGCGTGTTCATGTGTGGGTCAGAGTGTCAGGTGTCATGTGGGATTGATCAGCCGGCTGTCGCTCGCCATGTAACCGTTAAGAGCTCCAACATATTCTAGCATGAGAGCTACTTTAAAAAAAATTAAAATTTTGTTTATTATTAGAAAACAAATATTTGTTGGGGTGTAATTCTCCTTTAGTTGCTCATTTGACCTTTTATTTACGCATATAGTGAGGAATGATATAACAAATAATAGATAGATAGATTACATTGTTACAGAGTGTTTGGTGAAAAATAAAATGAGAAAAATATTGCAAGTTGATATAGATATATAAGGAGTATTTGCATGGTTAACTATACTATACAGGTCGATGGCAGAGAAATACTTAAATAGCTAAAAGTGCGTATGATATAAATGAGGGTAATAATAGTTTACTTAATATACAGTCTGGTTAAATTAACAGGTAAGATAATATTTGCATGCTTAAATTAGCTGTACAGGTAAATATACAGTTCAATTTACAGGTAAGTGAATATTTGCATGGTTACATAAACTGTACAGGTAAATGACAGGAAGAGATACTTTAATAGCTAAATGTGTGTATGATGACTGAAGGTCCTCCTCTGCATCGTAACCATGGCATGCAGAGGGTGGGTGACGTTGTCCATGATGGCCAGCAGTTTGGCCAGGATCCGTCTCTCCGCCACCTCCTCTAGAGTGTCAAGGCTAATCCCCAGAACAGAGCTAGCCTTCCTGATCAGCTCATTTACCCGAGAAGCGTCACCAGCCTTTATGTTGGCGCCCCAGCACACCACTGCAAAAAAGATGCCACAGAATGGTAGATAGTATGCAGTAGTTTACTGCACACGTTGAAGGACCTGAGCCTCCTCAGAAAGTAGAGTCGGCTCTGGCCCTTTTTGTACAGTGCCCCGGTGTTACCAGCCCATTCCAGCCTGTTGTCCATATGGACTCCCAGGAACTTGTATGACCCAACCATTTCCACATCCATTCCCTGTATAGGGACTGCAGTCGGTTGTGCCTTGGTTCTCCTGAAGTCCACCACCATCTCCTTTGTTTTGCTGATGTTGAGCTGGTGGTTCTGCACACCACAACACAAAGTCAATGATTGTGCTCCTGTACTCCTCCTTGCTTGTGGTCTCTGATACATGAAAAT
Source organism: Thymallus thymallus (assembly GCA_023634145.1). Lineage (NCBI taxonomy): Eukaryota > Metazoa > Chordata > Actinopteri > Salmoniformes > Salmonidae > Thymallus > Thymallus thymallus. The sequence goes on along the minus strand of CM042399.1, from coordinate 4,441,023 downwards.
GCATGTACTTTCAGAATTGTTTGGCGAGCTACTCATAGGTGTTGACCTGTTGGAGACCCCTGGTTTAGAGACTTTGCTATGACCTCACTGCTTGTTGTTTAAACATGGGAATGAACCATACTACACTAGACCCAATCTCAACACTACAGCAACCACATTGTCAACATTACCTACCACATTGTTCTTTGGTAGAATAGCTTCACATTTTCATTATTTAAAAGTTATTCAGATGCAATGGTTATTCAAATTGATGTGGTTCATAAATGGTTGAATTAATGAGTTGACTCATTGCAATTGTTTACTGGAAGAATTAATTCTGGTTTGTTTAGTGGAAGCTTTGCTTTCAGACAGTGTTGTTCAGGGTTGTCTTGTATGTCTTTCTAAATACTTTTGGCATGAGTTAGTGAATAGGTGACTCAGTTATTTGTACAGTAATGTGTATGTGTTTCTCCAAACAACGATACGTTTGTGGCTGTGTCTGAATCATAAAGGCAGTATTGTTTTTTTATATTTGAATTTTAACAGTGCTGTGTCTAGTGTTATTGGGTGCACATTTCTCTGAGACTGAATGCGTATTTTACACTCATGCTGTGTTTTTGAGTGTGTGACAGCATTGTCTATTGCTCACTATGTAGACCTATGTATTTCCCTTAATGGTACATATGCAAATGAGGTGTTTCATGGCAAGGTTTTTATAGTTTAGTTATTTAATATTTGTTTTTAGAATCTTGTGACATTTTGTTTGTTAGTTTTCAGACTTTATTTAATATTTGTTATATAGTTTCAGTTTGATTTCATTTTTATATTATTTCATTTCAGTTTTAGTTTTAGTGTTAGGAGCAGAAAGTAGCCTATGACGCTGTCTATGCTAACACAGGCTTTTGGCCACTAGAGGACTTCATACAACTCCTGGCCAGGAGGTTTAGTTAGGTTTAAATTGTAAATCAATCCTAATGTGACTTGGATTTAAAGAATAAGTCCCTCGACTGGTGCAATAAATAAGGTGGAAGGAAACTCTCTTGCCCATGTTTTCACCAACCCAATGCTTTTTAAAACTTTAGTAGTAAATGTTAGAAGAATCAAGAACCTTTACCTTTATCTGACAGAGCGGAAAAATCAACAAATGAAGTCATGGCACATTTGACATGTTATGTTTATGTAATATTAAACACGTATCACTGATTTAACCCCTTCCAACAGGGTTAATACAACAGGTGCAACAACAGCAAAACAACCCCTCTTCACAATTTCTATCAGTTCACAGCCTGCCAGCTTGTGTTCCTGTTCAACCAAACAAGATTGTCTGATTCATCTTTAAGAAGACTCTGAGTTCCTGATAGGTGGTCTTTCGGTTTCTTAAGCCTAATGACAGTTGTCCTCACAGACAAAGAATATTCTCTCCAGACACAATCTTTGATGCGAGGAAACTACAGTGGGGAGAACAAGTATTTGATACACTGCCGATTTTGCAGGTTTTCCTACTTACAAAGCATGTAGAGGTCTGTAATTTTTATCATAGGTACACTTCAACTGTGAGAGACGGAATCTAAAACAAAAATCCAGAAAATCACATTGTATGATTTTTAAATAATTAATTTGCATTTTATTGCATGACATAAGTATTTGATCACTTACCAACCAGTAAGAATTCCGGCTCTTACAGACCTGTTAGTTTTTCTTTAAGAAGCCCTCCTGTTCTCCACTCATTACCTGTATTAACTGCAGCTGTTTGAACTCGTTACCTGTATAAAAGACACCTCTCCACACACTCAATCAAACAGACTCCAACCTCTCCACAATGGCCAAGGCCAGAGAGCTGTGTAAGGACATCAGGGATAAAATTGTAGACCTACACAAGGCTGGGAGGGGCTACAGGACAATAGGCAAGCAGCTTGGTGAGAAGGCAACAACTGTTGGCGCAATTATTAGAAAATGGAAGAAGTTCAAGATGACGGTCAATCTCCCTCGGTCTGGGGCACCATGCAAGATCTCACCTTGTGGGGCATCAATGATCATGAGGAAGGTGAGGGATCATCCCTGAATTACACGGCAGGACCTGGTCAATGACATGAAGAGAGCTGAGACCACAGTCTCAAAGAAAACCATTAGTAACACACTACGCCGTCATGGATTAAAATCCTGCAGCGCACGCAAGGTGCCCCTGCTCAAGCCAGAGCATGTCCAGGCCCGTCTGAAGTTTGCCAATGACCATCTGGATGATCCAGAGGAGGAATGGGAGAAGGTCATGTGGTCTGATGAGACAAAAATTGAGTTTTTTGGTCTAAACTCCACTCGCCGTGTTTGGAGGAAAAAGAAGGATGAGTACAACCCCAAGAACACCATCCCAACCGTGAAGCATGGAGGTGGAAACATCATTCTTTAGGGATGCTTTTCTGCAAAGGGGACAGGACGACTGTACCGTATTGAGGGGAGGATGGATGGGGCCATGTATCGCGAGATCTTGGCCAACAACCTCCTTCCCTCAGTAAGAGCATTGGAGATGGGTCGTGGCTGGGTCTTCCAGCATGACAACGACCCGAAACACACAGCCAGGGCAACTAAGGAGTGGCTCCGTAAGAAGCATCTCAAGGTCCTGGAGTGGCCTAGCCAGTCTCCAGACCTGAACCCAATAGAAAATCTTTGGAGGGAGCTGAAAGTCCGTATTGCCCAGCGACAGCCCCGAAACCTGAAGGATCTGTATGGAGGAGTGGGCCAAAATCCCTGCTGCAGTGTGTGCAAACCTGGTCAAGAACTACAGGAAACGTATGATCTCTGTAATTGCAAACAAAGGTTTCTGTACCAAATATTAAGTTCTGCTTTTCTGATGTATCAAATACTTATGTCATGCAATAAAATGCAAATTAATTACTTAAAAATCATACAATGTGATTTTCTGGATTTTTGTTTTAGATTCCGTCACTCACAGTTGAAGAGTACCTATGATAAAAATTACAGACTTCTACATGCTTTGTAAGTGGGAAAACCTGCAAAATCGGCAGTGTATCAAATACTTGTTCTCCCCACTGTATATATCTGAAGTGCTGTGTTCGAGATGCTAGCTGGATTCATCGTGCTGGTATATTCCACGCCTGTACTTTCTGATTTTCTGAAGTACAAACGACTCTGCTTCCCTCATCAGTGTCTCCGTCTCTGTTGAGCGAAGGGCTAGAGACACACTTGTCCACCAGGCAAGCTGCTGCAGGGGTTGGATAGAAGTTGGCTGCCAGAGGATTCAGTACGAATATGAAGTGCTCATGCAGTGACTTCAGGAGAACCTGTGCCAGCTGTTTTGCAACAGTAGTTGACTGTAAGTGTGCCTCAAGGTTGAGAAGGCATGGCACCACATCAGAGAGTGACTGGCTCTCAGTTTGAAGTTGGTCGGTGTGGACTGTGGACTGCGAACGACTCCAGCAACTTCCCAAGCTGCTCTAGCTTGGCCAGTCACTGGTTAGCAAGTTGGTCGGTGTGGACTGTGGACTGCGAACGACTCCAGCAACTTCCCAAGCTGCTCTAGCTTGGCCAGTCACTGGTTAGCAAGTTGGTCGGTGTGGACTGTGGACTGCGAACGACTCCAGCAACTTCCCAAGCTGCTCTAGCTTGGCCAGTCACTGGTTAGCAAGTTGGTCGGTGTGGACTGTGGACTGCGAACGACTCCAGCAACTTCTCAAGCTGCTCTAGCTTGGCCAGTCACTGGTTAGCAAGTTGGTCGGTGTGGATTGCAAATGGATCCAGCAACTTCACAAGCTGTTCTAGCTTAGCCCAGTCACGCTCTGTGCTCGCCCTCTGATTTCTTCCTTGTTAGCTAGTGATAGCTAGAAGTGATGATAGTGATGCACAAGCTTGGCCTATTTCGAACATCGGCATCTGCTGGCAGCATTTACTCGCCAGATTCAGAAGCTCGAAAACCCCAGTAGGGAAAAAAATCTTTAGAAGAAAAAACAAAAACTTACACAATTTGATGGTTTTTATTTTATTTGAGTTAATTTTGCAATCAAATATAATAGTTTCAGTATAGTTTTAAAAATCCTTTTCGTTTTTATTATTATTTCAGTTTACTAAATTGTTTTTCTAGTGGGTGAGCGCCTCTGTTTCAACACTGACCTGGTCTAACTTGGTACAGCCCACTGGACCCGTTCCAAACCATACAGCCCAGAATCTGGCCTGTACCATCCAAATAGTAGCTACATTCACCTGTCACCTGCTAACCGTCAGAGCACAGTATCCATAGCTACAGTACTTGATTCCTCACTATTTGTAGTCATAGTAACATCACCAGCTAAGTGGGTTAAGTGACAGACTTAGCTGTACAGTTACAACAACGTAGAGCTATTGCTGCTGGCTTAGCCACGGGGTCGATGAGGACATTTGTGCCGCCTCGCAAAACAAACATTGAATCCGAGAGCCCAACTTCTATCCAAGGTGTGGCTACATATTAGCAATTGTGTTCTATTGCTCAGCTTTCATGCCAACATTGACCAAATAGCATCCCACCAATTTTGGAGTAAAAACCAGAACAGGAATGCTGAACACAGATTTCTTAGATAGGAAACCTTTGCAATTCCTCAGTCTCAAATCTAGTCTGTTCTGTTCTAGTTCAGTCAGGTTTGGTCGTAGTACTTTGAAAGTCCAGATTAGTTGTGGAAAGAGTTGGGCTCAATTCCATTTTCAACCCATGAGAACTGTGCCAGTATGATAATCTGCCAATTTAGTGATTTAGCAAGAGATCATCCCTCACTGCTATGTAATCCGTGTCATGTTTTGTCAATTACTGAAAAAGGTGTGTAGAGAAAGGCTTAGCCTGTGTCATTATTTCTACACCATCCTGAACTCTAACCTCTGCTATGAGATAGGACCTGAGTGGTTTTTAAGGCCACACTTTAGTATCATTATTTATACAAATATCTGTATTTTGCAGAAGGGGTACACTGACTGGAAAATAACCTAATCCTGACTAATGATCAAATTTAGACGTCAAACAGTGTTAAGGATTTGGTCTAATGCTTTTAAAAATGTCAGGCATAACCATGTTCATGGATCTCTCAACTAGCCTTACACCTCACAGATTTGGGTGTTTTTTCTGTTGGTGTAACCTCAAATTATGTTTCCCTGCAAAGCTTTTACCACACTGGTATCGTCAGTGGAGGAGGCGAGAGAGTTTTGAGTGACACACAAAGCATTTGACTAGATTTTAGCTTCCGGTGTTTGTAAATTAATTTGATCAACTATACGAAGCCTATTCCTTCTTGATGAATAAGTAAAAATAATACTAGCCACCAAGCAATTTATGAAGTTGGTTTTAGCTAGTCAGCTAGTTAGGTTCCCAAACTCAAGTTAGAGTACCTTGTCTAACTATCTTAGCTGGCATGCCTGCTGGTAAGGTTAATAGACTTTAGAAAAGACTACCATTGCTTGGGCTATGATACTAAATACCAGTGGGGCAGTTGTACGAAACTCCTAAGGCATAAAAGTTCTCAAAGAATCAATATGCGTCATTAATTAAAATGCTAATTGCTCAGATAACCTATGATTAGGACTGCAAGAATAAGCTGTTTTGAAAAATGCCCCCCTGCGGACCACCCCCTTTAAATCCTCATATACTTTGTGCCCCCTCTAAAATAAAGGGTGCATGATGCCGCTGCTCCTTGTCCTGCCTTGGCTGCACCCTCTGGCCTGTCCATGTGTGTGTCACTGTCCAAATGCTTTTGGATCTCATTGTATATGGGTGTGTATGTGTGTATGCATGAGCGCGTGTGTTTGTGCACCTGGGTGCATGAGCGTGTGTCACAGCAGACTGGCTGCGCCCATTGTAATTACGTGAGTGGCCTGATCTTGCCTCTGTAATTACAGTGCATTCGGAAAGTATTCAGACCTTTTTCCACATTTTTCTACGTTAAAGCCTTATTCTAAAATTGATTACATCGTTTTTCCCCCCTCATCAATCTGCAGACAATACCCCATAAAACTGTTTTTTCGAAAGTTTCGGAAATGTATAAAAAATAAAAAGCAAATATATTACAGCCTCGAGTCTTCTTGGGTGTGACGCTACAAGCTTGGCATACCTGTATTTGGGGAGTTTCTCCCATTCTTCTCGGCAGATCCTCTCAAGCTCTGTCAGGTTGGATGGGGAGCGTCGCTGCACAGCTATTTTCAGGTCTCTCCAGAGATGTTAGATCGGGTTCAAGTCCGGGTTATGGCTTGGCTGTGTGCTTAGGGACTTTGTCCTGTTGTAAGGTGAATCTTCGCCCCCAGTCTGAGGTCCTGAGCACTCTGGAGCAGGTTTTTATCAAGGATCTATCTATACTTTGCTGAAAAACATCCCCACAGCATGATTCTGCCACTACCATGCTTCACCGTAGGGATGGTGCCAGGTTTCCTCCAGACTGAACTCTTTGGCCTCAATGCCAAGCGTCAAATATTGGTGTAATCAGACCAGAGAATCTTGTTTCTCATGGTCTGAGAGTCCTTTAGGTGCCTTATGGTAAACTCCAAGCAGGCTGTCATGTGCCTTTTACTGAGGAGTGGCTTCCGTCTGGCCACTCTACTATAAAGGCCTGATTGGTGGAGTGCTGCATAGATGGTTGTTCTTCTGGAAGGATCTCCCATCTCCACAGAGGAACTCTAGAGCTCTGTTAGAGTGACCAATAGGTTCTTGGTCACCTCCCTGACCAAGGCCCTTCTCCCACGATTGCTCAGTTTGGCCGGGCGGCCAGCTCTAGGAAGAGACTTCTCCCATTTAAGAATAGTGGAGGTGTTCTTGGCGACCTTCAATGTTGCAGAAATGTATTGGTACCCTTCCCCAGACCTGTGCCTCGACACAATCCTGTCTTGGAGCTCTACGGACAATTCCTTTGACCTCATGGCTTGGTTTTTGCTCGACCTGCCAGCTGTGTAACTTTTATATACAGTGGCAAGAAAAAGTATGTGAACTCTTTGGAATTACCTGGATATCTGACCTTCATCTAAGTCACAACAATAGACAAACAATTATACGTTTTCATGTCTTTATTGAACACACTCTGTTAACATTCACAGTGCAGGGTGGGAAAAGTATATGAACCCTTAGATTTAATAACTGGTTGACCCTCTTTTGGCAGCAATAACCTCAACCAAATGTTTTTTGTAGTTGCGGATCAGACCTGCACAGCGGCCAGGAGGAATTTTGGACCATTCCTCTTTACAAAACTTTCAGTTCAGCAATATTCTTGGGATGTCTGGTGTGAACCGCTCTCTTGAGGTCATGCCACAGCATCTCAATCGGGTTGAGGTCAGGACTCTGACTTGGCCACTCTAGAACGGGCATTTTCTTCTGTTGAAGCCATTCTGTTGTTGATTTACTTCTGTGTTTTGGGTCATTGCCCTGTTGCATCACCCAACTTCTGTTGAGCTTCAATTGGCAGACAGCCTGACATTCTCCTGCAAAATGTCTTGAAAAACATGGTGCCCCCTCCACCATACTTTACAGTTGGGATGAGGTTTTGATGTTGGTGTGCTGTGCCTTTTTCTCTCCACACAGTGTTGTGTGTTCCTTCAATAATTTGTGTGTTATTAGTTTAAGCACACTGTGTTTGTCTATTTTTGTGACTTAGATGAAGATCAGATCAAATTGTATGACCAATTTATGCTGAAATGCAGGTAATTCCAAAGGGTTCACATACTTTTTCTTGCCACTGTAGACAGGTGTGTACTTTTCCAAATCATGTCCAATCAATTGAATTTACCACAGGTGGACTCCAAGTTGTAGAAACATCTCAAGGATGATCAACGGAAACAGGAAGCACCTGAGCTACATTTGGAGTCTCATAGCAAAGGGTCTGAATACTTATGTAAATAAGGTATTTCTGTTTTTTGTTTTTAATACATTTGCTTTGTCATTATGGGGTATTGTGTGTAGATTGATGAGGGGAAAAATTATTTAACCAATTTTAGAGTAAGGCTGTAACGTAACAAAATGTGGAAAAAGTAAATGGGTCTGAATACTTTCCGAATGCACTGTACCTGTTTATCAGTGCAGTGGTTAGAAGATGCAGCAGATGTAAATGAAGTCACACTGCTTGCTTAGCAAGTACCACTTCCTCCCGATTTGGCCTATACCTGGCACAAACTCGGGACCTCCCTCCTGAAGCGTCTTACCAGTTGTCGCCACGCGAAAAGCTAGCACACTTCAGGCTGAGGAGTAAGTTTCACACATCCCCATGTGCTACATTCACCCTTCAAACTTACTCAACAGCAACCTCAGCGTTGAGCTGAGCGCAAATGTAGTTCTGGGTCACGGCACCACTGTAAGGGACGTCAAGCTGCTGGCTTAGCGAGTACCACATCCTGCCGATTCAACCCATACATGGCGCGAACTCAGGCCTTGCTAGCACACGTGTCCTCCCTCCTGAAATGTCTTACCAGCCGGCGCCACGAAAGCTATTCGCTGGCGCAAGTGGGGACACTTCAGGCTGAGGAGTAAGTTTCACACATCCCCATGTGCTACATTCACCCCCTGTGTGATATTGTGATTCGCACGTGTTTTCAAGGAGCAGGAGCTCAGGTATCTGGGCCAAAGGGTTTCCTCAAAATAAAACGTGGGCTAATGGTAGAAAAGGGGGCAGCATCCTGATTTTAGTAATAAATGTTTAACTTGAAAGCATATCAGGAAAAGGTATAATGTATAATGAACAGCCACTGGTATTATAATACGATATTTGCATATGTTTTGATAATAGAAGAAATAGAATGTGTTGAACTGTTTCTTACTTGGTTGAATCTTTTCCAAAGGACACTTTTATTAGACAGGCCAGTATCCAAACACCCTTCAATTCTTACATGCCCATGAATGTAGTTTTAAAGCAAATTACTTTGCTAAACGTTGGTTTCATAAACATACTATCACCCCACAGAGAAGTATTTGGTCTTTTGTGGCTTTTAACATTCATCCCACTGACTTTTAGCCCGCTGCAATTTTACATTAACTATACCTCAGATGACGAAACACACAGAGACACAGGGTTTCCCGCCCACAATTTGCCTCTCTGAAAAAGTGGCTCAAAAGCTGAACAGTGACAGACTTTCCTGTCGTGCGGCATATGTACTAAACCCATACGCAGGTGTTCTGTGCTTCTGAGCTACTGTTTGTATCTTTGCTGGAAGAAAAAATGCCACTATATCAATTAAAATAATTGAAAGAAAAAAAATCAAGATGCTATTGAAATTCCCTAGCAAAGGCTCAGCAATAATATATATATTTTTTCAGGGCTGGACTTTTCAAAGGCCTGTGAGTGTGTGTGCGTGCGTGCAGTGAAGACTCAAGCAGAGCTCTATGATGAAATTTCAAAGTGGACAGTGTTTGCTGCCCTCACGTTTGGCCCAACCTATAAATACACAACTAGCTATGTTAGCCTTTGTCACCAGAGGGGTATCTTACAATGCAAGGATTGAGGAGGTAACTTTGGTCAACTCTGAGTTCAACTCAGAATAACCGGTTATACAAAAGTGTAGCCAGTTAAAATTATATGGCAACAAGTCCTTCAGAACTAACCTGCTCACGGGTAACTCCACTTACCCTGAATGAAATGACTGAGCCACGAGTTGAGGAGCAATGAAATCACTAGAGTTAGCTGCAGGCGGATCAGTAATATCCACTGTCGTAGTATGGATGAAGCCTGGGATGTAATGTGAAGGAAACTGCAGCTGACTAGCTTTTAAAAGCCTGAGTAGATGTAGCTTCCTTCGTATGGTACCATTCAGGACAAAGGTTGTGTTTGAACAACCCACAAACACAAGCACTCATGCATGCACACACACATTTTAATTTCAAACAGTGAGAGATCATTTGTGTGACCTAGGAAAATGCTATACCAACTACCATCAAGGTTGGCAGGTAGCCTAGCGGTTAGAGCATTAGGCCAGTAACCGAAAATTTGCTGGTTCGAATACACGAGCCGACAAGGTGAAACATTTGCTACAGGGGCTGACCCTGTAGGTAGGCTGTCATTGGAAATAAGAATTTGTTCTTTACTGACTTGCCTAGTTAAGTAAAGGTTCAATAGAAAATACAAAATATATATGTATCTGTCCATGTTTCTGATTTTTGTGCATTCCTGCAAGTGGAAAAGCATGTTGACTCACCATACTTGTAGAGAAATGCAAATGCCATCCTCCTCTTTTTTCATGTTGACGAAAGGGTGTATAGTACATACAGTACACACTTATTTTTGGTTGTCCTAGGCTACCTGGCTAAAATGCTTGCTCGCTAACCTAACTTCCATTCATGGGCAACGTTAGCTAGTTAACATTAGCCTTCGACATCTAGCTACATATTGAACTTCCATCCTCTCAGTCCAGGGCCACAACAATGTATGAATTAATGGTTAGATCTGAATCAGCATTATAATCATTGGCCAGTACAGAGAATTAAGTAAAACCACAAGTCCAAATCCCTATCTCCATCATTGGTTAATTTAGGGAAGGGACCTTTTTAGCCACCGGAGGACAACAACAAAACAAGATGCAACAATTCAAGTTTTTCTGTCAATTACGTATTCTCTCAATGGGATTTTATAGGAGTGACACCAAAATCCAAGCTGGCTTCCCTTGACACTTTTTTTGGTGCGCCGGGACCATTCACTGTTGAGCTCGCTCAGTTTAGCTCAACGCTGATTGGCAAATGTTGTATACTTTTTTGACAAGGGAGGCCAAATGCTCGCTGGCTTCCCTTGCCTTCAACGCTACAGCCGGCAACAATGTAATACTCATTTGGACCAGACGCCATCAGATAGATGGCCTACACCTAGAGAGACAGAGGGGCGCTGTTTCGCTCGCTTGGATGCTTTTTCCTGTGAAATACATTCCGCGTTATACAAAAGTATTGTATAACTCTTGCGAATTTAAGGAAAATTATGAAAGACAGAGAAAAAAACATTTTTGGGGTCAATTTTATTTGGAAGCCTGGCTTCCATCCATGAATACACGCCTCTGCTCTAATAACAAAGTGACTACTTCATGTTCATGTGCATAGCATGTTGAAAATGATCAAGCAGAGCATACATTACCTCTTCAAATGGACATTCTACTGCACCTTATTGTCCTACACTTAGACCACTGCAGCAATTATTTCCTGACCCAGTCTCATTCCAGGCACCGTCTAACTGAAATAATAATCTGCACGGAAGAGGAATGGAAACAAACTTTAATGTCCTCTCTTTCACCGTACCTGGAAAGCAACAACTCATTAGTGCATCTATTTTGCCTTCATTGTAAACTCAGCAAGAAAAGGTTGGAGTAATTGGCCTTCAAAATAAACAATGGTCAAAACAAGTGATCACTGTTTATTTCTGTCTCTCCATGTTGACTACAGATAGTTTTCTGCAATGGGCAGCATTTTTGGAGGACCTATTTGCCACCTGACTAACTGCTAATTCACTGTAGCAGGGAGATATGCAGGCAGATAAATGGAGCATGCCTAATAAAGATATCATTGATGAGGAGAGCGGGCAACTTCCAGACACCATTTCCAATGACATACCATAGGAAGACGCATCGGCTCATTCAAAGTCAGTCTGCATTACAACTCCATCTGGTCAGCTTTTAATGGCTTTGTCTTGAGCCGAGGTCACCCTCTCCATTCCTCCAATCATTCATTTATCTAACCTCCCTCTACCTATCTATCTATCCATCCACCCCTGTATCCACCCACCTATCCATCCCTTTCCTCTATCCATCTCTCTCTCCCTCTGTCTTTCCATCTTTTTTCCCTGCCATCCCTCATGCTGACCTGGAGAGGAGAGGAGAACTGTCATATCATGGAATTCTCCGTCCTTAATCCCCATGACAATGACGTCATGATTTATCAGTCCATCTGTAGTCTTGGAATGACTTTAATCCCAGTGTTTTGTGTTGTCACGCAAGTCACACATGGGAGCTGACTGTAAAATATATGTTTTGTTGTGAAATGGATGGAGGGATTACAGTCAGGAGTGCGGGTTGAGACTAGAGAGAAGAAGATCCAGTTATGTAACACAGAAAGGGATTCCTGCGCTGAAGTCCAGGGGGAATTTGTTAAACGTTGCAGATAGACATTTTAATAAGGGACTGTACAGTCGTGGCCAAAAGTTTTGAGAATGACACAAGTATTAGTCTCCACAAAGTTTGCTGCCTCAGTGTTGATGATGGCAATTTGCATATACTCCAGAATGTCACGAAGAGTGATCAGATTAATTGCAATTAATTGCAAAGTCCCTCTTTGCCATGAAAATGAACTTAATCCCAAAGAAACATTTCCACTGCACAGCCCTGCCACAAAAGGACCTGCTGCCATCATGTTAGTGATTGTCTCGTTAACACAGGTGAGAGTGTTGACGAGGACAAGGCTGGAGATCACTCTGTCATGCTGATTGAGTCAGAATAACAGACTGGAAGCTTGAAAAGGAGGGATGCTTGAAATCATCATTCTTTCTCTGTCAACCATGGTTACTTGCAAGGAAACACGTGCCGTCATCATTGCTTTGCACAAAAAGGGCTTCACAGGCAAGGATATTGCTGCTGGTAAGATTGCACCTAAATCAACCATTTATCGGATCATCAAGAACTTCAAGGAGAGAGGTTCAATTGTTGTGAAGAAGGCGTCAGGGCGCCCAGTGCAGAGCTTGCTCAGGAATGGCAGCAGGCAGGTGTGAGTGCATCTGCACGCACAGTGAGGCGAAGACTTTTGGAGGATGGCCTGGTGTCAAGAAGGGCAGCAAAGAAGCCACTTCTCTCCAGGAAAAACATCAGGGACAGACTGATATTCTGCAAAAGGTACAGGGATTGGACTGCTGTGAACTGGGGTAGAGTCATTTTCTCTGATGAATCTCCTTTCCGATTGTTTGGGCCATCCGGAAAACACCTTGTCCGGAGAAGACAAGGTGAGCGCTACCATCAGTCCTGTGTCATGCCAACAGTAAAGCATCCTGAGACCATTCACGTGTGGGGTTGCTTCTCAGCCAAGGGAATTTGGCTGAGAAGGGAATTTTGCCTAAGAACACAGCCATGAATAAAGAATGGTACCAACACATCCTCCAAGAGCAACTTCTCCCAACCATCCAAGAACAGTTTGGTGACAACCAATGCCTTTTCCAGCATGATGGAGCACCTTGCCATAAGGCAAAAGTGATAACTAAGTGGCTCGGGGAACAAAACATCGACATTTTGGGTCCATGACCAGGAAACTCCCCAGACCTTAATCCCATTGAGAACTTGTGGTCGATCCTCAAGAGGCAGGTGGACAAACAAAAGCCCACAACTTCTGACAAACTCCAAGCATTGGTTATGCAAGAATGGCCTGCCATCAGTCAGGATGTGGCCAAGAATTTAATTTACAATATGCCAGGGCGGATTGCAGAGGTCTTGAATAAGAAGGGTCAACACGGAAAATATTGACTCTTTGCATAAATTGAATGTCATTGTCAATGAAAGCCTTTGACACTTATGGAATACTTGTAATTATACTTCAGTGTACCATAGTAACTACTGACATAAAGATCTAAGAACACTGAAGCAGCAAACTTTGTGGAGAACAATACTCGTTTTATTCTCAAAACCTTTGGCCACGACTGTACGTTATATATAATGAGGGGAAGCTGGAGAATTGTAATATTTTACCCAAATACCACAAATAATAATTTAAACAAAGTGGATAGCGGAGAACATGTCTACTGTTTACACTCACTCCTATAAGATAGACCAGAGAACATGTCTACTGTTTACACTCACTCTTATAAGACAGACCAGAGAACATGTCTACTGTTTACACTCACTCCTATAAGACAGACCAGAGAACATGTCTACTGTTTACACTCACACCTAGAACAGACCAGAGAACATGTCTACTGTTTACCCTCACTCCTAGAACAGACCAGAGAACATGTCTACTGTTTACCCTCACTCCTATAAGACAGACCAGAGAACATGTCTACTGTTTACCCTCACTCCTAGAACAGACCAGAGAACATGTCTACTGTTTACCCTCACACCTAGAACAGACCAGAGAACATGTCTACTGTTTACCCTCACTCCTAGAACAGACCAGAGAACATGTCTACTGTTTACCCTCACTCCTAGAACAGACCAGAGAACATGTCTACTGTTTACCCTCACTCCTAGAACAGACCAGAGAACATGTCTACTGTTTACCCTCACACCTAGAACAGACCAGAGAACATGTCTACTGTTTACCCTCACACCTAGAACAGACCAGAGAACATGTCTACTGTTTACCCTCACACCTAGAACAGACCAGAGAACATGTCTACTGTTTACCCTCACACCTAGAACAGACCAGAGAACATGTCTACATGTCTACTGTTTACCCTCACACCTATAAGACAGGCCAGAGCCGACTCTACTTTCTGAGGAGGCTCAGGTCCTTCAACGTGTGCAGTAAACTACTGCATACCTTCTACCAGTCTGTGGTGGCCAGTGCCATCTTTTTTGCAGTGGTGTGCTGGGGAGCAAACATCAAAGCCGGTGATGCTTCTCGGGTAAATAAGCTGATCAGGAAGGCTAGCTCTGTCCTGGGGATGAGCCTTGACACTCTAGAGGAGGTGGGACAAGACCTTAACTACCGATTGGATGTCACGAAAAATGGGTAAAAAATGCATTACTAAATGAAAAAGCCTGACCCTTCCCCACTTTCTTCTGGGTAACAATTGTGTACATTTCGACCGCTCCCTAAGTAGAGCTGACATGAACCCTTCATCTACCTAAAAGACCATGCTATCTGTTCTACACAATACATGTGAAATAACTCAACATTCAGTTCCTCTTTCTGTACCTAGTCGTCCCTGAGAAAATATTTAGATGTATGCTGGTCATGGCCAGGTTGGTTGATACAATCGACAGACAAGATATGGCTTTTAGTGTGATGGGGATAGATTTGATAGGTATGCGCTTGGGAATGTAGTTAATCTTTCCTCTGGACACTCCCAGAAGTGCAACCCTCATTGCTCTTAGGACCTGGAGCATGAAATAGGCTTGCCAGTGTGGGTCATGTCACATTCCTGTAGATTTCAAGATAGTCTCAGGCTAGACGGGGCGTCAGCCTCTACTAGTCTGTCCTGCTGTGTGTCAGAACTGTGTGTATTAGCCTACTGTGAGTGTATAGCAGCTCTAACCCTGACATGCATGATCATCATGCCTGGTCAATTTCAGAGACATTTCTCACCACAAGTTGGCCTTACAGGATTAACTCCATACCCAGGTTGTGAATGTTAGTAGCATCTTAATAATCGTCACGTCTCTATATGTTTAGATTGAAATCATACAGTTAAGGTGTTATGTAAGAGAACAGTGGGGGTCGTGGTTTAGCCGGTAACACTTTATTTGGATAGTCCATCTGTAGATGCTCAGTAACATTTCCACTAACGATCTACTAACACTAACCCTAACCCTAACCTTAACCCTTACCTTAACCTTAACCCTACCCCTAACCCTAACCTTAACCCTTACTCTAACACTAACCTTAACCCTTACCCTAACCCTAACCTTAACCTTAACCCTACCCTTAACCCTAACCCTAACCCTTATTCTAAACATAATCCTAACCGTAACCTTAGCAAGCACTTGCTTTAGCTTCTGCACAGAGCACACTCCAGCTCATCAATGAGTATTGATTTGAGCAACCCTCTCTCTCTCTCTTATAGATGAGTCCCGACTCCCCCTCATCACGGTCTCCAATAAAGAATAATAGTGGGCGATCTCTATAATGCAGTTCCCAATGGCTGCGTCATCGGACCCCTGCACTTTTCATTTTCATCAGGCGTCTGCTTATGTGAATTGACTGGCTAATCCACAGAGAGGACTCTCCAGATACAGCAACACTGCCTTCATCAGGAGTCAGAGCTCAGCCAGCCAGTGCTATGATCCGCAGCTACTGATGGATTCACCATCAATGGCCAGTAAAGATCTGTTTGTGTGTGTGTGTGTGTGTGTGTGTGTGTGTATGTGTTTCGGGGTGTGTTAAGTGTGTGTATGTTTATATCAGGGGGTGTTAAGTGTGTTTGTGTGTGTGTGTGTGTGTGATGAGCAAAGGCATGAGAAAAAGTGCCACAGGTGAAATGAGAGGCTCTCTGTGAAATATATTAAGACGACCGGTACCAAATCACAAATAAGTGTGAATGTGTGTGCGTGTGCATGCAGGTGTTCATACAATACTCCCCACCACCACCCCTCACTAACTGTCCCTTTCCTCCCCATGCATGCTCAATATTTGCCGGGCTAATGCGACAGACTGTAGCTCGCTGTGTACCACGTGGGTCTGCGGGTCAGCCAGGCTAGCTCAATATGGTATTCACAATAATTCCACTTTAAAGGTTTATTTACCTCATTCTGTTTAGAGGTGACATTGACTTGAGTTCTGAGGCTTTGTGAGTTCTGGGGCTTTTTCAAAACATTCTAGTGACACTTCCATTTGTTTCACATCTTAACCTCTAAGATCAGCCTCTTCCGAGGCTCACATTCCTGAAGCAAGACGCGTTTAACGTTCCCACAAGTGGCAGAGCTAACCAGGCTCTGGTGTGTGTTAAATCCCTATCAGTTCCACCTTGGAAATAGCAGACATTTCTGGTTGGTTTTATTACCAAGGCAGGTAGAATTTATCACCCTGAAAAGGACCCATTGCCTTCTGCATACGTAAAAACCAGTTTGTTTGAACAAGGAATATGTTTCAGTCTCCCTCTCACTGGGTTTGAGTTTAATATTCTGCGGGATCAAAGCAAAAATGTTAATATTTTTC
Organism: Thymallus thymallus; assembly: GCA_023634145.1. Classification (NCBI taxonomy): domain Eukaryota; kingdom Metazoa; phylum Chordata; class Actinopteri; order Salmoniformes; family Salmonidae; genus Thymallus; species Thymallus thymallus. Next base: position 4,424,270 of record CM042399.1, on the reverse strand, counting down.
TTCTTGCATAATACAGTCTGATAACTTAAACAATTTCACGATAGGACTGCTAGGAGTCGTACTATATTTGGAATATAAAAATGTCCTTAAGGAGTTAGATTATCAATTACTGATTATAGTGAGTACATCTGTTTGAATTTGTTATTCAAGTACTGCATTTGAAACAGCTCGACTGCTGGCATGTCCCCGAAAAATATGGAGAAAAAGCCTCTTACATCCTGTCAAGAACATACTTGACCGCTCGCCGCATTCCTGGCTCAGACTTTTCTTTCACTCGATTTTTGATTCAATACTTTCCTCTTTTGGGTAGTTGTATAGTCCTTCTTCTTGTATTGGGCTCCCAAGTGGCGCAGTGGTCTAAGACACTGCATCTCAGTGCTAGAGGCGTCTCTACAGACAACCTGGTTCAAATCCAGACCGTATCACAACCGGCCGTGATTGTGAGTCCCGGAGAGCGGCGCACAATTGGCCCAGCGTCGTCTGAGTTTGGCCGGCGTAAGCCGTCATTATAAATAAGAATTTGTTCTTAACTGACTTGCCTAGTTAAATAAAAATGTAAGTATTGAGCCCCTTGGATAAGACTTAGATAGCCTTCTCAATCTAACCCTTCCATAAGCACTGCATCTTTTCCTATTATTCACTGTTACATTCTTTAGGAGACTCTCATTTGATTTGAAGGAATCGATGTCTTGGCACTGTAGCTGTTATGGCGGCTTGTCTGTTTATATCGACTTGCTTTTCTTGGTCAAACGGCACACCAGTATTTGTGACAAAGCTGTTAGAACTAAAGCAAGGCCTTTATAGATTAAGTGGAATCGCTAGCTAGTTAACTGGGTGTACTCCAGTAACCATCATGCAGTGACGTCCCCCCGAGACCTAGAAGTACCATTGCACAGAACCACAAATGCCTAGGCTATTCTGGTCTCAGTGGTATTGACAGTGCTTCTTGAGCATCATTGTGCTGATGTGCAGAGGGGTTGTGAGTTTGCGCCCAGGTTTTGGAGGGAATTTCCACTCAGCAGAAAGAGAACTCTACGGGGACATGGAGCACGTTCATTGATTTTGTCTCCTGTAACAAGCCTCAATTGAACCCCCCCACCCCATCTCCCTCTCTCACTCAGTCTGAAGAGGGAAAACCAATCAAAAAATTCACCCCCCTCTAGACAGTTGCTGTCATTCCCATCAATTTTAAAAGTCTGTTCCCATTCTAGCCAAGTCCAATTTCAGCTGCCTCTTGGCCAGCGGACATTGACAGATTGCCGGACCTTTCAGACACACACGTGGAAGGATTCAGAAATCTCCACTGTTTATAATGGGAGCGAGAGGGGTGGAGGGAGATAATGAGAAAAAGAGAGCGAGGGGGAAGGAAGGAGGGAGGGAGAGAGGGGCCCTCCTATTGACAGCTAATCACAGAGAGCCCCCGAGAAAAGGAGAGCAAAGCTTTCTGATGTGTTACGGAATGTGATACTGAAAAGTATTTCAAGGCCTACCTTCAAACTCATGCCTCTTTGCTCGACATCATGGGAAAATCAAAGGAAATCAGCCAAGACTTTAAAAAAAAAAATTGTAGACCTCCACAAGTCTGGTTCATTCTTGGGAGCAATTTCCAAATGCCTGAAGGTACCACGTTCATTGGAACAAACAATAATATGCAAGTATAAATACCATGGTACCACACAGCCGTCATACCGCTCAGGAAGGAGACGCGTTCTGTCTCCTAGAGATGAACGTACTTTGGTGAGAAAAGTGCAAATCAATCCCAGAACAACAGCAAAGGACCTTGTGAAGATGCTGGAGGAAACGGGTACAAAAGTATCTATATCCACAGTAAAACAAGTCCTATATCGACCCGAAAGGCCACTCAGCAAGGAAGAAGCCACTGCTCCAAAACCGCCATAAAAAAGCCAGACTACGGTTTGCAACTGCACATGGGGACAAAGATTGAACGTTTTGGAGAAATGTCCTCTGAAATGAAACAAAAATATAACTGTTTGGCCATAATGACCATCATTATGTTTGGAGGAAAAAGGGGGAGGCTTGCAAGCCGAAGAACACCATCCCAACCGTGAAGCACGGGGGTGGCAGCATCATGTTGTGGGGGTGCTTTGCTGCAGGAGGGACTGGTGCACTTCACAAAATAGAAAAAATTATGTGGATATATTGAAGCAGCATCTCAAGACATCGGTTAGGAAGTTAAAGCTTGGTCGCAAATGGGTCTTCCAAATGAACAATAACCCCAAGTATACTTCCAAAGTTGTGGTAAAAGGGTTTAAGGACAACAAAGTCAAGGTATTGGAGTGGCCATCACAAAGCCCTGACCTCAATCCTATAGAAAATGTGTTAGCAGAACTGACAAAAGCGTGTGCGAGCAAGGAGGCCTACAAACCTGACTCAGTTACACCAGTTCTGTCAGGAGGAATGGACCAAAACTCACCCAACTTATTGTGGGAAGCTTGTGGAAGGCTACCCCGAAACGTATGACCCAAGTTAAACAATTTAAAGGCAATGCTACCAAATAATAATTGAGTGTATGTAAACTTCTGACCCACTGGGAATGTGATGAAAGAAATAAAAGCTGAAATAAATCATTCTCTCTACTATTATTCTGACATTTCACATTCTTAAAATAAAGTGGTGATCCTAACTGACCTAAGACAGGGAATTTTTACTAGGATTGTGGAAAAACTGAGTTTAATGTAAATTATCAAATGTATCTTTCATCTCTCTCTGTTTTCAAATGTTCTGTCAATTCGCAAGTGGCTGAATCTCACTGGAGAAATCATCAGAGCGAGGGAAACAGCGCCCCTCTGTCTCAGTATGTGTAGCCCATGTATCTGATGCTGTCTGGACCAAAAGAGTATAACATGTTGCCTCCGTAGCATTTGATTGATTGATACCAGCAAGCATTTGGTCTCCCTTGATTAAAAAATAATAATTAGCCAACCAGTGTTGAATTGAGCTCAGCTGTGGGTTGTCCTGGTGCAGCAAAGGGTCAGCAGTAGGGTGAGTCAGCATGTTTTGTTTCACACGGCGCACACACACACACAGGAATCAGCAACGTTGATTATTTTTGGTATCTTTAATTTTTTTGTCAGTGTATGTTGATTTGATGATGTTTAAGTTGAATTGGTGATGGAATTGGTGCTACAGCGGGTAGTGCATACGGCCCAGTACATCACTGGAACCAAGCTTCCTGCCATCCAGGACCTCTATACCAGGCGGTGTCAGAGGAAGGCCCTAAAAAATGTCAAAGACTCCAGCCACCCCAGTCATAGACTGTTCTCTCTGCTTCCGCAAGGCAAGCAGTTCCGGAGTCCAAAAGTCCAAAAGGCTCCTTAACATGCCAACGTAATTGTCATGAAAATCCACAATAAACAGTTGCATTTGTTCGCTATGTAGCCACTGGGAGTTATTGTTGTGACTTCCTTTTGACTCACCTTAGATGTCCTAACTTGCTGACTAGACCACGTGCACTATTGCGCGCATGTTGATTTTGTCCACCCACACCAGATGCGATCCGGACACGCAGGTTGAAATATCAAAACGAACTCTGAACCAACTATATTAATTTGGGGACAGGGCGAAAAGCATTAAACATTTATGGCAATTTAGCTAGTTAGCTTGCTGTTGCTAGCTAATTCATCCTATTTAACTAGCTAGCTTGCTGTTGCTAGCTAATTTGTCCTATTTAGCTTGCTGTTGCTAGCTAATTTGTCCAGGGATATAAACATTGGGTTGTTATTTTACCTGAAATGCACAAGGTCCTCTACTCTGACAATTAATCTACAGATAAAAGGGTAAACCGAGTTAGTTTCTAGTCATCTCTCCTCCTTCAGGCTTCTTCTTCTTCTTTGGACTTTATATGGCGGTTGGCAACCAACTTTAAGGTGCATTACCAACACCGACTGGCGTGTGGACCTCAGTTCATCTTTCAATCAACCACGTGGGTATGTGCTCCTAAAAGCCAATGAGGAGATGGGAGAGGCGGGACCTGCAGCGCCTCAAGAGTCACAGATATAACGAAGTTCTGTTTTAACGCCTGGCTACAATGATTGAATAACATGTATGTGTACATATATTTTGCAACTCTCGCGAGCGGTGTGGTCAGCATGAGCCACCATACCTGTGTTAAACTGTTGTTGTTTGGCTAGCTCACGATGATGTCGTAGCTAATAAACCAAGTTTTCTAGTTTGACACGCTATTGACGCCGTTTACGCTCGCGGCACAGCCTGTCTTTTATTTTCTTGTTCACTCATATGCACTCTATTTCCAGCTCGTTCGCTTAAAAAAACTAAGCTTTTTGTTTCAATTGGGCTTTAGACTAAAGAGTGCTATTCAATTAACCTGAAATCCAGAGTTTTGCGGTGGGAGACATCTAACATCTAATCAAAGCATATCTGGTTCACCAGGTAATTACAGATACATTAGTAGGCCTTTGTTAATTTTTTTCTGTAAAAACAAAAAAACCTTGAACCCACTACTCTTACAGTGGACAGTTCAGGATCGTTGCGTTGCCCTCCCCCGGGAATTAGCGGTTATCAGTTTTGATTGGATACGCCCAAGTTCCACCGGGCTGCTCTGTCTCCGACTTCCTATGCAAATGAGCGTTGCCTCAGCCAGCCCTGTAATTGTTTAGCACAATTTGTGTGGTGTGTGGACTAATGTGGTGTGTGTGAACAAGATTATAAAACCCAATTTTCTGTGCTCGGCACCTTATTTATGACTCATCCATCGGTAGCACAATCAATAGAGGCTAATTTGACGAATAAGTAATTGAATTGAATGCATGACCATTATAGAACTCTTAAACATTAGAGTGAATTTGTGTTTCTGAAATGGGCCTCGGTCTCCCAATGAGCTATTACTACTTGGGTTGCTCCGTAAAAAGTGGTTCTCTTATCGGCTCCATTAACTACACCTCGGCATAATGAAACACACTCGCCATGCCAATGGTTTTAGTTCGACCCCCTTAATAACCCTTTTATATTACATTTCCGTGAAGATAAATAGGAAGTACAGAAAAGCTCCATTCTGCGAGAGGCGTTAAAGCCAATGCCGCCGTATGTTCGCAAATGCTTGGTCATGTTCACCAGGGCACGCAACATTTTGCAACGAAGAAAAGGAAGTGCAGGCATTCCCTCCCAGTTTCATTATGTTTTCCTCCGTTCAGTACCTAATGACCATGACTCAGTTGAAACAGGAAACAGTTGAGAGTGGTCTCCTGTTGGCCCAGGTAACTGAGGAGCCAGTGGCGCGGTGCTGATTGGGGGATGCTGGGATAGCCGCGGGCGGCTTGCCCGCTGGGCACCAAATAACAGAGTTAAGATGGTCGCTCCAGGGGAAGGTCGTCACCCACCACAGGAAAGAGGTCACATGACCTTAGGTGGCATTTGAGTGATGCAGCCCATATAAAAAAAAATTGTATACTATGCTATAAACACTCTACTATATTTATGTACTATAGTATTCACTGTAGTGTTTTTGCAGACTTTACTGTAGTATTCACTTTAATGTTTTTGTGGACATGACTGTAGTATTTAGAGTTTAGTATAATAGTATGTGCAGTATAATACGGTATACTACTGTAGTATTACTATAGTTAAAAAACTATAAAGTATACTGTAGTATTTACTGTAGTATTTTTGTTTCATTATTATCTTTGACATAGTAGTGGGGGGGTTGTTTCTTGAGGAAAACCTACTGGACAAATATTAAAAGATCACATTTTCCATAACCTGTAGGTAGGTAGGACTGGAGTCTGAACAGATCGTTCAGAGCTTCTGCTCTTTTCGATAACCTGTAGCGAACACGCTCTTTGTCAAGACGTCCTCGCTTCTTGGCTAATTTGCCCGTTTTTCCCTACATATTTTGTCAGGTGCAACTGTGTTTCTCTGCTTAATTTCCCCATTCATTACCGTGTCGTTTCTGTCTCAGACTGGGCTATTGGAAATGGGTTATGAGAATTGTCTGCTTTATGTCTGGCAGTTGGTAGCTGAGGCAGATGGACTGGGGATGAGCTCTTTTCTCCAGCTTCTCCTGTGCCCTGATGAAGTATGGAATTTAAACTAATGACTTGACTCGTTCTTCTATAAATCGCTCTGTTAATTCAACTATGAAAATGATTTGATGTTGTAGCTGCATTTGGTCAGTGTTTTCCCTCAGTTTTATGAAGAATGGTGTTGTTCTCAGTTTATCTGGCTGTAGAAGCACCTATCAAGTGAACCATCCCTTCACCGCGTTTTGTTATAACATCTTTGGTCTGACAGATGTTTACGTGACAACCATTATGCAGCGTATGATGTCAACAAACGTGGCGCCACACATAGCTGGCATATACAGTGCATTCGGAAAGTATTCAGACCCCTGGACTTTTCCCACATTTTGTTACATTACAGCCTTTTCCTCATCAATCTACACACAATACCCCATAATGACAAAGCAAAAACAGAGCATGTGCTAACCAGTCCCCTTCTGTGCTCCCTAACCTCTCTCTCTTCTTCTTTCTTTCCCTCCATAGTGTTGCTTCGCGGGGAGGTGGCACAGCTCCAGGAGGAGGTGCACCTGCTGAAGCAGATGAAGGATATGTTGAATAAGGACCTGGAGGAAGGCCAAGGAGGCTGCTCTGCTGACGTGCTCTCTGCCACCGAGCTCCGCGTGCAGCTGGCCCAGAAGGAACAGGAGCTGGACCGTGCCGAGGAGGTACTGCAGGGTGAGTGAGCGGGCCGACGGGTGGGTGTAAGTTCGAAGTGGAATAAACAGACACAGAGACGGGAGAGAGTCAATACAAATGTTGAAGTGCCTGTGCCACTCCAGGACCAGGGATGCCTAGCCCTGCTGTAGACAAGAGTGCAAAGGCCCAAACACACATCCCAAAATAGAGTGCATGCAGTAACTCCAGGGGTGTTGAGGTCACAAAGCTCCATTTAATTTTAAACACATCTATGGATCCTTTTATTAGGGAAATATCTCCCACTTAGATTACAATCAAAGAAAAATAATGATCTCTTTCGATATCAAAATAAACACATTGCCGTGGGATTTTGTGTGTCTACGACTGTTCGTTGGCAGCACAGAAAGTAATACAATATAATATAATGGCATTGAATACATTAATACAATATTACCCTTGTGGTCTCTATGTTGCTAACATCCAGACTTTAATATTTTATGAGTGGTCTGCAATGAAGTCCAAAGTCAACAGACCACTGCAGGCACTAACAGCAATCACAAGTAATGAAAGCTGAATTAAGAGTGGCTTCAGTTTACAGCCTAGAGATGTTAAGCAAGACGGCACCGCTCTATGATCAAGCTCAGCTGCGTTGGAGGACAAAGTTAATTGCTTGTTGTCATCTCTTAATTAATATCAGCTTGTTTTGATCGCTTCAAGCACTGATCGTCATTGAGATGAAGTGATGTGCGAGTACTTTGTTGGCTTCTGTAGATTGACACTATAGCCTAGTTGGTGCTGGTAATCATCAAAGTATGAGGCCAGAGTCTGATATAGTTTGGGGGGCTGATACTACAGGGTGAAAGACAAGCTAGCACATTAGTTGCCATGACACTCGTAGACAGTGTTTTTTTGCACTACAATAACCAGGTTTCCATCCAACAAATATCTCATCACATAACCTACCCTGTCCACTTTATCAGCTAACTGTTTTCTATAGAGCATGCGCCAAAACCAGATTGGGCAAGTGTATTATTTATCTCAACAGTTTTTGTGACAAAACTGTCCGTAGAGTTGAAAATGAGATGGAAACCCAATAACCTTTCAAACCAAGACATTTTCCCACTGTGTACGGCAAATTAGACAACATTGATTGAGTGGTGCCATGATTACATTTACATTTTACTTTTCAGTCATTTAGCAGACAATCTTATCCAGTTACTTAGTGCAGACATGTTCATACTTTTTTCGTACTGGTCCCCCGTGGGAATCGAACCTACAACCCTGGCATTGCAAGTGCCATGCTCTGCCATCTGAGCTACACAGGACTATGATCGAGCTAAAGGTTGAGGTCCATCACTAGAGCAACTCATGGCACCTTTATGTTACCATCAGTGGATGAACATCATCTGTGGCTAGCACGTACTGACCACTCTGGAACTGGGGATTTAGCAATAGCATCGTTAGCGCTCCCAGCCTGGTCCCAGATGCAGGAAATGGCGTGGCCAAGCAGAACCCGGAAACTGTCATCCCCATTTTGTCTAATTGACTTGTTTGTTGTTATTTTCCGTACATGCGAGGAGGCTCTCTCTCTTTCTTTCTCTGGTTTGACATACCAACGAGTAGTAGCAGGGATAATTACAGCTTGTGGGATTGTTTGGAAAGAGATTAGCTAAATCCAGGAGAGCGAACCTGTGGGGCCAAAGTAGTATTGAAACCATGGCAACCCTATAATACTGTCCGCCGTTAAAAGAACAGTGGCCTTTTCACCTCAGCCTCTTGTTTCACACAGATCGTGTTCCTTCCTCACTGTTACCTGAGTTAGTGGAGTTTGCAGAGTAGCGTAGGGACTCATTAGTTCTTCAAGCTGAGGGACCTTTCGTTTGAAGTACCTTTTGGTGGGAAACAGAAGTGTTCTAGAGCGCATCTTGTCAAATGAAATGATGAAATTAATCTGAGGCAGAGTGTCGTTTCTGTTTGATTTAGCCAGATTTTCCCGAGGCGGCCATATTGTAAACAGCCAGCCAGATGCCCAAATGAAATCCTTGCTTGAGGCCAAAGTTTTGAGAGCGTAAGCTATCACGGTGGACTTTGATTGCCGCTACCAAAGATTGATCGATGCAGGGTTTTGTGTTTATCTGTTGGGATGAAAAAGGCGGCGGCTGGAGTGCTGCAGATGAGTGACAGAGAGTAGGACGGCCTCTTCTGCCACTAGAGAGTACAGCAGTGAATTATATTGTGCTGTTGGGTTTTCCGTATCATAACCATCCAGGGTGTTGTTCCTACCTCAGCTCTGAGTGAGTTAGTTCTCTGTGTATGTGAAGTTTTGTAAATTAGTGCAAAAAATGGAACAAGTACACCTCCAATCCTTCTCTCAATCCCAGATACACTAAGCACTTTTATAAATGATTTGTATGTATTTCTCTCTTCAGGTCTCATGGTATTTTCCCTCTCATTTTGTATGACTCTAGCACAACCCCATCTCCATGTGAAGCCCTGTGCTCAGCCCACTCCACACCCGGCTCTGAACGCTTTAATTGTGTTGGTGGGTAATTGCCACCCACTCACAATTGTAGGATTGTTGTGCCCATGGACAGGAGAAGAACCGGGTAAGAAATATACCTATATTAGCTTAACAGAGCAGACCATGGAGTGAATAAGCTGAAAGAAACAAGGAAAGCAAGCATGGTCTAACCTACCTTTGCATGGTGTTTACATCAATTATACAAAGTGTAGATTGTCCACACAGACAGTTTTTAATTAGTAACTAAGCACTGTATAATCTCAGGGATTCCTAGTCAATACAGCCAGAAATTATGGCAATGTATTATCAAAGCACAGTCTGACGAGTGCATTTAGTGTTGTTTCATGTGTGCTCTGAAAGCCGCACAACTTTGAACATTTGATCTCAGTTGTTTAGAAGGAGTGCAAAGGCGAATTGCGTTATGGCACACGCGCACCTCACAGAGTAGGCGTTCCCCAACGGAAATATGAAAATGTAGGCTAGAACGTGCCAATAGGATCTCGCTCCACCTCCTTGCTTGTTCTGCCCACTGTGGCTCATTTGTTCCCTTTTGAAACAACAGGCTGTGGTATATCTTGGTTTAATTAAAAAAATCTTTGACATAGCCCTTTACACTAGCACCTATAAATGTGTAAATAAGAATACAGTGGCTGTACAGTCGTGGCCAAAAGTTTTGAGAATGACACAAGTATTGGTCTCCATAAAGTTTGCTGCCTCAGTGTTGATGATGGCAATTTGCATATACTCCAGAATGTCATGAAGAGTGATCAGATGAATTGCAATTAATTGCAAAGTCCCTCTTTGCCATGAAAATGAACTTAATCCCCAAAAAACGTTTCCATTGCATTTCAGCCCTGCCACAAAAGGACCAGCTGCCATCATGTCAGTGATTTGTCTCGTTAACACAGGTGAGAGTGTTGACGAGGACAAGGCTGGAGATCACTCTGTCATGCTGATTGAGTCAGAATAACAGACTGCTTGAAATCATCATTCTTCCTCTGTCAACCATGGTTACCTGCAAGGAAACACGTGCCGTCATCATTGCTTTGCACAAAAAGGGTTTCACAGGCAAGGATATTGCTGCTGGTAAGATTGCACCTAAGTCAACCATTTATCGGATCATCAAGAACTTCAAGGAGAGAGGTTCAAATGTATTGAAGAAGGCACCAGGGCGCCCAAGAAAGTCCAGTAAGTGCCAGGACCGTCTCCTAAAGTTGATTCAGCTGCGGGATCGGGGCACCACCAGTGCAGAGCTTGCTCAGGAATGGCAGCAGGCAGGTGTGAGTGCATCTGCACGCACAGTGAGGCGAAGACTTTTAGAGGATGGCCTGGTGTCAAGAAGGGCAGCAAAGAGGCCACTTCGCTCCAGGAAAAACATCAGGGACAGACTAATATTCTGCAAAAGGTACAGGGATTGGACTGCTGAGGACTGGGGTAGAGTCATTTTCTCTGATGAATCCCCTTTCCGATTGTTTGGGCCATCCGGAAATCCATCGAGTTGGAAAACACCACAGTAAAGTATCCTGAGACCATTCATGTGTGGGGTTGCTTCTCAGCCAAGGGAGTGGGCTCACTCACAATTTCGCCTAAGAACACAGCCATGAATAAAGAATGGTACCAACACATCCTCCGAGAGCAACTTCTCCCAACCATCCAAGAACAGTTTGGTGACGACCAATGCCTTTTCCAGCATGATGGAGCACCTTGCCATAAGGCAAAAGTGATAACTAAGTGGCTCGGGGAACAAAACATCGCCATTTTGGGTCCATGGCCAGGAAACTCTCCAGAACTTAATCCCATTGAGAACATGTGGTCGATCCTCAAGAGGGGGGTGGACAAACAAAAACCCACAACTTCTGACGAACTCCAAGCATTGATTATGCAAGAATGGCCTGCCATCAGTCAGGATGTGGCCCAGAAGTTAATTGACAGCATGCCAGGGCGGATTGCAGAGGTCTTGAAAAAGAAGGGTCAACACGGCAAATATTTACTCTTTCCATAAACTGAATGTCATTGTCAATGAAAGCCTTTGACACTTATGGAATACTTGTAATTATACTTCAGTGTACCATAGTAACTACTGACATAAAAATCTAAGAACACTGAAGCAGCAAACTTTATGGAGACCAATACTTGTGTCATTCTCAAAACCTTTGGCCATGACTGTGCAGTAACATGCTATATATGACGTCAGAGCTCTGGCTTTGCACTTCACAGCGTATGGGTTTTGACTAACAGCCGTTCTGAACGTGAGCACCTCAAGCGACAAAAAGTTGGCCCCATCCCTCCTGCTAACTGGGTACATTTTGCAAATGTTTTGTTATCTGAGTGAGGGAAATGCTGTAAATTAAGAGGACTCTATGTATTTTAAAAGATGAGATGTTGAGAATTATAATAAATACCGCTTTGATGCCATAAAAGCAATCCAAATGTGCACTTCATATTTGCATAACATAATACTCCTGTTATGTACCGTGTCAACTTTGATGATCACTGTTTGATGTAGTTACAAGATGACATGGCGTCATACCCTGGGTGGTTTTGAACAGAATGATTGTCTATTGTGAAGAAAATTCACTGTGGGACACGGACCTGAATGCACTCATGACTTCCAACCAAAATCATTAATATGGAGTTGGACCCCCTTTGCTGCTATAATAGCCTCCATTCTTCTGGGAAGGCTTTCCACTAGATGTTGGAACATTGCTGCCGGAACTTGCTTCCATTCAGCCACGAGCATTAGTGAGGTTGGGCACTGATGTTGGGCGATTAGGCCTGGCTCGCAGTAAGCTTTCCAATTCATCCCAAAGGTGTTTGATGGGGTTGAGGTCAGGGCTCTGTGCAGGTCAGTCAAGTCCTTCCACACTGATCTCGACCAACCATTTCAGTATGGACCTCGCTTTGTGCACGGGGGCATTGTCATGCTGAAACAGGAAAGGGCCTTCCCCAAACTGTTGCCACAAAATTGGAAACACATAATCGTCTAGAATGTCATTGTATGCTGTAGCATTAAGATTTCCCTTCACTGGAACTAAGGGGCCAGAACCATGAAAAACAGCCCCAGACCATTATTTCTCCTCCACCAAACTTTACAGTTATTACTCTGCATTTGGGCAGGTAGCGTTCTCCTGGCATCCGCCAATCCCAGATTCGTCTGTCGGACTGCCAGATGGTGAAGCATGATTCACCACTCTAGAGAACGCGTTTCCACTTCTCCAGAGTCCAATGGCGGCAAGCTTTACGCCACTCAAGCCGACGCTTGGCATTGCGCATGCACTTAGGCTTGTGTGTGGCTGCTCGGCCATGTTAACCCATTTCATGAAGCTCCCACCGTGGACAGACACTTCAGCACTCTGCGATCCAGTTCTGTGAGCTTGTGTGGCCTACCACTTCGCAGTTGAGCGTCTAGACGTTTCAACTTCACAATAACTTACAGTTGACCGGGGCAGCTCTAGCAGGGCAGAAATTTTACGAACTGACTTGGAAAGGTGGCATCCTATGACAATGCCACATTGAATGTCACTGAGCTCTTTAGTACGGACCATTCAACTGCCAATTTATGTCAATAGAGATTGCATGAGTGTGTTCGATTTTATACACCTGTCAGCAACGGTTCTTCAACCTTCAAATTAAGTTGATAGCTTGTCTGGTAGCAAGACGTCGGTGTCCGCGACAAGGCTGGTTTTCCCTTTGTAATCCATGATTGTCTGGAGTCCCTGCCACATACGTCTCATGTCTGAGCCGTTGAATTGCGACTCCACTTTGTCTCTGTACTCTGTACTGATAACTGGACTGTTTGTATTCAACCATATTCCCAGTCAACTTGTCGTGGTTAAAGGTAGTGGTTTCACTTTCAGTTTTGCGCGAATGCTGCCATATATATCCATGGTTTCTGGTTTGGGTAGGTTTTAATCGTCACACTTCCTGATGAACTCGGACACTGTGTCAGTGTAAACGTCAATCTTATTCTAAGAGGCAACCCGGAACATAACCCAGTCCACGTGATCAAACAATCTTGAAGCATCGATTCCGATTGGTCAGACCAGCGTTGAATAGTCCTTAGTCCTGTTTGAGTTTCTGCCTATAGGAAGGGAGGAGCATAATGAAGTCGTGATCTGCCAAAGGAAGGGTGGGGGAGGGACTTGTGGCCATACCGGAAGGGCGAGTAACAATGGTTAAGAGTTTTTTGAAGTGCGAGTACTACAGGCAATGTGTTAACAGACCTTCGGGAGCATTTTCCTCAGATTTGCTTTGTTAAAGTCCCCAGCTACAATCAATGCGGCCTCAGGATATGCGGTTTCCAGTTTGCACAAAGTCCATTGCACAGTATTTCCTTGAGAGTCATCGTGGTATCGGCTTGAGGGGGAAAATACACAGCTGTGTCGATGACCGAAGCAAATTCTCTTTGTTAGGTAATGCACTCGATTGTGAGGTATTCTAGATTGGGTGAACAAAAGGACTTCAGTTCCTGTAGGTTACCACAGTCACACAATGAGTAGTTAATCATGGAACATACACCTCCGCCTTTCCTCTTCCCGGAGAGTTATTTATTCCTATCTGCGCGGTGTACTGAGAACCCCGCTGGCTGTATGGACAGGGAAAGTATATCCAGAGAGAGCCATAATTCCGTGAAACAGAGTATGTTACAGTCCCTGATGTCTCTCTGGAAGGAGATCCTCGCCCTGAGCTTGTCTATTTTATTGTGCAGGGACTGAACATTAGTGAGTAATATACTCTAAATGGATGGATGGTGTACACCTCCTGAGTCAGACTAAAAGTCCACTCCAAATACCTCTTCTCTGCCGACGGCGTCTTGGAGCAGCCTCTGGGATAAGTTCAATTGCCTTGGGGGGGGTACGAACAAAGGATCCAATTCAGGAAAGTAGTATTTCTGGTCGAAATACTGGTGAGTTACCGCCGCTCTGATATCCAAAAGTTATTTCCAGGTGCATGTAATAACGCAAAAAAAACGTTCTGGACAAGAAATAACACAAAAAGATAAATACTGCAAAGTTGCTTAGGAGCTAGAAACCGAGTGGCCAAGTCTATCAGCGCCATCTTGATAACCTAATGAAGGTGACAGAGGAGTCTCTGAACATATTCCAATCAGCGATAGCAAAGCATTGTAGCATATTATCTAGTTCTGATGACCATTTCTCAACTGAGCAAGTCATGGGTACTTCCTGTTTGAGCTTCTGCATGTAAACAGGAAGCAGGAGTACAGAGTCATGATCTGATTTCCTGAAAGGGAAAGGGGGATACCTAGTCAGTTGTGCAACTGAATGCATTGTGTCTTCCGCATTTAACCCAACCCCTCTGAATCAGAGAGGTGTGGTGGGGCGGTCTTAATCGACATCCACGTCATCGGTACCTGGGGAACAGTGGGTTAACTGCCTTGCTCAGGGGCAGAACGACAGCTCAGGGATTCGATCCAGCAACTTTTCGTTACTGGCCCAATGCTTCTACCTGCCAGGCTACCTGCCACCCAGGCAGGACTTTGTATGCTTGCTTGTGGGTAGAGTAACAGTGGTCTCGGACTTTGTCGCCCCTAGTGGCGAATGAGACTTGTTGATATAAGTTGGGCATCACGCGTCTTATTGACGCGGAATTAAAATTGCTGGCAACAAGTAAAGCAGCCTTCTTGTCCTGAGGTGGAATGTATACAACATCACGATAATGTATACAACATTCACTGCGCTAGAGTCATCACACCATTTGTTGTTGATGAAGAGGCAAACCCCTCCCCCTCTCAATTTCCCTGACTCCAGTGTCTTGTCCGCTCGGTGAATGGAGAATCCATCGAGTTGGATAGCCATGGGAGTATCTTGTCCGAAAGCCATGTTTCAGAAAAGCAGAGAATTTTACAGTTACAAATCTGCAATCAGAGGTGGCGTGTTTTCCCTTTGCCTTAATCTCACCAGGACTCCCGCTCTGCAACACCGATGTTTCCTCTTGGATACGCCAAAAATGTAGTCGGAATTACAGAAAGAGCCCAGGGCAGATGAGTCGAAGTTGAAGACGATCTTATGTTCAAAACGTCTTGTCAGTTGTGATACATTTAGTGAAAATAAAGTACAAACAAATGGCAAAGTTGGGTCGTAGCAAAACGGTGACATCTAATATATGCACCATCTTTTGACTCATTACATACGCTGCTGCTACTGTCTATCTATCCTGATGACTAGTCACTTTACCCTGCCTTCATGTACATATCTACCTCAAATACCTTATTATTATCTACCCTGATGCCTAGTCACTTTACCCTGCCTTCATGTACATATCTACCTCAAATACCTTATTATTATCTACCCTGATGCCTAGTCACTTTACCCTGCCTTTATGTACATATCTACCTCAAATACCTTATTATTATCTATCCTGATGACTAGTCACTTTACCCTGCCTTCATGTACATACTGTATCTACCTCAAATATCTTATTATTATCTATCCTGATGACTAGTCACTTTACCCTACCTTCATGTACATATCTAACTCAAATACCTTATTATTATCTATCCTGATGTCTAGTCACTTTACCCTGCCTTCATGTACATATCTACCTCAAATATCTTATTATTATCTATCCTGATGACTAGTCACTTTACCCCTACCTTCATGTACATATCTACCTCAAATACCTTATTATTATCTATCCTGATGTCTAGTCACTTTACCCTGCCTTCATGTACATATCTACCTCAAATACCTTATTATTATCTACCCTGATGCCTAGTCACTTTACCCTGCCTTCATGTACATATCTACCTCAAATAACTTATTATTATCTATCCTGATGACTAGTCACTTTACCCTGCCTTCATGTACATACTGTATCTACCTCAAATACCTTATTATTATCTATCCTGATGCCTAGTCACTTTACCCTGCCTTCATGTACATATCTACATCAAATACCTTATTATTATCTATCCTGATGACTAGTCACTTTACCCTGCCTTCATGTACATACTGTATCTACCTCAAATATCTTATTATTATCTATCCTGATGACTAGTCACTTTACCCTACCTTCATGTACATATCTAACTCAAATACCTTATTATTATCTATCCTGATGTCTAGTCACTTTACCCTGCCTTCATGTACATATCTACCTCAAATATCTTATTATTATCTATCCTGATGACTAGTCACTTTACCCCTACCTTCATGTACATATCTACCTCAAATATCTTATTATTATCTATCCTGATGACTAGTCACTTTACCCTGCCTTCATGTACATATCTACCTCAAATACCTTATTATTATCTATCCTGATGACTAGTCACTTTACCCTGCCTTCATGTACATATCTAACTCAAATATCTTATTATTATCTATCCTGATGACTAGTCACTTTACCCTGCCTTCATGTACATATCTACCTCAAATACCTTATTATTATCTACCCTGATGCCTAGTCACTTTACCCTGCCTTCATGTACATATCTACCTCAAATACCTTATTATTATCTATCCTGATGACTAGTCACTTTACCCCTACCTTCATGTACATATCTACCTCAAATATCTTATTATTATCTATCCTGATGACTAGTCACTTTACCCTGCCTTCATGTACATATCTACCTCAAATATCTTATTATTATCTATCCTGATGACTAGTCACTTTACCCTGCCTTCATGTACATATCTACCTCAAATACCTTATTATTATCTATCCTGATGCCTAGTCACTTTACCCTGCCTTCATGTACATATCTACCTCAAATACCTTATTATTATCTATCCTGATGACTAGTCACTTTACCCTGCCTTCATGTACATATCTACCTCAAATACCTTATTATTATCTATCCTGATGTCTAGTCACTTTACCCTGCCTTCATGTACATATCTACCTCAAATACCTTATTATTATCTATCCTGATGTCTAGTCACTTTACCCTGCCTTCATGTACATATCTATCTCAAATACCTTATTATTATCTATCCTGATGCCCAGTCACTTTACCCTGCCTTCATGTACATATCTACCTCAAATACCTTATTATTATCTATCCTGATGACTAGTCACTTTACCCTGCCTTCATGTACATATCTACCTCAATTACCTTGTACCCCTGCACATGGACTCGGTACTGGTGTCCTGTGTATACAGTATATAGCCAAGCTATCATTACTCATTTACATTTTTGTCATTTAGCAGACGCTCTTATCCAGAGAGACAATACTCTTTGTATTTCTACAAATTCTATTTCTATTATTTCTATTATTTTTCTCTCTGCATTGTCTGGAAGGGCCCGTAAGTAAGCATTTCACTGTTAGTCTACACTTGTTGTTTACAAAGCATATGACAATTACAATTTGATTTGACCATCCCAGCACCATCTTTTCAGAAGGTCAGATTCACCTTCTTTTTACCCCCTCTGTTCACCTGCGGTCTCCGGGAGACAAATCACCATGCCAACATGATGTATGACTGAGCCACCTGGCCAGACCAAAAGGACATCAAAGCTCTCCGCACCTGCCGCCGGAAGTGACATCAAAGCTCCCTTTTGAGCCGAGCGAAAACGTGGCCGGGCAGGCAACTGTTTGGCAACAAACACTCTCTACAACCCATAGAGGCAACGCCTTATTCATTGCCACAGTGCATGGAGGGGTGGGGTGTATTCATAAACAGACAGAATTGGTGTTGTCTCAGTTCATTCTGAGAGCCAGAGGCTCTGCGCTAAGCTGGACAGGTGAGACAGGAAATCGCCAGGGTGCCTCATCATTCCATTCTCAGAAGTCCAAGACTCCAGTCTCTCCAAAAGTCATCAAATGAGACGGGGCAATGTTGTGTGTAGGTGTTGAGTTTGACGACAAGGCGGTATAAAAACCAATATTGAATTGATGCACTGTCTCTGTGATGAAACCAGCACCTGTGTATGTGTGGATGTCCATATATGTGTGTATATGTATGTTTGTGGATTAATGCATGTGTGTATTAACATACAGTGTGTGCGTGTGTGTGTGTGTGTGCGTGTGCGTGCGTGTATTAGTCAGCTCAAGGGCATTCCAGGTAACAGCGGGAGTGCAAGAACAAACCACACTCGAAAAACAAATGCATTACCAGCAGCAGGAAACAGACCAATCTACCCACAGTTCCTCAAACACATCACAGACCAAAACCATACCCCGTTTGTTCAACACAATCTCATCATTGTCTGTGAGACAGTGGCATAAGTGGTTTGTGACCACACGAAGAACACTCATTTTTGACAATAGCGGCTGTGGTTCTTTCATACTGTGGCTGTGTCATAAATGGCATCATATTCCCTATATAGTGCACTGCGTTTGAACAGAGCCATATGGACCCTGGTCAAAAGTAGTGCACTATATAGGGAATATGATGCCATTTATGACACAGCCTTTGTATTGTGAGCTGATAGCACACTAAAAGCATGTACCCTTCTCTCTAGTGCACCTGGAGTGTTTGGAGGGTGGGGACATGAAGTGGCTTCATTCGTTAGTGTGTTCAGAACATCGTGTTCCTGTGAGAGCTCTCGTGGCTCAAGAGGATCCCACTTCCTGTGTCTTGTGACTGAACCACAGTGGGCTGCGGACTGGGCATTATGCATCTCCAGCAGGAAAGGGGGACTGGAGGTGGCTCATACATTGGCTGATACGTTGCTGAATTTGAACGCACTCGCCATTTCTCGACTGTAGTGGTGTTTTTCATTTAATCCTCTAACTTCTGACACATTACTCCATTTTAACAAACCTAATGCAGTGGTCAGTCTGCGTTGCTAGTGCTATAGATTTGCGAGGGGGGGGTCAGAAATATTTTAACTATTTTCACAATTATCGCTGCAGTTGCTGGTAATGGCGTGAAAGGGCTGGGTTTTGATGAGTACAGATGTTGTGGGTGTGTCTAGGCTTGGCCCCTCACTGGCCAATCCGAACGTGCTCCATGGCTAAATATGTGGTTGCTTCAAGTTGTGTATTTACAGTCTTTAATGTATTGCCTTGGAATAAACTCCAAATCCAATGTTAGTCTGTTATATTATGGTAAACAGTTTACAGAAGCAAAATAATAACATGTAGACCTATTTTTAGTAAATATTTTAACTTGAACCCATTTATAGTCCACATTGTTCTAAATAATTGCATGACTTCAATGTTAATACCTACATAGCATTCACACTGCTATAGGAGCTAGGTCTACTGTAAATTGCATTATGGCTGAGCATGGACATGCCAAATGTTGTCAATAATCAAGAATAAATGTATTATTGATAAGGCCTAAAAAAAGAACAAATAATTCTAATCAAAACTAAACAACTTGTTTTAAATGTCACACTTACAGGCTCCATCATTTCTATCATATGATATTAAAACAACGCAGACTATGGAGGGTTTTACGCACATCCAAACTGTTCACAGTCGCTGGACAAAGATCCTATATAAAGAGACAGAGAGAATGTGCCCTCACCCTCATACTGCTCCCAAATAGGCCTATGTTTTATGAAGATAATCCAAACCATTTTACAGATCAGATCGCATTCACACTTCTCCAGTTGTTGCATTGCATACACGCCACGGACGTTCTCACCATAAAATAAGTTTGCTTGTTTTTCCATTTAACTTTATTAAAACCAATCTGTTTTTTGTTTTTTCAACAACAATAAATACATGTAAAAGGTAATTATATCATAACATCTCCAGGATAAAAAGAACCAGCCTTCGTTATTGTAGGTAAGTAAGAGGTAAAATCCTACGGAGGGCTTGGGTTTTAAAAATATGAAACAGAAAACAAACTATTGTTACGGGAAAATAACTTCTACATTCTCATGTCTTGTTTCGTGACGGGCATAGACCCCTTTCCTCGTTTTCCTAAACTGGGCAACTGATTGGCTTAGACCTTTTCTTATCCATTTGTGTTGATTTGTCACTCGAGCATCAATACATTACCCATCACCCAACACTGTCAACCAAGAGTCAAGACTAAACCCATTCACCTTGGTGGTGTGCAGACTGGTTTTATATTATTCTTTACCATTTCACACAAACCGGAAAAAAATGCAACAATATGTCTGTGAAACTATATATTCACAGTATTATGAATGAATTGTGGTTTATTTGGTAGCATTTCGTAGTGTGACTGATTTTACTAATTGCATTAGTACTGTACGAAGTTAGAGGTGTGCTATTTGATAGATTCCCCCGCTCCCCCTACCTCAGGCTTCCAGTGGGGGAGACCTGAGGTCAACCTACCCCCACCCCCCTCCCCATCTCGCACTTCTGAGTGGGATACCTTCCCAGGCTGTAGCCTGACTAGCTCACAAACTAGAATCAGGGCTGTCACTCCGACAAGGTTAATTGACCCACAGTCCCACACGGTGACATGATATCATTGACGTGAAGTTTAAATGAGCGATAGAAAACCGACCGCGCTAATGTCACCATTCCACATTTTTTTGTGCGGCCTGCCCGTGCCGCCCATACCTAAATCCGCCAATGCTAGGCCTAATCAATAGTGGAGCTTTGCGTGCCCATAAACTTTCTTTCATGCACTTTGACAGGTAAGTATTTCGCCTATAGACATAATATTGAACTAATAAATGGCCTAATATTTAGCTACACATCACTAGCCTTTCTCTTCCAGATTGTGCAACAAGCTATAGTCAACCTGCTGTGGGCACTTCATGCTTTTGATTTAACCCACCTGGAATACCAAGTGTGTTGAATTTAGACAATTATTGAACTGATCAATTGGTCAGGTGGGGTGCAGAATCCTGCAGTACCTGTGGAAGAGAACCCCTGGCCTACAGGCTACGCAACCTTACTGCCATTCCTCTTCAAGAACCCCTGGGCTACAAGCTACGCAACCTTACTGCCATTCCTTTCCTCGTGAAGATATAGAACATGTATTTTTATATATTCGTTATACTAGGCATAATAGCCTATTCAGGGAAAGAAGCAGTCTTGCTGTTGCTAATTACTGAATGTAAAACAGACCTACACCATAGAAAATGTATGTTGGGGAATGTTGAGGAGAGGAAGTGCATTGGTCACTTTTGGCCGGTTATATAACATTGTTGCGCTGATGCATTGCAAATAGTTTTACAGGATAGACAGAGATCCAGTAAGCACAGTGAAAAAGACCCAAACCACTTGAGCAACAAGGCAATGACGTGCTGTATTAGATGTGCAGGCTTAACAGGGTTTGTTGTTGACTTGCCACTTTTCAATGAGTTACTATATTATTTTTCATTAGACCTACATGTAGCCTACATTGAAGTATTATTTGCAGTTGTCGATATGACAATGAACACACCCTGAAAGCAGTTAATGGTCTGAACCAGTATCTATGCGTTAGAGGCCTCATGAATGGCCTGTGTTAGCACAGAACTAACTTACTAGTAGGTCTAGCTAACATTTAGAAAACTCAAATTAAATCAATATAAAATGACATTTATACACTTACACTTGTTTACTTGACTTTTCTGCTCTTTAAATTGGCTCCTTCCTATCATTTACTCTGGCACGTTTGCCACCGGCTCGCTGCAGTGGGGAAGTGAAGCGGAAGTCGAATCCATCACTTCCGTTATTTGGCTGCTCCCATAGCAACGTTTGAAGCTATGCTAGCCGGGTCTCTCTTACTATCTCCATAGCGATGAAGGCGGACCGGAAGCGTTTGAAGGCGGAGAAAGCAGATCTCGTCAACCAGATGCAGCAGCTCTACGCCACGCTGGAGAGCCGAGAGGAGCAGTTAAGGGACTTCATCCGTAACTACGAACAGCACAGAAAGGTATGACACGTCACACACACACATACAATGCTGGGCATGCAGCAAAAAGCTTGAGTAGTTAGCTGTAATTAATATACAAAGAACACACCCATCGCACGCTTCATAGAAGTTGTGTAATGATTGTCATGAACTTGTTATGTTATTGGAGGAAGTAATTGAATAGATGAATGTGAGCTGATTCCTTACTCAATCTCACACTATTACTATGGTCTGTTGCTCTCACCCTTTCTCTGATCTGTCTCTTGCCTCTCTCTGTCCCTCTCCTCTCTCCCCCTACCCCTCTCCCCTTGTCTCTCTGTCAGGAGAGTGAGGATGTGGTGAAGGCGCTGGCTAAAGAGAAGGACCTGTTGGAGAGGGAGAAGTGGGACCTGCGGCGGCAGACCAAGGAATCCACGGAGCACGCTGGCGCACTGCGCTCCCAACTGGACCTGAAGGAGAACAGGATCAAGGAGCTGGAAGCCGAGTTGGCCATGGTGAGACACATAGACACCTACAGTACATACAGACACACACGCACACACGCACACACACACACACACACACACACAGAACACGCACACAATAGCACAGAGATACAGTAGTGCACACACACACACACACACACGTTCAAGCCTGTTCAGCAAGCCAGAGGTTTGTTGCATCTGTGTTGCTGGATCATTACATTCCTTCTACACACCGTGAAGAACAGACCCTCTCAATGTGTGTGTGTGCCCTCCCTGTCTCCCCCCTCAGATAAGTATCTGTGTGACACAGAAAATGGAATACCGGGTGTTTGATCGCCCCGTCGACAGGGAGCCCTCCCGTAGGGTCATGGCGGTAAGAACGGTCCCCCTGCTCGCCCCTCTTTCTGAACCCGCCCACAACCCCCTCCTCTCTCTCGAAGCGTGCCCCCATCCCCCTGTACTCTCCTGGGTGAAAATCTTTCAGGGAGTCCTGTATGCACGGGTCCTGGGTTCAAATAGTGCGGCAAAGAGCATGCCTGGCGCAACGGAAACCAATTTGCCAACCCAGGTAGGCTCGAGCAATTGAATACTAATTGAACCCAGGTCTGGTATTCAAGTGTATAACTAACCCCCTGGTTGATGCCAATGGCCGTATGATCCCTAAGTCAATTTGTGGATGATTTGAATGTGCTCAATCTGATTGAACCCTTTCTTGGTTTCATGTAACTCCTGACGGGAAGGAACATCTGTTGTGATTGTTCCTAATCTGCTGGTTCATTCATACAACGGCTCATGGTTTGATGGTTAGCACCCTGTTGATAATCCTGGTGACGAGGGTGATGGTGATGACACGGGTGATGATTGGGGTGGTGTTAGTGAAGATGATGATGGTGGTGATAATGTTCTTCGTAGCTTGCTAGCCTGGCATGGCAGTATTGTGAAAATATATTTCCTATTTCACTATACAGTACAACAATGGGAACCTTTTACCCATCGCGCACAGCCTTGCACACCCTTTTCGAACACAAACACCAGAAAATATACACACACACACACACACCTCCTAACTCTCACACTCCTTACCATTGTTCTGCCAGAAGATGATGTGCGACTCTGTGGCAGAGAACCGTGGAGCAGATGTAGTCATTAAACTTATAAACGTATGTAATGGCTTCACTATTCTCTCTGTCTCTCTGTCGGCAGTAAACACCTCCCCCAGCTCTTCTGTCCATCTCTCATCTCATCTCTCTCTCCATCAGGAGCATCAGTGAGAGCTTTCACACAACAAAGGGAAACGCATACGGCACAGACAGACGGGAAAGCCTAACAGAGACCAAAACCTGCACAGCAGTGTCACTATTATATGTTACCACACACACATACAATATGAAGGTTCACACACTTAAATTCCAGTGGCGGCCGCTGATTGGTTGAATACCCGGGGCGCGAGGTGGTTGGAGTTGTCAACAAAGCAGTATGACAGGAATATGATGGCAAGTTTTCGAACTTCCGGTAGTTTCTTTGAGAAGATATATAAAGCAATAAATACCCATACAGTCATGTGAAACAGGAAGTACACCACCTGGAAAGTTCTCTTTTTTTTCTTCATATTTGGACAGATATGTAATCTTCACTTCAACACTATTGACAGATAAAGGTTACCCAATTTAACAAATCACACCAAAAAAAAAAAAATGTATGCAATTAAAATAAACAAAAAAGCCTTTTCCTTATGGGGAAAAAGTTAGTACACCCCTACCTTTACCATCACATAAAATGGATACAATTAGAATTAGGTACCAAAACAAGTACAAATGATTAGAAAACATTAGAGAGAAACTTAGGAGGGCCTTCCATAAAGATAAGAACATTGGTCTGGTTTGGTCTTAACCATATGGGTGTGTGGTAACACATCATTGAAAGATCAAAAGACCTACCGAGGCCTTCAGAAGAAAGATTATTGATGCCCATGAGTTTTGGAGGGGTTACAAATCCATTTCCAAGAAATTCGAAGTACATCATTCCACTGTCCGACGAAAATTCCAGACCACTGGCAAACTACCTAGGACAGGTCGTCCCACCAAAGTCAGCCCAAGAGCTGACCGAAAGATTCTCATAGAAGTCTCTAAGAACCCCAGGGTAACATCAAGGGATCTACAGGCCTCTCTTGCCACAATCAATGTCGAAGTACATGGGTACACTGTCAGAAAGAGACTACATGGGAGGACAGGAAGGAAGACGCCTCTGCTCTCCAAAAATATATATTTTTTTCCAAGTTAATGACAGTTAGATTTTTGCTTTAGCGCCATCTGTACCTGATAGAGCAGATCTAGTCTCACGTGCGGTAGTAAGCCGTCTGGCGCGAGAGACTCATTGGGAGGGAGACTAGAGCAGACCAACAAGTTCTGACTGAACGGACACACATTTGAGCGCCCCAGGCCGGTCTATTTACTTTGGGTTATAATTCATGCTATGAAATCCTGCGATTTCGTTGGGGCAGTTCCCCCTCGAGGGAGGGCGCCGTTGTTAAATTCTAACTTCCGAAGAGTCATGGACCGCCATCTTGCTGTAGGAAAGGTCACAAAATAGGCAGTGGTTAATGCTGCATGGGGCTGATGTGTTTGTGTGTGTCTTCCCTCCAAGGCAAAACAGTCCTTAGTGACCCTGACCAAGGACGTGCCCAAGCGGCACTCTCTGGCCATGCCCACTGAGGCGGTTGTCAACGGCAACAACCAGGAGTGGGTGATGCACGCGGACCTGCCCCTGACCGCAGCAATCCGTCAGAGTCAGCAGACCCTCTACCACGTCCACACAGGCCACCCCACCGACAGACAAGGTAAGAGACACGCGCACACGCATTCATCCACAGACACACAGGCTGGCACTGGTGGTTCATCCACAGACACACGCATTCATCCACAGACACACAGGCTGACACTGGTGGTTCATCCACAGACACACGCATTCATCCACAGACACACAGGCTGGCACTGGTGGTTCATCCACAGACACACGCATTCATCCACAGACACACAGGCTGACACTGGTGGTTCATCCAGAGACACACGCATTCATCCACAGACACACAGGCTGACACTGGTGGTTCATCCAGAGACACACGCATTCATCCACAGACATACAGGGTGACACTGGTGGTTCATCCACAGACACACGCATTCATCCACAGACACACAGGGTGACACTGGTGGTTCATCCAGAGACACACGCATTCATCCACAGACACACAGGCTGACACTGGTGGTTCATCCACAGACACACGCATTCATCCACAGACACACAGGGTGACACTGGTGGTTCATCCAGAGACACACGCATTCATCCACAGACACACAGGCTGACACTGGTGGTTCATCCACAGACACACACATTCATCCATAGACACAAAGGGTGACACTGGTGGTTCTGTTACCCATGCATTGCAGCGATATCTTCCTGATGTATTGACCTTTAACAACCTGTTTACCTGTTTCAAACCTTTAACACCCCCCCCCCCCTTCTTCTTTCTCCCAGTGGCTGCGGTCAGAGTGAGCCCGTGTCACTCCCGCCAGCCCTCCATCATCTCAGATGCCTCGGCCATGGAGGGCGACCGCTCATCCACCTCCAGCGACATCAACTCCCCTCGCCACCGGACACACTCCCTCTGCAATGTAAGAGCTGCCCACCCACCGCCGCATCACTCCAAGTAATCACCACCTTCACAACTCTACTCTACTTATCTTAATCTCTCCCAACATCTGTAAATAACTCCCATGCTCATTAACAGGACAGCATGAACAGACATGGGACCAGGCCACTCTGAAAGCCTGTCCCCTGTGCTGTAGTTGAGGGAGTTTCACAAGAACAGCCAGACTTCTGCCTAATAGCTGCCTATTATACCTAATTAGAGGTTTTCTTTGGGACAGCTGCCTAATATGCCTACATAGAGTTGCATTACGAATGAGAGGAATTCAATATTGACAGATTATCACAATTCGGCTGACATGTTGGTTTCTGGCTAGTGTTAGATCATTTCCTGTGAAACTGTTATGTTGACGTTACACCAGCCACGTCAACTGTGCTTTTCCCACTTTCTCTTGGCGTGTCATTTCTTCGAATGTGCTTCCTATTAGATAACAGACAAGTGCCCGGCTTGTTCACTCACCTCGACCTTTTCCGTCATTCTCTCTCTCTCGCTTTCCCTCCCTCACTGTCATATCTCTGTTCTTCTCATCTCTTCATGTCACCCTCTCTGATCTCGCCATCTCTCTCTCCCTGCAGTCACTAGAGGATCTGGAGGAGCAGAAGCGCAAGAAGAAGAAAAAAAAGATGGGCCTGGGCTCTCTGTCGCGCGTCTTCGCCCGGGGCGAGCAGCGCAAATCAATGGACCCGGTTCTGTTTGATGGTACTTCAACTCCCGATTATTACATAGAGGAAGATGCGGACTGGTGAAAGGGTGTCAGAGAGTCCCACCTGTGTCCCTGAGTGGTGATGCGTGAGAATGTTTTCTGTCAGTGTGTGTGTGTGTGTGTGTTTGGTCATATGTGTGTGTGTGTGTGTGTGTGTGTACGTGTGTGCGCGTGTCCATGGTTGGAGGCCATGTGAGAAGCCTGAGGCGCATCTTGCTTCGCTGAAGTGTAAAATATTACAAGCAAATTGCATCTATATGTACAGTATTGTAAATAGTGGACAGTGTAACACCCTTAGGGGAGAGTGGGGTATGATGAGACATTTCTATTTACATTAAGCATCACTACGTCAAAGGAAATATGGTATTCTTTCTAACAAAGATATCTACATTTCAGGATGTTGTGTATCCCTGGAAATAATCTGAATTAATGTAAACATAACATAGCTTCTCATGGCACTACTTATTCCAGGTATGGGGTAAATTGAGCATAGGAACAGGGTAAATTGAGCTGCCTACAAATGTTTGTACTGAGTTAAATATTACCTTTTTAAAACCATCTTTATTTCCTAAACACAACACAATCACAATCACTTTGTCTTTTAATAATTTTGAGCATCTTTTTAAGGCTTAATGCCTAACTTTTTGAAAAACTTTTAACATGGGCCAGGCCCTGTTGTTACCTCATATCCCAGTGATATTGCCTTGCATCACGCCTGGGAAGAAAACACTTGCCATTGGCTCAACTTGCCCCTGGACAAATGGCTAATTTACCCCGAGCAACTATTTTGACTATATTAGCCCACACAAGGATGCACTTTCATTCTAGGTTTAGGACCTCATATTGAAGCTTATAGGGACCAGGGCTTACATCAGGGGTGGTATATACAGTATATGTATGTATACACAACATGGTCAAACGTATGTGGATACCCCATCAAACTAGTGGCTTCAGCTTTTTCAGCCACACCCGTTGCTGACAGGTGTTTAAAGTCGAGCACACAGCCATGCAATCTCCATAGACAAACATTGGCAGTAGAATGGCCTAACTGAAGAGCTCAGTGACTTTCAACTTTGCATCATCATAGGATGCCAACTTTCCAAGGGGTCAGTTTGTCAAATTTCTGCCCTGCTAGAGCTGCTGAAGCGAGTGGTGCATAACAATCGCCTGTCCTCGGTTGCAACACTCACTACCGAGTTCCAAACTGCCTCTGGAAGCAATAACTTTGCAGCCACACACAAGCATATGATCACCATGCCCAATGACAAGCGTCGGCTGGAGTGGTGTAAATCTCGGCGCCATTGGACTCTGGAACAGTGGAAATGTGTTCCCTGGAGTGACGAATCAAGCATCACCATCTGGCAGTCCGACGGATGAATCTGGGTTTTGTGGATTCCAAGAGAACGCTACCTGCCCCCATGCATAGTGCCAACTGTAAAGTTTGGTGGATGAGGAATAATGGTCTGGGGCTCTTTTTCATGGATCAGGCAAGGACCCTTAGTTCCAGTGAAGGGAAATCTTAACTCTACAGCATACAATGACATTCTAGACGATTCTGTGCTTCCAACTGTTTGGGAAAGGCCCCGTTCCTGTTTCAGCATGACAGTTTCCCCGCGCACAAAGCGAGGTCCATACAGAAATGGTTTGTCAATCTGTGTGGAATAACTTGACTGTTCTGCCCAGAGCCCTGACCTCAACCCCATCGAACACCTTTGGGATGAATTGGAACGCTGACTGCAAGCCAGGTCTAATCGCCCAACATCAGTGCCTGACCTCACTAATGCTTTTTTGACTTAATGGAAGCAAGTCCCTGCAGCAATGTTACAACATCTAGTGGAAAGCCTTCCCAGAAGAGTGGAGGATGTTATACCAGCAAAAGGGGGGACCAACTCCATATTAATGCCCATGATTTAGGAATGAGATGCTCGACGAGCAGGTGTCCATATACTTTTGGTCATGTAGTGTATATACTATATATACAGTTGAAGTTGGAAGTTTACATACACTTAGGTTGAAGTCATTAAAACTCATTTTTCAACCACAGATTTCATTTGAACAAACTATAGTTTTGGCAAGTCTGTTGTGTCATGCACAAAGTAGATGTCCTAAGTAATTCTTCCAACAATTGTTTACAGACAGTGGGTCAAACATTTACATACACCAAGTTGACTGTGCCTTTAAGCTTGGAAAATTCCAGAAAATGATGTCATGGCTTTAGAAGCTTCTGACATAATTTGAGTGGATGTATTGCAAGGCCTACCTTCAAAAAATCAGAAAAAAAATTGTAGACCTCCACAAGTCTGGTTCATCCTTGGGAGCAATTTCCATACACCTGAAGGTACCACGTTCATCTGTACAAACAATAGTACGCAAGTATAAACACCATGGGACCACGCAGCCGTCATACCGCTCAGGAAGGAGATGCGTTCTGTCTCCTAGAGATGAACATACTTTGGTGCGTAAAGTGCAAATCAATCCCAGAACAACAGCAAAGGACCTTGTGAAGATGCTGGAGGAAACAGGTACATAAGTATCTATATCCACAGTAAAACCAGTCCTATATCGACATAACCTGAAAGGCAGCTCAGCAAGGAAGAAGCCACTGCTCCAAAACCGCCATAAAAAAGCCAGACTACGGTTTTGCAACTACACATGGGGACAAAGATTGTACTTTTAGGAGAAATGTCCTCTGGTCTGATGAATCAAAAGTAGAACTGTTTGGCCGTAATGACCATCGTTATGTTTGTAGGTAAAAGGGGGAGGCTTGCAAGACGAAGAACACCATCCCAACCGTGAAGCACGGGGGTGGCAGCATCATGTTGTGGGGCTGCTTTGCTGCAGGAGGGACTGGTGCACTTCACAAAATAGAAGGCATCATGTCGAAGGAAATTTATGTGGATATATTGAAGCAACATCTCAAGACATCAGTCAGGAAGTTAAAGCTTGGTCGCAAATGCGTCTTCCAAATGGACAATGACACCAAGCATACTTCCAGAGTTGGCTTAAGGAGAACGAAGTCAACGTATTGGAGTGGCCATCACAAAGCCCTGACCTCCTATAGAACATTTGTGGGCAGAACTGAAAAAGCATGTGTGAGCAAGGAGGCCTACAAACCTGACTCAGTTACACTAGTTCTGCCAGGAGGAATGAGCCAAAATTCACCCAACTTATTGTGGGAAGCTTGTGGAAGGCTACCCGAAACGTTTGACACAATTTAAACTATTTAGAGGCAATGCTACCAAATACTAATTGAGTGTATGTCAACTTCTGACCCACTGGGAATGTGATGAAAGAAATAAAAGCTGAAATAAATAATTCTCTCTACTATTATTCTGACATTTCACATTCTTAAAATAAAGTGGTGATCCTAACTGATCTAAGACAGCTACAATTTTTACTAAGATTAAATGTCAGGAATTGTGAAAAACTGAGTTTAAATGTATTTGGCTAAGGTGTATGTAAACTTCCATCTTCAACTGTGTGTATATATATATATATATATGTATGTGTTTTTCTGAATGTTTTTTATTTTTTTTCTCCAACCGCCCGCGGGCCGGATTGGACTGTATGACTATGACTGTATGACTGTATGACTATGACTGTATGACTGTACTATGACTGTATGACTGTACTATGACTGTATGACTATATGACTATGACTGTATGACTGTACTATGACTGTATGACTGTACTATGACTGTATGACTGTACTATGACTGTATGACTGTACTATGACTGTATGACTATATGACTATGACTGTATGACTGTACTATGACTGTATGACTGTACTATGACTGTATGACTGTACTATGACTGTATGACTGTACTATGACTGTATGACTGTACTATGACTGTATACACTCCTCTGTATGTTTGACACCACTGGTTTAGATTCATGCATCATTAAACCTGTAACACAATAAATTAAATTTGACTTTGTAAAAATCATTCTTTGAGACCTAACTTGCTTACCACTTATTTCATGAAATTATGACTTCTCCCTACATATTTGGTCACATTATACATTTTGTGTATGGTTTCCTAGAAACAATGGGTGGCACAACTAACCCTGTGGCTCGACTTACACCACTCTCCCCCTACTACGTGTGGATAGGTTTACTGTATTTGATTCTCTTAATTGTCTTTATATTTGGAACTTTTGTTTTCGATAACTGGAAACTTGAAGGACTGCTGTATGTGGAAAT
This sequence comes from Thymallus thymallus, assembly GCA_023634145.1. NCBI lineage: Eukaryota > Metazoa > Chordata > Actinopteri > Salmoniformes > Salmonidae > Thymallus > Thymallus thymallus. The sequence goes on along the minus strand of CM042399.1, from coordinate 4,393,261 downwards.
AACAATCATTGTGGACTTTATGCCTGTTTTTTTTCCCCCCAGAATGCACTCCTCCCTGCTTTTTGTTTAATTTATACTCCCCATGAATTGTACTGCTTGGTCCATACCCTCCAAGTGGCCATTTTGAGGAAGGTTTCCTGTAGGCAATGTGCAGACTCCTCAACTAACCTCCAGTCAATCTATGATCTGATGTCTAAAACTCCCTAAATACCCACAAATATCGTCACAATCTTACCTACCACCAAGTTCAAATAGATTGACTGTCATTCAAATCACATTTTTAAAAGGGGCAAAATGTGACTGCTACATCCATTTTTTAACTTTTAAATTACTGATATATTTTCATCAGTTCTTGACGAATATAACTTAGATGCCTTGTGAGCTTAGTTCAACTGTTGTACCCCATCAGAACCCACAATATAAGCTTGTTGTAAACAAATATTGTATAGCCTCAAAACATGGTTAAAACTATATTGTTGATTTATACCATGTCATTGTTGAATACGTTTCTGATTGGCTTGAAGGGCATTCTAGAGAGTGCATTGTTTCCCTAAAACGCATGGTATACAGTGCCTTCAGATTTCAGTATTCACTTTCCTCATTGTGTTTTGTTACAGCCTGAATTCTAAATGGATTTAATAGATATTGTGTGTCTCTGATTTTCGATGTTATTATTAATTAACAATTTGAAGCTGAAATGTCTTCAGTCAATAAATATTCAAACACTTTGTTATGGCAAGTATAAATACGTTTAGGAGTAGAGATGTGCTTAACATGTCACATAATAAGTTACATGAACTCACTCTGTGTGCGGTAATAGTGTTTTACATGATTTTTTAATAACTACCTCATCTCTGTAACCCACACATACAAGTATCTGTAAGGTTCCTTAGTCGAGCAGTGAATTTCAAACAGATTCAACCACAAAGACCTGGGAGGTTTTCCAATGCCTCACAAAGAAGGGCACCTATTGGTAGATTTTTTTTTAAAGCATGGTGAAGTTATTAATTACTGGATGGAGTGTCAATAGTTAGGTTGTCTAGCAAGTATTGACTCAGGGGTGTGAATATTTATGTAAATTAGATATTTACATTTAGAAAAATGTCTAAAAACATGTTTTCACTTTGTCATTGTGGGGTATTGTGTGTAAATGTGTGAGGATTTTTTTTTCCTTTTTGAATTCAGTGTGTAACAACTAATGTGGAATAAATCAAGGTATATGAATACTTTCTGAAAGCGCTGTATTTGCACGGTAGAATTCAATGGCTATAGTTCGTTCTTACATGTTCTTTGTTTGAGCTGCTTTTGAAATCAAAAGTCGAATTGAAAGTATATTTGGCATTGTTGAATTCGATTTTCATAATAGCAAGCTAGGACTGATGGTTTGTTAGCTAAACTACCAAGTCTTTATTTGGTTACCAAGGAAACTACTGTAGCCATCTAGTAAACTTGCTAGCTACTTCAATGGATGTTGAACACATTTCTAGCGGCAAAGGTGTTAAATTATAGCCATGGTATAAAAGGGATAATCACCTCGGAAAATAATGCAACTCTGTCAGAGGTCAGTTCTGCTAGCTAGCGCGTCGTGGAACACAACTTCCACACAGTTCATTATTTTCCATAGAACGCGTAGCCCCTCTTGTTGACTATCCCTTACATCATGGATGGTCAGTCCTTGTATCCATAGCTCTAGAGAGTGGTTGAATGTATACAGCCCCGTCCCTCAGCTGTTTACAGTACAAAAAAAGATTGAGGTTTGAAACTGCAGTAAAAGTGCAGTACAGTGGGGAGAACAAGTATTTGATACACTGCCGATTTTGCAGGTTTTGCCACTTACAAAGCATGTAGAAGTCTGTAATTTTTATCATAGGTACACTTCAACTGTGAGTGACGGAATCTAAAACAAAAATCCAGAAAATCAGATTGTACGATTTTTAAGTAATTAATTAGCATTTTATTGCATGACATAAGTATTTGATACATCAGAAAAGCAGAACTTAATATTTGACCCAGCCACGACCCATCTTCAATGCTCTTACTGAGGGAAGGAGGTTGTTGGCCAAGATCTTGCGATACATGGCCCCATCCATCCTCCCCTCAATACGGTGCAGTCGTTCTGTCCCCTTTGCAGAAAAGCATCCCCAAAGAATGATGTTTCCACCTCCATGCTTCACAGTTGGGATGGTGTTCTTGGGGTTGTACTCATCCTTCTTCTTCCTCCAAACACGCGAGTGGAGTTTAGACCAAAAAGCTCTATTTTTGTCTCATCAGACCACATGACCTTCTCCCATTCCTCCTCTGGATCATCCAGATGGTCATTGGCAAAGTTCAGACGGGCCTGGACATGCGCTGGCTTGAGCAGGGGGACCTTGCGTGCGCTGCAGGATTTTAATCCATGACGGCGTAGTGTGTTACTAATGGTTTTCTTTGAGACTGTGGTCCCAGCTCTCTTCAGGTCATCTTGAACTTCTTCCATTTTCTAATAATTGCGCCAACAGTTGTTGCTTTCTCACCAAGCTGCTTGCCTATTGTCCTGTAGCCCATCCCAGCCTTGTGCAGGTCTACAATTTTATCCCTGATGTCCTTACACAGCTCTCTGGTCTTGGCCATTGTGGAGAGGTTGGAGTCTGTTTGATTGAGTGTGTGGACAGGTGTCTTTTATACAGGTAACGAGTTCAAACAGGTGCAGTTAATACAGGTAATGAGTGGAGAACAGGAGGGCTTCTTAAAGAAAAACTAACAGGTCTGTGAGTGCCGGAATTCTTACTGGTTGGTAGGTGATCAAATACTTATGTCATGCAATAAAATGAAAATTAATTATAAAAAAATCATACAATGTCATACAACTTCTCTCACAGTTGAAGTGTACCTATGATAAAAATTACAGACCTCTACATTCTTTGTAAGTAGGAAAACCTGCAAAATCGGCAGTGTATCAAATACTTGTTCTCCCCACTGTAACTGCAGTCAAATGTGGTATTTTGGACATAGTCATTGCAGAATAAGTGCAGTGGCTCCTGAGTGGTGCAGTGGTCTAAGGCACTGAATCTCAGTGCTAGAGGCGTCACTACAGACACCCTGGTTCGATTCCAGGTTGTATCACAACCGGCTGTGATTGGGAGTCCCATAGGGCGGCGCACAATTGGCCCAGCGTCGGCTGGGTTTGGCCGGTGTAGGCAGTCATTGTAAATAAGAATTTGTTCTTAACTGACTTGACTAGTTATACTACAGTGTACTGCAGTTATACTGCACTCTAACTACAGTTATACTACAGTGTACTGCAGTTATACTGCACTCTGACTACAGTTATACTACAGTGTACTGCAGTTATACTGCACTCTGACTACAGTTATACTACAGTGTACTGCAGTTATACTGCACTCTGACTACAGTTATACTACAGTGTACTGCAGTTATACTGCACTCTGACTACAGTTATACTACAGTGTACTGCAGTTATACTGCACTCTGACTACAGTTATACTACAGTGTACTGCAGTTATACTGCACTCTGACTACAGTTATACTACAGTGTACTGCAGTTATACTGCACTCTGACTGCAATCTTTTTACATACAGCAGTGGAATGACTGCTTTGTTATTGTTTGAATTGCAAATTGCCCCTTTAAGATGTCAGAATACTAATCAACATTTTAGGTTTTTCTAATGCTCTGAGAAAATATCTCAAAAAAATATCATGAGGGCATCCCCCATAGGGGGAAAAAAGCTGAAAGCTTAGAAAATCGACCAACAACGCTGTTGTCACTGGTTGAAGCATGTAAATGTGCATGCGTAGAGCTCCCTGTTTCCTAACTGCATGGCTACTGTGGGATTGATCAAATCTATGAAGGTTAGAAACTGTTGGCAGAACCTCTCTCATTGTGCAATTGATAAGGAAAAGGGCAGAAATATATCTGACTGTCAGTCAAGTTAGGGAGGGAGCTAGTTCTAAAATATTAGCTTTACGACTTTCATAGTTATCTTCAATAGGCATGGATAGCTCATCCCTTTGGCGTGTATTTGTCAAACTAGTGATGGACATCCTCAAATTCATATTCTGAGGGATTCCTGAAAAGGTCAATGGTATTAAGTCCAACATCTCAACAGTTTTCAAAGAGCAGAGCAGCTCTAGAGTTGTAATCCTATTTTCATTATGAAGATTATCTCAGTATCCAAAATAATACATTCTCCCTTATCCTCAAAACTCTGCAGAATGAATTGATGCCCTTCTCAAGTAGATGAAATATACTTGCAGCTCTGAAATATGATATAGCCTATAAGCTTGTCATGGTTTACCTGTTACAAGTGGCTCTGATTTCATACTGAAAAGTGCACTACCTTGCAACCTGTTTGCATCAGGGTTTGACGTGTCAATAAGGTCACTACAACATCACCTCCACACACCTTTAGCCACTCTTCGCTTCTCTCCTGCTCTCTGTCTTGAGTGCAGAGAGTTTGCCGTTAGAGACTTTACCATGCAGCACCAGTAAATGAGTCTGACAGAAATGACAGCTTCAGGTTTGATTGACAGGCATGGGGGTGTGATTGGGGCGCGGGTGGTAGGATTGACAGGCATGGGGGTGTGATTGGGGCGCGGGTGGTAGGATGGGTTGAGAGAGGAAAGTATTTGTGATGAGTAGAAATTGAGCCGGGCTAATCAAACTGAAATAAATACACACTATAACCCCCCTGGGATAGACCAAAAACCACCAATCAGATTTGGGGGTTCAAGTCATAGCTGAAAAGGCAATTAAATATGTACTGAAGGTTAATAATGTTATGCACTGGGGAAAAAAAAAACAAATAGCTTACATTTTCATCCTTTTTTCCCTGAGCAGAAGTCTGCCTTGCTTTATAGGAAATCCCTATCACTACTGCTGGCTAACGGTTCATCCTACCTGCTAGAGAATGGAAAGGAAAAGGAACGCTCCTTAAAATGACATCGCTACTTTAGCAGTTGGACGTACCCCATCAAGCATGCAAAGGATTATGGTTTATGGCAGCGATTCTCAACTGGGGTCGCGGGCGGTTTCGAATGGGTCGCAGGTGTCTGAGTAAAAAATAAAAAGGTGGTGAAAAATACTCCGGTCTGAATTTAAACTATTAAAGCCAAATAGAACATGTAACGAAATGTTTATATAAAATAGTTTTCCAGATGGCATTTTGGCTATTTTTTCTGTTGCTGATATTGGGTCGCGACAGACAATCTGGTCCAATTTGGGTCCCTCGGCAAAATCAGTTCAGAATCACTGGTGTATGGGACCCTATACAAATTGTATCTCATTCATAGGCATCTTACTCACATACACTCATGTGATTGGTTGTCTACATCTTGACGGTGTTATCAAGGGTCCATTTATTGAAATTATTATTCAGGGTCCTTAAATCCAATTGAATATCTGTAAAACAGGAATATATATTTCTATCGGAATATTAATGCATCTTCTCCTGTTGGAACACCCTATCAAATGACCATTATATCATTCTAAATTGCAACAAAATTCCCTTTCATTTCATGGTTGAATATTTTCCTTTTTTGTAAATGAGGAAACATTATTGAAATTACTATTAAAGAGTTTTATTTAAAGTAAAATAATTGGTCTCAACTGAGGCTCAATCCGTGAGGACTAGAAGATGTTTAGTACTGGTTGGGGGTACTGAGGAACTTTTAATGGCATGGCAACAAATATGCGAAGAAATGAAATGAAAATAATTATTTTAAAATAAAATATCACTGAATTTTCACGTGGCTTTCCTCTCTTCCCTGTGTTTGTTTGTTTGTGGTATGGCCTTAATCCTAATCCCTCTTGTCATGCTGGGGGGGCTGCTATATTCTGTCACAGGAGTGGCAGCTTCCCTCCATCTGGGACAGGGCTCCATCCCAATTCTACCAAATGGCTGCCTTTCCTCTTTGACTCCTTCACCTCATGGCCACTTTTAAAAAATATTAAATAGTTTTTCAAGGAGTTCAGAGAAGAGTAAAGGATGTAATTTGAGATGGTTGGAACGCAGCCCGTACTGTATGTGAACACAGTGTCAGTAACATTCTCCCATAACCTTTAACCTCTCTGATACTACTGCCACCCTGTCTGACCTCTGACCTCCCCAGGACTCGCGACACAGTCTCGTAACCCAGGAAGCAGCCATGAGTGCACCTCACACCCTATACTCATTTCAATTGATTCGTCACAGCACATTTAGCCTCCTAAAATCAGAGTTGTGTTCGTTAGGCACCAAATGGAAGAAAATGGATTGGAACAGGGAGGGCCTGCCTGGACTTGCCTAATAAGAGATGGCCATTTTGATTTTTGATTGCAAAACTGATTTTTGTTGTGTGCCCTGGGTTGCAGACTGTGCGTGCGGACTTGGGATGTTAGGAAACGTTTTGAATCCATTCCTGCTTCAAGTTGATTAGTGTTGGAATATAATAGAATAACTTTATTTTTCCTGCGAAGTAGACGGTAGACCTACTATGTTTTATATCACACGCTACACTTGAGGAACAATGGGAAAGTAATTCTGCTTTGAAAGTTGTAACCTCACTTTTGAGAAAATGGCCCTTCAATGTTTTGGTAAACCTACTGGAGAGCTCTTCTTTGTCTACACCCATTCAGCATCGTTCACACCCTCTTAAGCTTTAGCCCCACCCGTCTCTTTAAGGATTTACATGTGAATCCGAGCGTTCTGACCTAACAACAGCAGTCAAGCACCCAAGCTAACTGTCTAAAGTTGTCTAGCTTACTAGCTACTTCCAGACACAAATGAGAGAACAGCTCACTATGGTTAGGCTGTTTTTATGTTATCCAGAGTGTTGGTGGCTGTAACTGTGCTTCTGGCAACTATTTAATTACACTTTTAGCTATAACTAAAAAATGCTAAAATTACGCAATCAATAACAATAACTCAATCAGTGCATCGTTAGGAAAACAGTTGTCTCTCTCCTCTCATAGAAACAGTACAACCTATTTTGTCTACTTGGCAGTTTAGCAGATGTGTGCAAACAGGGGTGGAACATAGTGTGTAAAAGGCGATTGGTTTGTCTGTGTAGATTAAGATAGACCCGAGGTTGACAGCACGAGGGCTCAACCGTATAACTGCGTTTTGTCACAGTTCACACTATAATGTGCTCCTTCCTGCAAGGTCTCACACAGCTGACTTCCGGCAGATAGTAAAACCACGGGGTGTCTCGCATGCTGCGGTCGGACCTAAACAGATCTTAGCTAAACACCCAGTCTTATGACTAAGTCACACAAAGACAAGTTTGTATCAGGTTAGAAAAAACACTAGCATATAACAAGAGACAATTCTTTAATTTTCCACGACACTCTAGACACAATATCCCATAATTACAAAGTGAAAACAGGTTTTTAGAAATGTTTGCAAATGTATTAAACATAAAAAAACATACCTTCTTTATATAAGTATTCAGACCCTTTGCTATGAGACTCTAAATTGAGCTCCGGTGCATCCTGTTTCCATTGATCATCCTTGAGATGTTTCTACAACTTGATTGGAGTCCACCTGTGGTAAATTCAATTGATTGGACATCATTTGGAAAGGCACACACCTGTCTATATAAGGTCCCAGAGTTGACAGTTCATGTCAGAGCAAAAACCAAGTCATGAGGTTGAAGGAATTGTCTGTAGAGCTCCAAGACAGAAGTGTGTCGAGGCACAGATCTGGGGAAGGGTACCAACAAAAATGTCTGCAGCATGGAAGGTCCCCAAGAACACAGTGGCATTCATCATTCTTAAATGAAAGAAGTTTGGAACCACCAAGACTCTCCCTAGAGCTGTCTGGGGAGAAGGTAGGTGACCAAGAACGCAATGGTCACTCTGACAGAGCTCCAGAGTTCCTCTGTGGAGATGGGTGAACCTTCCAGAAGGACAACCATCTCTGCAGCACTCCACCAATCAGGCCTTTATGGTAGAGTGGCCAGATGGAAGCCACTCCTCAGTAAAAGGCACATGACAGCCCGCTTGGAGTTTGCCAAAAGGCACCTAAAGGACTCTCAGACCATGAGAAACAAGATTTTCTGGTCTGATGAAACCAAGATTGAACTCTTTAGCCTGAATGCCAAGCGTCACGTCTGGAGGAAACCTGGCACCATCCCTACGGTGAAGCATGGGGGTGGCAGCATCATGCTGTGGAATGTTTTTCAGCGGCAGGGACTGGGAGACTAGTCAGGATCGAGGCAAAGATGAACAGAGCAAAGTACAGATCGTTGATGAAAACCTGCTCCAGAACACTCAGGACCTCAGACTGGGGCAAAGGTTCACCTTCCAATAAGATAACGACCCTATGCAGCTGTATTCGCTGCAAAAGGTGTTTAAGTAAACGGTCTTAAAACTTATATAAATGTTTTAGTTTTATATTTTTAATACATTTGAAAAAATGTCTAAACCTGTTTTTACTTTGTCATTATGGGGTATTGTGTCATTATGGGGTATTGTGTCATTATGGGGTATTGTGTCATCATGGGTTATTGTGTCATTATGGGGTATTGGGTAATTATGAGGTATGGTGTCATTATGAGGTATTGTGTCATTATGTGGTATTGTGTCATTATGGAGTATTATGTCATTATGGGGTATTGGGTCATTATGGGGTATTGGGTCATTATGGGGTATTTTGTCATTATGGGGTATTGTGTCATTATGGGGTATTGGGTCATTATGGGGTATTGGGTCATTATGGGGTATTGTGTCATTATGGGGTATTGTGTCATTATGGGGTATCGTGTCATTATGGGGTATTGTGTCATTATGGGGTATTGTGTCATTATGGGGTATTGTGTCATTATGGGGTATTGGGCCATTATGGGGTATTGGGTCATTATGGGGTATTGTGTCATTATGGGGTATTGTATCATTATGGGGTATTGTGTCATTATGGGGTATTGGGTCATTATGGGGTATTGTGTCATTATGGGGTATAGGGTCATTATGGGTATTGTATCATTATGGGGTATTGTGTCATTATGGGGTATTGGTTCATTATGGGGTATTGGGTCATTATGGGGTATTGGGTCATTATGGGGTATTGGGTCATTATGGGGTATTGTATCATTATGGGGTATTGTGTCATTATGGGGTATTGGGTCATTATGGGGTATTGTGTCATTATGGGGTATAGGGTCATTATGGGTATTGTATCATTATGGGGTATTGTGTCATTATGGGGTATTGGTTCATTATGGGGTATTGGGTCATTATGGGGTATTGGGTCATTATGGGGTATTGGGTCATTATGGGGTATTGTGTCATTATGGGGTATTGTGTCATTATGGGGTATTGTGTCATTATGGGGTATTGGGTCATTATGGGGTATTGGGTCATTATGGGGTATAGGGTCATTATGGGTATTGTGTCATTATGGGGTATTGTGTCATTATGGGGTATTGTGTCATTATGGGGTATTGTGTCATTATGGGGCATTGTGTCATTATGGGGTATTGTGTCATTATGGGGTATTGGGTCATCATGGGGTATTGTGTCATTATGGGGTATTGGGTCATTATGGGGTATTGTGTCATTATGGGTATTGTGTCATTATGGGGTATTGTGTCATTATGGGGTATTGTGTCATTATGAGGTATTGTGTCATTATGGGGTATTGTGTCATTATGGGGTATTGTGTCATTATGAGGTATTGTGTCATTATGGGGTATTGGGTCATTATGGGGTATTGTGTCATTATGGGGTATTGTGTCATTATGGGGTATTTTGTCTTTATGGGGTATTGGGTCATTATGGGGTATTGTGTCATTATGGGGTATTGTGTCATTATGGGGTATTGGGTCATTATGGGGTATTGTGTCATTATGGGGTATTGGGTCATTATGGGGTATTGGGTCATTATGGTGTATTGTGTCATTCGGGTGTGCTCTCCCTCTTCCTCGCTCCACATCTTTATCCCTCCAATCATCTCTAACTTCTCTTCCTCCCTACCTGATGCTGCTGAGCCCTGACTCTTCCTCGCTTTCACTGACAAGAGTAACAGAGGAGCAACAAATAGGATACTATTGTGGTCAGGAAAATAATCTCTCAACCATCTCTCTCTCTCTCTCTCTCTCTCTCTCTCTCTCTCTCTCTCTCTCGCTCTCTCTCTCAACTCATATTTTCTTGCCTGACAGACTAACTACAGAGTTCGCCAAAGTTAGCTGATTAGTTACAGAGATGGGACAGTTTCCAAATGAATTGCATCAGTGGAAACATGACAAAACAAGCAACTTGTTAGCTGGCTATGTAAACAAATATCCAACTCATCATATGAGCTCCACTGCGTGGGCATCTACCCTCTAACACAACAGCTAAACTGTCAAATTATAGAAAAACGAGGCAATGTATAGCTTATGAATATCTGCACCTAGCAAACGTGGCAAACCATAACCTAAGCCCAACTAATTATTCTAGCCTTCCTTTCGGTGGCTAGTTAGCTGGTTGTCTGTATGGCTAGCTAGTGAAAGTGACAACTAAGGTTGACGCTTCGTGAGCGCAGCTGACTATATACAGCTCAACACTGCAACTATTTCCATGAGACAGACTGCAATCATTCAAGCTCCACCGATGTACTCGCTGTTCACCCATGACTGCATGGCCAGGCACGACTCCAACACCATCATTAAGTTTGCTGACGACACAACAGTGGTAGGCCTGATCACCGACGACGATGAGACAGCCTATCGGGAGGAGGTCAGAGACCGGGCCGTGTGGTGCCAGGATAACAACCTCTCCCTCAACGTGATCAAGAAAAAGGAGATGATTGTGGACTACAGGAAAAGGAGGACTGAGCACGCCCCCATTCTCATCGACGGGGCTGCAGTGGAGCAGGTTGAGAACTTCAAGTTCCTTGGTGTCCACATCACCAACAAACTATCATGGTCCACAGATTTGACACAAAAAGGTTCTACAGCTGCACCATCGAGAGCATCCTGACAAGTTGCATCACTGCCTGGTATGGCAACTGCTCGGTCTGCGACCGCAAGGCACTACAGAGGGTAGTGTGTACGGCCCAGTACATCACTGGAACCAAGCTTCCTGCCATCCAGGACCTCTATACCAGGCAGTGGGAGGTCCTAAAAATTGTCAAAGACTCTAGCCACCCTAGTCATAGACTGTTTTCTCTGCTACCGTATGGCAACGGTACCGGAGCGCCAAGTCTAGGTCCAAAAGGCTTCTCAACAGTTTCTACCCCCAAGCCATAAGACTCCTGAACAGCTAATCAAATGGCTACCCGGACTATATGCTGCTGCTACTCTGTTTATTATCTATGTATAGTCACTTTAACTATACCTACATGTACATATTACCTGCTACTCTGTTTATGATCTATGTATAGTCACTTTAACACTACCTACATGTACATATTACCTGCTGCTACTCTCTGTTTATTATCTATGTATATTCACTTTAACTTTACCTACATGTACATATTACCTGCTGCTACTCTCTGTTTATTATCTATGTATAGTCACTTTAACTATACCTACGTGTAGATAGATAGATAGATAGATAGATAGATAGATAGATAGATAGATAGATAGATAGATAGATAGATAGATAGATAGATAGATAGATAGATAGATAGATAGATAGATAGATAGATAGATAGATAGATAGATAGATAGATAGATAGATAGATAGATAGATAGATAGATAGATAGATAGATAGATAGATAGATAGATAGATAGATAGATAGATAGATAGATAGATAGATAGATAGATAGGTACTTTATTGATCCCCGAGGGGGACATTTCTTTGTCAAGCAGCTACAATAAAACATAGGGCAGGTGCAAAATGCCACAACGAAAGTACACAAAAGACAGATACACGGTACATGATACATAGAGCGGCAGTATGAAAAATTATAGAAATACAAGATATCTGGAGTGCAAAAAAAGCTATAAAAAGACATTGCATAGTATGGGTGGTTGGCTGAATATGTACACTATACATTGGTGGATGTTGGATGGTTAACTATACTATAGACAGACTGGCTAAATTAACAGGTAAGTGAATATTTTGCATGGTTAAATTAGCTGTACAGGTAAATATGCAGTTATATTTACAGATAAGTGAATACTTGCATGGTTACACAAACTGTACAGGTAAATGACAGGAAGAGATACTTAAATAGCCAAATGTGTGTATGATATAATTTGGGGTAATAATAGTAATTCCCTTAAAATACAGTCCTTAGTGCGCAGGGTTTAATTACAGACAACTGCACGTATTGCACATTCAATATACTAAAAGCAATGAGAAAAGGTGCAATTGACAGGATACTAATATGCATTCCTGAGTGAATGACTACGTAAGTTAGGTCCAAGAATTACTAGCAATATTGCACGTGATATGATATAACAACTGTACATGAGTATGTATATACAGACCTGTATGAATAAATAGATCCTGAGTGAATGAATGATGACGGACCAGAGTTACTAACAGATGGATGCATAATTATTAAACTAGGTCCTAACACCCCAACAGTTCCAGGTCTATGTTGCCGACGGCACGGCACCCCGGTGAGGCGTTATATAGTCTAATAGCCGCCGGCAGGAACGACCTCCTGTAGCGCTCTATGGCACACCGTGGTGGGATCAGTCTGTGACTGAAGGTGCTCCTCTGCGTCATAACCATGGCGTGCAGAGGGTGGGTGACGTTGTCCATGATGGCCAGCAGTTTGGCCAGGATCCGTCTCTCCGCCACCTCCTCTAGAGTGTCAAGGCTCATCCCCAGGACAGAGCTAGCCTTCCTGATCAGCTTATTTACCCGAGAAGCATCACCGGCTTTAATGTTGGCTCCCCAGCACACCACTGCAAAAAAGACGGCACTGGCCACCACAGACTGGTAGAAGGTATGCAGTAGTTTACTGCACACGTTGAAGGACCTGAGCCTCCTCAGAAAGTAGAGTCGGCTCTGTCCCTTTTTGTACAGGGCCCCGGTGTTACCAGCCCATTCCAGCCTGTTGTCCATATGGACTCCCAGGAACTTGTATGACCCAACCATTTCCACATCCATCCCCTGTATAGGGACTGCAGTCAGTTGTGCCTTGGTTCTCCTGAAGTCCACCACCATCTCCTTTGTTTTGCTGATGTTGAGCTGAAGGTGGTTCTGCTCACACCACAACACAAAGTCACTGATTGTGCTCCTGTACTCCTCCTCCTGCCCACCCCTGATGCACCCTACAATAGCAGAGTCATCCGAGAACTTCTGTAGGTGGCATGTTTATGCCCCCGCACATTGACTCTGTACTGGTACCCCCTGTATATAGCCTCCTCACATTGACTCTGTACTGGTACCCCCTGTATATAGCCTCCTCACATTGACTCTGTACTGGTACCCCCTGTATATAGCCTCCTCACATTGACTCTGTACTGGTACCACCTGTATATAGCCTCCTCACATTGACTCTGTACTGGTACCACCTGTATATAGCCTCCTCACATTGACTCTGTACTGGTACCCCTGTATATAGCCTCCTCACATTGACTCTGTACTGGTACCACCTGTATATAGCCTCCTCACATTGACTCTGTACTGGTACCCCTGTATATAGCCTCCTCACATTGACTCTGTACTGGTACCACCTGTATATAGCCTCCTCACATTGACTCTGTACTGGTACCACCTGTATATAGCCTCCTCACATTGACTCTGTACTGGTACCCCTGTATATAGCCTCCTCACATTGACTCTGTACTGGTAACACCTGTATATAGCCTCCTCACATTGACTCTGTACTGGTACCCCCTGTATATAGCCTCCTCACATTGACTCTGTACTGGTACCACCTGTATATAGCCTCCTCACATTGACTCTGTACTGGTACCACTGTATATAGCCTCCTCACATTGATTCTGTACTGGTACTCCTGTATATAGCCTCCTCACATTGACTCTGTACTGGTACCACCTGTATATAGCCTCCTCACATTGACTCTGTACTGGTACCCCTGTATATAGCCTCCTCACATTGACTCTGTACTGGTACCCCTGTATATAGCCTCCTCACATTGACTCTGTACTGGTACCCCCTGTATATAGCCTCCGCACATTGACTCTGTACTGGTACCCCTGTATATAGCCTCCTCACATTGACTCTGTACTGGTACTCCTGTATATAGCCTCCTCACATTGACTCTGTACTGGTACCACCTGTATATAGCCTCCTCACATTGACTCTGTACTGGTACCCCTGTATATAGCCTCCTCACATTGACTCTGTACTGGTACCCCTGTATATAGCCTCCTCACATTGACTCTGTACTGGTACCCCTGTATATAGCCTCCTCACATTGACTCTGTACTGGTACCACCTGTATATAGCCTCCTCACATTGACTCTGTACTGGTACCACCTGTATATAGTCTCCTCACATTGACTCTGTACTGGTAACCCTGTATATAGCCTCCTCACATTGACTCTGTACTGGTACCACCTGTATATAGCCTCCTCACATTGACTCTGTACAGGTATCCCCTTTATATAGCCTCCTCACATCGACTCTGTACCGGTACCACCTGGACATAGCCTCCTCACATTGACTCTGTACTGGTACCCCTGTATATAGCCTCCTCACATTGACTCTGTACTGGTACCCCTGTATATAGCCTCCTCACATTGACTCTGTACTGGTACCCCTGTATATAGCCTCCTCACATTGACTCTGTACTGGTACACTTGTATATAGCCTCCTCACATTGACTCTGTACTGGCACTTCCTGTATAGAGCCTCCTCACATTGACTCTGTACTGGTACCCCTGTATATAGCCTCCTCACATTGACTCTGTACTGGTACCACCTGTATATAGCCTCCTCACATTGACTCTGTACTGGTACCACCTGTATATAGCCTCCTCACATTGACTCTGTACTGGTACCACCTGTATATAGCCTCCTCACATTGACTCTGTACTGGTACCCCAGTATATAGCCTCCTCACACTGACTCTGTACTGGTACCACCTGTATATAGCCTCCTCACATTGACTCTGTACTGGTACCCCTGTATATAGCCTCCTCACATTGACTCTGTACGGGTACCCCTGTATATAGCCTCCTCACATTGACTCTGTACTGGTAACCCTGTATATAGCCTCCTCATATTGACTCTGTACTGGTACCCTCTGTATATAGCCTCCTCACACTGACTCTGTACTGGTACCACCTGGATATAGCCTCCTCACATTGACTCTGTATCGGTACCACCTGGATATAGCCTCCTCACATTGACTCTGTACCGGTACCACCTGGACATAGCCTCCTCACATTGACTCTGTACTGGTACCACCTGTATATAGCCTCCTCACATTGACTCTGTACAGGTATCCCCTGTATATAGCCTCCTCACTTTGACTCTGTACTGGTACTTCCTGTATATAGCCTCCTCACATTGACTCTGTACTGGTACCCCCTATATATAGCCTCCTCACATTGACTCTGTACTGGTACTTCCTGTATATAGCCTCCTCACATTGACTCTGTACTGGTACCCCTGTATATAGCCTCCTCACATTGACTCTGTACTGGCACTTGCTGTATATAGCCTCCTCACATTGACTCTGTACTGGTACCCCCTGTATATAGCTTCCTCACATTGACTCTGTACTGGTACCACCTGTATATAGCCTCCTCACATTGACTCTGTACTGGTACCCCCTATATATAGCCTCCTCACATTGACTCTGTACTGGTACCCCTGTATATAGCCTCCTCACATTGACTCTGTACTGGTACCACCTGTATATAGTCTCCTCACATTGACTCTGACCAATCCGTGTCACCAACCAACACAGATACAGCCTCTTTCACAGTGAAAAGTCTTGTTCGCTTCGGCGCCGTCATAAAAAAAATAAAATGTTTTAAGTCAAATGACAGCATACCCTGTTTACGGGTTTTGATTGATGCCACGCGATTACGACAACAGGTTGTTAGCAAGTTCAGTTCATATTGACACAGACATTATTGTTTGAAAAACAAGGCTGTTTGTGTGTCCTTTAGTAATTTAAAGAAAGCCGCTATGGGTTCTAAAGATTTAAAAATGAAAATATGAAATGTCTTGAGTCAATAAGTATTCAATGCCTTTGTTATGGCAAGACTTAATAAGTTCTGGAGTAAAAATAAAATACACTGGAGTTGTTAACCAAGAGAGATAGAACAGAGAGTCATACAAAAGTTTAGAGATCATCTGTGAAGGATCTAGTGTTCATGAAAACATTATGTTTGCTATATGAAGCCTTTATAAAATGTTTGTGGGTACTAAGAATCTTACCTAATACCCACCAGGGTGAAGTTCGGCAGCCATTTTGTGACAAAGCACTTCTCTAGCATCAATAACTACATTGATTTATATAGTATCGCACCTACTGAGTAAATATGGCATACGACATGGATGTATTCTACACCTAGTTAACCTTTGAACCCAGCGTCTTATCGAAACTGCTTGGCATGCAGAATCCTTGCCCCCACCTTTTCCATTCATTTGATAAGCTTTACCACAAAAGTAGGAAGTAGCACATATTTCCATAGAGAATCAGACCATGAGCTAATATAAGTAGCGTTAGCTTTCATATTTAATAGAGGTCGTAGACACATGAAGACACTTTCACCAGTAACACTCTTTTTTTTGTTTTTTGAGGACAACGAATGTTATTAGTCTGTTAATAAAATGCAGGGGTCCCTTGTAAAAGAGACCTTGGTCTTAAATGGGACACCCTGTTTAAATAAAGGACATTCATTTGATTTAAACAAACGTATGAATAAATCCAGGTACATCACCTTTGACATTACAGCACAGACCAAAAGTGATAGTTTGTTTCAAAACATTGAGTCCTCTCTTGATGATTGTTGAGCAGGATGTGAGGAAATGTTTTCTCAGTGTCACGCACATGCAGCCTGGGGTGTCTCCAGGGCAAGGTTTTGCTCTTCAAATGGCCGTTGAGGCTCAAACGACAGGGGAGGCTGGTGGTTTTTAATTTGTGGTGCCCTCCTTGGCTTCCTCCCATGTTTGTGAAACTGAAGCAGCCATCCATGGGTCCCAGAGGATCCTCACACCACTGCTCCACCTAATTACTATTTTCACACTGTTGTGCTGATGGAACTGCAGGGGAGAGGGGTAAGTTGAGCCCTTTTTTACATTCACCATCACCATTATAGTATTCTTTCTAACAAAGATATCTACATACTTATTTCAGGATGTTGTGTATCCCTGGAAATGATCAGAATTCGTTAGTTTTGAATGCATAGCTTGTCCAAAAAAAGTGGTCTCTTGGCACACCTTACCCTGGATATGGGGTACAGTGCCTTCGGAAAGTATTCATAGCCCTTGATTTATTCCACATTTTGTTGTTACAGACTGTTTTCGAAATTGATTGTGGAGTAACTACAATGTTGTTGATACATCCTCAGTTCTTCTACCACAGCCATTAAACTCAGTAACGGTTTTAAAGTCACCATTGGCCTCATGTTGAAATCCCTGAGCGGTTTCGTTCCTGGGTGTATCCATTCAAAGTGTAGTTAATAACTTCACCATGCTCAAAGGATTATTCAATGTCTGTTTTTTTTTAATTGAGGTGCCCTTCTTTGCGAGGCATTGGAAAACCTCCCTGGTCTTTGTGGTTGAATCTGTGTTTAAAATTCACTGCTCGACTGAGGGACCTTAAATATAATTATATGTGTGGGGTACAGAGATGAGGTAGTTATTAAAAAACCATGTTAAACACTATTATTTCACACAGTGAGTCCGTGCAATGTATTATGTGACTTGTTAAGCACATTTTTACTCCTGAACTTATTTAGGCTTGCCATAACAAGACATTTCAGCATTTGTTTTATTTTTATTAAAATGTCATAAAACATAATTCTACTTTGACATTATGGGGTATTGTATGTTGGCCAGTGACAAAAAAAAAAAAAAGCCTACAAATTTCTTTACTGAATGAAATATTAACACTACCTTTTAAAAACCACGTCTATCTAACACAATTCAACACAATCACAATCGCTTTTTTATCATTTTAAACGCTTTTTATATAGGCCAAGCGCTGTTGTTACCTTATATTCCAGCGATAATTCCTTGCATTACGCCTGAGAAGAAAACACATCAATTTGCTAAACTTTCCACTGGCTCAACTTACCCAATGGCCATAGGCTCAACTTACCCCAAGGCAAACAAGACTATATTAGCCCACACAGCTACAAGGATGCATTTGCATGCTAGCTTTAGGAACTCATATTGAAGCTTATAGAGACCAATATTGGAGGTGTCATAATACCCATAAAACCTAGCGGTCGAACAGGGAAATGGTTCCAATTAAAATAGTCAATTTAACCTTTAAGTCTTTATGATAACCACATTAGCAGCTAATTAGCATTTCATTTTTGGAAGGGTAAATACAGGTGAATATATTGATAAAAGTTCACTTGTCCTAGTGTGATTTTCACAGTTATCAAAACGTCACGCCAGGGTAAGCCTACACGAAACACAGCCCATATTTTAGTTTCTAAAATCCCCTATGGGAGAAATGAATGGTGGATAAAAGATTAGTTTAAACCAATTATCTACTTTGGTTTAGATAAAAGCATAGTGAAACCTCCGACCACAATAAATAGTGAAAAAATATATATTTTTGCTGCATTTACTTCTTCCATCACAGACTCCATGAAAAGATGACCTCTTCCTAAATATTTGATAAAATTATAAATTTTGTGTATGGTTGCCCAGAAACAAGGGTGGCTCACCTTACCCCACTCTCCCCTACTGTGCTGGCTCTGAGATGTCATTTCCACATTGTCCTTTCCAGCAACTATAGTGGATGTGTAACCAGGGAAGTGTAGTACAGAACCGCTTTGGATGGCTTGGCTAAGCTCAGTCGTGTGAAAAGGTGTTACATAGGTTACAGATACCTACCGAAATGCCTTTCTTACAGCTCTAAACCCTACAGGGATTTAATCAATATCAATGTAATAACAAGGTAGAACAAAAAAACACACAAGATATAAAAATAAGAAGAATAAAGTCAGTAAGTAATTATACTATATACAGGGTCAGTACCAGTACCATACTATATACAGGGTCAGTTCCAGTACCATACTATATACAGGGTCAGTACCAGTACCATACTATATACAGGGTCAGTTACAGTACCATACTATATACAGGGTCAGTTCCAGTACCATACTATATACAGGGTCAGTACCAGTACCATACTATATACAGGGTCAGTTACAGTACCATACTATATACAGGGTCAGTACCAGTACCATACTATATACAGGGTCAGTTACAGTACCATACTATATACAGGGTCAGTACCAGTACCATACTATATACAGGGTCAGTTCCAGTACCATACTATATACAGGGTCAGTACCAGTACCATACTATATACAGGGTCAGTTCCAGTACCATACTATATACAGGGTCAGTTATAATACCATACTATATACAGGGTCAGTACCAGTACCATACTATATACAGGGTCAGTACCAGTACCATACTATATACAGGGTCAGTACCAGTACCATACTATATACAGGATCAGTTCCAGTACCATACTATATACAGGGTCAGTACCAGTACCATACTATATACAGGGTCAGTACCAGTACCAAACTATATACAGAGTCAGTACCAGTACCATACTATATACAGGGTCAGTTATAATACCATACTATATACAGGGTCAGTTCCAGTACCATACTATATACAGGGTCAGTTATAATACCATACTATATACAGGGTCAGTTCCAGTACCATACTATATACAGGGTCAGTTCCAGTACCATACTATATACAGGGTCAGATCCAGTACCATACTATATACAGGGTCAGTACCAGTACCATACTATATACAGGGTCAGTACCAGTACCATACTATATACAGGGTCAGTTATAATACCATACTATATACAGGGTCAGTTATAATACCATACTATATACAGGGTCAGTTAGAATACCATACTATATACAGGGTCAGTTATAATACCATACCATATACAGGGTCAGTTCCAGTACCATACTATATACAGGGTCAGTACCAGTACCATACTATATACAGGGTCAGTTCCAGTACCATACTATATACAGGGTCAGTTATAATACCATACTATATACAGGGTCAGATCCAGTACCATACTATAGACAGGGTCAGTTCCAGCACCATACTATATACAGGGTCAGTTATAATACCATACTATATACAGGGTCAGATCCAGTACCATACTATAGACAGGGTCAGTTCCAGTACGATACTATATACAGGGTCAGTACCAGTACCATACTATATACAGGGTCAGTTATAATACCATACTATATACAGGGTCAGTTATAATACCATACTATATACAGGGTCAGTTATAATACCATACTATATACAGGGTCAGTTATAATACCATACTATATACAAGGTCAGTACCAGTACCATACTATATACAGGGTCAGTTCCAGTACCATACTATATACAGGGTCAGTTATAATACCATACTATATACAGAGTCAGTTATAATACCATACTATATACAGGGTCAGTTCCAGTAAAAATACTATATACAGAGTCAGTTATAATACCATACTATATACAGGGTCAGTACCAGTACCATACTATATACAGAGTCAGTAATAATACCATACTATATACAGGGTCAGTACCAGTACCATACTATATACAGGGTCAGTTTCAGTACCATACTATATACAGGGTCAGTTATAATACCATACTATATACAGGGTCAGTTCCAGTAAAAATACTATATACAGAGTCAGTTATAATACCATACTATATACAGGGTCAGTACCAGTACCATACTATATACAGGGTCAGTTCCAGTACCATACTATATACAGGGTCAGTTATAATACCATACTATATACAGGGTCAGTTCCAGTACCATACTATATACAGGGTCAGTACCAGTACCATACTATATACAGGGTCAGTTCCAGTACCATACTATATACAGGGTCAGTTCCAGTACCATACTATATACAGGGTCAGTTATAATACCATACTATATACAGGGTCAGTACCAGTACCATACTATATACAGAGTCAGTAATAATACCATACTATATACAGGGTCAGTACCAGTACCATACTATATACAGAGTCAGATCCAGTACCATACTATAGACAGGGTCAGTACCAGTACCATACTATATACAGGGTCAGTTCCAGTAAAAATACTATATACAGAGTCAGTTATAATACCATACTATATACAGGGTCAGTTATAATACCATACTATATATAGGGTCAGTTATAATACCATACTATATACAGGGTCAGTTCCAGTACCATATTATATACAGGGTCAGTTCCAGTACCATACTATATACAGGGTCAGTTATAATACCATACTATATATAGGGTCAGTTATAATACCATACTATATACAGGGTCAGTTCCAGTACCATATTATATACAGGGTCAGTTCCAGTACCATACTATATACAGGGTCAGTTCCAGTACCATATTATATACAGGGTCAGTTCCAGTACCATACTATATACAGGGTCAGTTCCAGTTCCATACTATATACAGGGTCAGTTCCAGTACCATACTATATACAGGGTCAGGTCCAGTACCATACTATATACAGGGTCAGTACCAGTACCATACTATATACAGGGTCAGTACCAGTACCATACTATATACAGGGTCAGTTCCAGTACCATACTATATACAGGGTCAGTTCCAGTACCATACTATATACAGGGTCAGTTATAATACCATACTATATACAGGGTCAGTACCAGTACCATACTATATACAGGGTCAGTTCCAGTACCATACTATATACAGGGTCAGTTATAATACCATACTATATACAGGGTCAGTTATAATACCATACTATATACAGGGTCAGTTCCAGTAAAAATACTATATACAGAGTCAGTTATAATACCATACTATATACAGGGTCAGTTCCAGTAAAAATACTATATACAGAGTCAGTTATAATACCATACTATATACAGGGTCAGTACCAGTACCATACTATATACAGAGTCAGTTATAATACCATACTAAATACAGGGTCAGTACCAGTACCATACTATATACAGGGTCAGTTCCAGTACCATACTATATACAGGGTCAGTTATAATACCATACTATATACAGGGTCAGTTCCAGTAAAAATACTATATACAGAGTCAGTTATAATACCATACTATATACAGGGTCAGTACCAGTACCATACTATATACAGGGTCAGTTCCAGTACCATACTATATACAGGGTCAGTTATAATACCATACTATATACAGGGTCAGTTCCAGTACCATATTATATACAGGGTCAGTACCAGCACCATACTATATACAGGGTCAGTTCCAGTACCATACTATATACAGGGTCAGTTATAATACCATACTATATACAGGGTCAGATCCAGTACCATACTATAGACAGGGTCAGTACCAGTACCATACTATATACAGGGTCAGTTCCAGTAAAAATACTATATACAGAGTCAGTTATAATACCATACTATATACAGGGTCAGTTATAATACCATACTATATAGAGGGTCAGTTATAATACCATACTATATACAGGGTCAGTACCAGTACCATACTATATACAGGGTCAGTTCCAGTACCATACTATATACAGGGTCAGTTCCAGTACCATACTATATACAGGGTCAGTACCAGTACCATACTATATACAGGGTCAGTTCCAGTACCATACTATATACAGGGTCAGTACCAGTACCATACTATATACAGGGTCAGTTCCAGTACCATACTATATACAGGGTCAGTTATAATACCATACTATATACAGGGTCAGTTATAATACCATACTATATACAGGGTCAGATGTAATACCATACTATATACAGGGTCAGTTATAATACCATACTATATACAGGGTCAGTTATAATACCACACTGTATACAGGGTCAGATGTAATACCATACTATATAAAGGGTCAGTTATAATACCATACTATATACAGGGTCAGTTATAATACCATACTATATACAGGGTCAGTTATAATACCACACTGTATACAGGGTCAGATGTAATACCATACTATATAAAGGGTCAGTTATAATACCATACTATATACAGGGTCAGTTCCAGTACCATACTATATACAGGGTCAGTTCTAGTACCATACTATATACAGGGTCAGTACCAGTACCATACTATATACAGGGTCAGTACCAGTACCATACTATATACAGGGTCAGTTCCAGTACCATACTATATACAGGGTCAGTTCCAGTACCACACTATATACAGGGTCAGTACCAGTACCATACTATATACAGGGTCAGTTCCAGTACCATTCTATATACAGGGTCAGTTCCAGTACCAAACTATATACAGGGTCAGTTATAATACCATACTATATACAGGGTCAGTTTCAGTACCATACTATATACAGGGTCAGTACCAGTACCATACTATATACAGGGTCAGTTCCAGTACCATACTATATACAGGGTCAGTTATAATACCATACTATATACAGGGTCAGATCCAGTACCATACTATAGACAGGGTCAGTTCCAGTACCATACTATATACAGGGTCAGTACCAGTACCATACTATGTACAGGGTCAGTTATAATACCATACTATATACAGGGTCAGTTATAATACCATACTATATACAGGGTCAGTTATAATACCATACTATATACAGGGTCAGTTATAATACCATACTATATACAGGGTCAGTACTAGTACCATACTATATACAGGGTCAGTTCCAGTACCATACTATATACAGGGTCAGTTATAATACCATACTATATACAGGGTCAGTTATAATACCATACTATATACAGGGTCAGTTCCAGTAAAAATACTATATACAGAGTCAGTTATAATACCATACTATATACAGGGTCAGTTATAATACCATACTATATACAGGGTCAGTTCCAGTAAAAATACTATATACAGAGTCAGTTATAATACCATACTATATACAGGGTCAGTTCCAGTAACAATACTATATACAGAGTCAGTTATAATACCATACTATATACAGGGTCAGTACCAGTACCATACTATATACAGAGTCAGTTATAATACCATACTATATACAGGGTCAGTACCAGTACCATACTATATACAGGGTCAGTTCCAGTACCATACTATATACAGGGTCAGTTATAATACCATACTATATACAGGGTCAGTTCCAGTAAAAATACTATATACAGAGTTAGTTATAATACCATACTATATACAGGGTCAGTACCAGTACCATACTATATACAGGGTCAGTTCCAGTACCATACTATATACAGGGTCAGTTCCAGTACTATACTATATACAGGGTCAGTCCCAGTACCATACTACATACAAGGTCAGTTCCAGTACCATACTATATACAGGGTCAGTACCAGTACCATACTATATACAGGGTCAGTACCAGTACCATACTATATACAGGGTCAGTTCCAGTACCATACTATATACAGGGTCAGTTCCAGTACCATACTATATACAGGGTCAGTTCCAGTACCATACTATATACAGGGTCAGTACCAGTACCATACTATATACAGGGTCAGTACCAGTACCATACTATATACAGGGTCAGTTCCAGTACCATACTATATACAGGGTCAGTCCCAGTACCATACTATATACAGGGTCAGTCCCAGTACCATACTACATACAAGGTCAGTTCCAGTACCATACTATATACAGGGTCAGTACCAGTACCATACTATATACAGGGTCAATACCAGTACCATACTATATACAGGGTCAGTTCCAGTACCATACTATATACAGGGTCAGTTCCAGTACCATACTATATACAGGGTCAGTACCAGTACCATACTATATACAGGGTCAGTACCAGTACCATACTATATACAGGGTCAGTTCCAGTACCATACTAAATACAGGGTCAGTCCCAGTACCATACTACATACAGGGTCAGGTGTAATACCATACCATATACAGGGTCAGTACCAGTACCATACTATATACAGGGTCAGTTATAATACCATACTATATACAGGGTCAGTACCAGTACCATATTATATAGAGGGTCAGTTCCAGTACCATACTATATACAGGGTCAGTTCCAGTACCATACTATATACAGGGTCAGTTCTAGTACCATACTATATACAGGGTCAGTACCAGTACCATACTATATACAGGGTCAGTTCCAGTACCATACTATATACAGGGTCAGTTCTAGTACCATACTATATACAGGGTCAGTTCCAGTACCATACTATATACAGGGTCAGTACCAGTAAAAATACTATATACAGGGTCAGTTCCAGTACCATACTATATACAGGGTCAGTACCAGTACCATACTATATACAGGGTCAGTACCAGTACCATACTATATACAGGGTCAGTTCCAGTACCATACTATATACAGGGTCAGTTCCAGTACCATACTATATACAGGGTCAGTTCCAGTACCATACTATATACAGGGTCAGTTCCAGTACCATACTATATACAGGGTCAGTTCCAGTACCATACTATATACAGGGTCAGTTCCAGTACCATACTATATACAGGGTCAGTTCCAGTACCATACTATATACAGGGTCAGTTCCAGTACCATACTATATACAGGGTCAGTTCTAGTACCATATTTACAATGTGCAGGGATACTGGATCGATAGAGGTAGATGTGTACAGGGGTCAGGCGACTAGGCATCAGGATATATGATAAACAGAGTAGCAGCAGCGTATATGATGATTGTATGTGAGTGGGTGTGTGTATTTATGATAAATGTATGTGCATATTATGCATGTGTGAGCAAATGATGGAGTGAGTATTTGTATGTGTGTTGGAGTATCAGTGTGTGTGTAGTGTGTAGGGCTCTGTGAGTGTGCATAGAGAATAATTACAAAATGCAAAAAGTCAACTCGGATAGTCTGTGTATCCGCTATTTGGCAATCTTATGGTATCAGACTTGATGCACCGGTACAGCTTGCTGTTCGTAACAGTCTATGGCTTGGGTGGTTCGATTTTCCTGGCCTTCCTTTCACACCCCCTAGTATAGAGGTCCTGGATGGCAGGGAGCTCGGACCCAGTGATGTACTGGGCGGTCCGCACCACCCTCTGTAGCTCCATGCGATCGAGGGTGGCGCTATTGCCATACCAAGCAGTGATGCAGCCAGTCAAGATGCTCTCAGTGGTACAGCCATAGAACTTTAGGTGAATTTGTGGGCCCATGCCAAACCTTTACAACCTCCTTAGGGGGAAGAGGTGTCTGTCGCCCCTTCTTCACAGCTATGCATGTGAGTGTGGACCATTTTAAGTTCTTAGTGATTTGGACATTCGAGGAACTTGAATCTCTCGACCCGCTCCGCTGCACCCGTGTGGCTCCCGTGTTGAGGGTCAGCGTGGCAGAGGTGATGTTACCTACCCTCACCACCTGGGGTAGGCCTGTCAGGAAGTCCAGGATCCAGTTGCAGAGGGAGATGTTCAGTTCCAGGGTCCTAATCTTGGTGATGACCTTGGTGTTGAATGGTGAGCTGTAATCAATGAAAAGCATTTTCATGTATTCAAATGTATTCCTCATATCTAGGTGGGTGAGGGCAGTGTGGAGTGGAATAGAGATTGTGTCGTCTATGTATCTGTTGGGGTGGTATGCAAACTGGAGTGGGTCTAGGGTGTCTGGGATGATGGAGTTGATGTGTGCCATAACCAGCCTCTCAAAGCACTTCATGATTACGGATGTGAGTGCTCCACGGTGGTTGACAATGTGGTATGAAGCCTTAGAGGTCTTGGTAAGAGGAATGATGTTGGTCATCTTAAAACGTGGGGATTTACAGACTGGGACAAGGAGAGGTTGAAAATTACAGTGAATCTACACTACCGTTCAAAAGTTTGGTGTCACTTAGAAAATTCCTTGTTTT
The DNA here is from genome assembly GCA_023634145.1 of Thymallus thymallus. Classification (NCBI taxonomy): domain Eukaryota; kingdom Metazoa; phylum Chordata; class Actinopteri; order Salmoniformes; family Salmonidae; genus Thymallus; species Thymallus thymallus. The sequence continues at coordinate 4,366,380 of CM042399.1, read as the reverse complement.
GAAAGAAAAGCATTAAAATAACATCAAATTGATCATAAATACAGTGTAGACATTGTTAATGTTGTAAATGACTATTGTAGCTCTGATTTTTAATGGAATATCTACATAGGCGTACAGAGGCCCATTATCAGCAACCATCACTCCTGTGTTCCAATGGCACGTTGTGTTAGCTAATCCAAGTTTATCATTTTAAAAGGCTAATTGATCATTAGAAAACCATTTTGCAATTATGTTAGAACAGCTGAAAAGTGTTGTGCTGATTAAAGAAGCAATAAAACTGGCCTTCTTTAGACTAGTTGAGTATCTGGAGCATCAGCATTTGTGGGTTCGATTACAGGCTCAAAATGGCCAGAAACAAATAACTTTCTTCTGAAACTCATCAGTCTATTATTTTTTTGAGAAATGAAGGCTATTGCAAAGAAAAAGCCATATCTCAGACTGGCCAATAAAAATAAAAGATTAAGATGGGCAAAACAACACAGACACTGGACAGAAGAAGATATGGCTTTTTCTTTACAACTCTGCCTAGAAGACCAGCATCCCAAAGTCGCCTCTTTACTGTTGACGTTGAGACTGGTGTTTTGCGGGTACTATTTAATGAAGCTGCCAGTTGAGGACTTGAGGCCTTTATTTCTCAAACTAGACTCTCTAATATACTTGTCCTCTTGCTCAGTTGTGCAACGGGGCCTCCCACTCCTCTTTCTATTTTGGTTAGAGCCAGTTTGTGTTGTTCTGTGAAGGGGGTAGTACACAGCGTTGTATGAGATCTTCAGTTTCTTGGCAATTTCTCGCATGGAATAGCCTTCATTTCTCAGAACAAGAATAGACTGACAAGTTTCAGAAGAAAGGCCTTTGTTTCTGTCCATTTTGAGCCTGTAATCGAACCCACAAATACTGATGCTCCAGATACTCAACTAGTCTAAAGAAGGCCAGTTTTATTGCTTCTTTAATCAGCACAACAATTTTCAGCTGTGCTAACATAATTGGAAAAGGGTTTTCTAATGATCAATTAGCCTTTTAAAATTATAAACTTGAATTAGCTAACAACGTGCCATTGGAACACAGGAGTGACGGTTGCTGATAATGGGCCTCTGTACGCCTATGTATATATTCCATAAAAAATCAGCCGTTTCCAGCTACAATAGTCATTTACAACATTAACAATGTGTACACTGTATTTCTGATCAATTTGATTATTTTAAATGGACAAACATTTTAGCTTTTCTCTCAAAACCTAGGAAATTTACAAGTGACCCCAAACTTTTGAACGGTAGTGTACCTGCCAGCTGTTCTGCGCATGCTCTGAGAATGCGCCCTAGAATAACATCGGGCCCCGGGGCCTTGCGGGTATTGACCTGATTAAAGACTTTACTCACGTCGGCCTAGGAGAGCGAGATCCTCCAATCTTCTGGGTCTGTGGAGGCATTCACACCCGGCAAGATGTTGTTATTAAAATGTATTGAGTTTGTCTGATAGAGAGGCATTGTTGCGCAGATCACGGCTGGGTCTTCCTTTATAATCCATTATGGATGCGGCGAGCATCGGAGCCTGTGTAATATTATATTATCCTTTTGCTCGTTTGATGACCCTGCGGAGGTCATAGCGGGACTTCTTGTACTTGTTCCTGTCCACAGCCGTAGCCTTAGGGTTGTCTGCGATAGCCCTGTGTGCGGTAGCCCTATACTTTAGTTTAGCGCCAACCTTGGTGTTAATCCAGGGCTTTTGATTGTGGAAGCGTGAAACCTTTATGGTCATGGTTCAACCTGTCACTAGAGAGCGCCAGAGATAGATAGATAGATTAGATAGATAGATAGATAGATAGATAGATAGATAGATAGATAGATAGATAGATAGATAGATAGATAGATAGATAGATAGATAGATAGATAGATAGATAGATAGATAGATAGATAGATAGATAGATAGATAGATAGATAGATAGATAGATAGATAGATAGATAGATAGATAGATAGATAGATAGATAGATAGATAGATAGGATCCGTCTCTCCGCCACCTCCTCTAGAGTGTCAAGGCTCATCCCCAGGACAGAGCTAGCCTTCCTGATCAGCTTATTTACCCGAGAAGCATCACCGGCTTTTATGTTGGCTCCCCAGCACACCACTGCAAAAAAGATGACATTGGCCACCACAGACTGGTAGAAGGTATGCAGTAATTTACTGCACACGTTGAAGGACCTGAGCCTCCTCAGAAAGTAGAGTCGGCTCTGGCCCTTTTTGTACAGGGCCCCGGTGTTAGGTTGGGTGGGGCATTTTACGTTCCCTCATTCATTGGATTCTTTCTATATCACGATAATGTATACATCATCACGACAATGTATACAACATCACGATAATGTATACAACATCACGATAATGTATACAACATCACGATAACAGCTGAAAACTCCCTTGGGAGGTAAAAGTGTCGGCATTTGTCCATCAGGTATTCCAAAGACAGGTGAATAATGGGTCGACACTTCCACCGCGCTCAAGTCAGCACACCAGTTGTTGTTGATGTAGAGGCAAACTCCTTCGTCCCTCAATTTCCCCGACTACACTGTCCTGTCAATCGAGTTGAATAGCGATGGGGGGTATCTTGTCCAAGAGTCATGTTTCAGAAAAGCAGAGAATATTGCAGTTTCGAGAGTCCCAATGGTAGCACATATGCGATAGGAGGTCATCTATCTTATTATTAAGTGACTGTACATTGACCAGTAGAATGGAGGGAAGAGGTCGAGCCTCTCATGCCTCTGTAACATATGCGTTTCCTCTTGGGTATTCCAAAAAATTGGGTCGGAATTACAGAAAGAGCCCAGGGCAGATGAGTCAAAGTTGAAGACGGAATTTAGGTAAGTAACTGACGATCTGATGTTCAAAAGTTATTGTCGGTTGTAAGAAATTATAGAGGATACATTACACTGATTGAAGTGGATTTAACAAGTTAAATCATTAAGGGATCATAGCTTTCACCTGGATTCACCTGGTCAGAGTACTTAATGTTTTGTATACTCAGTATATATAGGGTATTATAAACACGCAAATGTGTGCCTTTCTCTAGCTCGTAGCCAATTATTAGATTGTTTGAGCAACACTACATGTTATTGTGGAGGGGGCTACAGAAAGTCACTGCTAACCAGTGGTATTGACAAACGTGAACTTTTACTGACCTATTAGCAGGTGGTACAATGAATGTACCACTTCTGAAGGTACTGTTATTTTTCTCCCTCGACTATATCTCCTGGGCTGTTGTTAGATTGCCTAGACACAACAGGACAAAACATACATCAAGAAAGACTGGAGGAATGGTGCAGAATGAATACCTGTTGCTCTGTTTTGTCCGACCCCCACTGAGATTGAAACACCTGTTCTGTGCAGATAGTATAGGCTACGGGGTTGTGTTTGTTTCAATGTTATTTGCATCTTTATTGTGCCACCGAGATAAGTGTGAACACAAAGCAGCCATAGAGAGTTGAGTCCCTTTCAAGGAGCCAGTAGTACAATTCCCACATTCTTCTGTGTCCTTACCTTGGGATATTACTAGTATCTTATCCAGAATGTAACTATAAGTAATTCTTCATGTGGTGCCGGAAACGAATGCAAGCAATTTTCTAGCATGACTGAAGACTGCTTAGGGAATTGTCATTGAGTGTGGGATTTAACAAAGCAATGTCGATCTGCTAGGTAAGAGGTAATAGTCGATCATCTTCAGCCAGCCCAGACAACATCTGCTACAGTATAAGGCTGATGACAAAGCATGCATGGAATCCTTATTTCAATGATCAGGCGAGGATAACCCTGGTTTTTGTGATGAGTTATGTGATTGTTGCTACTCGATGATTATCAAATTACCTCATATGTTGACCATCTTAACAATAATATATTTTTCAATAAGGGACAATATCATTTGTTCATACCGTAGAAGTTCATGCCAAAGAAGCTTTAGGCTGCCACCTGCTGGTGTATTCCCTAACAACACAAAGGGATAATACTTATGAGGGAGGCACTCCTACACATTGATCAGTTAAATAACTCCCTGTCTAACTATTCAACTCTACTATACATTATGACTGTACAGGTTTGCTCCTCAAGCAGCTGGTCTTGAAGGCAAATGGACAACCTGTTTTTAACAGCTTCTCTTTAAAGGACTTAGTGAGTACATAGGGTTGTTTGACACTGTGGATAGTGTGTTTACAAACTTTTCTGAGGCTTGGCAAACTATTGGCTAAGCACAAAAACCCACTGCCCCCCTACTACCACTCTCCCACCTGCTCATATCTCTCCGCCCACCTATTCAGACTCAGACAGTCTCTCAAGCCCCACCCGCCTCAGTCTCAGCCTATCGGATGGGGAGGATCAGCTGGACCGCCTCCAGCAGGTGGAGCTTGCCCGGGGCATGCCCATGTCGCCGTGCAGGCCTGGCTGGAGGTCGTCATGGTTGATGCCCATGTACATTCGCGCCTGCTCGGAGAATGTGAAGAGTGGAAAGGTAGGGCCCGAGATGGCACCAAACTGTAGGAAGACTGAGGCCAGCATTCAATCAAATCCATGTGGCTTTCCGAATAGCTTTTCCAGAGGTGGATTCATTTGATTTACACATCAGCTTGTCCTGCCGGTAGAGCGAGTTGACACTTGATACAGAGATTGACGGTCTGGTTGCTGCGTTGGAGCCTGGAGCCTTCTCAGCCTGGTTTGCTCTCAGAACTGAGCGAGTCACATTAAGAGATTATCAGTTTTTAAATCAAATGTCAATTTCCGCCATCCGGTGCATGCTGTGGGCGCAAATCGAAGGCACATGTGAAATCGCAATCCGGAAAACCACTATCAGCAATCGGTTGAATGTGATTTGACCTTGTAAATGCAATTTTTGATCCCTGTGCAGGTGCTGTTGGGACTGTCAGATGAGGACCTGGAACTTGGGTTAGGGGTCACCAGCTGCATGCACCGCAGGAAGCTCCGGCTGGCCATCAAGGACTTCAGGGACGCCGAAAACGGCAGGGGGTGAGACGCTACGCTCCTCACACAACTTCTCAAAACCACAGATAGGACGCAGATTACCCAACCCCAAATCCTAACCTTAACCATTAGGAGGGTACAATAATATCTGACCCTGGATCAACAGTTAAAGACGAAGTCTACTACTCGCATCTGCAATGGTATCAGATGCACATATACAGTAGCGGTTTGCTACTTCTAGTGTGAGATGGCCCTCTGCTGGTCAAACATGACTACCACTATTCTAACACTGCATAACACCACACGTTATTGGTGACAGGCACAATCAGGTAAGCAAGGTTAGACTGTGATCAGAGACAGAGATAAAGGGTTTGGCAAACCCAGTTTAATGTTTGGAATTGGAACTGCCTCCACCAAGCGTTCCAAGGCAATTAAAGAATGCCTATGCAAACCAGAATGTGAATTAGAATGTCACTTTCAAGTAAAGTTGGGGTCAATTTCAGTCTGTTGAATTGGACATGGATTTGTCTCATAGGAATTCAATTAAATCCCTGGAGTTGGAATGGAATTGACCCCAACCCTGCTGTCAAGGAGCGTAGGCCCAACGTGGAAGATATACTCTTTACACCCCAGAGAACAAAACTGGTAGCAATGACGTCAGGCTGACGTCTTTATTGTTTCCATAGTCAAGTTGTATGCTGATTGTAAAACTGACGTTTGTAGATGTACATTATCATTAGTGACCAGGAACAAACATTTTCACCTGGTTGTAATCTGTTCGCTTCAACCAAAGAACAACTTTTCAACCCGAAAATGGCATTCTTATGACGTCCAAAACATTTCCCACAGGGAATAATCTATTCTTCTTCATCTCTCCTCATCTCTTCACACTGCAGCCTGTCAAAGGGGGGCCAAGGCCTGGCTGAGCGACGTGGGGTTGCCGCAGTTCTCGCAGGCCTTCCACACACACCTGGTGGACGGGCTCCTGCTCAACTCTCTGACACAGCGTGATCTGGAGACGTCCCTCAGCCTGCTGCTGGGGATCGAGCTGCTGCACACTCTCCACTTTGACAAGGAGGTCGGTAGTCATGCAAACAGCAACACACATCCATACAGTGTATCTGGAAAGTATTCAGACCTCTTGACTTTTTCCACATTTTGTTACGTTACAGCCTTATTCTAAAATGTATTTTAAACAAATAATCATCATCATCAATCTACACACAATAACTCATAATGACAAAGTGAAAACAGGTTTTTAGACATTTTAGCAAATGCATTAAAAATTAAACAACAAATACCTTATTTACACAAGTATTCAGACCCGTTGCTATGAGACTCTAAATTGAGCTCAGGTGCTTCCTGTTTCCATTGATCATCCTTGAGATGTTTCTACAACTTGATTGGAGTCCACCTGTGGTAAATTCAATTGATTGGACATTATTTGGAAAGGCACACACCTGTCTATATAAGGTCCCACAGGTGACAGTGCATGTCAGAGTAAAAAACAAGCCATGAGGTAAATTCAGGATTGTGTCAAAACACAGATCTGGGGAAGGGTACGAAAAAAGTTCTACAGCACTGAAGGTCCCTAAAAACACAGTGGCATCTATCATTCTTAAATGGAAGAAGTTTGGAACCACCAAGACTCTTCCTAGAGCTGGCCGCCCAGCCAAACTGAGCAATCGGGGGAGAAAGGCCTTGGTCAGGGAGGTGACCAAGAACCTGATGGTCACTCTGAAAGAGCTCTAGAGATCCTCTTTGGAGATGGAAGAACCTTCCAGAAGGACAACCATCTCTGCAGCACTCCACCAATCAGGCCTTTATGGTAGAGTGGCCAGACGGAAGCACAGTAAAAGGCACATGACAGCCTGCTTGGAGTTTGCCAAAAAGACACCTAAAGGCTCTCAGACCATGAGAAATTCTCTGGTCTGATGAAACCAAGATAGAACTATTTGGCCTGAATGCCAAGTGTCACGTTTGGAGGAAACCTGGCACCATCCCTACGGTGAAGAATGGTGTTGGCAGCATCATGCTGTGGGGATGTTTTTCAGCGGCAGGGACTGGGAGACTAGTCAGGATCGAGGCAAAGATGAATAGAGCAATGTACTGAGAGATCTTAGACCTTAGACTGGGGCAAAGGTTCACCTACCAACAGTACAACGGCCCTAAGCACACAGACAAGACAAAGCAGGAGTGGCTTCAGGACAAGTCTCTGAATGTCAGAGTCTAGGAATTGAACAAGATCAAACATCTCTGGAGAGACCTGAAAATAGCAGTACAGTGACGCTATTATCCAACCTAACAGAGCTTAAGAGGATCTGCAGAGAAGAATGTGAGAAACTCCCCAAAATACAGGCGTGCCAAGCTTGTAGCGTCATACCCAAGAAGGCTGTAATCGCTGCCAAAGGTGCTCCAACAAAGTACTGAGTAAAGGGTCTGAATACTTACAGTATGTAAATGCAATTTTTATAAATTTGCAAAATTATTACTGGGTATTGTGTGTAGGTTGATTAGGGGGGAAAAACTATGTAATACATTTTAGAATAAGGCTGTAATGTAACAAAATGTGGAAAAAGTCAAGGGGTCTGAATACTTTCCGAAGGCATTGTATATACAGTATACATTAACATTACACATACATTACATGTACAAATGTGCAGTAGGCCTACATATTGTCCATACTGCAGAGTTGGGAAAACAGTAAATTCAGGAATTGATTTGAATATAAACTAATGGTAACACTTGAAATAAATAGCTTATCCTTTTCGGTTTATTGAGAAGTGATTGAAAACAAGCACTTTTTTAAATTATTGTCACGTTCAGGTGTGTAGAGAGACCAAGGCGCAGCATAGCGATAGTTCGACATCGTTTATTGAACTAATAAACTATACTGGACATCGACTATACAAAATAACAAATATGCAATACAATAAGGAAACACACTTAGCACGAACACGGGACATACATATAACAATGAACCACGCCAAGGGAGTGGAACACAGACATATAAGTAGGATCCCTAATTAGAGGTAATGCATAGCAGCTGCCTCTAATTAGGGATCCCACACACAACACCACACAGAAGTAGAAATAATAGATCTGCCAGACTCTGACCATAGAAATATAGAGAAGCAAAGCTTCTCTATGGCCAGAGCCTGACAATTATTGAGTTTGAATTTCATTGTACTTCCTGAATTGACTGATTCTATTAGAGATATGTACTGTATGTGTGTATGCATGTACTGTAGACTACAATTCACTTTATTCACACATACTGACATGACTTTGTGCACTCATTTAATTGTGGATGTGTGTAATCTGTGGTTGAAATTAGAAGAAAAATGGTGAATGTAAATTGTAATGTGTGTTTGTCTATATGTGTGTGTGTGTGTGTGTGTGTGTGTGTGTGTGTGTGTGTGTGTGTGTGTGTTCATGGGTATGTATGTGTCTTTCGACCCTCTCAGGCCCTCCAGGCCAGACGGGTCCAGTGTGAGCACCAGAACCTGGATCCCTTGGTATGGACATGTCATCGTGTCGTCAAGTGGGTTCGTGACATTGACCTTAAGGTATAGGGTCATAGGGTCACATTCATCCCATTGACTTTGGAACACAAGTACTGTGAGAACATGACATCTGACTAGTAAAACCACTGACCAGTGGTGAAACGTGGCTATTAGACCTTCAGTGGGGAGAAAGAAAGATAACAGAAACATAGCATCACCTAATGTTCCCAACTGAATCAAACAGTCTTGAGGCTGAGCCGGGCTTTGGGCTGCCACTCACACAGAGACAGCACCCGCACTGATATTGCTACCAGCTACAACAACCACACTACTTACACAACCTATGGTAGCCTAGCGCCATCACTATCACTAGCGACGACAGTGATACCTCAAAGGAAGTGAGTGTGACAGGCTTTTTGTTAAAAGTTAATCTTGAAAAGGGTGAAGCTAACAAATTAGCAACAACATCCTCTTTGATATCACCTGCTGCAGCCGCTGCACACTAGCCTACAACAAAAGCTAGCTAGCTAGCTAGAACGTGGGAAAACAACTGCTCGCTATTGCGCATTGACCTGTTGGCCTTCAAGAAGGTGGAAGTTCTTCTTCTTCTATGGTTTAATGGCGTTCAGAACAATTGGATGTGTGGGCCTGATCACTGACAACGATAAGTCAGCCAATAGGGGGGAGGTCAGAGACCGGGCCGTGTGGTGCCAGAGCAACAACCTCTCCCTCAACGTGATCAAGACAAAAGAGCTGATTGTGGACTACAGGAAAAGGAGGGTCGAACACGCCCCCATTAACGGGGCTGTAGTGGAGCGGGTCGAGAGTTTCAAGTTCCTTGGTGTCCACATCACCAACAAACTGTCATGGTCCAAACACACCAAGACAGTTGTGAAGAGGGCAATTCAACACATTTTGTGTCTCCAGATCCTCAAAAAGTTCTACCTCTATACCAGGCGGTGTCAGAGGAAGGTCCAAAAAATTGTCAAAGACTCCAGTCACCCAAGTCATAGACTGTTCTCTCTGCTACCGCACGGCAAGCGGTACCGGAGCACCAAGTCTAGGACCAACACCCCCCCCCCCCCCCCTTTGTTTTTACACTGCTGCTACTCGCTGTTTATTATCTATGAATAGTCACTTTACAAATTACCTCGACTAAACCTGTACTCCCCAACATTGACTCTGTACCGGTACCCCTTGTGTACAGAGAGCCTCCTTATTGTTATGTCATTTTATTGTCTTACATTTTTTTAACTTTAGTTTACTTAATAAATATTTTCTAAACTCAATTTCTTGAACTGCATCGTTGGTTAAGGTCTTGTAAGTAAGCATTTCACTGTAAGGTCTACACCTGTTGTATTGTTGGTTAAGGGCTTGTTAGTAAGCATTTCACTGTAAGGTCTACACCTGTTGTATTGTTGGTTAAGGGCTTGTTAGTAAGCATTTCACTGTAAGGTCTACACCTGTTGTATTGTTGGTTAAGGGCTTGTTAGTAAGCATTTCACTGTAAGGTCTATACCTGTTGTATTGTTGGTTAAGGGCTTGTTAGTAAGCATTTCACTGTAAGGTCTACACCTGTTGTATTGTTGGTTAAGGGCTTGTTAGTCAGCATTTCACTGTAAGGTCTACACCTGTTGTATTGTTGGTTAAGGGCTTGTTAGTAAGCATTTCACTGTAAGGTCTACACCTGTTGTATTGTTGGTTAAGGGCTTGTTAGTCAGCATTTCACTGTAAGGTCTACACCTGTTGTATTGTTGGTTAAGGGCTTGTTAGTCAGCATTTCACTGTAAGGTCTACACCTGTTGTATTGTTGGTTAAGGGCTTATTAGTAAGCATTTCACGGTAAGGTCTACACCTGTTGTATTGTTGGTTAAGGGCTTGTTAGTAAGCATTTCACTGTAAGGTCTACACCTGTTGTATTGTTGGTTAAGGGCTTGTAAGTAAGCATTTCACGGTAAGGTCTACACCTGCTGTATTCGGCGAAGTAATGTGGGTAAAAAATTTATGAAATATCAACATCAATATCATTAACTAGAAATGAACCTGCTTTTCTGAAACAAAACAAATTCTAAATCAGGTCCCTACAAGACTCCTGTGAGGGCAGGACATTTCATAGGAACAATAGTCCTTGCAGTGTTTCTACCGTGAAGTCTTGGAGCCCCAAAACTTCTCTGCTGCAGATATAATGACGTCCAGCTTCTTGGACTTCTTAGACAGTTGTGCTGTAAAATTAATAACTATGGCTATAAATGCAACGAAATCCACCTTCTTCACAATGAGTGTATCCAGATCACTTGATTCACTTAAAACATTAGCAACTGGTTGCAACGCATCCACCGCCATATCTTAATCAACCCTGTGGCCTCTTCGACTGTCTTCATCTCCTCTACATAGGAGATCTGCTGCACAGCCCTGACCCTTGACACCTCAACCTCTCTCACCCTAACAGGATACTCAAGGAGGTCCGGGAATGATCCCCACCACAGTTGCAACATTTTCCATTCACAGATTCTTCAATACTATACTTCTCCCGTCTGCAAACATTCGACACGTGACCATATCCTTTACAATTTCCACACTGTAATGGTTTGGAGAGAAATGCTCTCACCGCATACCTCACATATCCAAGCCTCACATGTTCAGGTAGTCTCCTCAAACAATCAATAGGCTTTCTCCTTCCTTCCATTTACCATAAGGGTCAGTCAACGTGCACTGGCCACTCCTAGGATTTTCTGAATAAGGGACTCGTCGTCTAGATCTAACGAGACTCCAAGTATACCTCCTTTGGCAGGCGCCCTGCTCCAAAAATCAATACAGGTTACTTCTGACGTGGCAAATTTTTCCAGGTCCAGTGCATGCTTCTTGTGTTCTTCATCGACACAATTACCCAAAACAAGGCCGCTTCTAGTCACCTTGATTGAATCCACCTTTCCCACTGCTTTCTTCACAGTCCTCGATAGTACAAATGGATTTCCCAAATGAACCTACTTGTCCAAAAAACGCAGTCCAATAAGAAATGCCAATAAGAAATGGTCCTTGTCTACATTATGGGACCGGTCCCTGTCTAGATTACGGGACCGGTCCCTGTCTAGATTACGGGACCGGTCCCTGTCTAGATTACGGGACCGGTCCCTGTCTAGATTACGGGACCGGTCCCTGTCTAGATTACGGGACCGGTCCCTGTCTACATTACGGGACCGGTCCCTGTCTACATTACGGGACCGGTCCTTGTCTAGATTATGGGACCGGTTCTTGTCTACATTATGGGACCAGTCCTTGTCTACATTATGGGACTGGTTCTTGTCTACATTATGGGACCGGTTCTTGTCTACATTATTGGACCGGTCCTTGTCTAGATTATGGGACACATCATTATCACACACTTCCCTTACAAGCATTTTGCTACAATAACATTTGCTAAACATGTGTACGTGACCAATACAATTTGATTTGACTTGCCGCACTTTCAGATTCAAGCAAAACATCTATGGACGGTACCACTTTGGAACTGTCATCCATCTCCATGTTTATCCGATGGCGGAAGTTTCCATACATTTTTGTATAAAGGGTCCCACCCATTTCAAGTCAAAATGTGATTGGTTGATGGAACTGTCACTCCAGAATTCTGCCGTAATACGGTTAAATGGCAGATGCCCTCTATCTAGCTTCTGATGCCGTAGCCAATGGCTGACTTAGCTAGCGAGATTTATCTCCCCAGAGACCGTCAAAGAAAAATCCATTTAACCCATTTCATATGAATAGCCCAGGTAAATATTGTCTGTCAGTGCCCTATTCAATACATATTTCAATGTTGAGGGTTAGCGGTGGTGTAAAAAGTACCCACTGTCATACCTTAATAGAAAATTACTAATTAAAAGTGAAAGTCACCCAGTTAAGTATTAATTGACTAAAAGTATTTGGTTTTAAATGTACTGAAGTATCAAAAGTAAAGGTATTAATAATAATTAGAAATTCTTTATATTAATCAAACCAGACGGCACCATTGTTGTGTTTTTTTTATTTACGGATCGCCAGGGGAACACTCCAACAGTCAGACATAATTTACAAACAAAGAGTTTGTGTTTAGTGAGTCCTCCAGAACAGAGGCAGTAGGGAGGACCAGGGATGTTCTCTTGATAAGTGTGGGAATTGGACCATTTCCTGTTCTGATAAGCATTCAAAATATAACAAATGCTTCTGGGTGTCAGGAAAAATGTATGGAGTAAAAATTACATTACTTTATTTAGGAATGTAGTGAAGTAAAAGTTTTTAACTTCATTACATAAGTAGTAAAGTACAGATACCCACAATAACTCATTCAGTGTTTTATCCTGATAGTTGCTGGTTGAAAATACAATCTACACAGGAGCTTCTAATCAGAAGGTTTTCATGGGTGGAGTTTTGTCTTACCTGGTGACATCACCCGGCGGTATAAGTTAATATAGACAAATAACAAAGAGGGTTCAAAACCTCTCTGCCAATAACAGCTAGATTTCAGATGACATGCTGTATCTCTCCCCCTCCCACTCAGACAACTCCCAGACAGTCCTAGCAAAATCCTCGCTTGAGAAATCCATTTTTGCTAAAAAAACGTTATTTTTGTTTCTTTTTGAACATTTGAAAAGTGTGAAATCTGACAGTAAATTACTCAATTGTTAACCAGAAATTATTTGAAATGACGTAAAAAAAAAACGGCTGCATTGGGCCTTTAATGAAAATATCATAACTAACCCTAACCTTTCGAATACATTTTTTACCAATATTGCAATATCCCTCTCTCCACCCGGTACAGGAGTTTGCCGACAGTCTCCAGAATAGTGGAGTTCATGGTGCTAGCTCCCTCCTTCAACTTGGACTCCATGGCAACGGCATTGAGTATCCCAGGCAATAAGCACATGATTCGCCGCCACCTCACTGAGGAGATGAAGGCCCTCATCAGCTCGGCCAGGTGAGGCAGGGCAGAGAGAGAGAGAGAGAGAGAGAGACCGAAGAGATCAGTAATATACAGGGAATAGAGATTAGCTTTATTCAGGGAAGGCCTGAGGCAGTTCACGTGAGGATGATGTCATCCCTCCTCGAGTCAATGTGAACAACATGGCCTGGAGACCATGTGACACCTTATTGTTGAGAGGGCTGAATAGACCCTTAACCTAATGAGAGAGGGGACTTGTGGGTACAATCATGAGTGCAGCACACCGATCTCTTTCAAAGATACAAGTCAGACCAGATTCAGAGTGCTGGTTGTATCGCCAGCTCAACACATCTGCCTAAACCAGGGTTCTCAAAGTGGGGTCCGTGGACCCCCAGAGGTACTACAGGGGGTCCGCGGCCAGATCTCAAAGTATACAGTATCTACAGTCAAATGTTTGGACACACCTACTCATTCAAGGGTTTCTTTATTTGTACTATTTTCTACATTGTAGAATAATAGTGAAGACATCAAAACTATGAAATAACACATATGTGACTCACCACCTGGATTTGGTCTTATGTAGCAACATTTGAAATGCTTTTTTTTGTTTTTTACATTGGATAAAAGTAGAGACTCAGAACTAGAAAATGATAAATCATACACTACAGTTGAGGAACAATAGGAAAGTAATTCTGCTTTGAAAGTTGATAAACTTGTAAACTCACTTTTGAGAAAATGGCATTTTAATGTTTTGGTATCTAGTGAAGAGCTCTTCTTTGTCTACACCCATTCAGCATCGACCACACCCTCTTAAGATTTAGCCCCACCAATCTGGTTTCACTCTCGGAGCGTTCAGAGTGCACACTTGACCCTCTGGCCGATGATTTGTTTACCTCTGGATAACATGAAAACAGCCTAACCAGCTCTGCTGACAACAATTTCATTTACTGACACTGGCCATATTCAACGGGTGTTGTACACTTTAGCTTAAGACATGTACAGTTGAAGTCGGAAGTTAACATACACCTTAGCCAAATACATTTAATCTCAGTTTTTTCACAATTCCTGACATTTAATCCTAGTAAAAATGCCCTGTCTTAGGTCAGTTAGGATCACCACTTTATTTTAAGAATGTGAAATGTCAGAACACGCTTTTTCAGTTCTGCCCACAAATGTTCTATAGGATTGAGGTCAGGGCTTTGACTTTGACTTTGACTTTGTTGCCACAACTTTGGAAGTATGCTTGGGGTCAATGTCCATTTGGAAAACTTCCTGACTGATGTCTTCAGATCTTGCTAGATATTGGAGTGGCCGTCACACAGCCATGACCTGAATCCTATAGAAAATGTGTGGGCAGAACTGAAAAAGCGTGTGCGAGCAAGGAAGCCTACAAACCTGACTCAGTTACACCAGTTCTGTCAGGACGAATGGGCCAAAATTCACCCAACTTATCGCTTGTGGAAGGCTATCGAAAGCGTTTGACCCAAGTTAAACAATTTAAAGGCAATGCTACCAAATACTAATTGAGTGTATGTAAACTTCTGACCCACTGGGAATGTGATAAAATAAATAAAAGCTGAAATAAATCATTCTCTCTCTTCGCTAAGGTAAACTTCCGACTTCAACTGTATATAGGGAGGTAGGACAATAAATAGACCGTAGTGGTGAAATAGTTACAATTTAGCATTAACACTGGAGTGATAGATGTGCAAATATACCTTTGGTGTGGGCAGAGATACTGGAGTGCAAAATGACCGAAAATAATAAATATGGGGATGAGGTAGTAGTGTGGGCTATTTACAGATGGGCTATGTACAGGTGCAGTGATCGGTAAGCAGCTCTGACAGCTGATGCTTAAAGTTAGTGAGGGAGATCGGAATCTCCAGCTTCAAGGATTTTTGCAATTCATTCTAGTCATTGGCAGCAGAGAACTGGAAGGAATGGTGGCCAAAGTAGGTGTTGGCTTTGGGGATGACCAGTGAAATATACCTGCTGGAGCGCATGCTACGGGTGGGTGTTGCTATGGTGACCAGCGAGCTGAGATAAGAATATGTAGTGAGGGCCAACCAATGAGAGCATACAGGTCGCAGTGGTGGGTAGTACAGCGGGTGAAATAAGTATTGAACACGTCACCATTTTTCTCAGTAAATATATTTCCAAAGGTGCTATTGACATGAAATTTTCACCAGATGTTGGTAACAACCCAAGTAATCCATACATACAAAGACACCAAAACAAATAAGTTCAGAAATTAAGTTATGTGTAATAATGTGAAATGACACAGGGAAAACGTATTGAACAAATGAAGAATGGGAGGTGCAAAAAGGCATGGAAAGCCAAGACAACAGCTGAAAACTATCAGTAATTAAAAAGCAATCCAGCCCCCTGTCAGTGCAAATTAATATCAGCTGGTTCAGTCCCAACTGATGGCCTACAAAAAGGTCTCATTGCCAAGGTGTCACACAAGACACATCTCATGATGGGTAAAAGCAAAGAGCTGTCTCAAGACCTTCGCAACCTAATTGTTGCAAAACATAATGATGGCATTGGTTATAGGTGCATTTCTAAGCTTCTGAATGTTCCAGTGAGCACTGTTGGGGCCAAAATACGGAAGTGGAAAGACAAGCATTTCACCATAAATTTGCCTCGACCATATGCTCCTCGCAAGATTTCTGACAGAGGAGTGAAAAGAATAATCAGAAGAGTTGTCCAAGAGCCAAGGACCACTTGTGGAGAGCTTCAAAAAGACCTGAAATTAGCAGGTACTGTATCTCAAAGAAAACAGTAAGTAATGCACTCCACCGCCATGGCCTGTATGCATGCTCACCATTGCTGTAAAAAAAGCATGTTGAAGCTCGTTTAAAGTTTGCTGCACAACATTTGGAAAAGCCAGTGAAATACTGGGGGAATATAGTGTGGTCAGATGAGAGCAGAATTGAACTGTTTGGATGTCATAATACACACCATGTTTGGAGGAGAAATGTTTGTTAACTTGGCTTTCGAAGACTTTAGAAAGGCAGGGCAGGACGGATATAGGTTTGTAACAGTTTGGGTCTAGAGTGTCTCCCCCTTTGAAGAGGGGGATGACCGCGGCAGCTTTCCAATCTCTAGTGATCTCTGACGATATGAAAGAGAGGTTGAACAGGCTAGTAATAGGTGTTGCAACAATAGCTACGGGTAATTTTAGAAAGAAAGGGTACAGATTATCTAGCCCAGCTGATTTGTAGGGGTCTAGATTTTGCAGCTCTTTCAGAACATCAGCTATCTGGATTTGGGTGAAGGAGAAGAAGGGGGGACTTCGGCAAGTTGCTGCGGGGGGTGCAGAGCTGTTGGCCGGGGTAGGGGTAGCCAGGTGGAAAGCATGGCCAGCTGTAGCAAAATGCTTATTGAAATTCTCTATTATCATAGATTTGTTGGTGGTGACAGTGTTTCCTAGCCTCAGTGCAGTGGGCAGCTGGGAGGAGGTGCTCTTATTCTTCTCCATGGACTTTACAGTGTCCCAGAACTTTTTGGAATTAGTGCTACAAAATGCACATTTCTGTTTGAAAAAGCTAGCCTTTGCTTTCCTAACTGACTGTGTATATTGGTTCCTGACTTCCCTGAAAAGTTGCATATCGCGGGGGCTATTCGATGCTAATGCAGTACACCAAAGGATGTTTTTAGATAGATAGATAGATAGATAGATAGATAGATAGATAGGTACTTTATTGATCCCCCGGGGGGGAAATTTCATTATCAAGCAGCTACAACAAAAACACAGGGCAGGTGCAAAATGCCACAACGAAAGTACACAAAAGACAGATACACGGTACATGATACATAGAGCGGCAGTATGAAAAAGTATAGAAATACAGGATATCTGGAGTGCAAAAAAAAGCTATGAAAAGGACATTGCGTAGTATGAGTGGTTGGCTGAATATGTACACTATACATTGGTGGATGTTGGATGGTTAACTATACTATACAGGTTGATGGCAGAGAAATACTTCAGTAGCTAATGCGTATGATATGAGCGAGGGTAATAATAGTTTACTTAATAGACAGACTGGGTAAATGAACAGGTAAGTGAAAATTTTGCATGGTTAAATTAGCTGTACAGTTAGGTATACAGTTATATTTACAGATAAGTGAATACTTGCATGTTTACACAAACTGTACAGGTAAATGACAGGAAGAGATACTATAATAGCTAAATGTGTGTATGATATTATTGGGCTAGTAATAGTAATTCCCTTAAAATACAGTCCTTAGTGCGCAGGGTTTAATTACAGACAACTGCACTTATTGCACATTTGATATACTAAAAGCAATGAGAAAAGGTGCAACTGGCAGGATACTAATATGCATTCCTGAGTGAATGCCTAGGTCCAATAATTACTTACAATATTGCATGTGATATAATATAACAACTGTACATGGGTATGTATATACAGACCTGTATGAATAAGTAGGTCCTGAGTGGATGAGTGCTGACGGAACAGAGTTACTCACGGATGGATGCATAATTGTTAAACTAGGTCCTAGCACCCCAACAGTTCCAGATCTATGTTGCCGACGGCACGGCACCCCGGTGAGGCATTATATAGTCTCATAGCCGCCGGCAGGAAGGACCTCCTGTGGCGCTCTCTGGCACACCGTGGTGGGATCAGTCTGTGACTGAAAGAGCTCCTCTGCGTCATAACCATAGCGTGCAGAGGGTGGGTGACGTTGTCCATGATGGCCAGCAGTTTGGCCAGGATCCGTCTCTCCGCCACCTCCTCTAGAGTGTCAAGGCTCATCCCCAGGACAGAGCTAGCCTTCCTGATCAGCTTATTTACCCGAGAAGCATCACCGGCTTTGATGTTTGCTCCCCAGCACACCACTGCAAAAAAGATGGCACTGGCCACCACAGACTGGTAGAAGGTATGCAGTAGTTTACTGCACACGTTGAAGGACCTGAGCCTCCTCAGAAAGTAGAGTCGGCTCTGGCCCTTTTTGTACAGGGCCCCGGTGTTACCAGCCCATTCCAGTCTGTTGTCCATATGGACCCCCAAGAACTTGTATGACTCAACCATTTCCACATCCATCCCCTTTATAGGGACTGCAGTCAGTTGTGCCTTGGTTCTCCTGAAGTCCACCACCATCTCCTTCGTTTTGCTGATGTTGAGCTGAAGGTGGTTCTGCTCACACCACAACACAAAGTCACTGATTGTGCTCCTGTACTCCTCCTCCTGCCCACCCCTGATGCACCCTACAATAGCAGAGTCATCCGAGAACTTCTGTAGGTGGCATGTTTCAGAGTTATATCTGAAGTCTGAGGTGTAGAGGGTGAACAGGAAGGGGGACAGGACCGTACCCTGGGGGGCCCCTGTGTTGCTAACTGCCCATTCTGACACACAGCTCTGTAGTCGCACAAATTGTGGCCTACCGGTCAGGTAGTCCGTGACCCAGGAGACTAAGGGTGCTTCCACTTTCATCCTCCTCATCTTCTCACCCAGTAGCAGGGGCTGAATGGTATTGAAGGCACTGGAGAAGTCAAAAAACATGACCCTCACAGTGCAACCTGCGTTGTCCAGGTGAGAGTAGGCCCTCTGCAGAAGGTAGATGATTGCATCATCCACCCCGATGTTGCGCTGGTATGCAAACTGCAGGGGGTCCATTGATGAACACACCAGGGGTCTGAGGTGAGCGAGGACTAACCTTTCCAGGGTCTTCATGATGTGGGATGTTAGTGCTACAGGTCTGAAGTCATTCAGGACAGTGGGGTGTGCCTTCTTGGGCACTGGGACGAGGCAGGATGTTTTCCACAGCACAGGGACCCTTTCTAGGCTCAGGCTAAGGTTGAAAAGACGCTGGAGTATTCCACACAGTTGGTCAGCACAGACCCTCAGCACCCTTGGGCTGATGCCATCGGGGCCTGCCGCTTTCCACTGGAGTAGTCTCTCCAGCTCTCTCTTCACTTGGTTGGTGGTGAAAGCCAGCCCAGGTAGGGAGGTGGGGGGAAGGGGGGTGTTGAGGATCAGTCCAGGGGGGGCAGGGGCGGAGGTGGGGTCACTGACTGTCTCAGCAGAGGTGCTGTGAGCAAAGTGGGGGTGGGATAGCCGTGAGGGTGTGTGGTCTGGGGAGCTGGAGGGGAGGTGGACAGGGCCAGTATCGAACCTGTTAAAAAATTGGTTCAGCTCATTGGCTCTGTCCTGGGTCCCCTCCGTCTGCCCACTGTTTGACTTTTTGAAGCCAGTGATATTTCTCATACCCTTCCACACCTCTCTCACCTGGCTCTGCCTCAGCTTGTCCTCCATCTTCTCCTTATACACTCTCTTCCCCTCAGCAATCCGCAACTTCATCTCCCTCTGGACGCATTTCAATTTGTCCTTGTCCTTCTCCTTGAAGGCCCTCTTCTTCTCATTCAGCAGGGCCTTCAGGTCGCTGGTGACCCAGGGTTTATTGTTTGGGAAACAGCGTACCTTCCTGGTGGGTACAGTGTTGTCTACACAAAAATTAATATAGTCTGTTATGCAGTCAGTGAGTCCATCGATGTCCTCCCCATGAGCCTCACAGAACACATCCCAGTCTGTTGTTTCAAAGCAGTCCTGTAGGGCCTCATTCGCCTCCGGGGACCATCTCCTAATAGTCCTGGTGGTTGCAGGCTGCTGTTGGACCATAGGCCTGTAGAGTGGGGTGAGGTGGACAAGGTTGTGATCCGATCTATCTTTTGTGTTGGTCGAGGGCAGTCAAGTCTTGAGTGACCCAAGGGCTATATCTGTTCTTAGTTCTAAACTTTTTAAATGGGGCATGCTTATTTAAGATGGTGAGGAAAGCACTTTTAAAGAACAACCAGGCATCCTCTACTGATGGGATGTGGTCAACATCCTTCCAGGATACCTGGGTCAGGTTGATTAGAAAGGCAATGAGGCAGTGATCGCTGAGATCCTGGTTGAAGACAGCGGAGGTGTATTTAGAGGGCATGTTAGTCAGATTTAGGGTTGTACCTGGTAGGTTCCTTGATAACTTGTGTGAGATTGAGGGGATCTATCTTAGATTGTAGGACGGCCGGGGTGTTAAGCATATCCCAGGTTAAGTCACCTAACAGTACGAACTCTGAGGATATATGGGGGGCAATCAGTTCACATATGGTGTCCAGGGCACAGCTGGGGGCTGAGGGGGGTCTGTAACAAGCGGCAACAGTGAGAGACTTATTTCTGGAAAGGTAGAAGGTAAAAGGTCAAAGTAGAAGGTCAAGCTGTTTGGGCACAGTCCTGGATAGTATGCCAGAACTCTGCAGGCTATCTCTGCAGTAGATTGCAACTCCGCTCCCTTTGGCAGTTCTATCTTGACGGAAAATGTTGGGGATTGAAATTTCAGAATTTTTGGTGGCCTTCCTAAGCCAGGATACAGACATCAACGGGTAATGGCAATGAATGGGTAGAGAGGGTCAGCTAGAGAGGATGCTGCGTACACACAGGACCTGAGTTCGAGGCTGAGGCCTAGCAGGTAAACAGAATGAGGTACCATGTTATGGAACATCGACCTCCTGGCCGATGATCAGTCCAGCAGGCCTCAGCTGTGTAGCCGAGTGATCGTAAGGTCCAATGAGCAGCAAGAGGTGAGCCAGGGAGCAGCTCCGTAGCCGCTACTGCGGGAGGCACAGCGTTCAGAATGCTAGCAGGCCAGAGCTAGCAGATGGGTCTTTGGCGACATCGCAACAGAAAAGCCTGTTGAAACCACATCCTACGATTACGTCGCCAGACCAGTCGTGATGGATCGGCGAGGCGCCGTGTCGACAATAGAAGGTCCAGGCCAATTGGCAAAGAGGTACAGTAGCCCAGGATTTAGCTAGTAAACTTCGACGGCTAGCCTGGATATGGGCCTAGCTCGAGGCTAGCTCAAGGCTAACTGGTGCATACTTCGGGACAATGGTGTTTGCCAACAACAGCCACACGGTTGCAGCTAGCTAGCTGCGAGGATCCAGTGTAATGGTCCAGTGATTGCGGCAGAAATCCGGTGATGTGGTAGAGAAAGTAATCCGATATGCACTGGGTTGGTAGCGCGCTGTGCAGACTGGCCGATATTGTCCGAGCTAAAGCTGGCTGGTGCAGGCCAGGGGCAATTGTGAGGACTGCTAACAGTGGCTAACAATGGCTAATAGCTAGTTAGCCAGTTAGCTGGCTAGTTTCAGTCGGAGGATCCAGTTATATGGCAAAAAGAAATAGCAGATCCGTTACACATTGGGTGAGGCGGGTTGCAGGAAAGTATATTTAGTTCGTAGATGGAAAGTGAGATTGAGAAATAGGACATGAAGAGTGTAGTGGTGGTGTTTGGATGCAAGTGGAATGAATAGAAGGTGTAAGTGTTGAATGGTGCATCTAATCAAAAAGTAAACCCAAACATAATGCAAACCACAAACACAGGGTGCAGGCTGAGAGAGCGAGGGTCTGAACAACGGGATTTATATCAACACCTGAACCAACCTAGGTGCCCCTTGTCAGCTAACGACGCAATCAGCTCCACCTGTGTCCAAACTGGAAAAACAGAGTCAGAACACAGAATGAAACAGGGAGAGCGAGAGGGACGTAACACCCCCTCCCATAAAAATTGGGAAATGACCAAGGGCCCAAAACAAACTGCATCACCCAAATGCAATGATTTGTTAACAAAACCCAAAATATAATGTTGGCCGATGGCCGATGAGCACCGGTAAGTTTTATCTATAATTTATCTCCTAATTATTTATCTTAATATGACAAGGATTAAAAAAGGATTTGCCAGTAGATTGTCGACTTGATTCATGATGATGACTGCTAGCTAAGATTTTGAAAGTATGATGTTGACATGATCAGTCCAATCAAAGCTACGGTGACATAGTTTTCCATGAGTGACAGAACACCGAGCCAATCACGGTGCAACGCTCCGTGTTTTCTTCTGGCTTGCCCCACCACCACAGAAAGCACTAAGCCAAGCTGAAACACCTCGAGCTGCCTTACTCAAGAAAATAAAAGAGAGACCATGTTTGTATGCGGCTTTATTAACTCAATGATACATACAGTTGAAGTCGGAAGTTTACATACACCTTAGCCAAATACATGTAATCTCAGTTTTCACAATTCCTGACATTTAATCCTACTCAAAATTACGTTAGTTAGGATCACCACTTTATTTTAAGAATGTGAAATGTCAGAATAATAGTAGAGGGAATTATTTCTTCCAGCTTTTATTTCTTTCATCACATTCCCAGTGGGTCAGAAGTTTACATACACTCAATTAGTATTTGGTAGCATTACCTTTAAATTGTTTAACTTGGGTCAAATGTTTTGTGTAGCCTTCCACAAGCTTCCCACAACAAGTTGGGGGAATTTTGGCCCATTCCTCCTGACAGAACTGGTGTAACTGAGTCAGGTTTTTAGGCCTTCTTGCTCGCACACACTTTTTCAGTTCTGCCCTCAAATTTTCAGGGCTTTGTGACGGCCACTCCATCTATTTGGTGAAGTGCACCAGTCACACCTGCAGCAAAGCACCCCCACAACATGATGCTGCCACCCCCGTACTTCACGGTTGGGATGGTGTTCTTCACCTTGCAAGCCTCCCCCTTTTTCCTCCAAACATAACGAAGGTCATTATGGCCAAACAGTTCTATTTTTGTTTCATCAGAGCAGAGGACATTTCTCCAGAAAGTACGATCTTTGTCCCCATGTTTTGGATTAGTGGCTTATTCCTTGCTGACCGGACATTCAGGTTATGTCGATATAGGACTGGTTTTTACTGTGGATATAGATACTTTTGTACCTGTTTCCTCCAGCATCTTCACAAGGTCCTTTGCTGTTGTTCTGGGATTGATTTGCACTTTTCGCATCAAAGTATGTTCATCTCTAGGAGACAGAACGCGTCTCCTTCCTGAGCGGTATGACGGCTGCATGGTCCCATGGTGTTTATACTTGCATACTATTGTTTGTACAGATCAACGTGGTACCTTCAGGCGATTGGAAATTTCTCCCAAAACAATTGTTTTTCTGAGGTCTTGGCTGATTTCTTTTGATTTTCCCATGATGTCGAGCAAAGAGGCACTGAGTTTGAAGATAGGCCTTGAAATACATCCACAGGTACCCCTCCAATTGACTCAAATTATGTCAATTAACCTATCAGAATCTTCTAAAGCCATGACATCATTTTCTGGAATTTTCCAAGCTGTTTAAAGGCACAGTCAACTTAGTGTATGTAAACTTCTGACCCAGTGGAATTGTGATATAGTGAATTATAAGTGAAATAATCTGTCTGTAAACAATTGTTGGAAGAATTACTTGTGTCATGCACAAAGTAGATGTCCTAACCAACTTGCCAAAACTATAGTTTGTTAACATGAAATCTGTGGAGTGGTTGAAAAATTAGTTTTAATGACTTTAACCTAAGTGGATGTAAACTGACTTCAACTGTACATCTTCCAATAATTTGGTGCCGAGGCTCATATGTTTATACGAATGCTGTTCCTTTCATTCAAGGTTTACAAATGCTATCATCTAATTTCCCCAGAAATCTCCCTATGCATATACATTATTTAAACTTACAGGCTGCAAGTCAATGAAGGACTTTCTGGTCTCTTCAAAACTGGGTCGGAATGTCTTCCTGCCTATCTTGTAGACAGATGTTGGGAGGACCACTGGCAGAAGTCGTAAAGTGATGTCACCTTGTGTGTCTGAAGAGAACAATGTTTAGTGAATAACTTGACTGTTTCAGGCTAAAAATTAATGACCATCTGAGGCACAACCAGCATGTTCATTTCAAACTATACCTGCACTTCCAAGAGAAGATCTTGAGCCTGCTTCTCTTGGATGGTGAAGCGAAGTTTTTTGTCCTTAAAGACCTCAATACAGTTCTCAGTTTCCCCGAGGAGTCCAGGTTTAAAATGGAGAAGTCCTGAGCAATCTGTAGTAAAGCAAAAAAACATGTACTTTTCCAGTGCAGTTAATCCTTAGGCTGGCCAACATCTAACTCTCAAAGTCCTCCTGACCTCAGTCTGGAATGCCTCTTTGATGTTGTCGGCACAATACGTTGATAATGAAGGAGGCTGTGCTTTTACTGGTTGGCTCACCTATATGTCTTTCTAACTCAAACACCCACATGCACAGCCACTCTCAGCCCCCGAGCGCCACTCTTTTCTATTAGAATGGTTGGATTTTAAAATCCAAACAATGAGAGCTCTCAAAAAAAAACATTTGAGAGAACCAATCAAACCCTGTTGCACAATTTATGAGCGAATATTGCATATTCTTTCCAGTCCAGTGTGGTCAAAACCCTCCCTATGCTGTGAGTCACGTGGATTGCGTCAGTCAGTCTAGTTAATCACAGCAAACAGAATCGTATTCAGTCAAATGTTTTTGCAACATTTAACTCACCATGCCTGGAGTATCCAGCAGATGCGGATACTCTCAGACTATCTTGACTGTCTTGGCTCCATTCTTTCTGGATCGCGGTCTGCTTCATGTACTCCGCAACTTTGTTTGACGGCCAGATGTTGTTCTTCAGCCCTCTCATATTTGTCTCTGCTGTGAGCACAAAGTACTCAAATAATTATTCATTCCTTTTAACAATCAGTTTTCAAACTACACAACAAATCTTTCAACATATACCTGACAATTCCCGGCTACTGCTCAAGCTTGGTGTGTCGCTTGGTGTGTTCATAGTCCTATGTATTCACGTGTGTCCCGAGTATTAAAATAAAGGTGGCGTTTAAAGAATACTCACTGCGTGTAAGTATTTTATGTTCTTCTTTAACTTCAGGCTATAGTCGAGTCATTCAAAAACAAGAGCGTTTCCTGGTCTATCTCCTCAGCTGCAATAAAGAAAGGGGTTACCTAGAAGACACATTTCAACCGAAATGTGTCTTCCACATTTAAACCCCAACCCTCTGAATCAGTGGTGAGGCTGCTATATTCCACGACAACACTTCAGTAAGCTAGTGTTGCGAGCATGGTCACGAGGCTAACGTTAGCACACACAGAGATATTAGCACAGAAAATGGCTATCTAGCTAAGGGTCGTTAGCCAACGCTCAAGCTAACATGAGCTAGCAACCTAATTATGATAGGACAACCTATTGAACATGAATGGCCATCAAATTCATAGTTTGTAACGTTTGTTACTTATGGTTTTCAGTCTAAATAACGTTAGCCGGTTTCCACTCAGTCAGTCAATCAGTCACACTAGAACTAGAAGACATGCAAGTTGTCTCGAGACTTGCTCACGTTCATGTAGACATGATGCCTTGGTGGCGGGAGAATTAACCCACTGGCTGGGTCAAATATCCATAACCCAACCTTGATAACCCAGCACCAATAACCCAACTATTGACCCAATGCCTGCAACCCAGAAATTGAGTCATCCAAACAACCCAGCAATCTCAAAGCCACGCATGCAAGAAGCCTTGACCTGTCTGGTGCACACATATGTCTCTGTCCTCAGTTTGATTGAAGGCCTCAATCTGTATTCTTGCTAAAATATGAACTAAACTTCTGGCAACATTTTTTTGCACACTATTTAGTTTAAAGCAAATGTGCCACAAACTTGCAGGAAGTTTTGCCACAAGAAATTAATTTTGGTAAGGGGTAGCTTCAGTTTTTGTCATTATGGTGTATAGCATTTATAGTGAACTTTTGGCATTATGGTGTATAGCATTTATAGTGAACTTTTGGCATTATGATGTATAGCATTTATAGTGAACTTTTGGCATTATGGTGTATAGCATTTATAGTGAACTTTTGGCATTAGGGTGTATAGCATTTATAGTGAACTTTTGGCATAAGGGTGTATAGCATTTATAGTGAACTTTTGGCATTATGGTGTATAGCATTTATAGTGAACTTTTGGCATTATGGTGTGTAGCATTTATAGTGAACTTTTGGCATTATGGTGTATAGCATTTATAGTGAACTTTTGGCATTATGCTGTATAGCATTTATAGTGAACTTTTGGCATTAGGGTGTATAGCATTTATAGTGAACTTTTGGCATTAGGGTGTATAGCATTTATAGTGAACTTTTGGCATTATGGTGTATAGCATTTATAGTGAACTTTTGGCACGCTGTTTATATTATGGCAGCTCAAATTATTCATTAAATCATTCCCTAGGAATCAAAGTTGACTACGTGAAATTGTACATAGGAGGCAGGGTGAGGGAGTGCCTGGCCAGGGCTGGTTGCATCTTAGTCAGGCCAACACTGTGTGTTCCCATGAGAAAATGGAAAAAGCCAGTCACAGGTCAAATACTGACCCATTTGGACAGATGACTGTGCTGTTTCTATTGATATAAACTCTCTAAGCAAACAAAGAATCTAAATCTACATTCCATTGCCTCACATCTATCAACTATCTGAACTCATTTCCTTTTTGGTTGAACAATGTAGGCCCAACTAAAAGCACAGATGTATGACACTAAGGCCAGGATTGTCAACAATACAGCTTTTAATGTGTTCACAAAGATCACATGCACCTGTGAACTCTTTTTAAATGACAAGCAGGCTACACTGTGCGACCGGATTGAATCCTGGCCTTGGTTATAAGAGGGGGGCCATACAGGTCCAAGCCTGTCAATCTTAGTATGTAGCATCATTGTGTTGCGCCTTTTGCACATTGTTAGCAAATTCATATGCCATTTAGCAGATGCTTTTATCCAAACAGCTTACAGTCACACGTGCGCACATACTATACATGTGGATGTGCCAGGGACTTGGAATCACTATTCTGGCGTTGCAAGAGCCATGCTCTACCAACTGAGCTACAGAGGACCACATTTCACCATACATTGAATTATTCTTGTTACAATCTCCTAAAAAATATAATTTGCTGATATGGTATAGGTTTGCAATTGTGGATTTTGGTGGTTAATAAACTCCACTAAATTAGAGGTATTGGTTGGCAATCCTTGTGTCTGACAGTGCAAGTTACATTTCTGTTTGACTTAATAATCCTTAAGCGTCAAACTTAGTTACATAATTAAAAAATCACCATCAAAATCTGTCCGTTTATTCTAGAGACATCAGGTTTTTGCATGGGCTGCATCTCAATCCATCGCATCTGGAAGGTGGCCTAGCTACAGACCATGAAACATCCCAAATATCGGTCTTCTCACGACAAAAGATTCTGTAGCGTCCAAACGGTTTGGCCTACGAACTTTGACCACTCTATGATAAGGGGAGACTCTCGCTAACAGGATGGTGAGCTCCGTTTTGCTCTACAACAACGGTCACAGGACTCGCCTGAAGCTAACCCATACAAACAAACGGCAGTATGGAGGTCAAAATAAGAGGATGCTTTCTTATATCTCCTAGATAAATAACAGACACTTCACAACCTGTGTCTTATTTCTCCTAGATAAATAACAGACACTTCACAACCTGTGTCTTATATCTCCTAGATAAAGGACAGACACTTTAACACCAGTGTCTTATATCTCCTAGACAGTGGCGGCTGGTGATAATTATTTTTTGGGGGGCGAATGCTGTACCAAAAAGCATGTTGACTACTTTTTTTTTTTTTTTTATAACACATTTTTATTATACAGACAAATAAAAGTATAAATTCAAGCATTAAAGAGAAAACAGTGTCTGCACTTTTATCTTTTTACACATTCCTTTCCCACATACAGTGGGGAGAACAAGTATTTGATACACTGCCGATTTTGCAGGTTGTCCCACTTACAAAGCGTGTAGAAGTCTGTAATTTTTATCATAGGTACTCTTCAACTGTGAGTGACGGAATCTAAAACAAAAATCCAGAAAATCACATTGTATGATTTTTAAGTAATTAATTTGCATTTTATTGCATGACATAAGTATTTGATACATCAGAAAAGCAGAACTTAATATTTGGTACAGAAACCTTTGTTTGCAATTACAGAGATCATACATTTCCTGTTGTTCTTGACCAGGTTTGCACACACTGCAGCAGGGATTTTGGCCCTCTCCTCCATCCAGATCCTTCAGGTTTCGGGGCTGTCGCTGGGCAATACGGACTTTCAGCTCCCTCCAAAGATTTCCTATTGGGTTCAGGTCTGGAGACTGGCTAGGCCACTCCAGGACCTTGAGATGCTTCTTACGGAGCCACTCCTTAGTTGCCCTGGCTGTGTGTTTCGGGTCGTTGTCATGCTGGAAGACCCAGCCACGACCCATCTTCAATGCTCTTACTGAGGGAAGGAGGTTGTTGGCCAAGATCTCGCGATACATGGCCCCATCCATCCTCCCCTCAATACGGTGCAGTAGTCCTGTCCCCTTTGCAGAAAAGCATCCCCAAAGAATGATGTTTCCACCTCCATGCTTCACGGTTGTGATGGTGTTCTTGGGGTTGTACTCATCCTTCTTCTTCCTCCAAACACGGCGAGTGGAGTTTAGACCAAAAAGCTCTATTTTTGTCTCATCAGACCACATGACCTTCTCCCATTCCTCCTCTGGATCATCCAGATGGTCATTGGCAAACTTCAGACGGGCCTGGACATGCGCTGGATTGAGCAGGGGGACCTTGCGTGCGCTGCAGGATTTTAATCCATGACGGCGTAGTGTGTTACTAATGGTTTTCTTTGAGACTGTGGTCCCAGCTCTCTTCAGGTCATTGACCAGGTCCTGCCGTGTAGTTCTGGGCTGATCCCTCATGATCATGATCATTGATGCCTCACGAGGTGAGATCTTGCATGGTGCCCCAGACCGAGGGAGATTGACCGTCATCTTGAACTTCTTCCATTTTCTAATAATTGCGCCAACAGTTGTTGCCTTCTCACCAAGCTGCTTGCCTATTGTCCTGTAGCCCATCCCAGCCTTGTGCAGGTCTACAATTTTATCCCTGATGTCCTTACACAGCTCTCTGGTCTTGGCCATTGGGGAGAGGTTGGAGTCTGTTTGATTGAGTGTGTGGACAGGTGTCTTTTATACAGGTAACGAGTTCAAACAGGTGCAGTTAATACAGGTAATGAGTGGAGAACAGGAGGGCTTCTTAAAGAAAAACTAACAGGTCTGTGAGAGCCGGAATTCTTACTGGTTGGTAGGTGATCAAATACTTATGTCATGCAATAAAATGCAAATTAATTATTTAAAAATCATACAATGTGATTTTCTGGATTTTTTTAGATTCCGTCTCTCACAGTTGAAGTGTACCTATGATAAAAATTACAGACCTCTACATGCTTTGTAAGTAGGAAAACCTGCAAAATCGGCAGTGTATCAAATACTTGTTCTCCCCACTGTATAACTGAATGAGGAAAAAAATAAAAAAAATAAAAATAACAGCAACAACAGATTAGCATGTTGACTACTTGAACATACATTTTGCTCTCCTTTCTTTCTGGCCAGCAAATTCATTTTTCATTTGATCATTTATTTTTATGTTTCCAATTTATTATTTTTGGGATGCTGTTGTATAATATAAAAATTATGATTTTTGTAAGGATTTATACCAAACAAAATAATGTTTTCTTGAGCCTGTAGAATATGATAGGTGGGCAGGACATCTCTGCAGCACAACAATAATGTAAAATGGTATTTTGACTGATTTCTATTACAAACTCACCTCTGCTGCAATCCTTTCACGGTCTTCTGGACTGAGCGCCCGGCGCCTCTTTGTTGGCCGAGAATCACTGCTTTGCTCACCAATGGAGAGAGTTTCTGGATGGAGAGAGTTTCTGCAAAGGACAAAGATAATTTATTATAATATTGGCAAAAGAGAAAGAGAGTTAATAATGAAAGAGAAAGCAAATAATGATCATATAACAGGAATACAGTTACCTGATCTTTTGTATTTCCTGTTGGAACTGTTGGATGCTCACTTTGATGTCGACCGAATCAATGTTCTTCTTCTGGAGCTTGGCATAGAGGAAGTCTACATGTGGCATGATGTGGTGATAAAGTTCCAGAAAGAACTACAAATCTGCCAATAACTGCTGCCATTCATCTCTACGAAAGTGATCAGCCTAGCAAGGTTTTGGCGGACTCAGAGTGACGGTGTGTCGGTGTCGCCCGCGCACTCGCAGTAGTGGCCAAGAGCGTAAAGTTGAATGACAGGTGACGAGAACCAATCAGACCTGTCTGACCTGTTACACCTGTGTCTTATATCTCCTAGATATAGAACAGACACTTCCAACACCTGTGTCTTATATCTCCTACATATAGAACAGACACTTTAACACCTGTGTCTTATATCTCCTACATATAGAAGAGACACTTTAACACCTGTGTCTTATATCTCCTACATATAGAACAGACACTTCAACACCTGTGTCTTATATCTCCTACATATAGAACAGACACTTTAACACCTGTGTCTTATATCTCCTACATATAGAACAGACACTTCAACACCTGTGTCTTATATCTCCTACATATAGAACAGACACTTCAACACCCGTGTCATATATCTCCTACATATAGAACAGACACTTTAACACCCTATTCCTTATGATTTATCTTGACTGTATTTTTTGCCATTTATGAATCTATTATTCAATGTGTTGCCTAGAAGAGTCCTTAAATTCAGAATCAAATAGGTAAATGGTCCATGGTATGACCATCTATGACCATCTTGAAACAATGACATATGTTAGCTTAGTTTATTTCAATTGACTGATTTCTTTATATGAACTGTAACTCAGTAAAATCTTAGAAATTGTTGCATGTTGCATTTATATTCTTGTTCAGTCTATGATACGTTTGGTATGGTTACATAAGAAAGATAGATAGATAGATAGATAGATAGATAGATAGATAGATAGATAGATAGATAGATAGATAGATAGATAGATAGATAGATAGATAGATAGATAGATAGATAGATAGATAGATACAGTGGGGAGAACAAGTATTTGATACACTGCCGATTTTGCAGGTTTTCCTACTTACAAAGCATGTAGAGGTCTGTAATTTTTCATAATTCATAACATATACTAGAAAATGGGTGAAGGACATCCACAAAGTAACATACCATACAAAATGTAGTGTTTCAGATTTACATCCAGAATACGAAATGCCCTGAGACCAGGTTGCAACAACAAGCAGAGTTGTTAA
Source organism: Thymallus thymallus (assembly GCA_023634145.1). Taxonomy (NCBI): domain Eukaryota; kingdom Metazoa; phylum Chordata; class Actinopteri; order Salmoniformes; family Salmonidae; genus Thymallus; species Thymallus thymallus. The sequence goes on along the minus strand of CM042399.1, from coordinate 4,334,998 downwards.
GAATGAGAATTGTTCCACTGATCAGAATAAATAAAGTTAATAGATAATACATTCTCCTGGAGACAAGATTACATAAATCGTCCCCTAACCAAATTATGTGTTACAATCCGACAAAATGATTTTAGTCACAAATCAGGTCTCCCTACCAAACTTCCCTGCTAAAACATACTGTAGGTCTGTCTGCTAACTGTTCCTTGTCACAGCCTAAATAACAATCACCAAACTAGGGGACTAATGCAAGTGTGGATTAAATCGACTAGTACATGCTGTCAAAAAACAGTATTATGCAACAGGGATGGGAGTAGCAGCAAACTAATTGTGTTGACAACTTTCCACACCCAACAGTCGTACCGTGCTGCTCTTCTCACAGTTGTAGACCCTCCGCAGAGAACGCTCTCGCTCCACATTCACCGCACTTCTTGAGGGGCGTTACTTTAAAAACAAATGTATCCAATCCCCTTGATCCCTTGCACAACTAGACCAATCATATGCCTCAATGTGCTGCGGTTCACAGGACAACGATAGAGGTTCCGCTCGTGATGTTAAATTGCAGGCGCAGATTTTCCGGTTTCAAGCCAATTGAAGCACATTTGACTAATGGAATAATTAGACAAATAAAAGCAGTATTTTTCAATGCGTGACAGTATGAGGTGTGCCGTGAGAGCAGGGTCCAATGCGTGTCTCACGGCCAATGTGTGAGAGTTGTCAGCTCTGATGTGTGTGTTTTAGTCACAGTAATGTAAAGCCAGTGTTGAATATATGTTATTGAACGCAAAACTTCCCAATCTTGACAGAGGTGAATTCATTGCACCAATTCTGTTGCAAAACGTCTGTTGCAACAGAAACCGCTTTCACCAAACTTCCGTTTTGCCTTAAACGGAAGTTGTAGTTCAGTCATGTCTCTCTTAAAAAAACAAGCAGCTGGAAGAATTTAGAAGTAACAGTGGACTTCACTCCACTTTAGAGTGTAACAGTACACTTATTGCATTGTGTGCAGTCATCGACAAGGTATCCAACTTGTAGCACCAGTCGTGGAGATTTATTCTGATAGAAACAGCACACAATTGCACATCATGCAATGCACGCTGTTTTTGTGCTTGTTCACAGGGCAACGTAGTTACCAAAATAATACAACGATTGCACGTCATGCAATGCACGGCTCAGCATCCAACTCTGCACTTACGCACTGTACAAAATATACGACCCCCCCAACCAGACACAGTAAGTTACTAGTTAGCATTAGCTGGAATTCTCTACAACAAAATGCACAAAAAACACTGCATCTTATGTGTGATGTTCTAATAATATCTGCAAAGAAATTGATATAAATTGTTCATTCAAACCATGCGAGTATAAAAAGCACTTTTGACGTACAGTGCTTTACAACACACAACCTACCGCTGGTTTGGTGTGTTCATTGGGACGGTTGTAACTTAAACATCCTCCCTAGTAAGCAAGCCACCCAATAAGATGCCATGTTGACAAAACTAAAACCAAAACCCATTGGCTTAACAATAAAGTGTCAAGGGGAATCACCAATATAGCCCTGTTACAAGAGCATGGAAGAATTGATCATTTATAGATATGCAGCTTGTGCCAAACACTTCGCAAACGTTTCGATTGGAATGTCAAGGCTTAGAAACAATGGAATTCAAATAAACTGCAACTTCTGTTTAAGAACCCAAGAGCTTTTACTTCACGATTTCTTTTGCCAAACGTTTTGCATCAGAATCGGTGTAATAAATACACCCCAGATGTGCGTGGCCGTTTCACAAGATTCGGCAAGCAAAACCGAGAGTGAAGAGGTTAATACTGAACTGGCAGTGTAAAAGGCGTTACATGGTCAATCCGACTCCTGTATTGCCATGCAGCATTAAGAGCCCATTCATGATTGATCTGTAAAATGTGGTCGAAGGCGCTTTATGGATGGTATGGTGCAACTTCAAAGCCTCTGGAGCTCTGTCCCGCATCACCATGTGCCTCTCAAATGTAACAATTTGGAGGGCTCTGTAAAAGCTTAGCATTGACATGATTGGTTGACAGTAGAAGAAGGCGGGAGGTCCTATATGAAACACAAAGCCACTTCATTGACAACAGTTCTGCATTGCTTGGCAAAGTGCAAGAAGTATGAATGGCCTTCTTTAGTTTCAAAGGCAGGTGGGCAAGCCGTACAGAGCTTGATTTGTCCTCTGCATGCCTCCAGGCTCCTCAATTGCGTGCGTCACACCCGCCGTACGAAGCCTCCGTCCACGTTTTCGGATCAAGCATACATTTGCTTTGACGTAGTTACTTTTTCTTTTGTCCTTCCGTCTGCGAAAGTTCCTGGTTTGAAAACATGTGATAATAGTGCATTTCAAAGTCATAGCTTACATACGTCCTTGATTTGATCGGGGGCGATCAACTTCGAAGAAATAAAACACTATTTGGAATGGATGGTTACAAATGAAAACGTCACATCGCGCGGATCTTTTGTCTGTCAGCAATGCAACGGTAAGTCCGTGTAGGCTACCACCCCATTTCTTGATTATTACAAAAATATATATTTTAATCAGTTTAGTGACTTTGACATTCATACTTAGCAAATCAGTAGGCTATAGTCTATTAGAACGAGAATAGTATGGGTTAATGTCCCTTTTCCCCGAACCACTGTAGCCAGCGGGTAATATTTTATACTGGGCTACTGGGACAAAGACATGTGTGTTGTGAACAACATTAGCGCGAGCAACAATAGTGGACAGCGGTTTGCTTTAAAAATAAAAGTCCCCCATTTGAAACTGCGAAAAAGGATACCAATAGTGGATGCCACAATTGAACTAGAACAGTGGTTCCCAAACTTTTTATAGTCCCGTACCCCTTCAAACATTCAAGCTACAGCTGCGTACCCCCTCTAGCACCAGGGTCAGCGCACTCTCTCAAATGGTGTTTTTTGACACCATTGTAAGCCTGCCACACGATATATTTATTAAACATAATGAGTGTGTGTTTTTGTCACGACCCAGCTGGTGGGAAGTGACAAAGAGCCCTTATAGGACCAGGACACAATTAATAATAATCAACCATGTAGCTCTTTATTTAGCCATCTTACATATAAAACCTAATCATTTATCACACACGTTCTGTGCCTGTATTTAGTTTTCATGCTAGTGAGGACCGAGAATCCACTCACATATATACACTGGGGGCCAAAAGTTTGGAATATTACTCATTCAAGGGTTTTTCTTTATTTGCAAAATGTTTTACATTGTAGAACAGAACTATGATATAACACATATGGAATCATGTAGGAACCAAAAATCTCAAATTTGGACTCCAGACCAAAGGACACATTTCCACCGGTCTAATGTCCATTGCTCGTGTTTCTTGGCCCAAGCAAGTCTCTTCTTCTTATTGGTGTCCTTTAGTAGTGGTTTCTTTGCAGCAATTCAACCTTGAAGGCCTGATTCACACAGTCTCCTCTGATGTTGATGTTGAGATGTGTCTGTTACTTGAACTCTGTGACGCATGTTTTTGGGCTGCAATCTGAGGCTGGTAACTCTAATGAACTTATCCTCTGCAGCAGAGGTATTTCTGGGTCTTCCATTCCTGTGACAGTCCTCATGAAGCTGATTGAGAGAATGCCATGAGTGTGAAAAGCTGTCATCAAGGCAAAGGGTGGCTATTTCAAGAATCTCACATATAAAATATATTTTGATTTGTTGAACACTTTTTTTGGTTACTACATGTTTCCATATGTGTTATGTCATAGTTTTGATGTCTTCACTTTTATTCAACAATGTAGAAAATAGTGTAAATAAAGAAAAACCCTTGAATTAGTAATATTACAAACCTTTGGCAACCAGTGTATGTGGTTGCAAAGTGCGTCAGTGTCTTAACAGCTCGATTTGCCAAGGCTGGATACTCTGAGCGCAGCCCAATCCAGAAATCTGGCAGTGGCTTCTGATGAAATTCAATTTTCACAGAACCCATTGTTACAGTTTGGATGAGGCTCTCTTGTTCAGATATCGGTAAGTTGACTGGCCACATAACAAAATCATACAATGATGGAAAGACCTGTGTTGTCCTTGTTAAAGCAAACAGAGAAGAGTTCAAACTTCTTAATCATAGCCACATTGAACATAGATGCAGTGTCTTAGACCACTGCGCCACTTGGGAGTCAGATATAGTTGCGGAGAGTCCCTGTAATCCTAGATTCAGATCTTTTAGGTGAGAAAAAACAGCACCCAGATAGGCCAGTCGTGTGAGAAACCCGTCATCATGCAAGCGGTCAGACAAGTGAAAATGATGGTCAGTAAAGAAAACTTTAAGCCCGTCTATCTTTTTACAAAAACGTGTCAATACTTTGCCCCTTGATAACCAGCGCACTTCTGTATGTTGTAAAAGCGTTACATGGTCGCTGTCCATATCCTTACATAATGCAGAAAATACAGAAGAGTTCAGTGGCCTTGCTTTAACAAAGTTAACCATTTTCACTGTAGTGTCCAAAACATCTTTCAAGCTGTCAGGCGTTCCCTTGGCAGCTAGAACCTCTCGGTGGATGCTGCAGTGCACCCAAGTGGCGTCGGGAGCAACTGCTTGCACGCACGTTACCACTCCACTATGTCTCCATGTCATGGCTTTTGCGCCATCAGTACCGATACCAACGCATCTTGACCACCAAAGTCCATTTGATGTCACAAAGCTGTCCAGTACTTTAAAAAATATCCTCTCCTGTTGTCCTGGTTTCCAGAAGAGAATGTCTTCCTTAATTGACCACCGTAAACAGACACATTTCAGTAGAATGCATTCAGTTGTACAACTGACTAGTACCCCCACTTTCCCTTTCCTTAAACGTAACAGACACATACCAGGAGCTGTGCCAGGAGCTGTGCCAGGAGCTGTGCCAGGAGCTGTGCCAAGTCTGGTGACTCATCCAGCTGTAACGCATAGATTTCACTGGCTTTTTTGCGAAGCAGTAATTGTTTCAAAACATCTCCTGCCATGTCACTGATGCGTCGTGAAACAGTGTTGTTTGATGAAGGCGTTGTCTGTATAGTTTTTTTGGCCTTTTTCCCCAGCATCGTCCCAGCCATATCCACGGCAGCAGGAAGAATTAAGTCCTCCACAATAGTATGGGGCTTGCCTGTCCTAGCCACTCGGTAGCTCACCATATAAGATGCTTCTAGACCCTTCTTATTAATGGTATCTGTTGCTTTTATACATGTCTTACTACTCGAAAGGCGTCTTAATTCTCCCTCCAAAAACTGCCGTGGCTTATTTTTCAAATGGTCATGTTTTGTTTCTAAATGTCTGCGCAAGAGTGAAGGTTTCATCGAGTTGTGAGAGAGTACTTCTGCACATATAACACACTGTGGCTGAGGAAAGGCACTACTCCCAATATAAGTAAACCCCAAATCAATGTAGTTCTCATCATATTTGCGCCTCTTCGATGGTCCAACGTCCCTGTCTGTTGTTCGGTGCTTTCCCAGGTAAGGGGACAGTTTTGTGTGCTGCTAAATGTAGAACTACTGATGCTAGCAGTGGATGTGCTCGTAGAAACAGAACAACTTGTGTCATGGACAGGTGCAGGTGTAGTGCTGCTGATGGTACTACCAGTAGAGCTGGTATGTCTCTCTATAGACACGGGCCTTACTTTTTAAAAACCATTTATCCATTTTTAGAGCAAATGGAATTAGCAGCATCTGCGTTTGGCTTCATACGGACCGTTAGTGGAATTCCCTCGAGACAGTAACGGTTAATGTGATTGGATGTTAATTATTTGACTAGGCTACCTGTATTTGACATTTTTGTTATTTTCGTGAACACTAGATGGTTTAATTGTATATTTGGCAGTGAAACGAGGCTAGTCAGGCGAGGGGGGGGGGGGGGGGGGGGAACAAGCATCACCCAAATGTAAAGCCCTGTTGGACAATCTAAATGGACTGTTTGAAAATGTGAATGACATTTTTATTTGGCGTAAACCCCGACGGCATTGTGCCCTGGCCCCTGACCCCTGGGATGTAATGTTATATTCATTCAACAACAAGTCAAACATCTGAAATCGCACTGTGGATGTATTCAGGGGTGGAAAAAGTACCAACTGTCATACTTGAGTAAAAGTAAAGATACCTTCATAGAAAATGACTCAAGTGAAAGTCACCCAGTAAAATATTACTTGAGTAAAAGTCTAAAAGTATTTGGTTTTAAATATACTTAAGTATCAACAGTACATGTAATTGATAAAATATACTTAAGTATCAAATGTAAAAGTATAAATCATTTCAAATTATTTCTATTAATCAAACCAGACGGCACCATTTTCTTGTTTTATTTACAGATAACCAGGGGAACACTCCAACATTCAGACATAATTTACAAACTAAGCATGTGTGTTTAGTGGTACTTCTGGGTGTCAGGGAAAATGTATGGAGTAAAAAGTACAGTATTTTCTTTAGGAATGTAGTGAAGTAAAAGTTGTCTAAAGTAGAGATACCCAAAAAAAAACATAAGTAGTACTTGAAAATATTTTTACTTAAGTACTTTACACCACTGGATGTATTAGAATTCAGAATTGCATTGGGGGGCATACTTATATTGCAATATACAGCCTTACCTAGCCCAATATGTACTATTATGGAGCCAACCATTACTCCTTAAGGTCCAAGGACCTTAGGGATGGATAGAAATGTGCAGAATGGTTACCTGGAGGAAAATTGGGGAGGGTCATGCTTTTTCAATTTCAATCAAGGGGAGGGTTTAGTATATATTTTTTATCTAGTCCAGGGGAAATGAAATGTAAATATTTCTCAGTGTTTTAGAATGAGTTACTTTATATATTACACTGTGTTCCCGATGCCACTCCTCATCTCTGACTCTCCACTGTGTGAGTAGTATCAAGTACGCCTAGAGGCTATTTAATGTGATCTCAATCAAATGATCCTTAGCCTATAGGCTATGAAGTGCATGCTGGGAGAAGCACAGAGCAGAGTTATATAGATATCTGCTGGGATGGTGTAATAATACTAGACTGTATTACACACTGTAATGGATATTCCACCCTGAGCTCCGTCCTGCTCTGGTCTTACTGATCCAAAACGTTTTTGTGTGCTGCTTAACCAATGGCTGTGCTGCGTAGGTCTAGGATGGCAGGTCATGAGGGTCAAAGGTTTCTTTTCTGGTAATAATTTTTGATTAGGCCTAGTCCTAATTATGAGCGCAATTATATTGCGCTCATGGACAATCCTATAGCCTGTTCTGAATAGTTTGAGAAGGAGAATAACGTTGATTAAAAACAATATGTTTCAGTAATCGCATGAAGCCTTTGACATTCAGAGGCTGACTTTGCTTGGTAAGTAAGTAATCTAATTCTGTCACTATCAATTGATTTAAGCTGTTCACTTCCTGTACGATAGAAGATGTTTAAACTAGGGGAATCAAAACAAGTTCTTTAGTCACATGATCTATTCCAGTCTGACCCAGTTGTCATGTCAACACAGGTGTCAGTCACGAGGAACCCGCAACTAGTGGTGCACGACTCCAGAAGGTTTGGAGTCGACTCCTGCTCGACTCTCAGAACACACACACACCATCTCGTTATTGCAGAGTCCTACTAGGAAGACTGTATTTGCGTTCTAGAGAGGACTGGTTTGCGTAGCAACTTACAAAAGCCACATTTTCTTTGAATCCATGTGTATTAACTAGAATATTTCTAGTATCTGCTATGCGGTGCCTTGACAGATCTCCTGGGAAGATGCAGCGCGTTCTATTCGCCGATAAGCATGTTCCTGTGCCATATTATAGCTTAACTTGACGATGGGCTTTAAAAGCCTGGTGAAGGTTGTATAATTGAAATAATGGCCTAAAACCAGAGAGGACGAGGCAAACTAAACAGGTACGGTGTTTTCATAATCAACACTGTACGTTTTTCACGACTAAATAAATAAAAGACCAAACAATAACATTTTTATTAAACTTACCAGCGTGTCTATAATAAGACGTGCTGGTCAGTCAGCGCAGTCCTATATCCAGCCTACCCGACCACACGGAGGCGTCCGCATGGTCCTAAAGCATACCGCTGCCGATTTTGTGTATCACATTACAATGATAAAACTGGGGGCGGGGACAAAAATGCAATTTCAGAATGTGGGGGGGAGGGACACGACCTCTCCCCCCTTGTCCCTGCCTGTCCCCAGTGAAGGTATAAATACCTCATGATCTTAGTTCAGCTGTCATCAGAACTATAAGCTTGTCTAACTCCGTTGTTTGTAAACAATGCAATTGTAAACAAACAGTGTATAGCTTTAAAACATGATTCATATGATTATCTTGATCTCATGGATGGTGAGTCCTTGCATCCATAGGTGTGTCTGTCACAATGTGTCTCCAGTTGTAGGATATGTTGAAATTCAAGCCAAGTCAGAAGCAAGTGAATAGTGAAACACATTGTGATTGTGAGGTGTAGGGTAGTGTGTTTTTTTCCACTGCTTTTATTTGCATGTTTTGGCCTACACTGAAGTTATTGGAACAATGGTTCTCTGTTTATCCAAATTATATCACAGTTTGAGTGCAATCATTTTCCCCAATTATACATGTTATATTAGGATTTGTATTGAAAAGCTGTTGTTAACTCCACAGATTAACCTCTTCGCTGTATCAGGGTTCGATCTGGGCCCTAGGTCGACTGCAGTCTTTGACCCCAGGTGTGAAGCAGCTAGCTGTCCTAGCTGAACACTAGGAGGGCCTACGTTTTGTTTTGGGGAGAATGCGAGGTACAGGTGGAAGTGGGGTGCCCCCAAACCCCCCTGTAGCCAGAAACCACAACAACAGTCCTGGAAACTCGGGTTCCCAGTATGCCTTGTGTGCCCTGGGGGTGGGGCTGGTTGCCCTGGGCATCGTCATGACCGTGTGGAGCGTGGTGCCCTCCGACACGGTCGGGAACGACAGCAGTGGCACTGGAGGAGGGAACCCCAAACCGGACAACAGGGGCAGGGCTTCGTCTGTGGCCTTTGTGCTGGTCGGGGCTGGGGTGGCCATGCTCCTGCTGTCCCTGTGCCTGGGTATGAGGAACAAGCAGCGGGAGCAGCGAGCTCTTCAAGAGGCCCAGACTCTGGGGACAGACAACGTAGCTGCCAGTGAGGAGGACGGAGAGACGTGAGTACTGTAGCTACTGAAGAAAAATGGAGCTAGTTTCTGACCAGGGTTCATTGCAGGCGTGGCCAATCCCTTTATTGCTTTACTGACCTTCACCTGCTCCTAGATGTTTCACGTCACGTGATGTCATCAGTGTTTCCGGATAATGTCATCGGAAACACTTATCTTTACTACAAAACATAGACACCATAGATACACATATGTTGATTTTGGGGTGGTGCTGGAGATGATGAATATATAAATAAATATTTAACCAGGTAGGTCAGTTGAGAACAAGTTCTCAGTTGCAACTGCGACCTGGCCAAGACAAAGCAAGGCAGTGCGACACATGTACAGCTTATCCAAGTAGTTAGTTGGTTTGTTCGATCATGTGAATGACTTTGCTTTAGCTGGAGCGGGTGCCTTCACCAACACTGGGCCACTGCTAAAACGATTGCTTACCCGTGTTTAAGTGCTTTGAGTCTTAATCTATCTATAGTAGTTTCTTTAACTTTTCACTTAAAGTCCACTGACGTAACACACATTTATCTGGACAGCTGTTTTTAACACTACAGACAGCAGAGCCTACAGTACACAGTAGAAACAATGTAGAAGATAAACAGAATCCATTCTGAATTGCACAGTTATTTGTGTGTGTGTGTGTGTGTGTCAACAGGGCCGAGGAGCGAGCCCAGAGGTACACCGTGCCCAGCTACGAGGAGGCAGTGGGCAGCGGCCGATACCCCATACGCCAGAACCACCTGCGCCACAGCTCCTCCCAGCTTCCCTCCTACGACGACCTGGTGGATGATGTGCCGATAGAGGTCGCCCCGATGCCGCCCACGTCCCCTGACCCTCCCTCATCTGCGCCTAACCACCGCGCTGGGCGAACAGACCTCAATCTCCTCCCCTTTAAAATCCAGAGGATTAAATCCGAGACGATCCATATGAAGGACACTGATAACTCTCAACCGCCGGGAGGGATGAGTATTGAGCCCCTCACTCCACCACCAATGTACGAGGATAAAGTGCCCCAGCTCTGAGACTTGGTGCCTTCTAGGTAGCAGGGTACTGCAACCTCTTGAGTCTGTCTACGGGTGGACTGGTTATGCAGATGACCCCTTGTCATGAATCTGTGGCTTAATCATCTCCATGGCACTTGGTCATGCTTACCTGGCTTTTTTAGACCTGAGAGCACAGTTCCAAACGTGAGGCACTGGGATTTGATTGTAATTTTGGGTCGACACTGTTGCTGGACAGAGAGCACACTTCCGATTTCAGATTGCGATTACAAGGACATTGAATCTAACAAGGTCGTTGAAGCTCGGTTCAAAGGATCAATACAACTGGGAAAAATACTCACTCAATGACTTTACAATGAGCCCTGTTCCAAATCACATTTCTATGCAGTTGACCATGTTTTTACACACCTGCTGATTTTAATTTCAAGCTCCATCTTCATCCTCAGTCAAGTCAGGCATGGTGTGCTAAATGTATTATTATTTATCTTCTTGTGTCCTGTACAGATTCTTAGACCGCTGCTCCTCGCACTTTGAGAGAGGTGCTATTTGGCGACTGAATTAATGGCGTTACACAGACAGTGTTTGTGCGTTGCCGCCTGTGTTGTCTATAAAAATTGAGGAAGAGGCTGAGGCTCGTGGATAGTTGGAAGCCTTTGCCCTGTAGCCATGGCGAAATGTGTTTGGGCTCTGAAGGCAGTAGTGTAGTCCAGTTCATTTCTGTTTTATGCCCAATAGAGGACAAGACTCTTTTTCTGAGCTGCTGGGAGAACGGCATCCATCACACTTGAACTATGCAGCAATACCAGCTCCTTGACTGTCAGCACGGTTTTCATTAGGACTATTCAGAGAACGAAGTTGTTGGGTTTGACCCCATTTTGTTTAGTGGAGCGAGAAGGCATCAGTGCCTTTTTTTATCTCTGTAGTTTATTTGTTTCATGCTCATCAGACTATGGAAATGAGCAAATCCATGCAGTATTCGGAATTCCAGAATGTTATTTTCTTATCATATGGATGCTGTTTTCCGATTGGATGTCATGTTGATGAACTTGTTCTGTAGGTGGGAACTCAAACAGTAAACAATAGTAGCCTTCTTGGCATAAGTAAACCGTTAAATTAGCATTTGCTCACAGAATGCTATATCTATGCACACAATAATAATAATAATATTTTTGAAGAGGGAACTTTTTGTACTAGTTTGTACATGTAGTTTTCTATCGGCTCTGAATACAGTCTGTTCTTTCAATATTGTTGATAGTCTCTGTAGTTGTCATGCCTTTGCAGTGTTGTCTGTACCTCCGTGTATGTGGGACCATTTTATACTGCAAGGAAGCAGTGGCTTTATTACCACCATTTTCTGTACTTAAAGGGACACTACACTCTAAAATGAAAGTTAGTCAGATGTTTTTCAAACCTCAAGTGGCCTTATGTTGAAAGAAGTCTATGTCCGACATCGGAGATCCAACGATATGTCACAACTTCAATTGAATGGAAAAGATGAGCACCAGAGATCTGTTTATGAATGGAAAAGATGAGCACCAGAGATCTGTTTATGAATGGAAAAGATGAGCACCAGAGATCTGTTTATGAATGGAAAAGATGAGCACCAGAGATCTGTTTATGAATGGAAATGATGAGCACCAGAGATCTGTTTATGAATGGAAATGATGAGCACCAGAGATCTGTTTATGAATGGAAATGATGAGCACCAGAGATCTGTTTATGAATGGAAATGGTGCTAAACCTTTCCATTGATTTGGGGATGATATCTGTATACACAATCAATGGTGTTGGAGACGGATCAATCTTCACATTAGACTTCTTTTTGAGGTAAAAAAAAAAAAAAAAACGCCTGACAACTTTGAATTTGGGTTGTAATGTTTCTCTCAACCCAGCTGTGTATATGTAACTTTTACATTATTTGTACTGGAAAGAACATGACTGGCTTATATAACTAATACCTTTTTTGAATGTTTTTGTACGAGAATAATTCTGGGAGTTGAGTTTGAAAATTGTGAGAAATAAAAGGAGATGTTTGTACACAAATGGTTGCAATAGGTCTTGTAACTGGTAACTCATTTTCAGTACGCATACTAACATGTGTTTCTGGGAAAGCTTTAATCATAGCAATGCCATACATTCTGTAATTTAATATTGTTGAGATAATGTAGGTGATATCACATTTTATTGGTCACATACACATGGTTAGCAGATGCTTGTGTTTCTAGCTCCGACTGTGCAGTAATATCTAACAAGTAATATCTAACAGTTTCACAACATGTACTCAATACATGTAAATTCCTATCTAGCCTGGTCCCAGATCTGTTTGTGCTGTCTGTCTTGCAAACTCCTATGGTAATTAGGTGGCCAGACCGTAAAAACAGATCTGGGACCAGGCTAGGAGATCTGTACTTTTCCACTATACTATTCACCTCTCCTTGGTTACTGTGAAGCTGATATTAAGAGGAAACGAGGCATGAGTGTGCACTTTTTCCTCTTCCCTTACCACTAGAGGGAAGCAAGGTGAGAGTACTGTAACTTTTCCAATTCATTTGATAACTAGTCACCATAGTATTCAACCTTTATTTTAACTTGGCAAGTCAGTTAAGAATACATAGTTATTTACAATGACGGCCTACCTACAGGGTCAGCCCCGGGAGAAAACTAGGGTTAAGTGCCTTGCTCAAGGACACAGACAGGTTTTTCACCTTGTCGGTTCAGGTATTCAAACCAGCGACCTTTCGGTTACTGGCCCAACGTTCTAACCGCTAGGCTACCTGCCACCCTAAAAGTAGTATTTGTATTTCCTGATCAGGTATTGTCCTCCTGGCCCTATTGGCGTCCTTTTACCATTTCATCACATCCATTTAGAAACAAGACACTACTTCCCCTTAAGCTTTCGAAATGTAAACCATTAAATCAAATTGTATTTGTCACATGCGCCGAATACAGCAGGTGTAATAAACCTTACTGTGAAATGCTTACTTACCTTAACCATCAATGCAGTTCAAGAAAGAGTCAAAGTAAATAGTCCAGGTGGCCATGTGATTAATTGTTCATCAGTCTTATGGTTTGGGGGTAGAAGCTGTTCAGGAGCCTTTTGGTCCTAGACTTGGCGCTCCGGTACCGCTGGCCGTGCGGTAGCAGAGAACAGCCTATGACTTGGGTGACTGGAGTCTTTGACCATTTTTAGGGCTTTCCTCTGACACCACAAGTCAAAAGTTTTAGAACACCTACTCATTCAAGTGTTTTTTATGTTTTACATTGTAGAATAATAGTGAAGACATCAAAGCTATGAAATAACACATGGAATCATGTAGTAACCAAAATTATTAAAATAGCCGCTCTTTGCCTTGATGACTGTCACGAACGGAAGAAGTGGCAGACCAACACGCAGTGCTGAAATAGTTCGACATATTTTATTAATACCGAACTGAAAACAACAACAACGGTTCCTAACACCTACTTCCAAATAATGATCCACCCCAAAACAGGAAAAACACATGACTAAAATATGGCCCCCAATTAGAGGCAATGCGAAACAGCTGCCTCTAATTGGGGACCAACATATATACTAGACCTGTCAGGCTCTGATAGGTACTTTATTGATCCCAGAGGGGAAATTTCTTCGTCAAGCAGCTACGAAAAAACACAGGACAGGTGCAAAATGCCAGAACAAAAATACACAAAAGACGGATACATAGAGCGGCAGTATGAAAAAGTATAGAAATACAAGAAGTCTGGAGTGCAAAAAAGCTATAAAAAAGACATTGCATAGTATGGGTGGATGGCTGAATATGTACACTATACATTGTTACAGAGTGTTAGGTGCAAGTTGATATAGATAAATAAGGAGTATTTGCATGGTTAACTATACTATACAGGTCGATGGCAGAGAAATACTTCAATAGCTAAATGTGTGTATGATATAAGTGAGGGTAATAATAGTTTACTTAATATACCGTCTGGTTAAATGAACAGGTAAGTGAATATTTGCATGGTTACATTAACTGTACAGGTAAATGACAGGAAGAGATACTTAAATAGCTTAAAATACAGTCCTTAGTGCGCAGGGTTTATTTACAGATAAATGCACGTATTGCACATTCGATATACTAAAAGCAATGAGAAAAGATACAACTGACAGGATAGTAATATGCATTCTAAAACTATTGACCGGTAGTGTAGGTCCTGGATGGCATATACACTACCCTCTGTAGCGCCTTACTGTCTGATGCCAAGCAGTTGTCATACCAGGCGGTGATGCAACCGGTCAGGATGATCTCGATGGTGCAGCACTAGATCTTTTTGAGGATCTGGGGACCCATGCCCTCTTCACAACTGTCTTAGTGTGTTTGGACAATGACAGTTTGTTGGTGATGTGTACGCCAAAGGAACTTGAAACTCTCTGTACTACTGTGTACATTTGAAATGTATAATCAATGCAGTCAAATGCCTTTGCACTGGCATGACCCACCACTCAGTAGGCTACCTGTTGTTATATTGCATGTGAGCCTTGTTCAGACATCTATATGCTGTACATTTGTTATAGGTATTGTTAGTTGGTGAGGATTGGCATCTGTAGCTGTAGACCATACTACACTGAACAAAAATATAAACGCAACATGCAACAATTTCAAGAGTTAGTTCATTTTAGAAACTCAGTCAATTGAAATAAATTCATTAGGCCCTAATCTATGGCTTTCACATGACTGGTCACAGAAATGTTAAAAGAAAGGTAGGTGGAGTGGATCAGAGAACCAGTCAGTATCTGGCGTGACCACCATTTGCCTCATGCAGCACAACATCTCCTTCACATAGTTGATCAGGCTGTTGATTGTGGCCTGTGGGATGTTGTCCCACTCCTCTTCAATTGCTGTGTGAAATATTCAGCTTCCAGGAATTGTGTACAGATGCGACATGGGGCTGTGCATTATCATGCTGAAACATGATCGTGGAGGATGAATGGCACGACAATGGGCCTCAGGTTCTCATCATGGTATCTCTGTGCATTCAAATTGCCATCGATAAAATGCAATTGTGTTCGTTGTGCGTAGCTTATGCCTGCCCATACCATAACCCCACTATGTGGCACTCTGTTCACAACGTTGACATCAGCAAACCGCTCACCCACACAACGCCATACACGCTGTCTGCCCTCTGCCCGGTACAGTTGAAACCACGATTAATCTGTGAAGAGCACACTACTCCAGTGTGCCAGTGGCCGTCGGAGGTGAGCATTTGACCACTGAAGTCTGTTATGATGCCTAACTGCAGCACGAAGATGAGACTGTTTCTGACTATTTTTTGGTTGTGTAAACCACAGTTTCATCAGCTGTCCAGGTGGTTGGTCTCAGACGATGGTCTGCGGTTGTGAGGCTGGTTGGATGTACTGCCAAATTCTCTAAAATGACATTGGCTTATGGTAGAGAAATGAACATTACATTCTCTTGCAGCAGCTCTGGTGGACATTCCTGCAGTCACCATGTGTGGCATTGTGTTGTGTGACAAAACTGCACATTTTAGTGTCCTTGTATTGTCCCCAGCACAAGGTGCACCTGTGTCTTGATATGCCACACCAGTCAGGTGGATGGATTATCTTTCCAAAGCAGAAATGCTCACTAACAGTGATGTAAACAAATGTGTGCACAACATTTAAGAGAAATAAGCTTTTTGTGCGTAAGGAACATTTCTGGGATCTTTTATTTCAGCTCATGAAACATGGGACCAACACTTTACATGTTGAGTTTATATTTATGTTCAGTGTATTTACCAAGAGTTTTTAACATTCATCTACACTGGGGGCCTGTAGGGGCCTGACTGAGGCCTGGTCTCTGACTCCCTCTAGGGGGAGTGCTACGGCCCACAGCCCGGAGCCTCCAGCTACGGCCCACAGCCCGGAGTCTCCCGTGACGGTCCAGAGCCCGGAGCCTCCCGTGACAGTCCAGAGTCCGGAGCCTCCTGTGACGGTCCGCTCCACCGGTGCCTAGTCCGGGGTCGGTAGCCAGCACAGCTACGTGGCTGGAGAGCGTCTCTGCGTTGGTGCCCAGGCTGTGCACAGCGTTCAGTCCTGCTGGGGAGTCGGAGCTCCTCAGCTTGCCCAGTCCGGGGCCGGTAGCCAGCGCAGCTACGTAGAGGGAGAGCTTCTCTGCGCTGGTGCCCAAGCTGTGCACAGCGTTCAGTCCTGCTGGGGAGTCGGAGCTCCTCAGCGTGCTGGTGCCCAGTCCGGGGCCGGTATCCAGCCCAGCTACGTGGTTGGAAACATTCTCCGCCCAGCGCCAGAGATGTCCGGTCCATCGGTGCCCAGTCCGGGACCAGCCCCTCTCCAGAATCGGAGGCTCCCACACCAGGGTCCGGACAGGACTTGGTGGGTAAGGGGAGTACTGAGGGGGTTTCCATTGACCCGGGCTCCGGAAAGGATCGGGCGTGTAACGCAGAGGCAGGGAGGAAACTGCCTTCGATGCCTGCGTCGCGCACGATGCCAGAGCCGGAGCCTCCACAGACAACCTCCCCAGTACTCCGCCATTTTACCCCATTTTATTTTTGGGGTGTTGTGTTTAGGACTGTGTGTTTTTTGTTTAAGGGGGAATATCGCGGTCGCGAGGGGTACTGTAAGGGCCTGACTCCCTCTAGGGGGAGTGGGATGGCCACAGTCAGGTCCTGACAATCACAGGGTGGGCGTTGGGTTTGAGTTGATCCCCAATTAGAGGCAGCTGTCTTGTGTTGTCTCTAATTGGGGATTCTATTTCAGTTCCACTGTGTGTCACCTGGGTGTTGATTCTTGTGTGTTTGTTCAGTATTGTTTCTGTACTCCAGTTCACGGTCTCTACCTCTCCTTTGTTTTCGGTTTGTGTTTTATATATCGATAATAAAAGGAATGTCGCTCCACCAGTCTGAGGTGAGAGAAGACATCATGTTGTAGACCAGTCTGATAGAAGACATCATGTTGTAGACCAGTCTGATAGAAAACATCATGTTGTAGACCAGTCTGATAGAAGACATCATGTTGTAGACCAGTCTGATAGAAGACATCATGTTGTAGACCAGTCTGATAGAAGACATCATGTTGTAGACCAGTCTGATAGAAGACATCATGTTGTAGACCAGTCTGATAGAAGACATCATGTTGCGCCTCGTCCCGTCTTTACGCACCGTGACAGGGTCAAAAGTTTGAAATATTACTAATTCAAGGGTTTTTCTTTATTTGCACAATTTTTTACATTGTAGAATAAAAGTGAAGACATCAAAACTATGACATAACACATATGGAGAAGTGAGAAGTGATGCAATACCATGCATTTGTTTTCCTTCACAACTAAATGGAATATTCTCAATTAGAGGTAACCTAACCTTAGCTAGCCTAGCTGGACTAGCTGGGTAAGTTAGCTAGCTAGCTAACATTACAGTCCTGTATTGAACTCTGAAAGCCATCAGCTAAATCATAAAGCTATTTGTTGGTATACACACTGGCAATCAATTTCACTTATGCAATGGTAGTCAATGCTAGACTGTTAAATATTTTCAGCAGAGTAAACTTGTTTGTTTGTTCGTTCTATCGTTGACTGACGTTAGCTAACGTAAGCTAGATAATACATTTAGTGGGGTGTTTAAATTGTGTATTGTTCTGTATTTTGTTGTAGGTGGTACATAATTTCGATTCTACCAGCATGTGCTTCCAACCCCTAGCTCTGCACAAGGTGAAGGTGAGTTGGCCAAAATATTTCCAAGCTGACGGCTAAGATAGCTCAATTTACAGTAAGCATGGTATAAACATGAATTGGGTATTTAGTCTACCCCTCTTCTCTTTTTACCTTTTGTTATTGTAAAACTCAAGTTATCTGAAGTCATTCCACAGTGCCCTGCAGAAAACTACTAGACACTATTTTGAGATGAGGAAGGGGGTTTTGGTTGTGCTTAGACAGTAAATGTATTGTAGTGTATGAGAGCGATTGAGGTGCCATTTCTCCTCAATATCCCATGCACAACAATTCATACTGTGTAAGAACTTCCTTCCTAAGACTTTTCACACATTCTTTAGCCCCCCCTCGCCCAGTAAGTTCAGTGAATACTCGTAAAGCTGTGGGAGGAGTGTTGTCATGATCAAACTGCCATTCCTCATGAGTCATCTGCTTGAAATCCAGCATAAGGCACCATACGGTATAGTCTGTAAGACAAAAAACTAAAACAATTGTACAGTTTGAACAGCAGTTGAACCATGCCAGCATAATATCAACATTAGGCTAGCCTAGTTGAACATGCATACATGTGCCCAGGCACAGAGATTACATTTACAAAAATGTCTAGCACTAAATGGGAATAGATATGTTATAACCCTCAGCCTTTGTACAGTGACCAGACCTTACAAATGAGCCTAGATAGGTAGGCAGACAGTATCTACCTACAGCCATGTCTATCAGGCATGCTTAGGCTTTTTTTTTTTTTGTAAAACCAGCTTCAGTTTTTCAGCTCACTGTTTGCTAGTAAACTTAGCTAGCTTGCTGGCTATGCAATACTTGTTATTTGTTTGGAATACTATCTTACTGCCAGACCCTGACTGCAGGGAGTCCTCTGGACAACTCTATGTTGTCTTGGGGTTGCGGTCAGGGCCTGATAGTAGGGTTGTTTAGACGACTCTATGATGTTGGTTTTTTGTGTTGGTCCCCAATTAGAGGCAGCTGCATTACGTTGTCTCTAATTGGGATCCTATTTAAGTTGATGATTTTCCCACCTGCATTGTGGATCTTTGTTTTGTGCATGGTGCACATCGGTTCATGGTTGCGTTCTCTCCTTTGTTGTTTTGCAATATATAATAAAAAATGTCTATTCACTATAGCTCTGCGCCTCGTGTCCTGCCTTCTCAACGTGACAGAAAACTCCACCTCACCAGGACCGCGCAGAGCTAGACGGTGGAAGAACTCCTTGGAGGTAAGGAGCTGGTCTCTGAGGAGGAGTACTACCACTGTCTGGCCCTGGACCCACCATCTAATCCAGGGCAGTGGCGATCAAAAGGCCAGGCCCCACAAACCGCCCTGAAGAACCCCTATACAACTTTTGGGGGAGGGGGAGTGGAGAGGATCCCCTGCCGCGACACTTGTGGGGGTTCATGGATGAGCCCCTACAGTCATGGGAGCAGGAGTACCCCCAGGAGTCGGATGGGGACGACGAGATGCTCCTGTTCCCCAACTCGTGGGGGCTCGTGGAAGAGCCCCTGCAGAGCCGGGTTCAGCTGAGGAGGGAGGACGACTGGGGGAGACTGCGACCAGTGGCCCCCAGAGGGTTTTTTCAACCAGCCCATGGAGGAAAAGGGGAGGTGGTGGAGGGCTCGGCTGGAGCTGAGACCTTCCAGCCCGGGAGCAGGAACCAGCCAGAGGGAGGACGAGGGGTTTGAGAACCGCTGGGGAGGATGTAGACGGAACATCTGGCGGCTCTCTTCCCAGACGTAGAGAAGGTGGAGGAGGCAGGGCCCAGCCCGGTTCCTCAAGCGCTGGTCCCCAGCCCGGTACCTCCAGTGCCGTTCCCCAGCCCGATGCCTCCAGTGCCGGCTCCTCGCACCAGAGTCCTTGTGTCGATCCCCAGCCCGGTACCTCCAGTGCCGGTTCCTCGCACCAGGCTTCTGGTGGCGATCCACAGCCCGGTACCTCCAGTGCCAGTTCCCAGCCCGGTACCTCCAGTGCCGGCGCCTCGCACCAGAGTTCTGGTGGCGATCCACGGCCCGGTACCTCCAGTGCCGGTTCCCAGACCGGTACCTCCAGTGCCGGTCCCCAACCTGGTACCTCCAGTGCTGGTCCCCAGTCCGGTACCGGCGCCTTGCACCAGGGTTCTGGTGGCGATCCACAGCCCGGTACCTCCAGTCCCCAGACCGGTACCTCCAGTGCCTGCTCTGGCACCCTGTTCTGGTCCGGAGCCTCTCACTGCTCCAGCACCCTGTCCTGGTCCGAGGGCGGAGCCCAATCCTGCTCCGGTGCCCAGTCCTGCACCGGAGGCGGAGCTTCCAGACCCGGTGTCCAATCCTGCTCTGGGGCCGGAACCGCCGCCACATCCTTGGCTGTATCCGGAGCCTCCACCGACGCTGGCGTCCCTCCCCCCTTGGGTAGGCCTTGGTTGGGAGGCCATGTCAGGAGCCCCTTGGCGGTGTCACGGTCGTGAGGAAGGAAACGAGTTGCAGAGCGAAATGGACATGCAGTCATGTTTATTGAACAAGAACGAACACCATTAACTGGTGACTAGTACTCACATATACAGCCAACTCAATTGCGAATTGCTTTTTCTCCTTGCTCCTTCTGGATGCGCACAACCCTTTCTACAGAGAGACAGAGAGGAACAGGGAGCTCCAACGGGTCTTATTGGGTCGGGGAAACTGCAATTTGCATTCACGTTCCACTGTTTCAAAACCCATGGTTGACATGCTGGTTTTAATTTCACAGAGCATTACATTTAGCAAAAGCAGACCGAGACAGCCTCTTGTACGTTTCGCTGCCAGCTTCTGCAGCAGTGGTATCAACTGTTGAAATAAGATTGAGGTGATGGCATGCACACTTTTGATGCCTTGGTAACATAGCATCCCTCTCTGTTTGAGCCGGGTGTTTGAGTAGGCTAAACTAACTGTTGGATAGCCATAGACAGCAAGCTAACATAGCATCTCTCTCTGTTTGAGTAGGCTAAACTAACTGTTGGATAGCCATAGACAGCTAGCTAACATAGCATCCCTCTGTTTGAGTAGGCTAAACTAACTGTTGGATAGCCATAGACAGCTAGCTAACATAGCATACCTCTCTGTTTGAGCCAGGTGTTTGAGTAGGCTAAACTAACTGTTGGATAGCCATAGACAGCTAGCTAACATAGCATCCCTCTCTGTTTGAGCTGGGTGTTTGAGTAGGCTAAACTAACTGTTGGATAGCCATAGACAGCTAGCTAACATAGCATCCCTCTCTGTTTGAGCCAGGTGTTTGAGTAGGCTAAACTAACTGTTGGATAGCCATAGACAGCTAGCTAACATAGCATCCCTCTCTGTTTGAGCCAGGTGTTTGAGTAGGCTAAACTAACTGTTGGATAGCCATAGACAGCAAGCTAACATAGCATCCCTCTCTGTTTGAGCCAGGTGTTTGAGTAGGCTAAACTAACTGTTGGATAGCCATAGACAGCTAGCTAACATAGCATCCCTCTGTTTGAGTAGGCTAAACTAACTGTTGGATAGCCATAGACAGCTAGCTAACATAGCATCCCTCTCTGTTTGAGCCAGGTGTTTGAGTAGGCTAAACTAACTGTTGGATAGCCATAGACAGCTAGCTAACATAGCATCCCTCTCTGTTTGAGCCGGGTGTTTGAGTAGGCTAAACTAACTGTTGGATAGCCATAGACAGCTAGCTAACATAGCATCCCTCTCTGTTTGAGCCAGGTGTTTGAGTAGGCTAAACTAACTGTTGGATAGCCATAGACAGCTAGCTAACATAGCATCCCTCTCTGTTTGAGCCAGGTGTTTGAGTAGGCTAAACTAACTGTTGGATAGCCATAGACAGCTAGCTAACATAGCATCCCTCTCTGTTTGAGCCAGGTGTTTGAGTAGGCTAAACTAACTGTTGGATAGCCATAGACAGCAAGCTAACATAGCATCCCTCTCTGTTTGAGCCAGGTGTTTGAGTAGGCAAAACTAACTATCTGCATTCCCTAGCTAAATAAGTGAAAGTGGAAGTGAAAGAAATACAACAAATGCTTCTCCATAATTTTTGAATAAATTAATTTGTTCAAAACTATTAAACTATTGTCTTTCTCTCTCTTTAAATGAAATGCTCACCACATTTTATTCACTGCAGTGCTAGTGTCACGTTGTATAAATTAAAGGAGACAGGCACAGGAATAAGTAAGGGGTTTTATTTCCTACCCAAAAACAAAGCATGCATATATATATATATATATATATATATATATATACTGTAAAGAGCGAGGTGTAAACTCTACATAAATCACGGGACGAGACCCGTAATAACAAGTGCCCCATTAACACGCAGCACGAAAGCCGCTATGACAAAGCACAGGTACTCAAAAGGCCAAACAACGGTGTAACAGAGGGCACATATACTGTATAAACGCTCCTAATAAGGAGAATATGGGAAGCAGGTGTGCGTAATGACAGTTCAGTGAGGCCTAGAGGCCGGTGACGTAGAACTCCCAAACTGGTGCACGGAATGAGCAACGGTACCGGAGGGATCCGTGACAGCTAGCCAGCTGTAGCTTATGCTTTCAATACTAGATTAATTATCTGATCCTTTGATTGAGTGGACAATATGTCAGTTCATGCTGCAAAAGCTCTGAAAGGTTGGAGGACATCCTCCGGAAGTTTTTATTCATAATTACTGTGTAAGTTTATGGAAGGTGGTGAGAACCATGAGCCTCCTAGGTTTTTTACTGAAGTCAATGTAGTCAGAGGAGGACGGAAGCTAGCTGTCCTCCGGCTACACCATGGTGCTACCCCAGACAGTGCTGTTAAGGCTACTATAGATCTTCATTGCAAAACAGTGTTTTCTTCATCCTCCGAGGAGCCTCCACTGTTTCTAAATAGTATGTAGTACAATTAGTAAACAGTATGCAGTTTAAGTAAGTTGTAGGCAAGCCAGATTTTGGACACAGACAGTTTAATGGTTGTAATATGAGAGAACTGAGGATGGATCAATAACAGTGTTACTCCATAATACTAATCTAAATGACATAGTGAAAAGAAGGAAGCCTGTACAATATAAAAAATTCCAAATATGCATCCTGTTTGCCACAGGGCAGTTAAATAATACTGCAAAAATTTGGCAAATAACCCAACTATGTCCTGAATACAAAGCGTTATGTTTTTGGCAAATCCAACACAACACATCACTGAGTACCACTCTTCATATTGTCCAGCATGGTGGTGGCTGCATGTTATGGGTATGCTTGTAATCAGCAAGGACTAGGGAGTTTGGGGGATACAAAAGAAACAGAATAGAGCTAAGCACAGTAACAATCCTAGAAGAAAACCTTGTTTAGTCTGCTTTCCATCAGACATTGGGAGACAAATTATTTAATGAAATACAGATCTCATTTACGTAAGTATTCTCTTTGCTATGACACTCCATATTTAGCTCAGGTGAATTCAATTTTCTTTGATCACCCTTGATTGTAGTCCACCTGTGGCCAATTAATTTGTTTGGACGTGATTTAGAAAGAAACACACACGTCTATATAAGGTCCCACAGTTGACAGTGCATGTCAGAGCAGAAACTATATAATGAATTCCAAGGAACTGTCCGTAGATCCTATACAGTGTCTGGGGATAAAACAAGTTCTATAGTGTTGAAAGAGTGGTCTCAATCATTAAAAAATATGGAACTACCCAGACTCTGCCAAGTGTTGGCCGTCCGACCAAACTGAGCAACCAGGCAAGAAGGACCTTGGTCAGGGAGGTGACCAAAAATGCAATGACCACTCTGACAGAACTACAGAGTTCCAGAAGGACAACAGTCTCTTCAGCATGAGCAAACTCTTTGGCCTGTCTGGAGAAAACCAGGCACAGCTCATCACCCGTCTAACACCATCCCTACCATGATGCACGGTGGTGGCAGCATCATGCTATGGGGATGCTTTTCAGGTACTGGGAGACTGGTGCAGATAAAGGAAACAATGAATGGAGCCAAATGCAGGCAAATCCATGATGAGAACCTGCTTCAGAGTGTAAACAACCTTAGACTGGGGCGAAAATTTACTTTCCAAGGTCACAATGACCCCAAGCATACAATCAAAGCAATAATGGAATTGCTTCAAAACAAGAATGTGAAAGTCATTGAGTGGCCCAGGCAAAGTCCATACTTGAATCCCATTGATAATTTGTGGAAAAAATTGAAGATTGCTGTTCACCGCCGCTCCCCATCTAACTTAACAGAGCTTGAGAAAAGCTGCATGGAAGAATTGGAGAAACTCCCCAAATCCAGATGTGCAAAGCTGATTCAGACATACGGATGATATTGTTGTATGGTGGCATTATACATTTTGTATATATGTAGTGGTGTAATAATGTTATATGATATTTTGTTTTATATGTAATGTAAGTGCTTTAATGTGTTGGACCCCAGGAAGAGTAGCTGCTGTCTTGCTACTTGTGAATGTCTGACCGTTGCATCCAAAAATAAACTGCTCACATTGAGGACATAACGTCGTAAAGACTGTGTTTGAGCAAAATGTTTCTGTGAAAAACAGTGTGTTCAGCTCAAACGCTGACTGTTGCGTCAATCATAACTGAACATTCTAATGAAGCATTGTCATGACACCGGTTTGAGCGTATTGCCGTGTGTTCGCAAGCAAAGGGTTACATTCCACATTCCACTCGTTCACAAAGAGGCAGAAACGATTAGAACTCTGATCCAGAATGACAATTGCAAACTCAATAAGTTGGTAAACGCTAATTAACAAAATAAAAAGGTGAGTAAATGCTATTTCACAAATTGAAAATGTGCGGAAACTGTGTTTACGTGCGTTCACCCTCCACTACATCCCTGGAAAACACAAAGAAACACATTTACAATAAGACCTAAAAACATACAGCCTAATGATAGAATACATACCGTGAAGTATATTATCCCTCTGACAAGTATGAATTAGGCTGTTTGAGAAGGTTTGAATCCTAAACAACTTGTCTATATTGTTTGAAGTACAATAGACCAACGTAGCTACTGTAATAGGTCAAAGGTGTATGCTGGAAAACCTTGGTAGAGGATGGGTGGAGTAGGCATTGTGGCGCTCGTGAATTTCCTTTCTTTTTCAGCTTCAGACCAAGGCTTACTTCTTCTTACTTAAAACTGTTTTTGTGTTAAATTTCCATGGTTGTTGTACACCATTCAACAATATTTCCACATGCAAAAGGTATCTTATTTGCGCTTCAAATTATGTTCTGAAAATGTATGTGTTCTGTCACATAATGTATTTCCCAAAAGCATGTTAATGCTAAATTCATCATTAGAAACTATGAGCATCGTAAAATCTCAGCTGTTTCCCACAACCAGTGTTACAAAAGTTGCACTTGAAAACAGTACAGCTAATTGCAGTAACATACAGTAGAATAAAGATGTGTATCTGTCTGTCTGTGACCACTAATACTTCAAATATGAAGTTGTCGATGTCTTTGCAATTGTTACAAACAAGCGAATGATAAAAATGTAAACCAAGATGACTGCATTTAAATATACATACATAGGCTACAGTATAGGCTATAGGCTACATAGACCAATATACAGTGAAGCATTTTCTTTTGGCTCCATACTCAAAGTTTGGATTTGAAATCCAGCAATGACTATGAGGAGGCGGCAGCTAGCCTGGTGGTCTGAGCATTGGGCCAGTAACTGAAAGGTTGCTGGATCGAATCCCTGAGCCAACAAGGTGAAAACCTGTCCTTGAGCAAGGCACTTAACCCTAATTTGCTCCAGGGGTGCTGTACTACTATGGCTGTCCCTGTAGGTAGGCTGTCATTGTAAATAAGAATTTGTTCTTAACTGACTTGCCTAGTTAAATAAAGATTACACAGCTTTAATTTGAGGGTAGTTTCATCCATATCGGGTGAACCGTTTAGATTTTAAAATATATATATATTTAGAATGTACTTTTTGTACGTAGTGCCCCCCTTTTAGGACACCAAAAGTATTGGGACAAATTCACTTAAGTATTTGGTCCCATATTCATAGCACGCAATGACTTTGGTTGTGTTTCAGATTATTTTGTGCCCAATAGAAATACTTGCTTTTATTGTAAATAAGAATAGAATATGTTTCTAAACACACATTAATGTGGATGCTACCATGACTACAGATAATCCTGAATAGGGATGAGTAAGAAAGTTACAGACGCACGAATATCATGCTAACCTCTCACCATTGGTGTTTTATTAGAACCCCATTAGCTGTTCCTGGGATCCACACAGAACATGAAACATGACATAATACAGAACATTAATAGACAAGAACAGCTCAAGGACAGAACTACATACATTTGTTTTTAAAAGGCACACGTAGCCTACATATCAATACATACACACAAACTATCTAGGTCAAGTAGGGGAGAGGTGTTGTGTCGTGAGGTGTTGCTGTATCTGTTTTTTGAAACCAGGTTTGCTGTTTATTTAAGCAATATGAGATTGAAAGGAGTTCCATGCAATAATGGCACTATATAATACTGTTCGCTTTCTTGAATTTGTTTTGGATTTGGGGACTGTGAAAAGACCTCTGGTGGCATGTCTGGCGGGGTAAGTGTGAAAAGACCTCTGGTGGCATGTCTGGCGGGGTAAGTGTGAAAAGACCTCTGGTGGCATGTCTGGTGGGGTAAGTGTGAAAAGACCTCTGGTGGTATGTCTGGCAGGGTAAGTGTGAAAAGACCTCTAGTGGCATGTCTGGCGGGGTAAGTGTGAAAAGACCTCTGGTGGCATGTCTGGCGGGGTAAGTGTGAAAAGACCTCTGGTGGCATGTCTTGCGGGGTAAGTGTGAAAAGACCTCTGGTGGCATGTCTGGCGGGGTAAGTGTGTGTGTCAGAGCTGTGTGTAAGTTAACTATGCAAACAATTTGGGATTTTCAACACATTGTTTCTTTATAAAAAGAAGAAGTGATGCAGTCAGTCTCTCCTCAACTCTTAGCTAAGAGAGACTTGCATGCATAGTATTAATATCATCCCTCTGACTCCTCCTCCCTCTGCTTAGAGAGACACTGCTCATGTGAGCTCTTGCATTTTTTACAATAAGATAGTTTTGCAGGTAGATAAACTTGGATTTCCCGGCAGGGACAGATACAGGATGGTACCCTCCACAACATAACCTTCACTCAAGATCAAAACTTCAAACCTACAACCTACTTTTTGGACGATATTTAGCTAGAAAATTCTATTGGTTACACCGACTTTTGGCCTACCATCACATTCTAAACCCCTCCCACCGGCTTTGTATTCATGTTACCTAAATTGCTGTACAATATGATCTTGTTGCCATCTGATGCACATTCAAATGTCATAAAGCTCTCCCTGTCCTATGCCATGCCTTGATTGTATTACTGTTGATGGTATCTGGTAATGTGCATGTACACCCTGGCCCATCTACTGTTGCTAGCCCCAATTCTGACTTGTGTTCTGATATCTGCTTCACTGATTTCTGCTCTCGTAAAAGCCTGGGTTTTCTGCACGTTAACACTAGAAGCTTATTACCTAAAATGGATCAATTGAAAGTGTGAGTTCACAGCTCCAATCCAGATGTGTTGGTCATTACTGAGACGTGGTTAAAGAAGAGTGTTTTGAATACTGATGTTCACCTTTCTGGCTATAACCTTTTTCGGCAAGACAGATCTTCCAAAGGTGGGGGAGTGGCAATTTCTTACCAAGGATCACCTTCAGTGCTTGGTTGTCTCCACCAAGTCTGTCCCCTAACAATTTGATTTGCTTGTTTTAAGTATTAAACTTTAAAATATCTCTTTGTTGATTGTTGCTGGGTGGTATCGTCCTCCATCAGCACCGGCCTGTACCCTACCTGCCCTAAGCGCTCTCCTGGCCCCTTACACTAAGTCTGCTTGTCCTGCTAAGTAACCTAAACTGTGACATGCTTAAACCACCTGACCTAAAGCAAATGGGACTCCATACATCTTTCTCAGATTATTATCAATCCCACAAGGTATGACTCCAAACACCCAGAAAAGGCTACACTTCTTGATGTTATCCTCACAAATAATCCTGATAGGTATCAGTCTGGTGTTTTCTGTAATGACCTTAGTGATCACTGTTTTACAGCCTGTGTTCGTAATGGCTGCTCAGTGAAACGACCTGTCCTGATTTGTCATAGACGCTTGCTAAAAAACGGTAATGAGCAAGCCTTCCTTCATTAACTGGCTTCTGTAAAATGGAATAGAATCAGCTTGATCTCTGTCGAAGACGCTTGTACCTTCTTTTTTTATATTTTCAGTGGAATTGTTAACAAACACGCCCCCCATAAAGAAAATGAGAATTAAAAACAGGTTCAGCCCCTGGTTCAACTGTGATCTTGCAGAGTTACTCCACCTCAAGAATTCCATTTGGTGAAAGGCCCGGCACACGCTTACTCAGGCTGACTGGCTCTCGTTCAGGCAAATGAGAAATAAGTGCACTCAGGCTATCCGGAAGGCCAAAGTTAGTTACATTAAGGAAAAGTTCTCTCTCTGTGGGTCTAACCCCAAGAAAATCTGTAAAACGGTTAAAGACCTGGAGAACAAACCCTCCTCCTCACAGCTGCCCATGTCCCTTAAAGTTGATGATGTGGTTGTTACTGACAAGAAGCACATGGCTGAGCTCTTTAATCACCACTTAAGTCAGGATTTCTATTTGACTCAGCCATGCCTCCTTGCCTGTCCAGCATTTCCTCATCTGCCACCCCTTCTAATGCAACTATCCCCAATGCTTCTCCCTCTTTTTACCTGCCCCGCTACAAAGTTTTTCCCTGGAGGCAGTTACTGAGTCCGAGGTACTAAAGAAGCTCCTGAAACCTGAGCCCCAAAAAACATCTAGGTCAGATATTTTTGGAAAAAACAATCATCAATAATCAACTGACTGGCTTTCTTGATGTCTATAGTATTCTCTCTGGTATGCAATCTGGTTTCCGCTCAGGTTATGGATGTGTCACTGCAACCTTAAAGGTCCTCAATGATGTCACCACTGCCCTTGATTCTAAGCAATGTTGTGCTGCTATTTTTATTGACTTTTGATACGGTAGACCATTCCATTCTTGTGGGCCGGCTAAGGAGTATTGGTGTCTCTGAGGGGTCATTGGTCAAAGAGTGCAGTGTATAAAGTCAGAAAATCTGCTGTCTCAGCCACTGCCTGTCACCAAGGGAGTACCCCAAGGCTCTGGAAAAACATCTTTAACACACTTTCAGAATTAAGCGGCGAACAGATCGAACGAGACCCTTTTATTGCACCATTTGGGGTTTCCTCATCCTCATTCCTCATCCTGTAACAACTGCATCAATATACTTTATATATATATTTTTGTTTTTTATTTTTTTTTTGTCTTAGTTTTCTTTGATATATTTCTGTTTAACTCTTTGTTTTGCTGTACTGTTGTCTTTGATGTGTTGTATTATACTACTACCAAATAACTTACAACTGCAATTATTTTGTAAATGCTGGTATTGAAAATCCAATAAACAAAGTAAAAAATAAATCCATGTTTTAAATGCTGTAGATCACAAACTACAGAGTCCACTAACTAACCCACAGAGTCCACTAACTAATCCACAGAGTCCACTAACTAACCCACAGAGTCCACTAACTAACCCAACAGAGTCCACTAACTAACCCACAGAGTCCACGAACTAACCCAACAGAGTCCACTAACTAACCCAACAGAGTCCACTAACTAACCCAACAGAGTCCACTAACTAACCCAACAGAGTCCACTAACTAACCCAACAGAGTCCACTCCTCCACTTGCTGAAAACCTAACCCAACAGAGTCCACTAACTAACCCAACAGAGTCCACTAACTAACCCACAGAGTCCACTAACTAACCCAACAGAGTCCACTAACTAACCCAACAGAGTCCACTAACTAACCCACAGAGTCCACTAACTAACCCACAGAGTCCACTAACTAAGACAACAGAGTCCACTAACTAAGACAACAGAGTCCACTAACTAACCCAACAGAGTCCACTAACTAACCCAACAGAGTCCACTAACTAACCCAACAGAGTCCACTAACTAACCCAACAGAGTCCACTAACTAACCCAACAGAGTCCACTAACTAACCCAACAGAGTCCACTTACTAACCCAACAGAGTCCACTCCTCCACTTGCTGAAAAACTAACCCAACAGAGTCCACTAACTAACCCAACAGAGTCCACTAACTAACCCAACAGAGTCCACTAACTAACCCAACAGAGTCCACTAACTAACCCAACAGAGTCCACTTTCCACTTGCTGAAAAACTAACCCAACAGAGTCCACTAACTAACCCAACAGAGTCCACTAACTAATCCAACAGAGTCCACTCCTCCACTTGCTGAAAAACTAACCCAACAGCGTCCGAAACACAAAATGCATAACGTGCAGTCACATGATGACGAAAACACACAAAAACAAGACATCACCAAGCTCTGATGATGAGGATTATGTGTGTAACACTACAGAAACCAAACACACATCCAAGTTACCATTATGAACACAACTGTAGATGTTATTGTTGATTCGGGAGCTAGCGTTAACATTGTTGATGATGTCACATATGACAAGTTAAAGCCCAGCTGTGAATTAAAACAGGCTAAGGCAAACATATTTGCTTATGGCTCATCTGAAACACTTCCACTGAGAGGAAAATTCACAGCAACAGTCCACTCCAAGACTAAGATGGTGGATAACACTTTCTATGTAATCAAAGGTGACTCTGGCTCACTACTTAGCTGTCAGACAGCAACAGACCTTGGACTTTAACTAACTCTCTGTGCTCTCCAAGTGAACCAGATGATGGTTCATTCATCAGCAAGCTTACCAACGAATACCAGGACCTCTTCCAATGCATAGGAAAACTTAGACTTTCAAGTGAAGCCACACAGGAGGATTCCTTTTCACATGAGAGAACATTTTCAACAGGCGCTTCACACACTACAAAGTCAAGACATCATCGGAAAAAATCAGCGGGCCAACGCCATGGGTATCCCCAATAGTGGTCACACCAAAACCCAAGACGCCTGATAAAGTTTGTCTCTGTGTCGACATGCGCATTTCGAACACAGCAATACAACGTGAACGACACATGACCTCATCCATGATCTGAATGGAGCAATGGTGTTCTCCAAGCTACATCTTAATGCTGGATACCACCAGCTTGAGTTCCATCCAGACTCAAGGTATATCACAACCTTCACTACATATACTGGCCTCTGGAGATACACCAGACTGAACTTTGGCATAAATTCAGCTGCATAGGTATTTCAAAATGCAATACAGCAAGTGCTGCAAGGCATTCCCAACGTGAGGAACATGAGCCATCCTAGTCTGTGGTAGAACTCAAGATGAACACACCGCAAGTCTCAAAGCTGTGTTTCAGAGATTGAGAGAGAAAAATCTCACACTGAACAAAGAAAAATGCGAATACAGCAAAACAACACTTGAATTTTACGGATATGTTTTCTCAGAGAAAGGCATTTCGGCGGATCCAAAGAAAATCAAAGCCATACAGAATCTGCCAGCACCTCAAAATGTCTCGAAAGTTTGCAGTCTACTGGGTATGATACAGAACTGCTCACGGTTCATACCAGACTTTCGCAACAACCACACAGCCTCTTTGTGAGCTCACAAGAAAAGACCACACCTGGTTATGGGGACCAAAGCGCCAGTCTGCGATGAAAAAATTATGAACACGTCTGATGCAGCACACGACAGCCTACTTTGACCCAGCCAAGAGTTCGACACTGTTAGTTGACGTCAGCCCAGTTGGTTTAGGTGCCATACTAAATCAGCACAACCCTACAAGTGACAAAGAAGGCCATATCATGGCATATGCCAGCCGAGCGCTTCAGAGGTTGAACAGCGCTACTCCCAAACCGAGAGAGAAGCTATGGCGATCATCTGGGCATGTGAACACTTTCACTTGTATCTCTATGGAGTGCTCTTCACGGTCATCACAGACCATAAACCACTAGAGCTTATCTTCAACAACCCAAAAGCCACACCCCCAGCACAACTTGAGCGATGGAGACTGAGACTACACCGCATCTGTCACTGGCTTCAACAATAAATGCATCGGTGACCGTACATACCCCAACCAGAAGCCATGGATTACAGGCAACAGCCGGACAATAGGAACCTAAGTGAGAATGCTATTCATTGACTACAGTTCAGTGTTGACTGGAAGGCAATACAGAGGGTAGTACATCACTGGGCCCTAAAAATTGACTCCAGCCATCCTAGTCATAGACTGTTCTCTCTGCTACTGCACGACAAGCGGTACCGGAGTGCCATGTCTAGGTCCAAAAGGCTTCTTAACAGCCATGACATTCCTGAACAGCTAATCAAATGGTTACTCAGACTATTTGCATTTTTACACTGCTGCTACTCTGTTTATTATCTATGCATAGTCACTTTACCTCTATCTACATGTATGTATTACCTCGACTAACCTGTACCCGCTGCAAATTGACTCTGTACCGGTACCCTTGTATATAGTCTCCTCACATTGACTCTGTACTAGTACCACCTGTATATAGCCTCCTCACATTGACTCTGTACTAGTACCCCTGTATATAGCCTCCTCACATTGACTTTGTACCGGTACCCCTGTATATAGTCTCCTCACATTGACTCTGTACCGGTACCCCCTGTATATAGTCTCCTCACATTGACTCTGTACTGGTACCCCTGTATATAGCCTCCTCACATTGACTCTGTACTGGTACCCCTGTATATAGTCTCCTCACATTGACTCTGTACCGGTACCCCCTGTATATAGTCTCCTCACATTGACTCTGTACCGGTACACCCTGTATATAGTCTCCTCACAATGACTCTGTACTGGTACCCCTGTATATAGCCTCCTCACATTGACTCTGTACTGGTATCACCTGTATATAGTCTCCTCACATTGACTCTGTACTGGTACCACCTGTATATAGCCTCCTCACATTGACTCTGTACTGGTACCCCTGTATATAGCCTCCTCACATTGACTCTGTACTGGTACCCCTGTATATAGCCTCCTCACATTGACTCTGTACTGGTACCACCTGTATATAGCCTCCTCACAATGACTCTGTACTAGTACCCCCTGTATATAGCCTCCTCACATTGACTCTGTACTGGTACCCCTGTATATAGCCTCCTCACATTGACTCTGTACTGGTACCACCTGTATATAGCCTCCTCACAATGACTCTGTACTAGTACCCCCTGTATATAGCCTCCTCACATTGACTCTGTACTGGTACCCCTGTATATAGCCTCCTCACATTGACTCTGTACTGGTACCACCTGTATATAGCCTCCTCACATTGACTCTGTACTGGTACCACCTGTATATAGCCTCCTCACATTGACTCTGTACTGGTACCACCTGGATATAGCCTCATCACATTGACTCTGTACTGGTACCACCTGTATATAGCCTCCTCACATTGACTCTGTACTGGTACCCCCTGTATATAGCCTCCTCACATTGACTCTGTACTGGTACCACCTGTATATAGCCTCCTCACATTGACTCTGTACTGGTACCCCTGTATATAGCCTCCTCACATTGACTCTGTACTGGTACTTCCTGTATATAGCCTCCTCACATTGACTCTGTACTGGTACCCCTGTAGATAGTCTCCTCACATTGACTCTGTACTGGTACCCCTGTATATAGCCTCCTCACATTGACTCGACTGCATGGGTCTTTAAACATCCTACACAAAGGAGTAACATCATCACTTTGGTCCCACAAGCAAACCTCTCCATACCCTTCATGAATAATTCACAAAACTAGAAAGCTTTTCTTATATAATGACTTACCTCATATACAGCATCAGTCAAAAGTTTGGACACACCTACAAATTTTTTACTATTTTCTACATTGTAGAATAATAGTGAAGACATCAAAACTCTGAAATAACTTATGTGGAATCATGTAGTAACCAAAAAACAAATAAAATCTATTTTATATTTGAGATTCTTCAAAGTAGCCACCCCTTGCCTTGATGACAGCTTTGCACACTCTTGGCATTCCCTCAACCAGCTTCATGAGGTAGTCACCTTGAATGCATTTCAATTAACACGTGTGCCTTGTCAAAAGTTAATTTGTGGATTTTCTTTCCTTCTTAATGTGTATGAGCCAATCAGTTGTGCTGTAACAAGGTAGGGGTGGTATACAGAAGATAGCCCTATTTGGTAAAAGACCAAGTCCATATTATGGCAAGAACAGCTCAAAAAAGCAATGAGAAACTACAGTCCATCATTACTTTAAGACATGAAGGTCAGTCAATCTAGAAAATGTCAAGAACTTTTAAAGTTTCTTCAAGTGCAGTCTCAAAAACCATCAAGCGCTATGATGAAACTGGCTCTCAT
Organism: Thymallus thymallus; assembly: GCA_023634145.1. Classification (NCBI taxonomy): domain Eukaryota; kingdom Metazoa; phylum Chordata; class Actinopteri; order Salmoniformes; family Salmonidae; genus Thymallus; species Thymallus thymallus. The sequence continues at coordinate 4,300,819 of CM042399.1, read as the reverse complement.
GAGGACCACCACAGGAAAGGAAGACCCAGAGTTACCTCTGCTGCAGAGGATAAGTTCATTAGAGTTACCAGCCTCAGAAACTGCAGCCCAAATAAATGCTTCGCAGAGTAAAGTAACACATCTCAACATCAACTGTTCAGAGGAGACTGTGTGAATCAGGCCTTCATGGTCGAATTGCTGCAAATAAACCACTACTAAAGGACACCAATAAGAAGAAGAGACTTGCTTGGGCCAAGAATCACGAGCAATGGACATTAGTCTTTGGTCCTCTGGTCTGATGAGTCCAAATGTGTCTTTGTGAGACGCAGAGTAGGTGAATGGATGATCTCCGCATGTGTGGTTCCCAACGTGAAGCATGGAGGAGGAGGTGTGATGGTGTGGGGCTGCTTTGCTGGTGACACTGTCTGTGATTTATTTAGAATTCAAGGCACACTTAACCAGCATGGCTACCACAACATTCGCAAGAGATACGCCATCCCATCTGGTTTTGGCTTAGTGGGACTATAATTTGTTTTTCAACAGGACAATGACCCAACACACATCCAGGCTGTGTAAGGGCTATTTGACCAAGAAGGAGAGTGATGGAGTGCTGCATCAGATGACCTGGCCTATACAATAACCGACCTCAACCCAATTGAGATGGTTTGGGATAAGTTGAACCTCAGAGTGAAGGAAAAGCAACCAACGAGTGCTCAGCATATGTGGGAAGACTGTTGGAAAAGCATTCCAGGTGAAGCTGGTTGAGATAATGCCAAGAGTGTGAAAAGCTGTCATTAAGTGTTTGTAGCCTTGTCCCAGATGTGTTTGTCCTGTCTTGCCAACTCCAATGGTGATTGTCATGCCAGACAAAAACCATAGGAGTTGGCTATGCTATAAACGACGAACAGATCCGGGACCAGGCTGAGGTTTGCACTCTCCAGCCAAATTGATCAACTGAAAGCTATGGAGGAATACAATGACCTGAGGCCCTCAACAATAATGAAGAAAATCTAGAAGTAGTGCACCTAACCTTAGATCTGGTGTTTGGAGGGTGTTTGAATGTAATCCCAGTGTAAGTGTTAAGATACACAGAAAGTGTTTTGAAACAGAATAGAAGTACTCTGAAACATTCCAAGTGGTTCTTCAATCTGAATACTGGTGTTTCTCAGAGAGTGTTGGAAACACCAAAGTTCATACAATCAAATGGTTAAGAAATTCTAATAGTTTAGTGGGACTCCATAGTGGGCCTACGGAGAATATTTTTTATGGAATTGCACATTTTTCAATGAAACCGGAGGAGTGTTAAAGTGGGACAGGCGGAAGTGGGAATTGAACCCCCAACTTCACTAACCAAAGATAAAGAACATTTAGTAATTTAACTAATTGAAAGTCTGGTTTTAATCTCCATTTTGACTCTGTTTTTAGAGGATTTTGGTCAATTTTGACTTCATGATTCTTTGACACAATGTTGTATGCATGGTTGAAGAAAGAAAAGTACAGTTCTATGTTATTATTAATCAGCTTGTTGTGCCATGAGGTGTAGGATCATGATGAACGGATATCAAAACTGTCAGGCAAATTAGCTTATTTTATTTTATTGAACCTTTATTTAACTAGGCAAGTCAGTTAAGAACAGCGTTGAAGAGAGAGATGCATGGTTAAAATCCCCTGAAATGGCAAAGAAAGCACTGGGATGCGCTGTCTGTAACCTCGCGATAGCAGAGTGGATGACGTCACACGCTGTGTTTGCGTCCCCGGAGGGCGGGATGTAAACAATAACAGCAATGGCCGCCGTGAATTCCCTTGGCAAATAGTAGGGTCTCAGGCTAACGGCTAACAGCTCAATGTCCGGGCTACAAAACTGTTCCTTAACAGTAATATGTCTCGGATTACACCATCTGTTGTTAACTAATAAAGCCAGCCCTCCTCCCTTACACTTACCGGAAGAAACGCTATCCCTGTCCGCTCTGATGGTCTGGAAATCATCGATAGTTACGTTCTCTATGGGGATGTTATCATTTAGCCATGTTTTAGTAAAGCACAATAGGCTAGCTTCCCGGTAGTCTCTTTGTCCACGGACAGGACCCTCAAGCTCATACACCTTGTTATGCAGCGATCTCACGTTGCCCATAATGATAGACAGTATAGCCGGCTTGTATTTCCTTAACTTTGCTTTACACTTCAATCCCGCCCTGCGTCCACACCGTCGCCTTTTCAACTCGTCCAGAATAACAAACTTTGCCCTGTGATGCAGCAGCGCTGCGTGTGCTAAATCCAGGAGCTGGGCTTGGTTGTAAATAATTGAGGACTCGCGTGAACGTTGGGCGCTGTGAGAAATAAAAAGTGCCTCGGTGATAAAAAGGACCACTAAAACCTTCGTAAAACAGTAGCACTCCATAATCCTGAACTATTATAGTTCAACTGTTGCAAAAAAAATCTGAAAAACTGACGGAAAACATACTAAAACAACAATTAGCGCACGAACAATGGGAACTGCTAAACAGGCGACCAGCAGGGCGGCGCTAATCTCGTATACATCACGTAAAGCAGCCACAACTGTCAGTAGGAGTGTCCATAATTGAGTCTTTGAATTAAGAGATTGAGATAAAACTGTCCAGTTTGAGTATTTGTTGCTGCTCGTTCCAGTCGCTAGCTGCAGCGAACTGAAAAGACGAGCGACCCAGGGATGTGTGTGCTTTGGGGACCTTTAACAGAATGTGACTGGCAGAACGGGTGTTGTATGTGGAGGATGAGGGCTGCAGTAGATATATCAGATATAAGGAGCATTGGTGGCAAATCTGATGGCCGAATGGTAAAAAACATCTAGCCGTTCGAGAACACCCTTACCTGCCGATCTATAAGTTATGTCTCTCTAGCATGGGTAGGATGGTCATCTGAATCAGGGTTAGTTTGGCAGCTGGGGTGAAAGAGGAGCGATTACGATAGAGGAAACCAAGTCTAGATTTAACTTTAGCCTGACTTTGATATGTGCTGAGAGAAGGACAGTGTACCGTCCAGCCATACTCCCAAGTACTTGTATGAGATGACTACCTCAAGCTCTAAACCCTCAGATGTAGTAATCACACCTATGGGGAGAGGGGCATTCTTCTTACCAAACCACATGACCTTTGTTTTGGAGGTGTTCAGAACAAGGTTAAGGGTAGAGAAAGCTTGTTGGACACTAAGCAAGCTTTGTTGTAGAACATTTAACACACAATACGGGGAGGGGCCAGCTGAGTATAACAAAACCAAGCCTTGAGGTTGAAAGAATTGTCCGTGGAGCTCAGAGACAGTATTATGTTGACTAACAGATCTGGGGAAGGGTACCAAAACATTTCTGCAGCATTAAAGGTCCGCAAAAACACAGTGGCCGCCATCATTCTTAAATGGAAGAAGTTTGCCGCCAAACTGAGCAATCGGGGTAGAAGCGCCTTGATCAGGGAGGTGACCAAGAACCTGATGGTCACTCCTCAGTAAATCTCCTATCTCTCTCTCTCTCTCTCTCTCTCTCTCTCTCATTATTGTAATCATTATATTTATCATATTTTTGAATACCTGCTATGAAGTGTTTCACCAACTATCTCCTGGAGGACTACAAAGTACAGTAATGGGCAGTTTAAAAAGTCTATGTATCGTCCTTTAACATCTTAAGGACCGAACCCTTTTTTTTCAATTTTCACCTAAAATGACCCAAATCTAACTGCTCAGGACATGAAGCAAGGATATGCAGATTATTGATATCATTTGAAAGGAAACACTTTGCAGTTTGTGGAAATGTGAAATTAATGTAGGAGAATATAACACATTAGATCTGGTAAAAGATAATAGAGAAAAAAACATGGGTTTATTAAAAAAAAAAGGTCATATTTGAAATGCAAGAGAAAGGACATAATATTACCAATAATAACCAGTTGGAGGGGCGTTCCAGTGGATTGATACATGATTTTCCCACTAATAACCAGTTGGAGGAGTGTTCCAGTGGATTGATACATGATTTTCCCACTAATAACCAGTTGGAGGAGTGTTCCAGTGGATTTTTGTCTAACTTCCTTCATCTCAACTGACATGAGAGAACTGGACAGGTGAAAGCAATGCCAAGGTAAGAAGCCACCATGTTACTTGGACCTATCTTGTGTTTTCAGATGACTCAGATAAAGGAGAGGAGATAAGGAGAGGAGGCCACTTTAGATTGTTGAGATGCACCCATTGTCCTGTTCTCTCAGTATCATACAGTAGTAAAAACATAGAATGATTAGTGTGTGTTCATAAAGTGTAACATAGACGCAGGGAGTCAGGAAGCAAGTGTAGTTAGTGAGTTTAATTACGAAGAACATGGAACGATACGAAACAAGAGAAACGTCAAACATGGAAACATAACCAGTACTGCCTGATGGGTGGTAACAACAGACTTCTAGATAAAGGGGAAGTCATCAGAGAGGGGATGAAGTCCAGGTGTGTATGATAATGAGGTGCAGGTGTGTACTGGTGAAGGTTGCCAGGTGTGAGTAATGAAGGTTGCCAGGTGTGAGTAATGATGAGGCCCAGGTGTGAGTAATGAAGGTTGCCAAGTGTGAGTAATGAAGGTTGCCAGGTGTGAGTAATGAAGGTTGCCAGGTGTGAGTAATGAAGGTTGCCAGGTGTGAGTAATGATGAGGCCCAAGTGTGAGTAATGAAGGTTGCCAGGTGTGAGTAATGAAGGTTGCCAGGTGTGAGTAATGAAGATTGCCATGTGTGAGTAATGAAGATTGCCAGGTGTGAGTAATGAAGGTTGCCAGGTGTGAGTAATGATGGTTGCCAGGTGTGAGTAATGAAGGTTGCCAGGTGTGAGTAATGAAGGTTCCTCTTCAACTGAATAAGATCCATTTCTATGTTCTGAACACAAGCCCTATTACTGATCAATATTAAAACATTTCAACCGGTTGATTAACCTTTATTAGTTACATCTGTCAAATGTACATTTCATTCAGTTGATTTAAGTTTAGTGATTGATTTATTGATTGATTGATTCATTCAAGATTGTTGTGTCTAGAATTTGACTAATAAACATTGTACAGACAACAACAATATTTACAAACACCAGGAAGCCCATTAACAACAAGATAAATTATTTCTAAATGAAAACAGTTTTAACAACAGTCTAATTACTATTATAAGTCTATCAACTTAAGTGGATTATAGTCATGAATATTTAGATATAATGCATTGTTGCTCCAGTGTGTTTTACTGAACATGACCAGGATTAGTGTGAGGGACAGCCTTACACAGGGACACTGAGCAGCCATCATACCAAACCCTAAACCCTGGATAGAGGGGCTCAGTGAATGTGGTGTACAACGTGTTCAGGTGGGTCAGTGTGTCAGAGGAGACTCTGTAGAAGGACAGAGTGCCGGCTGGCCAGTCCAGATACACTCCTACTCTGCTGGAGCTGGAGGGGTGGACGTCTATGGCAATGGGATTATTATTGTGACAGACAATGTAACTGTTGTCATAGCAGAAAAGAGACCAGGACGTGTCAGTGTATCCAAGACAATGTTCATTATCCCTTCCTTTCCTGCTGATTCCTTTATATGTCACTCCTATATCAGCCCTTCTCCCACTCCACTCTACCTCCCAGTAACAGCGCCCAGTCAGACCCTCTCTACACAGCACCTGTTCATAGTTCTCAAATCTTTCTGGGTGATCAGGATACGGCTCCTCCTCTGACCAACGTGTCACCTTTCTGTTCTCCTCAGACAGAGAGAGGAGTCTGTGTACTGTGTTTAGGTCCAGTGTGAGATCACAGACATCTGATGGATGAAACCAGACACAATATTAGAAATCATCATCATTCACATTAGAATGTTAACTCACTTTTCACTAATTCATTTAATGTAGATGTTTCTAGGTATCAAAATGAGAAGTTAAGGTAACTTGAGACTTGTTGAATGATCATATGTTATACTGTATGGTAATATAAACACACTTATTCACATTAATTACACACACACACACACACACCTGTATACATGCATGAACACAAACACACATTTCTTATGTAACACGAACACACCACAGACACACACATTGTCAAAGCAACTCTTTCTAAACTTTGGTGTTCCTGATTTGTGCTTCTGTAGAACTCCAGCTGATATTTAATATAACCAAGTAAGTAATGATGGTGGTCTTTGACTTGAATTAAGACTTATTCTTAGTCATATTCTTCACAGCAGTCAACACTCACATTTTCTAAGTCCAGGTTTCATTGTGTACTCTCCACCATGTTCCACACTGTAACGGTAAGTAGAAGAACAGACAGTCACTGAGCGATACACGGAAACTCACGCACACACACACACACACACACACACACACACACACACACACACACACACACACACACACAGAGTCAGCATATAACTTTGTCCAGGTGGTGGTAAGAATGTTTGTCTTAACTAGCCTGATAACTCCAACATGTCTGATATGAACATTGACATAAACCCTCTACATACTTGAGTTTCTCCAGTCTGCAGTGTGGATCCTCCAGTCCAGCAGAGAGCAGTCTGACCGCTGAGTCTCCTGGGTGATTGTAGCTCAGGTCCAGCTCTCTCAGGTGTGAGGGGTTAGACTTCAGAGCTGAGGCCAGAGAAGCACAGCCTTCATCTGTGACTAGACAGCGTGACAGCCTGCAAAGAGTCAAATCATATTAAAATCACACTGCTATTCGTTTGTGGTTAAAATAGTGTGAGTATACAGCATATCTAGTTTGACAGTGAAGCTAACATTTTAAATATGGATCTATACTCTAACATTTTGGATTTGAGATCAAATGTTTCATATGAGGTGACAGTATATAATGTCACCTTTTATTTGAGGGTATTTTCAGACATATCTGTTTCACGTTTTGCTAATGAAAGCACTTTATGTATCCAGTCCCCCATTTGAAGAAGTCATAAGTATTCTGACAAATGTACTAATAGTAGTCAAACTAAAGTATTCAAAAGTTGAGTATTTGGTTGTAAACCCGTTGGTTGCATTTGGAGTTTGTTTTGGTTGGGTTTTGGTTTTATGTTTTGCCCAATAGTAACTGAATGGTGGATGATGACTGGAGTCATTTTCTGTCTAAGTGAGTAGATAACATGTTTCTAAACACTACTAAATGAATCCTGATGATGCCATGATTAATACAAATCATAAATCAATCATGAAAACATAATCTAAACCAAAAACAAAACAATATGCAAATGCATTCAAGTTTTTAGAATCACTGCAGGCAAAGAATGTTGGACCAAACACTAAACTAGATACATAAAGTGCTTTCATTTATAAACGGTAAAATATATATGTATGAACATTATGAAACCTCACATCCAGAATGCTGGAGCATATCGGCAAGTTTAAAAATGTAAGCTTCACTGTCTAAAACACATATGGTGTGGACTATGTGTGCCTGGTAAACACATGTGGATCTGGTGAACAGTTATCACTTGTTGACCAACTACAGGAATACTGACCTCAGAGTCTCCAGTTTACAGTGGGGATTCTCCAGTCCAGCAGAGAGCAGCTTCACTCCTGAATCCTTCAGGTCATTGTTACTCAGATCCAGCTCTCTCAAGTGTGAGGGGTTTGACTTCAGAGCTGAGGCCAGAGAAGCACAGCCTTCCTCTGTGACTCCACAGCCTGACAGCCTGCAAAGAGATCATCATGATTAAACACTCTGTTAATTTAACACCAGTAGTGTAGAAGGACAATGGCAGGTGCATTTGGTTTATTCTCTCAAACAACATATAGATTCATCTTCCGTCTCCTAGAATTGTATGGTCATAAAGTTATACTAATGTGAAAATCAATGCATTTATTCAATATGTTTTTCAATATAATGTCACGGTTAGTGGTGAGGGAACGAGGCGCAGAGCAAAAGGTACGTGCAAACATAGTTTATTAAAGTCAAAAAGGAAAAGCAACAAACGCAACAACGTGAACTGAAGACGAGTATTTACAGAACATACAACGCACCCAATGATCCATAAACTAACATAAATAGAATCCCCAATTAGAGACAACTCAGGACAGCTGCCTCTAATTGGGGATCAACTAAACCCAACACCAACTCCCTGTGAGTGTCAGGACCTGACTGTGGCCATCCCACTCCCTCTAGGGGGAGTCAGAGACTTAAATATAATAGTATATACATATTTTTCTCTAAACTTAATATTTATTCCTGATCATTAGTTCTTCTATGTCATTTTATGTACTCACAGAGCAGCTCTGGAGGCTTTGACCACTGGTAGCAGCCTCAGAAGACCTTCCTCTGATCTGGAGTATTTCTTCAGGTCAAACACATCCAGCTCCTTTTCTGAAGTCAGCAATACAAAGACCAGAGCTGACCACTGTGCAGGTGACAGTTTGGTTTCTGAGAGACTTCCTGAGCTCAGGTAGCTTTGGATCTCCTCCACTAGAGAATGGTCATTCAGTTCATTCAGACAGTGGAACAGATTGATGCACCTCTCTGGAGAGGGATTCTCCCTGATCTTCTCCTTGATGTACTTGACTGTTTCTTCATGGCTCTGTGAGCTGCTTCTTGTCTTTGTCAGTAGACCTCTTAAGTGCTTCTGATTGGACTCCATTGAGAGGCCCAGAAGGAAGCGGAGGAACAGGTCCAGGTTTCCCGTCTCACTTTGTAAGGCTTTATCCACAGCACTCTTGTAGAAAGTAACTTCAGGCTCGTCTTTTGTTTGCAGTTTGTCCATTAGATTCTCATTGTTGTTGATGAATGAGAGGAACACATATACAGCAGCCAGAAACTCCTGAATGCTCAGATGCACAAAGCAGTACACCTTGTCCTGGTACAGCCCACATTCCTCTTTAAAGAGCTGTGTACACAATCCTGAGTACACTGAGGCTTCATTGACATCAATGCCAGCCTCTTTCAGGTCTTCTTCATAGAAAATCAGATTGCCATTCACAAGCTGTTGAAAAGCCAGTTTTCCCAGTGACAGAATGCTCTCTTTATTCCAGTGTGGACCTGTCTCTTCTTTCCCAAGATACTTTTCATTCTTCTGTTTGGTATGAAACACCACAAGGTGTGTGTACATCTCAGTCAGAGTCTTGGGCATCTCTTCTCTCTTGTCTGTACTCAGCATGGTTTCAAGGACTGTTGCTGAAATCCAACAGAAGACTGGAATGTGGCACATGATGTGGAGGCTCCTTGATGTCTTTATGTGAGAGATGATTCTGCTGGCCAGGTCCTCATTACTGAATCTCTTCCTGAAGTACTCCTCCTTCTGTGGGTCATTGAACCCTCGTACATCTGTCACCTGGTCAACACACCCTGAAGGGATCTTATTGGCTGCTGCAGGTCGGGTAGTTATCCAGACGAGAGCAGAGGGAAGCAGATTTCCCTTGATGAGATTTGTCAGCAGAACATCCACTGAGGTTGACTCTGTGACGTCATAACACATCTTGTTCTTCTGGAAGTCTAGGGGCAGTCGGCACTCATCCAGACCATCAAAGATGAACAGAACTTTGTACTTGTTGTAGTTGGAGATTCCTGATTGTTTGGTTTCCATTGAAAAGTGATTGAGAAGTTCAATCAAAGTGTGTTTTTCCCCTATCATCAAATTCAGCTCCCGAAAAGGGAATGAAAATACAAATTGGACATCCTGATTTGCTTTTCCTTCAGCCCAGTCCAGAATGAACTTCTGCACAGAAACTGTTTTTCCAATGCCAGCTACTCCCTTTGTCAGCACAGTTCTGCTAAGTTTGTCTTGTCCAGTTAAGGGTTTGAAGATGTCGTTACATTTGATTGCAGTCTCTGGTCTGGCTTGTTTCCTGGTTGTTGTCTCAATCTGTCTCAACTCATGTTCATTATTGACCTCTCCTGTTCCACCCTCTGTGATGTAGAGCTCTGTGTAGATTCTATTGAGAAGTGTTGGGTTTCCTTGTTTAGCGATCCCCTCAAATACACATTGAAACTTCTTCTTTAGATTAGATTTCAGTTCACGTTGGCAAATCACAGCAAGATCATCTGAATCTGGAAATAACACAGAGGATATTAATATTACATCTGTTTTCATGCTTACAATATTGTTAAGACCGTTGTAAAGTTATAAATTATAATCATTCATTCTCTTAACTGTCTGTATAAATGTGTAGATGTTTTCATAATGCATTACAGACAGGTGTGACTGATTATATTATTATTGGTATTAATGATGTTCTTATTATTAATTAATTATCTCTCCTACTTTAGCTGTACTTTAGTTACAGCTTTTAAATGTTATAAAAAAGCATTCAACATGAGGCAGACAGATCTTACAGTTCTCCAGTGTGTCAGCAAGCTCCTTCTGGTTCATTTTCCTCAGGATGTGCAGTGTGATCTTCAGAGCTCCCTCTCTGGCACTGCTCTCCTGCTTCTCATCTTCAGCATCCACCACTTCCTTATCCTGCTTCTGACTCTCAAAGCCTTCTGGGAGTTCTGGACTAAGAATCCTCTTGAAAATCTTCAGCTCGTTCTTCACAAATGTCATAATATTTTCTTCAAGAAACTGAAATAAATAAAGTAAATAAGTTAAGCAAGAGAAAAAATGCTTTTTCACTAACATATTAATGAATGATTGACAGATCAACTTTACTTGAGGTAAACTAAAACAAATGTACATAACAGGACCACATACACTGAATATGGAGGCCAGGTCTGTTTGATGACTCTGGGAAGACTGACCACTGAGAACCTCTGACTCTGATCTCTTCTGTTGGTTTCTATACAAACTGTGGATAAATTCAGAACAAAGTTGACTACAAATGCAAAGTTGCCAATGTCTTTGCAATTGATAAAATGATGCTAGATTAAACTATAAAACAGTAGGCCATAGGCCTATTTCAGTCATATTGAAATACATTTCATGTTCAATCAATTGAGTTCTATTTTGCTACTTGTAGGCTACTGTCTGTAATTTGTCTCAGTATATTTAATGATGTGTAGCCTAACATGTGACCAATGACGTGGCAGATCTGGGATTCAGTGCATTTTTATTGGTTGAGCATTAGAATAAAACGCCTCAATATCTGCAGACATTAAGTGATAATATAACTCTAGGAGCTGATCTGTCATCAGTATTGTGGAATACTTCTAATATTAAGGAAAGATTTGAATGGAGAAAGCTGATCTGAGAGCAGCGCTCCCTTACTTTCGATCCTATCAATACATGTTCCACCGGACGTCCAACCTGGTCGTGCTGCTGATCCAGTTTCTGATGGTCTGCCTGCTGCTATGGAACCCTGACCTGTTTACAAGACGTGCTAACTTGTCCCAGACCTGCTGTTTCGACCCTCTCTCTCCCTCTCTCTCCCTCTCTCTCTCTACCACACCTGCTGTCTCGACCTCTGAATGCTCGACTATGAAAAGCCAACTGACATTTACTCCTGAGGTGCTGACCACCCTCTATAAACACTGTGATTATTATTTGACCCTGCTGGTCATCTATGAACATTTGGACATATTGAAGAGTAAACTGGGTTTAATGGCATTATACCCTTATAATCTCCGCCCGGCACAGCCAGGAGAGGACTGGCCACCCCTCAGAGCCTGGTTCCTCTCTAGGTTAATTCCTAGGTTCCTGCCTTTCTAGGGAATTTTTCCAAGCCACCGTGCTTCAACATCCAAACATGCGCCGTTTGGCACGAGACAACCGTTAGACCAAATGACGTGTTTCTGCCAATGAGCTTTAAATCAAATCAAATTGTATTTCTCACATAATCCAAATACAACAGGTGTAGATTGTACCGTGAAATGCTTACTAACGAGCCCTTTCCCAACAATGCAGTTAGAAAGTAAGAAACATTTGCTAAATAAAAAAAGGAAATAGTAACACAATGAAATAACAATAATGAGGCTATAAGGAGTACCAGTACTGAGTCAATGTGAAGGGTTACCAGGTAGTTGAGGTAATAATGAGGCTATAAGGAGTACCAGTACTGAGTCAATGTGAAGGGTTACCAGGTAGTTGAGGTAATAATGAGGCTATAAGGTGAACCAGTACTGAGTCAATGTGCAGGGTTACCAGGTAGGTGAGGTAATAATGAGGCTTTAAGTAGTACCAGTACTGAGTCAATGTGAAGGGTTACCAGGTAGTTAAGGTAATAATGAGGCTTTAAGTAGTACCAGTACTGAGTCAATGTGCAGGGGTACCAGGTAGTTGAGGTAATAATGAGGCTTTAAGTAGTACCAGTACTGAGTCAATGTGCAGGGTTACCAGGTAGTTGAGGTAATATTGAGGCTATAAGGAGTACCAGTACTGAGTCAATGTGCAGGGTTACCAGGTAGTTGAGGTAATAATGAGGCTTTAAGTAGTACCAGTACTGAGTCAATGTGCAGGGTTACCAGGTAGTTGAGGTAAAGATGTACATGTAGGTAGGGGTAAAGTGACTAGTCAATCAGGATAGAGATTACATCTCCTCAACCATGGAGTGCAAACACACACACACACAGGGAGGGAATGTTGTGTTTGTTTAATATTGTTTTAGGACTATGAAAATGGAAAAAGGATTAGCCTATGGATTATGAAAACAACTAAAATAAATGGTAAAATGGGAGGAGAAATGACTAGACAGTGTTGTTTAACTCACTGACCATGACCCATGAGTTAATCTTACCTTTGTTCAGAAGAAAAGACTCCCTCTCTAAACCGTATAGGATGGTTCATAGACCCGTCACTCTTCATGGACACACAGCTGGGTACAGGGGAGGCTGGTCTCTCCTGTTTGATTGGGCTTCAACACAACAGACAAACATTACATCTCTTATCTACTCTGAGCTCACATATGGAAACATAAGTATACTTTCATTCCTAAACGCTATTTAACACAAATGAGCTTCAATTTCAGCGCTCCCTTTCTATCGATCCTATCAATACATGTTCCACCGGACGTCCAACCTGGTCGTTCTGCTGATCCAGTTTCTGATGGTCTGCCTGCTGCTATGGAACACTGACCTGTTTACCAGACGTGATAACTTGTCCCAGACCTGCTGTTTCGACCTCTGAATGCTCGACTATGAAAAGCCAACTGACATTTACTCCTGAGGTGCTGACCACCCTCTATAAACACTGTGATTATTATTTGACCCTGCTGGTCATCTATGAACATTTGAACATATTGAAGAGCAAACTGGGTTTAATGGAAGGGAGAAGGTGGGCAGATGTGGTTGGAAAAGTAGGAAAGGAGAGCAGTGTGGCTAAGGAGGTATTTGTGGTAGATCAGAACAAAGAGTGGAGAAGGGAAACAGCCGGTGAGACTGCGACTGGGGTCACTGAGTCGGCCCTGGAAAATGAAATTGGAGTTCAAGAGATTTAAACAATGGAAAATGAAGCAGCTGTTTTCAAAGTTCAGAGGAGTAAGAGGAAGAATTTAAGGGGTGGTGAAGGTTCTAATTCTAAGAGGAAGGTAGAGGTTGATAAATCAGTTGAGGATAAACAGGATGTAGAGATGGAGATAATAGCGATAGTGAGGCATCTGATGCATCACAACAAAACAGCGAGAGAAATGGGGTGGAAGGGAGGTATGGGATCGAGAAGGTACGTCCTGTGTAGCTCAGTTGCTAGAGCATGGTGCTTGCAATGCCAAGGCTGTGGGTTCAATGCCCACAGGGGAGCAGTATGTAAAAATCCATGCGCAGTTTTAATCAGCCACGACAGCTGATGCTTTAAGTTATTGAGGGAGATGGTAGTCTCCAGCTTCAATGATTTTTGCAATTCGTTCCAGTCATTGGCAGCAGAGAACTGGAAGGAATGGCGGCCAAAGGAGCGCATGCTAAGGGTGGGTGTTGCTATGGTGACCAGCGAGCTAAGATAAGGTGGGGATTTACCTAGCAAAGACCTATAGATGACCTGGAGCCAGTGGGTTTGGATACGAATATGTAGTGAGGGCCAGCCAATGAGAGCGTACAGGTCGCAGTGGTAGATAGTATATGGGGCTTTGGTAACAAAACGGATGGCACTGTGATAGACTACATCCAATTTGCTGAGTAGAGTGTTGGAGGCTATTTTGTAAATGACATCGCCGAAGTCAAGGATCGGTAGGATAGTCAGTTTTACGAGGGCATGTTTGGCAGCATGAGTCAAGGAGGCTTTGTTGCGAAATAGGAAGCCGATTCTAGATTTAATTTTGGTTTGGAGATGATTCATGTGAGTCTGGAAGGAGAGTTTACAGTCTAACCAGACACCTAGGTATTTGTAGGTGTCCACATATTCTAAGTCAGACCCGTCCAGAGTAGTGATGATAGTCCGGTGGGCAGGTGCGGGCAGCGTTCGATTGAAGAGTATGAATTTAGTTTTACTAGCATTTAAGAGCAGTTGGAGGCCACGGAAGGAGTGTTGTATGGCATTGAAAGTCGTTTGGAGGTTTGTTAGCACAGTGTCCAATGAAGGGTCAGATGTATACAGAATGGTGTCGTCTGCGTAGAGGTGGATCAGAGAGTCACCAGCAGCAAGAGTGACATCATTGATATATATAGAGAATAGAGTCGGACCAAGAATTGAACCCTGTGTCACCCCCATAGAGACTGCCAGAGGTCCGGACAACAGGCCCTCCGATTTGACACACTGAACTCTATCTGAGAAGTATTTGGTGAACCAGGCGAGGCAGTCATTTGAGAAACCAAGGCTATTGAGTCTGCCGAAAAGAATGCAGTGATTGACAGAGTCGAAAGCCTTGGCCAGGTCGATGAAGACGGCTGCACAGTACTGTTTTTTATCGATGGCGGTTATTATATCATTTAGGACCTTGAGCGTGGCTGAGGTGCACCCATGACCAGCTCGGAAGCCAGATTGCATAGCGGAGAAAGTACGGTGGGATTCGAAATGGTCGGTGATCTGTTTGTTAACTTGGTTTTCGAAGACTTTAGAAAGGCAGGGAAGGATGGATATAGGTCTGTAACAGTTTGGGTCTAGACTGTCTCCCCCTTTGAAGAGGGGGATGACCGCGTCGGCTTTCCAATCTCTAGGGATCTCAGACGATACGAAAGAGAGGTTGAACAGGCTAGTAATAGGGGTTGCAACAATTGCTGAGGATAATATTAGAAAGAAAGGGTTCAGATTGTCTACCCCAGCAGATTTGTAGGGGTACAGATTTTGCAGCTCTTTCAGAACATCAGCTATCTGGATTTGGGTGAAGGAGAAGCAGGTGGGGGCTTGGGAAAGTTGCTGCGGGGGGTGCAGAGCTGTTGGCTGGGGTAGGAGTAGCCAGCCGTAGCAAAATGCTTATTGAAATTATTGTAGATTTATCGGTGGTGACAGTGTTTCCTAGCCTCAGTGCAGTGGGCAGCTGGGAGGAGGTGCTCTTATTCTCCATGGACTTTACAGTGTCCCAGAACTTTTGGGAATTAGTGCTACAGGATGCAAATTTCTGTTTGAAAAAGCTAGTCTTTGCTTTTCTAACTGAAAAGCAAAGGCTAGACACAGTTTTCTAACTGTGTATATCGGTTCCTGACTTCCCTGAAAAGTTGCATATCACGGGGGCTACTCGACGCTAATGCAGTACGCCACAGGATGTTTTTGTGCTGGTCAAGGGCAGTCAAGTCTGGAGTGAACCAAGGGCTATATCTGTTCTTAGTTCTAACATTTTTGAATGGGGCATGCTTATTTAAGATGGTGAGGAAAGCACTTTTAAAGAACAACCAGGCATCCTCTACTGACGGATGTGGTCAATATCCTTCCAGGATACCCGGGCCAGATCGATTAGAAAGGCCTGCTCGCTGAAGTGTTTTAAGGAGCGTTTGACAGTGATAAGGGGTGGTCGTTTGACCGCGGACCCATTACGGACGCAGTGATCGCTGAGATCCTGGTTGAAGACAGCGGAGGTGTATTTGAAGGGCAAGTTAGTCAGGATGATGTCTATGAGGGTGCCCATGTTTACGATTTTAAGGTTGTACCTGGTCAGTTCCTTGATAATTTGTGTGAGATTGTGGGCATCTAGCTTAGATTGTAGGACGGCCGGAGTGTTAAGCATATCCCAGTTTAGGTCACCTAACAGTACGAACTGAAGATAGATGGGGGGTAATCAATTCACATATGGTGTCCAGGGCACAGCTGGGGGCTGAGGGGGGTCTGTAACAAGCGGAAACAGTGAGAGACTATTTTCTGGAAAGGTGGATTTTTTTAAGTAGAAGCTCAAACTGTTTGGGCACAGACCTGGACAGTATGACAGAACTCTGCAGGTTATCTCTGCAGTAGATTGCAACTCTGCCTTCTTTGGCAGTTCTATCTTGACGGGAAATGTTGTAGTTGGGATGGAAATTTCTGAATCTTTGGTGGCCTTCCTAAGCCAGGATTCAGACACAGCTAGGACATCCGGGTTGGCGGAGTGTGCTAAAGCAGTGAATAAATCAAACTTAGGGAGGAGGCTTCTGATGTTAACATGCATGAAACCAAGGCTTTTACGGTTACAGAAGTCAACAAATGAGAGCGCCTGGGGAATAGGTGTAGTACTGGGGGCTACAGGGCCTGGGTTTACCTCTACATCACCAGAGGAACAGAGGAGGAGTAGGATGGCTAAAAGTTGAAAGAGTACACACACGTCGGCAGGTGGCTCAGTCATCATGAAGGCCTAATCTCCCATTTATGTGTTCATTTGTGATGCTATCCTTCATATGATGTGTAGGCCGTCATTGTAAATAAGAATTTGTTCTTAACTGACTTGCCTAGTTAAATAAAGGTTAAATAAAACCATTGCCTCAGCTACTATAGGACAGAAAAACCTGCTTTTCTGTTATTTTGAAAGAAAATTCTGCTAGTGGGGTACTAAGGCTGCATATATAACAGAAAGCCGCGGCCTTTGTGGACCAAGGGAAACAACTACTTCAAGGTCTCAGAGCGAGTGACGTCACCAATTGAAACGCAACTAGCGCGCACCGTTAACTAGCTAGCCGTTTCACACCGGTTACACATAACCAATTCCAAGTTCGTGGGCTAGAAGAATCATCCTCACATTTAAATCAAATGACACATCTCCCCTGGAGATGTAAACCCTCCTCCTATACGCATCACCATCACCCCTTCACAGTGTGCGTCAGGCTCTGGCCATAGAGAAGCCTATTGCTTCTGACAGGTCTATGTGTTTCAGTTCTATGTGGTGTTTTGTGTTGGATCCCTAATTAGAGGCAGCTGCATTGCATTGTCTCTAATTAGGGATCCTACATATGTTTGTATGTTCCACACCCTAGGTATGGTTCATTATATCGCCATGTCAGAGCAAGTAAGTGTGTTTACGTTTCATTGTATCATTTTGTATAGTTCATCATTTTGATTTTATACTTTATTAAAAGAGTATGTCGAACTATCACTGCGCTGCGCCTTGGTCTCCTTAACACCCGCTCGTGACAGTGTGCACATTCTATCATGACAGAATCTCAACTAATTTGCGCTGCTCCCGGCGTCCTCCTCTTCCTCCTAGTTACCTGTACTGACACTGCCTCGATTGGCTGATCAAGCACATTTTTTCTTTAATTCACTGCTCTTCTCGCATTGACTAACTGAGATCGCCTATTTTTAATCACATACTGTAGGTATATTTGGATCCTTCGCAGGATATATTTTCAAACAGGAAGTGCTGCGAGTCACGTTAGGCATGTTAACCAATCAGGTTGCCGAAAATGGCCTTTAAATGCCAGTAGCCAATCAGATGCCAGGAAATGACTCATAGTGTTCCAGCTCAGCTAACTTGCTAAATAGCGATTTTCGTAAATTAACTTTATGACAAAAAAATATGCAGAATCGTTTGTCTCTACATTAACTAACATATTCCTCTCAATTGCACATTTTTTGCTTGACTCGTTATGACTTTACAATTACTTAGATTTGCTTCCACCGTAATGTTTTTATCAGCCATCTTTGCTTTACAAAGTCACCAGCTATGTGTCCCATAGCGTCAAATTCGTCATTGGAACCACTCAATATAATTGGTCATATAAAAACCTTGGGACATCAAATGCATAAAGAGTGCTCTAACTCCCCCCTGTGGTGGTCTGGAGTAATGAAGTCATGATGCTAGGTACCGCTAACTCCCGCGGCAAAAACTTGCAACTTTTAAAGGAGGAACTGCTGTAGGTAGCGGTAAAGTGACTAGTCAATCAGGATAGAGATTACATGTCCTCATCCAGGGAGTGCAAACACACACACACACACACACACAGGGAAGGAATGTTGTGTTTGTTTAATATTGTTTTAGGACTATGAAAATGGAAAAAGGATTAGCCTATGGATTATGAAAACAACTAAAATAAATGGTAAAATGGGAGGAGAAATGACTAGACAGTGTTGTTTAACTCACTGACCATGACCCATGAGTTAATCTTACCTTTGTTCAGTAGAAAAGTCTCCCTCTCTAAACAGTATAGGATGGTTCATAGACCCGTCACTCTTCATGGACACACAGCTGGGTACAGGGGAGGCTGGTCTCTCCTGCTTGATTGGGCTTCAACACAACAGACACAAACATTACATCTCTCATCTACTCTGAGCTCACAAATGGAAACATAAGTATACTTTCATTCCTAAACGCATTTTCTGAAATGTTGGTAAATTATCTTTTATTGTTTAAATAAATTATTAAACAACTATAAGGCTGAATAAAGGCTTCTAAAGTGGGGAATTTACACTTAAAAATGTCAGACTGGATTTACCCTGATGAAAAATGGATCAACCCCAACAAAAAATATCCCTTTATTATAATCCACATAAAAATGCACATTCGCTGTTATTTTCCTGCTGTGAGAAACAGGGTTAAATTAAGATGGCATCTGTAAGTGCATTCATCTTAAGATATCTAGGTAAGACAACCACATATCACAGTCAAACATACAGGATACGAACATTGCATTCCTGCTAAACAATGGATATATATCAGATTCCAAGATGGCGTAACAGTGCAGACGTATTTTT
Organism: Thymallus thymallus; assembly: GCA_023634145.1. Lineage (NCBI taxonomy): Eukaryota > Metazoa > Chordata > Actinopteri > Salmoniformes > Salmonidae > Thymallus > Thymallus thymallus. The sequence goes on along the minus strand of CM042399.1, from coordinate 4,281,929 downwards.
TGTTCGTCCCGTCTCATGTAAATAGTTTGTAATAGTTTGTAAATTGTCTTTCCACACATTTGTATTTATTTATTTTGTTCCCGATTTACCTCTCCTGCAACCCACCTTACCCAACGTGAAACGGATCTATTATCCTTACTTTTCATTCTTTTAACTGAACCGCAGTCAGAAGCTAGTCTGCTAGCTAGCTTGCTAACTAGCTTCTAGCCATCGCTAACCACTGCTAGCGGTCCTCACCACTGCTCTGCCTGCATCAGACAGCTTTTAGTTCGGACATTATCGGCCAGTCTGCACAGCGCGCTACCAACCCAGCGCATATCGGACTGCGCTCCCTTCCATTTCACCGGATTTCCACTGAAATCACAGGACCATCACACCGGATCATCACAGCTAGCTAGCTGCAATCGAGTGACCGACGTTTTTGGCTAACCTCCATTGTTTGTTTACATCCTACCTATGCTAGCGTGAGCTAGGCTCATCTCCCGGACAGCCGACGTGTGCTAGCTACTCTCCCGGGCTCCAGTACCTTATCAACCTACCTGGACCTTCTACTGTCGATACGGAGCCCCACCGAGCCACCGTGACTGGTCTGCCGACGTAATTGTCCGACGTGGTCTCAACAGGGTTCTCCTCTGCGACGTCGCCGAAGATCCATCTGCTAGCCCGGACTGCTAACACTGAACGCTGTGCCTCCTTGCTCGCCTAGTGCAGCGCCCATTGAACTGCTCTCTGGCTCACCTCTTTGCTGCTCATCGGATCCTATGATTACTCAGCTTCACAGCTGATGCCTGCAGGACTGTTTGGTTATATGGTATTTCTTTCTGTTTAACTACCAGGCCCCAGGTCCTGTGTGTAGCATATCACATTTTTCTCTAACTGACCCTCTTTGTCCATTCATCGCCATTACCCGTCGTTGCCTTAGCCCTCTTAATTAACTTTTTTATTTTTTATTTTATTTAAATTTTTGTCCCTCATTAACTGTTTGTTTTTATGCCCCTTTATTTCAATATGCCTTGTCTTTTGTTGTTTAGGTTAGCTATTATTGTTTTATTTCACTGTAGAGCCCCCAGTCCTGCTCAACTGGCCTCTGATAGCTCCTTTGTCCCTCCCCCCACACATGCGGAGACCTCACCTAGCTTAACTGGTGTCTCCAGAGATGCAACCTCTCTCTTCATTACCCAACGCCTAGGTTTACCTCCACTGAACTCACACCCTACGATACCCTTGTCTGTACATTATGCCCTCAATCTATTCCACCACGCACAGAAATCTGCTCCTTTTATTCAATGTACCCAACGTACTAGACGTCCTGTTCTTAAAGCCCTTAGTAGAATACTGATTCTATTACTCCTCTGTTCCTCTGGTGATGTAGAGGTAAACCCAGGTCCTGTAGCTCCCAGTACTACACCTATCCCCCAGGCGCTCTCATTTGTTGACTTCTGTAACCGTAAAAGCCTTGGTTTCATGCATGTCAACATTAGAAGCCTCCTCCCTAAGTTAGATTTATTCACTGCTTTAGCACACTCCGCCAACCCGGATGTCCTAGCTGTGTCTGAATCCTGGCTCAGGAAGGCCACCAATAATTCGGAAATCTCCATCCCCAACTACAATATTTCCCGTCAAGATAGAGCTGCCAAAGGTGGCGGAGTTGCAATCTACTGCAGAGATAACCTGCAGAGTTCTGTCATACTGTCCAGGTCCGTGCCCAAACAGTTTGAGCTTCTACTTTTAAAAATCCACCTTTCCAGAAATAAGTCTCTCACTGTTGCCGCCTGTTACAGACCCCCCTCAGCCCCCAGCTGTGCCCTGGACTCCATATGTGAATTGATTGCCCCCCATCTATCTTCAGAGTTTGTACTGTTAGGTGACTTAAACTGGGATATGCTTAACACCCCGGCTGTCCTTCAATCTAAGATAGATGCCCTCAATCTCACACAAATTATCAAGGAACCCACCAGGTACAACCCAAAATCCGTAAACATGGGTACCATTATTGATATCATCCTGACTAACTTGCCCTCCAAATACACCTCATCTGTTTTCAACCAGGATCTCAGCGATCACTGCCTCATCGCCTGCGTTCGCAATGGGTCAGCGGTCAAACGACCACCCCTTATCACTGTTAAACGCTCCCTAAAACACTTTTGTGAGCAGGCCTTTCTATTCGATCTGGCCCAGGTATCCTGGAAGGATATTGACCTCATCCCGTCAGTAGAGGACGCCTGGTTGTTCTTTAAAAGTGCTTTCCTCACCATCCTAAATAAGCATGCCCCTTTCAAAAAACGTAGAACTAAGAATAGATATAGCCCTTGGTTCACCCCAGACTTGACTGCACTAGACCAACAGAAAAACATCCTGTGGCGCACTGCATTAGCATCGAATAGCCCCCGCGATATGCAGCTATTCAGGGAAGTCAGGAACAGAGAGGCACTGAACAGAGACGCACTGAGCGGAGAACGCACTGAGCGGAGAACGCACTGAGCGGAGAGCGCACTGAACGGAGAGCGCACTGAACGAAGAACACACTGAGCAGAGAGGTACCGAACAGAGAGCGCACTGAACAGAGAACGCACTGAGCAGAGAACGCACTGAGCAGAGAACGCACTGAACAGAGAGCGCACTGAGCAGAGAGCGCACTGAGCAGAGAACGCACTGAACAGAGAGCGCACTGAACAGAGAGCGCACTGAACAGAGAACGCACTGAGCGGAGAACGCACTGAGCGGAGAGCGCACTGAGCGGAGAACACACTGAGCAGAGAGGTACCGAACAGAGAGCGCACTGAACAGAGAACGCACTGAGCAGAGAACGCACTGAACAGAGAACGCACTGAACAGAGAACGCACTGAGCAGAGAACGCACTGAGCAGAGAGGCACTGAACAGAGAGCGCACTGAACAGAGAACGCACTGAGCGGAGAACGCACTGAGCGGAGAGCGCACTGAACGGAGAACACACTGAGCAGAGAGGTACCGAACAGAGAGCGCACTGAACAGAGAGCGCACTGAGCAGAGAGCGCACTGAGCAGAGAACGCACTGAACAGAGAACGCACTGAACAGAGAGCGCACTGAGCAGAGAGCGCACTGAGCAGAGAGCGCACTGAACAGAGAGCCCACTGAGCAGAGAGCCCACTGAGCAGAGAGCCCACTGAGCAGAGAGCCCACTGAGCAGAGAGCCCACTGAGCAGAGAGCCCACTGAGCAGAGAACGCACTGAACAGAGAACGCACTGAACAGAGAACGCACTGAACAGAGAACGCACTGAACAGAGAGCGCACTGAACAGAGAGCGCACTGAACAGAGAGCGCACTGAACAGAGAGCGCACTGAACAGAGAGCGCACTGAACAGAGAGCGCACTGAGCAGAGAGCGCACTGAGCAGAGAGCGCACTGAACAGAGAACGCACTGAACAGAGAACGCACTGAACAGAGAACGCACTGAGCAGAGAACGCACTGAGCAGAGAACGCACTGAGCAGAGAGGCACTGAACAGAGAGCACACTGAACAGAGAGCGCACTGAACAGAGAGCGCACTGAACAGAGAGCGCACTGAACAGAGAGCGCACTCAACAGAGAGCGCACTGAGCAGAGAGCGCACTGAGCAGAGAGCGCACTGAGCAGAGAGCGCACTGAGCAGAGAGCGCACTGAGCAGAGAGCGCACTGAGCAGAGAACGCACTGAACAGAGAACGCACTGAGCAGAGAACGCACTGAACAGAGAGCGCACTGAACAGAGAGCGCACTGAACAGAGAGCGCACTGAACAGAGAGCGCACTGAACAGAGAGCGCACTGAGCAGAGAGCGCACTGAACAGAGAGCACATTGAACAGAGAGCACACTGAACAGAGAACGCACTGAGCAGAGAACGCACTGAGCAGAGAGGCACTGAGCAGAGAGCACACTGAGCAGAGAGCGCACTGAACAGAGAGCGCACTGAACAGAGAGCGCACTGAACAGAGAGCGCACTGAACAGAGAACGCACTGAACAGAGAACGCACTGAGCAGAGAGCGCACTGAGCAGAGAGCGCACTGAGCAGAGAGCGCACTGAACAGAGAGCGCACTGAACAGAGAGCGCACTGAACAGAGAGCACACTGAACAGAGAGCACACTGAACAGAGAGCACACTGAACAGAGAGCACACTGAACAGAGAACGCACTGAACAGAGAACGCACTGAGCAGAGAGCGCACTGAGCAGAGAGCGCACTGAGCAGAGAACGCACTGAGCAGAGAGCGCACTGAGCAGAGAACGCACTGAGCAGAGAACGCACTGAACAGAGAACGCACTGAACAGAGAGCACATTGAACAGAGAACGCACTGAACAGAGAACGCACTGAGCGGAGAGCGCACTGAACGGAGAACACACTGAGCAGAGAGGTACCGAACAGAGAGCGCACTGAACAGAGAACGCACTGAGCAGAGAACGCACTGAGCAGAGAGCGCACTGAGCAGAGAGCGCACTGAGCAGAGAGCGCACTGAGCAGAGAGCGCACTGAGCAGAGAACGCACTGAGCAGAGAGGCACTGAACAGAGAGCGCACTGAACAGAGAACGCACTGAGCGGAGAACGCACTGAGCGGAGAGCGCACTGAGCGGAGAACACACTGAGCAGAGAGGTACCGAACAGAGAGCGCACTGAACAGAGAACGCACTGAGCAGAGAACGCACTGAACAGAGAACGCACTGAACAGAGAACGCACTGAGCAGAGAACGCACTGAGCAGAGAGGCACTGAACAGAGAGCGCACTGAACAGAGAACGCACTGAGCGGAGAACGCACTGAGCGGAGAGCGCACTGAACGGAGAACACACTGAGCAGAGAGGTACCGAACAGAGAGCGCACTGAACAGAGAGCGCACTGAGCAGAGAACGCACTGAGCAGAGAGCGCACTGAGCAGAGAGCGCACTGAGCAGAGAGCGCACTGAGCAGAGAGCGCACTGAGCAGAGAGCGCACTGAGCAGAGAGCGCACTGAGCAGAGAGCCCACTGAGCAGAGAGCCCACTGAGCAGAGAGCCCACTGAACAGAGAGCCCACTGAACAGAGAACGCACTGAACAGAGAACGCACTGAACAGAGAGCGCACTGAACAGAGAGCGCACTGAACAGAGAGCGCACTGAACAGAGAGCGCACTGAACAGAGAGCGCACTGAGCAGAGAGCGCACTGAACAGAGAACGCACTGAACAGAGAACGCACTGAACAGAGAACGCACTGAACAGAGAACGCACTGAGCAGAGAACGCACTGAGCAGAGAACGCACTGAGCAGAGAACGCACTGAGCAGAGAGGCACTGAACAGAGAGCACACTGAACAGAGAGCACACTGAACAGAGAGCGCACTGAACAGAGAGCGCACTGAACAGAGAGCGCACTGAACAGAGAGCGCACTCAACAGAGAACGCACTCAACAGAGAGCGCACTGAACAGAGAGCGCACTGAGCAGAGAGCGCACTGAGCAGAGAGCGCACTGAGCAGAGAGCGCACTGAGCAGAGAGCGCACTGAGCGCACTGAGCAGAGAGCGCACTGAGCAGAGAACGCACTGAGCAGAGAGGCACTGAACAGAGAGCGCACTGAGCGGAGAACGCACTGAGCGGAGAGCGCACTGAGCGGAGAACACACTGAGCAGAGAGGTACCGAACAGAGAGCGCACTGAACAGAGAACGCACTGAGCAGAGAACGCACTGAACAGAGAACGCACTGAACAGAGAACGCACTGAGCAGAGAACGCACTGAGCAGAGAGGCACTGAACAGAGAGCGCACTGAACGGAGAACGCACTGAGCGGAGAACGCACTGAGCGGAGAGCGCACTGAACGGAGAACACACTGAGCAGAGAGGTACCGAACAGAGAGCGCACTGAACAGAGAACGCACTGAGCAGAGAGCGCACTGAGCAGAGAACGCACTGAGCAGAGAGCGCACTGAGCAGAGAGCGCACTGAGCAGAGAGCGCACTGAGCAGAGAGCGCACTGAACAGAGAACGCACTGAACAGAGAACGCACTGAGCAGAGAGCGCACTGAACAGAGAGCGCACTGAACAGAGAGCGCACTGAACAGAGAGCCCACTGAGCAGAGAGCCCACTGAGCAGAGAGCCCACTGAGCAGAGAGCCCACTGAGCAGAGAGCCCACTGAGCAGAGAGCCCACTGAGCAGAGAGCCCACTGAGCAGAGAACGCACTGAACAGAGAGCGCACTGAACAGAGAGCGCACTGAACAGAGAGCGCACTGAACAGAGAGCGCACTGAACAGAGAGCGCACTGAACAGAGAGCGCACTGAACAGAGAGCGCACTGAACAGAGAGCGCACTGAACAGAGAGCGCACTGAGCAGAGAGCGCACTGAACAGAGAGCGCACTGAGCAGAGAACGCACTGAACAGAGAGCACATTGAACAGAGAACGCACTGAACAGAGAACGCACTGAGCAGAGAACGCACTGAGCAGAGAGGCACTGAACAGAGAGCACACTGAACAGAGAGCGCACTGAACAGAGAGCGCACTGAACAGAGAGCGCACTCAACAGAGAACGCACTCAACAGAGAACGCACTCAACAGAGAACGCACTGAACAGAGAGCGCACTGAGCAGAGAGCGCACTGAGCAGAGAGCGCACTGAGCAGAGAGCGCACTGAACAGAGAGCACACTGAACAGAGAACGCACTGAACAGAGAACGCACTGAACAGAGAACGCACTGAACAGAGAACGCACTGAACAGAGAACGCACTGAGCAGAGAACGCACTGAGCAGAGAGCGCACTGAGCAGAGAGCGCACTGAGCAGAGAGCGCACTGAGCAGAGAGCGCACTGAGCAGAGAGCGCACTGAGCAGAGAGGCACTGAACAGAGAGCGCACTGAACAGAGAACGCACTGAGCGGAGAACGCACTGAGCGGAGAGCGCACTGAACGGAGAACACACTGAGCAGAGAGGTACCGAACAGAGAGCGCACTGAGCAGAGAACGCACTGAGCAGAGAACGCACTGAACAGAGAACGCACTGAGCAGAGAGCGCACTGAGCAGAGAGCGCACTGAGCAGAGAGCGCACTGAGCAGAGAACGCACTGAGCAGAGAACGCACTGAGCAGAGAACGCACTGAGCAGAGAGGCATTGAGCAGAGAACGCACTGAACAGAGAACGCACTGAACAGAGAGCGCACTGAACAGAGAACGCACTGAACAGAGAGCCCACTGAGCAGAGAGCCCACTGAGCAGAGAGCCCACTGAGCAGAGAGCCCACTGAGCAGAGAGCCCACTGAGCAGAGAACGCACTGAACAGAGAACGCACTGAACAGAGAACGCACTGAACAGAGAGCGCACTGAACAGAGAGCGCACTGAACAGAGAGCGCACTGAACAGAGAGCGCACTGAACAGAGAGCGCACTGAACAGAGAGCGCACTGAGCAGAGAGCGCACTGAACAGAGAGCGCACTGAACAGAGAACGCACTGAGCAGAGAACGCACTGAGCAGAGAGGCACTGAACAGAGAGCGCACTGAACAGAGAGCGCACTGAACAGAGAGCGCACTGAACAGAGAGCGCACTGAGCAGAGAGCGCACTGAGCAGAGAGCGCACTGAGCAGAGAGCGCACTGAGCAGAGAGCGCACTGAGCAGAGAACGCACTGAGCAGAGAGCGCACTGAGCAGAGAGCGCACTGAGCAGAGAACGCACTGAACAGAGAACGCACTGAACAGAGAACGCACTGAACAGAGAGCACATTGAACAGAGAACGCACTGAACAGAGAGCACATTGATCAGAGAACGCACTGAACAGAGAACGCACTGAACAGAGAACGCACTGAACAGAGAACGCACTGACCAGAGAACGCACTGAGCAGAGAGCGCACTGACCAGAGAGGCACTGAGCAGAGAGCGCACTGAACAGAGAGCACACTGAGCAGAGAGCGCACTGAACAGAGAACGCACTGAGCAGAGAGCGCACTGAGCAGAGAGCGCACTGAGCAGAGAACGCACTGAGCAGAGAACGCACTGAGCAGAGAGCACACTGAGCAGAGAGCACACTGAGCAGAGAACGCACTGAACAGAGACGCACTGAACAGAGAACGCACTGAGCAGAGAGGCACTGAGCAGAGAGCGCACTGAGCAGAGAGGCACTGAACAGAGACGCACTGAGCAGAGAGCGCACTGAACAGAGAACGCACTGAGCGGAGAACGCACTGAGCGGAGAGCGCACTGAACGGAGAACACACTGAGCAGAGAGGTACCGAACAGAGAGCGCACTGAACAGAGAACGCACTGAGCAGAGAACGCACTGAACAGAGAACGCACTGAGCAGAGAGCGCACTGAGCAGAGAACGCACTGAGCAGAGAGGCACTGAACAGAGAGCGCACTGAACAGAGAACGCACTGAGCGGAGAACGCACTGAGCGGAGAGCGCACTGAACGGAGAACACACTGAGCAGAGAGGTACCGAACAGAGAGCGCACTGAACAGAGAACGCACTGAGCAGAGAACGCACTGAACAGAGAACGCACTGAGCAGAGAGCGCACTGAGTAGAGAGCGCACTGAGCAGAGAGCGCACTGAGCAGAGAACGCACTGAACAGAGAACGCACTGAGCAGAGAGGCACTGAGCAGAGAACGCACTGAACAGAGAGCGCACTGAGCAGAGAGCGCACTGAACAGAGAGCGCACTGAACAGAGAGGCACTGAGCAGAGAGGCACTGAGCAGAGAGGCACTGAACAAAGAACGCACTGAGCAGAGAGGCACTGAACAGAGAGCGCACTGAACAGAGAACGCACTGAGCAGAGAACGCACTGAACAGAGAACGCACTGAGCAGAGAACGCACTGAGCAGAGAGCCCACTGAGCAGAGAACGCACTGAACAGAGAACGCACTGAGCAGAGAGGCATTGAGCAGAGAACGCACTGAGCAGAGAGCGCACTGAACAGAGACGCACTGAACAGAGAACGCACTGAGCAGAGAGGCACTGAGCAGAGAGCGCACTGAGCAGAGAGGCACTGAACAGAGACGCACTGAGCAGAGAGCGCACTGAACAGAGAACGCACTGAGCAGAGAGCGCACTGAGCAGAGAACGCACTGAGCAGAGAGGCACTGAACAGAGAGCGCACTGAACAGAGAACGCACTGAGCGGAGAACGCACTGAGCGGAGAGCGCACTGAACGGAGAACACACTGAGCAGAGAGGTACCGAACATAGAGCGCACTGAACAGAGAACGCACTGAGCAGAGAACGCACTGAGCAGAGAACGCACTGAACAGAGAACGCACTGAACAGAGAACGCACTGAACAGAGAACGCACTGAGCAGAGAGCGCACTGAGCAGAGAGCGCACTGAGCAGAGAGCGCACTGAGCAGAGAGCGCACTGAGCAGAGAGCGCACTGAGCAGAGAGCGCACTGAGCAGAGAGCGCACTGAGCAGAGAGGACCTGAACAGAGAGGACCTGAACAGAGAGCGCACTGAACAGAGAGCGCACTGAACAGAGAGCGCACTGAGCAGAGAGCGCACTGAACAGAGAGCGCACTGAACAGAGAATGCACTGAGCAGAGAGGCACTGAGCAGAGAGGCACTGAACAAAGAACGCACTGAGCAGAGAGGCACTGAACAGAGAGCGCACTGAACAGAGAGCGCACTGACCAGAGAACGCACTGAGCAGAGAGCGCACTGAACAGAGAGCACACTGAGCAGAGAGCGCACTGAACAGAGAACGCACTGAGCAGAGAGCGCACTGAGCAGAGAGCGCACTGAGCAGAGAACGCACTGAGCAGAGAACGCACTGAGCAGAGAGCACACTGAGCAGAGAGCACACTGAGCAGAGAACGCACTGAACAGAGACGCACTGAACAGAGAACGCACTGAGCAGAGAGGCACTGAGCAGAGAGCGCACTGAGCAGAGAGGCACTGAACAGAGACGCACTGAGCAGAGAGCACACTGAACACTGAACAGAGAGCGCACTGAACAGAGAGCGCACTCAACAGAGAGCGCACTCAACAGAGAGCGCACTCAACAGAGAGCGCACTCAACAGAGAGCGCACTCAACAGAGAGCCCACTGAGCAGAGAACGCACTGAGCAGAGAACGCACTGAGCAGAGAGCGCACTGAACAGAGAGCGCACTGAACAGAGAGCGCACTGAACAGAGAGCGCACTGAACAGAGAGCGCACTGAACAGAGAGCGCACTGAACAGAGAGCGCACTGAACAGAGAGCGCACTCAACAGAGAGCGCACTCAACAGAGAGCGCACTCAACAGAGAGCGCACTCAACAGAGAGCCCACTGAGCAGAGAACGCACTGAGCAGAGAACGCACTGAGCAGAGAGCGCACTGAACAGAGAGCGCACTGAACAGAGAGCGCACTGAACAGAGAGCGCACTGAACAGAGAGCGCACTGAACAGAGAGCGCACTGAACAGAGAGCGCACTGAACAGAGAGCGCACTGAACAGAGAGCGCACTGAACAGAGAGCCCACTGAGCAGAGAGCCCACTGAGCAGAGAGCCCACTGAACAGAGAACGCACTGAACAGAGAACGCACTGAACAGAGAACGCACTGAACAGAGAACGCACTGACCAGAGAGGCACTGAGCAGAGAGCGCACTGAACAGAGAGCACACTGAGCAGAGAGCGCACTGAACAGAGAACGCACTGAGCAGAGAGCGCACTGAGCAGAGAGCGCACTGAACAGAGAACGCACTGAGCAGAGAACGCACTGAGCAGAGAGCACACTGAGCAGAGAGCACACTGAGCAGAGAACGCACTGAACAGAGACGCACTGAACAGAGAACGCACTGAGCAGAGAGCGCACTGAGCAGAGAGCGCACTGAGCAGAGAGGCACTGAACAGAGACGCACTGAGCAGAGAGCGCACTGAACAGAGAACGCACTGAGCAGAGAGCGCACTGAGCAGAGAGGCACTGAACAGAGAGTGCACTGAACAGAGAACGCACTGAGCGGAGAACGCACTGAGCGGAGAACGCACTGAGCGGAGAGCGCACTGAACGGAGAACACACTGAGCAGAGAGGTACCGAACAGAGAGCGCACTGAACAGAGAACGCACTGAGCAGAGAACGCACTGAACAGAGAACGCACTGAGCAGAGAACGCACTGAGCAGAGAACGCACTGAGCAGAGAGGTACTGAACAGAGAACGCACTGAGCGGAGAACGCACTGAGCGGAGAACGCACTGAGCGGAGAGCGCACTGAACGGAGAACACACTGAGCAGAGAGGTACCGAACATAGAGCGCACTGAACAGAGAACGCACTGAGCAGAGAACGCACTGAACAGAGAACGCACTGAACAGAGAACGCACTGAACAGAGAACGCACTGAACAGAGAGCGCACTGAGCAGAGAGCGCACTGAGCAGAGAGCGCACTGAGCAGAGAGCGCACTGAGCAGAGAGCGCACTGAGCAGAGAGCGCACTGAGCAGAGAGCGCACTGAGCAGAGAGCGCACTGAGCAGAGAGCGCACTGAACAGAGAACGCACTGAGCAGAGAGGCACTGAACAGAGAACATACTGAACAGAGAGCGCACTGAACAGAGAGCGCACTGAGCAGAGAGCGCACTGAACAGAGAGCGCACTGAACAGAGAATGCACTGAGCAGAGAGGCACTGAGCAGAGAGGCACTGAACAAAGAACGCACTGAGCAGAGAGGCACTGAACAGAGAGCGCACTGAACAGAGAGCGCACTGACCAGAGAACGCACTGAGCAGAGAACGCACTGAGCAGAGAGCACACTGAGCAGAGAGCACACTGAGCAGAGAGCGCACTGAACAGAGAACGCACTGAGCAGAGAGCGCACTGAACAGAGAACGCACTGAGCAGAGAGCGCACTGAGCAGAGAACGCACTGAGCAGAGAGGCACTGAACAGAGAGTGCACTGAACAGAGAACGCACTGAGCGGAGAACGCACTGAGCGGAGAGCGCACTGAACGGAGAACACACTGAGCAGAGAGGTACCGAACAGAGAGCGCACTGAACAGAGAACGCACTGAGCAGAGAACGCACTGAACAGAGAACGCACTGAGCAGAGAACGCACTGAGCAGAGAACGCACTGAGCAGAGAGGTACTGAGCGGAGAACGCACTGAGCGGAGAACGCACTGAGCGGAGAACGCACTGAGCGGAGAGCGCACTGAACGGAGAACACACTGAGCAGAGAGGTACCGAACATAGAGCGCACTGAGCAGAGAACGCACTGAACAGAGAACGCACTGAACAGAGAACGCACTGAGCAGAGAGCGCACTGAGCAGAGAGCGCACTGAGCAGAGAGCGCACTGAGCAGAGAGCGCACTGAGCAGAGAGCGCACTGAACAGAGAACGCACTGAGCAGAGAGGCACTGAGCAGAGAACGCACTGAACAGAGAACATACTGAACAGAGAGCGCACTGAGCAGAGAGCGCACTGAACAGAGAGCGCACTGAACAGAGAATGCACTGAGCAGAGAGGCACTGAGCAGAGAGGCACTGAACAAAGAACGCACTGAGCAGAGAGGCACTGAACAGAGAGCGCACTGAGCAGAGAACGCACTGAGCAGAGAGCGCACTGAGCAGAGAACGCACTGAGCAGAGAGCCCACTGAGCAGAGAACGCACTGAACAGAGAACGCACTGAGCAGAGAGGCACTGAGCAGAGAGCGCACTGAACAGAGAGCGCACTGAACAGAGAGCGCACTGAACAGAGAGCGCACTGAACAGAGAGCGCACTGAACAGAGAGCGCACTGAACAGAGAGCGCACTGAACAGAGAGCCCACTGAGCAGAGAGCCCACTGAGCAGAGAGCCCACTGAGCAGAGAGCGCACTGAACAGAGAGCGCACTGAACAGAGAGCGCACTGAACAGAGAGCGCACTGAACAGAGAGCGCACTGAGCAGAGAGCCCACTGAGCAGAGAGCCCACTGAGTAGAGAGCCCACTGAGCAGAGAGCCCACTGAGCAGAGAACGCACTGAACAGAGAACGCACTGAACAGAGAACGCACTGAACAGAGAGCGCACTGAACAGAGAGCGCACTGAACAGAGAGCGCACTGAACAGAGAGCGCACTGAACAGAGAGCGCACTGAACAGAGAGCGCACTGAGCAGAGAGCGCACTGAACAGAGAGCGCACTGAACAGAGAGCACATTGAACAGAGAACGCACTGAACAGAGAACGCACTGAACAGAGAACGCACTGAACAGAGAACGCACTGAGCAGAGAGGCACTGAACAGAGAGCACACTGAACAGAGAGCGCACTGAACAGAGAGCGCACTGAACAGAGAACGCACTCAACAGAGAACGCACTGAACAGAGAGCGCACTGAACAGAGAACGCACTGAACAGAGAATGCACTGAACAGAGAGCGCACTGAACAGAGAGCGCACTGAACAGAGAGCGCACTGAGCAGAGAGCGCACTGAACAGAGAGCGCACTGAGCAGAGAGCGCACTGAACAGAGAGCGCACTGAGCAGAGAACGCACTGAACAGAGAGCGCACTGAGCAGAGAACACACTGAACAGAGAACGCACTGAACAGAGAACGCACTGAACAGAGAACGCACTGAACAGAGAACGCACTGAACAGAGAGCGCACTGAACAGAGAGCGCACTGAACAGAGAGCGCACTGAACAGAGAGCGCACTGAACAGAGAGCGCACTGAGCAGAGAGCGCACTGAACAGAGAGCGCACTGAGCAGAGAACGCACTGAACAGAGAGCACATTGAACAGAGAACGCACTGAACAGAGAACGCACTGAACAGAGAACGCACTGAGCAGAGAGGCACTGAACAGAGAGCACACTGAACAGAGAGCGCACTGAACAGAGAGCGCACTGAACAGAGAACGCACTCAACAGAGAACGCACTGAACAGAGAGCGCACTGAACAGAGAACGCACTGAGCGGAGAACGCACTGAGCGGAGAGCGCACTGAACGGAGAACACACTGAGCAGAGAGGTACCGAACAGAGAGCGCACTGAGCAGAGAACGCACTGAGCAGAGAACGCACTGAACAGAGAACGCACTGAGCAGAGAACGCACTGAGCAGAGAGCGCACTGAGCAGAGAACCCACTGAGCAGAGAGCGCACTGAACAGAGAACGCACTGAGCAGAGAGGCATTGAGCAGAGAACGCACTGAACAGAGAGCGCACTGAACAGAGAGCGCACTGAGCAGAGAGCGCACTGAGCAGAGAGCGCACTGAACAGAGAGCGCACTGAGCAGAGAGCGCACTGAACAGAGAGCGCACTGAGCAGAGAACACACTGAACAGAGAACACACTGAACAGAGAACGCACTGAACAGAGAAGGCACTGAACAGAGAACGCACTGAGCAGAGAACGCACTGAGCAGAGAACGCACTGAACAGAGAGCGCACTGAGCAGAGAGCGCACTGAGCAGAGAGCGCACTGAACAGAGAGCGCACTGAGCAGAGAGCGCACTGAGCAGAGAGCGCACTGAGCAGAGAGCGCACTGAGCAGAGAGCGCACTGAGCAGAGAGCGCACTGAGCAGAGAACGCACTGAGCAGAGAACGCACTGAGCAGAGAACGCACTGAGCAGAGAACGCACTGAGCAGAGAACGCACTGAACAGAGAACGCACTGAACAGAGAACGCACTGAACAGAGAGCACATTGAACAGAGAACGCACTGAACAGAGAGCACATTGATCAGAGAACGCACTGAACAGAGAACGCACTGAACAGAGAACGCACTGAACAGAGAACGCACTGAACAGAGAACGCACTGAACAGAGAACGCACTGAACAGAGAACGCACTGAGCAGAGAGCGCACTGAACAGAGAGCACACTGAGCAGAGAGCACACTGAACAGAGAACGCACTGAACAGAGAACGCACTGAGCAGAGAGCGCACTGAGCAGAGAGCGCACTGAACAGAGAACGCACTGAGCAGAGAGCACACTGAGCAGAGAGCACACTGAGCAGAGAGCGCACTGAGCAGAGAACGCACTGAACAGAGAACGCACTGAGCAGAGAGCGCACTGAGCAGAGAGCGCACTGAGCAGAGAGCGCACTGAGCAGAGAACGCACTGAGCAGAGAACGCACTGAGCAGAGAGGCACTGAGCAGAGAGCGCACTGAACAGAGAACGCACTGAGCGGAGAACGCACTGAGCGGAGAGCGCACTGAACGGAGAACACACTGAGCAGAGAGGTACCGAACAGAGAGCGCACTGAGCAGAGAGCGCACTGAGCAGAGAACGCACTGAGCAGAGAACGCACTGAGCAGAGAACGCACTGAGCAGAGAGCGCACTGAGCAGAGAGCGCACTGAGCAGAGAGCGCACTGAGCAGAGAGCGCACTGAGCGCTGAGCAGAGAGCGCACTGAGCAGAGAGCGCACTGAGCAGAGAGCGCACTGAGCAGAGAGCGCACTGAACAGAGAACGCACTGAGCAGAGAACGCACTGAGCAGAGAACATACTGAACAGAGAGCGCACTGAGCAGAGAGCGCACTGAGCAGAGAGCGCACTGAACAGAGAATGCACTGAGCAGAGAGGCACTGAGCAGAGAGGCACTGAAAAAAGAACGCACTGAGCAGAGAGCGCACTGAACAGAGAACGCACTGAGCAGAGAACGCACTGAGCAGAGAACGCACTGAGCAGAGAGCGCACTGAGCAGAGAGCGCACTGAGCAGAGAATGCACTGAGCAAAGAGACACTGAGCAGAGAGCGCACTGAGCAGAGAGCGCACTGAGCAGAGAGCGCACTGAACAGAGAGCGCACTGAACAGAGAGCGCACTGAACAGAGAGCCCACTGAGCAGAGAGCCCACTGAGCAGAGAGCCCACTGAACAGAGAGCCCACTGAACAGAGAGCGCACTGAACAGAGAGCGCACTGAACAGAGAGCGCACTGAACAGAGAGCGCACTGAACAGAGAGCGCACTGAACAGAGAGCGCACTGAACAGAGAGCGCACTGAACAGAGAGCGCACTGAACAGAGAACGCACTGAACAGAGAACGCACTGAACAGAGAGCGCACTGAACAGAGAGCGCACTGAACAGAGAGCGCACTGAACAGAGAGCGCACTGAACAGAGAGCGCACTGAACAGAGAACGCACTGAGCAGAGAACGCACTGAGCAGAGAACGCACTGAACAGAGAACGCACTGAACAGAGAGCACATTGAACAGAGAACGCACTGACCAGAGAACGCACTGACCAGAGAGCGCATTGACCAGAGAGCGCATTGACCAGAGAGCGCATTGACCAGAGAGCGCACTGAGCAGAGAGCGCACTGAGCAGAGAGCGCACTGAGCAGAGAGCGCACTGAGCAGAGAGCGCACTGAACAGAGAGCGCACTGAGCAGAGAATGCACTGAGCAAAGAGACACTGAACAGAGAGCGCACTGAACAGAGAGGGCACTGAGCAGAGAGCGCACTGAGCAGAGAGCGCACTGAGCAGAGAACGCACTGAGCAGAGAACGCACTGAGCAGAGAACGCACTGAGCAGAGAACGCACTGAGCAGAGAACGCACTGAGCAGAGAGGCACTGAACAGAGAGCGCACTGAACAGAGAACGCACTGAGCGGAGAGCGCACTGAGCGGAGAGCGCACTGAACGGAGAGCGCACTGAACAGAGAACGCCCTGAACGGAGAACGCCCTGAACAGAGAGCGCACTGAGCAGAGAGCGCACTGAACAGAGAGCGCACTGAACAGAGAACGCACTGAGCAGAGAACGCACTGAGCAGAGAACGCACTGAACAGAGAACGCACTGAACAGAGAGCACATTGAACAGAGAACGCACTGACCAGAGAACGCACTGACCAGAGAGCGCATTGACCAGAGAGCGCATTGACCAGAGAGCGCATTGACCAGAGAGCGCACTGAGCAGAGAGCGCACTGAGCAGAGAGCGCACTGAGCAGAGAGCGCACTGAGCAGAGAGCGCACTGAACAGAGAGCGCACTGAGCAGAGAATGCACTGAGCAAAGAGACACTGAACAGAGAGCGCACTGAACAGAGAGGGCACTGAGCAGAGAGCGCACTGAGCAGAGAGCGCACTGAGCAGAGAACGCACTGAGCAGAGAACGCACTGAGCAGAGAACGCACTGAGCAGAGAACGCACTGAGCAGAGAACGCACTGAGCAGAGAGGCACTGAACAGAGAGCGCACTGAACAGAGAACGCACTGAGCGGAGAGCGCACTGAGCGGAGAGCGCACTGAACGGAGAGCGCACTGAACAGAGAACGCCCTGAACGGAGAACGCCCTGAACAGAGAGCGCACTGAGCAGAGAGGGCACTGAGCAGAGAGGGCACTGAGCAGAGAGGGCACTGAGCAGAGAGGGCACTGAGCAGAGAGCGCACTGAGCAGAGAGCGCACTGAGCAGAGAGCGCACTGAGCAGAGAGCGCACTGAGCAGAGAGCGCACTGAACAGAGAGCGCACTGAACAGAGAGCGCACTGAACAGAGAACGCACTGAACAGAGAACGCACTGAACAGAGAACGCACTGAACAGAGAGCGCACTGAACAGAGAGCGCACTGAACAGAGAGCGCACTGAACAGAGAGCGCACTGAACAGAGAGCGCACTGAACAGAGAGCGCACTGAACAGAGAGCGCACTGAGCAGAGAGCGCACTGAGCAGAGAATGCACTGAGCAAAGAGACACTGAACAGAGAGCGCACTGAACAGAGAGCGCACTGAACAGAGAGCACATTGAACAGAGAACGCACTAAACAGAGAGCACATTGAACAGAGAACGCACTGAACAGAGAACGCACTGAACAGAGAACGCACTGAACAGAGAACGCACTGAGCAGAGAACGCACTGAGCAGAGAACGCACTGAACAGAGAACGCACTGAGCAGAGAGCGCACTGAACAGAGAACGCACTGAACAGAGAACGCACTCAACAGAGAACGCACTCAACAGAGAACGCACTCAACAGAGAACGCACTCAACAGAGAACGCACTCAACAGAGAACGCACTCAACAGAGAACGCACTGAACAGAGAGCGCACTGAGCAGAGAGCGCACTGAGCAGAGAGCGCACTGAACAGAGAGCGCACTGAACAGAGAGCGCACTGAACAGAGAGCGCACTGAGCAGAGAACGCACTGAGCAGAGAACGCACTGAGCAGAGAGCGCACTGAGCAGAGAGCGCACTGAGCAGAGAGCGCACTGAGCAGAGAGGGCACTGAGCAGAGAGCGCACTGAGCAGAGAGCGCACTGAGCAGAGAGCGCACTGAGCAGAGAGCGCACTGAGCAGAGAGCGCACTGAGCAGAGAGCGCACTGAGCAGAGAGCGCACTGAGCAGAGAGCGCACTGAGCAGAGAGCGCACTGAACAGAGAACGCCCTGAACAGAGAACGCCCTGAACAGAGAACGCCCTGAACAGAGAGCGCACTGAGCAGAGAGGGCACTGAGCAGAGAGGGCACTGAGCAGAGAGGGCACTGAGCAGAGAGGGCACTGAGAAGAGAGCGCACTGAGCAGAGAGCGCACTGAGCAGAGAGCGCACTGAGCAGAGAGCACGCCCTGAGCAGAGAGCACGCCCTGAGCAGAGAGCACGCCCTGAGCAGAGAACGCCCTGAACAGAGAGCGCACTGAACAGAGAGCGCACTGAGCAGAGAGCGCACTGAACAGAGAGCGCACTGAACAGAGAATGCACTGAGCAGAGAGGCACTGAGCAGAGAGGCACTGAAAAAAGAACGCACTGAGCAGAGAGCGCACTGAGCAGAGAACGCACTGAGCAGAGAGCGCACTGAACAGAGAGCGCACTGAACAGAGAGCGCACTGAGCAGAGAATGCACTGAGCAAAGAGACACTGAACAGAGAGCGCACTGAACAGAGAGGGCACTGAGCAGAGAGCGCACTGAGCAGAGAGGGCACTGAGCAGAGAGCGCACTGAGCAGAGAGCGCACTGAGCAGAGAGCGCACTGAGCAGAGAACGCACTGAGCAGAGAACGCACTGAACAGAGAGCGCACTGAACAGAGAACGCACTGAACGGAGAACGCACTGAGCGGAGAGCGCACTGAACGGAGAACACACTGAGCAGAGAGGTACCGAACAGAGAACGCACTGAGCAGAGAGCGCACTGAGCAGAGAGCGCACTGAGCAGAGAGCGCACTGAGCAGAGAGCGCACTGAGCAGAGAGCGCACTGAGCAGAGAGCGCACTGAGCAGAGAGCGCACTGAGCAGAGAGCGCACTGAGCAGAGAGCGCACTGAGCAGAGAGCGCACTGAACAGAGAGCGCACTGAACAGAGAGCGCACTGAACAGAGAACGCACTGAACAGAGAGCGCACTGAACAGAGAGCGCACTGAACAGAGAGCGCACTGAACAGAGAGCGCACTGAACAGAGAGCGCACTGAACAGAGAGCGCACTGAACAGAGAGCGCACTGAACAGAGAGCGCACTGAACAGAGAGCGCACTGAACAGAGAGCGCACTGAACAGAGAGCGCACTGAACAGAGAGCGCACTGAACAGAGAGCGCACTGAACAGAGAGCGCACTGAACAGAGAGCGCACTGAACAGAGAGCGCACTGAACAGAGAGCGCACTGAGCAGAGAGCGCACTGAGCAGAGAGCGCACTGAGCAGAGAGCGCACTGAGCAGAGAACGCACTGAGCAGAGAGCCCACTGAGCAGAGAGCCCACTGAGCAGAGAACGCACTGAGCAGAGAACGCACTGAACAGAGAACGCACTGAACAGAGAGCGCACTGAACAGAGAGCGCACTGAACAGAGAGCGCACTGAACAGAGAATGCACTGAGCAGAGAGGCACTGAGCAGAGAGGCACTGAAAAAAGAACGCACTGAGCAGAGAGCGCACTGAACAGAGAACGCACTGAGCAGAGAACGCACTGAGCAGAGAGCGCACTGAACAGAGAGCGCACTGAGCAGAGAGCGCACTGAGCAGAGAGCGCACTGAGCAGAGAATGCACTGAGCAAAGAGACACTGAACAGAGAGCGCACTGAACAGAGAGGGCACTGAGCAGAGAGGGCACTGAGCAGAGAGCGCACTGAGCAGAGAACGCACTGAACAGAGAACGCACTGAACAGAGAACGCACTGAACAGAGAACGCACTGAACAGAGAACGCACTGAACAGAGAACGCACTGAACAGAGAACGCACTGAACAGAGAACGCACTGAACAGAGAGCGCATTGAACAGAGAGCGCACTGAACAGAGAACGCACTGAACAGAGAACGCACTGAACAGAGAACGCACTGAACAGAGAGCGCACTGAGCAGAGAGCGCACTGAGCAGAGAGCGCACTGAGCAGAGAGCGCACTGAACAGAGAGCGCACTGAACAGAGAGCGCACTGAACAGAGAGCGCACTGAGCAGAGAATGCACTGAGCAAAGAGACACTGAACAGAGAGCGCACTGAACAGAGAGCGCACTGAACAGAGAGCACATTGAACAGAGAACGCACTAAACAGAGAGCACATTGAACAGAGAACGCACTGAACAGAGAACGCACTGAACAGAGAACGCACTGAACAGAGAACGCACTGAACAGAGAACGCACTGAGCAGAGAGCGCACTGAACAGAGAGCACACTGAGCAGAGAACGCACTAAACAGAGAATGCACTGAGCAGAGAGCGCACTGAACAGAGAGCGCACTGAACAGAGAACACACTGAGCAGAGAGCGCACTGAGCAGAGAACGCACTGAGCAGAGAACGCACTGAACAGAGAACGCACTGAGCAGAGAGCGCACTGAACAGAGAGCGCACTGAACAGAGAGCGCACTGAACAGAGAGCGCACTGAACAGAGAGCGCACTGAACAGAGAACGCACTCAACAGAGAACGCACTGAGCAGAGAGCGCACTGAACAGAGAGCGCACTGAACAGAGAGCGCACTGAACAGAGAGCGCACTGAACAGAGAGCGCACTGAACAGAGAGCACACTGAACAGAGAGCACACTGAACAGAGAGCACACTGAACAGAGAACGCACTGAACAGAGAACGCACTGAACAGAGAACGCACTGAACAGAGAGCACATTGAACAGAGAACGCACTGAACAGAGAACGCACTGAACAGAGAACGCACTGACCAGAGAACGCACTGACCAGAGAACGCACTGACCAGAGAACGCACTGACCAGAGAGGCACGGAGCAGAGAGCGCACTGAACAGAGAGCGCACTGAGCAGAGAACGCACTGAGCAGAGAACGCACTGAGCAGAGAACGCACTGAGCAGAGAACGCACTGAGCAGAGAACGCACTGAACAGAGAGCGCACTGAGCAGAGAGCGCACTGAGCAGAGAGCGCACTGAGCAGAGAACGCACTGAACAGAGAGCGCACTGAGCAGAGAACGCACTGAGCAGAGAACGCACTGAACAGAGAACGCACTGAACAGAGAACGCACTGAACAGAGAACGCACTGAACAGAGAACGCACTGAACAGAGAACGCACTGAACAGAGAACGCACTGAACAGAGAACGCACTGAACAGAGAACGCACTGAACAGAGAACGCACTGAACAGAGAACGCACTGAACAGAGAACGCACTGAACAGAGAACGCACTGAACAGAGAACGCACTGAACAGAGAGCGCACTGAGCAGAGAGCGCACTGAACAGAGAGCGCACTGAACAGAGAGCGCACTGAACAGAGAACGCACTGAACAGAGAACGCACTGAACAGAGAACGCACTGAACAGAGAGCGCACTGAACAGAGAGCGCACTGAACAGAGAGCGCACTGAACAGAGAGCGCACTGAACAGAGAGCGCACTGAACAGAGAGCGCACTGAACAGAGAGCGCACTGAACAGAGAGCGCACTGAACAGAGAGCGCACTGAACAGAGAGCGCACTGAGCAGAGAACGCACTGAGCAGAGAACGCACTGAGCAGAGAGCCCACTGAGCAGAGAGCCCACTGAGCAGAGAGCCCACTGAGCAGAGAGCGCACTGAGCAGAGAGCGCACTGAGCAGAGAGCGCACTGAGCAGAGAGCGCACTGAGCAGAGAGCGCACTGAACAGAGAGCGCACTGAACAGAGAGCGCACTGAGCAGAGAGCGCACTGAGCAGAGAGGCACTGAGCAGAGAGGCACTGAGCAGAGAGGCACTGAGCAGAGACGCACTGAGCAGAGAGCGCACTGAGCAGAGAGCGCACTGAGCAGAGAGCGCACTGAGCAGAGAGCGCCCTGAACAGAGAACGCCCTGAGCAGAGAGCGCACTGAGCAGAGAGCGCACTGAGCAGAGAGCGCACTGAGCAGAGAGGGCACTGAGCAGAGAGGGCACTGAGCAGAGAGCGCACTGAGCAGAGAGCGCACTGAGCAGAGAGCGCACTGAGCAGAGAGCGCACTGAGCAGAGAGCGCACTGAACAGAGAATGCACTGAGCAGAGAGGCACTGAACAAAGAAGGCACTGAACAAAGAAGGCACTGAACAGAGAGCGCACTGAACAGAGAGCGCACTGAGCAGAGAACGCACTGAACAGAGAACGCACTGAACAGAGAGCGCACTGAGCAGAGAGCGCACTGAGCAGAGAGCGCACTGAACAGAGAGCGCACTGAGCAGAGAGCGCCCTGAACAGAGAACGCCCTGAGCAGAGAGCGCACTGAGCAGAGAGCGCCCTGAACAGAGAGCGCACTGAGCAGAGAGCGCACTGAGCAGAGAGCGCACTGAACAGAGAGCGCACTGAACAGAGAACGCCCTGAACAGAGAGCGCACTGAGCAGAGAGCGCCCTGAACAGAGAGCGCACTGAACAGAGAGGGCACTGAGCAGAGAGGGCACTGAGCAGAGAGCGCACTGAGCAGAGAGCGCACTGAGCAGAGAGCGCACTGAGCAGAGAGCACGCCCTGAGCAGAGAACGCCCTGAGCAGAGAACGCCCTGAGCAGAGAACGCCCTGAGCAGAGAGCGCACTGAACAGAGAGCGCCCTGAGCAGAGAGCGCACTGAGCAGAGAGCGCACTGAGCAGAGAGCGCACTGAACAGAGAGCGCACTGAACAGAGAATGCACTGAGCAGAGAGGCACTGAGCAGAGAGGCACTGAAAAAAGAACGCACTGAGCAGAGAGGCACTGAACAGAGAGCGCACTGAACAGAGAGCGCACTGAGCAGAGAGCGCACTGAGCAGAGAGCGCACTGAACAGAGAGCGCACTGAGCAGAGAATGCACTGAGCAAAGAGGCACTGAACAGAGAGGGCACTGAGCAGAGAGGGCACTGAGCAGAGAGCGCACTGAGCAGAGAGCGCACTGAGCAGAGAGCGCACTGAGCAGAGAACGCACTGAGCAGAGAACGCACTGAGCAGAGAACGCACTGAGCAGAGAACGCACTGAGCAGAGAGGCACTGAACGGAGAACGCACTGAGCGGAGAACGCACTGAGCGGAGAGCGCACTGAACGGAGAACACACTGAGCAGAGAGGTACCGAACAGAGAGCGCACTGAACAGAGAACGCACTGAGCAGAGAGCGCACTGAGCAGAGAGCGCACTGAGCAGAGAGCGCACTGAGCAGAGAGCGCACTGAGCAGAGAGCGCACTGAGCAGAGAGCGCACTGAGCAGAGAGCGCACTGAGCAGAGAGCGCACTGAGCAAAGAGCGCACTGAGCAAAGAGGCACTGAGCAAAGAGGCACTGAGCAAAGAGCGCACTGAACAGAGAGGGCACTGAGCAGAGAGCGCACTGAGCAGAGAGCGCACTGAGCAGAGAACGCACTGAGCAGAGAACGCACTGAGCAGAGAACGCACTGAGCAGAGAACGCACTGAGCAGAGAACGCACTGAACAGAGAACGCACTGAGCAGAGAACGCACTGAGCAGAGAGCGCACTGAGCAGAGAGCGCACTGAACGGAGAACACACTGAACGGAGAACACACTGAGCAGAGAGGTACCGAACAGAGAACGCACTGAGCAGAGAGTGCACTGAACAGAGAGCACACTGAACAGAGAACGCACAGAGCAGAGAGGCACTGAGCAGAGAGCGCACTGAGCAGAGAGCGCACTGAACAGAGAGGCACTGAGCAGAGAGGCACTGAACAGAGAGCGCACTGAACAGAGAGCGCACTGAGCAGAGAACGCACTGAACAGAGAGCGCACTGAACGGAGAACGCACTGAGCAGAGAACGCACTGAGCAGAGAGCGCACTGAACAGAGAACGCACTGAGCAGAGAGCGCACTGAACAGTATGACGCTACAAGCTTGCCTCACTCCGCCGTCTGTCCGCCTGCGTCTTTTGACGTTGGACTGCCCTCTGCAGGCGGACGTTGATGGCGGACCAGGCTCCCTCAGCCTTCCCAAACCACTCCTCCACCGTCTGGACTTCATTTGGGCACAGCCTGGGATGATAGCCTAGCACCACCTGGAAAGGGGTTAGACCTGTGGAGGAATGGCACAGGGAATTTTGAGCGTATTCCGCCCAGGGGAGGAAACGGGTCCACTCACCTGGCTGTTCCATGCAATAGGATCGAAGGAACCTCCCCAGTTCTAGGTTTGTGCGCTCCTCTTGCCCATTTGCCTGAGGGTGGTACCCGGATGTGAGACTAACCGCGACCCCCAGCTTGGACATGAATGCTTTCCACACCCGGGAAATTAACTGGGGACCTCGGTCAGACACGATGTCCTCCGGAAGTCCATACAATCGGAAGACCTGTTGAAATAGCACCTCAGCGAACTGGAGGGCAGAGGGGAGGCCGGGTAGTGGTATGAATCTGACCATCTTGGAAAATCTATCCACTACAACGGCGATGGTGGTTTTCCCCTCTGCTGGCGGCAGATCTGTCAGGAAATCTACCGCGATGTGTGTCCACGGCTGCTGAGGTACTGGTAGGGGCAGGAGTTTTCCTGTAGGAGCCGTTCTCGGCGCCTTTGACTGTCCGCACACGACACATGACAGTACATAGTGTTGCACAGTCCTCCCCATGCCAGGCCACCAATATTTCTCCCGGAGCGCCTCCAGGGTTTGAGTTAAATAGTGACCCTGATGACCCACACCTGTTCCACATTGGTCATCAGCGTCACTATTTAACCCTGTGTGTTTTGTTTTTGAACGCCAGCGAGGATGATCGCTGGAGAGGAGGAGGGCCCGTTGTTCTGCGCGGGGCATTCGTTACAAATATGGACTTGGGTCTTTTACCAAATAGGGCTATCTTCTGTATTCCACCCCTACCTTGTCACAGCACAACTGATTGGCTCAAATGCATTAAAAAAGGGACATTTTACAATAAATTGAATACCTGAATTCCCAACAAAATCCTTGAATATTCATCATTTGTTTGTGCTATAATAAGTCAATATCTGATAGATTATACAAATCTTCATCCATTGTCCACGCGTTGCATTTATTTGAATTGTTGTTTTTTTTAAATAACAAATTCGAAGACCTTTGCTAATACAACCTAAAGCATCAGACATATTAAACATTCTGACTTCACTTTTTTTTGTTGCCTGTATTAAACTTGGCAAGTCAGTTAAGAACAACTTCGTATTTACAAAGACTGCCTACCTACATTGACTGCTCCTGGAGCATCGACGGGTTGTTCACCTTGTCGGCTCTGGTATTCGAACCAGCGACCTTTCAGTTACTGGCCCAACCGCTAAGCTACCTGCCGCCCAAACTAAGTAATGTAGACAGTCGAAAGTTAACCATTGTGTGCCTGCCTGGCACAAATAATGGTATGGGAATATGGTCTAAAACCCAATGCATGGGCTATATTTATATGTATTGGTAAGCCTAAACCTACTGTTATTATATTTGGAGGCGTACCGTCATCATATGGCAAAACGGAGAAATCCCCTGTGAACGGTAAATATTAATTATGCAATAATCCACGTTTGGTAACGTTGGACACTGAACTATTGTCATGTGCGTCCCTTTAAAATGCGCGCTGACGAGTTTCCAATCCTACGTAGCTCCTAAAGCAGTGAGTAACCTACTTCAGTGGGGATAGTCGTGCGCCTAGGTTGTCCGTTGTACAGTCGCGCACTGTCCCTGCTTGCTGGAAGAGGATTCAGATCGTTTTGCTGGATAATTTGCGTTCCAGAATACCAAAGAATCGTGTATCATTCGGACTGTCTGCACAGGAGTATCCTTAACACGCAACATGCAGACACATGCCTATGGACCGTAGATGTTGCCGTGTTGAATGCGCTCTGGGTGTCTCGTCTGTTTTGTAGATACAGTCGCTTTTGAAATAAACATCGAAATGGCCACATATGAGCTGTCGTCGAAGCTTAGTCGTCGGCTGCAGATAGAAGAGGGTGCAGAGGAACCGGTGGCGGTTGAGGCTGGTCAGGGACGTGAGAACGGTGCGGCGGAGGAGAAGGCGGCCACAGCAAACGCAGACTCGGAGTTGGGAGCCAAGCTCATGCGGCGGGGGGAGTTGAACGACGGAGTGGGGGAACACCATCAGCCGAGCATGAAGGTCTTCAATCCCTACACGGAGTTCAAGGAATTCTCCAGGAAGCAAATCAAAGATATGGAGAGAATGTTTAAACAGTGAGTTCATGTTGTTAAAAATATCAGAAACTTATTTTTCTTCATCCAACCTGCCATAAAATGTCAACCGACTAGTTGGCTTTGGTTATTTACATGTATGCTTGTCAATTGGCAATTTGCCATGCATATGACATTAAAATACACATGTCCAAAAGTATGTGGACACCTGCTAATCGAACATTTCATTCCAAAATCATGGGCATTAATATGGAGTTGGTCCCCCTTTGCTGCTATAACAGCCTCCACTCTTCTGGGAAGGCTTTCCACTAGATGCTGGAACATTGCTGCAGTGACTTGCTTCCATTCAGCCACAAGCATTAGTGAGGTTGGGCACTGATGTTGGGCGATTAGGCCTTGCTAGCAGTCAATGTTCCAATTCATTCCAAAGGTATTCGATGGGGTTTAGGTCAGGCCTCTGTACAGGCTAGTCAAGTTCTTCTACACCAATCTCGACAAAACATTTCTGTATGGACCTTGCTTTGTTCACGGGGCCATTGTCATGCTGAAACAGGAAAGGGCCTTTCTTAAACTGTTGCCACAAAGTTGGAAGCACAGGATCGTCTAGAATGTGTATATATATATATATACACTGGGGGCCAAACGTTTGGAATATTACTCATTCAATGGTTTTACTTTATTTGCACTATTTTTTACATTGTAGAATAAAAGTGAAGACATCAAAACTATGAAATAACACATATGGAATCATGTAGTAACCAAAACAAGTGTTAAATCAGGACTTCATGGTCGAATTGCTGCAAAGAAACCACTACTAAAGAACACCAATAAGAAGAAGTGACTTGCTTGGGCCAAGAAACACGAACAATGGACATTAGACCGGTGGAAATCTGTCCTTTGGTCTGGAGTCCAAATTTGAGATTTTTGGTTCCAACCTCAACCAAATTTAGATTTGTTTGGGATGAGTCGGACCGCAGTGAAGGAAAAGCAGCCAACAAGTGCTCAGCAGATGTGGGAACTCCTTCAAGACTGATGGAAAAGCATTCCAGGTGAAGCAGGTTGAGAGAATGCCAAGAGTGTGCAAAGCTGACATCAAGGCAAAGGTGGCTATTTGAAGAATCTCAAATATAAAATATATTTTGATTTGTTTAACACTTTTTTGGTTACTACATGATTACATATGTGTTATATCATAGCTTATATCATAGCTTTTTGCAAATATAGAAACCCCTTGAATGAGTAATATTCCAAACGTTTGGCCCCCAGTGTGTGTGTGTGTGTGTATATGTGTGTGTATATAAGTACTGAACAAGTCACAATTTTTCTCAGTAAATATATTTCCAAAGGTGCTATTGACATGAAATTTTCACCAGATGTTGGTAACAACCCAAGTAATCCACACATACAAAGAAACAAATAAGTTACCTAAACAAAACAAATAAGTTTAGAAATTAAGTTATGTGTAATAATGTGAAATGACACAGGGAAAAAGAATTGAACACAATTACTGATATTTATTTAATACTTTGTACAAAAGCCTTTGTTGGTAATGACAGCTTCAAGACGCCTCCTGTATGGAGAAACTAGTCGCATGCATTGCTCTGGTGTGATTTTGGCCCATTCTTCCACACAAACAGTCTTCAAATCTTGAAGGTTCCGTGGGCCTCTTCTATGAATCTTGATCTTCAGTTCTTTCCATAGATTTTCAATGGGATTTAAGTCAGGTGATTGGCTGGGCCATTCTAGCAGCTTTATTTTCTTTCTTTGAAACCAATTGAGAGTTTCCTTGGCTGTGTGTTTGGGATCATTGTCTTGCTGAAATGTCCACCCTCGTTTCATCTTCATCATCCTGGTAGATGGCAGCAGATTTTTGTCAAGAATGTCTTGGTAAATTTGCCCATTCATCCTTCCTTCAATTATGTGAAGTTTGCCAGTACCATTTTCTGAAAAGCAGCCCCACACCATGATGTGCCCACCTCCAAACTTCACTGTTGGTATGGTGTTTTTAGGGTGATGTGCAGTGCAATTTCTCCTCCAAACATGGTGTGTATTATGACATCCAAACAGTTCAATTTTGCTCTCATCTGACCACACTATATTCTCCCAGTATTTCACTGGCTTTTCCAAATGTTGTGCAGCAAACTTTAAACGAGCTTCAACATGCTTTATTTTCAGCAATGGAGTCTTGCGTGGTGAGCGTGCATACAGGCCATGGTGGTGGAGTGCATTGCTTACTGTTTTCTTTGAGACAACAGTACCTGCTAATTGCAGGTCTTTTTGAAACTCTCCACAAGTGGTCCTTGGCTCTTGGACAACTCTTCTGATTATTCTTTTCACTCCTCTGTCAGAAATCTTGCGAGGAGCACCTGGTCGAGGCAAATTTATGGTGAAATGATTGTCTTTCCACTTCCGTATTATGGCCCCAACAGGGGCCCAACTCCATATTAATGGCCATGATTTTGGAATGAGATGTTCAAGGTGTCCGCATACTCTTGGTCATGTGTATCTGTAGGTTAGTGCCACAATGGTGCTTGGCTAGCATTTGTCGGTTTACATTTCAGACATCATTGAATTGGGCTGTAAATCAAACTCAAGTCTGAGAGACTCGTTACTTACACTTACGTGCAAACAATTAAGTCCTGTAGCATTGCTACTGTACCATATGGCTTAAGGTATTTTAGAGAGCAGAAAGGATACTGTATCACAGAGGACATAGTATAGGAATCCATTGGATAGCATGGGGCACGCACGCACGCACAGAAGCATACTCTCGCTCAGTCCTGGCATACTGCCCTGACCCAGAGGTCACATGCTTTGCACTTACTACTTCACTACTGCAATACTCAGTGTAGGCTACTCGTTACGTACTTCACGTATTTCAGTCCAATTAATGCAATGTCTACCTGACTTCACTCTTACTTGCTCAGTATGCTGTCGCTGTCAGTATCTACGTTTCAAGCTCTGGCTCTCTCCCCATTTGGCTGCATTCCACTCCATTGTCCTTGACTTAAAAGACACTGATAAAACACTTGGACGAGGTTCACGCGTATGCGATTCTTGATAGGAACTTTTAAAAAAGGACCTTATGAAGTATAAAGCTTTTAACACATCAACGCTTTGACTAAGAGCACCGTATGGTTCCTTTTTGATCGGGCAGGAATTGACATTGTTGCCTCAAGCATGACATGAGTGTCTTTGTTGCTTGGTACCTGCCATACTGTAGGCCTATGTGGTGTTGTGAAACCCTCTTGAGAACATTTTATTTTATCAATCATGATTTTCAAGATTTTTCTTATGTCATTAATATAAAATGATTTGCTGTTACTGAAATATCAGATATGAACAAGAATACTTGTGATAGACTAACAGCAAATCACAACCATGATACGGTTCCTGTTGTTCCCTCAGCTCAATGTGTGGAAGGTGATTAAAAAATAATAATAATGAACCGTTCTCCTTTTCTCATAAAATGTCTCTCTCTCCCTAGTTTACGTTTGTAGACAACGACAGGAAGCTAGCTATCGCAAAACTGACTCAACAAGCCTTTGCCATAAACAAAGCTTATCTTTTCTTCCTTATCAGGTGGAGTCACCAGCCCTGACTTGTATTTTCTGTGCTGTTCAGTGTGACAACAACATAATTGGTCTCGAAACACACAGAATTAAAATCCCTAGTTTTGAATCGTAGTCGTTGTTGAATCATTCGCACATGATTCATTTCTACTCACACTTGTCAATTTTTTTAAAATTCAAATCAAATGTTATTGGTCACATACACGTGTTTAGCAGATGTTATTGCGGGTGTAGCAAAATGCTTGTGCTTCTAGCTCCGACAATGCAGTAATATATAACAATTACACAACATATACCCAAATACACACAAATCTAAGTAAGGAATTAATTAATACTATATACATATATGGATGAGCTGCATGGAGTAAGATACAGTAGAAAAGTATAGAATACAGTATATACATATGAGATGAGTAATGCAAGTAAATATTATTAAAGTGACTAGTGTTCCATTTCTTAAAGTGGCCAGTGATTTCTAGTCTATGTCTTTAAGCAGCAGCCTCTAATGTGTTAGTGATGGCTGTTTAGCTGTCTGATGGCCTTGAGATAGAAGCTGTTTTTCAGTCTCTCGGTCCCAGCTTTGATGCACCTGTATTGACCTTGTCTTCTGGATGATAGCGTGGTGAACAGGCCGTGGCTCGGTTGGTTGATGTCCTTGATGATCTTTTTGGCCTTCCTGTGACATCGGGTGCTGTAGGTGTCCTGGAGGGCACCACCCTCTGGAGAGCCTTGCTGTTGCAGACGGTGCAGTTGCCGTGCCAGGCGGTGATTCAGCCCGACAGGATGCTTTCAATTGTGCATCTGTAAAAGTTTGTGAAGGTTTCTAATTTCTTTAGCCTCCTGAGATTGAAGAGGCTCTGTTGCACCTTCTTCACCACACTGTCTGTGTGGGTGGACCACCTTCTCTACTGCGGAGGTCCAGGACCCAGGGCCTCGAGCTTAATGATGAGCTTGGAGGGTACTATGGTGTTGAATGCTGAGCTATAGTCAATGAACAGCATTCTTACATAGGTATTCCTCTTGTCCATACACTGTGTGATGGCGATTGCATCGTCTGTGGATCTATTGGGGCGGTAAGCAAATTGAAGTGGGTCTAGGGTGGCAGGTAAGGTAGAAGTGATATGATCCTTGACTAGTCTCTCAAAGCACTTCATGATGGTCTGCGCATGCTCTGAGGACGCGGCTAGGCAGCCCTGCGAGGGTTAACACATTTAAATGTTTTACTCACGTCGGCCCCGGAGAAGGAGAGCCCACAGTCCTTGGTAGCGGTCCGCGTCGGTGGCACTGTATTATCCTCAAAGCGGGTGAAGAAGGAGGGGGAGCGGGAGCAGGCGTGACTGTATCAGTGCATACGTCTAGATTATTTTCGCAAGCTACCCGGAACATATCCCAGTTCGCGTGATCAAAACAATCCTGAAGCGTGGATTCCGATTGTAAAGACTAATTGTAAAGTAGATTCAGCCCTGCAGGAGCAGACAGTTACTGGCCTACATTACCAGTTTGTTATAGCCTATACAATGTCATGCACACATTGCATCAGCCACCATGATGCAAGGTCTAGGCCTACATTTCCCTTGAAACTACTACTGTTGGGCTATATTACACTAAGTCAACCTTATTTAACACTGAGAATAGCTGTGTAATGATACCGCCCGGCAAACTATCCAGGGAATAAGGGTCATAGGTCAAAGTACAGCCACACAACAATGGGTCTGCCTCAGAGACCTGGGGTCTGTTCAGAAGGACATTACTTTACAGAACGTTCAATAGAAATGTATTGTGTAGAACAGAAATGATTGTCAGATAGAATAGTGAATCGTGTCAACTCTATTATATTCAGCTCTAGACTTTAGCTCAGTGTGGATGTTGCCTCTAATGTATGGCTTCTGGTTTGGACTTTGGAAAGTGTTCAGACCCCTTGACGTTTTCCACATTTTGTTTGGTTACAGCCTTATTCTAAAATTGATTTTAGAAATGTTTGCAAATGGATAAAGACCCGGAAATATCCCATCACAAGTATTCAGATCCTTTACTCAGTACTTTGTTGAAGCACCTTTGGCAGCGATTACAGCCTTGACTCTTCTTGGGTATGACGGTACAAGCTTGGCACACCTGTGTTTGGGGAGTTTCTCCCATTCTTCTCTGCAGATCCTCTCAAGCTCTGTCAGGTTGGATGGGGAGCGTCGCTGCACAGCTATTTTCAGGTCTCTC
The DNA here is from genome assembly GCA_023634145.1 of Thymallus thymallus. Classification (NCBI taxonomy): domain Eukaryota; kingdom Metazoa; phylum Chordata; class Actinopteri; order Salmoniformes; family Salmonidae; genus Thymallus; species Thymallus thymallus. The sequence continues at coordinate 4,249,856 of CM042399.1, read as the reverse complement.
CAGAGCTGTTCAATTGGGCTCTGGCTGTGCCACTCAAGGACATTCAGAGACTTGTCCAGAAGCCACGTTTCCTTCAGAAGTGACGCTTGGCATTCAGGCCAAAGAGTTCAATCTTGGTTTCATCAGACCAGAGAATCTTGTTTCTCATTGAGAGTCTTTAGGTGCCTTTTGGCAAACTCCAAGCGGCCTATCATGTGCTTTTTACTGAGGAGTGGATTCCGTCTGGTCACTCTACCATAAAGGCCTGATTGGTGGAGTGCTGCAGATATGGTTGTCCTTCTGGAAGGTTCGCCCATCTCCACAGAGGAACTCTAGAGCTCTGTCAGAGTGACCAATAGGTTCTTGGACACCTCCCTGACCAAGGCCCTTCTCCCCGAATGCTCAGTTTGGCCGGGCGGAAAATGTCCTTGTTTTTTAAAGAAAATAAGCATTTTCTGTCCATTAAAATAACATAAAATTGATCAGAAATACAGTGTAGACATTGTTAATGTTGTAAATGACTATTGTAGCTGGAAACGGCTGATTTTTAATGGAATATTTACATAGGCGTACAGAGGCCCATTATCAGCAACCACCACTCCTGTGTTCCAATGGCACGTTGTGTTAGCTAATCCAAGTTTATCATTTTAAAAGGCTAATTGATCATTAGAAAACCCTTTTGCAATTATGTTAGCACAGCTGAAAACTGGCCTTCTTTAGACTAGTTGAGTATCTGGAGCATCAACATTTGTGGATTCGATTACAGGCTCAAAATAGCCATAAATAAATAACTTTCTTCTGAAACCCGTCAGTCTATTCTTGTTCTGAGAAATGAAGGCTATTCCATGCGAGAAATTGCCAAGAAACGGAAGATCTCTTACAACACTATGTACGGATCCTGGCCAAACTGCTGGCCATCACGTCACCCACCCTCTGCACGCTATGGTTATGACGCAGAGGAGCACTTTCAGTCACAGACTGATCCCACCACGGTGTGCCAGAAGGAATGCATATTAGTATCCTGCCAGTTGCACCTTTTCTCATTGCTTTTAGTATATCGAATGTGCAATACGTGCAGTTGTCTGTAATTAAACCCTGCGCACTATGGACTGTATTTTAAGGGAATTACTATTATTACCCCAAATTATATCATACACACATTTAGCTATTAAAGTATCTCTTCCTGTCATTTACCTGTACAGTTTGTGTAACCACGCAAGTATTCACTTATCTGTAAATAGAACTGTATACCTAACTGTACAGCTAATTTAACCATGCAAAATGTTCACTTACCTGTTCATTTACCCAGTCTGTCTATTAAGTAAACTATTATTACCCTCGCTCATATCATACGCATTTTTAGCTACTGAAGTATTTCTCTGCCATCAACCTGTATAGTATAGTTAACCATCCAACATCCACCAATGTATAGTGTACATATTCAGCCAACCACCCATACTATGCAATGTCTCTTTTATAGCTTTTATTTTTTTGCACTCCAGATATCTTGTATTTCTATACTTTTTCATACTGCCGCTCTATGTATCATGTACCGTGTATCTGTCTTTTGTGTACTTTCGTTGTGGCATTTTGCACCTGCCCTGTGTTTTGTTGTAGCTGCTTGACAATGAAATTTCCCCCCCGGGGGATCAATAAAGTACCTATCTATCTATCTCTATCTATGTACAACTGTCTCTAACCAGAATAGAAAGAGGAGTGGGAGGCCCTGATGCACAACTGAGCAAGAGGACAAGTACATTAGAGTGTCTAGTTTGAGAAACAGAAGCCTCACAAGTTCTCAACTGGCAGCTTCATTAAATAGTACCCGCAAAACACCAGTCTCAACGTCAACAGTGAAGAGGCAACTCCGGGACGCTGGCCTTCTAGGCAGAGTTGCCATATCTCACACTGGCCAATAAAAAGAAAGGGCATAAGAACACAGACACTGGACAGACACTCACATGGAATAGCCTTAGTGATGACATAGGACACCAGGAAGTACACGTCAGACTGGCCAATAAAAAGAAAAGATTAAGATGGGCATAAGAACAACGACACTGGACAGAAGAAGATATGGCAGTCAAATGTTTGGACACACCTACTCATTTTTATTTATTTTTACTATTTTCTACATTGTATTGTAATAGTGAAGACATCAAAACTATGAAATGACACATGGAATCATGTAGTAACCAAAAAAGTGTTAAACAATTCAAAATATATTGTAGATTCTTCAAAGTAGCCACCCTTTGCCTTGATGACCTTGGCATTCTCTCAACCAGCTTCACCTGGAATGCTTTTCCAACAGTCTTGAAGTAGTTTGCAGATATACTGAGCACTTGTTGGCTGCTTTTCCTTCACTGCGGTCCGACTCATCCCAAACCATCTCAATTGGGTTGATGTCGGGCTGATGCAGCACTCCATCACTCTCCTTCTTGGTCAAATAGCCCTTACACAGCCTGGAGGTGTGTTGGGTCATTGTCCTGTTGAAAAACAAATGATAGTCCCACTAAGCGCAAACCAGATGGTACGGTGTATCGCTGCAGAATGCTGTGGTAGCCATGCTGGTTAAGTGTGCCTTGAATTCTAAATAAATCAGCAAAGCACCATCACACCTCCTCCTCCATGCTTTACGGTGGGAACCACACTCTGCGTCTCAAAGACACGGCGGTTGGAACCAAAGATTGCAAATTTGGACTCATCAGACCAAAGGACAGATTTTCTCCAGTCTAATGTCCATTGCCAGTGTTTCTTGGCCCAAGCAAGTCTCCCCTTTGCTGCTATAACAGCTTCCACTATTCTGGGAAGGATTTTACACTATATGTTGAAACATTGCTGCGTAGACTTGCTTCCATTCAGCCAATGGAAGCATTAGTCAGGTTTCATCCCAAAAGTGTTCAATAGGGTTGGGGTCAGGGCTCTGTAGAGGCCAGTTCAGTTCTTGCACACCGATCTCAACAAACCATTTCTGTATGGACCTCGCTTTGTGCACAGGGGGATTGTCATGCTGAAACAGGAAAGGGCCTTCCCCAAACTGTTGCCACAAAGTTGGAAGCACAATCATCTAGAATGTAATTGTATGCTGTAGTGTTAAGATTTCCCTTCACTGGAACTAAGGGGCCTGAACCATGAAAAACAGCCCCAGACTATTATTCCTCCTCCACCAAACTTTACAGTTGGCACTATGCATTGGGGCAGGTAGCGTTCTCCTGGTATCTGATTTGTCCGTCGGACTGCAAGATGTTGAAGCGTTTCATGAAGTTCCAGACGAACAGTTATTGTGCTGATGTTGCTTACAGAGGCAGTTTGGAACACGGTAGTAAGCGTTGAAACTGAGGGACAGATTTTTACGCGCTTCAGCACTCAGCGGCCTCGTTCTGTGAGCTTGTGTGGCTTACCACTTCGCGGTTGAGCCATTGTTGCTACTAGACGCTTCCACTTCACAATAACAGCACTTACAGTTGACCGGGGCAGCTCTAACATTTAATTGAGAAGATTTGTCATAACAATAGCATCATCACTAATGGCTACACAAGGTGGTAGACAAACGCACGCAGACACAGACCTGGGCATTCCTGTGCCGTTGCCTCTTCAGAAAGTTGAAGGAATATACAAATCACTGACGTCATGATAATCTTGGACACATTTTAATAATTTGTAAATAAGTTCAATACATTTGTTTGATTTCCTACTAAGTTTTATAATATTGTTTATTTCAGTTTTAATATCTGGATTCCGTGATTCTGTCCCCATTATACACAACGCAGATTTTATAGGGTCCTAGATATCAAGGATCTGGAAAGATTCTGAATGGAGGAATGGTCTATGATCCCTTGCCAACATGTTCTCAAATCTAGAAAAAGTCTGTCGTTATCCTCGCAAGGAGTATTAAAAACAGAGGTTTGTGGAAGGCTACCCGAAACGTTTGCCCAAGTTAAACAATTTAAACAATTTTACCAAATACTAATTGAGTGTATGTTAAATTCTGACCCACTGGGAATGTGATGAAAGAAATAAAAGCTGAAATAAATCATTCTCTCTACTATTATTCTGACATTTCACATTCTTAAAATAATAAAGTGGTGATCCTAACTGACCTAAGACAGGGAATTTTTACTAGGATTAAATGTCAGGAATTGTGAAAAACTGAGTTTAAATGTATTTGGCTAAGGTGTATGTAAACTTCCGACTTCAACTGTATGGTCATTTTCAGTACTTCTCGGCCACTGTTTTATTTTGATCGCTTTGCAGTATTGTAAGTAATTCTTGGACTGAACTTACGTAGTGATTCACTCAGGAATGTATATTAGTATCCTCTCAGTTGTATCTTTTTTCATTGCTTTTAGTATATCGAATGTACAATATGTGCATTTATCTGTAATTAAACCCTGCACTATTGACTGTATTTTAAGGGAATTACTATTATTACCCTAAATTATATCATACACACATTTAGCTATTTAAGTATCTCTTCCTGTCATTTACCTGTACAGTTAATTTAAGAATGCTAATATTCATTTACCTGTACATTTAACCAGACTGTATATTAAGTAAACTATTATTACCCTCACTTATATCATACGCACTTTTAGCTATTTAAGTATCTTTTTCTGCCAGCTACCTGTGTAGTTAACCATGCAAATATTTTTTATTTATATCAACTTGCAATAATTGTTTCATTTTTTTTTTCTCCACCTAACACTCTGTAACAATGTATAGTGTACATATTCAGCCATCCACCCATACTATGCAATGTCTTTTTATAGCTTTTTGCACTCCAGACTTCTTGTATTTTTATACGTTTTCATACTGCTGCACTATGTATCATGTATCGTGTATCTGTCTTTTGTGTATTTCGTTTTGGTATTTTGCACCTGTCCTGTGTTTTTCTCCTCTGTGCATTGAATTATTGATTTTAGGGAGTGCCAGTGCAGTGTTGTTGGACAGAAGATAAAGGATACGGGAACATGAACAGCCTCTATCTATGTAATAATTATTGCTTTCATCATGACAGTGTAGCATAAAGTGTCTTTCTGTTAGAAGAAACTGAACTCCCACTTATACACAAACAGCTATTGCATAGATGAATGGCCTAACCTGTCAACGGTAATGGAAACTGTTCTCCCACACGTACATAGACACGTGATGGAGGGGGTTAGGGTTAGGGTTAGAGTTTGGTGGTTTTCCATGCCTATACCTGCTCCGAGTGCCCTGCAAGAGAGCATGCCATCAATCAGTCCAATGCCCAGAGCTCCTAACTCCTGTCCTGCCCTTACCACCACCATCCCAATGCCACACAGGCCAGCTTTATTTGCGCTTTCATACTCGGCACCATGCCCATGCTAAAAATAACCACTCACGGTATCTATCTATAACCAAGTTGTGCTGATCCAATTGGTGTGCTTAACAGGAAACGATTAGTCATCTGGTCCCTAATCCTCCGACATCCGGTAGAGAGGGGAGAGCTGTTAGTGGCGGTGCAAGAGAGGAATGTGCCATTCCCAGCGTATTCCCCCTACTCCTGTGTCCTAAATGGATTGTCCCGTATCCAAAATCCAGCTGTGACATGGAGCATCTCTGTATGAAACTAGGCAGAGGTTGATTTATAAGCACAGGTCTCGGATCAGGTCCCCAACTCTAAGCCCACCATTAACCATAATGAGATGGATGCCAAACTGAACTAGGGCTAGGCGGTTTGGCATAAAGATACAATGCACTACATTTTATTTCATTATATCCTGAACAAAAATATAAATGTAATATGTTTCATGAGCTGAAATAAAATAAGAAATGTTCCTTATTTCTCTCAAATGATGTACATACAAATGTGTTTACATCCCTGTTAGTGAGCATTTCTCCTTTGCCAAGATAATCCATCCACCTGACCAGGTGTGGCATATCAAGAAGCTGATTAAACAGCATTATCATTACACAGTTGCACCTTGTGCTGGGGACAATAAAAAGCCACTCTAAAATGTGCAGTTTTGTCACACAACACAATGCTACAGATGTCTCTCGTTTTGAGGGAGCGTGCAATTGTTCACCAGAGCTGTTGCCAGAGAATTTAATGCTCATGTCTCTACCATAAGATGCCTTCAACGTCGTTTTAGAGAATTTGGCAGTACGTCCAACCGGCCTCACAACCGCAGACCATGCGTAACCCCGCCAGCCCAGGACCTCCACATCTGGCTTCTGTCGTGGCAAAAACGCCTTCCCAATTCTATTCTTAAAAAATAATGCACATCTTGAGCTTGTAGAATAAAGACGGACTTTATTACAAAACACAATAAAGTCGAGTTGGCCTGCAGGATACAACTACCTGTTTTTTTCATTGTTCTGATCTTTTATACTGGTTACAAATGATTATTCATAAGGCATATCTGACCCCTCCTGCTCTTCCTATTTCTGCCACCATTGTCTCATCTTTCTCCTCTTTCCTCCATCTTTGTAGACAAGGGTGGCGAAACCCAAAAATCGTCTAATTAAAAAGTTCCTCCATCTTTGTAGATAATGGTGGCGAAACCCAAAAATCGTCTAATTAAAAAGAACCACCTGTTGGCTCTTCATCATTTTGGTGGCGGGAGTACATAACATGGTTCATCATTCAAACAGTATAATGTACATTTTCCATTGATGACATCACTTGTTCCCAATTAAATAGGACTTCTAAAGTTGAGGATGCGTCTTTATCTAGGATTACGTAAAGTTAGGATATAATTAATGTCAACCTAATTAAATTCAGTTCTGTGGGGCTACATCCTGTCCACCTAATTAAATACAGTTCTGTGGTACCTAACCATTTTACTAGGGGTGCATGTATCACTTTCACTGGAGGTCCATCTGACCCCTTTATCCTGCTAGCAGGGTCCATCTCGAGTTCAGAGCGCTTTATCAGAGGTGTTTCCGAGAAAGGCCTCTTGCCAGGGAACATCCAAAGTTAGATAAGGAGCACCTGCAGTTCAGAGCGTCTGAAGTTCAGAGCTAAACCTACATGTTTTAATAATTGGAACTTAAATGCACAGTTTTGTTATGTTAATAACTGTTATATGCTAATAATCAAATGTTATAGTTTTTCTAGTAATTATAGTTACTGTTTTTGCTAATAATTAGTTTATTGCTAATTAGTATAAAAACTGTTTCATTCTTACACAACATACATAGTCACTCCTCTCTCCCAAGCTAATCTCCGTTCTCTCCTGATTCTGATCTGTAGCCACCTCTCAGAGGCTCTTTGTATTAGGTCGTGGGACCAGGAGAGAAGAAAGACTGACTCTGTCTTTTCCTCAAGTTTATCTCTATCCCATGTCCTTGCCTACATGCCCAGACCAGCTGCGGGGAGTAAACATGAACGCGAATAATCATCCTTTCTCAGAAGCACAGCATTGCCACGAATAAATGTCTCTACTATTGTTTAAGCATATTATCTGTTAACTATTATAATAATTAGTATAAAAACACTCCAACACTTCTTCACCTGCGGGATTGCCTGAGACCAGCCACCCAGACAGCTGACGAAGCTGTGGGTTTGCACAACTGAAGAACTTCTGCACAAACTGTCAGAAACCGTCTCAAGGAAGTTAATCTGCGCTTGTCGTCCTCACCAGGGTTTTGACCTGACTGCAGTTCGGCATTTTAACCGACTTCAGTGGGAAAATGCCACTGGCACTCTGGAGAAGTGTGCTCTTTGTGAATTAATTAACCGTACATGGCAGATGGCAAATGGTTTGCTGATGTCAACGTTGTGAACAGAGTGCCACATAGTGGGGTTATAGTATAGGCAGTCATAATTTACGGACAACGAGCACAATTGCATTTTATTGATGGCAATTTGAATGCACAGAGATATCGTGACGAGATCCTGAGGCCCATTGCCGTGTCATTCATCCTCCGCCATCACCTCATATGTCAGCATGATAATGCAAGGATCTGTACACAATTCCTGGATGCTGAAAATGTCCCAATTCTTCCACGGCCTGCATACTCACCAGACATGTCACCCATTGAGCATGTTTGGGATGCTCTGGATCGACGTGTACGACAGCATGTTCCAGTTCCCACCAATATCCAGCAACTTCGCACCCATTGAAGAGGAGTGGGACAACATCCCACAGGCCACAATCAACAGCTTGATCAACTCTATGCGAAAGTAGATGTGTCTTGTTGCATGAGGCAAATGACGGTCACACCAGATACTGACTGGTTTTCTGATCCACGCCCCTACCTTTTTTAAAAAGGTATCTATGACCAACATGCGTATCTGTATTTCCAGTCATGTGAAATCCATAGATTAGGGCCTAATTTATAATCAATTGACTGATTTCCTTATGAACGGTAACTCAGTAAAATATTTGAAATGGTTGCATTTTATTTTTCTTCAGTGTACGTTATTTTATCAAAACTGTTTAACCTGCCTTTTTGCACTAATCACTGATCTGTATTTTTTTAACCATCCACATCCACATCCACAATGAACAAGCTCTTGTAGCAGGTGAACGCTTTATAGAAAATGAACACAGGTTTCCTAAACAATCCCTCAAGCTCAAGCCCACTTGCTAATGAGTGGTAAGATTAATCTTTAGAATTTAAGTCTAGGCAACTTGGATCAACTTATATTAGCTAGCTAATAAGAACAGTTGAACTGTTATGAACACACATTGTAGACACCGTTTTGAAAAGCACGCTAGCCTGTTAACTTTGTTTTAGATGTCGAAATCAAGTGGCCTACCTACCTGGATAAGAATATTCTTATTTCTCAGAATGAGTTGCCAATTCCTTATAGAAATCATTTTTAAGCTCATTACAAATGTACAAAACCAACTAAACAGCTAGCACATAACTGGCTGAAATGCTGTTACCGGTAGGTTATGTGGTACTGTCATGCCGTTTAGGAATGTCTGTTCTGCGCACAATTATGTCAGTTAAGACATATGTGGTTAGAAAGGTTAAGTTCTCCTGTATTACAGTAAAATAATGTCTCAATGTGTCTTGCTGCCCGTATGACCCGTTTTCTGTTTGACCAAACCACAAGTTTGGTTTGGGACTGCTTGTTATCAGAGAGCTAGAGGTAATGCCATCTCTGTTGTTATGAGGGGCAGGGGGAGGTAATGCCATCTCTGTTGTTATGAGGGGCAGGGGGAGGTAATGCCATCTCTTGTTATGAGGGGCAGGGGGAGGTAATGCCATCTGTTGTTATGAGGGGCAGGGGGAGGTAATGCCATCTCTGTTGTTATGAGGGGCAGGGGGAGGTAATGCCATCTCTGTTGTTATGAGGGGCAGGGGGAGGTAATGCCATCTCTGTTGTTATGAGGGGCAGGGGGAGGTAATGCCATCTCTTGTTATGAGGGGCAGAGGGAGGTAATGCCATCTCTGTTGTTATGAGGGGCAGGGGGAGGTAATGCCATCTCTGTTGTTATGAGGGGCAGGGGGAGGTAATGCCATCTCTGTTGTTATGAGGGGCAGGGGGAGGTAATGCCATCTCTGTTGTTATGAGGGGCAGGGGGAGGTAATGCCATCTCTGTTGTTATGAGGGGCAGGGGGAGGTAATGCCATCTCTGTTGTTATGAGGGGCAGGGGGAGGTAATGCCATCTCTGTTGTTATGAGGGGCAGGGGGAGGTAATGCCATCTCTGTTGTTATGAGGGGCAGGGGGAGGTAATGCCATCTCTGTTGTTATGAGGGGCAGGGGGAGGTAATGCCATCTCTGTTGTTATGAGGGGCAGGGGGAGGTAATGCCATCTCTGTTGTTATGAGGGGCAGGGGGAGGTAATGCCATCTCTTGTTATGAGGGGCAGGGGGAGGTAATGCCATATCTTGTTATGAGGGGCAGGGGGAGGTATTGCCATCTCTTGTTATGAGGGGCAGGGGGAGGTAATGTCATCTCTGTTGTTATGAGGGGCAGGGGGAGGTAATGCCATCTCTGTTGTTATGAGGGGCAGGGGGAGGTAATGCCATCTCTGTTGTTATGAGGGGCAGGGGGAGGTAATGCCATCTCTGTTGTTATGAGGGGCAGGGGGAGGTAATGCCATCTCTGTTGTTATGAGGGGCAGGGGGAGGTAATGCCATCTCTGTTGTTATGAGGGGCAGGGGGAGGTAATGCCATCTCTGTTGTTATGAGGGGCAGGGGGAGGTAATGCCATCTCTGTTGTTATGAGGGGCAGGGGGAGGTAATGCCATCTCTGTTGTTATGAGGGGCAGGGGGAGGTAATGCCATCTCTTGTTATGAGGGGCAGGGGGAGGTAATGCCATCTGTTGTTATGAGGGGCAGGGGGAGGTAATGCCATCTCTGTTGTTATGAGGGGCAGGGGGAGGTAATGCCATCTCTGTTGTTATGAGGGGCAGGGGGAGGTAATGCCATCTCTTGTTATGAGGGGCAGGGGGAGGTAATGCCATCTCTGTTGTTATGAGGGGCAGGGGGAGGTAATGCCATCTCTTGTTATGAGGGGCAGGGGGAGGTAATGCCATCTGTTGTTATGAGGGGCAGGGGGAGGTAATGCCATCTCTGTTGTTATGAGGGGCAGGGGGAGGTAATGCCATCTCTGTTGTTATGAGGGGCAGGGGGAGGTAATGCCATCTCTGTTGTTATGAGGGGCAGGGGGAGGTAATGCCATCTCTGTTGTTATGAGGGGCAGGGGGAGGTAATGCCATCTCTGTTGTTATGAGGGGCAGGGGGAGGTAATGCCATCTATGTTGTTATGAGGGGCAGGGGGAGGTAATGCCATCTCTGTTGTTATGAGGGGCAGGGTGAGTTAATGCCATCTCTGTTGTTATGAGGGGCAGGGGGAGGTAATGCCATCTCTGTTGTAATGAGGGGCAGGGGGAGGTAATGCCATCTCTGTTGTTATGAGGGGGAGGGGGAGGTAATGCCATCTCTGTTGTTATGAGGGGCAGGGGGAGGTAATGCCATCTCTGTTGTTATGAGGGGCAGGGGGAGGTACTTGGTGTGTGTGGGAAGGTGCACACTGCACAGAAAGAGTGGGGAATGGAGGATACTAGTCAGTTGAAGATGAGACCAAACAGAACATGAGAACAGGCAAACCTTTATACAGGCATTTTGAAATTCCTGGTACAAAATCAATTCAAATGAACTCTATCGCCAGCCCTAAACTGTCTCGGAACCAGTGCAGTGCTTACACCGTCCACACTGGACTGCGTGGTCGCGCATGACCCCAACGTCATCACATCGACAGGGCTGTAGTGGAGCGGGTCGAGAGCTTCAAGTTCCTCGGTGTCCACATCACTAAGGAGTTAACATGGTCCACACAGTTGTGAAGATGGCACGACAGCGCCTCGTCCCCCTCAGGAGGCTGAATAGATGGCTAGAGAGAATGTTCAGAGAGTAAAGGTCTTAGCTCACTCTAAGGGAACTCTTCCTCTTGTGTTGAACTACGTATATATTGGAGAATTCTAGCCAGTTTTGGAGGACAAATAAACTGCTTTTAATAACACACACCTTGTTTTCCATGAAAATGTGTGTTTGCGCTCTCAGGAGAGTGAACACCCTTTTGAGCAGGACAGGGGCGAAGAACGAAGTGTAGCGTGCAGGGTCAAACAACGAGTTGCTGGTGCTAACCAACGTAGTTGTTGAGAGGAGTGGTTAATGAGGCTCTGTGTGCAGTAGAAAGGAGTGGTTAATGGCCTGAAATTGTGGGAGTTACTATGTGAACTTGTCCAATAAGAAAGGCAAACTAATGAGGTGAACTAATGAATATATCTGGTAAACGCGTTTGGTGATGCTGCTTTGAAAGTGATGTGGTGGCGCCACACCAGATTGAGAAGTGCTGTCTCGCCAACCTTTTCCGACAACTCTGATTGGGTCTCTAATATGGGCTATTATTTCAAATATTTAGCTCTATGCATCTCAAAGGGAGGACGGTTCATAATGCAGACGGTTGATATTTTGCTTTGTAGTGTGTCGGCTACCACTGTAAGTAGCCTGTTGTAGTTTTACATGTTTTTCAGAGTAGACAGCCAATAGATAGATAGATAGATAGATAGGTACTTTATTGATCCCCCGGGGGGGAAATTTCATCAAGACAATGTTTCAGAATTCGCAGGGCATATTAAGGTTCAGGGAAAAGTAAACAGAAAACATAATTGAATTCAAACAATCTCTTTACAGGTCCACAACCATTAGCAATGTTTATTTTTATTTCAGAAACCTCTATTTATTTTTGTATCTGTGTCCTTTAAGACTTCTCTCACCTCACCTCTGCCTGCAGTCACGACAGACTGGTTCCTCTTCTCTCTCGGTCTAATCACCCTGAGCAGAACTATTACGACCAGATCTTTGACTCTTCAGTGACTCTATTGGTCATCAACATTGTCTTCGAATCCATTCTACAGCCTAACAGGAAGCAGAAATGAAAGGGCCCAGTCAGGCCACCGCTATCATCTCGGAGCAGATGCGGGAGAGATAGTCCGAGTGGAGGAAGTGGTTTCAGACAAAATGACCGAGGGGAAACGGGAAGCCAGCCTTTTATGTCTCATCTCATATTTCCATTCGCTCCTTGTGCAATTGCATGTTTGCTTTCTGTTCCGTACAGGTTGATACGCTGTGTAGGCTGGCCCTATATGTGGGGAAACTTCAGTTTGATTTGTCTAGACTTAAATCTGCATGAGTAAGATGACCTCCCCAACCCCTTCCTAGGGTCAAACAGCTTTCTGTAAAAGTCTGTCTCAGTATGGTCTAACTCACCAGACATCTGTGTGTGTGCATGGTGGCTCAGACTTCTGGTTTAGGCATTTCTTTCTTTATCTCTCCCTTCATATCTCTCCCTGGAGCAGGCTGCTGTGTGACCGGCAGAATTGACCTCTAAAGACCTCTCTTCATGCTGTGGTGGAATCTGACACAGCTGCCACGAACACATTGTCAGTATGATGATAGATGGACCAGCCAGTGCAAGTTGAAATATGACTGCCTATATGAGCCACTAGCCAGTAGATAGTACTTTTTTTTATGGATTAAGGGCTTTCTCCCAAAAAAGATGGCCAAATTGAGTGTATTCTTTAAATGAGTCTGCCTGGCTTCTCATTGTTGCAAAGACTTTGAATGGATGTGACTCACTCAGGACATTTCTTTTATCATAGCTACTCTAGAGGATGGAATTAATGAACAGTGAACTGCTTTAGGAGAGGGAAGCAGTGAAACTACAGAGCGCTTATTGGGGCACTTTAAATACATTTTTAAGAAATGTTCCCATGGATCAATAAAGTATCAATCTATCTAATCTATCTAATCTATCTAATCTATCTCGTTTTATTGTGCATTACCCCCCCCTACTGGCCTTTTGTAGCATTACACAACACTCACTGGAGTCCATGAATTTGAGACATCTGTGGCATTGTGTTGTGTGACAAAACTGCATATTTTAACAGGATCGTGTCCCTCCCTCGGGACAATTGAGCTAACGTGCGCTAATGTGATTAGCATGACGTTGTAAGTGACAAGAACATTTCCCAGGACATAGACATATCTGATATGGGCAGAAAGCTTACATTCTTGTTAATCTAACTGCACTGTCCAATTGAAAGTAGCTATTACAGTGAAAGAATACCATGTTATTGTTTGAGAAGAGTGCACAAGTGTTGTACTTGAAAATGTATCAATAAACCAATAGGAAGATTTGGGCAGACTTGATACAACATTTTGAACAGTAATGCAATGGTTCATTGGCTATGCTAAAACTTTTCACATACACTGCTGCCATCTAGTGGCCAAAATCCAAATAGCTTCTGGACTCCTAAGTAATATTATGTCCTTTCTCTTGCATTTCAAATATGATGTGACAAAAAAAACATTATCTTTTACCAGATCTAATGTATTATATTCTCCTACATTAATTTCACATTTCCACAAACTTCAAAGTGTTTCCTTTCAAATGGTATCAAGAATATGCATCTCTTTGCTTCAGGTCCTGAGCTACAGGCAGTTAGATTTGGGTATGTCATTTTATGCGAAAATTGAAAAAAGGGGTCCGATCCTTAAGAGGTTATTGTCCCAAGCACCTGACAGGTTCACCTGTGTAATGATCATGCTGTTTAATTAACTTCTTGATTTGCCAAACCTGTCAGGTGGATGGATTATCTTGGTAATGGAGAAATGCTCACTAACAGGGATGTCAACAAATTTGTGCACAACATTTGAGAGAAATAAGCTTTTTGTTCGTATGGAACATTTCTGGGATCTTTTATTTCAGCTCATTAAACATGGGACCAACACTTTCCATATTGAGTTTATATTTATGTTCAGTACATTAAAAAAAAAAAATATTAAAAAATATATTTCATAAACAATCTGAAACAATGGACATATACTTTAACAGTCTTACATTAGAAGTGGCTAACAAGGCTAACCCCTCTTTCTTCCTCTGTGTGTGTGTGTGTGTGTGTGTGTGTGTGTGTCCAGGTACGACACGGCTAGGGACAACTTCATAGACATGATGGAGCTGAAGCTGATGATGGAGAAGCTGGGAGCACCTCAGACACACCTGGGCCTGAAGAACATGATCAAGGAGGTGGACGAGGACCTGGACAACAAGCTGAGCTTCAGAGAGGTGAGTCAAGATTAGACTTCACAAGCGCTTGCCCATCACACTACAATTAATACTTGTATGGAAAATGAGTCAGTGGCGCGAGCTAGAGGCCTTCACGGATCCAAAAAGTCAGAAATGGACCTTGGGGCTTTCCCACCCGGACTCAGTATGCATAAGTTCATTTTGAAAATATAGAGACCCATTCCGAATGGACAACTAGACCCGTTCCGTATAGACCTGATCGAATTCAGACCCGGTCCGATCCAAGTGAGGGAAGCAGCAGAAAAGTCATTTATTTAAAAGCTCTTTATTAACTGGTAAAGTGTGAGGAGAGGAGGCCGAGAGAGGTGACTCCCTAGCAGGGTCCGTGCTGTATTGAGTGTGAGGAGAGGAGGCAGAGAGAGGTGACTCCCTAGCAGGGTCCGTGCTGTATTGAGTGTGAGGAGAGGAGGCAGAGAGAGGTGACTCCCTAGCAGGGTCCGTGCTGTATTGAGTGTGAGGAGAGGAGGCAGAGAGAGATGACTCCCTAGCAGGGCCCGTGCTGTATTGAGTGTGAGCGAGTGACACGGGGAACAGGGCGGGAGAGATGAGAGACTGCAACCAACCAAGCCAACTCTCTCTATAGTAGACTAATACTTCCATGGCTAGGTTATTTGTCATCAAATATGATTACTTAATACCTGTCTTGACCTGTCAGAACCCAAAGGTGTTTTACGGCCCCCTAACCAATTGTGCTATTGTGTGGTTTTTTTTGCGTTATTTGTAACTTATTCTGTACATAATGTTTCTGCCACCGTCTCTTATGACCGAAAGGTCTATAGACACCCGACAAGGCCCAAATCCCAGTCATTTGCATGAGAACGAGACGGAGATATCGGGAGCGTAGGTCGGGGTGCCTCGAAAGGATCTGACGGTGAGTGAGCAATCTGCCTCTACCATCAGTCCTATTAGCCAAAGTACAATCATTGGGAAACAAAATATCCTACAAACGGGACATTAACTGTAATATGTTTCACCGAGTTGTGGCTCAACGACGACATGGATAACATACAGCTGGCAGGATATACGCTACATCGGCAAGATAGAACAGCTGCCTCCGTTAAGACAAGGGGTGGCGGTCTGTGTATATTTGTAAACAACAGCTGGTGCACGAAATCTAATATTAAGGAAGTCTCAAGGTTTTGCTCACCTGAGGTATAGTATCTCATGATAAGCTATTCACCAAGAGAGTTTCTATTTTCGTAGCTGTCAATATACCAGCACAAACCAATTCTGGCACTAAGACCGCACTCAATGAGCTGTATAAGGCCATAAGCAAACAGGAAAACGCTCGTCCAGAGGCAGCGCTCCTGGTGGCCGGGGACTTTAATGCAGGGAAACTTAAATCCGTTTTACCTCGTTTCTACCAGCATGTTAAATGTGCAACCAGAGGCAAAAAAAACTCTAGACCACCTTTACGCAGACACACAGAGACGCGTACAAAGCTCTCCCTCGCCCTCCATTTGGCAAATCGGACCATAATTATATCCTCCTGATTCCTGCTTACAAGCAAAGATTAAAGCAGGAAGTACCAGTGACTCGCTCAATGCGGAAGTGGTCAGATGAAGCAGATGCTAAGCTACAGGACTGTTTTGCTGCACAGACTGGAATATGTTTCGGGATTCTTCCAATGGCATTGAGGAGTACACCACATCAGTCACTGGTTTTATCAATAAGTGCATCGATGACATCATCCCAACAGTGACCGTACGTACATACCCCATCCAGAAGCCATGGGTTACAGGCAACTTCCGCACTGAGCTAAAGGGTAGAGCTGCCACTTTCAAGTAGCGGGACTCTAACCCGGACGCTTATAAGAAATCCCGCTATAACCTCAGATGAACCATCAAACAGTCAAGAGTCAATACAGGACTAAGATTTAATCGTACTACACCGGCTCCGACGCTCGTCAGATGTGGCAGGGCCTGCAAACTATTACAGACTACAAAGGGAAGCACAGCCGCTAGCTTCTCCGTGACACGAGCCTACCAGACGAGCTAAATCACTTCTATGCTCGCTTCGAGGCAAGCTACGCAGAAGCATGCATGAGCATCAGCTGTTCCGGATGACTGTGTGATCACGCTCTCCGTAGCCGATGTGAGTAAGATCTTTAAGCAGGTCAAAATTCACAAGGCCGCAGGGCCAGACGAATTACCAGGATATGTACTCCGAACATGCGCTGACCAACTGGCAAGTATCTTCACTGACATTTTCAACATGTACCTGACTGAGTCTGTTATACCAACATGTTTCAAGCAGACCACCATAGTCCCTGTGCCCAAGAACACTAAGGTAACCTGCCTAAATGACTACAGACCCGTATCACTCACATCTGTAGCCATGAAGTACTTTGAAAGGCTGGTCATGGCTCACAACACCATTAACCCAGAAACCCTAGATCCACTCCAATTTGCGTATCGCCCCAACATATCCACAAATGCAATCTCTATTGCACTCCACACTGCCCTTTCCCACCAGGACAAAACGAACACCTACGTGAGAATGCTATTCATTGACTACAGCTCAGCGTTCAACACCATAGTGCCCACAAGCTCATCACTAAGCTAAGGATCCTGGAACTAAACACCTCCCTCTGCAACTGGATCCTGGACATCCTGATTGGCCGCTTCCAGGTGGTAAGGGTAGGTAACAATACATCTGCCATGCTGATCCTCAACACGGGGGCCCATCAGGGGTGTGTGCTAAGTCCCCTCCTGTACTCCCTGTTCACCCATGACTGCATGGCCAGGCACAACACCAACACCATCATTAAGTTTGCTGACGACACAACAGTGGTAGGCCTGATCACCGACATCAACGAGACAGCCTATAGGGAGGAGGTCAGAGACCTGGCAGTGTGGTGCCAGGATAACAACCTCTCCCTCAACGTGACCAAGACAAAGGAGATGATTGTGGACTACAGGAAAAGGAGGACTGAGCACGCCCCAATTCTCATCAACAAGGCTGCAGTGGAGCAGGTTGAGAACTTCAAGTTCCTTGCTGTCCAAACCACCAACAAAATAGAATGGTCCAAACACACCAAGACAGTCATGAAGACGGCACTCAAAGTTCTACTGCTGCACCATTGAGAGATTCCTGACTGGTTGCATCACTGGTATTATCTGTTATTTTTAACTTCTCTATTCTTTACTTAACACTTTTTTTTCTTAACTGCGTTGTTGGTTAAGGGCTTGTAAGTACTTCACTGTAAGGTCTACACCTCTGGTATATGGCGCATGTGACATAACGTTTGATTTGATTTGACAGCATCAAACCCTGGAGAAGCTAGCTAACGTTACCTAACTGAGGCTGCAGTGCATGTGCATTCTCATCCTACAGTTACAAACAACTCCATTCAGAATATTAAGTAGCATCCTACGTGTTGGCTCTTGGTCATTGTAGCCTATCCCTCTCCTTTAACTTTGAATTCTGTCATTTTAATTCCATCTTCCATTGATTAGTAAGCTCCAAAACTAAACGCTTCACCGGATATGGAAGAAACATATCGGGTGAACCGTTTGGGACAGTTTCTTCTTCCGTTTAGAAATTACAGCAACTTTTGTACATGGTCCCCCCCCCCCCCCCCCCTTTAGGGGACCAAAAGTATTAGGCCAAATTCACTTATGTGTATTAAAGTAGTCAAAAGTTGTGTATTTGTTCCCATATTCATAGCACGCAATGACTACATCAAGCGTGAACATTTGTAGACATTTTGGAAAGTTAGATGCACAAATATGGGGCGGCAGGTAGCCGAGTGGTAAGAGTGTTGGGCCAGTAACCGAAATGTTTATGGATCGAATCCCCGAGCTGACAAGGTGAAAACCTGTCAATGTGTCCTTGAGCAAGACACTTAACCCTAATTTGCTCCAGGGGCTGACCCTGTAGGTAGGCGGTCATTGTAAATAAGAATTTGTTCTTAACTGACTTGCCTAGTTAAAGTAAAAACAATGTCATACCTCCAAGACATGCTAACCTCTCACCATTACAGTAACAGGGGAGGTTAGCATTAATATAATATCATACCTCCAAGACATTCTAACCTCACCATTACAGTAACAGGGGAGGTTAGCATTAATATAATATCATACCTCCAAGACATGCTAACCTCTCACCATTACAGTAACAGGGGAGGTTAGCATTAATATAATATACCTCCAAGACATGCTAACCTCTCACCATTACAGTAACAGGGGAGGTTAGCATTAATATTGTAGCGATCTGCCCGGCATACGCTAGCCACACGTTGCGTGGCAGCGAAGAGCGCTAGGGATTGTGGGTAGCTCATGTCCCGGTTCTAAAAATGTTGTGGTATGCCTTTACGTTTCAGTAGTTAAGCTAATGTTATGTGTTTATGTTTCTTTAAGTTGTCGTAGTTCAGGTTATGGGGGAATGTTAAAATGCCTACCGTGACCGAGCCTTGCATGGCCGGAGGATGTGTTCTTTGTTGATCGTTGAAGGAGGTAAGAAAATAAAGGGTGACGTTCCTGGAGTCGTGCGGTGTATGGGGCACAGGAACTCTCCAGTAAAATCAATCTCTGTCTCTTGCCATCTTCTTCTGGCTGAGCTCGCCACATTGGTGTCAGAAGTGGGATTAGCGAGCAGAAGAGGATGGAGAGAGAGATTGACGAGCTGGAGAGGACACTCACACAGACCCAGGGGCACCTAAAGGGCCTACTGCGGCAGAAGATGGAGTCTGCCGGAGGTGATGGCTACATGGCATGCCCCGACGGTGCCAGTATCCCACGGCTACCCCAGCAGGGTACTGCAAGACCACGCCCACAACCCGTGGCTACAACCAGCAACGTCAGGCTACCTACCAGTCCAGAGCTGCAACAACCCCTACTCGGCACGCCCAGCCTACCACGTTCTGCAGGGGTGCCAAGATCATCCGCCAAGCTGCCCAAGTACAACGGGACGACTCAGCTAGAGCCCTACCTCGCCCAAGTCCACCTGGCGGTCCGACACAGCGGCTGGAGCAGTGAGGAAGCCGCTACTCACCTGGCACTAGCGTTAGAAGGGAACGCAGTACAGGTGCTTCTCGACCTAACCCCAGCAGAACAACGGGACCTCCAAGCCTTGACCGGGGCGCTGGAAATGAGGTTTGGGCAGAGACTCTTCGCGGACCAGAGCAGGGAGCAACTGGCCAGCCGCCATCGCCAAGGAGAAGAGAACCTGGGCACCTTCGCTGCTGATGTGCGGCTGCACGCTCGACAGGGCTACCCCGAATTCCAAATAGCTGCACAAGAGGAGCTGGCCCTCCACGCTTTCCTGCGGGGGCTCGCACCAGAAAAGCTGCGACAACATGTCTGCCTCGCCAGGCCTAAGACTCTCGGTGAGGCACTCCATGAGGCCGAACAAGCCGAAGGGGTACTCTCCAGGTGGCCCACCCAGCAGAGGGTCACATCACGCCAACCATGTGTCCGGGTGGCCGACTACGACGAGGGGGAAACGACAGAAGAGGTCTGTCAGGTTCGGCCTCCGCTACGACGATTCCAGCACCAGACTCCACCACCCAGGCGACGCCCCCCCTGGTCTACAGACCGGTGTTACAGATGCGACGAACCTGGCACCAGCGCCAAAAGCCAGAGCTTCTCCGTTTGGGGGAAACGACGGAGGAGTGGTCTAACGAGGGGTCCACCACTCCGGTCTCCATCCCCCCTCCAGGGCCGATGCTCTGTGGTCGGACGCCTCGGCCACACCAAGGGACTATACCTGCAATGTCGACTGGACGGCCGACCTTGTAGAGCCCTGGTAGACACGGGGTCAACCATTTCCTTGGTGCGACCTGGCGTCCTTCCGGATACCACCGGGCCACCTTCCAAGGCTTGGTCGCCAACCACCACGCAGATGGTCACAGTGACGGGAGAAGAGGTTGGCATGAGAGGGAAGAAGCCAGTAAAAGTCCAGGTTGGAGACCAGGAGCTGGAGCACGGGTTCTGGCTTGCCGACATCCGTGACGCATGCATCATTGGCCTGGACCTGCTGAGTCGTTGGGGCGCCCGTGTTAATGTGTCAGGGACATCTATCACTCTTGGCACGGAGACCGTGGCGCTCCAGTCTGGTAAAGAGAAGGAC
The DNA here is from genome assembly GCA_023634145.1 of Thymallus thymallus. Classification (NCBI taxonomy): domain Eukaryota; kingdom Metazoa; phylum Chordata; class Actinopteri; order Salmoniformes; family Salmonidae; genus Thymallus; species Thymallus thymallus. The sequence goes on along the minus strand of CM042399.1, from coordinate 4,229,233 downwards.
TGGCCCAAAGACAGGCGAGCCAGTCGTCGGGCAGCGACCAGACAGCCCAAACGGCCTTCCACTGCCCGTGGGCCCAACCAGCATCAGGCCGCTTCAGCCCCAACCACTGTGTCTGCTGCCCTTCCCTCCGCCGAGACGACAGAAAGACGAGAGGAGGCCGAAACACAACCAACTAAGGTCTTGGGGACGGTCAAATGGTTCAACGTCCGAAATGGCTACGGTTTCATCAACAGAAATGACACAAAAGAAGACGTCTTTGTCCACCAGACCGCCATAAAGAAAAACAACCCCAGGAAATACCTCCGCAGTGTTGGAGATGGAGAAACTGTGGAGTTTGATGTGATTGAAGGGGAAAAGGGAGCAGAGGCAGCCAATGTGACCGGCCCAGCGGGTGTTTCAGTCCAGGGGAGCAAGTATGCCGCTGGCCGGAACCGCTACAGGCGGTACCCCCGTAGGAGGGGCCCAGCCCGTGACCACGCTACCCCCCATACTTGGGTGACGAGAGCCAGGGAGCTCCAGCCCAGGCCAACTCCGGGGCGAGACAGAAGCAGACCTACGATGCCCCAAAAGGGTGTTTCTCCCAAGCTCTGCAGCCATTGGCAGGGGCCCGGGGAGATCTTGGGCCGACTATCGGGGGTGGGTACAGGGTGCGCATGCCGGGCCGAGACTGCACGGCGGAGGCGTCCTGAACACTTGAGGGACTTTGTGTTGAGAGATTGGGTCGTCGGGGGCGACTGACCCCTCTGGTGGGGGCTATGTAGCGATCTGCCCGGCATACGCTAGCCACACGTTGCGTGGCAGCGAAGAGCGCTAGGGATTGTGGGTAGCTCATGTCCCGGTTCTAAAAATGTTGTGGTATGCCTTTACGTTTCAGTAGTTAAGCTAATGTTATGTGTTTATGTTTCTTTAAGTTGTCGTAGTTCAGGTTATGGGGGAATGTTAAAATGCCTACCGTGACCGAGCCTTGCATGGCCGGAGGATGTGTTCTTTGTTGATCGTTGAAGGAGGTAAGAAAATAAAGGGTGACGTTCCTGGAGTCGTGCGGTGTATGGGGCACAGGAACTCTCCAGTAAAATCAATCTCTGTCTCTTGCCATCTTCTTCTGGCTGAGCTCGCCACAATATAATATCATACCTCCAAGACATGCTAACCTCTCACCATTACAGTAACAGGGGAGGTTAGCATTAATATAATATACCTCCAAGACATGCTAACCTCTCACCATTACAGTAACAGGGGAGGCATTTTTTGGAAGGTATGATATTTATGCATCTTACTTTCTCTCTCATCATTATTCACGATTCTTTCAGGATGATCCGTAACCATGGTAGCTGTTACGTTCTAGCTCCCAAAGTGAGGGGAGCCTGACAACCCACTGCTCGGGCCCACCGATGCCAACAAGGGAGGTACGGAGTCGTGGTGTGATAAAAGGACAAACACCAAATACCGTACAAAACAGGGTTTATTTAGTCACGGTAATAATGTGAATAATAATAACTTTCTGGGAAAAGGGGAGGGCTGGACGGACCAAAGCAAAGAAATAAACAAAATTCCCCCACCCCTAATCTGTACTAACCCGGCCCCAAATAGAATATACAATCCCTACACTGGCACACAGTCGAGGCGCCCTAACCAAACTTACAGTTGGTGGTCCGCCCAGGTCTAGCTGGTGTTTCTAGACAAGGAAGTATACCTACGGGTGATGTATACCCCGGGGTAGCTCTAAATCTACTCCCCAACTCCCTGTGAACAAAAGAAGGGGAACAAATAATAATTAACCCAAAATTATTAGGATCCCAAGGATCCACAAACAAACATTTTGTTACCTGGGTTGCTACCAGTTAAAACCATGGAACACAAACTAGTTTTAACACACACAAAAACAGTTAAAGACCATCAAAACATTTGAATCTAACTGTTATATAATATATCCCCACACAGGGTACAAACCAAACCAAAACCAGCAGCAACTCTTTTGCTAGTCCAAATCTGGGCTTTTTAAAGAGAGCAGCCAGCTGTAGCCACTGACGAGTGGGCGGAGTTCCAATTCCCAATCAGCCGTTGAACCACCAATCAGCTGCCGGGACAGTCACAAACAGCCATCTTGCCTGATAGGGAAAAAAACACACAAACAATACCAGACCAAATATGACACGAACCCAGAACTCTGGGGACGTAACACGCCCCCCCCAAAAGGTGTGCAAAACCACATTTTGCACACAACTAGTCTTGGTAGACACGGGACAACGCGTCTGCAACTACGTTGGATGTTTTGATCATGTAATTAGTATCGCTGATCTTGCGCTCCACAACATACGGTCCAGAGAAACTGGCAGACAGTGATGAACCTGGGATTGGTAACAAAACCAGTACTTGATCCCCAGGCAAAAACGCACAGTCTTTTGCTTGTTTATCATACTGTTTTTCCATTCGTGATTAAAAAAAACGAACCCAGAACTCTGGGGACGTAACAGCATCCACATTAAAGAAGTGTAGAAGTGTTTCAAAACTAATTATATTCTCATTTACAATAAAAGTGACTCCAAAATGACATAATATATTATTGACCATTAATTTCTATTGTCACAAAATAATCTGAAACCCAACGTAAACAAACAGCAAATCGATCCAACAGTTTGTAGAGTCACAAGCTTGATGTAGTCATTGTGTGCATTGAATACTAAACTTTAGACTACTTTAATAGAGATATACTTGAATTTATCCCAATACTTTTGGTCCCCTAAAATGGGGGGGACTATGTAAAATAAATAATAAAAGATATGGATGAAAATACTATCAAATTAAAGCTGACAGTCTGCACTTTAGCCTCATAGTCAAGTGCTGGGGTACAGAGCCCCAAAAATGTAATAATTTAATAAGTCCCAGTGCTGGAGCTCACTGTATCTCCTATTTAATTATTTTTTATTTTTTATTGAACCTTTTATTTAACTAGGCAAGTCAGTTAAGAACAAATTCTTATTTACAATGACGGCCTACCCCGGCCAAACCCGGATGATGCTGGGCCAATTGGGCGGCTCGGACTGTAGCCTGTAGCCTATTGCCTCTTTGACCCTATGATTGGCCAACAACACGCTCCACTCTTGTGAAAAGCAATAGCAGCATCAATTATAAAATGTCTCTCTCTCTCTCTCTCTCTCTACTGCAGCAGACCCATTCGGATCTGTACGGGCATTCCGGACAAGTCAGATAAAATATCACAGTCTGGGGTAAATCATATCAGATCCCACCCAGATCCGGTATTCGGGTACAGGTGAATCCGTGAAGACCTCTAGTGCGAGCTCTGACATTTGGTAGTTTGTTTATTTTTTCTTCTATGATGTGATCCATTTAACTGCTTGTAAAACCAAAAATAAGAACATGTACAGAACTTGTATGGATTCTGGTTTATTTACAGTCCGCTCTTCTTTTCCCTCCCTCCCTCCCTCCCTCCCTCCAGTTCCTCCTGATCTTCAGGAAGTCTGCAGCAGGGGAGCTAGCAGAGGACAGTGGTCTCAGTGTTCTGGCTCGTCTCTCAGAGATCGACGTGTCCACTGAGGGAGTGAAGGGAGCCAAGACCTTCTTTGAAGCCAAAGTGAGTTCAGCTTCTGTTCCTCCGTGTCAGAGGTCGGTTGCCATCTAATCCCGTTCTCACGGCTCTTCTACACGGTTTCCCCTCCATCTGCCTCCTCATTCATGTCTATCATTTTCAATAAACAAGAAAAAAATACAACTTTGAATTGACTTGATACGTTAGTTGAGTAGGGATGTTTGAAGGTCTATAAAATAAAATTAACATAATTAAATTAAGGGTAGACAACCATAAACAACAATGACTCAGTTGAAATAAATGATTGTTGATAACCTCCTGGTACGACTCAAATTTGCCTCTCGCCCTCCCACCGACAGGTGGCGGCCGTCAACGCGGGCAGCCAATTTGAGGCGGAGATTCGTCAGGAGCAGGAGGAGAAGAAGAAGCAGGCGGAGGAGAAGAAGCAGAGGCAAGCTGCCTTCAAGAACCTCCAGTCGGCCTTCAAATGACCACTTCCCCTTCCTCAGCCCCCCTACTGCTACACCTCCATCTGTCTGTTTATTAGACGTTCATCCACCTTCTCCAAACATCACATTTCTAAATTATTTTGATGCTCTGTATTTTTCTATTTCTCCAAGCATCACATTTCGAAGTCAAATGATACGTTTAGGCATTCATTCCAAATGGTTAAGGTAATGGTTGAGGTTTGAGATAGGGTAAAAAAAAAACTGCGATCGATTTCACCCATCCACAACTCCCCCTTGCAAAAGCCAAGCCTTCTTGATGGTAATGGCGCTCACTGATTCCTCTAGTGGCCAGTTTTGAAGCCTTTTCCTGACGTCCTCAGGGCATGGATAGACGTCCAATTTGGACATCAATCTTGAACGACTTGGCTGCTGTGGTACAATGGATTGGATACATAATGGAGAAACGTGCCCTGCCAGAGAATACAGTAGATATGTGATGCAATGTATCTCCTGTAGATAAGAATTCTTATGTCATGACTTTACGGTTATGTGCCACTAGCATAGCTTTTGATTTTAAATCTGTGTTTTCTGTTGTTACTAAAGGAACGAAAATAGGAATTCCTTTTTAGTAATATGATGTCAACAACTAGGATTGCAATTCATCTGAATGTTATTAACTTATTTACTTACCGGTGATTCCAGTGAATCTGAACTGTGAACGTGTGTTCAAAAGAGGCCTTATCCAATCCATTGTGTTACTTGGGACCAGTGACGATTGCACACTATACATGATGTCATTTCCTGTAGGAAGCGCTTTCCGAAAGACAAGTCTCAGTCTCTTTCGATGTACCTTTACCCTGTTCTGACTGAAGGAAAGATCGGGGTCCAATGAGCCTGGTCCCAGATCAATATTAGCTATATTACCTGTTGGCTAATAGTGTTTCCCAACCCTGATCCTTGAATACCCCCAACAGTACACATTTGTATTGTAACCCTGGAAACTGTGTACTGTTGGGTTACTCGAGGACCAGGGTTGGAAAACACTGGGCTAATACACTTCAAACAGATCAGGGAGCACTGTTTCTGTCATCCTTCTAGATTTTTTATTTTCTCCCACGTCTTGATTTCTTCTCTGTTGTGTTGTTCATCATTTCCAGGGAAATTGTGCCAAATGTTTTTGTCTACTTACCATTGCACTACTCTCATTCCAGTGTCAATTCAGAGGGATTTAAAAGTTGTCTTCATAACATTTGAGGAAATCATTCTATTGACCATGTAATATGAGCTTTAGATTTAGCATGATGAGTTGTGTGTGATGCTCAGGGTATTACATACTAAAGTTATAATGGACTTTAGCTCCCCTCTTTTGGTCTGTAATTGTAACACTGCAGTTTGAAAGATGTAGTTTTTGGTTCGATTGGTCATATTTTTTCAAAGTTAAATATAAAATATATTTTTTGTGATCTTACTTGCATCATCATTATTGAAAGTTATTGTATTGACATATTTTAGCCTGATGACGATAAAATGTGTGGCTACTCTATAATACATATTTTATTTTGGGATTTTCTTACTAAAATGTATTATTCTTGTGGCAATAAAAAAATATTTTCATTTGAAGCATGGTTCAAATGTTCCACTTTGTTTCCCTTTGTCAGTGGATGACATTTTATTGCATGACATAAGTATTTGAACACCTACCAACCAGTAAGAATTCCGGCTCTCACAGACCTGTTAGTTTTTCTTTAAGAAGCCATCCTGTTCTCCACTCATTACCTGTATTAACTGCACCTGTTTGAACTCGTTACCTGTATAAAAGACACCGGTCCACACACTCAATCAAACAGACTCCAACCTCTCCACAATGGCCAAGACCAGAGAGCTGTGTAAGGACATCAGGGATAAAATTGAAGACCTGCACAAGGCTGGGATGGGCTACAGGACAATAGGCAAGCAGCTTGGTGAGAAGGCAACAACTGTTGGCGCAATTATTAGAAAATGGAAGAAGTTCAAGATGACGGTCAATCTCCCTCGGTCTGGGGCACCATGCAATATCTCACCTCGTGGGGCATCAATGATCATGAGGAAGGTGAGGGATCAGCCCAGAATTACATGGCAGGACCTGGTCAATGACCTGAAGAGAGCTGGGACCACAGTCTCAAAGAAAACCATTAGTAACACACTACGCCGTCATGGATTAAAATCCTGCAGCGCACGCAAGGTCCCCCTGCTCAAGCCAGCGCATGTCCAGGCCCGTCTGAAGTTTTCCAATGACCATCTGGATGATCCAGAGAAGGAATGGGAGAAGGTCATGTGGTCTGATGAGACAAAAATAGAGCTTTTTGGTCTAAACTCCACTCGCCGTGTTTGGAGGAAGAAGAAGGATGAGTACAACCCCAAGAACACCATCCCAACCGTGAAGCATGAAGGTGGAAACATCATTCTTTGGGGATGCTTTTCTGCAAAGGGGACAAGACGACTGCACCGTATTGAGGGGAGGATGGATGGGGACATGTATCGCGAGATCTTGGCCAACAACCTCCTTCCCTCAGTAAGAGCATTGAAGATGGATCGTGGCTGAGTCTTCCAGCATGACAACGACCCGAAACACACAGCCAGGGCAACTGAGGAGTGGCTCCGTAAGAAGCATCTCAAGGTCCTGGAGTGGCCTAGCCAGTCTCCAGACCTGAACCCAATAGAAAATCTTTGGAGGGAGCTGAAAGTCCGTATTGCCTAGCGGCAGCCCCGAAACCTGAAGGATCTGGAGAAGGTCTGTATGGAGGAGTGGGACAAAATCCCTGCTGCAGTGTGTGCAAACCTGGTCAAGAACTACAGGAAGCGTATGATCTCTGTAATTGCAAACAAAAGTTTATGTACCAAATATTAAGTTCTGCTTTTCTGATGTATCAAATACTTATGTCATGCAATAAAATGCAAATGAATTACTTAAAAATCATACAATGTGATTTTCTGGATTTTTGTTTTAGATTCCGTCACTCACAGTTGAAGAGTACCTATGATAAAAATTACAGACTTCTACATGCTGTGTAAGTGGGAAAACCTGCAAAATCGGCAGTGTATCAAATACTTGTTCTCCCCACTGTAGGTCTATGGGCTAGGATACATGAGGAGTGTGATACAAACCTTATTAAAACATATAGGTCTATGGGCTAGGCTACATGAGGTGTGTGATACAAACCTTATTACAACATATAGGTCTATGGGCTAGGCTACATGAGGTGTGTGATACAAACCTTATTAAAACATATATGTCTATGGGCTAGGCTACATGAGGTGTGTGATACAAACCTTATTAAAACATATAGGTCTATGGGCTAGGCTACATGAGGTGTGTGATACAAACCTTATTAAAACATATAGGTCTATGGGCTAGGCTACAAGAGGTGTGTGATACAAACCTTTATTAAAACATATACGTCTATGGGCTAGGCTACATGAGGTGTGTGATACAAACCTTATTAAAACATATAGGTCTATGGGCTAGGCTACATGAGGTGTGTGATACAAACCTTATTAAAACATATAAGTCTATGGGCTAGGCTACATGAGGTGTGTGATACAAACCTTTATTAAAACATATAGGTCTATGGGCTAGGCTACATGAGGTGTGTGATACAAACCTTATTACAACATATAGGTCTATGGGCTAGGCTACATGAGGTGTGTGATACAAACCTTATTAAAACATATAGGTCTATGGGCTAGGCTACATGAGGTGTGTGATACAAACCTTATTAAAACATATAGGTCTATGGGCTAGGCTACATGAGGTGTGTGATACAAACCTTATTAAAACATATAGGTCTATGGGCTAGGCTACAAGAGGTGTGTGATACAAACCTTTATTAAAACATATACGTCTATGGGCTAGGCTACATGAGGTGTGTGATACAAACCTTATTAAAACATATAGGTCTATGGGCTAGGCTACATGAGGTGTGTGATACAAACCTTATTAAAACATATAAGTCTATGGGCTAGGCTACATGAGGTGTGTGATACAAACCTTTATTAAAACATATAGGTCTATGGGCTAGGCTACATGAGGTGTGTGATACAAACCTTATTAAAACATATAGGTCTATGGGCTAGGCTACATGAGGTGTGATACAAACGTTATTAAAACATATAGGTCTATGGGCTAGGCTACATGAGGTGTGTGATACAAACCTTATTAAAACATATTGGTCTATGGGCTAGGCTACATGAGGTGTTATACAAACCTTATTAAAACATGTAGGTCTATGGGCTAGGCTACATGAGGTGTGTGATACAAACCTTATTAAAACCTATAGGTGTCACGTTCGGGTGTGTAGAGAGACCAAGGCGCAGCGTAACGATAGTTCGACATATTTATTTAATGAACTGACAAACTATACAAAATAACAAATACAATATAAAGCCGATAACACACGTAGCACGACACGAGACAATACACAACAATGAACCACGCCAACGGAGTGGAACACAGACATATAAGTAAGATCCCTAATTAGAGGTAATGCCATGCAGCTGCCTCTAATTAGGGATCCCACACACAACACCACACAGACGTAGAAATAATAGATCTGCCAGACTCTGCCCATAGAAATATAGAGAAGCAAAGCTTCTCTATGGCCAGAGCCTGACAATAGGTCTATGGGCTAGGCTACATGAGGTGTGTGATACAAACCTTATTAAAACATATAGGTCTATGGGCTAGGCTACATGAGGTGTGTGATACAAACCTTATTAAAACATATAGGTCTATGGGCTAGGCTACATGAGGTGTGTGATACAAACCTTATTAAAATATATAGGTCTATGGGCTAGGATACCTGAGGTGTGATACAAAACTTATTAAAACATATAGGTCTTTGGGCTAGGCTACGTGAGGTGTGTGATACAAACCTTATTAAAACATATAGGTCTATGGGCTAGGCTACATGAGGTGTGTGATACAAACCTTATTAAAACATATAGGTCTATGGGCTAGGCTACATGAGGTGTTTGATACAAACCTTATTAAAACATATAGGTCTATGGGCTAGGCTACATGAGGTGTTATACAAACCTTATTAAAACATGTAGGTCTATGGGCTAGGCTACATGAGATGTGTGATACAAACCTTATTAAAACATATAGGTCTATGGGCTAGGCTACATGAGGTGTGATACAAACGTTATTAAAACATATAGGTCTATGGGCTAGGCTACATGAGGTGTGTGATACAAACCTTATTAAAACATATAGGTCTATGGGCTAGGCTACATGAGGTGTTATACAAACCTTATTAAAACATGTAGGTCTATGGGCTAGGCTACATGAGGTGTGTGATACAAACCTTATTAAAACCTATAGGTCTATGGGCTAGGCTACATGAGGTGTGTGATACAAACCTTATTAAAACATATAGGTCTATGGGCTAGGCTACATGAGGTGTGTGATACAAACCTTATTAAAATATATAGGTCTATGGGCTAGGCTACATGAGGTGTGTGATACAAAACGTATTAAAACATATAGGTCTATGGGCTAGGCTACATGAGGTGTGATACAAACCTTATTAAAACATATAGGTCTTTGGGCTAGGCTACGTGAGGTGTGTGATACAAACCTTATTAAAACATATAGGTCTATGGGCTAGGCTACATGAGGTGTGTGATACAAACCTTATTAAAACATATAGGTCTATGGGCTAGGCTACATGAGGTGTTTGATACAAACCTTATTAAAAACATATAGGTCTATGGGCTAGGCTACATGAGGTGTTATACAAACCTTATTAAAACATGTAGGTCTATGGGCTAGGCTACATGAGGTGTGTGATACAAACCTTATTAAAACCTATAGGTCTATGGGCTAGGCTACATGAGGTGTGATACAAACGTTATTAAAACATATAGGTCTATGGGCTAGGCTACATGAGGTGTGTGATACAAACCTTATTAAAACATATATGTCTATGGGCTAGGCTACTTGAGGTGTTATACAAACCTTATTAAAACATGTAGGTCTATGGGCTAGGCTACATGAGGTGTGTGATACAAAACGTATTAAAACATATAGGTCTATGGGCTAGGCTACATGAGGTGTGATACAAACCTTATTAAAACATATAGGTCTATGGGCTAGGCTACATGAGGTGTGTGATACAAACCTTATTAAAACATATAGGTCTATGGGCTAGGCTACATGAGGTGTTATACAAACCTTATTAAAAAATGTAGGTCTATGGGCTAGGCTACATGAGGTGTGTGATACAAACCTTATTAAAACCTATAGGTCTATGGGCTAGGCTACATGAGGTGTGTGATACAAACCTTATTAAAACATATAGGTCTATGGGCTAGGCTACATGAGGTGTGTGATACAAACCTTATTAAAATATATAGGTCTATGGACTAGGCTACATGAGGTGTGTGATAAAAAAACGTATTAAAACATATAGGTCTATGGGCTAGGCTACATGAGGTGTGTGATACAAACATTATTAAAATATATAGGTCTATGGGCTAGGCTACATGAGGTGTGTGATACAAACCTTATTAAAACATATAGGTCTATGGGCTAGGCTACATGATGTGTGTGATACAAACCTTATTAAAACATATAGGTCTATGGGCTAGGCTACATGAGGTGTGTGATACAAACCTTATTAAAACATATAGGTCTATGGGCTAGGCTACATGAGGTGTGTTATACAAACCTTATTAAAACATATAGGTCTATGGGCTAGGCTACATGAGGTGTGTGATACAAACCTTTATTAAAACATATAGGTCTATGGGCTAGGCTACATGAGGTGTGTGATACAAACCTTATTAAAACATATAGGTCTATGGGCTAGGCTACATGAGGTGTGTGATACAAACCTTTATTAAAACATATAGATCTATGGGCTAGGCTACATGAGTGTGTGATACAAACCTTATTAAAACATATAGGTCTATGGGCTAGGCTACATGAGGTGTGTGATACAAACCTTATTAAAACATATAGGTCTATGGGCTAGGCTACATGAGGTGTGTGATACAAACCTTATTAAAACATATAGGTCTATGGGCTAGGCTACATGAGGTGTGTGATACAAACCTTATTAAAACATATAGGTCTATGGGTTAGGCTACATGAGGTGTGTGATACAAACCTTATTAAAACATATAGGTCTATGGGCTAGGCTAAATGAGGTGTGTGATACAAACCTTTATTAAAACATATAGGTCTATGGGCTAGGCTACATGAGGTGTGTGATACAAACCTTATTAAAACATATAGGTCTATGGGCTAGGCTACATGAGGTGTGTGAAACAAACCTTTATTAAAACATATACGTCTATGGGCTAGGCTACATGAGGTGTGTGATACGAACCTTATTAAAACATATAGGTCTATGGGCTAGGCTACATGAGATGTGTGATACAAACCTTATTAAAACATATAGGTCTATGGGCTAGGCTACATGAGGTGTGATACAAACGTTATTAAAACATATAGGTCTATGGGCTAGGCTACATGAGGTGTGTGATACAAACCTTATTAAAACATATAGGTCTATGGGCTAGGCTACATGAGGTGTTATACAAACCTTATTAAAACATGTAGGTCTATGGGCTAGGCTACATGAGGTGTGTGATACAAACCTTATTAAAACCTATAGGTCTATGGGCTAGGCTAGATGAGGTGTGTGATACAAACCTTATTAAAACATATAGGTCTATGGGCTAGGCTACATGAGGTGTGTGATACAAACCTTATTAAAATATATAGGTCTATGGGCTAGGCTACATGAGGTGTGTGATACAAAACGTATTAAAACATATAGGTCTATGGGCTAGGCTACATGAGGTGTGATACAAACCTTATTAAAACATATAGGTCTTTGGGCTAGGCTACGTGAGGTGTGTGATACAAACCTTATTAAAACATATAGGTCTATGGGCTAGGCTACATGAGGTGTGTGATACAAACCTTATTAAAACATATAGGTCTATGGGCTAGGCTACATGAGGTGTTTGATACAAACCTTATTAAAAACATATAGGTCTATGGGCTAGGCTACATGAGGTGTTATACAAACCTTATTAAAACATGTAGGTCTATGGGCTAGGCTACATGAGGTGTGTGATACAAACCTTATTAAAACCTATAGGTCTAAGGGCTAGGCTACATGAGGTGTGATACAAACGTTATTAAAACATATAGGTCTATGGGCTAGGCTACATGAGGTGTGTGATACAAACCTTATTAAAACATATATGTCTATGGGCTAGGCTACTTGAGGTGTTATACAAACCTTATTAAAACATGTAGGTCTATGGGCTAGGCTACATGAGGTGTGTGATACAAAACGTATTAAAAAATATAGGTCTATGGGCTAGGCTACATGAGGTGTGATACAAACCTTATTAAAACATATAGGTCTATGGGCTAGGCTACATGAGGTGTGTGATACAAACCTTATTAAAACATATAGGTCTATGGGCTAGGCTACATGAGGTGTTATACAAACCTTATTAAAACATGTAGGTCTATGGGCTAGGCTACATGAGGTGTGTGATACAAACCTTATTAAAACCTATAGGTCTATGGGCTAGGCTACATGAGGTGTGTGATACAAACCTTATTAAAACATATAGGTCTATGGGCTAGGCTACATGAGGTGTGTGATACAAACCTTATTAAAATATATAGGTCTATGGGCTAGGCTACATGAGGTGTGTGATACAAAACGTATTAAAACATATAGGTCTATGGGCTAGGCTACATGAGGTGTGTGATACAAACCTTATTAAAACATATGGGTCTATGGGCTAGGCTACATGAGGTGTGATACAAACGTTATTAAAACATATAGGTCTATGGGCTAGGCTACATGAGGTGTGTGATACAAACCTTATTAAAACATATAGGTCTATGGGCTAGGCTACATGAGGTGTGTGATACAAACCTTATTAAAATATATAGGTCTATGGGCTAGGCTACATGAGGTGTGTGATACAAACCTTATTAAAACATATAGGTCTATGGGCTAGGCTACAGGAGGTGTGTGATACAAACCTTATTAAAACATATAGGTCTATGGGCTAGGCTACATGAGGTGTGTGATACAAACCTTATTAAAACATATAGGTCTATGGGCTAGGCTACATGAGGTGTGTTATACAAACCTTATTAAAACATATAGGTCTATGGGCTAGGCTACATGAGGTGTGTGATACAAACCTTTATTAAAACATATAGGTCTATGGGCTAGGCTACATGAGGTGTGTGATACAAACCTTATTAAAACATATAGGTCTATGGGCTAGGCTACATGAGGTGTGTGATACAAACCTTTATTAAAACATATAGGTCTATGGGCTAGGCTACATGAGTGTGTGATACAAACCTTATTAAAACATATAGGTCTATGGGCTAGGCTACATGAGGTGTGTGATACAAACCTTATTAAAACATATAGGTCTATGGGCTAGGCTACATGAGGTGTGTGATACAAACCTTATTAAAACATATAGGTCTATGGGCTAGGCTACATGAGGTGTGTGATACAAACCTTATTAAAACATATAGGTCTATGGGTTAGGCTACATGAGGTGTGTGATACAAACCTTATTAAAACATATAGGTCTATGGGCTAGGCTAAATGAGGTGTGTGATACAAACCTTTATTAAAACATATAGGTCTATGGGCTAGGCTACATGAGGTGTGTGATACAAACCTTATTAAAACATATAGGTCTATGGGCTAGGCTACATGAGGTGTGTGAAACAAACCTTTATTAAAACATATACGTCTATGGGCTAGGCTACATGAGGTGTGTGATACGAACCTTATTAAAACATATAGGTCTATGGGCTAGGCTACATGAGGTGTGTGATACAAACCTTTATTAAAACATATAGGTCTATGGGCTAGGCTACATGAGGTGAGTGATACAAACCTTATTAAAACATATAGGTCTATGGGCTAGGCTACATGAGGTGTGTGATACAAACCTTATTAAAACATATAGGTCTATGGGCTAGGATACATGAGGTGTGTGATACAAACCTTATTAAAACATATAGGTCTATGGGCTAGGCTACATGAGGTGTGTGATACAAAACGTATTAAAACATATAGGTCTATGGGCTAGGCTACATGAGGTGTGTGATACAAACCTTATTAAAACATATAGGTCTATGGGCTAGGCTACATGAGGTGTGATACAAACGTTATTAAAACATATAGGTCTATGGGCTAGGCTACATGAGGTGTTATACAAACCTTATTAAAACATGTAGGTCTATGGGCTAGGCTACATGAGGTGTGTGATACAAACCTTATTAAAACCTATAGGTCTATGGGCTAGGCTACATGAGGTGTGATACAAACGTTATTAAAACATATAGGTCTATGGGCTAGGCTACATGAGGTGTGTGATACAAACCTTATTAAAACATATAGGTCTATGGGCTAGGCTACATGAGGTGTTATACAAACCTTATTAAAACATGTAGGTCTATGGGCTAGGCTACATGAGGTGTGTGATACAAACCTTATTAAAACCTATAGGTCTATGGGCTAGGCTACATGAGGTGTGTGATACAAACCTTATTAATACATATAGGTCTATGGGCTAGGCTACATGAGGTGTGTGATACAAACCTTATTAATACATATAGGTCTATGGGCTAGGCTACATGAGGTGTGTGATACAAACCTTATTAAAATATATAGGTCTATGGGCTAGGCTACATGAGGTGTGTGATACAAACCTTATTAAAATATATAGGTCTATGGGCTAGGCTACATGAGGTGTGTGATACAAAACGTATTAAAACATATAGGTCTATGGGCTAGGCTACATGAGGTGTGTGATACAAACCTTATTAAAACATATAGGTCTATGGGCTAGGCTACATGAGGTGTGTGATACAAACCTTATTAAAATATATAGGTCTATGGGCTAGGCTACATGAGGTGTGTGATACAAACCTTATTAAAACATATAGGTCTATGGGCTAGAATTCATGAGGTGTGTGATACAAACCTTATTAAAACATATAGGTCTATGGGCTAGGCTACATGAGGTGTTTGATACAAACCTTATTAAAACCTATAGGTCTATGGGCTAGGCTACATGAGGTGTGATACAAACGTTATTAAAACATATAGGTCTATGGGCTAGGCTACATGAGGTGTGTGATACAAACCTTATTAAAACATATATGTCTATGGGCTAGGCTACATGAGGTGTTATACAAACCTTATTAAAACATGTAGGTCTATGGGCTAGGCTACATGAGGTGTGTGATACAAACCTTATTAAAACATATAGGTCTATGGGCTAGGCTACATGAGGTGTGTGATACAAACCTTATTAAAACATATAGGTCTATGGGCTAGGCTACATGAGGTGTGTGATACAAACCTTATTAAAATATATAGGTCTATGGGCTAGGCTACATGAGGTGTGTGATACAAAACGTATTAAAACATATAGGTCTATGGGCTAGGCTACATGAGGTGTTATACAAACCTTATTAAAACATGTAGGTCTATGGGCTAGGCTACATGAGGTGTGTGATACAAAACGTATTAAAACATATAGGTCTATGGGCTAGGCTACATGAGGTGTGTGATACAAACCTTATTAAAACATATAGGTCTATGGGCTAGGCTACATGAGGTGTGTGATACAAACCTTATTAAAACATATAGGTCTATGGGTTAGGCTACATGAGGTGTGTGATACAAACCTTATTAAAACATATAGGTCTATGGGCTAGGCTACATGAGGTGTTATACAAACCTTATTAAAACATGTAGGTCTATGGGCTAGGCTACATGAGGTGTGTGATACAAACCTTATTAAAACATATAGGTCTATGGGCTAGGCTACATGAGGTGTGTGAAACAAACCTTTATTAAAACATATACGTCTATGGGCTAGGCTACATGAGGTGTGTGATACGAACCTTATTAAAACATATAGGTCTATGGGCTAGGCTACATGAGGTGTGTGATACAAACCTTTATTAAAACATATAGGTCTATGGGCTAGGCTACATGAGGTGAGTGATACAAACCTTATTAAAACATATAGGTCTATGGGCTAGGCTACATGAGGTGTGTGATACAAACCTTATTAAAACATATAGGTCTATGGGCTAGGATACATGAGGTGTGTGATACAAACCTTATTAAAACATATAGGTCTATGGGCTAGGCTACATGAGGTGTGTGATACAAACCTTATTAAAACATATAGGTCTATGGGCTAGGCTACATGAGGTGTGATACAAACGTTATTAAAACATATAGGTCTATGGGCTAGGCTACATGAGGTGTTATACAAACCTTATTAAAACATGTAGGTCTATGGGCTAGGCTACATGAGGTGTGTGATACAAACCTTATTAAAACCTATAGGTCTATGGGCTAGGCTACATGAGGTGTGATACAAACGTTATTAAAACATATAGGTCTATGGGCTAGGCTACATGAGGTGTGTGATACAAACCTTATTAAAACATATAGGTCTATGGGCTAGGCTACATGAGGTGTTATACAAACCTTATTAAAACATGTAGGTCTATGGGCTAGGCTACATGAGGTGTGTGATACAAACCTTATTAAAACCTATAGGTCTATGGGCTAGGCTACATGAGGTGTGTGATACAAACCTTATTAATACATATAGGTCTATGGGCTAGGCTACATGAGGTGTGTGATACAAACCTTATTAATACATATAGGTCTATGGGCTAGGCTACATGAGGTGTGTGATACAAACCTTATTAAAATATATAGGTCTATGGGCTAGGCTACATGAGGTGTGTGATACAAACCTTATTAAAATATATAGGTCTATGGGCTAGGCTACATGAGGTGTGTGATACAAAACGTATTAAAACATATAGGTCTATGGGCTAGGCTACATGAGGTGTGTGATACAAACCTTATTAAAACATATAGGTCTATGGGCTAGGCTACATGAGGTGTGTGATACAAACCTTATTAAAATATATAGGTCTATGGGCTAGGCTACATGAGGTGTGTGATACAAACCTTATTAAAACATATAGGTCTATGGGCTAGGCTACATGAGGTGTGTGATACAAACCTTATTAAAACATATAGGTCTATGGGCTAGGCTACATGAGGTGTTATACAAACCTTATTAAAACATGTAGGTCTATGGGCTAGGCTACATGAGGTGTGTGATACAAACCTTATTAAAACCTATAGGTCTATGGGCTAGGCTACATGAGGTGTGTGATACAAACCTTATTAAAACATATAGGTCTATGGGCTAGGCTACATGAGGTGTGTGATACAAACCTTATTAAAATATATAGGTCTATGGGCTAGGCTACATGAGGTGTGTGATACAAAACGTATTAAAACATATAGGTCTATGGGCTAGGCTACATGAGGTGTGTGATACAAACCTTATTAAAACATATGGGTCTATGGGCTAGGCTACATGAGGTGTGATACAAACGTTATTAAAACATATAGGTCTATGGGCTAGGCTACATGAGGTGTGTGATACAAACCTTATTAAAACATATAGGTCTATGGGCTAGGCTACATGAGGTGTGTGATACAAACCTTATTAAAATATATAGGTCTATGGGCTAGGCTACATGAGGTGTGTGATACAAACCTTATTAAAACATATAGGTCTATGGGCTAGGCTACAGGAGGTGTGTGATACAAACCTTATTAAAACATATAGGTCTATGGGCTAGGCTACATGAGGTGTGTGATACAAACCTTATTAAAACATATAGGTCTATGGGCTAGGCTACATGAGGTGTGTTATACAAACCTTATTAAAACATATAGGTCTATGGGCTAGGCTACATGAGGTGTGTGATACAAACCTTTATTAAAACATATAGGTCTATGGGCTAGGCTACATGAGGTGTGTGATACAAACCTTATTAAAACATATAGGTCTATGGGCTAGGCTACATGAGGTGTGTGATACAAACCTTTATTAAAACATATAGGTCTATGGGCTAGGCTACATGAGTGTGTGATACAAACCTTATTAAAACATATAGGTCTATGGGCTAGGCTACATGAGGTGTGTGATACAAACCTTATTAAAACATATAGGTCTATGGGCTAGGCTACATGAGGTGTGTGATACAAACCTTATTAAAACATATAGGTCTATGGGCTAGGCTACATGAGGTGTGTGATACAAACCTTATTAAAACATATAGGTCTATGGGTTAGGCTACATGAGGTGTGTGATACAAACCTTATTAAAACATATAGGTCTATGGGCTAGGCTAAATGAGGTGTGTGATACAAACCTTTATTAAAACATATAGGTCTATGGGCTAGGCTACATGAGGTGTGTGATACAAACCTTATTAAAACATATAGGTCTATGGGCTAGGCTACATGAGGTGTGTGAAACAAACCTTTATTAAAACATATACGTCTATGGGCTAGGCTACATGAGGTGTGTGATACGAACCTTATTAAAACATATAGGTCTATGGGCTAGGCTACATGAGGTGTGTGATACAAACCTTTATTAAAACATATAGGTCTATGGGCTAGGCTACATGAGGTGAGTGATACAAACCTTATTAAAACATATAGGTCTATGGGCTAGGCTACATGAGGTGTGTGATACAAACCTTATTAAAACATATAGGTCTATGGGCTAGGATACATGAGGTGTGTGATACAAACCTTATTAAAACATATAGGTCTATGGGCTAGGCTACATGAGGTGTGTGATACAAAACGTATTAAAACATATAGGTCTATGGGCTAGGCTACATGAGGTGTGTGATACAAACCTTATTAAAACATATAGGTCTATGGGCTAGGCTACATGAGGTGTGATACAAACGTTATTAAAACATATAGGTCTATGGGCTAGGCTACATGAGGTGTTATACAAACCTTATTAAAACATGTAGGTCTATGGGCTAGGCTACATGAGGTGTGTGATACAAACCTTATTAAAACCTATAGGTCTATGGGCTAGGCTACATGAGGTGTGATACAAACGTTATTAAAACATATAGGTCTATGGGCTAGGCTACATGAGGTGTGTGATACAAACCTTATTAAAACATATAGGTCTATGGGCTAGGCTACATGAGGTGTTATACAAACCTTATTAAAACATGTAGGTCTATGGGCTAGGCTACATGAGGTGTGTGATACAAACCTTATTAAAACCTATAGGTCTATGGGCTAGGCTACATGAGGTGTGTGATACAAACCTTATTAATACATATAGGTCTATGGGCTAGGCTACATGAGGTGTGTGATACAAACCTTATTAATACATATAGGTCTATGGGCTAGGCTACATGAGGTGTGTGATACAAACCTTATTAAAATATATAGGTCTATGGGCTAGGCTACATGAGGTGTGTGATACAAACCTTATTAAAATATATAGGTCTATGGGCTAGGCTACATGAGGTGTGTGATACAAAACGTATTAAAACATATAGGTCTATGGGCTAGGCTACATGAGGTGTGTGATACAAACCTTATTAAAACATATAGGTCTATGGGCTAGGCTACATGAGGTGTGTGATACAAACCTTATTAAAATATATAGGTCTATGGGCTAGGCTACATGAGGTGTGTGATACAAACCTTATTAAAACATATAGGTCTATGGGCTAGAATTCATGAGGTGTGTGATACAAACCTTATTAAAACATATAGGTCTATGGGCTAGGCTACATGAGGTGTTTGATACAAACCTTATTAAAACCTATAGGTCTATGGGCTAGGCTACATGAGGTGTGATACAAACGTTATTAAAACATATAGGTCTATGGGCTAGGCTACATGAGGTGTGTGATACAAACCTTATTAAAACATATATGTCTATGGGCTAGGCTACATGAGGTGTTATACAAACCTTATTAAAACATGTAGGTCTATGGGCTAGGCTACATGAGGTGTGTGATACAAACCTTATTAAAACATATAGGTCTATGGGCTAGGCTACATGAGGTGTGTGATACAAACCTTATTAAAACATATAGGTCTATGGGCTAGGCTACATGAGGTGTGTGATACAAACCTTATTAAAATATATAGGTCTATGGGCTAGGCTACATGAGGTGTGTGATACAAAACGTATTAAAACATATAGGTCTATGGGCTAGGCTACATGAGGTGTTATACAAACCTTATTAAAACATGTAGGTCTATGGGCTAGGCTACATGAGGTGTGTGATACAAAACGTATTAAAACATATAGGTCTATGGGCTAGGCTACATGAGGTGTGTGATACAAACCTTATTAAAACATATAGGTCTATGGGCTAGGCTACATGAGGTGTGTGATACAAACCTTATTAAAACATATAGGTCTATGGGTTAGGCTACATGAGGTGTGTGATACAAACCTTATTAAAACATATAGGTCTATGGGCTAGGCTACATGAGGTGTTATACAAACCTTATTAAAACATGTAGGTCTATGGGCTAGGCTACATGAGGTGTGTGATACAAACCTTATTAAAACATATAGGTCTATGGGCTAGGCTACATGAGGTGTGTGAAACAAACCTTTATTAAAACATATACGTCTATGGGCTAGGCTACATGAGGTGTGTGATACGAACCTTATTAAAACATATAGGTCTATGGGCTAGGCTACATGAGGTGTGTGATACAAACCTTTATTAAAACATATAGGTCTATGGGCTAGGCTACATGAGGTGAGTGATACAAACCTTATTAAAACATATAGGTCTATGGGCTAGGCTACATGAGGTGTGTGATACAAACCTTATTAAAACATATAGGTCTATGGGCTAGGATACATGAGGTGTGTGATACAAACCTTATTAAAACATATAGGTCTATGGGCTAGGCTACATGAGGTGTGTGATACAAACCTTATTAAAACATATAGGTCTATGGGCTAGGCTACATGAGGTGTGATACAAACGTTATTAAAACATATAGGTCTATGGGCTAGGCTACATGAGGTGTTATACAAACCTTATTAAAACATGTAGGTCTATGGGCTAGGCTACATGAGGTGTGTGATACAAACCTTATTAAAACCTATAGGTCTATGGGCTAGGCTACATGAGGTGTGATACAAACGTTATTAAAACATATAGGTCTATGGGCTAGGCTACATGAGGTGTGTGATACAAACCTTATTAAAACATATAGGTCTATGGGCTAGGCTACATGAGGTGTTATACAAACCTTATTAAAACATGTAGGTCTATGGGCTAGGCTACATGAGGTGTGTGATACAAACCTTATTAAAACCTATAGGTCTATGGGCTAGGCTACATGAGGTGTGTGATACAAACCTTATTAATACATATAGGTCTATGGGCTAGGCTACATGAGGTGTGTGATACAAACCTTATTAATACATATAGGTCTATGGGCTAGGCTACATGAGGTGTGTGATACAAACCTTATTAAAATATATAGGTCTATGGGCTAGGCTACATGAGGTGTGTGATACAAACCTTATTAAAATATATAGGTCTATGGGCTAGGCTACATGAGGTGTGTGATACAAAACGTATTAAAACATATAGGTCTATGGGCTAGGCTACATGAGGTGTGTGATACAAACCTTATTAAAACATATAGGTCTATGGGCTAGGCTACATGAGGTGTGTGATACAAACCTTATTAAAATATATAGGTCTATGGGCTAGGCTACATGAGGTGTGTGATACAAACCTTATTAAAACATATAGGTCTATGGGCTAGGCTACATGAGGTGTGTGATACAAACCTTATTAAAACATATAGGTCTATGGGCTAGGCTACATGAGGTGTGTGATACAAACCTTATTAAAACCTATAGGTCTATGGGCTAGGCTACATGAGGTGTGATACAAACGTTATTAAAACATATAGGTCTATGGGCTAGGCTACATGAGGTGTGTGATACAAACCTTATTAAAACATATATGTCTATGGGCTAGGCTACATGAGGTGTTATACAAACCTTATTAAAACATGTAGGTCTATGGGCTAGGCTACATGAGGTGTGTGATACAAACCTTATTAAAACATATAGGTCTATGGGCTAGGCTACATGAGGTGTGTGATACAAACCTTATTAAAACATATAGGTCTATGGGCTAGGCTACATGAGGTGTGTGATACAAACCTTATTAAAATATATAGGTCTATGGGCTAGGCTACATGAGGTGTGTGATACAAAACGTATTAAAACATATAGGTCTATGGGCTAGGCTACATGAGGTGTTATACAAACCTTATTAAAACATGTAGGTCTATGGGCTAGGCTACATGAGGTGTGTGATACAAAACGTATTAAAACATATAGGTCTATGGGCTAGGCTACATGAGGTGTGTGATACAAACCTTATTAAAACATATAGGTCTATGGGCTAGGCTACATGAGGTGTGTGATACAAACCTTATTAAAATATATAGGTCTATGGGCTAGGCTACATGGGGTGTGTGATACAAAACGTATTAAAACATATAGGTCTATGGGCTAGGCTACATGAGGTGTTATACAAACCTTATTAAAACATGTAGGTCTATGGGCTAGGCTACATGAGGTGTGTTATACAAAACGTATTAAAACATATAGGTCTATGGGCTAGGCTACATGAGGTGTGATACAAACCTTATTAAAACATATAGGTCTATGGGCTAGGCTACATGAGGTGTGTGATACAAACCTTATTAAAACATATAGGTCTATGGGCTAGGCTACATGAGGTGTTATACAAACCTTATTAAAACATGTAGGTCTATGGGCTAGGCTACATGAGGTGTGTGATACAAACCTTATTAAAACCTATAGGTCTATGGGCTAGGCTACATGAGGTGTGTGATACAAACCTTATTAAAACATATAGGTCTTTGGGCTAGGCTACATGAGGTGTGTGATACAAAACGTATTAAAACATATAGGTCTATGGGCTAGGCTACATGAGGTGTGTGATACAAACCTTATTAAAACATATAGGTCTATGGGCTAGGCTACATGAGGTGTGATACAAACGTTATTAAAACATATAGGTCTATGGGCTAGGCTACATGAGGTGTGTGATACAAACCTTATTAAAACATATAGGTCTATGGGCTAGGCTACATGAGGTGTGTGATACAAACCTTATTAAAATATATAGGTCTATGGGCTAGGCTACATGAGGTGTGTGATACAAACCTTATTAAAACATATAGGTCTATGGGCTAGGCTACATGAGGTGTGTGATACAAACCTTATTAAAACATATAGGTCTATGGGCTAGGATACATGAGGTGTGTGATACAAACCTTATTAAAACATATAGGTCTATGGGCTAGGCTACATGAGGTGTGTGATACAAAACGTATTAAAACATATAGGTCTATGGGCTAGGCTACATGAGGTGTGTGATACAAACCTTATTAAAACATATAGGTCTATGGGCTAGGCTACATGAGGTGTGATACAAACGTTATTAAAACATATAGGTCTATGGGCTAGGCTACATGAGGTGTGTGATACAAACCTTTTAAAAATATATAGGTCTATGGGCTAGGCTACATGAGGTGTGTGATACAAACCTTATTAAAACATATAGGTCTATGGGCTAGGCTACATGAGGTGTGTGATACAAACCTTATTAAAACATATAGGTCTATGGGCTAGGATACCTGAGGTGTGATACAAACCTTATTAAAACATATAGGTCTTTGGGCTAGGCTACGTGAGGTGTGTGATACAAACCTTATTAAAACATATAGGTCTATGGGCTAGGCTACATGAGGTGTTATACAAACCTTATTAAAACATGTAGGTCTATGGGCTAGGCTACATGAGGTGTGTGATACAAACCTTATTAAAACCTATAGGTCTATGGGCTAGGCTACATGAGGTGTGATACAAACGTTATTAAAACATATAGGTCTATGGGCTAGGCTACATGAGGTGTGTGATACAAACCTTATTAAAACATATAGGTCTATGGGCTAGGCTACATGAGGTGTTATACAAACCTTATTAAAACATGTAGGTCTATGGGCTAGGCTACATGAGGTGTGTGATACAAACCTTATTAAAACCTATAGGTCTATGGGCTAGGCTACATGAGGTGTGTGATACAAACCTTATTAATACATATAGGTCTATGGGCTAGGCTACATGAGGTGTGTGATACAAACCTTATTAATACATATAGGTCTATGGGCTAGGCTACATGAGGTGTGTGATACAAACCTTATTAAAATATATAGGTCTATGGGCTAGGCTACATGAGGTGTGTGATACAAACCTTATTAAAATATATAGGTCTATGGGCTAGGCTACATGAGGTGTGTGATACAAAACGTATTAAAACATATAGGTCTATGGGCTAGGCTACATGAGGTGTGTGATACAAACCTTATTAAAACATATAGGAAAATGGGCTAGGCTACATGAGGTGTGTGATACAAACCTTATTAAAATATATAGGTCTATGGGCTAGGCTACATGAGGTGTGTGATACAAACCTTATTAAAACATATAGGTCTATGGGCTAGGCTACATGAGGTGTGTGATACAAACCTTATTAAAACATATAGGTCTATGGGCTAGGCTACATGAGGTGTGTGATACAAACCTTATTTAAACCTATAGGTCTATGGGCTAGGCTACATGAGGTGTGATACAAACGTTATTAAAACATATAGGTCTATGGGCTAGGCTACATGAGGTGTGTGATACAAACCTTATTAAAACATATATGTCTATGGGCTAGGCTACATGAGGTGTTATACAAACCTTATTAAAACATGTAGGTCTATGGGCTAGGCTACATGAGGTGTGTGATACAAACCTTATTAAAACATATAGGTCTATGGGCTAGGCTACATGAGGTGTGTGATACAAACCTTATTAAAACATATAGGTCTATGGGCTAGGCTACATGAGGTGTGTGATACAAACCTTATTAAAATATATAGGTCTATGGGCTAGGCTACATGAGGTGTGTGATACAAAACGTATTAAAACATATAGGTCTATGGGCTAGGCTACATGAGGTGTTATACAAACCTTATTAAAACATGTAGGTCTATGGGCTAGGCTACATGAGGTGTGTGATACAAAACGTATTAAAACATATAGGTCTATGGGCTAGGCTACATGAGGTGTGTGATACAAACCTTATTAAAACATATAGGTCTATGGGCTAGGCTACATGAGGTGTGTGATACAAACCTTATTAAAATATATAGGTCTATGGGCTAGGCTACATGGGGTGTGTGATACAAAACGTATTAAAACATATAGGTCTATGGGCTAGGCTACATGAGGTGTTATACAAACCTTATTAAAACATGTAGGTCTATGGGCTAGGCTACATGAGGTGTGTGATACAAAACGTATTAAAACATATAGGTCTATGGGCTAGGCTACATGAGGTGTGATACAAACCTTATTAAAACATATAGGTCTATGGGCTAGGCTACATGAGGTGTGTGATACAAACCTTATTAAAACATATAGGTCTATGGGCTAGGCTACATGAGGTGTTATACAAACCTTATTAAAACATGTAGGTCTATGGGCTAGGCTACATGAGGTGTGTGATACAAACCTTATTAAAACCTATAGGTCTATGGGCTAGGCTACATGAGGTGTGTGATACAAACCTTATTAAAACATATAGGTCTATGGGCTAGGCTACATGAGGTGTGTGATACAAACCTTATTAAAATATATAGGTCTATGGGCTAGGCTACATGAGGTGTGTGATACAAAACGTATTAAAACATATAGGTCTATGGGCTAGGCTACATGAGGTGTGTGATACAAACCTTATTAAAACATATAGGTCTATGGGCTAGGCTACATGAGGTGTTATACAAACGTTATTAAAACATATAGGTCTATGGGCTAGGCTACATGAGGTGTGTGATACAAACCTTATTAAAACATATAGGTCTATGGGCTAGGCTACATGAGGTGTGTGATACAAACCTTATTAAAATATATAGGTCTATGGGCTAGGCTACATGAGGTGTGTGATACAAACCTTATTAAAACATATAGGTCTATGGGCTAGGCTACATGAGGTGTGATACAAACGTTATTAAAACATATAGGTCTATGGGCTAGGCTACATGAGGTGTGTGATACAAACCTTTTAAAAATATATAGGTCTATGGGCTAGGCTACATGAGGTGTGTGATACAAACCTTATTAAAACATATAGGTCTATGGGCTAGGCTACATGAGGTGTGTGATACAAACCTTATTAAAACATATAGGTCTATGGGCTAGGATACCTGAGGTGTGATACAAACCTTATTAAAACATATAGGTCTTTGGGCTAGGCTACGTGAGGTGTGTGATACAAACCTTATTAAAACATATAGGTCTATGGGCTAGGCTACATGAGGTGTGTGATACAAACCTTATTAAAACATATAGGTCTATGGGCTAGGCTACATGAGGTGTTATACAAACCTTATTAAAACATGTAGGTCTATGGGCTAGGCTACATGAGGTGTGTGATACAAACCTTATTAAAACCTATAGGTCTATGGGCTAGGCTACATGAGGTGTGATACAAACGTTATTAAAACATATAGGTCTATGGGCTAGGCTACATGAGGTGTGTGATACAAACCTTATTAAAACATATAGGTCTATGGGCTAGGCTACATGAGGTGTTATACAAACCTTATTAAAACATGTAGGTCTATGGGCTAGGCTACATGAGGTGTGTGATACAAACCTTATTAAAACCTATAGGTCTATGGGCTAGGCTACATGAGGTGTGTGATACAAACCTTATTAATACATATAGGTCTATGGGCTAGGCTACATGAGGTGTGTGATACAAACCTTATTAATACATATAGGTCTATGGGCTAGGCTACATGAGGTGTGTGATACAAACCTTATTAAAATATATAGGTCTATGGGCTAGGCTACATGAGGTGTGTGATACAAACCTTATTAAAATATATAGGTCTATGGGCTAGGCTACATGAGGTGTGTGATACAAACCTTATTAAAATATATAGGTCTATGGGCTAGGCTACATGAGGTGTGTGATACAAACCTTATTAAAACATATAGGTCTATGGGCTAGGCTACATGAGGTGTGTGATACAAACCTTATTAAAACATATAGGTCTATGGGCTAGGCTACATGAGGTGTGTGATACAAACCTTATTAAAACCTATAGGTCTATGGGCTAGGCTACATGAGGTGTGATACAAACGTTATTAAAACATATAGGTCTATGGGCTAGGCTACATGAGGTGTGTGATACAAACCTTATTAAAACATATATGTCTATGGGCTAGGCTACATGAGGTGTTATACAAACCTTATTAAAACATGTAGGTCTATGGGCTAGGCTACATGAGGTGTGTGATACAAACCTTATTAAAACATATAGGTCTATGGGCTAGGCTACATGAGGTGTGTGATACAAACCTTATTAAAACATATAGGTCTATGGGCTAGGCTACATGAGGTGTGTGATACAAACCTTATTAAAATATATAGGTCTATGGGCTAGGCTACATGAGGTGTGTGATACAAAACGTATTAAAACATATAGGTCTATGGGCTAGGCTACAT
Source organism: Thymallus thymallus (assembly GCA_023634145.1). Taxonomy (NCBI): domain Eukaryota; kingdom Metazoa; phylum Chordata; class Actinopteri; order Salmoniformes; family Salmonidae; genus Thymallus; species Thymallus thymallus. Next base: position 4,201,656 of record CM042399.1, on the reverse strand, counting down.
GAGGTGTTATACAAACCTTATTAAAACATGTAGGTCTATGGGCTAGGCTACATGAGGTGTGTGATACAAAACGTATTAAAACATATAGGTCTATGGGCTAGGCTACATGAGGTGTGTGATACAAACCTTATTAAAACATATAGGTCTATGGGCTAGGCTACATGAGGTGTGTGATACAAACCTTATTAAAATATATAGGTCTATGGGCTAGGCTACATGGGGTGTGTGATACAAAACGTATTAAAACATATAGGTCTATGGGCTAGGCTACATGAGGTGTTATACAAACCTTATTAAAACATGTAGGTCTATGGGCTAGGCTACATGAGGTGTGTGATACAAAACGTATTAAAACATATAGGTCTATGGGCTAGGCTACATGAGGTGTGATACAAACCTTATTAAAACATATAGGTCTATGGGCTAGGCTACATGAGGTGTGTGATACAAACCTTATTAAAACATATAGGTCTATGGGCTAGGTTACATGAGGTGTTATACAAACCTTATTAAAACATGTAGGTCTATGGGCTAGGCTACATGAGGTGTGTGATACAAACCTTATTAAAACCTATAGGTCTATGGGCTAGGCTACATGAGGTGTGTGATACAAACCTTATTAAAACATATAGGTCTATGGGCTAGGCTACATGAGGTGTGTGATACAAACCTTATTAAAATATATAGGTCTATGGGCTAGGCTACATGAGGTGTGTGATACAAAACGTATTAAAACATATAGGTCTATGGGCTAGGCTACATGAGGTGTGTGATACAAACCTTATTAAAACATATAGGTCTATGGGCTAGGCTACATGAGGTGTTATACAAACGTTATTAAAACATATAGGTCTATGGGCTAGGCTACATGAGGTGTGTGATACAAACCTTATTAAAACATATAGCTCTATGGGCTAGGCTACATGAGGTGTGTGATACAAACCTTATTAAAATATATAGGTCTATGGGCTAGGCTACATGAGGTGTGTGATACAAACCTTATTAAAACATATAGGTCTATGGGCTAGGCTACATGAGGTGTGATACAAACGTTATTAAAACATATAGGTCTATGGGCTAGGCTACATGAGGTGTGTGATACAAACCTTTTAAAAATATATAGGTCTATGGGCTAGGCTACATGAGGTGTGTGATACAAACCTTATTAAAACATATAGGTCTATGGGCTAGGCTACATGAGGTGTGTGATACAAACCTTATTAAAACATATAGGTCTATGGGCTAGGATACCTGAGGTGTGATACAAACCTTATTAAAACATATAGGTCTTTGGGCTAGGCTACGTGAGGTGTGTGATACAAACCTTATTAAAACATATAGGTCTATGGGCTAGGCTACATGAGGTGTGTGATACAAACCTTATTAAAACATATAGGTCTATGGGCTAGGCTACATGAGGTGTTTGATACAAATCTTATTAAAACATATAGGTCTATGGGCTAGGCTACATGAGGTGTGTGATACAAACCTTATTAAAACATATAGGTCTATGGGCTAGGCTACATGAGGTGTTTGATACAAACCTTATTAAAACATATAGGTCTATGGGCTAGGCTACATGAGGTGTTATACAAACCTTATTAAAACATATAGGTCTATGGGCTAGGCTACATGAGGTTTGTGATACAAACCTTATTAAAACCTATAGGTCTATGGGCTAGGCTACATGAGGTGTGATACAAACGTTATTAAAACATATAGGTCTATGGGCTAGGCTACATGAGGTGTGTGATACAAACCTTATTAAAACATATAGGTCTATGGGCTAGGCTACATGAGGTGTGTGATACAAACCTTATTAAAACATATAGGTCTATGGGCTAGGCTACATGAGGTGTTTGATACAAACCTTATTAAAACATATAGGTCTATGGGCTAGGCTACATGAGGTGTTATACAAACCTTATTAAAACATGTAGGTCTATGGGCTAGGCTACATGAGGTGTGTGATACAAACCTTATTAAAACCTATAGGTCTATGGGCTAGGCTACATGAGGTGTGATACAAACGTTATTAAAACATATAGGTCTATGGGCTAGGCTACATGAGGTGTGTGATACAAACCTTATTAAAACATATAGGTCTATGGGCTAGGCTACATGAGGTGTTATACAAACCTTATTAAAACATGTAGGTCTATGGGCTAGGCTACATGAGGTGTGTGATACAAACCTTATTAAAACCTATAGGTCTATGGGCTAGGCTACATGAGGTGTGTGATACAAACCTTATTAAAACATATAGGTCTATGGGCTAGGCTACATGAGGTGTGTGATACAAACCTTATTAAAACATATAGGTCTATGGGCTAGGCTACATGAGGTGTTATACAAACCTTATTAAAACATGTAGGTCTATGGGCTAGGCTACATGAGGTGTGTGATACAAACCTTATTAAAACCTATAGGTCTATGGGCTAGGCTACATGAGGTGTGTGATACAAACCTTATTAAAACATATAGGTCTATGGGCTAGGCTACATGAGGTGTGTGATACAAACCTTATTAAAACATATAGGTCTATGGGCTAGGCTACATGAGGTGTGTGATACAAACCTTATTAAAACATATAGGTCTATGGGCTAGGCTACATGAGGTGTTATACAAACCTTATTAAAACATGTAGGTCTATGGGCTAGGCTACATGAGGTGTGTGATACAAACCTTATTAAAACCTTTAGGTCTATGGGCTAGGCTACATGAGGTGTTATACAAACCTTATTAAAACATGTAGGTCTATGGGCTAGGCTACATGAGGTGTGTGATACAAATCTTATTAAAACCTATAGGTCTATGGGCTAGGCTACATGAGGTGTGTGATACAAACCTTATTAAAACATATAGGTCTATGGGCTAGGCTACATGAGGTGTGTGATACAAACCTTATTAAAATATATAGGTCTATGGGCTAGGCTACATGAGGTGTGTCATACAAAACGTATTAAAACATATAGGTCTATGGGCTAGGCTACATGAGGTGTGTGATACAAACCTTATTAAAACATATAGGTCTATGGGCTAGGCTACATGAGGTGTGTGATACAAACCTTATTAAAACATATAGGTCTATGGGCTAGGCTACATGAGGTGTGTGATACAAACCTTATTAAAACATATAGGTCTATGGGCTAGGCTACATGAGGTGTGTGATACAAACCTTATTAAAACATATAGGTCTATGGGCTAGGCTACATGAGGTGTGTGATACAAACCTTTATTAAAACATATACGTCTATGGGCTAGGCTACATGAGGTGTGTGATACAAACCTTATTAAAACATATAGGTCTATGGGCTAGGCTACATGAGGTGTGTGATACAAACCTTTATTAAAACATATAGGTCTATGGGCTAGGCTACATGAGGTGTGTGATACAAACCTTATTAAAACATATAGGTCTATGGGCTAGGCTACATGAGGTGTGTGATACAAACCTTATTAAAACCTATAGGTCTATGGGCTAGGCTACATGAGGTGTGTGATACAAACCTTATTAAAACATATAGGTCTATGGGCTAGGCTACATGAGGTGTGTGATACAAACCTTATTAAAACAAATAGGTCTATGGGCTAGGCTACATGAGGTGTGTGATACAAACCTTATTAAAACATATAGGTCTATGGGCTAGGCTACATGAGGTGTGTGATACAAATCTTATTAAAACATATAGGTCTATGGGCTAGGCTACATGAGGTGTGTGATACAAACCTTTATTAAAACATATACGTCTATGGGCTAGGCTACATGAGGTGTGTGATACAAACCTTTATTAAAACATATAGGTCTATGGGCTAGGCTAGATGAGGTATGATACAAACCTTATTAAAACATATAGGTCTATGGGCTAGGCTACATGAGGTGTGATACAAACCTTATTAAAACATATAGGTCTATGGGCTAGGCTACATGAGGTGTGTGATACAAACCTTATTAATACATATAGGTCTATGGGCTAGGCTACATGAGGTGTGTGATACAAACCTTATTAAAACATATAGGTCTATGGGCTAGGCTACATGAGGTGTGTGATACAAACCTTATTAAAACATATAGGTCTATGGGCTAGGCTACATGAGGTGTGTGATACAAACCTTATTAAAACATATAGGTCTATGGGCTAGGCTACATGAGGTGTGTGATACAAACCTTATTAAAACATATAGGTCTATGGGCTAGGCTACATGAGGTGTGTGATACAAACCTTATTAAAACATATAGGTCTATGGGCTAGGCTACATGAGGTGTGTGATACAAACCTTATTAAATTATATAGGTCTATGGGCTAGGCTACATGAGGTGTGTGATACAAACCTTATTAAAACATATAGGTCTATGGGCTAGGCTACATGAGGTGTGTGATACAAACCTTATTAAAACATATAGGTCTATGGGCTAGGCTACATGAGGTGTGTGATACAAACCTTATTAAAACATATAGGTCTATGGGCTAGGCTACATGAGGTGTGCTACTGATTCGAACAAGTAGCAAAATAAAGGCATAGTTTCTTTTTCCGGGCTTCATTCATCAAGAGATAATATATCATTCACAAGGCTAATATTGTCTCCCATCAGACATTTCTTGATTTAAAATTGTCTTTACATATACTAAATAATGTGTTTGAAATTTGTTTTGATTTAGAATGGACCGTTGTCATGAACCTGTCTAGAAACAACGGGAAAAAATACATGTCTTAAATGCACTTAAAGGACGCTTTTCCTGTGGTTCATTTCCATGCCAGCCAGGTAGACTAGACCCAGCCAACATGGTAGACATGGTAGGAATGTAGACTTGGAATGTAGACCTTGTAGACTCCATGCCCCGGTGAATTGAGTCTGTTCTGAGGGCAACTCAATATTAGGAAGGTGTTCTTAATGGTCTGTACACTTAATCTCTACTGCATTTCCCAGATAATGGCGTCAAAGCAGAGTTCAATGACCCAAGCGAGTGCGAGGGCCCTTCAGGGCCACAGTCCAACCCTATCAAGGCCTCCAGGACTCACCAGGAGCTGCACAAGGAACTAAGCCCCTTATACCGTACACACTAACTCTGCTTTCATCAGGACACCTCTGTACCAGGATTCCAATGGAGAGTCTCGTTATCTGGGAAGACCCAAATATATTGAAGACAGATCCAAGTATTCCTGGTCCAATTTGGAGCTCGAGCTCCCAACGTTCTAGGAGCATTTTGAAGCAAATATTCTCAAGTTCCATGTTGAGTGTCTGGCCGCCGTTCCAGTGGGTTTCTTGTAGCGGATAAATATCATAAATAGTTATCAACCTAATTTTAACAGTTTGGCAAACTATGCAGAAGTTGAGAACATTGCCTGAAAATAATCATGCCTTTTACAATAACTCATTATTTTAAACTGTATAAGAGACATCTAATTCCTAGGTTTGGATATGTTATGTGAGGAGGGCTTAGTTGTCACGTTATTCGGTAACCTCTGGAAAGCACAGCTACATTCCCTTTCACCTGAGTATCCAATGTTTTGTTAATCAAATATGAATGACGGCCTCAATAGTTTCTTTCAATGGTGCTCTGTTTCTTTCTAGGCTACAGGGAGCCTAAAGCAGAGCAAAGTGATACTGACTTAAGAAATGGCGGACCTTGACCCACCCACCACGGGCATCTTGATATAAAACACTGTAAAGCTTGAATCAATAACTGTGCCAGTGGTACGAATGATTTGTGAAAGTGAAACTTAGTGTACCTCAAACCTCTCCAATGTCGTTCCATCACCAATAGTGAATCCTCATGTCAAGTACGGCATGATGTATTTAACAACCCAAAATTAACACATTAGGTACACCCAGAGCCAAAACGATTCACTACATGGCCAAAAGTATGTGGACACGACTTCAAATGAGCGTATTCGGCTATTTTCAGCCACACCCGTTGCTGAGAGGCGTATAAGAACACAGCCATGCAATCTCCATAGACAAACTTTAGCAGTAGAATGGCCTTACTGAAGATCTCTGTGACTTTCAATGTGGCATCGTCATAGGATGCAACCTTTCCAGTCAGTTCGTCACATTTCTGCCCTGCTAGAGCTGCCCCGGTCAACTGTAAGCGCTGTTATTTTGAAGTGGAAATGTCTAGGAGCAACAACGGCTCAGCCGTGAAGTGGTGGGCCACACAAGCTCACAGAACAGGAACGCTGAGTGCTGAAGCGCGAAGCCCGTAAAAATAGTCTGTTCTCGGTTGCAACACTAGCTACAGAGTTCCAAACTGCCTCTGGAAGCAAACTACCTCTGGTTTCCATGGCCGAGCAGCCGTACACAAGCCTAAGATCACCATGTGCAATGCCAAGCGTCGGCTGAAGTGGTGTAAAGTTCGCTGCCATTGGACTCTGGGGCAGTGGAAACGCGTTCTCTGGAATGATGAAACAAGCTGCACCACCTGGCAGTCCGACGGATGACTATGGGTTTTGCGGATGCCAGCAGAATGCTACCGGCCCCAATGCAGTGCCAACTGTAAAGTTTGGTGGAGGAGGAATAATGGTCTGGGGCTGTTTTTCATGGTTCAGGCCCCTTAGTTCCAGTGAAGGGAAATCTTAACGCTACAGCATCAATGACATTCTAGATGATTCTGTGCTTCCAACTTTGTGGCAACAGTTTGGGGAAGGCCCTTTCCTGTTTCAGCATAACAATGCCCCTGTGCACAAAGTGATGTCCATACAGAAATGGTTTGTGGAGATCGGTGTGGAAGAACTGAACTGGCCTCTACAGAGCTCAAGGACCGAGTTGAGGAAATCCTGCATGTCAGAAAGCAGACTAAAACATGGAGAGACCAGACTTGTCCAATAAGAAACACGTTTTCGCTTTACGTAGCAAAACATTTTAAAATGTATTCCGTTGCGTGCCTTATTTTTTTCTCTATCATTAAAGTTGCTATGGCCAACTTTAAAATAAAGTTTGAACTCATTTTGATATGCTATACCTGTGCCGTCTCCATTTCTGCTGTGTGTGTCAGAGGGAGAAGCAGGAGGGGGATAAAGTGTGGGCGGAGGCCCATCTGTTGGAGCTTGTCAGAGTCCGACAAAACCTGAAGAAGATCCAGGCATTCAACAAGGCCACTAACTCTTGAGTTAGTTGTGTGGACAGGCTCGGAATAGACTGACTAACACAGAATAGACTGTTGTACTGTATGATGCCTGGGAAAGGACATGAATCAGCATTGGCTCTCTCAAATGGCTTCCTTCCACTTCCACAGTCCCACAAATTGAGTCAGAAACTCATACAACATCACTGGAACGATTTAAAGCCATAATGATATTGTGAACTTGGAAATATTTTAAACCAATGACAAACATCAACAAATTAAAAAACTATATTGCTGTTCAATGGATCAGTCGAAAGGTGTGGTTTCTATGGTTGCAATGTTAGGACTCTGGACAGTATTCAGTCATTGTGGAAAATAAAAGGGTACTTTAGAAGGAAAGCATAGTTTAAAGAAAGCACACTTGTAGATATTGTCCTTTGAGTTTGATTATATATACGATCACTTCATGTGTTTATTTGCTGTGGCGCTCAAATGAGCAAGTTTGAGTTTAGCAAGTGTCTCTGTCTCTCATCCAATCAGATTGTGTGTGTGGGGGGGGGGGGGGGGAATGGTGTTGTTAGCTTTTTTCCATGTCATAGAAATTAAAATAGTTGGTTTGAGTAATGTGACAAATTTAACATAATTTATTTGACATGTTGTTGTAAACCTTGATCAGGGACTACTGTATATCATTCATATGCCATGTGAATGAATTAACGCTATGTTCCTAACATATCAAAAACTCTAAATAACGCTATATTTTGTAATTCTTCATTTCCGTGGAAATAATATTAGAAAGAGGTAAGCGTCCATTCTACCGTTGAATAAAAAGGGGTTGGCTTTTATTTTGTAATCCTCCCTGCTCTCACATGACCGATCTAGGGAAGCGCATGACCCTCTGTCGCAACAAGCAGTCATATGATAAAGATAAAACCTTGAATCATCCTCATCTAGAAGTAAGCTGTTGTGATGTTGTCTGCAGACTGTGTTTATACAAGGTTGCCTTCTTGTCTAAGACGGTATATGTCTGCATTTATCGAATGAGACGGAGCAAGAGAGAATCTACAACTACGTTTGGGAAAAAGGTAACTTAGCGCAGAGCTTTCAAATAGGTTCCTTTAGTGCTCAGTGCATTGATATGTCTAACTTGTCACCATAGCCATAAGCCGTCATTATGCTTTCCTGAACTGATCCTGCAAGAATAGTCTTTAGGATATCTGAATAACGGCATCCACATTACAGTATCATACAAACGTATAGACCTAGTAGACCTAAGACCTATCCATTTTCATCTGGCTTTATGATCGATTCAGTCTTGCTTTTGGAAGGAGCGATGTCTGTCGAGAAGTTGCAGCAGTATCGAGAGCGGATGCACACAGAGCTGGACAAAGTGGTGGACTTCTGGCTGAAATATTCTCATGACAAACAATATGGGTAAAACCATTTTATCAGATTTTCACGAATATTTGTGGACATTATTTATGCAATTTTTTGTTATTTTAAAATGTTCTTTATCATAATTAATTTTTTACAAAAATTAAAAGTATAGCTTTGTCTGTCAGTAGGCTGGCATGTATGTCATGTCTGTGAAATTAGATCAATTGACCATGTTAAACAATGTTTTTTTCCAGTGGGTTTTTCACTTGTATTGGGAAAGATGGAAAAATCTACGATGAGCTGAAATATGTCTGGTTGCAGGGGAGACAGGTAAACTCATTGTCTTACCTCTCAACACCTAACAGCCAGACCAATGCAAAGGGCTGCAAATAACATTGATATTCTGCTGATGGTTGCAGTGCACCTTGATTTGATTATTGGGTGGGTTTTCCTGTGAATGCACATCGTAAAAAGCAATCGTAGATTATATCTACATGTGTATGATGTTTCTGTTGATTCTTATGTCTAATAATAATGTTACTCAGTCAATGTTCCCTCCAAATTTCAGGTCTGCTGAGCATTTATTGTGAACACTGAGGCTGTACCCACTTTAAATTACCTTTGTAACAGTGGTCAAGTAGGCTACTGTGGCTATTTGATCATAATGTAGGCCTACCAGAGTGGCCTACCAACAAAAACTATGGAGAAAATGCATCCCATAACATTTTAACATGGAAATAGCTGTTCTATCATTCAGCCTACAGTAGCAGCCAATGTGTGGTGTTCAGTGTAAGCCTACATTCCATGAGACTTTAACCATGACTTAAACAACCATGCAGGTCTTGACAGTAACCTGTTTATCCACTGGTCCTTCAGACTAGGAGGTGACTGAACATGTTGTGTTGTTTGATGCAAAAAAACACTTTACAAAATAAAATGTATTATTATTCCCATACCATTATTACAGAGAATCAGACCAATTATGCTAACCTCTGCCTATTGGCTACTTAGCTTATTCAAGCCTGTCTCAAAATACAACACTGCCCCTTTAAGACAACAAAAAAAAGCTCTTTAATTGACAAACTTTTCAAAGAGCTTTAAAATGCACAAACGCTTTTGTAGGAAGCAATCACTCTCCCATTTCTGACTACAAATTATCTATAACTGGGTTAATAACTCACTAAGTAGCAAAAGGTATGAACAATTGTGCACACATGGCAAGTTTAGTTCAAAGTGAATGGCACAGATCCATATATGGCAATGGTCTATTTGCATATAGGCCTACTGCAGCTCTGATTGGTTATGGCGCACTGGTCTGTGTAGAGTACGGGCCTGAGTCATGCCTGTCAATGCAATAGAATCCTACTCTGTTGTGTTCTGCCTACAACAAAATCTCTTTCATAGTTAGTTTTGCACACTTAAGTCTTGTTTCGGTATGTGGCATTGAAAGTGGCTAATGTTGCGTGGATCTGATCACAATTCCAACAGTAAAGGGAAACATTATTAGTGTAAACTAGCGGGGAAAAACTTTAGAAAGTTGAGTGAAGTTCAATCTCGTGCTTCTCTGTGTGGGCTGATATTTAGCTTAGAGGGAACATCGCTCACAATATAATTTGACATTTTCACTTTGATAAATGTATCTTTGCAGGTGTGGATGTATTGCCGCCTATATAGGACAATGGAGCGCTTCAACAAGCCTGAGATCCTGGAAGCCGCCAAATCTGGTATGGGGGTTTCGGGTTTGGTGGTTGCACAGCGTCCTTGTCAGTAATACATACATATTCAGACTGTTAAAGCATTTTAGAGCAGATTTCCAAACACTTATCAGGTTGTTTCATTGTTGTGTCCGGTCAGCTTGAATTTCCCAACTATGCATTAAGTAATAGCATTAACTTTTTCCAAAGGTGGTAGATGGTGAAATGCTTTCTGTAAGTGATATAGTTGATTAACGCGGGTCATTTAAAGAGGTCAGCTCACCTGATGTGCCAGTATTCCGACTCATTTAACTGATGCAAAGTGCACAGTCTGTGACAACCTGAGTGAAGACCGTACTTAAGCAACAGAGAAGATGTTTTGAAGCACTTAGTATGGTGTAGGCTACGAACAGGATATGTGCAAATACAAAATACAGGTGTCATGAAAACTGTAAAAACACAAAGAAAGGAACCCAATGATATTAACAGCATGAAGATACACACATTCCCAGTACATAGTTGAAGACACTCCAAAGATGTAATGAAACCCAAAAAAACACCAATAGGATTTACTCCAATGTTAGTTTCGGGCTTTTTCGGATCTAGACCACAGCAACCTTTTCCTTTGAAACTAGTCTGGGAACGCAACAGCTTATATGCCTATAAAAACCAAACTCGTACTGCTTGTATAAATATTGAGTGAACCTCCTGTTTGTTTTTCTGGTTTGCTATTCAATGTGTCATCTGAATTAAAAAATGTGTACTTGGTTGCAGAAAAACAAACAGAAGTGAAGTAGTAACCGTTTGTGGTCTCTATAGGGATTTAAAATCAAACAGAAGTGAAGTAGTAACTGTTTGTGGTCTCTATAGGGATTTAAAAACAAACAGAAGTGAAGTAGTAACCGTTTGTGGTCTCTATAGGGATTTAAAAACAAACAGAAGTGAAGTAGTAACCGTTTGTGGTCTCTATAGGGATTTAAAAACAAACAGAAGTGAAGTAGTAACCGTTTGTGGTCTCTATAGGGATTTAAAAACAAACAGAAGTGAAGTAGTAACCGTTTGTGGTCTCTATAGGGATTTCAAAACAAACAGAAGTGAAGTAGTAACCGTTTGTGGTCTCTATAGGGATTTCAAAACAAACAGAAGTGAAGTAGTAACCGTTTGTGGTCTCTATAGGGATTTAAAAACAAACAGAAGTGAAGTAGTAACCGTTTGTGGTCTCTATAGGGATTTAAAAACAAACAGAAGTGAAGTAGTAACCGTTTGTGGTCTCTATAGGGATTTTGGTACAACATTCTAGTTGTGACAAGCAAACTTTGTTATTGTTGTTAGTGTTGTTTTTATGTTTTCTTAGGAGGTGCATTCTTGCGACGCTTTGCTCGTGTTCCCAATAGTGGCAGCCCATGGAAGTGTGCCTTTTGTTTGACCAGGGACGGTAAAGCCCTGAAAGTGCAGAGAACCATCTTCAGCGAGTGTTTCTATGTCATGGCCATGGATGAGCTGTCCAGGGTCACAGGAGACAAAGACATGCAGGTAACAGCCCTTAAACACTTCCACAATAACGTTTTCTGTTGTTTAAGTGGCAATCTGTGATCAGTACAGCCATATTGGAACTTTTAAACTAATTATGAATAATTAGTTTAACTGTTGTACCCATGAGAACCTTTCGGGTTGGTGTAAAGAGCCATAAATTAAAGACCCATTCAAATTTGAACAAATACCTGCTAGGCAATCAGAACACAGAACCCTTAGTGGGTTTAGTCTGTATTATGGCCTGTTTTATTTCTCATACGCTCCCGTTGTTACTAGGCGGAAGCAGCACAAATGATGGACCAGCTGGTCCACTGGGTCAGGGTGGACCCATCAGGCCTGGGCAGGCCCCAGCTTTCTGGAGACACCCCGGTCTGCAGCATGGCTGTCCCCATGATGCTGTTGTGTCTGGTGCAGCAGATCACAGAGGGCCGCAGTGGAGAGGAGGTGGACCAGTACAGGGAGGTTGGAGGCTGGTGCGTTAAGCAGATCCTCCAACACCTTCAGGTACAAAACTGTAGGCTTACAAATATGAAACAACCAGACCTAGGTTCAAATAGTATTATATATATATTTTTTTGAGTGTCTGATTGAGCCCGTTTGTCATGTCAGATGGGTGGCGTTTGCACTTTTGTGGCAATTCCATTGGTTCCATTGAATTGGAGGTAGGAAATAGAATATGGATTTTGACTTGTCTATGACTGTGTCTTTGTGCAGAGAGGTGGCACGGCCATTTTGGAAAGTGTCTCAACGGAAGGAAAGGAACTTCCTGGTTGCCAGGGGCGACTGCAGAACCCGGGTGATACACTTTGTACTTAACTTAAGGAGGGTTTCTCTAGATCAGGGCTGTTCAACTCCAGTCCTGGAGGGCTGAAACATTCTGGTTTTTGTTTCTACCTGGTTGTTAATTGCACTCACCTAGTGTCCCAGATCTGAATTAGTCCCTTATTAGAAGGAGAGGATGGAAACCAGAAGTGTTTCAGCCCTCCAGGACCGACATTGACAGCCCTGCTCTAGATAATGTTTGATAAGCTCCATATTACTTAGTGGTATATGTTAGTGTATTACCTTAATAGCCCTAATACTATATGTTTTATGTTTTGTATAGTAGTGTAATAACACTAGTAACTTAGTTAGACTGAATACCTCACATGTAGGGATATCTAAGACCATTGCCTGCCCGTTTCCTTATACCTGGTTTCCTTATCTCCTTATACTGTTGCCATAGGCCATGCTCTGGAGGCAGGCTGGTTCCTGCTTCAGTACGGTTTGGAGAACGGGGACCAGGAGCTCCAAAGGACAGCAGTGGACAAGTTCATGGAGGTCCCCTTTCTGACAGGCTGGGACAAGGAGCACGGAGGGCTGCTCTACTTCCTGGATGTGGACGGTTACTGCCCCACACAGGTACATACTGTGAAAGTAGATGTAATTTCTTCCCCGTACGGGGCCTAGTAGTAAAGCCATTTATCTTTTATTTTTGCATAAACACAACCAGTCATTGTTTTTTTTAATTTGATTGTCAATGTTTTACCGGCGCACGGCGCACCCCCACTATTTATTTTGCTGAGACGCCGTACCGGACCGTAACGCCTTCCTTTAACCCCTGCGTACAACACTGCGTTTGCTGCAACTGCACAAGTCATTCAACCAGCTATAGCATAAAAATCAGTGCAGGGGTTCATTTGTCCGCTCAAACCCACACCCACCACAAATGATTGAATGGGTGAAAGTAATATGGATGAAATGCCAACTGAGGGTCTCAAATCTATTGCTTTCGCCTGTCCAAGCATTTCAAAGCCTTTATTAATTGGCTTAATTAGTGGTTCAAAGTACTATAGGAATGTGAACCAGTGAACCAATGTGTTCTGTTTTTACAGTTGGAGTGGAGTATGAAACTGTGGTGGCCACACTGTGAAGCTCTCATTGCATACCTGATGGCCTACAGCCATACCAAAGAGCCAGCCCTGCTGGAGCGATTCTCTCAGGTGTACGACTACACCTTCAGCCATGTAAGTGAACTCCAGCGTCTCCTCTTTGACAAAAATGGCCTAAGTCTAATTGTGTTTAGTTTTTTGTTGCTATGGTTCTGCTAGAAATAGGCAATACATGGAAATGGCATGAACATGTCCGTCATTTTATATGTAGAGAATGTTTCTTTTTGTCTGCCTGTGTATGCAGTTTTCTGATGCTGAGAATGGCGAGTGGTATGGATATTTGACCCAGCAAGGGAAAGTGACACTGGATTTTAAAGGAGGACCTTTCAAAGGTAAGAATGTTAACAGGACAGAGAAAGGGGTTAGTCAGAACATGACAGCCACAAATAAATGTACCTCCTGCTGTTTGAGACAATGCAGTGATGTATATATTGGTTTGATATAATGCTCAATCTATAATATTTTATTGTTTTGGTCTTGTTTCTATATGTCCATATCACCAACTCAAGTGGATATATTAAATACAATGTGGTTGTATCTGATTCAAGTGAATGCAAGGCATTCAACCCAAAAAAGTGGTGGAGGCGTGACACTCTTCTCCATTAAAAATCAATTTGGTTATGAAATAATAAAAAATAAGTTTCGGTCATGGTGGACCTTCATCAGACAGGTTTATTTCCCAAAATAAATGCATCAGATCAAAAAATGTGACCTCGTGTACATCTGTGATTACACTGACTATTAATCTGCCGTTCGTTTTCTTTCAGGTTTCTTCCATGTGCCTCGGTGCCTTTATATGTGCGAGAAGATCCTGGACTCTATACTGGACAAACAGGATTCCTGAAGTCACCAACTAGCATAACTAAAATGTAATGTTTTAATATGCATCTACACTGAGTATACAAAACCATTAGGAACACCTTCCTAACATTGCATCCCCCCTTTCCACCTCAGAACAGCCTCAATTCGTCGGGTCACGGACTCTACAAGGTGTCGAAAGCATTCCACAGGGATGCTGGCCCATGTTGACTCCAATGCGTCCCACAGTTGTGTCAAGTTAGCTGGATGTCCTTTGGGTGGTGGACCATTCTTGATACACACAGGAAACTGTTGAGTGTGGAAAAACCCAGCAGCGTTGCAGGTCTTGACACAAACCGGTTCGCCTGGCATCTACTACCATAACCCGTTCAAAGGCGCTTACATTTTGTCTTGCCCATTCACCCTCTGAATGGAACACCTACAAAATCCATGTCTCAATTGTCTCAAGGCTTAAAAATCATTCTTTAACCTGTCTCCTCCCCTTCAACTACACTGATTGAAGTGGATTTAACAAGTGACATCAATAAGGGATCATAGCTTTCACCTGGTCAGTCTCACTCAGTGTAGGTCTATATTGGACAATGGTGTCAATGTCCTGAGATTCTGCAGACAGTTTTGAAAGCAAAATTGCACTGATTACTGCATATGGTCTTAAAGTGAAGATGGCCTACATTTTATTAGTAACAATGCAGGGAAAAGAAAATAGCTATAGAAATAAAATAAGTAGGGGACACACACTGCAAAGTTTTGTACTTTTATGACTACATTACATCTGCTTAACTGTTTATTGTGTCAACTGTGTGTTGCAAACCCATTTAATAAATGAATCAAATCATGGGCAAATAAAGGGAAATATTGTTATCACGTAAGGTCATTATAAAGGTGACCCAAAATCACTTTATTTACCAGAGAATATTGCAACAAGTTGTGCTATTGTGTGTCAAAGGCTGCACTGCAACTGATCTGAGCAGCTCCACTGCGACCCAGGCTCTCAAAGACGGAACACGGCCATTTGTAACATTGTCAGGAGGCCATGTACCGGTGTGCAGCTCTGCATCTCTCACCAAGAGAAGCTTAGACTGATTTCACATAATGGCAACAAGGCCCTGGCTTAATTTGAAGTAGTGTTTGAAACATAAAATCATTGGAACTTTGAGTGCAGCAAGCTGCACCACAAAAAATGCCCCAAAACGCTTTTAGACCCAAGACAACTTGTAGCTGTTCTATGATAAATATATCACATGTAATATTGCACCATATCGTAATTAATATTTTACAATTTTATACTTACATTACTTATTTCAAAGTTTTCATTTACCGATATGTTAATTTCATTGTGTAATGCTTTTTTAAGTCTAGCATCTGCATAGTTACAAGCAAATATAAATCTAAACTCATGTCTGGTCAATTATTAAATGATTTTACATGCAGCTATGTGTTCTATGGCAGTCCATTAAATAATGTAATTACATCCTGTATGTCCTTTCTATCTGTGATACTTGTATTTTCATAAGAACAATGGACAAGTAAAACAGACTGGGACACGAGGCTCATTTCAGCTAAATACTAGGTTTATACTGTAATTGATTACTTTTATATTTTTTATATTTATATACAGTGGGGAGAACAAGTATTTGATACACTGCCGATTTTGCAGGTTTTCCTACTTACAAAGCATGTAGAGGTCTGTAATTTGTATCATAGGTACACTTCAACTGTGAGAGACGGAATAAATAATTAATTTGCATTTTATTGCATGACATAAGTATTTGATCACCTACCAACCAGTAAGAATTCCGGCTCTTACAGACCTGTTAGTTTTTCTTTAAGAAGCCCTCCTGTTCTCCACTCATTACCTGTATTAACTGCACCTGTTTGAACTCGTTACCTGTATAAGAGACACCTCTCCACACACTCAATCAAACAGACTCCAACCTCTCCACAATGGCCAAGGCCAGAGAGCTGTGTAAGGACATCAGGGATAAAATTGTAGACCTGCACAAGGCTGGGATGGGCTACAGGACAATAGGCAAGCAGCTTGGTGAGAAGGCAACAACTGTTGGCGCAATTATTAGAAAATGGAAGAAGTTCAAGATGACGGTCAATCTCCCTCGGTCTGGGGCACCATGCAAGATCTCACCTCGTGGGGCATCAATGATCATGAGGAAGGTGAGGGATCATCCCAGAACTACACGGCAGGACCTTGTCATTGACCTGAAGAGAGCTGGGACCACAGTCTCAAAGAAAACCATTAGTAACACAGTACGCTGGATTAAAATCCTGCAGCGCACGCAAGGTCCCCCTGCTCAAGCCAGCGCATGTCCAGGCCCGTCTGAAGTTTGCCAATGACCATCTGGATGATCCAGAGGAGGAATGGGAGAAGGTCATGTGGTCTGATGAGACAAAAATAGAGCTTTTTGGTCTAAACTCCACTCGCCGTGTTCGGAGGAAAAAGAAGGATGAGTACAACCCCAAGAACACCATCCCAACCGTGAAGCATGGAGGTGGAAACATCATTCTTTGGGGATGCTTTTCTGCAAAGGGGACAGGACGACTGCACCGTATTGAGGGGAGGATGGATGGGGCCATGTATCGCGAGATCTTGTCCAGGGAGCTGAAAGTCCGTATTGCCCAGCGACAGCCCCGAAACCTGAAGGATCTGTATGGATCTGTATGGAGTCATCACATCCGTATTATCCATCCTATGATTAAATATACATGTCCTTCCTTTCCTGACCCTAACACACTTTAAGAGTTAGCCTGTGTTTGAAAACCCTGCCCTGCAAGCTTGTAAAGAGGGGGAACAATCAAATAGCTGAAATAACTGGTTACATTCCCTGAAGAAAATGTGTGTTGCTTGCTAGCTTGTTTTAAAGTATTCGTAGTTTTGATATAAGTTGCAGTAGTAATCGTAACTGGTTATAGTTGAAAAGGTAGGTAGATGAAAAGATTGGTTGGTTGATTGAGTTGATTGATAGGATAGCCTGAACGTGAAAGTTGGTTTGGTGTCTAACTTGAACGGTTCAAGAGTTACAATTATTGTTGGTGGGTATTATATGCTAATTTATGCCAATTTAATTAGTTATCATGTTTTGAAAATGTTAACATTGTTACATTTTTTGTAGCTTAAATTGTTAAAGAACAGTAGCAATTAAAATGTCTTCCACTGTTCGTATGTTTGGCATTGAAGCCATGAATTTTTATGATAATTAACATTGTTTATAGTTTATAAAGGTTTTAAGGTATTTGAAGTTAGGATAGCCTGGACGTTTTAAAGTTGGTCTCGTAGCTTTGGCCAAGGAGCAGGACCAAATATTTTTTTTTTTATAGCAACCACTTTACACTTCTAGTTGGGGCAGTTTGCCCATTTGGAAGTTGGTTTCTTGTTAACAGCTTAAATCGTTTAATGCCGGGCACACACTACACGATCTTTCCAATTTACAAATCGTAATGACAAATAAACATATGTTTTACGGTTTAGATCGTTAAGTGTGTGGAGGGTAACGATTTGGCCAACACAACACACTAAACGATTCCATTCCCGAACAACCCAGTCCCGATTTTAAAAACCGGAAATCTCGCAAATCTCTCGCAATAAAAATCGTGACTTCAGCATAAACAAAACATGGCGGACGACGAACAGGAGGAGCTAGCAATGCTAGCTTGCGCAATATTTTTTTTTAAAATCTCAGTTGTGAAATAAAACTTAAAAAGACAGTGGACGAAGTCGTGGAGACGGCGTGAAAATGGACTCTACATGCTGTATCGTGAATTGGAGGTGAGTGAACTTGATGTCACTAACCATGACAGAGCCAGAGGCGATATTACGACCACCTAACTTTCGCTTATGTCGCCATGGCTTGTAGTGAGTTCTCGTGATTATTACTTTAAGTCAGCGTGGCTCCCAATTGGCTATCGTCATTCCCACGTGACAGTCACTTGCCGGCGTGCTCAGAGTTCCCCCCACACTCGGCTGTACTCGGAGTTCCCCCCCACACTCGGCTGTCCTCGGAGTTCCCCCCCACACTCGGCTGTCCTCGGAGTTCCCCCCCACACTCGGCTGTCCTCGGAGTTCCCCCCACACTACAGGATATCTGATCGTAAATATTGAACATGTTTAATATTTGCGATTTCGGATCGGTGAGGTCCCGATCTTTAAAAAACACTCTTAACATACCCCACACTACAGGATAATGAGGCAAATAAAATCGGTAGAGCCATCAAGAAATCGGGGCTTTGCTGTCCAGCTTCGGAACGTGGAGATCGGCTACAAAATTGGGCTAATAATCGTGTAGTGTGCCCGGCATAAGCTCTAGAGAGCGGAAGGATTAAAGTAATACTAGAAAAGTACATTCCCTGAAAGACATTTGGTGTGCTAGTTTGTTTTAACCCCTACAAGTCTAAGCCTTTGAAATGCATTGAATAACACATTCATAAATGACAATACATAATCAAAAAACAAATCATAAAGCATAAGGTTTTGAAGTGACTGTCCTGTATCTAGGTATAAGAAAGTTCAGCATTTAAAAAAATGGACCCTTATTTAATAAACCGGTACCAGATTACCTTCAGATGAGTCCCGTGGCACTGGGGGTCGTAGAACAAAACGGACACCATCGCTAAACCGTTCGGACTCTACAGATGTTTTTGTGAGAAGACTTATTTTCGGGATTTCTCCTGGACTGACTGTCAGCACTGTAGCTCCGCTACTTTCCACTGCAGATACGGAATGCCGACATAGGCGGATGTTTTCTAGCTTAAACAGACCGATTTTTATCAGGATTTTTTAAATTATGTTAATTATTGTATTATTTTTCCCCCTTTTTCTGCCAATTTCAATTACGATCTTGTCTCATCGCTGCAACTCCACGGGCTTGGGAGAGATGAAACATGATCACCAAACCACGCTCCTTAACACCCGCCCGCTTAACCCGGAAGCCAGATGACGACCAAGTCAGCCTGCAGGTACCCGGCCCGCCACAAGGAGTCGCTAGAAAATGTTTTGCTTGCTAGCATGTTTTTAAAGTATTTATGGTTGTAAAATAATTTATAGTAGTGAAATGTCACTGCAGTAGTAATGTTAGTGACTGGTTATAGTTGAAAAAGTAGATAGATGGAAAGATTAATTGATTGGATGATTAGATATGATAGAATAGCCTGAACATATGAACGTTGGTTTGGTGTCTTTAGCTTGAACGGTTAAAGAGCTACTGTTGGTGGGTTATTTTATGCAAATGTTTATATATTTATCGTCGATAAAGATTTTAAATAATTACATTTAGGATAGTCTGAACATGTAAATGTTGGTCTGGTGTCTCTAGCTTGAACGGTTCAAGAGTTGCTGTTGGTGAGTTGTTTTATGATAATTCACAGTTATAGTTGATAAAGATTTTAAAGAATTTTAAGTTAGGATAACCGGAACGTTTAAGCTCTAGAACGAGGGGGAGAAATCAAATAATGCTAATAATAAGAGTATAAAATACATCTAGAGTTTTGCTTTGCCTTTAGCAAGCACACCAAAATACGACTATGTAAGAAATCTAGAATTGTTATTTTCTTTCAGCAAGCACATTAACTACAAATAACATAAGCAGTTGAAGCTCTGCATTATTTTAGATTTTTTTGCATTTTACTTAACCCTAACCCTTTTCCTAACCTAGTTCTCCTAACCAACTACGTTAATAGTCATAATTTGCTGCGTAAATTCCCCTAAACCTGCTACGAAAAGTACATTTGGACAAAAGCTGTATACCTCTAGACAAAACCGAGGTCTCCAAATCACACCGGAAATGGTATATTGTACCCGGAAGGGATGCTTTATTTTGTATCGCTGTCTCAACTGGGGATTCAAGATCTTCAACGTTTTGTCAACGCTGTTAAAGTTTTGATCTATTCTGTTCGCTCTCTGAGTTGGATGGAGATGAGAGAAATAGACTGAAACATTGATCTATTGATTAATACCATTTGAAACAGTTATGGGTCTTAATGAGCCTTGCGCACAGTCTTGGGAGGAATTCTGAAGCCACTGACAAACTTTAATTATTCAAATTTCATGAAAGAAAAAAGGAAATCGATTTAATATAGCTTAACTAGTTTACAGAGAGTTTTGGAAAGTTAAACTATTTTCCAGTAGCAATAAGTGCCTTCGAGTGATGTAATATAAATGATGTGAGTTAGTTGACCAGCTCATTAGACAGTCATACAGGTTATTCAGCAGCATGATGCCTCTATGCAGCTGTCATCAAGCGACGTTACCAGTCATTTCGGTTAGCCATGAATGTGTTTTATATCAACTGCAACAAGGGTTGGCGCTTCACACTGAAAGCCAAGCTAACTCACTGGATAAAGATGAGTCACTTGAATATCGCGTCATACAGTAGTCAATGTAAAACAATGGCGTCTTAGGTACGATTAAATCGGATCATATTCTTAGTGTATCAAAACATATTTAGTTGGAATTAGGGCTGGGGGGGTTTTAAACTTTTGGAAAAGGTTACATCAATCGAGGAAAGGATTCAATTGTAATGTAAAAACAAAAAAGTCTAAACTATTCACATGGTCTTTGCTACAGCCTCCCACGTTCTGGTTTTACTTCCTACCGTGGCGCTGACTTCCGGAGCGATTTCCGCTTTAGTTTTTTATCAGTACCTTACTGACTAACTGTCGTCGATGCATTTCTGACTGAAACATTGTTCGCAATGGCTACTTTTAAATTACAGCCCCGCGAAGGAGGCGCTAATGAACATTGTTCAGTGCCTCTGTGTTCAGTTTCTTCCAAATTTAATGGTATTGTGAGTTTCCATAGTTTCCCGGTGGACGTAGCGCTCAGGAGAAGGTGGCTGGTGGCAGTACGTCGTGACAACTTCACTGTCACCAAACACACAAAGGTGTGCAGTACACACTTCGCCGAGGGTGACTTTGTAGAGGGGAAAATAGGGGGGAGAAAATACCTTAAAAAAGGTGTTGTACCTACAGTCTTCGCGTGGAACTTGCCCATTCAAAAGAGACCTGGTGTTTGGGGGAGAAGGCTGAAACCTGCCGCCCCGGCCGAGAAGGATGAAGGCGCGCTGCCTGTGGACTGTGCCGTCTCTGACCCGGTCCAAACACATGATTACTGCGCAGTCCCCGAACCCGCAGCCCTGGACCTGGCCCTGATGGCAAACCATGAGCACGTTCGAGAAATAGAGGAGCTTCGAGGCAAGCTGGAGAAACTGACCGCACAACACCGCTCTGGTCCACAGCGATCTGCTGCTTCTGACGAGGATGGACGTTTTTACAAAAGGTACACTAATAATGTATTGTTATACAGAATTACTACTACTATTATTATTATTATACCAAAGTCCATCTTACCTTTAAGAACATGTTAATCGTTATTTAAAACTCTGCGGGCATATCTTAGCATAAGTAGGCACAGTGAATGTATATTGTCTTTACATTCGTTTTCAGTTCCATCTAGGAACCTCCAACTTGCCTTATTCCATCAGCACACCAGTTAGTAGGTTTACAGAACTCTGTCCCATCAACCGGACCTGGCTTCACACCCTAATTAACAAGGATTCACTGTTACATAGGCTGAATACTTTTCAGGTGCATTTTTTGAATGGTTATTGATAGACTCTTGGCTTGTGCCAACACTGTTCTGTGTCTGTGCAGCTGTGAACTGTTGTTTAGTTGAGAGTAGTGCGCTGTCTGGTAAAGAAGGGCCACCAGACGATTGCACATAGCACTTCCTGCAACACAGGAGCAGTGGCTTTGGACCATTATCACTGGTATGGAGTGCTTTAGCAACATCTGTGAAGTGAGAAACAAGATTGATGCGGCCCATATATAACAATAAACATAGTGGTGTCTAGTCTTCTTAACTAGGGGCTCATTTAACTATACAGGAATACATTGTGTGTCAGTAACACAATTACCCAACACCGAATCAACAGATCTTTACCAAATAACCTGTTAAGTGGGTAATTCTAAATTGGGTTTGGGACCCATCATTAATGTCTTATCTATTGATAAGATTAAACGTTGACACTGTCTCCAACCCATTTTGACCATGATGACAGTGTCCCGCTGGAGATGTTTAACAAGGTATGTTTAACCCAGTAGCTATCTATAACCTTTCCCTACTCTCATGCTGTGCTGCTTTTCACTCTTCCTCATGGACCTGTGACAGGCAGCCCTCACGGTGATCTCCGCTGTCAATGTATCTCTGTTAGATACTGGTGTAGAAGACATGAATAACACTTATTTTTAGCTAGCAAGCATAATTTTTAAGCAAGGTAACGAAAATACACACATTCTCAGGTAGATTCTGTCAACGTTACATATTTTTACGAAGTAACTAGCTAGCTACCGCTACTAGTGAAATTAGCTAGCTAGTTAATATGATTGTAGCTATCTATATACGTCACTGACTTGGTACTCACCTTCATAGTTGTCTGTAGCTTCCTATATACGTCTTGAACCCCTTTTTGTTCTTGCTAGCTGGGTTCTCGGAGGCTGATTTAATAATTCAATGTACTTCATTAATATTAGAGGCAAGTCCTGAAGACACCTAGTTAAAATATAGATACTTTATTGATCCCAGAGGGGAAATTTCTTTGTCAAGCAGCTACAACAAAAACACAGGGCAGGTGCAAAATGCCAGAACGAAAATACACAAAAGACAGATACATGATACATAGAGCGGCAGTATGAAAAAGTACAAGAAGTCTGAAGTGCAAAAAGCTATAAAAAGACATTGCATAGTATGAGTGAATGGCTGAATATGTACACTATAAATGGTTACAGAGTGTTAGGTGAAAAAATGATACAAATATTGCAAGTTGATATAAATAAATTAAAAATATTTGCATGGTTAACTATATAGGTCAATGGCAGAGAAAGATACTTAAATAGCTAAATGTGCGTATGATATAATTTAGGGTAATAATAATTCCCTTAAAAGACAGTCCTTAGTACAGGGTATAATTACAGATAAATGCACGTATTGCACATTCGATATACGAAAAGCAATGAAAAAAGATACAACTGAGAGGATACTAATATGCATTCCTGAGTGAATGACTACGTAAGTTAAGTCCAAGAATTACTTACAATACTGCACGTGATATGATATAACAACTGTACATTAATATGTATATACAGTTCTGAATGAATGAATGCTGAATGAATAAGTCCTTAGTGAATGAGTGATTACAGACCAGATAGTTACTCACGGATGGATGGATGGATGCCTCATTTTTAAACCGCGACATAGTGGTAGTAATGTTATATTGTGGATAACAAATAGACTTGACTTCCGTTCTATAGTTTGCGTCACCAGAAATTTCCACACCGGTAGGAGGTGTGCTTAGAACATTCGGTCATGGAATGTGCATGAAGGCTATTGTCATACTTGAGTCAAAGTAAAGTTATGTTAATAGAAAAATGACTCAAGTAAAAGTGAGTCATTTAGTAAAATACTACTTGAGTAAAAGTCTAAAAGTATTTGGTTTTAAATATACTTAAGTATCAAAAGTAAAAGTATAAATGTCAAATTCCTTATATTAAGCAAACCATAAAAAAATAAAATGTATTTACAGATAGTCAGGGGCAAATTCAAACACTCGGACATCATTTACAAACAAAGCTTTTGTGTTTTAGTGAGTCCACCAGATCAGAGGCAGTAGGGATGATTAGGGATTTTCTCTTGATAAGTGCGTAAGTTGGACCAGTTCCCTGTCCTGCTAAGCATTCAAAATGTTATTACTACTTTTGGGTGTCAGGGAAAATGTATGGAGTAAAAATGTATTTTAGGAATGTAGTGAAGTAAAAGTTAGTTGTCCAAAATATAAGTAAGTAAAGAACAGATACCCACAAATACTACTTAAGAAGTACTTTAAAGTATTTTTACTTAAGTACTTTACACCACTGGCGACCGGTAGACGGTGCCCCTTGGCCCCTGCCTGTCGAGCACTGGTGAGGGCAGTTCTGTTAACGCTGGTGAGGGCAGGTGTTCGGCAGGCAGGAGCGAAGGACACTGTACAGGCCAAAGAGTTCAATCTTGGTTTCATCAGACCAGAGAATCTTGTTTCTCATGGTCTGAGAGTCCTTTAGGTGCCTTTTGGCAAAGTCCAAGCGGGCTGTCATGTGCCTTTTACTGAGTAGTGGTTTCCGTCTGGCCGTTCTACCATAAAGGCCTGATTGGTGGAGTGCTGCGGAGATGGTTGTCCTTCTGGAAGGTTCTCCTATCTCTACAGAGGAACTCTGGAGTGCTGTCAGAGTGGCCATCGTGTTCTTTGTCACCTCCCTGACCAAGGCCCTTCTCCCCTGATTGCTCAGTTTGGCTGTGCGGCCAGCTCTAAGAAGAGCCTTGGTGGTTTCAAACTTCTTCCATTTAAGAATGATGGAGGCTACTGTGTTCTTGGGGACCTTCAATGCTGCAGACATTTTTTGGTACCCTTCCCCAGATCTGTGCCTCAACACAATCCTGTCTCAGTGCTCTACAGACAATTCCTTCGACCTCATGGCTTTGTTTTTGCTCTGACATGAACTGTCAACTGTGGGACCTTTATATAGACAGGTGTGTGCCTTTCCAAATCATGTCCAATCAATTGAATTTACCACAGGTGGACTCCAATCAAGTTGTAGATGATCAATGGAAACAGGATGCACCTGAGCTCAATTTCGAGTCTCATAGCAAAGGGTCTGAATAGATTATTATTGTTTTTTTTTAAGTTAAAAAAATATATAAATGGCAAAAAAATGGCAACATTGTTGAGGAAATAAATACATTTAATCAATTCTAGAATAAGGCTGTAACGTAACAAAATGTGGAAAAAGGAAGGGTCTGAATACTTTCTGAATGCACATCTTTATATGCACTAACTTTCATGCATCAAAACACAATTAGGTCACTAACTATGAATACTGTATATTGCTAGTAACAGTAAACATGTATTTCAGTTGTAGGCCTACTACCCATGAGACCAATACAATGGGTGAGGCACGTTTTGAGCACGTGCCGCTCCGTATCTCAAAGCCATATCAAATGTATTGGTTGTAAAATTGTTGCTATTGAGATGAATATTGACAGTTGTGTTTTTCCCGCAATTGCATTTTGAAATGTTATACGATCAGAACAACATTTTGTCACCAATGCATGAGAAGAGTGCCACAGCAAAACAAGCACAGGGACACCAACTTTCATTACAGGAATCATGAGGATAATACTGTTTGACCAAAACGTGGTTTTAGCTGCCCCAAAAAATAGGACGTTTTGAGTGAGGTGACAATGTAGAATGTGCGTTTCATAGTAACCCTTTTCGGGGTTTTTTAAGATCCATAATCTTGGCTATATGTTTCGAGGCTGAGCTGAGGTCACGCACATTGTTTTTGTTAGAGGGACGGCCATTTCCCACTGATTACACAGGCTCATTATAGATTAGTATCCTGTATCTTAACAGGCCCATGGGACGCCGGCCATGTCAACTTTTTCGTAAATAAAAAAAAAAAAATCTCTTTATTCTTATTTATTTATTGTTCCAGCCCTAATTGCCAATCAACCCCTGTTTTAAAAGTGTTCTTACACTTCGATCTTCAACATTCAAAGCAACTGGGAAACTTCCATGGCAAGCATTGTCATCTTAGCTTTTGCTACACAACAACTTCTGAGCGAGAGGAACCACCACCTATCAGCCTACGCCGTTACCATGACAAATCCGATTTGGTCACTTGTATTCCAAAACAGATTTGAAAAACCACTGATTTGAGCATTAAGGCTTTTATATACCATAGTGTTTTAGCTTTACATCAAGAGTGTCAAGGCTGAGCTTATTATAGTACAGACTATGGGCCATTCAGTCTGAAGTCTGGCCCCATAATTAAGGATCTCACCAGATGGGCAGAATTTGCTATATCGTCAGGTTTGGGTTAGGGAGTGTGGTTAAGGTAAGGGTTACAATTAGGATTAGGTTTAAAATTAGATTTTAAGAAGATCTATTGTCGAAATAGGCAGGGTTTAGGGTGGCGCACAATTGGCCCAGTGTCGTCTGAGTTTGTCCGGTGTAGGCGTCATTGTAAATAAGAATTTATTCTTAACTGACTTGCCTAGTTAAATAAAGGTTAAATAAATAAAAATGGACTGCCACTTTGACTTTGCCACTTGACAAGATAGTGAAGACTAATTACGTATGGGGTTTTCTGCATATATTGCAATTCTTATCCCTTTGCCAACCTGGGCTTGAGATATTAGCCCCAAATCTTAGCATAAATGCTAACAGTTTTTAGGTTCACAGGACATTTTAGGACAATAAGCCCAAGCATATCAAATTCCACAAAGAAATGGTTAATTGACCACAAAATCAACATTTTGCAATGGCGATCTCAGTCTCCAGACCTGAATCCCATTGGTTTGAATTGAAGAGGGCAGTCCATAAGCGCAGACGAAGGATATCAAGGATCTGGAAGGATTCTGTATGGAGGAATGATCTAAGATCTCTCCCAATGTGTTCTCCAATCTCATACATAATTTTTTTGAAGGCTCTGTGTTGTTATCCTTACAAGGGTAGCATGCTGGTGTATTACTTGTATGCCCATTTGTATAACTTTTTGACAATCTGGGCTTGAGATATTGGCCCCATGCAAGGAGAACCACACGAGAACAATAACACTACGTGGCTTGGTACTTTTAATAGGAGTACATGGTATTTATATAGCCTTTTTTAAGGACCCAAAGATACTTTAGATGGTATCCAACAAGATACTTTAGATGGTATCCAACAAGATACTTTAAATGGTATCCAAGAAGATACTTTAAATGGTGTCCAAGAAGATACTTTAGATGGTATCCAAGAAGCACAATAAACAAAAACAACGGCAGAATAAAAAAAGTAGGGAGTAGAGCTCTCCAGGAAAGGGTGTGATGTGTCAGTGTATGAGTGAGCTACTGTTGTATTGACTTTTAGAGAAAGATAGTCAAACTCTCAAGAGAAAGATTTACCAGTCTTAAAGATTTGAGTTCCCTGAAGTGTCTTGCTGTGAAATGTTTATATATTTTTTATTTTTCCTTTTCAGCGGGACAGGTGTCTTTTACCAAGCGATGCCAGCTGTGGGAACCGATGGAAGAAACGTTATGAAACTGATCCCTGTTCAGAAAGTCAACGGGCAGTTTGTTCGATCACCAACGGGCAATATAAAGGACATTGCTGAACCTAAACAAGATCATACCTCAAACGTTCCATCAATTTCGAAGAGTAAAATATCTATTTCGGGACTCGCAGCTAAAGAACAATTTGTAAATAAAAGGAGATTTTACGTGAGTACCTCTCCAAATCCAGACAATCTGACAGGAATATATCCTTCAGTGCGCTTCCAGACTCCTATCGTAACAACAAAAGTTGTCGAAAGTGCAGGATCCTTGACATCACCTGAGCTTACCTGTGGGAAACAATTTGGCGTAACACTTATAAATAAGAAAAAGCTGCCAGTCACTGTGAAATCCCCAGGGCTTCCAAATGGACAACACCTTCAAATTCCCCCAAATGCACAAGTCAAAACCCTCCCAGCATCCGCACTCCCTCCAGCCATAAAGAGACAGATATTGACTTCAACGAGCTGTGCCTCAAATTCGCCAATGGTTCTTTATGTGTCCCCTGTCCAACCCATGAAGCATAATTATGTACCAACATCTCCGAAGTCAGCCCCCTCACTCAGCCGACTTCCAAGGTCATCTGGCCAGACACTTTCTACATGCTCTTCAACAGGCTCAACACAGAGTTCTACTACTGCCAAGGATGACAAAAGAACGGTCACTCCTATTAAGTGGGTGATTGAAGAGGCGGATGGCTTACCTGCTCCATGCCTTGTTCCTGTGAATTCCTCTTCTATGACCTCAGATATCCTGAAAACTCTGGCAGAGATGGAAAAAGCCACCAAAACATGTGAAAACACAGAAAAAAAGTTGTCACCTTCCCAAGAGAGTCAGACAAAAATGGGACAAGAGAAGGACAATGCCTTAGTGATGTACAATGGGAAGGTGTATTTTGTGGCCAACAAAACCCCTGAGCTTTGTAACAGACCATCAAAACCCTTGGAGGCCAGTAGGAGCATGGGTACTTCCTCCTCATTTGGATCACAGTTGTCAAATAAAAACAGACCAGACCCAAAACACATTGTCATACCAGATGAAATCATTGACCTCTGTGACGATGATTCCCAGGGTGACCTCGCATGCCAGGCGATATCAACAAGTGATGTTAGAAGGCAATTTGTCAGACAGTCTGAAGTTGATGAGGACAAAGACTCCAATGTAATATTTGTCTCATACCTTCCACCCAAAGCGGTGCCTAAAGTAAGCGAAGGAGACAAAGAAATGGCTCAAATGCTGGATGACTTGGAAGCTGACCAAAAAATGGTACGTAGTCAAGATAACTTGAATGGCCAGGTAGTGGATAGTCCGAACAAAGTATCTGGCCTGTCAATAGAAGGGTGTCAGAACGTTGGTACGGCCCAAGACATGGCACGCTGTCGAGGTATTGCAACAGGCCAAGAGTTGAACTCCTGTCAGCAAAACATCACTGGTCAGGATTGGAAAAGACTGCACATGGAAGGATTTCGTGGCAGTGCAACTGGACTCAGAATTGAGAACATTCAGAGAGGTGCGACCAGACAGAAAATGGGAAGCAGTCAGCACAGTGCCTCCACCCAAGAAATGCGGAACATCCAGGATGATGCCACTGACCAGGGCTTTGGAAATATTCAGCACAATGCGCCCACTCAAGAAATGGAGAACATTCCTGGAAGCATCGCTCTTCAAACAGAAATGGAGACGCACAAAGAAAAGGTAAGACAACCCACTACTCAGATTACTACATGATCAGTAGGATCCCTAATAAGGTAAACTCTCAAGGGCCCAGTTTCTCTACATTAATCTTGATAATTCTTCAATTTCAGAGCTCATCAGATCCCATTCCTGAGCAGCGGACTTCCATGTTGGACCAGGAATCCGTGGAAACTTGTGATCGCTTGCTCAAACAGATGTTTGGGATCACATCTGATGTGAAGATATGTTTGAAGAGGATAGATTCTATACCCAAGCCTAACCCTAAGGTGTTTCCTCAGATTGGGACCACAAACAAACGTACCATAGAGGCTATTCGCAAATTGTTACAAGGATCAATATTTGTGACAAAAAAGAGAGCATACAATGAAACACAGGTAACTGATGATTTTCAACTTTTTTAATGGATTTGGTACTTTATATTGATATTGCCTATAATATTGTCAATTTGAGTTTGGAGACAAAGTTCACATTGTTTTACCATTCATTAGAACAGCATTTTCCAAGATGTTATTATTGTATTTCCCACTCTGAAATGAAACACCTTGTTTCCTCACAGGTCTCTGCCACAAGGAACCAGGATAGTTTCCCAAAAGATACTAAAAGACAGAAAATAGAAAAAGTTCAAAATTCATCTGAAAGTTCAGAAAACCCAGAGTCCCTTACCAGTCCAACTCCTCAGCTGAAACTGCAGTCCCTTACCAGTCCAACTCCTCCTCTGACACTGCAGTCCCTTACCAGTCCAACTCCTCCTCTGACACTGCAGTCCCTTACCAGTCCAACTCCTCCTCTGAAACTGCAGCCCCTTACCAGTCCAACTCCTCCTCTGACACTGCAGTCCCTTACCAGTCCAACTCCTCCTCTGAAACTGCAGCCCCTTACCAGTCCAACTCCTTATGAAAAACCGACTGTCAATTATTTTATTTCCACCACAGATGAAACAGGGGTTCCTTCCAAACCTCTGCCAGATCTTAATCTGGTACATATTTCAAAACAAAGCTCAATCTCACCTGTTCCATCTGTCCACCCACAAACAAACACGGAAGCTATGGATTGCGCTCCTAGGCCCGGCTCTGGCACAGAAAGCAATATAAAGCCAAACTCTAGAGGAAGAAGGAGGGGAAAAGGCAGAAGATGCGCTGTGTGTCCATGTGAGGCGACTGGAACACAAGTGAAAGCAGTGATCTCATCATCCACCTCACAAGAGGAGCCTTGTTCATCTAAAGCACCAAACCCCAGGTCCTCAGGGAACCGTACCAGTGCAATTGCAGAGTCGGCTAAACAAAAGGGGAGAACGTCCACGAAGCCTCAAAGGAAAGCCAGCATCTATGGAGATCCAGCATCTATGGAGATCCAATGTCCTTCAACTGTGACTGAGCAAGGAATTGGTAGAGCTGGAGAGATCCCAACCAGTTATCTCTGCTCTACAGCGCCCATGGACCCTGAGGAAACCAGGCAGCATGAGAGAATCCAACGACTGAAAGATCTCTTGAAGGAGAAGGAAGCTGCTATTGAAATGATTAGAAAGGACATGGGCTGAGGTGGAGAGAACTGAATCACTTTCCAAATTCCACAACTTCAGCCTTGTGGAACTCTTATTTTAATCCTCATATTTATTTAATTCAAGTTTATTTTCAGTATTGAATGTTTAATTCCAAAATACAATAATTCCGGTAATGAAATGTAACTTTCCTGTTTTTCCTAGTGGATAAGGGTATTGAGAGAATATATTGATGCATTGACAAAGAGTCTTAGGTTGTTTTCGAAAATATTTACATTTTACCGACTAGCATTTTCCAATGTTTGTATTTGTGCCTTTCTATATTTGTTCTACAAAGATGAATCACAACGCTATCTTCAAACTGCATACAGATACTTGTTGGCTTCCTTAAGAGTAATTTCTTTTATAATGGACTAATGTAATATTTACGTTTGGTTAGTAGGCATAAGTGTTTTTCTGTCTATAAATGAAAATACTGTAACATTTCATAAATCATGTTTTAAAGGAGTAATCCAGGACTCAAGGGGAAGATTTCAATTGCATACTCCTCTCTCCTCCAAAACCCATTGGATGAAAAAGCCAGAGGCCCCTCCCCTCCGACCTTTTCCTCCAATGGGTTTTGAGGAGACAAGGGACTTCATCTCCAACGACATCATGCTGACAAATTACCACACCATGATAACAACTCACCTGAACTACTGTGCCACAGTATGGCTTCAAACCCTACATCAGTGCAATGATACAGGTCTTAACCGGTCTTAACCGGCTCCAGCATATTATCAACAGGGCTGCTCATATCATGACTGGGCTTTCACAGAGGGAACACAAAGGCTGAGGTTCGTCTGCAAAAAGCTGGACTCAAACCACTTATGGTTAGGATCCATTACAACACCCTAGTGACTGTTTCCAAGGCGACACAGCACAAACTGCCAGAATACATGTCAGACCTGTTCAGGTGGGAGTCTCGCCTCATCCTCCGGGGGGCGCACCAGAGCAGCAGTCAAAGCCTATGACCAATGGAACTCGCACCTACTGGCACAACCATTAGTGAAAAACATGGCCTTTTCAAGACAGTCTGCAGTTCTTTGGACCAAGCTGGACTTATCAACACGACAGCTAGCTAGCATGTCTGCCTTCAAAAGAGCAGTACACATATCTGTAATGTGACCATGGTTTTGTATATATGCTACCGCGTATGATGTGTGTGCTTCTGTGAATACTGTGATTTTAAATGTGCTTTTGTATGTATGCCAAGGGGTATGCTGTATATGTTTTTATTCATTCTATGGCACCTAGGACTCCCTAGAAAACTGTCTGTTGTTACTGAGTGGTCTATCCTGGCTAAATATATCAAATGAAATGATGGAGAGAGGATGCAATTGAGATCTTCTCGAGGACTTTTTTGAAAGGTTCATAAAAAAAAGTAGTTTTTCGCCTAATGTTGTCCTTTGTTTTGTATTGAATAAAAACATGTTTGCATTATTGTTATCACAAATGCATTATTTAGTTGAATATATCAGATTTGTTTGTGCAATAGGACTTTAGTGGATAATTATTTTTTATTTGATTTATTGTAAAATTTGTGCATTTGTAATTTTGTAATGACATTGCGTTTGTAAGAACTATCAGAATAGTGTTCAGAGAATGCAAAATCAAAAACAACAGTGATGCAACCAAGTTTAGGGCTAAGCTATACATTTTCTTTGAAAACGGCCGTTCTCATAGACACAGGAAGTGAATTAGCTGTGTGAAGCCGGCATCAATAAGGGACAATAAGACTGATATTAAAATGGTATAACATGAAAACAATCACATACCAAGATCTGTGTGTAATAATACCATTAGATTAGAATCAGAAGAAACTGGAAAATAATATGAAATCTATTATTTCATAACTGGGTTTATTATACTATACACAAGTAGTATCCAAACCACAGCTCCATTGAGGCAATCTCCATTTTGAAGTAGTCCATTTTTTTCTGACTACTTCTATGAGTTTGCAACATAGAGAATGATAGAGGCCTCTAGTGGCCAAAAGGCTGTATTAGCATGGGCAGTGGCATTGAGGGCTTCCACCATTTTAATGTAGTCAACTGGTTGGGACTTCCAACTTCATTGGCTGATCTCTCCTGGTAACCCTGTTGGAGTCATGTTCAACCGGGTCATGAGGAGGGATCAGCCAATCGTGAAGAAGAAAAATGAATACTTAAAAATGGAGATGGCCTCAATGACGCTGCCCATGCTGTCACAGGCGCTAGAATGGCACAGATACAAAGATGAGTCCTCTATATGGTTTGCAAACAAACAAAGGGTATAATTCATTGGCTGATCCCTCCTGATGGAATCATGTGATCCTTCCTTAACCCAGTTGACTACTTTAAAATGGCGGAAGCCCTCAATGGCGATGTCCATGCCAAAATGGGTTTTAGCCATCTAGATTCCTCTATCTAACTATGATGATACCCGAGTTTGCCACTTGGAAAGTATCAGAATCAACCGATGGGACGCAAATAACTTACGTAAATTTTAACTCCAAGGTTACACATTTCCAACTTAATTAATGCAGCAAGTGTTGCTGGAAAATATGTGAAATTCTCACTATATGTTCACTATATGCACATGAATGTGGTCCTGTGTGACTAAGTTGGTAGCTTATAACCAAATATAATCTCAGCGACTGTTCTAACAGTAAACCAAACAACAAGAATCCACCCCAAAAGCTATTTTGTTTAGAAGGAATAACTAGTGATTACAAGCTGTTGTGAAATTGTATAACCTGCTGTGATGGTTTCACCCAGAACCCTCTCTGGGGGTTCTATCCAGAACCTTTTCACCTTCTAAGGGTACTTACAAGAACCCGCCCAAGGGGTTCCACTGAGAACCCTTTTATATTCCAAGGGTTTCATCTAGAACCCACCCAGGGGCTCTAAAAATAACATTTTTATAAGGGTTTCACCTATAACCCTCTTGTCTACGGAGGGTTCTACAAAGAACCATATTGTATTCTACAGATGAGGCAAAATGATTTAATCCCATATATTATACTGTATATTGTGGTCATCCATCATTTTAACAACCTATGTTACAATTACCAATGTTTACTTGACATTGAGAAAACATTCAAACAATTCCTAATGAGATTTGTTTTTATTTACTAATCTTGGACCATTGATGGATAAGGAGGGGAGACTCTGAGGATAAGCCAACAGAACATGAGAGGCTGTGTAGGTCCCAGGGGGAACAGGTCAAAGGTGAGCATAGGACCAGTGAAATCAGTAACATGACAGGACACAAGCCAGGCACATCAAGCTTCCCTCAGCAGATGAATTCATGTCATCTCCAGCATCGGTGACATAGCAGAGAGATACAACAGTTAGTAGCATCATGCCATGTTCCACTTACTACACCAGCAAGCCATTAACAAACAACACAGTAATGCAGGGTCCAATGAGAGCAGTAGGAGTATGGGCACATAATGGTGACAGTTGAACAGATTGAAGAAGCCTGTCCTCCAACTCCCATACTAAAGTTACAAAAAAACTTTGTAACTTTAATAATGAAAAACTAGGGAAGTCTGTATGCCAACGTAACATTTGAATGATAAAAATATGTATTGAATAAAGAGTAATTTATCAATATTTAGCAAAACACAGTACTGGGCAGCAGCAGGAATCTGACCATTCCATTTGAACTAAACTCACATTTATCACAAAATCGAAATAAAAAAGTATCCCATGCTGCAACAGTCTAGTCTACTTACTACCCACACAGTCTCTTCACTGAAACTGGTACAGCACTGTGGTCCTCCATACCCAAAACAAATATTTCAATGAATTTTTTTTCAGTTCTTTTGGGTACTGAGTGACATCAATGCACTCATGGCATATCATATGTCCATGCTGCTGTCCTCAGTCAAAACGTGTATACCATCCAGGTATAGTGTTATCCTATGTGCCTGCAAAGGGTTTCCCTCCTCTGTGTTATGAAGCATGATTGCTGGAGCAGGCACATTTGGCTCCTATGCAACAACAACAGATACATAACAGTAAGCAGAACGATAACAGCAATGACATCAATGTTGACATACACCTACGAGTCCTCTCTGAAAAGTCCTGAGGAAATGCAATTAGTTTGTAATATTTTTCGACTGATGTTTTCAGAAATACAGATTGGGGCTTTGTGATAAACATGCAGATACCTTGTCTTACTGGATCATCCAGGCAGTCATTGGTTGCCCTCTGGCAACGCTCATTAAGGGCACACAGTGAAGCTCTTTGAACAATCTTTGTTGCCATTTGATTCAGCTCTGTGACCATTTTGATTCAGCTCTGTGACCATTTTGATTCAGCTCTGTGACCATTTTGATTCAGCTCTGTGACCATTTTGATTCAGCTCTGTGACCATTTTGATTCAGCTCTGTGACCATTTTGATTCAGCTCTGTGACCATTTTGCAATCAGCATCTACAAGGAATTTTGCTCCTTCATCTCCCACAGAAGCTGAAGGAGGAACAAAGAGTATTAGCTCCAGATACTTGAAACGCAATAATACACATGGAATCAAATATGATCAAATCAATGCTTAAAGATACCAACTATTTTAGGAAGCTTCAGTGTCCTCAGTCTTGGCATTTGCCATGAAGGTTTTTCGGTATGCAGGGGTTCGGCTCATTCCCTCCTTTAAGGATTTCACATCTGGGTGTACCTTAAGTATCTCTATAGACATACCACGGATATGAGCTTGAATGCTCCTTGCATCCTCTCCACAGTCTCCATCCTCCTGCGTTCAACAAAATGACACCAGCAATATAGTAAGAGTAATGGCAAAGATGAGGCATACATGACAGTTTACGAAGAAGACTTATACATTGTTTCCAAAGGCTGAAATTACAACATAAACTATGGAGTAAAACCATTTTCTATAATATATGAAGGAAAACGTATGGAATATTCTAGATTGTGCCATCATATTACTCATACATACTGGCCTGTTTATGAAGCTGGCTTGGCTGACCCAGTGAATTGTGCTTCCTTCCTGATCCTGCCACAGAACATTTTGCCCGCATTTGTTGCACCATTGAGTCACCGATGAGGGGCCGCCTTTCCTTTTTCAACTTGTTTTTCAGAGACTCGTTTAAAGCATCCTACAACCAAGAGAGGGATTGTTTACTGAAAGGGAAAATCTGACGATTTCTGTCCTCATTATTGTCAAGATATGTCAACATCAAGCCTTAACCAGAATAAGTAGAACCTGTTGTCTTAATGTTAAAGGCATTTTGTGCATTCTATAGCAAGATTATACATCAGTGGAGGCTCCTAGTGAGAGTAGCCAGAGGACAGGCTCATTATAATGGCTGGAGTTGAGCCAATGGAATGGCATGAAAACAGAAAAAATATATAAAAAACCTATTAAAATGACAATTTTGTTCAGTCCGACCAGGCATCCCCACTAACCTGTATCCTGTAAAAACTGCATTATACTGGGTAGAATCTCAACTGAAATCTACAACCTGCAGTAGTTTTCCATAAGAATTACACAAGTAACCTACATTGTTTGGCTGCTGAGGGTGTCATACAGTGCTTGGATCAGAACCGATTGTATCTTGGTTCTCCAAGGGGCCAAAAGCTCTGTGTCCTTTGCCTCAAGTGCATCCTGTAATGCTTTGGGGAAGCAAACGGACCTAGTGAAGCAGGCCCGGCTGTTTGCTCATCATGAGGCCTTTGTATTTTGTGAAAATATAAGAATGTGTTAGACTGAGCTTTGTGAAATAATACTGAACCGACTGAAACAAAGTTTTTCCCACAAAATTACCAGAATTGCAGTATCATCAAAGCATATACTGTTCTCATTTGCTGTTGTTGACGATGACGACGATGATGACTTCAAGTGCTCAAGACACTTAAGGAATTGTGCTTGTTTTTATATTGATAGGATTCGTCTCTCTGCCGTCCTCCAGGTAAGAATTTCGAGGGTTGCTCCATCAATGTAATTCTCTTCAAAACAAAAATACATTATGTTAATATTTGGAAAGAACTAACGGCTGTTCTCATATATATTGATATA
Source organism: Thymallus thymallus (assembly GCA_023634145.1). NCBI lineage: Eukaryota > Metazoa > Chordata > Actinopteri > Salmoniformes > Salmonidae > Thymallus > Thymallus thymallus. The sequence continues at coordinate 4,164,854 of CM042399.1, read as the reverse complement.
TAGGCTATAGCTCACACTGTATCAGTCTTCTCTGACACCATGTTCCATCTAATGGATGGAAATCTGCTTCGTCCCCTGGCTTGAAGGCAACCCATTTCCTTGTGTCTTGGACACTGTAAGCATGAAGGTGCTCCTCAAAATGTATAGATGTATACACACGTCCACAAATCAGCCACTGGCCCTGGTACTTAACAAGATGGAGGACTTTTAGAAAAGAAAAATCTCCAACTTTGTATGTGATACTGTCAATAACAATTCTGTTAGTCTTCCAGACTGTTTTATTTGGGATGTCTTCAGAGGTGATCACTTTTTTCAGTTTTTACAGTCTGGAAAAAGGCACTTCAGTACATGCACCAGGTGCCGGATCAGTGGTCGTGCTATTCTGAATATCCCAACACTGGCGCATCTGATATATTTTTGTTAATGTAAGAGAAACATTCTGGAAGTTGCGTACAACAGATGATAGCCGCTTGAAATACAAATGTTTAGCCTCAAACCGCATGCACCAATGTACTCTGAGAGGCCCAAATTCACGAATAAGTCGTGGATAGTGTACAAGATAGTGAGTTTTGGGGGTAAATTTGGTGCCAATCAGAAGAGCAAGAAGGCGGAAGAGAGTCCGCTTTTCTACTGCTTTCCCTGGAAGAGATGCATCATGGAGAACGGATTGTTTTAGAGGCACAGGCTTATGATTCTTGTCATTCTGGCCAAAGAAAAATGCTTCCAATTGAGTATTGAACTGGTGGAGGGTTACAGTTTTCTCACCATGAAACTGGTGCAATACCAACTTGATTACGTGTGGAATGGTGCCTTGCAGAACGTCATGCATGACATCTGGGGGAAACTTCTCAGAAACCACAAAGTGAGGTATTACGTCAAAAGGGCAGGGTCCCGTCACACCATACAAAGCTTTTCTGTCAGGGTGGTCCAAATTACGCTTGTGAACAGCAGGCGTACGCAATACACAGGGATATTCATCTGTGTGGGTTGCTATGTCCTCATGGTGGCATAGACAGTGCCTGCAAATTCTTCCATTGCTAAAACAAATCGGAGAATCCAGCCAGGGAGCAGAAAGCTTGTCTGATAGAATAGATACAAGCGCCCCTTTGATTATGTGCTGTTCGCTGTCAACATTGATGGTTAACTTGAAGTTTTAACAAGTCAGATATCAGTGGTCTGAGAACAGGTTCATATCCATATTTCTGCACAAACCTTTGTCTTACAATGATAGCAACATGGATGTTCTGTAGTTGTGATCTGTATTCTGGGGGTAGATTTACAACAAAATAAAATCTCAATATTTTGTCTTTCAACTTCTTAGACCCCGAACAGTTCACAACCTGAAATTCATCAGTGTACAATTGTATTTGCAATTTGTTTTCTGAGAAACTGAAGAAATTGTGATTATTAAAAATAGATCCATCATGAAAGTCGCTTACAATGCCTCCTGTAGACACCCTAGTATCCCCTAAAACATGATTCCTAGTGTCTGTTCTGGTAAGAATGGTAAGCAGAACTTTCAGGATTGGAATATATTGGAAGGATTCCTTCTTGCCAGTTGGCGCTACAAGGCCAAATTCATTGATGCAGTACTGGTAGAACTTAAATTCACTAATAATGTCCTCAAACCCACGTCAAATATATTTTCCTCCAAAAGGATATTGAGGTCTTGTTCTACTTCTGTCTTTTCCTCCAGACAGACTTTAAGCAGATCTTGATATTGTTCACTGAAATTATGAAAAAGTTCCCCAATATTTTTTAGCAACACTTTTTTGGACCACTTGAGGTAATGTGTGACCACTCTGAAGCTTGAGGAGAAAAAAAGGCAAGATCTCTTTAAATATTGGTTTTCACTTTACTAGTTTATCTAAAAAAAGATGGAGTGGGGCTCTTCTTCGTTTGTCCAGGCTGTATAGTTCATTTCTACCAAAAAAGCAAGAAACAAATGCTTGCATTAAAATAGTCCAAGTCGGACAACTTCTGCTGTTTGTAGGATTTGGCGATGAAGTGGATGTTATTGAAATTCCACTTTTCCTACAGTAAGCTGAGCAGGATCATCATCCGGGTCCAAGGAGGTATTCTGCTATTCATTAGAGTTGAAAAATGTAGCCATATTTCAATAGGTTAGTAATACACTCAAAACAGTAAACATATCGCCATATTCAATGACGGTGGCGACATCAACAATTTATGTGGATGTAGTGCCTTTAGCTTTAAAAAGAAACAGAAGAAGGTCGTTTCCCACAATGCTTTGGTTCCAACTTGAAGTTGCAGTTGGTGGGGAGCAACTGTAGAAATGTCCAATCGACTGGTCCCTCTGGCATGGTACTTTATCCCACGTGAAAGTGTCTCTTACAAATCTTTGTTAGAATAGAATCCCATGCAACACATTCAGCCAGTTTCCCAGACATGGATCAAGCCTTGTCCTAGACTAAAATAAAAATTCAACAACGTTTCTTTCCGTCTAGGACTAGGCTTGATCCACATAGATATTTCAAAGCCGTACCAACCATAATATAGCTCAATATGTAAGGCTGCAGATCCTGGTACACTTTGGTTTGATGCCTGGATCAAACCCCAGGTGAGGTTATGTATGAAACATCATTTGGTAATGTACTGTTATGCTGTAAATTACATTTAACATATCAGTGTAAAAGTAGAAATGAATGTATTAATAATGGAAAAGAAAACTACTTGTGGGCAGAGCAGGTCATGTGATGAGATCCATAGAGCAAGCAGCTCTCAGCTCTCACGTACTGATCCCCGCAGGTCAACCAGCTTGTAAGGGCCTGACTGAGGCCAGGTCTCTGACTCCCTCTAGGGGGAGTGGGAGGGCCACAGTCAGGTCCTGACAATCACAGGGTGGGTGTCTAATTGGGGATTCTTAAATTCCACTGTGTTCCACCTGGGTGTGGATTCCTGAGTGTGTTGTTCATTGTGTTGCTTTCACGTCAGTTCACGGTCGCTACCTCTCCTTGGTTTTCTGTTTCTGTTTTAATAATAGAAAATTAAGGAATGTCTTTTCAATCCAGCTCTGCGCCTCGTTCCGTATCCATGCACCGTGACAGAAGAATACACCACCACGGAACACAACAGGGCTGGACATTGGGGGATATCCTCCTTGATATGGGGAAAATTACAGAGGAGGAATTCCTTCGTTACAGAGCGAAGGAGGAAGGCTGGGGTCCGGAGCAGCGGTGTCGTCGACGTAGGACGCAGGAAGAGCTTCTCTGCGCTGGTGCCCAGGCTGGGCACGGCGTTCAGTCCTGCTCCGAGGTTGGGGCTGTCCACTGGACCGGGGGCTCGACAGGACCTGCCGTCCAGCCCCGATCCAGTGCCGGAGCAGTCCGCTCCACCGGTGCCCAATCCGGGACCGGTCGTCTGCCCTGCTCCGGTGCCGGAGCAGTCCGCTCCACCGGTGCCCAGTCCATCAAGACATGTGGCAAATATGATTTGAAATAGACAAGATGGCGGCGTAGACATTGTTGGATTACTTTATGGAGCAACATATTTATTTTATTTAAATCCCCTGCAACTATATTGATCAAAAATATAAACGCAACATGTTTAAAGTGTTGGTCCCTTGTTTCATGAGCTGAAATAAAAGATCCCAGAAAACATTCCATACTGGGGAGTATTTCTGTCTGTAATAAAGCCCTTTTGTGTCATTCTGATTTGCTAGGGCTGCGCCCTTGCGCAGTGAAATTCTTAGATTTGGACCTATATTTTTGTTCAGTATACAGTAGATTTTGTCAGGTTCTGACTGTGGTCAGGTCTCTGGCTCCCTCTAGGGGGAGCTGTAGGGCCACAGTTGGAGCTTGGCAGTACGCTGGGTGGTTTACGTTTTGTTGATTTCAATCCCCAATTAGAGGCAGCTGTCTCGAGTTGTCTCTTATGGTCCGATGTTTGTCACCTGGGTGTGGGTTCTTGTGTGTGTCGGTTACTATTCACGCCAGTTCACGGTTGCGTTCTCCCCTTTGTTGTTTTGTGTTGTGTAATATAACAAAATTAAAACGAATGTCGCTCCACCAACGCTCTGCGTATCGTCCCGTCTCCACGAACCGTGACAGATTTGGAAGTTTAGAATTGAGGAAGTATCTCTGTGCTAAGCGTAACATGACATACCTAATAACGCCTATCAGCCAGCTAGAACGGTAATAATGGTCTGACTAGATAATATGTTTATGCTACAAAAGGGAAACAAATACGTAAACAGTGGAACAAATCCATCCATGACACTTTCACATACTGATTGTAATATATAATATCTGCGTGCAAATTTACTTTCTATTGTAATATAATCTTTGTATACTTTTTTTAATCATATGACAATTTACAGATGTACAGTAGGTTACTTGTAATCTCACAGTCATGTAAAAGCAAGGAGTATGTTTTCATCAAAAAGAAAGGAGGACCAAGGCAATGCCTTTATTTTTATGGCATGTTCAATGGAAACAATGTTTAAAAACACGTTTCGGCTGCATGGCCTTCATTACCAAAGAGCACCTTCTGTCTGTCAAAATGTACTATTGTGTACCTTAGCAACAATTCACTTCCTTCTCTTTTTTTCTACAAGTATGTTTTCTTTATTTGAAATGACTAAATCTACAGATTGTGGCTTATAACTAACTGTATGTGATGTTATAGTACAGTACATGTAGCATAAGTATAAACCACCTTTGCTGTAGTTTCCAGCCAGCTGTGGACGTCGATGTGAACAGATCCAGGGCACAGACATCCTGGAGAACTTTTGAGATCTACATCACTAAATAGGCAGAGGTGAATATCACTCCTATTCAGAACCCAAGGCAGCCCAGGGTCCATTCTTAATTACCTACCCGACCTCACTGGAGACAACAGAACCCAAGGCAGCCCAGGGTCCGTTCTTAATTACCTACCTGACCTCACTGGAGACAACAGAACCCAAGACAGCCCAGGGTCCGTTCTTAATTACCTACCTGACCTCACTGGAGACAACAGAACCCAAGGCAGCCCAGGGTCCGTTCTTAATTACCTACCTGACCTCACTGGAGACAACAGAACCCAAGGCAGCCCAGGCTCCCTTCTTAATTACCTTTGTGTCCTCCAGCTGCACATGCTTCAGAGTCCTCAGGGAGTTCCTGCCCTCCGGACAGAACTTCCAGCAGGGTACTGCTCCCCAGATCGCCCCACTCTCCCATGGCCCTCACCCTCACCCCCACCAAGTACCATCATCATTCAACACGGGAGGATCTTTCCTGTCAATCAACACAGAAAAGGTGGGTACTATCGTCTCAGCGGTGCCATTGCATGCCAATACCAGATTTGTATGAGTCTCCTTGGCACTGCATTGTTAACTGATCAGCAAATACATTCTCATATAACTTGGCAAAGAAATCATTAGAAAATTAATTATTATTTCCACCTTGTGTGATGTAAATAAAGGCTAGGTGGAGATGAATGTATGCTGATGATAATGATGAAGCTGCATACAAACATGGTCTCTTATTTGTTTTCTTAAATGTAAGCCCTTTGGGTCCTGCCATAGAGTTACATTAGAAGTGCCCTTCAAAGAAGGCTCAAGGTCATTGGACACAGATAAAATTTTGTTAAATCACGTTGCATGTACAGTAGCTTTGATTGGATTGATCATGTCAACATCTTACTTTCAAATTCTTAGCTAGCAGTCATCATCATGAATCAAGTTGACAATCTACTGGCAAATCCTTTTTAATCCTTGTCATATGAAGAGAAATAATGAAATTAGTGATAAAATGTATCGGTGCTCATGGGCCATTGGAAATAAACATTACACAACAAATTCAACAATGAGTGGTTTGGAAGGAATCGATGACAGTGGCAAACTGAAGCATTGCAACTGGGAAGTCGGGAATAAACAGCTAAAACTGGGAAAATACATTTTGAACGGTCATTCAAATCGTAATTGTAAATCCGGCCTCTCTTTCTTTCTTTGATGACAAAATCTGCCCGCAAAGGACCGACGCGCCACCTTCCTGTTCAAGTGAGCACATCACAAAAATGTCTTATATGCTGCTGCATAAATGAGATATGGGAGATATGTACACTGCAGCTAAGAAAGTAATACTAAGTGTATGTTGTGTAGTAAGCTGTTAGTAGCCCACGTGCCTCACGATAATAATTTGGTCTATTTTCACTTCTAAATTTCGCCTACTGTTCTGACTTGGTGGTGCACATGTAGCCTATAACCTGTTTTAGAGAAATGTAATCATCGAATATTGTAAGAGCTTTCATTGTCTGCTTATATGCCCCCTTTATTTATCCTACGGTTCTGACTTGGTGTACAGGGAGAATACTGTTAGAACGGCCCATGTTCTGAATTCTGTCGCTCTACATTTCAAAAGTGCTGAACAAATAGTTATATTGACTACGTCCGTCCTAGCTCGCTCATTAATGTCTTAATATAAATGATGGATTGCCTCTTATCCACTTGTTGTCCCCTTTTCCCCTTATCGTCAATATTCAGCTCCAAAATATGTTTCATAAATTATATGGAACATTTTAAATGAAACTTCCTTTGCTTTTGTTACTGATGGATATTTGAACAAATAGATGTTGCTGAGGGAAAATATCACAAACAATATCTTAATCTTAAACCTAATCGGTTTATTACTGCATTTATCTTTGAGGATGTTAATATTGCCAATGAATGTATTTTCATGTAAATCTACAGTGCATTCGGAAAGTATTCAGACCCATTGACTTTTTCCACATTTTGTTACGTTACAGCCTTATACTAAAATGGATGAAAATATTTTATTTACTGATTTATACTGAAAAAAACAACAAACGTACAATACCGTGAGCTGGCGTTTAGTGCAGACACAAGCGCACGCGAACACACACAATGATCCACACCCAGGTGGACGTGAAGTGTAATTAAATATACTCCCCAATTAGAGACAACTCAAGACAGCTGCCTCTAATTGGGAATCACCCAAAACCCAACACCCACCTAGTGAATGTAAGGACCTGACTGTGGCCATCCCACTCCCGCTAGAGGGAGTCAGACCTGGCCTCAGTCAGGACCTTACAGTTGGAAGGCGAACCTTCACCCCAGTCTGAGGTCCTGAGTGTTCTGGAACAGGTTTTCATCAAGGATCTCTCTGTACTTTGCTTCGTTAATCTTTCCCTAAATCCTGACTAGTCTCCCAGTCCCTGCCGCTGAAAAACATCCCACAGCATGATGCTTCCACCACCATGCTTCACCGTAGGGATGGTGCCAGGTTTCCTCCAGACGTGACGCTTGGCATTCAGGCCAAAGAGTTCAATCTTGGTTTCAACAGACCAGAGAATCTTGTCTGATGAACCTCAGCCTTTTACTGAGGAGTTGCTTCCGTCTGACCACTCTACCATAAAGGCCTGATTGGTGGAGTGCTGCAGAGATGGTTGTCCTTCTGGAAGGTTCTCCCATCTCTGTCAGAGTGACCATCGGGTTCTTGGTCACCTCCCTGACCAAGGATCTTCAGTTTGGCCGGGCGGCCAGCTCTAGGAAGAGCCTTGGTGGCTCCAAACTTCTTCCATTTAAAAATGATGTTGTCCACTGTGTTCTTGGGGATCTTCAATGCTGCAGACATTTTTTGGTACCCTTCCCCAGATTTAATTCCTTCAACCTCATGGCTTGGTTTTTTCTCTGACATGCACTGTCAACTGTAGGACCTTATATTGACAGGTGTGTGCCTTTACAAATCATGTATAATCAATCAAGTCGTAGAAGCACCTCAAGGATATTGTGTTGAATTCTTTTAGTTATGAAATCAGGTAACAAAATATATTTTCTTCTGGAATGTACTTGACAAATGTTTTGAAACTTCTTCATATTTACAATGTATTCAATTAGGGCTGACCCCATTAAGTTGACTGGTCAATTGTTTGGTTGATAAGCTGTTGGTCGACAGAGATTTCTTTAGTCCAGCAGTGGCAAATATATATAAAAAATGTATTGCACAGCAGACACCTGTTTGATTCACGCCTGCTGAGTGCGAGGACGGCACACCAGTATCACCAGTTGTACATTTACTGTTAATTACCATAATTTATCATCTACAATCTTTGCTTGGTTATGGTAATGCATTCAATATATTATTTTTACAGTCTCACTGTTGTCATTGTAGGGGTGGAGCGCTCCTGTCAATCTTGAGTAAGGACGCGCACCTGATTACACATAGAAGTAGGCCTAGGCTACCTGGCCTGCGCGCAAATGTAGGCCTATAGATGTTCCCATTTGGGGATCTGATACTATTTCTGATTGTCTTAACTAACCATCACTGTGGAGCTTCTTAAAGTAATTCTTTCTTCACCTCAAACAGCAAGTAAACAGCAAGTTACATCCATTGAGAATTACAAAAGTTCCTCAACATAGCCTTTTGAAAGATCTTTCCAGCTCTCCCTTTCCATAACCACTCAGCATGAAAGGTGAAAACAATGTCATGCTCTGATCTGGTGGAAAGTCATAAAATAGGCCTACCTGTCTGCAGCTCACTGGCATAGGGAAACTCTGAGGCCTAGAATATTGTATACAATGTTACAAGTCTGCTGGCAGGAGCTTAAGGCCAGACCAAGTTAATAGTTGATACAATGTTTCAAGTTCCTTGCTAACAGGCCATGCATAGCCAATGTGATTTATAGGCTATTTATTTATATCAGGTTATTTTCTACCTGCCGGCTGCAATGTTTTTATTTGTTGGCTTTATGTAGGCTATAGAAGTTACTTTTAGATTTTTATCATATTAATTTAGATAGAATTTTGGTAGATTTTGAGATAATGAAGACTTTATTAAAAATGAAATGAAACTGTTCCATGAAAATGTGCATATGAAAATCATAACTGGCAGATCACTAGAAATAGTACAATAACTTGTCACTCCAAATGGAAAAGGTTACCGACTGCTGGTGTAGCCTATTACCAGTAACTTCAGTAGCCTATTACCGGTAACTTCAGGAGTGTAACTGCAGAATCTGTGAAGGCCAGCAGCAGCGGGAGGAGGAGGATCATGTCGGGAACAGGTTATGTTCTTCTGGTTAAGCTATATTAATCTCTGGCTCCCTCTTTAGTCATTTGTGTGTCTTAATTTTTAATGAAAGCATCAGACAAGCTCAGTAGCCTACATTTTGTCACACCTGATCTGTTGCACCTGTCTTGTGCTTGTCTCCACCCCCCTCCAGGTGTCTCCCATCTTCCCCATTTTCCCCTGTGTATTCATACCTGTGTTTTCTGTTGGTCGGTTGCCAGTTTGTTTTTTCCGTCAAGTCTTACCAGCGTGTTTTTAAGTTGAGTTTTTCTAGTTGCTGTTTTTCAGTCCTCCCAGTTCTGGTCATTCTGCCCTGACCCTGAGACTGCCTGCCATTCTGGACCTTTTGGACTCCTGATCTGGATTACTGACCTCTGCTTGCCCTTGACCTGTCGTTTGCCTGCCCCCTGTTTTGTAATAAACATCTTTGATTCGAACTGTCTGCATCTAGGTCTTATCCTGATACATATAGTTGATTTTATTCAAACATATGGTGTGTCTATATATGGAAAAATACACATTTTAAATTTCGACCGATCAATTAGTCGAAAGAACAGCTGACTCTCGGTCGACCAATATATTTTTTAGTCGGGGACAGACCTACTTCACATAGCGCCATTGTTAGAATGCAAGAAGAAGACAAAACCAAATTCCCTTACAAAAATCTACAGGAATTGGACTCTTTGTGAAGGAATTGTGCAGGAGTCCTGTAGGAGTCCTGTAGGATTGACAAAATCCTGAAAGAAAAGTCACTGATGCTCCTACAGGACTCCTGCACAATTCCTTCACAAAGAGTCCAATTGCAGGAGTATGACTTGTCCTGCAGACATTTTGAAAATCCTGCACAACAAATTAATTTCTGCAGGAATCACGCAGGACCGAAACCTTCAGGATATTCGAACAGGATATGGCAATTTCAAGTTAACAACAGGATTTGAGATAAGGTATGTTGTGACAACAGAGAAAATAGACTTTTGAAATATAGTGCAATATCAGACATTTCAACTCAGCAGATAAGAAATGTCATAAGTGACACAACAAAATAAACATAGTGTGTGCTATTTTTATTTGATAGATACCAACACAATTGATAATGGTTTCATTAGGCCCACAGTTCAGTCAATGTAATAATGTCATTGTAATAATGCATGTATATACAGTATCATGCTATCAGTTTAAGAATAAACTTAATTCATACATACTATGAAGAAATACAATGTAAAAAAAGTTAAGTTCACCCCTTTCTCAGTCTACCTCCCCCTCGTTGGGCTGTAAACAGATGTAGTTCCCTTGAACACATGGGATGTCTTTTAGGTAAACACAAATGGTACGGATGTCTGCATTTCATTAGCTGAACCTCATTTGAAATGCCAATCTCTTTAAGAATCCCAGAGGCAGCGACTCCTGTCTCTCGGTCTCTTATTGTGCATCTTGTTGTCATCACCGGGTCTATAAAAGCATAGCCCACTTCACTGCCAACGTCAACAAAAGACCTGACTATCCCCCTACTGACCCATGTTGGGTGACCACTATATTGTTTACTCGTTTCGATAAGGTACTTGCTGTTTTGGAATGAATGTGTTGTGGAAATTACCACCAGGGACACCTGAAGTCAATATTAAATGAATAATTATTTATTAACAGCAAGTTTGTGATATTGGTGGAAGTGAGAGATGAGGCGAAAAGACAGAAATAAGTTGAACAAGAGTAGGATATTTAATAAGAAGACAGCAATACACAACTAAAGATAATTTAAAAACCCCACAGAGTTACACATGGGATAAACAAGCGTACAGTCAATAACACAATAGAGAATCTATATACAGAGTGCAAATGTAGTACAAAATGCAGTAAGGTTAGGAAGGTAGGACAATATACTGATAGTGAGGATTCCTTCCACTTGCATGAACCCAGTAAAATTGGTTATTAGAAAAGCACAAACATAAAATGTTCCTTCACAAATGAAATTCCCATTAATGATTGCTCTATGGTGGAATGTACATTCTTTGTAAGTAACATTTGACTCTCCAAGGAGAAAAGCCTCCCTTGATGTAGGGTTCCGTGCAACAGGATACCCCAGTAAAAATACACTCTTATTTTTTTCACGTGTTGGTTAGTTTATAGCCCGTTAACATTTCTTCAACAAACCTTTAGCTAGCTTGGTTTGATTCTGTGCTGAATGTACTATAAGTTAATGGATGCCCTTAATGACACTGATTTAATTAACTGATTTAATGGGTTCCCAAGTGGTTCAGTGGTCTAAGACACTGTATCTCAGTGTTAGAGGAGTCACTACAGACCCTGGGTCAGTGGTCTAAGACACTGTATCTCAGTGTTAGAGGAGTCACTACAGACCCTGGGTCAGTGGTCTAAGACACTGCATCTCAGTACTAGAGGAGTCACTACAGACAACCTGGTTCAGTGGTCTAAGACACTGCATCTCAGTACTAGAGGAGTCACTACAGACCCTGGGTCAGTGGTCTAAGACACTGTATCTCAGTACTAGAGGAGTCACTACAGACAACCTGGTTCAGTGGTCTAAGACACTGCATCTCAGTACTAGAGGAGTCACTACAGACAACCTGGTTCAGTGGTCTAAGACACTGTATCTCAGTGTTAGAGGAGTCACTACAGACCCTGGGTCAGTGGTCTAAGACACTGTATCTCAGTGTTAGAGGAGTCACTACAGACCCTGGGTCAGTGGTCTAAGACACTGTATCTCAGTGTTAGAGGAGTCACTACAGACCCTGGGTCAGTGGTCTAAGACACTGCATCTCAGTACTAGAGGAGTCACTACAGACAACCTGGTTCAGTGGTCTAAGACACTGCATCTCAGTACTAGAGGAGTCACTACAGACCCTGGGTCAGTGGTCTAAGACACTGCATCTCAGTACTAGAGGAGTCACTACAGACAACCTGGTTCAGTGGTCTAAGACACTGCATCTCAGTACTAGAGGAGTCACTACAGACAACCTGGTTCAGTGGTCTAAGACACTGTATCTCAGTGTTAGAGGAGTCACTACAGACCCTGGGTCAGTGGTCTAAGACACTGTATCTCAGTGTTAGAGGAGTCACTACAGACCCTGGGTCAGTGGTCTAAGACACTGCATCTCAGTACTAGAGGAGTCACTACAGACCCTGGGTCAGTGGTCTAAGACACTGTATCTCAGTGTTAGAGGAGTCACTACAGACCCTGGGTCAGTGGTCTAAGACACTGCATCTCAGTACTAGAGGAGTCACTACAGACAACCTGGTTCAGTGGTCTAAGACACTGCATCTCAGTACTAGAGGAGTCACTACAGACAACCTGGTTCAGTGGTCTAAGACACTGTATCTCAGTGTTAGAGGAGTCACTACAGACCCTGGGTCAGTGGTCTAAGACACTGTATCTCAGTGTTAGAGGAGTCACTACAGACCCTGGGTCAGTGGTCTAAGACACTGCATCTCAGTGTTAGAGGAGTCACTACAGACAACCTGGTTCAGTGGTCTAAGACACTGCATCTCAGTGTTAGAGGAGTCACTACAGACAACCTGGTTCAGTGGTCTAAGACACTTTATCTCAGTGTTAGAGGAGTCACTACAGACAACCTGGTTCAGTGGTCTAAGACACTGCATCTCAGTGCTAGAGGTGTCACTACAGACAACCTGGTTTGAATCCAGACTGTATCACAACCGGCCATCATTGGGAGTCCCATAGGGTGGTGCACAATTGGCCCAGCGTTGTCCGGGTTTGGCCGGTGTAGGCCGTCATTGTAAATAAGAACTTGTTCTTAACTGACTTGCCTTGTTAAATAAAGGTTACATTTAAAAAAAATAGTGAGTAGTCTCTGAATGATGGTAGATGGTGAACACTTCCACTATTGGTCCTCGTACAGCTTCAGTGGAAGAGTTTACCAAGTCTCCCATTACTACTTTCAAAGATGAATGCACTTTGAGCCCACAAAGGTCCCCAGTTTCAGAAAGATGTAGGTGCATGCAAAAGTATGTGGACATTGTAGCTGACATGACATTTCCCATACAATTGTTCAAACCTAATAACGAATTCTCTAAAGAACATCTCAGCCATATCAATGTAATGAGAGGTAACCGTGTCTGTCAGTGGACAATAGGTACCCTGCACCAGTAGCAGTAAATGGTGGAAGTACTGCCTGGGTAAAATACCATTTAAACAGGGGAGGCTATAGAACAGGAGGAAGTGTCGGAACTCTGTGGCTTTCCAATATTTGAGTAAATTAATTGTCTTGTCACATTTACAGGTGGTTTTATGGCAAGCAATCGTTTGTTTCCCTTCCAATGTACCAGGACTCAGGGTGATATTTGGACTCAAACCACAGTGTAGTCATTTTCTGACATGTGCCAAGTAAGATTAAAGGAGTTGGGCCCTTAATACCATGTATGATGTACCCTGACTCTATCACCAAGGCAACCTCTTTGCTGTGTTTAGTGTGTGCGTGGCTCTGACTCAGTCTCAAGCGTGTACACTTACCCTTTTCTACCACTCCTTTGTGATAGCACCAGTTGCACCCATGTTCACCATTGAATTGTTTGATATTCTGTACTTTGCAGTGAGGAGGTTAATTAAAAATACATACAGTAATAAACACTTACATTTTGTGGGTGTCCCTCTCAACAGGCAGGTCAAGCCCTCACCCTCAAGTGAAACACACTCATCCACAAAGGGCTGAAGGAAATCATTAATTTCTTCGCTCTTAGTGTCACGATGCAGAAATACGGAACGAGGTGTTGTGGTGGAGCGACATTCCTTTTATTTATCATTTTCAGTAAAACACGAAAACAAAGGAGAGGTAGTGACCGTGAACTGGAGTACAGAACAATACTGAACAACACACTCAAGAACCCACACCCAGGTGACACACAGTGGAACTTAAATAGAATCCCCAATTAGAGACAACACAAGACAGCTGCCTCTAATTGGGGATCACCTCAAACCCAACGCCCACCCTGTGATTGTCAGGACCTGACTGTGGCCATCCCACTCCCCCTATAGGGAGTCAGAGACCTGACCTCAGTCAGGCCCTTACACTTCGGTTTGGGGGAAGTTAATTAACTGTGACTTGTAAAACAGGGGCCAGATGTGAAAGGGCTTGAATATTGGAATGCCATCCACATTCCATGAGTGAAAGGTTAATTAAATCAGTGCCATTAAGGGCATATACAGTGGGGAGAACAAGTATTTGATGCACTGCCGATTTTGCAGGTTTTCCTACTTACAAAGCATGTAGAGGTCTGTAATTTTTATCATAGGTACACTTCAACTGTGAGAGACGAAATCTAAAACAAACATCCAGAAAATCACATTGTATGATTTTTAAATAATTAATTTGCATTTTATTGCATGACATAAGTATTTGATCACCTACCAACCAGTAAGAATTCCGGCTCTCACAGACCTGTTAGTTTTTCTTTAAGAAGCCCTCCTGTTCTCCACTCATTACCTGTATTAACTGCACCTGTTTGAACTCGTTACCTGTATAAAAGACACCTGTCCACACACTCAATCAAACAGACTCCAACCTCTCCACAATGGCCAAGACTAGAGAGCTGTGTAAGGACATCAGGGATAAAATTATAGACCTGCACAAGGCTGGGATGGGCTACAGGACAATAGGCAAGCAGCTTGGTGAGAAGGCAACAACTGTTGGCGCAATTATTAGAAAATGGAAGAAGTTCAAGATGACGGTCAATCTCCCTCGGTCTGGGGCACCATGCAAGATCTCACCTCGTGGGGCATCAATGATCATGAGGAAGGTGAGGGATCAGCCCAGAACTACACGGCAGGACCTGGTCAATGACCTGAAGAGAGCTGGGACCACAGTCTCAAAGAAAATCATTGGTAACACACTACGCCGTCATGGATTAAAATCCTGTAGTGCACGCGAGGTCCCCCTGCTCAAGCCAACGCATGTTCAGGCCCGTCTGAAGTTTGCCAATGACCATCTGGATGATCCAGAGGAGGAATGGGAGAAGGTCATGTGGTCTGATGAGACAAAAATAGGACTTTTTGGTCTAAACTCCACTCGCCGTGTTTGGAGGAAGAAGAAGGATGAGTACAACCCCAAGAACACCATCCCAACCGTGAAGCATGGAGGTGGAAACATCATTCTTTGGGGATGCTTTTCTGCAAAGGGGACAGGACGACTGCACCGTATTGAGGGGAGGATGGATGGGGCCATGTATCGTTAGATCTTGGCCAACAACCTCCTTCCCTCAGTAAGAGCATTGAAGATGGGTCGTGGCTGGGTCTTCCAGCATGACAACGACCCGAAACACACAGCCAGGGCAACTAAGGAGTGGCTCCGTAAGAAGCATCTCAAGGTCCTGGAGTGGCCTAGCCAGTCTCCAGACCTGAACCCAATAGAAAATCTTTGGAGGGAGCTGAAAGTCCGTATTGCCCAGCGACAGGCCCGAAACCTGAAGGATCTGGAGAAGGTCTGTATGGAGGAGTGGGCCAAAATCCCTGCTGCAGTGTGTGCAAACCTGGTCAAGAACTACAGGAAACGTATGATCTCTGTAATTGCAAACAAAGGTTTCTGTACCAAATATTAAGTTCTGCTTTTCTGATGTATCAAATACTTATGTCATGCAATAAAATGCAAATTAATTACTTAAAAATCATACAATGTGTTTTATGGATTTTTGTTTTAGGTTCCGTCACTCACAGTTGAAGTGTACCTATGATAAAAATTACAGACTTCTACATGCTTTGTAAGTAGGAAAACCTGCAAAATCGGCAGTGTATCAAATACTTGTTCTCCCCACTGTATTACCTCCCCACTGTGCACCATCATAAATGTCATCTATACTATCTGGGCTGCTCTTGGACCTGGAATACTTATATTCTAATGCTTTTCAGAATTTGGGGTCTTTTCCTCTAGCTGTTTTTTGACTGACCATTTCATAAACAATGATCCACTCTTGACAAGAGATGGCATATTGTCACGAGAGGGTGCACACACAGACCAAGACGCAGTGCAGGGATAGTAGTTCGACATTTATTATTATACTATGGGGCAAACGGCTCCGGCCATGGAGCTGGGCAATTAACCGGGCCCGGACTGGGCACCGGTGGGGTAAACAGCTCCAGCTCCGGAGCGGGGAAGACAACCGGGCCCGGACTGGGCACCGGTGGGGTAAACAGCTCCAGCTCCAGAGCGGGGAAGACAACCGGGCCCGGACTGGGCACCGGTGGGGTAAACAGCTCCAGCTCCGGAGCGGGGAAGACAACCGGGCCCGGACTGGGCACCGGGGGGGCAAAAGGCTCCGGCCATGGAGCTGGGCAATTAACCGGGCCCGGACTGGGCACCGGTGGGGTAAACAGCTCCAGCTCCGGAGCGGGGAAGACAACCGGGTCCGGACTGGGCACCGGTGGGGTAAACAGCTCCAGCTCCGGAGCGGGGAAGACAACCGGGCCCGGACTGGGCACCGGGGGGGCAAACGGCTCCGGCCATGGATCTGGGCAATTAACCGGGCCCGGACTGGCCACGCATTGGAGGTCGGGTGCGGGGAGCCGGCACGGGTCGTACCGGACTGGGGAGGCGCACCGGAGGTCGGATGCGTGGAGCCGGCACAGGAAGCACCTGGCTAGGCGCACGCACTGGAGATCGGGTGCGGGGAGCCGGCACGGGTCGCACCGGACTGGGGAGGCGCACCGGAGGTCGGATGCGTGGAGCCGGCACAGGAAGCACCTGGCTAGGCGCACGCACTGGAGGTCGGGTGCGGGGAGCCGGCACGGGTCGTACCGGACTGTGGAGGCGCACCGGAGTTCGGATGCGTGGAGCCGGCACTGGAAGCACCTGGCTGGGCGCACGCACCGGAGGTCGGGTGCGGGGAGTAGAGCAGTGGTCCGGACCCGGACTGGACATCGGTGAAGCGGACTGCTCTGGCATGGGAGGTACCGGACTGGGAAGGCGGACCGGAGGTCGGGTGCGTGGAGCCGGCACTGGAAGCACCTGGCTGGGCACACTCATTGGAGGTCGGATGCGGGGAGTAGAGTAGAGGTCCGGACCCAGACTGGGCACCGGTGGAGCGGACTGCTCTGGCATGGGGGTGGAGTAGACGACCGGACCCGGACAGGGCACCGGTGGAGCGGACTGCTCCGGCCATGGGAGTGGAGTAGACAACCGGACCCGGATTGGACCACTCCGCCATCTCCCTCTCGACCTCTTCCTCTATTTCCCTCAATTCCTCCAGAACTCCTCCATAATACTCCTCTAAATAATCCTCCTGCTCCTTGCTCTGAGCCCCCCATTGGTACCTCGGCCTCTCCATGCTCCACATGGGGGGTGGTATTGGCTCCTCCTGCCTGTAGCCAGACCACCCCCATAGCCCCCTCCAAAATTACCTTGGGGTTGTTGGCGGGCGTTTCCCCGTCTCGCGCGCCGCGCATAACGCGGCACCTCCTCTCTCTCCGTCTCTCCCCAGTTACGCTGCCTGGTCTGGTAGTGGTGGGTCGTTCTGTCACAAGTGGGTGCAAGGAGAGACCAAGACGCAGCGCAGGGATAGTAGTTCAACATTTTATTATTATACTATGTATATAATCAAAACGAATGACGAACTACAGGACACAAACAAACACTATAGACGAACGTCACGTTCACAAAACACATGAATGAACGGACGTAAAAAAAGGCACACTTACTTTCACCGTGACTGCGACATAATACGACAACGACCCACAACAGATTGAAGGACAGACAAACATATATAGGATCCCTAATTAGAGACAATGCTGTGCAGCTGCCTCTAATTAGGGATCCAACCCAAAACCCACACAGAAACAGAAAAGAAAGACACTGTCAGACTCTGACCATAGCTACATAGAGAAGCAAATAGGCTTCTCTGTGGCCAGAGCCTGACATATCCGCAGGGAGGCAAGGATCTGGCACTTCACTGCCAAAGAAATACTGGCATGTTGGACAAATATACTGCATTTCAAGTGTCATTACAGTCAAAAGACTTAATAAACCTGTAGAGACTGTTGGGAACTCTGTTTGTCCCCTCTGGACAATGGAGATTTATAATGTCCAATAAATCAACAGGAGCCATCTTGATGCTTGTGTGTCTTAGAGCATAGCAGAGCACTGAGAGCAGAGACTCATCTTCAGTCATTTT
Source organism: Thymallus thymallus (assembly GCA_023634145.1). Lineage (NCBI taxonomy): Eukaryota > Metazoa > Chordata > Actinopteri > Salmoniformes > Salmonidae > Thymallus > Thymallus thymallus. Next base: position 4,146,693 of record CM042399.1, on the reverse strand, counting down.
TGCATTTGGATAGATTTAGCCTTTTCTCCCACCTCCTTGTCCTCCGACTTGATTTATGATGTCCCTGCCTTGTCCCTACCTTGTCCATCTGTGTTGTCTCCAGCTGCCCTACCCATCTGCGTTGTCTCCAGCTCCCTTGTCCATCTGCGTTGTCTCCAGCTGCCTTGTCAATCTGCTTTGTCTCCAGCTGCCTTGTCCATCTGCGTTGTCTCCAGCTGCATTGACTCCCTGTAAGCACAACAGATAGCTAGATCAGAAGGAGGCTTATAGCCATTGTGTTAACATGAAGGAAGGCAGATCACTAAGAAACTAACATTGGAACAGTAAGTAGACAAATGCAGGAGGTGATTAATGAAACAGAGAAGACAGCCAACAGAAACCTTTGTTGGCTTGCACCTCTCAGTCATCAACCTGTACTTTGGTATTGTTCCCATATATTGAGACTACTCTGTAGTCTTGTGGTAAGAGTTTCTGTTTTGAAGACAAAATACAACCAATCATCATTATCAGTAGACAGTTTTGGTATGAAAATTATACAGTAGCTACCTTTCTTGTTGTTGAACTGTGGCCATCTCCTTTCTGTGGCCATCTCCTTTCTGTGGCCATCGTCTTTCTTGTTGTTGATCTGTGGCCATCTCCTTTCTGTGGCCATCTCCCTTCTGTGGCCATCTCCTTTCTTGTTGTTGATCTCTGGCCATCTCCTTTCTTGTTGTTGATCTGTGGCCATCTCCTTTCTTGTTGTTGATCTGTGGCCATCTCCTTTCTTGTTGTTGATCTGTGGCCATCTCCTTTCTTGTTGTTGATCTGTGGCCATCTCCTTTCTTGTTATTGATCTGTGGCCATCTCCTTTCTGTGGCCATCTCCTTTCTTGTTGTTAATCTGTGGCCATCTCCTTTCTTGTTATTGATCTGTGGCCATCTCCTTTCTTGTTGTTGATCTGTGGCCATCTCCTTTCTGTGGCCATCTCCAGAATAGGTATGAGGGAATTGAAAAGGAGATTGAAATAGCTAACCAAGATACCTAGAACAGTGTTTCCCCCAGGATGGTAGTATGCGTGGCCAATGGCACGGATATAGAGGCCCTCTTGGCCACAGAGACAATATTTAGTTCTCAGGTACTAACTTCAAAACTTGAAATATGAAATATCCTTATTCTTGTTACCATATTAGAACTGGGTGTATGCAAATCTACTGAGTGAGAAAGGGGAGTGCAGAAAGTTTACACTTTGTCAGAACATGTTATTGTTAAATCTCAGGTATCCTATGGAGAGGAGAAGGGCCACAGTCTGGTTTCAGTCAACAGATGAGGTAGGACAGCAGTGAGTTAGGGAGGAGTGAGGAATGTGGGCCGAGGTCAGGTCAGATGAAGTGAAGAAGAACAGTCCTATGACATACACACATAGGAGGAAGGGTCATGACTACCCCAATAAGAGGAACCGCTTAAGTTCCTGCCTAGCAACAGTGATGAATTGCCTGTCTAGATGTGCAAGGAGTTGACTTTGCCCAGTGGAGGGTATAAATATATGTACTTGTGGAAACATGTATTGTTTTATTCAGCTGCCAGTGAGTGAATAAACTTGGTTTGAGCGTCTGTTAGTTTTTTTACTAAGTTTATTTAGAACCTAAGACTGCAATTTTACATTTTGCAGTTTTAAAGTGAGTTTCCTGCTATTCTACACATTTTGCCATGGGGCTGAGAGAAAAACTGCAGTTTCAATGCAAATTTTGTTCAATTCTCCACATTGTTAAACTGGTGTCTGTTATATTATTCAAACTTAATCCTAATACAAAAGACAAACGCAGACCAAGCGCTCCTACACTCCCCCCAGCACCCCCCAGTCTGCCAGGACCAATCCAGCCAACAAGACGAGAAAGGTAGGCTCATATTTTCTCACATTAAACTTTTGACTGATTAGGTTGCTGACGGGACGAAGGATCTTCTCCTTATGGAGAAGATCACAGAAAGGTAAAAAAAAAACAAGGCTAAAGAAGAGGAGGAAGGGGAGGAAGAGGAGATTAAGGCTCTTAAAAAAGAGGTGAAACAGTAGCCCTATTAAAACCAACTATCACCAAGTTTACCATTGCATCCATTTCCCTTCACAAACTGTTCATGTGATGTCAGCATTACTCTCACTCTTGTTACAAAATATGCTTTTACCAGATTTATTGAAAATCTCATCTTTTCTTTCTCCTAGGAATCATATTTTATACAGTGCTTGTGAAATGGACAATCAAACACATCATATGAAAGAATCCAGCAGGTTGAGAGGTCCGAGACCGAGTCAAGACCAAAACCGGAGGGGGACGAGATGTTAGAGACCGAGTCAAGACCAAAACCGGAGGGGGACGAGAGGTTCGAGACCGAGTCAAGACCAAAACCGGAGGGGGACGAGAGGTCCGAGACCGAGTCAAGACCAAAACCGGAGGGGGACGAGAGGTCCGAGACTGAGTCAAGACCAAAACCGGAGGGGGACGAGAGGTACGAGACCGAGTCAAGACCGAAACCGGAGGGGGACGAGAGGTCAGAGACCGAGTCAAGACCGAGAGCAGAAAAATGTGAGTCCAATTTAAGACCACGACGGTAATTTTGTCAAATCGTCACCATAATAACATATAAAAATGTCCAGCATTTCTGTGTTCATATTTCAGAAGAACATATGGATTATTTAGAGCCTTCTACTCTTTCAGAGAAACATAGAGAAGCAAATAGGCTTCTCTATGGCCAGAGCCTGACAGTACCCCCCCCCCCAAGGCGCGGACTCCCGGACGCCAAAAAAAAAAAAAAACAAACACACAAAACAAGGGGGGGTTAATGGGAGGGAAGACTAGTCCATTGGGGGCGGCTCTGGCTCCGGCGAAGTGGACAGTTTTCTCCCATGCCCCTTCTTTATAACCGGGCCCGGACTGGGCGCCGGTGGGGTAAACGGCTCCGGCCATGGAGCTGGGCAATTAACCGGGCCCGGACTGGGAAAACAACCGGGCCAGGACTGGGCACCGGTGGGGCAAACGGCTCCGGCCATGGAGCGGGGCAAACAACCGGGCCTGGACTGGGCACCGGTGGGGCAACCGGCTCTGGCCATGGAGCGGGGAAAACAACCGGGCCTGGACTGGGCACCGGTGGGGCAAACGGCTCCGGCCATGGAGCGGGGATAACAACCGGTCCCGGACTGGGCACCGGTGAGGCCAACGGCTCCGGCCATGGAGCGGGGAAAACAACCGGGCCCGGACTGGGTCCCGGTGGGGTAAACGGCTCCGGCCATGGAGCGGGGAAAACAACCGGGCCCGGACTGGGCCCCGGTGGGGCAAACGGCTCCGGCCATGGAGCGGGGAAAACAACCGGGCCTGGACTGGGCACCGGTGGAGCGGACTGCTCTGGCACTGGGGCGGAGCAGACGGCTGGACCCGGAATGGGTACCGGTGGAGCGGACTGCTCTGGCACTGGGGCGGAGCAGACGGCTGGACCTGGAATGGGTACCGGTGGAGCGGACTGCTCTGGCACTGGAGCGGAGCAGACGGCTGGACCCGGAATGGGTACCGGTGGAGCGGACTGCTCTGGCACTGGAGTGGAGCAGACGGCTGGACCCGGATTGGGTACCGGTGGAGCGGACTGCTCTGGCACTGGAGCGGAGCAGACGGCTGGACCGGGATTGGGTACCGGTGGAGTGGACTGCTCTGGCACTGAGGCGGAGCAGACGGCTGGACCCGGAATGGGCACCGGTGGAGCGGACTGCTCTGGCACTGGGGCGGAGCAGACGGCTGGACCCGGAATGGGTACCGGTGGAGCGGACTGCTCTGGCACTGAGGCGGAGCAGACGGCTGGACCCGGATTGGGTACCGGTGGAGCGGACTGCTCTGGCACTGGGGCGGAGCAGACGGCTGAACCCGGAATGGGTACCGGTGGAGGTTCCGGGCGGCGGACCTTCGCTGGAGGTTCCGGGCGGCGGACCTTCGCTGGAGGTTCCGGGCGGCGGACCTTCGCTGGAGGTTCCGGGCGGCTGACCTTCGCTGGAGGTTCCGGGCGGCTGACCTTCGCTGGAGGTTCCGGGCGGCTGACCTTCGCTGGAGGTTCCGGGCGGCGGACCTTCGCTGGAGGTTCCGGGCGGCGGACCTTCGCTGGAGGTTCCGGGCGGCGGACCTTCGCTGGAGGTTCAGGGCGGCGGACCTTCGCTGGAGGTTCAGGGCGGCGGACCTTCGCTGGAGGTTCAGGGAGGGCGGCGGACCTTCGCTGGAGGTTCAGGGCGGCTGACCTTCGCTGGAGGTTCAGGGCTGGGGAGGCGCACCGGATGTCGGGTGCGTGGAGCTGGCACAGGAAGCACCTGGCTAGGCGCACACACTGGAGGTCGGGTGTGGGGAGCTGGCACGGGTCGTACCGGACTGGGGAGGCGCACCGGAGGTCGGATGCGTGGAGCCGGCACTGGAAGCACCTGGCTGGGCGCACGCACCGGAGGTCGGGTGCGGGGAGTAGAGCAGAGGTCCGGACCCGGACTGGACATCGGTGAAGCGGACTGCTCTGGCATGGGAGGTACCGGACTGGGAAGGCGGACCGGAGGTCGGAGGCGTGGAGCCGGCACTGGAAGCACCTGGCTGGGCACACTCATGGGAGGTCGGATGCGGGGAGTAGAGTAGAGCTCCGGACCCAGACAGGACACCGGTGGAGCGGACTGCTCTGCCATGGGGGTGGAGTAGACGACCGGACCCGGACTGGGGATGCTCACCTTGGGCACCCTTAACTCCAGCTCCCTCCTCTCGCTCTCACACTCCTCCATATTAAGCCAACATAGCTCCATTATCCTCTCATACTCCTCCCTCTTTCGGTATTCCCCCACGCACTTCGTTTCCGGCCTCGGCGAAGACCACCTGGAAAGTGGGACTGGTGCCTCTTCCTCCACACCAGACCACCCCCATAGCCCCTCCCCAAAATCACCTTGGGGTTGTTTGCAGCGTTTCTCCGTCTCGCTCCCCGTCTATTACGCGGGTCTCTCTCTCTCTCCGTCTCTCCCCAGTTACGCTGCTTGGTCTCGCAGTGGTGGGTCGTTCTGTCATGGAACGGTTGCAGAACAGACCAAGACGCAGTGCAGGGATAGTAGTTCGACATATAATGCCTCACCGGGGTGCCGTGCCGTCGGCAACATAGATCTGGAACTGTTGGGGTGCTAGGACCTAGTTTAACAATTATGCATCCATCCGTGAGTAACTCTGGTCTGTCAGCACTCATCCACTCAGGACCTATTTATTCATACAGGTCTGTATATACATACTCATGTACAGTTGTTATATTATATCACATGCAATATTGTAAGTAATTATTGGACGTAGGCATTCACTCAGGAATGCATATTAGTATCCTGCCAGTTGCACCTTTTCTCATTGCTTTTAGTATATCGAATGTGCAATAAGTGCAGTTGTCTGTAATTAAACCCTGCGCACTAAGGACTGTATTTTAAGGGAATTACTATTATTACCCCAAATGATATCATACACACATTTAGCTATTAAAGTATCTCTTCCTGTCATTTACCTGTACAGTTTGTGTAAACATGCAAGTATTCACTTATCTGTAAATATAACTGTATACCTAACTGTACAGCTAATTTAACCATGCAAAATGTTCACTTACCTGTTCATTTACCCAGTCTGTCTATTAAGTAAACTATTATTACCCTCGCTCATATCATACGCATTTTTAGCTACTGAAGTATTTCTCTGCCATCGACCTGTATAGTATAGTTAACCATCCAACATCCACCAATGTATAGTGTACATATTCAGCCAACCACTCATACTATGCAATGTCCTCTTATAGCTTTTTTTTGCACTCCAGATATCTTGTATTTCTATACTTTTTCATACTACCGCCCTATGTATCATGTACCGTGTATCTGTCTTTTGTGTACTTTCGTTGTGGCATTTTGCACCTGCCCTGTGTTTTTTGTTGTAGCTGCTTGACAATGAAATTTCCCCCCCGGGGGATCAATAAAGTACCTATCTATCTATCTATCTATTGATATTTATTTATTTATACTATGTATAATCACAACCAATGGCGGACTACAGGACACCAACAAAGACGTCACGTTCACCATAACACACGAAATGAACGGACGTAAAAAAAAAGGCACACTTTCTTCACCGTGACTGCGACATAATACGACAACGACCCACACCCGAGTGAAGGACAGACTCAACATATATGGGATCCCTAATTAGAGACAATGCGTTGCAGCTGCCTCTAATTAGGGATCCAACCCAAACCCCACACAGAAACAGAAAAGAGCGACACTGTCAGACTCTGACCATAACTACATAGAGAAGCAAATAGGCTTCTCTATGGCCAGAGCCTGACATTTATAAAATAAAAAATATCTTTGTTAGAAATGAAAGGGCCTCCCGAGTGCCGCCGTGGTCTAATGTCTAATGTGTTGCAGCCGGCTGCGACCGGGAGACCCATGAGGCAACGCATGCTGCAGCAGGTGATATCAAAGAGGATGTTGTTGCTAATTTGTTAGCTTCTCCCTTTTCAAATTATCATCATCAGCTGTGTGTTTTATAGCAGCTTTTTAAAAAGAACTTACGTATGTGAAACGTTGTTGCATTTAAACTTCAGATCACCGGTTACTTTGTGTGCTAAACGTGAAATGTTTTTTGCAATGGGAAGTAATAGTTGTACATTTAGTTTGGGAAATGCTTAGACTAATGGTTGTGTTTGTGTGTTCTAATGAATGGGACCAACTGTCTTATTGTGTCACAGTAAATGGACTGCTTATCCATAAACATCATACTGTGTGTGACTGCTGTCTTTCCATCGGCCCTATGCAGTGGTGCAGTGGTGCCTGGAGAAGTGGGTTCTGTGTGAAAAATCTGATGTTTTCCTAAAGATTTTTTACTCTCAAAATCACACTTTTTAAAATAAATAAAGTCCACAACAATGATTAAACCACATGAGGAGAATTTTTGAGGTCTGGGAAAAATCGAAAACAATATATTTTTAGAGGGTGTAGTTGCCCTTAAATTCAATTGAGCAAAACAAACGCCCTCCCCACTGATACAAATCAGCGTTATATCATTCTGTCAAGTAAGCCTACATTGCTGTCAACATTTAACTGGGAAGGTTTTTTGGGAAAACCTTTAGAAATGTTAATGAAAACGTGCTTGATGACTGAATTGTGCATCGCAAATAGCCTACTACCCAAGACTAAGGACAAAACTTTTTCAGTAGCTGGTACGTCTTTCCTACCGGCTACTGATGTCAATCTTATGTGAGCTGCTCCATGTGACAACCAGTTGAGAGCTGAGTGCTCTTGCTGCCTGCAGATGATATTAAGCTGAAACTAGGCTATGTGTGCGGCTCGCATATGAATATTTTTCACGTACTTTGCGATTGTGTAGGCTACTGTACATGAATTCTCTCTTGTACTACATAATACTACATAATAATCTCATATCCCTCCACTGATAAGAAAGAATGGATTAAGAAGTGAGTATAGGGCGTATACCTCCGTATACAAGAAGACTGTTACAATTTCCCCCCGTCTCCCCTACCAGCGAGTCAAGGACATTCTGACAAAGTTTGAGGATGTTTTTCTATGAAAGTAAAGGACAGTAATGTAACGACTAAGGTAGTAATCCCAGGTTTGAACAGGCAATAAGATATTAATGTTTCAAGAAAGGAGTGTATATATTTGTCTGTATAAAGTATTTTATGCAATGACTGACTGGAAGCTGATTATTGTCCCTTTTTTATCTTTTTTTTTTTACATATTTGGACAGATGGATATGTAATCTTCACTTCAACACTATTGACAGATAAAGGTTAAACAATTTAACAAATCACAAAAAATAAAAAAAACTTTGAGGTCAGGAAGGAAGTAGCCTCTGCTCTCAAAAAATAATATCAAGACACAACTGACGTTACCCAGGTGTTGTCTGGCAAAAGTCAGTTGTGTCTTGATAATTTTTTTTGAGAGCAGAGGCTTCTTCCTTCCTGACCTCCCATGTAGGCCAAGTTTCTGCAGTCTCTTTCTGACAGTGTACCCATGCACTTTGACATTGATTGTGGCAAGAGAGGCCTGTAGATCCCTTGATGTTACCCTTGGGTTCTTAGAGACTTCTATGAGCATCTTTCTGTCAGCTCTTGGGCTGACTTTGGTGGGACGACCTGTCCTATGTAGTTTGCCAGTGGTCTGGAATGTTCGTCGGACAGTGGAATGATGTACTTCGAATTGCTTTAAATGGATTTGTAACCCCTCCAAAACTTATGGGCATCAATAATCTTTCTTCTGAAGGCCTCGGTAGGTCTTTTGATCTTTGAATTATGTTTTACCACACACCCATATGGTTAAGACCAAACCAGACCAATGTTCTTATCTTTATGGAAGGCCCTCCTAAGTTTCTCTCTAAGGTTTTCTAATCATTTGCACTTGTTTTGGTATCTAATTCTAATTGTATCCATTTTATGTGATGGTAAAGGTAGGGGTGTACTAACTTTTTCCCCATAAGGAAAAGGCATTTTTGTTTATTTTAATTGCATAACATTTTAAACGGGGTTTTTTTGCGTGATTTTTTAAATTGTTTAACCTTTATCTGTCAATAGTGTTGAAGTGAAGATTACATATCCATCTGTCCAAATATGTAAAAAAAAAGAAAACACAACTTTCCAGGGTGTGTACTTACTTTTTCACATGACTGTATACAGTGCATTCGGAAAGTATTCAGACCCCTTGACTTTTTCAACATTTTGTTACATGACAGCCTTATTCTAAAATGTATTAAATAATGTTTTTTCCTTCTCATCAATCTACACACAATACTCCATAATGACAAAGCAAAAATAGTTTTTTAGAAATGTTTGCAGATTTAACAGGAATTCATTATTTACATAAGTATTCAGACCCTTTGCTATGAGACTCTAAATTGAGCTCAGGTGAATCCTGTTTCCATTGATCATCCTTGAGATGTTTCTACAACTTGATTGGAGTCCACCTGTGGTAAATTCAATTGATTGGACATGATTTGGAAAGGCACACACTTGTCTATATAAGGTCCCACAGTTGACCGTGCATGTCAGAGTAAAAACCAAGCCATGAGGTCGAAGGAATTGTCCGTAGAGTTTCGAGACAGGATTGTGTCGAGGCACAAATCTGGGGAAGGGTACCAAAACATTTCTGCAGCATTGAAGGTCCCCAAGAACATCCTCCATCATTCTTAAATGGAAAAAGTCTGAACCACCAAGACTCTTCCAAGAGCTGGAAGAAGTCAGCATACCTTCGGCCCGGATGTTTGTCCGCCACTGTCTTCTTAACTCCCCCCCCCCATTTTATCCTCCCTTTCCCCATCTCTCAGCCCCCTCTGCTGTCGGTCTTCTGTTTCCCCGCCCCCTCTGTATACATCCCACCTTTCATGTGTCTAGGATTAAACCTCTGTCATCCGGCATACACGGTGAGGCGCCTCCTGAGTGTTCGACCTCGGGGCAGGGGATTTCAGTACCTGGTTGACTGGGAGGGTTATGGCCCAGAGGAGTGGTGCTGGGTCCTCGCTAGGAACATCCTGGACCCTGGACCCCCATCCAGCCCTCATCGCTTTTTATACCTGCGTTTTCTGTTGGTCTGTTGCCAGTTCGTCTTGTTTTGTCAGGTCGTGTTTCCTGTTTTACCCTGCTCTCTAGTTTTTGGTTTCTATCCTTTCTGGTTTTGACCTTTCTGCCTGCCTTCCTGTACCTAGAAATGACTAAATACATATAGGTTGTTACAAAGGCTTGCAGGTTTGAAGTCAAGATTGAGTGAGCGAGTGGTTTAAAATAGTAGCCGTACCCTGTGGATGTGCTGTCAGCTCTAGTATCTGTGTGCATGTGTTAAACTTGATGGATGGATGGATGGATGGATGGATGGATGGATGGATGGATGGATGGATGGATGGATGGATGGATGGATGGATGGATGGATGGATGGATGGAAGGATGGATGGATACTCTCCAAGGAAGAGCTTATGACTGAGTTTGACCTTTAACATTTCAATGGGACTTACTGCTATTAGAGTGGTGGTCTCTTACCATAACCTGCTGCGGTTTGAGTGGAGCGTGGCGTCGGATCCGCTTTGGCGTTGAGCAATAGCTCTCCAAATGCTCTTCCCTTGCAACCGAGTCCCAGTCCCTCTGAGGTGAGGACCATTCCCTCGGGAGGACCGAAGCCCGTTTGGTGCTGCATGAAGAAAAAAGGCTTTGGATACAACCGTGGAACATTACGCTGTTTTAAAGAGTTCCATACACACCTAATTCTCAACCTGTTTTACGTAATACTGTTCTACAGCTCATTATCTATTCCTTTGTGTTTCCTTTACATAATCCGTTTTAGGGCTCTAATCAACCAGATTCGCTTTAGCCGACACCGGCATAGCGGTTGTTTTGGCGGTGTCAGAGGTGGAACTGTGTTAGAGCTGTCCAATCCACAAGCAGTTCCCGGCATTATACCTAAAGCCATTGCCATTGGCTGCACAGTGTCGCATTAAGAGAAATCCCATGCAGCCTTGTTTACGAATTCAAACACTGGAATGTGAGATCTACACCTCGATTAGGCTGATAGAAATCCTCATTGTTTAGTTGAATGATTTCCCATTTCAGTGTCTTATTTATATATAGCCTACACTTTCTCGTTCTGAACTACTGACGCGAGTGGGACAGATGTGGCTTTGTGACAATGACCAAGAGCAGCTGCTCATCGGTTTGACAGCTCCAATGCAGTTACATCTCCGGCACCACCAGAACATCAGTTTTGCGGGTGTCGGTTACCGCCGGTTAACGCTTGATCTGACTGAATCTAGGCCTTAGTGTTATTTCAAATTCGGAAAACTATAGCTGCGATAATGATTGTTATAGCTACAAGGCAAATATTATTGGAGGCACTGCCATCTTGTTGGATGAAAAAGAAACACAAAAGCAGTCTGTGAAATTAGCCTTGGTGGAAGGGTTAAGGTAATTAGGTGAGAGGTCTTATGGGTAGTATGAAGTCTGGTCATACTGCTGAAGTTTCAGCATGGGATTCTTAATTTTCCTGTATAATACATTTCCCTGTACACATTTTGTTCTGAGTATTGAACATTGAGTTGTAACACTGGTGTCAGCAGTGGGATGCAGTGATCATGTGGTGCTTCTCTGACAGAAAGAGGACGGACACTATCTTTACAGCGGGACAAGGCAGAAGGACACTATCTTAACAGCGGGACATGGCAGAAGGACACTATCTTAACAGCGGGACAAGGCAGAAGGACACTATCTTAACAGCGGGACATGTCAGAAGGACACTATCTTAACAGCGGGACAAGGCAGAAGGACACTATCTTAACAGCGGGACATGGCAGAAGGACACTATCTTAACAGCGGGACATGGCAGAAGGACACTATCTTAACAGCGGGACAAGGCAGAAGGACACTATCTTAACAGCGGGACAAGGCAGAAGGACACTATCTTAACAGCGGGACAAGGCAGAAGGACACTATCTTAACAGCGGGACAAGGCAGGTAGCACAAAGGTAACCTTACCGCACACAAACTCTAGGTGGGACAGAAGTTCGGATCCACAGTGTGTTCTAGACTCTGCCGGGTCCGGTAGAGCTGCAAGGCACAGGATGAAGTACAGCACACAGACACTCCGCCAACATAGCGCCTGAGAAAAAATACACCTCAATAATCAATATTTAGCACCACTCATACTATGTCTTGTCCATTCATTTGTTTGGCGTCCACCTAAATATTTACCCAAAGTTAGACAGACACAATTTGACCTAAGTAATTAAAGTAGCCTGTGTGCACATGAGCACATTAGCTATTACAAACTAATGCAAGCAGTCAGAAATAATTCCCAAGCCAAGAGCACAGAGAGGTAACCCAGCATTACAGCAGATTATAGATGATAGCAGCCTAATGTAGATGAGATATGGATTCATAATGGTGACAAGAAGCTCCTACCCAGCTAACAATTCTAGGGAGAGATAACATTTTTGTAATGTTACAATTAATGTTCCCCAGATGTTTGTGTCCAGTTTTCCGTTAGTTAGGGGAACATTCCATGCATGTTAGCAAGAAACCTCCTTAAAACCTATATAGCATGTTTTGGCGTTAGAGTTAGGAGAACATTCCCTAAATGTCAAACAGAAATTACCCAGAACGTGGTTGTCATGTTCTAGACACGTTTCTATGTAAAGTTGCCAGAAGATTCCTGTGGACAGTTCTCAGGGTTAGGACAATATTCCATCAACGTCCCACCAAACTCATACAGATATTAATGTTATCGCCGAGCCCATCAAGGCCCTGATTGGTGAACCACAGATCCATTCAGAGCTCTTTGTCTGTTGGCAAGGTTAGGGGCACACACAGTGGTTTTAACATAGTGTTTTTAACATACATATTTGACATAAATGATTACATTATGTATATTTATGCAGTAATTATTATTCATCCTTTTCTCACCTGGGATTGGAACTCAAATCAGTTATCAGTTAATCTGACTATTCTCTTGCTATTGGTTTGATTTACTTTTTTCAGCAATTTTAGGGCTTTAAATCAATCAAATGAATGATGAGAGAATATGCCATCATTGGTGGCATAGCAGGGCGATCGGAATGCCGTGAACCAAGACGTTGTGATTTCAAATCCCTGGGGAGCACATGTTGAATAATAATTACTGAATAAATCAACATACACAATGTAATCAGGTATGTCAAATATGTAAGTTAAAAACACTATGTTGAAAGCATTGTTTGTGGGAATGTCCCTAACCTTGCCAATAAACAAAGAGCTGTGAATGGATCAATGTTTCACCAATCAGATCCTTGATGGGCTCGGCCACTGCAACAAGGGTTGATGTGTAATGACGAAACAATATTGGTTTTCGGGGGACCATCAGGCAACGTCCTGATGACTGACACACAGGAATGTTCTTGCAACGTTCCCACGAAACATGTCTAGAACATGAATATCTTATATTTAAGGAAAAACCAAGAATCAGCAGACACTCAGCCCTCCATGGAATGAGTTTTAAACCCCTGGCCTTGTGTCTGCTAGTTTTGGAGGTTTTCCTTTCATTCAGACCTAGACAACCGTGGGGGGGGGGGGGGGGGGGGAGTTCCTTAATAATCAGAGACCTTCATTTATCAATCAAGGACAAGGGAGGAGAACCTGCAGACACTCAGCCCTCCGTGGAATGAGTTTAACACGTGATGTACAGTAGGTTTTAAACGCTATGCAGTGAGAATAACATATTTCAATTCCTGCACAGCCACATAACTGCACATAAGAGCATGAATGTATATGATACTGTTGTTGGTAAACAAAAAAATATGTTTTTCAATATCTGTAAAGAAAATACGTCGGCCCCGAGGGACCAAAAGCTTAATGCAAATTCTACAATGGAGAATCTCCAAAAAGCAATCCACCTCAGTGTATACCCTGAAACGAGAAAAAATGCTACAGTGGCAAGAAAAAGTATGTGAACCCTTTGGAATTACCTGGATTTCTGCATAAATAGGTCATAAAATGTGATCTGATCTTCATATAAGTCACAGAAATAGACAAACAGTGTGCTTAAAGTAATAACCAGGGTTGACGAGTAACGGATTACATGTATGATGACACAGCAAATGTGTTTGATGGATCGCGGGAAAAGAGCAGGAATAGGCTTCTGTAGGCTACAGTCCAAGTTATGTCTTCCAATGGTGCGACTGCTGTCGGCAACCAAAGATTATCCAACTTGAATAAACGCTTCGGGGTAAGGATGACAGCAGTGTTTTCTACAGCGATTCGGATATCACTTATTATTGATATCTACATAGTGCATTGATGTGAATCACACTGCTGCTCTCTCGTTTAGTTATTTGCGCCTTATGGATTGTGGTTGTTGTGGATGGCGGTTCACAAATATAAATGTGTATTTGAACCCGATAATGGTTGAATTCAAGAAGTTTAAGCTGCCTATCAATCATTGTTTTTGAAACCAGTGGACAGCCAGTGAAAAATGTGCTCTTGCAACAGCAGCATAGTACGGATCCCAGCCTATCGAATAAAAGTGGGGCTTTTATTGATCAAACGTTTGATAGACTTAAAGGGGCAATCTGTAGTTGCTACATCCATTTTTGTTGTTATAAATTATATATACAGCACCAGTCAAAAGTTTGGACAGACCTACTCATTCAAGGGTTTTTCTTTATTTTTACTATTTTCTACATTGTAGAATAATAGTGACGACATCAAAACTATGAAATAACACATATGGAATCATGTAGTAACCAAAAAAAGTTTTAAACAAATCATAATATATTTTAGATTCTTCATAGTAGCCACCCTTTGCCTTGATGACACCTTTACACACTCTTGGCAAAGCATGCCATTCCATGAGCGCAGCATTTATTTTTCAGCTTGAATCAATGAGTCCAATCAGTCCTCCATGACAACAACATCATAAACTACAGAGTAGGGCTGAATAATAAGTCCTTAGTTTTGGGGTCATGCTCAGGTAAAACACTGGCTAATCTATACTTCCATATTTCCAAGTCCTATTCTTGAAGATCAAGGGGTATAACATTTATTGGATTGACTGGAATTCTGATAGACTTTGGTTTTTAATGTAAAGATATAATTTATTGTTATTATTTGACCCTTCTGGTCATCTATAAATGTTTGAACATCTTGGAGAAAGATCTGGCCTTAATTGCCATTAATTTTGATAATCTACACCCAGCACAGCCAGAAGAGGACTGGCCACCCCTCAAAGCCTGGTTCCTCTCTAGGTTTCTTCCTAGGTTTTTGCCTTTCTAGGGAGTTTTTCCTAGCCACCGTGCTTCTCCATCTGCATTGCTTGCTGTTTGGGGTTTTAGGCTGGGTTTCTGTATAGCACTTTGTGCCATCGGCTGATGTAAAAAGGGCTTTATAAATACATTTGATTGATTGAAATTTGATTTAATGTAATCGTATTATTATATGTAGTAGAAAGCGATGGGTTAGAAGAAGCCAACATAACCAACCCATGAAGTAACATGTAACATCCATATATGACCAGCTATGTAAACTTTAACATTGATTTATCCTGCAATAGATGTTGTTCAATTGGTAACATACATGTTAGTCTTCTTCTAATGACTCTTAAGGGGAAAGTCATCTAAAAGTAACTGAATGTAATCTGATTACGTTACTGAGTTTGGGTAATCAAAGAACTATGTTTCTGATTACAATTTTGGACAGGTAACTGTAACGAATTACATTTAAAAAGTAACCTACCCAACACAAATTATTGTATTTTTCTTGTCTATATTGAATACATAATTTAAACATTCACAGTGTAGGTTGTAAAATGTAACCCCTAGGCTAATGACTAAAAGCTAATTGGAGTCAGGAGTCAGTTAACCTGGAGTCCAGTCAATGAGACAAGATTGGAGATGTTGGTTAGAGCTGCCCTGCCCTATAAAAAACACTCACAAAATGTGAGTTTCCTATTCACAAGAAGCATTGCCTAATGTGAACCATGCCTCGAACAAAGTATCTCTAAAAGCCTTGATGTTCATCAGTCCACGGTAAGACAAATTGTCTATAAATGGAGAAAGTTCAGCACTGTTGCTACTCTCCCTAGGAGTGGCCGTCCTGCAAAAAGCACAACGCAGAATGCTCGATGAGGTTAAGAAGAACCCTAGAGTGTCAGCTAAAGACTTACAGAAATCTCTGGAACATGCTAACATCTCTGTTGACGAGTCTATGATACGTAAAACACTAAACAAGAATGGTGTTCATGGGAGGACACCACGGAAGAAGAATCCACTGCTGTCCAAAAAACACATTGCTGCACATCTGTCCGCCAAATGAAAAGAAAAAAACACATAACTGTCCGCCAAATGAAGCTCAACAGAAGTTGGGTGATGCAACAGGACAACGACCCAAAACACAGAAGTAAATCAACAACAGAGTCCTGACCTCAACCCGATTGAGATGCTGTGGCATGACCTCGAGAGAGCGGTTCACACCAGACATCCCAAGAATATTGCTGAACTGAAACAGTTTTGTAAAGAGGAATGGTCCAAAATTCCTCCTGACCGTTGTGAAGGTCTGATCCGCAACTACAGAACTCTTTTGGTTGAGGTTATTAATGCCAAAGGAGGGTCAACCACTTTTTTTTCCACCCTGCAGTGTGTATGTCTACACAGTGTGTTCAATAAAGACATGAAAACATATAATTGTTTGTGTTATTAGTTTAAGCAGACAGTGTTTGTCTATTGTTGTGACTTAGATGAAGATCAGATCAAATGTTATGCAGAAATCCAATTATTTCCAAAGGGTTCACATACTTTTTCTTGCCGCTCTATATGAAGGATTTAACATTTTCCTGTTCTCTTTGAGAGGAGATTTGAGAATTGTTTAATTCTAAAGACTTAAAAAAGCAACTCTACAAAAGAATTACAGTGGCGATTTTAGCATGTAAATCTTGGTGGTGCAAAAAATATATATACTGTATATGTGGGATGCATGCCAGCAAAGCCACTACACAACAACACTAAACAATGCATTAATGTCACTATAACGGTGACAAACGGTGTCTACAAACTGTTAGGGCCGACATAAAACTGTCCCAACAGCAGAGTCCCAACAGCAGAGTCCCAACAGCAGTCCTAACACCTTACCACTGCTACACCTGGCTATCAGCGGAACCTTGTCTGGCAGCGAAACAGTTCATTCAGCCTCATTTACCGCCTTTTAAAAAAACATAGTTGATATGGCTGACTTGCTTAAACAAACGTGGTTTCTGCTGACAATTGAGACGTACAAACTAAGTGTGATTTCTGTGGAATGGAGAAGGAGACATTTTTCATTTGTTTTTTACCTGTATTTATAGTCAATTATAGTACATTTTTTTTGAACTTTGTTACAAAGAAAACAGGACAGGTTGTACAATTTAATGGTTTTGATAATATGATTTATTTCAGAAATTATGACACTGATAAAGATCGAGTATATTTAATTCAACTGCTAATAATATTAGGTACATTTCATATTCACAAATGCAAATGGTCTAATTCAAAATGAATTTAAACAATATGGCACCACTAACTAAAATGGAAATCAAAAAGGTAATTAAAACTTGTTGTATTATTAATTAATATGATTTGTTTGTATCTGACTTTCTCTTTTGTTTGTTGTTGATATTTGTTTGTAAAAATTATAATAATTTTCTTAATAGAATAAAATAAAATAAAAATTGTGATGTTACATATGATACCCGAGCTCCGAGGCATGTGTCGAAATTGGTAAGCAGCTAAATTCTAATCAGTGCACCGATGCGCGTAAGTCATCAATTACGTCGCGAAGCTTCGCTTGATTACGTGATTTTTCAAACCGTATGTTTCAAATTTCGAGATCTCACTGATTCCGCTGCTTTCTTCGTTTCCAAGCTGCTTTCAAACACCATGTCCAATCAACCACTGATCTGCATGGGTTGTGTAAGAAAAACCAAAATGGCGGCACTTACAGTACAGCAAAAAGGGAATGTTCGTGACATTCCACTCTCACCCATCTCTTTGACATCAGAGATAATAAATGAAAGTGCCAATGGAAATGAGGCTTTAGTCACTAGGTAGGAGAAACCACAACATAATATTTGTAGTGTGTGACAGGGCAAAAGCACAGAAGGTTCTGTATAGGAACATACTATAGGAAGCATTGGTTGGCCATCAATATACACAAACACAACCTTCTCTGATTTGGACACATTTGTTTGTTTGTCTGTCTGATGTGTTTTCACCTGCCAATCTAGTCTTATTTACAGCTTCATTGTCACTAGTTTGAGGGGATGTATGATAACAGCGTGTATACAGTCGTAAGAAAGAGTTTGGTCACCCCTCTGAGGCTGCATAATAATTTACTCTGTCGTCACAGAAAATGATCACAGTGGCATGCCATTCATTTTCTAATAAAAGCTGAGTACTGGGGTATTGTCCAGACAAAGATTTTTAGTGTAGCAATATTACGTTTTATGAAATTAAATCAGATGTGAAAAATAGGCTATGCAAAAATGTGGGCACCCTTGTCATTCTGTTGATTTGAATACCTGTAACTACTTAGCACTGATTAATTGGAACACACAATTGGTTTGGTGAGCTCATCTGTCACGAGTGGGTGTAGGGAGAGACCAAGGAGCAGTGCAGCGATAGTTCAACATAGTTTTATTTAACTCAAAACTCAGTGGTACGAACTACACAACCAAAACAACGAAGCAATCACAAAAACGGAAACACACACTTACTTTTCCTGTGACAATGGCGATATCCTAAACATATATCCAAACCAATGACCCACACACAGGTGTGGGGTTGGGCAACTTAAATAGAATCCCCAATCAGAGACAACGTCTCGCAGCTGTCTCTAATTGGGGATTCAACACAAAATGCAAACACATAGATCTAGAAACCTAGATCTGTCAGGCTCTGACCATGGCCAACTAGGTGAGCAAAAGGCCTCCCTATGGCCAGAGCCTGACATCATTAAGCCTTGAACTTCATAGACAAGTGCATCCAATCATGAGAAAAGGTATTTAAGGTGGCCAATTGCAAGTTGTTGTTCTCTTTGACTCTCCTCTGAAGAGTGGCAACATGGGGGCCTCAAAACAACTCTCAAATGACCTGAACATTATGGTTTAGGGGAAGGCTACAAAAAGCTCTCGCAGAGATGTAAGCTGTCAGTGTCCACTGTGAGGAACATGGTGAGGAAATGGAAGACCACAGGCACAGTTCTTGTTAAGGCCAGAAGTGGCAGGCCAAGTAAAATATCGGAGAGGCAAAGGCGAAGGATGGTGAGAACGGTCAAAAACAGCCCACAGACCACCTCCAAAGACCAACAACATAATCTTGCTGCAGATGGTGTCACTGTGCATCGTTCAACAATTCAGCACACTTTGCACAAGGAGAAGCTGTACGGGAGAGTGATGCGGAAGAAGCCTTTTCTGCACACACGCCACAAACGCACATTTGGACAAGCCAGCTTCATTTTGGAATAAGGTGCTGTGGACTGATGAAACAAAGATTGAGTTATTTGGTCATAACAAGGGGCGTTATGCATGGCGGCAAAAGAACACAGCGTTCCAAGAAAAACACTTGCTACCCACAGTAAAATTTGGTGGGGGTTCCATCATGCTGTGGGGGTGTGTGGCCAGTGCTGGTACTGGGAATCTTGATAAAGTTGAGGGTCGCATGGATTCCACTCAATATCAGCAGATTCTTGGGAATAATGTTGAAGAATCAGTCACAAAGTTGAAATTACGCCGGGGCTGGATGTTTCAACAAGACAACGACCCAAAACACTGCTCAAAATCTACCCGGGCATTTATGCAGAGGAACAAGTACAATGTTCTGGAATGGCCATCCCAGTCCCCAGACCTGAATATCATTGAGAATCTGTGGGATGATTTGAAGCGGGCTGTCCTGAACTGGAGATGTTTTGTAAGGAGGAATGGTCCAAAATACCTTCAATCTGAATCCAGACACTCATTAGAGGCTATAGGAAGCGTCTAGAGGCTGTTATTTTAGCAAAAGGAGGCTCTACTAAATATTGATGTGATTTTTCTGTTGGGGTGCCCAAATTTATGCACCTGTCTAATTTAGTTTTGATGCATATTGTACAATTTTCTGTTAATCCAATAAACCTAATTTCACTACTGAAATATTAGTGTCCATCAGTTATTTGATAGATCAATATTAAATTGCTGATCCAAACACCCAATTATTTATAAATGGAAATCATGGAAATTGTCAGGGGTGCCCAAACTTTTTCATACGACTGTATCTGGCTCAATCTTGATCTCCGCTGGAGGCTCAGTGCAGGGAACCGTCGCTGGAGCCTCCGTGCAATGGACCATCGCTGGAGGCTCTAGGCTGTGGGCCGCACTGGAGGACGGGTGCGTGGAGCAGGCTAGGAACTGGCGCTGGAGTTCGACTGTTCCTGTCGTCCCGTCTCCACCGCCAATCCCCATCCTGTGAGGGTTCCTCCGGGAACCCCCACGAGTGAGGGAACAGAAGCACATCGTCGTCGTCTTCCTCCGACTCCTCTCTGTACTCCTGCTCCCATGGCTGTAGGGCTCCTCCTGGAACCCCCACGAGTGCAGTGGTCGGGGCTCTTCTCCCTCGATCCCCGACCACCCCCATAGCCCCCCCCCAAAAAACAATTTGCTCCGGACACCAGCCCTCCTCCACCGCACAAGAATGGGAGTATTCCCCCTCGGTAATCTTCCCCATGCCGAGGAGGATATCTCCCAATGTCAATCCCCGTTGCGTCCCTGGTTGGTGGATCATTCTGTCATGGTGCGTATTCATGGGACGGAGCGTTCGTGGAGTGTCATCCTCTTTATTTAAACTTATAACACTCATTCCCCCCCAAAAAAGGAGAATATAACACAAAGTGACTTACTTGCAGCACACATGGTCTTCCAAACAAACAATGATCCACACACAGGTGGATGTGTGGAGAGCCTAAATACAATCCCCAATCAGAGACAACCCTGTACAGCTGTCTCTGATTGAGGATCATTAAACTCCCCTTAGTCAGGGTGTGAGGGCTTGATTGTGGTCCTTCCACTCCACCTGGTGGGAGTCAGAGGCCTAACCACAATCAAACCCTCACACTAGGCTGATGCCCTACACAGCTGATTCAAATAATCAAAGCTTGATAACCCTGGTCTATGCTGCTGCCCTACACAGCTGATTCAAATAATCAAAGCTTGATAACCCTGGTCTATGCTGCCAGTCCATGGGTTTGAATCTGGTCCACTGCTATTTCAGCTCGCCTCTATTTTTCCTCCTCTAAAGCTCTCCATCCAATAAACATACAAAGACTTTAATTATTTTATTTTTTTAATGGAACAGGTTAATGGTTTGTGGATGCTGAAGTTGACAAAAAACATGTTATGTTTTAACGTTTCTTTACTTATAACAGTTTGTGAGTTATATTCCATTATGTTCTAATCTAATGATGAACTGAAATTAAATGAATGGCCAGTTATCAGTGGATTAAAGGCTCTATTCAACCTGCATCGCGGAAGTTCAGCTTTAAAGCGTGATTAAAATGTAAAGGCAATTTTCTCGCTTCAGCGGAGACTGCATTCACAGTAAAGGCTGCATATGTCGGCTCAATCGTAAATTACCTTTACATATATATCGCAGAATCTGTAGCGCTTCAGCTTTACAGACGGAATAAAGCCCTTAGACTAGACCCGACTGTGCGCATCATTGTAGCTTTTTTCCATTTAGAGAACTTGCCACACATGGCCACTAGATGGGGATCTTTGACTTTTAAGTCCAGCACACACTAATGTATGGCTAGTTTTTAAACTTGGTCACTGAGTGTCACTTATCACTGATGTTTGGGACCAGAGTAGATGATGTACGCTATTATTGTGCCGCACTTCTTCCTCACTTCTTCCTCCCATTCTCCCAGTTAAGGGCTACAATAAGCTAGAAGTCATACGAAGCAAATAAATAAAAGCTCACCTTAGCAGTAGATTGGCTCAACCGTTATTATGAGTATGTTTGACCATCATTTTCTTCCATAAACAGTATTTTTTAAAAGTTGCATGAGTTGGGGGTGTACCCCCCTATTTCCTGACTAAACCACTTGTGAACGCAGTAAAGACAGAGCTGGGAAGTGAACAATGTGCACACTGACTGGAAAGCCTGGTGAGAGCTTTTATTTTTTATATAGTGGCAGTCTATGGGTTACCCATTATTTTATTTATACATTGTCCATCTATTAGTTTCTTTCCTATAAAATGTTAATATTTTATTTACTATACGTACATAGGTATACAGCAGGCTTGAGTTCAAATACTATTCCAAATCTTTCAAATGCTTTGAGCGTTTGCTTTAGCCTGTTCAGAGTACCAAATGGATGGGGTTTGCAATTTTAGGACTGTTCTGTTGGTCCATTAAGCCAGA
The DNA here is from genome assembly GCA_023634145.1 of Thymallus thymallus. Classification (NCBI taxonomy): domain Eukaryota; kingdom Metazoa; phylum Chordata; class Actinopteri; order Salmoniformes; family Salmonidae; genus Thymallus; species Thymallus thymallus. The sequence goes on along the minus strand of CM042399.1, from coordinate 4,124,746 downwards.
CAAGCTCAATCAAGCACAGATAAAGTATTTGAAATGATTCAAAATCATATTTGCACCCAGAACTGGTATACAGTAAAGTAAACAGAATTGTCATGTGTCATTCCAACGTACATGTCCTGAACGTTAAGAGATGTGCTTAGTGGATGTTGTCACGGGTTATGCAATATGAAGACACTAGGTCGAGGACCATGCATTGTTTATGTATAGTGGAACATAGCTTGCTTGGAATACTTGGTTCCAGTTTGATCCTGGTCACACACTATAGTAGATCTCTTCTCCAACCATTTGGGCTAGATTGAAAGTGGAATAGTGCTTCTTGGGAGTCGGCGGACATTGATCTTATACATATACAGTTGGAGGGACACAAGAAAAACATGCAGATGACAATCGTAAAACATTCTCATATAGTTGAGAACCAGTAAGCAGTGGGGTTTAGGCTTTCGACAGCTACTGCCTGTGGCTTACCACTGACCTAAATGTTAATGGAAGTAACCCTATCTGATTTAGCTGGCCCACAGATAACTTCCCAGAAAGTAGAGTGCCGTGTCTCAGAAATGATTCGGTTAGAGAGACGGATAATAACATGTTTCAGAAGTATTACTTTATTGTTGCGTTTGACGGGAGGATTCATGTTTAGTTTAGTTTATTAATATAGTAATTATGACTCTTTATCTTGAGAGAGAGAGAGAGAGAGAGGGAGAGAGAGAGGGAGAGAGAGAGAGAGAGAGAAAGAGAGAGAGAGAGAGGAAGAGAGAGAGAGAGAGAGAGAGAGAGAGAGAGAGGTGTGAGCCACCGTTCTCTCTAACATTGGTATTTGCCTGAGTAGAGGTGTAGTTGACCTACAGATCGAACCAACCATCAAAAACAATATTGAGGACAAGGTCAGAGAGGATATACCTACAGCTTGATTCTGATTGAGCAAAGAGACTGCACCTCTGAGAGTATGTACATAAGTCGGCCTGAACCATTTCAATTGTGTTCTACGTGTTTTGAGTTCAAGGATGCTCTACGCAGCATTTCCTGTTAGACTTAGCTTAGGCCTATGTTTGGAGAAATCTTTAACAGACATTTTTATTCACTATGCAAAGCACAGAAAAATGTATATGGTAAATACACTTTAAATGTAAGGTATATACCCGGAGAGGTGTAAAATTAGAACAAAAAACTGACAAATCACTACAACAGTATTGCACAGTCCGTGGAGGGTTAGATCGAGTCAATTGCGCATTCAGTTTATTTGTGCAACCTTTGGATAATTTTTGTCATATCAGATTTCTTCAGCGTCATCTCAATTGTTGCGTAAGAGGCACATTTCAAATACTTATGCATTTCACAATTTCCTGTCAATAAACATCATATGACAGGAAGAGAGGAGAAATCTGTGATCTACTTGGCAGGGTGCAGGTGCTATCAAACTAACCCAATTTCACTTTTACTTCCTGTGGTAACAGCACAACCACTGCGTTTGGAGACTTCCTCTTATCATCTTATTTGAGTAAATCTTTGCCATTTCAATAGTACATTATGACTAGGTTTTATTCAAACTAAGTTAGCTTGCTGCACATTAGTAGAAAAATAATGGTTGTAATTTACTACTAATACACAAAGAAGATAGATAGATAGATAGATAGATAGATAGATAGATAGATAGATAGATAGATAGATAGATAGATAGATAGATAGATAGATAGATAGATAGATAGATAGATAGATAGATAGATAGATAGACCATCTCAAATAATAAACCCAGGGCTTATTATTTGGAAAACAGCGTACCTTCCTGGTGGGTACAGTGTTGTCTACATAAACATTTATATAGTTCGTTGTGCAACAGACTGCACATCCCAGTCTGTTGTCTCAAAGAAGTCCTGTAGGGCCTCATTCGCCTCCGGGGTCCGTCTCCTAATGGTCCTAGTGGTCGCTGGCTGCTTCAAATACATCATATTAAATAATACAGATAGATACAATTAAGAAATACAACCTGAATTATTCTGGTGTGTCTCCTTTCTTAGTGTTTGTTTCGTAACATTACACAACCACAAGCTGCAGCATATGGAAAGCCCAAAATGTGTCAGGTTTGTTTAGATAAACTTTCAAACCTTACCAGTATCTTCCACTACTCAGGAGATGAGATAAAGAGAGAGAGAAGATTGCAAGTAGAGTTAACAACAAAACAGACAAATTTTCTTTGTGCTAATACTGTGGGGGAAGATGCCGCCTTACTGATTGGCCAACATTTTGCAAGCTCCGACCAAACTTTGCTGTTTATTTTGACTTACCTGAATTCCGGCTTCAACTTTGACTCATCAATTAAGGCGAACTGAGAACCGGCCATCTCTTCCCTCCATTCTACTGGCCAATGTACAGTCATTTGATAATAAGATAGATGACCTCCGATCGCGGATTTGCTGCCAACGGGACTCTCAAAACTTCAATATTCTCTACTTTTCTAAAACATGGCTCTGGGACACGATACCCCTCATGGCTATCGAACTCTATGGACTCTCCATTCACCGCGATGACAGGACAGTGTAGTCGGGGAAATCGAGGGATGAAGGAGTTTGCCTCTTCATCAACAACAACAACTGGTGTGCTGACTCGAGCGCGGTGGAAGTGTCGACCTATTATTCACCTGATGGTCAAATGCCGACCCTTTTACCTCCTGCTTTTCTGGTTGCCGCCGATTTTAATTCCACGTGTGTGTATGAGAATAGGACAAAGTATCTGACCAAGAACATGTTTTCACAAATGATATATTTTAAGTTAATTTCAAACAATGCAGGCTACATGCATCAACACAGCAAAATCAGAAGTGTTAAACTCGCTGTAGTGTTAATTTGAACACTTTTGTGGTGTCTACGTATATATGAATCCACTCTCAGAATAACTTTCACACTTTCAAAAGTGTTAAAATGTTAACATTTAGACCGTGTTTCTGTAATACTGGCTGTGTGAAATTCACAATACACTGGAATGAAATATTAAGGATTTCACTCTACACTGGAGTGAACTAATATAGCCATTTCACTCTACACTGGAGTGAACTAATTATTACTATTATTACTAATTATTATTTATATAAAATGCACTCACTGGATATAAATATAATGGAATGAAATATAATGAAATAGTGTATGCATGGTTTAAAGCTTTAGAATTTTCACCCAAGACTGTATTTGTTATTGACACAGACTTAGTTGTTGAATTATTTACTTTAAAAGGCCTGTGGCTTTCACCAAGTGAGTTCCTAGGCAAATGTTATCATTAAAACGAAACTCTATGACAATATACATTACATACTGTATATCGTAAGGCCTTACTTAGGAAACTCCTGCTTTACAGGCCACATCAGGCCTGCAAGTCACATTATGCTAGCTTGCAAAGTGAGTTGTAATTCCTATTGAAATCCAAACAGAGTTAGGATATCCAACATCCTTTTTTACGCACACGCAACCTGCGTTCAGAATGACTGTCAGGATAATGGAAACATTTAAACTGTGTTCAGAATGACTGTCAGGATAATGGAAACATTTCAACTGCGTTCAGAATGACTGTCAGGATAATGGAAACATTTAAACTGCGTTCAGAATGACTGTCAGGATAATGGAAAACATTTAAACTGTGTTCAGAATGACTGTCAGGATAATGGAAACATTTCAACTGCGTTCAGAATGACTGTCAGGATAATGGAAACATTTAACCTGCGTTCAGAATGACTGTCAGGATAATGGAAACATTTAACCTGCGTTCAGAATGACTGTCAGGATAATGGAAACATTTAAACTGCGTTCAGAATGACTGTCAGGATAATGGAAACATTTAAACAGGAACAACAACTTCAGTTATGATTGCAATAAATCTAACTAACTGATAGTTTAGAAAATCAACCTGCAGTAGAGCATGCTGGGAAATATGATAATGATGGGTGTGGTTTTGATGGGACTGTTTTACTCTCCACAGTGTAAAACAATAACTCTGGCTATTAACACCAACATTGGGGATTATTTTACACCACTGAGTGTTAATTTCACTCTTACAGAGTGAATTTAACTCCTGAATCAACACTGGCCAATTTGCTGTGTACAAGCTTCATGTTGATTGGTTCGAATGGGGTAAACTCCTTTGAATTGTTGAGTAGAAAATGCTATTACACCTGGAAAAACCCTCATTAACTTAATATTCATCAATTCAATTTGAATACTTGAGTCCATTCCAAAAACGTAAATTATTCCATTGGAATTGACCTAATCTCTTGGGGACAGAAGAAACGAGAATCTGTCAAGGCTCCCTTAAAATTATGTGATTACGAGCTGCAGTAGTTCCTGGTTTGGGGTTTTCGTCGTTGATTATTTGGACGAATCAGGATTACGCAAAGGCGGTGCTTAAACTGGTGAGGTTTATTTTCAAGCCTGTGTGAGGACGGTAAACGGTTTCCACTAGATTCCACAGCCACAAAGTGAAATTTATAATTTTATTTTTTATTTTTTTTATTTTATTTCACCTTTATTTAACCAGGTAGGCTAGTTGAGAACAAGTTCTCATTTACAACTGCGACCTGGCCAAGACAAAGCAAAGCAGTGCGACAAAACAACAACACAGAGTTACACAGTAAACAAAAGTACAGTCAATAACACAATAGAAGATCTATATACAGTGTTCAAATGTAGTGCAAAATGCAGTAAGGTTAGGAAGGTAGGACAATAAATAGGCCATAGTGGTGAGATAAATTACAGATTAGCATTAACACTGGAATGATGGATGTTAATGTAATGAGTAGGAGTGGCACAAAGAGGGCCTTCCTTCACAAGACTGGGAATTCGGTGCTTGAGGTCGAGAGGTGATAATGCTAGGACATTTAGGGCCAATTTCCGGGACTAAGATTAAGTTAAGTTCTGACCCTTTTTAAGTTAATTTCAAAACTCTGCTTGGTATCATATCCTGTAAATGACACAGAGATGTATACGTTGGACATCTGTTTCTTATGATGCATGACTCCAAGCACATCATAATGTCAGGTGAACCAAGAGGGTGTGCCCCCAGTTTAAATAAAGAGTTTCAAAGTCTACATTAGAGCAAACAATAACTGATAGCATTGTGAGGGAGTATGAAATATGAGACTCATATCAATCCACTGGATTATAAGATTCAAACCACAGTACTGAACAAGATGGGACACTACTCTCATAGGTGATGAAAATATCTTAACAAAATAAGTGATCACTGTAGATAATCTTCAAAAGCAGTTGAAGGTCAGATGTTTACATGTTATTGCTTCCAATTAATTGTATTTCTTTAAAAAATAATCATCTAAAAACGATTTATCCACTTCCAGACAAAGAGAGCTAGGATGGAGGGAGAGAAGCATCAGAGAAGAAGCCGGAGCTTTTCCTTTTTTCGATCCAAGGGTGAGCATCCCCGTCATCCCTTGCCTTGACAAAGGATATTAAGGGTTCATTATTTGGGATTAACAAATGAATGAGGTCATTTATTTGGAATTGGCACAGAAGAAATACATCTGCCGTGACCTAGTGCCATGGACAACACAGTAAAATGGTTATTCCCCAAGCCAAATTGATACATATGAACAGTCAGCATTGCTGCCCATTTTTCTAAACTTTTGATTAAACATTCCTTCAGTTCACATACAATACATCACAGAAGTGTGGTGTAATCTTGATGCTTAATCTCAATCCAAGGTAAACGGTCAACAGATGGTGAGGAGGCTGGATTTAGGCGGACGTCCTACTCTTCGGTGCGCGGGGCCTCAAGAAAGGGTGAGAGGCTCTCATCTAAACATCTACTATCTCTCTCTCTGTCTGAAACTGAATAGTGTTATACCAACCATGCGAGTGAAGGATGAATTGACAAATAGTCCTAATTTCTTCTTCTTCTAGAAAGCATTCCAGAGGAGAGGGAGGAGGTTGATGCGTGTGTGATAGGCGCTTCAGGAGGACCCACCCGTCTGGTCCAGCTGAGGCCGGTGGCAGACCGGTTAAAAGGTAAACAAACAAAACGATTCATCGCTCGACCTCATGGATGCTGCGATCCATCACTTTACAGTGCATTCGGAAAGTATTCAGACCCCTTGACTTTCCACATTATGTTACAGCCTTATTCTTTGTTCCATATCTACACACAATATCACATTATGACAAAGCTAAAACTGTTTTTTAGAGATGTGTGCAATAAAACAAACAAAAATACCTTATTTACATAAGTATTCTGACCCTTTGCTATGAGACTATATTGAGCTCTGATGCTTCCTGTTTCCATTGATCATCCTTGAGATGTTTCTACATCTTGATTGGAGTCTGTATGTCATAAATTCAAATGATCTGACATGATTTGGAAAGGCACACACCTGTCTATATAAGGTCCCACAGTTGACAGTGCATGTCAGAGCAAAAACCAAGCCACGAGGTCGAAGGAGACAGGATTGTGTTGAGGCACAGCTCTGGGGAAGGGTACGTTCTGCAGCATTGAAGATCCCCAAGAACACAGGGACCTCCATCATTCTTAAATGGAAGAAGTTTGGACCACCAAGACTCTTCATAGAGCTGCACGGCCAAACTGAGCAATCGGGGGAGAAGGGCCTTGGTCAGGGAAGTGACCAAGAACCTGATGGTCACTCTGTTGTGTGACATTGTGTTGTGTTGTGTGACAAAATTTTAGAGTGGCCTTTTATTGTCCCCAGCACAAGGTGCACATGTGTAATGATCATGCTGTTTAAATCAGCTCATTGACATGCTACACCTGCCAGGTAGATGTATTATCTTGGCTAAGGAGAAATGCTCACCAACAGGGATGTAGCCAAGTGTGTGTAGTGTTGGCCCCATGTTTCATGAGCTAAAATATAAGATCCCAGAAATGTTCCATATGCAACTTATTTCTTTCACATGTTGTGAATATGGAACATTTCTGGGATCTTTTAGCTCATGGGACCAACACTTTACATGTTGCGTTTATATCTTTGTCCAGTATTGTAATGGTTAATTAATAGTTTCATGTGCTGTCCTACATAACTGCACTGAAAACAAAAAAGGCTATCCCAGGAAGAAACGTTTTAAAGACTGATTTTATTAGGGATGAAATATGTTTTTGTCTGCTTACAATTATCATTCAGTGTAATTACGTGAATGATGAATAATTCGAATCTCAGGTAGTGTGCTCGATGATTGGTCGTTGGTAACCTCGTTGGGAGGAGCTTTAGTTTCACCGAAATCACCCGTAAAAGCTTTTTAAAAAGCAAGTGTAAGACAAACAGCTAAAATAATGACATCTTGGAGAACATCTCGATCTCAGGCTCGCCTGTCCTACGGCCTTTATATGTGATTATTGTTATCCTGACTCACAGTATGAAATTAGCTATAATTCTACAGTTATTATCAAAGTATCCGATGAAGCACATCCACGTGAGGGAAACTGTGACAATTGATCGAACCGTAGGCACGCGCGCACAGTACCGTTTTGGCGCGTGCGTCTCGCGTATTTTCCAGAGAAGCCGTCTCGTGATCAATGAGCCACAGCATGCGTTTAGTCTCCCTGTGCTACCGGGATGAACGGAGTCGATAAAACAAATCACCAATGGAGAAAGGTCAAACAGTCCAGGGAAATAAGATAACGTTGAGTGTTTGTGAGTCCTGTGAGAACTATGAGTGGAGAGGTGACGAGAAGGATTCGAAAAAGACATGGATTAAAAAACTTCAAGCAGAGATGGAGTGAGTAGAATACTTGAATTTATAGCCTAAGAAGTTATAAACATGTCCGCTTTGAGAACGACTGATTAATTGACTGTATCACAAAATGCCAACATTAGGCAAGTTTCCATTGCCCAGATTTATTCAACAAAAGCAATGTCGCAAAAAAGAATAATAATTGCGTCATGTGTAATGGAAACGGCAGATATAGGATACCTTTTCTTAAGATACACAACAATGTTGTATCCGTTAGACGGGTGGATTTTTCTTTTATCGAACTTTCTTTATTGCCAAAGATATTTATGGAAACCTTATTGCCGAATAATGTTGAAGGTACGCGGGGGTGGTGACGTAAACACGTAACTATGACGCGCCGCTCCACATGTAGACCTAATTCGAAATGCCTACTGCCTGTTAAATCTATTTTTCAACTATGAACGTTTTAATTTGCAGGATCTTTGTTCTGATATTCAAGAATGGCTGAATTGCTTTGACTTGCTTTTCTGGTTGGTTGGATGCAAGTTTCACCATCCAATTATTTCAGGTCTACAGGACTACAAGTTTTCGTTTTCAAAATTGCACAGACCGTGGCGATACCTTGATACATGTGAATGATTAGTATATGCCAGATATTAGTCAATTCTTGCATTCTATCCATTACGTTTTTTTGAGGACTACCTGAGACGAATAGGTGGGAGGGAATGCAGATCCATTTTTATTTTTTATCACCTAAAATGACATACCAAAATCTAACTGCCTGTAGCTCAGGACCTGAAGCAAGGAGATGCATATTCTTGATACCATTTGAAAGGAAACACTTTGCAGTTTGTGGAAATGTGAAATTAATGTAGGAGAATATAACACATTAGATCTGGTAAAAGATAATACAGACAAAACGTTTTCTATTCGTTTTTGTGGCATCCTCTTTGAAATGCCAGAGAAATGTCAGACGATGATGTAGGATTCTAATGTGATTTAGATGTTGTCCACTAGATGTCAGCAGTGTGTGTGCAAAGTTTCAGACTGATCCAATGAAGAATTACATCACTACACAATATTTTGTATGAAGTCTGCAAGGAGTTTTCACAAATTGGTCGAATTGGTTTTCAAATACATAACTATAGAGAACATACAAAAATGCTATGGTAATAAAAAATGAAAGTTTGCACACTCCCAGGAATGTCATACATGATGGATCATTAGCTTCCCTACAGAAAATACACTAACCTTCACACATCTAGATGGCTGGGCGGGGTGGGTGTGGAGCCAGAGGTCAAACTAAAACCCAGTTCCTACATTTGAATATAAAAATATATATTTTTCATACCAAAGCTACACTACGCCTCTCTGGGACCCTCAGGATGACAAATCAGAGCAAGATGACTGAATGTAAGTACATTATTTACCTTCAGAGGTGAATGTATCAAACAAGTTGCCTTGATAAGTGTTTTGTTGTTGTGCACTCTCCTCAAACAATAGCATGGTATTTTATAGCTGTACTAGCTACTGTAAATTGGACACTGCAGTTAGATTAACAATAATGTAAGCTTTCTACCCATATAAGACACGTCTATGTCCTGGGAAGTTGGCTGTTGTTTACAACACCATTCTAGTCACACATTGTATATTGAGCAGCAACCGTCCCATATAAGGGACACCTCATCCCATAGAGGTTAATGCACAATTTGCCTAAATGGGTAATGGAAACACTTCAACCACTTAATTTTTATTTGACACTAGATTTTCCGAATTGTATTAATTTTCGTTTTTTGCGAAACATTGATACTTTTTTGTAGGTGTGAAGTCATTACGTCCAGCAGTTTTTAATCAACACGATTGTTGAATGGAAACTAACCATAGGAGGCAATTGTCTAATCAATTTTCTATGTTAGCTTTTTAAATGTCTGGAAAAGTTAATGGAAACATAGCTAGTGATAATGCAACATTATAGCGGTTTCATTTACAGCCTATAAAAGCTGTGATGGAAACAGGACGTTTCTGTACAATTGTATAAATGCAGACAGATCATTTGTTTAAAATTAATTATGCGAGAAATGGCAGTGAAAACGCCTTTATGTGCAAATATTAATATAATATCGAAGTAAACTTGGAGTCATGCTGTTGGTCCTTTTGACGGTAGGAAGTGGAGATAAAATACACTACATGACCAAAAGTATGTTGATACCTGCTCGTCGAACATCTCATGAAAAAATCATGAACATTAATATGGATTTGGTCCCCCTTTGCTGCTATAACAGCCTCCACTCTTCTGGGAAGGTTTTCCACTAGATGTTGGAACATTGCTGCAGTGACTTGCTTCCATTCAGCCACAAGCATTTGTGAGATCGGTCACTGATGTTGGGCGATTAGGCCTGGCTTGCAGTCGGGGTTCCAATTCCTCCCGAAGGTGTTTGCTGGAGTGGAGGTCAGGGCTCTGTGCAGGCCAGTCAAGTTCTTCCACACCAATCTTGACAAACCATTTGTATATGGACCTCGCTTTGTGCATGGGGGCATTGTCATGCTGAAACAGGAAAGGGTCTTCCAAAAACTGTTGCCACAAAGTTGGAAGCAGAGAATCGTCTAAAATGTCATTGTATGCTGTAGCACTGGGGAAAGGAAATTGATTCTTGGCTTCTTTTGTGTTGTATTCCACAAATGTACAAATGGAACAGTAGAGTCAAAGCACATTAATGTTGTCTTCAAGACAACATTGCGACCAAATAGTTTTACAGTATTTGAACAAAATGTGATATGTGGTTAAAGATCAATGTTTGACTCGATTACTCATGCCTAGTTGTGGACCATTCCTGAAAAACCCAGCAGCGTTGCTGTTCTTCACACACTTAAACCAGTGGGCCTGGCACCTACTACCGCACCCCTTTCAAAGGCACTTAAATATTTTGCCCCTTCACCCTCTGATTGGCACACACACACACACACACACACACACACACACACACACACACACACACACAATTCATGTCTCAATTGTCTCTAGGCTTAAAAAACTAACGTATTTAACCTGCATTTTCCCTTGATCTACACTGAAAGTGATTTAACAGGTAACATCAATAAGGGATCATAGCGTTCACCTGGATTCACCTGGTCAGTCTGTCATGGAATGAGCAGGTGTTTTTGTACAGTCTGTATGTACTTAAATGTATGCTGTGGAACGAACAGTCAAACAAATGAGGCCTTTAATTTTAGCTTATTGTGGCCTATTTATGTTCAAAGTTATGGGCTTCAGAACAGGTTCAGTCTTGTGATGTATATGATCTAAAAAGTCTGTAACAACAAGTTCCTTTTATAGTCTGTTACCATCAAAGTCCTAGAAGTTATGGGCCTAGGACCAAACATACGTAAAGTATTAAAATCCCTTAACTTTCTTCATATTTTGTTGTGTTACAGCCTAAATAAAAAAATGAGTACATTTAGATTGGCATGCCCTACACACAATACCCCGTTTTTTAGTTAGTATTCAACCCCTTTGTTATGGCAAGCCAAAATAATCCAGGAGTCAAAATTTTCTTAACAAGTTGCATGGACAATAATATTTAACATGATTTTTGAACGACTACCTCATCTCTGTACCCCACACATACAATTATCTGTAAGGTGCCTCAGTCAAGCAGTGAATTTCCAACACAGATTCAACCACAAAGACCAGGGAGGTTTTCCAATGTATTGCGAAGAAGGGCACCTATTGGTAGATGTGTAAAACATATTTTTAAAGCAGACATTGAATATCCCTTTGAGCATGGTGAAGTTATTAATTACACTTTGGATGGTGTATCAATACACCCAGTCACTACAAAGAAAAAGGCTTCCTTCCTAACTCAGTTGCCGGAGAGGAAGGAAACCCCTCAGGGATTTCACCATGAGGCCAATGGTGACTTTAAAACAGTTACAGAGTTTAATGGCTGTGATTGGAGAAAACTGAGGATGGATCAACAGTATTGTGGAGTAACTACAATATCTTAATTGACAGAGTGCAATGAAGGAAGCCTGTACAGAATACAAATATTCCAAAACATGCATCCTGTTTACAACAAGGTACTAAAGTAATACTGCAAAGCAATTCACTTTTTGTCCTGAATACAAAGTGTTATGTTTGGGGCAAATCCAAGACATTACTGAGTACAACTCTCCATACTTTCTAGCATAGTGGTGGCTGCATCATGTTATTGGTATGCTTGTCATCGTTAAGGACTGGGGAGTTTATTAGGATAAAAACAGAATGGAGCTAAGCACAAGCAAAATCCTAGAGGTAAACCTGGTTGTCTACTTTCCACCAGACACTGTATTTTCACTTTCAGTACATTTGCAAAAATGTCTAAAAGCATTGTTTTCACTGTCATTATGGGGTATTGTGTGTAAATGGGTGAGATTTATTGTATTTTGAAATCCTGCTGTAAATCAACAATGTGGAATAAGTCAAGGGGTATGGATACTTTGTGAAGGCACCGTAGCCCTATATTTGATGGGGGTTTTCATTGTAAATCAATATCACCCCCTACATTCCCTAATTTATTCTCACATCATGATTTAGTAAGCCATGTTACAAATCATCCCTCCCTTTTAAAGGACGACTCTTATGGCGTTACAGGGACTGGTCCTTTAACAGTTGACTGCACATATTTGGGACTGGAATGTGGCTGTTAACACAAACATTTATTAGGGATGACTAAGACATTTCTGAAGCCGCAGGACCTTTAGCGTGCTATCATGGCCGTATTTCAAGTGCAATGATACTTTAGTACATTACATACAGGTTAAGGTTTAGGGAGGCAGCGAGTGAGTTTGCGAGCAGGAGTGAGCGAGTGAGAGCCTTGCCAGGATAAGAGAAGCTGCCACTCCCTAATTGGAGGCTTGCTGGCTGTCAGAGATGATGTTGTAACATGTTATATAGCCTGAGGGGCAGGCAGCCCGCCCTGTGATGGAGAATGGCTGTTCTTTACACCTCCGCAGTATGTAAGCCTTGCTGTTCTCGTGTTCTTCTAACGGCCCTGCTACGCAATGCTTCCTTTGAATTTAAAGCTGCTATACTGCCCTTGTTGCGTCACGTCCAATGGCAGCGTCGTTCATTCCATCTTGTGAACTTAGATAATGCTAAATTAAGTGAAGAAATAAGTTCTCTGGGATTTTATACCGACCTACACATATCAAACAACGTGTCTTTGTCCAGTAAATGTGTCTGAAGTGCAGCTAGCAAGGGAGTCCATTTGGGACAACTGTGAGAAGAGGTGTAAATTGGCGAGAAACGGTCAGTGTTCTGGTGAGAATAAGTTGAGTAGGTATGTGGTAATGATTAGGTGACATTTCATCTCTTTACCTGTGTGAAAATTCAGTTTCACACACAATATTAACAATCTAAACCAGGGATGGGCTGATGAGGATGAGGGGCAACAGTGGTTGCGGGCCTTCGTACCCACATCCATACCACCCCCCATTTTAGCGGCCGCCCTCTTAACAGCGGAGAGAGAAAAAATAATGTTTACTGCAGTCCTACATATTTAGGGTGTAATATAGCAGTTAAAGCAGGTTTTCTGCAATTCTACACATTTTGCCATGGGGCGGAGAGAGAAATTAGACTGTATCACACCCGGCCGTGATTGGAGTCCCATTTTTTTTATTTTATTTAACCTTTTATTTAACCAGGCAAGTCAGTTAAGAGCAAATTCTTATTTACAATGAAGTCCTACCTACAGGGTGGGGTACAAAGGTTAAAGGAGCAATCTGCAGTTCAAACAACTACAAAGCGGTCACCTGCTACTGTTCCTTTAAACAGCTGAGGGGTGGGGGTGTAGAAATGCAACCACTCTCGCAATCATAGGCCGAGCTATGGATGTCAAGACTGACCATCCACTAGCCCAAACTATCGTTTTAACCAGAGTGTGCAAAGCTGTCATCAAGGCGAAGGGTGGCTACTTTGATTTGTTTAACACTTTTATTTGGTTACTACATGAGCCAATGGTGGGTAACCACGGGTGGGATGATGTCAGTGTTGTGCTGATTAGAGAGTAGTTGGGAGCTTGCAGTGTTTGAGATTTCTTAATGACAGTGGAACATTCCATGTACTTTCAGAATTGTTTGGCGAGCTACTCATAGGTGGGCTGCGAGCTACTGGTAGCTTGAGATCGGCCTGTTGGAGACCCCTGCCATACAGTCTTTGAATACAATTACATTATGTATTACAAACAATGGAGAAAAACAAGCTTATAATGTGGGTACAGATGGGGCCCATGAGGCAACGACAAGTTATCAATGAGCACATTCTTCAAGAAACAATCTTAAAGTCCAAAGAACGACCAATAAGTCACAGGGGTGTCAAATACAGATTTGTTTCTTAAAGATGCCATCAGAGGGTGGACTGTTCCTGTTCAAACCTTTCTGATCGTACTGAGACTGTTGAAACGAAGGATCGATATGGATAAAAGTAGGAGTCATTGTAGGTTTAGGAACGAGAGGATGTGTCTCTGAAGGCCACTGTTGTTTATCTGGAAGAAGGTATATAGCGTCTGGTGGAACGAGAGGATGTGTCTCTGGAAGAAGGTATATAGCGTCTGGTGGAACGAGAGGATGTGTCTCTGGAAGAAGGTATATAGCGTCTGGAGGAACGAGAGGATGTGTCTCTGGAAGAAGGTATATAGCGCTTGGAGGAACGAGAGGATGTGTCTCTGGAAGAAGGTATATAGCGTCTGGTGGAACGAGAGGATGTGTCTCTGGAAGAAGGTATATAGCGTCTGGAGGAATGAGAGGATGTTCATTATCTTTTTTTTTTTTTTCGGGAACTAGCATAAAGAGTTCAGGTATTTATTGGGTTGTTGTCTGCTGACTAGAGAAAATGCATGACTGGAGCTGTTTATCTAGTTCCATAGCAGAACCTAGGGCTTGGAGATATTGCCTAAAACTCATATCTGGATTTTTTTCAAACAAATGTGCGATTAAAAAGTATATGGACACCCCTTCAAATTAGTGGATTCGGTTATTTTAGCCACACCCGTTGCTTACAGATGTATAAAATTGAACAAACAGCCATGCAATCTCCATAGACAAACATTGGCAGTAAAATGGCCCGTACTGAAGAGCTCAGTGACCTTCAACGTGGCACCGTCATAGGATGCCTCCTTTCCAACGAGTTGCCTGGTCAACTGGAAGTGCTGTTATTGTGCCGTGAAGTGGTAGGCCTCACAAGCTCACGGGAGATTCATAAAATAAGTTTCCATGGCTGCACACGAGCCTACGATCACCATGCACAATTGCCAAACGTCGGCTGGAGCGGTGTAAAGCTCGCCGCCATTGTACTCAGTGGAAATGCATTCTTTGGGGTGATGAATCACACTTCACTGTCTGGCAGTCCGACAGATGAATCTGGGTATGGCGGATGCCAGGAGAACGATACCTACCCAACTGCATAGTGCCAACTGTAAAGTTTGGAGGAGGAATAATAATGGTCTGGGGCTTTTTTCCATGGTTCAGGCTAGGCCTATTTGTTCCAGTGACGGGAAATCTTAAACTACTGAATACAATGACATTCTAGACGATTCTGTGCTTCCAACTTTGTGACAACCGTTTGGGGAAAGCCCTTTCCTGTTTCAGCATGACAATGAAATGGTTTGTCGAGATTGGTGTGGAAGAACTTGACTGGCTTGCACAGAGCCCTGACCTCAACCCTATCGAACACCTTTGGGATGAATTGTAACACTGACTGCGAGCCAGGCCTAATCGCCCAACATCACTGCCCGTCCTCACTAATGCTCTTGTGGCTGAATGGAAGCAAGTCCCTACAGCAATGTTCCAACATCTAGTGGAAAGCCTTTCCAGACGAATGGAGGCTGTTATAGCCGCAAAGGGGGACCAACTCCATATTAATGCCCATGATTTTGGAATGAGATGTTCCTGTAGTGTATCTCGATTTTTCATTTTTCTCTAAAAAAGCTTTAAAATTTAAAGGTCAAATACATTTAAAACAGTCCGCAATAATCTAACGAATTCAGGGCTTGTGAAATTATACCTAGGCTGAATATATGCCTTCAACAACCATAAGACATTCAATATTAG
Organism: Thymallus thymallus; assembly: GCA_023634145.1. Classification (NCBI taxonomy): domain Eukaryota; kingdom Metazoa; phylum Chordata; class Actinopteri; order Salmoniformes; family Salmonidae; genus Thymallus; species Thymallus thymallus. Next base: position 4,108,988 of record CM042399.1, on the reverse strand, counting down.
TCATTTAGCAGATGCTCTTATCCAGAGCAACTTATAGTAGTAATTAGGGTTAAGTGCCTTGCTCAAGGGCACATCAACATATATTTTTGTTAACCTAGTCTGCTCAAGCGTCCTTTCGGTTACTGGCCCTGCACTCCCTCCCTCGGTAGATCGGATCACAACCTTGTCCACCTCACTCCACTCTACAGGCCTTTGGTCCAACAGCAGCGTGCGACCACCAGGACCATTAGATGCTCAACACCCCCCTTCCCGCCACCTCCCCACCGGGGCTGGCTTTCACCACCAACCAAGTGAAGAGCGAGCTGGAGAGACTACATCAGTGGAAAGCGGCGGGCCCTGATGGCATCAGCCCAAGGGTGCTTAGGGTCTGTGCTGACCAACTGTGTGGAATACTCCAGCGTCTCTTCAACCTTAGCCTGAGCCTAGAAAGGGTCCCTGTGCTGTGGAAAACATCCTGCCTCGTCCCAGTGCCCAAGAAGGCACACCCCACTGTCCTGAATGACTTCAGACCTGTAGCGCTAACATCCCACATCATGAAGACCCTGGAAAGGTTAGTCCCGCTCACCTCAGACCCTTGGTGTGTACATCACTGGACCCCCTGCAGTTTGCATACCAGCGCAACATCGGGGTGGATGATGCAATCATCTACCTTCTGCAGAGGGCCTACTCTCACCTGGACAACGCAGATTGCACTGTGACTCCAGTGCCTTCAATACCATTCAGCCCCTGCTACTGGGTGAGAAGATGAGGAGGATGAAAGTGGAAGCACCCTTAGTCTCCTGGGTCACGGACTACCTGACCGGTAGGCCACAATTTGTGCGACTACAGACCTTTGTGTCAGAACGGGCAGTGAGCAACACGGGCCCCGCAGGGAACGGTCCTGTCCCCCTTCCTGTTCACCCTCTACACCTCAGTCTTCAGATATAACTCTGAAACATGCCACCTACAGAAGTTCTCGGATGACTCCGCAATTGTAGGGTGCATCAGGGGTGGGTAGGAGGAGGAATACAGAAGCACAATCAGTGACTTTGTGTTGTGGTGTGAGCAGAACCACCTTCAGCTCAACATCAGCAAAACAAAGGAGATGGTGGTGGACTTCAGGAGAACCAAGGCACAACTGACTGCAGTCCCTATACAGGGGATGGATGTGGAAATGGTTGGGTCATACAAGTTCCTGGGAGTCCAAATGGACAACAGGCTGGAATGGGCTGGTAACACCGGGGCCCTGTACAAAAAGGGCCAGAGCCGTCTCTACTTTCTGAGGAGGCTCAGGTCCTTCAACGTGTGCAGTAAACTACTGCATACCTTCTACCAGTCTGTGGTGGCCAGTGCCGTATTTTTTGCAGTGGTGTGCTGGGGAGCCAACATTAAAGCCGGTGATGCTTCTCGGGTAAATAAGCTGATCAGGAAGGCTAGCTCTGTCCTTGACACTCTAGAGGAGGTGGCGGAGAGACGGATCCTGGCCAAACTGCTGGCCATCATGGACAACGTCACCCACCCTCTGCACGCCATGGTTATGACGCAGAGGAGCACCTTCAGTCACAGACTGATCCCACCACGGTGTGCCAGAGAGCGCTACAGGAGGTCCTTCCTGCCGGCGGCTATTAGACTATATAATGCCTCACCGGGGTGCCGTGCCGTCGGCAACATAGATCTGGAACTGTTGGGGTGCTAGGACCTAGTTTAACAATTATGCATCCATCCGTGAGTAACTCTGGTCCGTCATCACTCATTCACTCAGGACCTATTTATTCATGCAGGTCTGTATATACATACTCATGTACAGTTGTTATATCATATCACGTGCAATAGAAGTCATTCTTGGACCTAACTTACGTAGTCATTCACTCAGGAATGCATATTAGTATCCTGTCAGTTGCACCTTTTCTCATTGCTTTTAGTATATCGAATGTGCAATACGTGCAGATAGATAGATAGATAGATAGATAGATAGATAGATAGGTACTTTATTGCTCCCCCGGGGGGGAAATTTCATTGTCAAGCAGCTACAACAAAACACAGGGCAGGTGCAAAATGCCACAACGAAAAGTACACAAAAGACAGTTATCTGTAATTAAACCCTGCGCACTAAGACTGTATTTTAAGGGAATTACTATTATTACCCCAAATTATATCATTCACACATTTAGCTATTTAAGTATCTCTTCCTGTCATTTACCAGTACAGTTAATGTAACCATGCAAGTATTCACTTACCTTTAAATATAACAGTATATTTACCTGTACAGCTAATTTAACCATGCAAAATATTCACTTACCTGTTCATTTACCCAGTCTGTATATTAAGTAAACTATTATTACCCTCGCTCATATCATACGCATTTTTAGCTACTGAAGTATTTCTCTGCCATCGACCAGTATAGTATAGTTAACCATCCAACATCCACCAATGTATAGTGTACATATTCAGCCAACCACCCATACTATGCTATGTCTTCTTATAGCTTTTATTTTTCTATACACTCCAGATATCTTGTATGTCTATACTTTTTCATACGGCCGCTCTATGTATCATGTACCGTGTATCTGTCTTTTGTGTACTTTCGTTGTGGCATTTTGCACCTGCCCTGTGTTTTTGTTGTAGCTGCTTGACAAAGAAATTTCCCCCTCGGATCAATAAAGTACCTATCTATCTTAAATAGTTGTACCTGCGTTTTTTCGGGGCAATAATCACTGATCTGGCTTTCAGGTCTCTATAAAATTGGCCTTTTTGTTACAAATGTTACCAGAACCATGCATGATGCACATTCACTAATAATGTAACAGGGATTATAGAACATTAACACAGGTGTCATAAAACATCTCATCTAGTGATATATTTTATATTTCAGGTTTAGCTAACTTGGATCTTTTTTGCTAGCTAACAGAGCAAAACAGTTGAATTGTTATGAACACACCCTTCTGTCAGTCTCCAACTGTTTGAACAGCATGCTAGCCTGTCCACTTTGTTCAGATGTTGAAATGAAGTTCTCAGAATGAGAACGCGTTCCTTATAAAATAGTTGTATGCTTATTGCATTTTTATGAAACCGCTAGTATATCAATCTTTATTTGACTAAAATCACAATCTTTATTCTCCTCTATTACAGTAAAATAATGTCTGTTTCGGTGTCCATATGACCAATCCTCAAGTGCAAATAGCGAGTTGAAACCGCTTGTCAGAGACTAAAATGTTATCTCTCATCTTTGTGGTTGTGAGTGGTAGGGGCTTGGGGTGTCTATGTAAACCATAGAGAAAAAGGCGACGCAAGAAGGTTCACTCTCTCCAAAATCTGTCCGAAATAAACCCAGTACATTTCTGTGAGCTTATTTTGAACCTGCCTTCCCGCCTTTAGGACAACGACGCCTATTGTTAGGGCGGAGACATGAGCATCTCGTCATTATATATACAGATCTCTGGTGTAAATTGGAAGGTGAACACAGCACAGAAAGAGCGAACGGTACCAAAAAGACAACATGAGAACAAGCGGACGTAAACGCTCATAAAAACCTAGATTCTGCGATACAGGCATTTGGAATATCGCTCAAAAACATACATTCAAATTAATTTGAAATATCCCCCAGCCCTAGGTGAATTTTGCATGTTTTTGTCTTTGTGCATCCACAGTGAGGGTCTGTGAACCATTATGGTGAGCAAGCATGGAAATTAAATTGTACATGTGTTCAGTCAGTTTGGTTGACTGCAGCACTGTAGTGTCTATTAATGGTTTTACTGTTACACACACACACACACACACACACACACACACACACACACACATATACTAGGTAATGTAGTGGTGGGCAAATGTATCAACTGGCAAACCATTTGTCCATAAGCCAACTTATTTATTTCTCTGGACAGTTTCCATGTTGGTTCAGTATGTCTCAATAAGGTGGAACCTCTGACGTTGTGGGAACGTTATGACAACCCAGTTTCACAGCATTCACAGAACTACTTTCTCCTGTACAGGTGAGCAACCTCAAAGCACCGCCGATAGGAAAGAGAAGGACGCCCTGTCATGTGACTTCAGTGAGTAGTTCCAGTAGGCCTTATAGGGCACAGTACACCTTTTTTCACTGTGACTTTGACTACTTATAGCTCTAGCAGTGTTTTCCATTGCTTTGTTTGGTCCAGGAGGCTTGTAAGAATAAAAGCATACTTTTTAACCAAATAAAGGTATCAAGTGTGAAGGGAAAATACACACATTAGAGGTCATGTAATGGTAGTGATCTCCACAGGTGCCTCCAGTGTTTCCTTGTTTGAGCGTAGATTAGTTAGCTGATGACTAACCTATGAGCAAGGTCAGAGCACACTTTGGCTGTTTCCCATTTTATGATTGAAAATCATCAGTGGGCCATATCTCGCTGTTGTGTCAAAAGTTCATCAGTCACAGGGTCCTTGTTTTACTCTGCTCAGTCTCAAGGCAGATTAATATAAGGTTTAGGTGCCAAAACTCATGTAACACGGTAACACATTGTTCATGTTCAAAAGGGCACTCAAAATATACATACATTTTATACACATTTTGCAACAGAAAACTAAGTGTTTCTTATTAGATAAGTCCAGCTAGTCCCTCCTGGTTTCAGTAAATGTTGTTCCATTTGGTAACTTATGAACACAACACTTGTGTAGGAGTTACTAACCATCTGTTGGTCCTGTGGTCCCTGCTAGGCACTGTCCAGCCCAGCGAGGATGAGGATGAGGAGAGGGGTGCCCTCAAGACGCTCCGCACCATGTGGTATACATTCCGGGGCAAACTCAACAGAGATCGTGAGTATAAGGCTTTAAAACGCTCCATGGAAACGTATTTTCTATGAAGTATTTCCTATTTTTTGGGGGGGGACCGCTAAAACCTTGATTTGGTCAAACAGTGCATTATCCTAATGATTCCTGTAATGAAAGCATCTTTCCAGGCCCTAAGCCTATTGCGCTGGAGCCTGCTGCTGTGATGAGTGAGCCACTCTCTCCCTCTCCCACGATGTGTGCTATAAAAATATAAAAAAATATATATATACTGTATATACTACCGTTCAAAAGTTTGGAGTCACTTAGAAATGTCCTTGTTTTTAAAATAACATCAAATTCCCGGAGCCGCCTCTTCACTGTTGACGTTGAGACTGGTGTTTTGCGGGTACTATTTAATGAAGCTGCCAGTTGAGGACTTGTGAGGCGTCTGTTTCTCAAACTATACACTCTAATGTACTTGTCCTCTTGCTCAGTTGTGCACCGGGGCCTCCCACTCCTCTTTCTATTCTGGTTAGAGACAGTTTGTGTTGTTCTGGGAAGGGAGTAGTACACAGCGTTGTACGAGATCTTCAGTTTCTTGGCAATTTCTCGAATGGAACAAGAATAGACTGACGAGTTTCAGAAGAAAGTTATTTATTTATGGCTATTTTGAGCCTGTAATCGAACCCACAAATGCTGATGCTCCAGATACTCAACTAGTCTAAAGAAGGCCAGTTGTATTGATTCTTTAATCAGCACAACAGTTTTCAGCTGTGCTAACATAATTGCCAAAGGGTCAATTAGCCTTTTAAAATGATAAACTTGGATTAGCTAACACAACATATCATTGGAACACAGGAGTGATGGTTGCTGATAATGGGCTTCTGTACGCCTATGTAGATATTCCATAAAAAATCTGCCGTTTCCAGCTACAATAGTCATTTACAACATTAACAATGTGTACACTGTATTTCTGATCAATTTGATGTTATTTTAATGGACAAAAATTAGCTTTAAAAAAAACAACAAAAAAAACAAGGACATTTCTAAGTGACCCCAAACGGTAGTGTGTGTGTGTGTGTGTGTGTGTGTGTGTGTGTGTGTGTGTGTTTTATACTTTTTTTGTACTCAGTGGCAGTGCTTGACTTAGACTGAAATTGGTGCTGGTACTGTTTACACTGAACCAAAATATAAACTCATCCGATTTGACTGAGTTACAGTTCATATAAGGAAATCAGTCAATTTGAAATAAATTAACTAGGCCCTAATCTATGTATTTTACATGACTGGGAATACAGATATACATTTGTTGGTCACAGATGCCTTAAAAAAAAGGTAGGGGTGTGGATCAGAAAACCAGTCAGTATCTGGTGTGACCAGCATTTGCCTCATGCTGTGTGACACATCTCCTCGCATAGAGTTCATCAGGCTGTTGATTGTGGAATGTTGTCCCACTCCTCTTCAATAGCTGTGTGACGTTGCTGGATATTGTCAGGAACTGGAACACTCTGTCGTACATGTCAATAACACCAGCAGTATGGGCGTACTGCTAAGGTAAATGTGGAGTGTAACGGGTTAGTCTTGCCTTATGCAGGCTGTTGCCATGGTAAAAGCAGTTGAGGTTAAAACTTGTCACAGTAGGCTGAGACACAGAAGTGTGTGTATGTGTGTGTGTGTGGGGGGCTTGTGGCAGTATAAAGAACTTGTCTGGGCAGCCCAGCGTAAAGGCGAGATACCAGTAACATTTTCACAAAACTCTGAGAGGACTCGTCTGCCCTCAACAAAAACAATGGCAGTGTTTATCTTGTTATTTTCAGTTCAGCAGGTTCTCTGTGGAACCTCCTACCCAACCTTAAGCACACCATGTGGCAGAACCGGGTGGGGTTGATGGGCTTGCTTTTTTCCCAGACATGAAAAAGAAGATTAAGCACTATCAATCTTGTAAATGAAAGGCTATTGGTCATTTGCTCAGACACCTTGCAGAAAATGTGTAACTTTGGATGTTTATTTATAAAAAATTGTGTTACGCCTATTTTTGCTTTGGTGATATGTGGTTCTCATTAATATATACACTGAGTGTACAAAACATTAGGAACACCTTTTGCCCTCAGAACAGTCTCAATTCATCGGGGTATGGAATAAAAAGAGTTGAAAGCGTTCCACTGGGATGCTGGCCCATGTTGACGCCAATACTTCCCACAGTTGTCAAGTTAGCTGGATGTCTTTTGGGTGGTGGACCATTCTTGGTACACACAGGAAACTGTTGACTGGGGAAAAACCCAGCAGCGTTGCAATTCTTGACACACTCAAACTGGTGCGCCTGGCACCTACTACTATACCCTGAAATATGTTGTCTTGCCAAGTTCACCCTCTGAATGGCACACATCCATGTCTCAAGGCTTAAACATCCTGTCTCCTCCTGTTCATCTACACTGATTTGAAGTGAATTTAACAGGTGACTTCATTAAAGGATCTGGTCAGTCTGTCATGGAAAGAGCAGGGGTTCCTAATGTTTTGTGCACTCAGTGTATTATATAAGATAGATAGGTACTTTATTGATCCCCCGGGGGGGAAATTTCATTGCTTGGGATAGTAAGTGCCTTCTGGATGGTTAAGTCTTTTCAATTCAATATGCTAATAAATGTAATTTGTAATATACACGTTTTAATCTAATTGTATACTTTGTTGGAAAAACATACACCTATCATAGCTGTTGCTATATTCATACAAATCCTTATATGGCTGGAACCACACTGTACGGTTCAACTGCAGCCCAGGTATTTGTCAGGTAGCCTGTATTGAGTTTGCACGTATTAGCCATTATTGGAGGTTGTCAGCAGCCGAGTTCCATTCAATATAACGTAGTGATAAACACACCTAGCACTCTTATTAGCCACATTCCTGGGATGTACTTTTTAACTGATGCTTTATCTGTTGGTGTACAGTGGAAGAGATATAGAGCAAGTTGAGAGAGATTCGCAAGGATTCACTTTTACTTTGCGCCCTCAAGTGGATATTCTATTTTCAAGACACATTTCTTACAACCGAGACTTATTGAAAAGGGCAGAATTCAAAGCCCCCCCTACGATCAGTAAGATGTAAAGTACCCAGTACAGGGATTGAACCAGGAACCTTGTTGCTGCTGAAGCCATGGTCTAACCAACTGAGCTAGCCAGACCATAATGCTTTATTTCATTTAGTTTCATGTGTATTATGGCAACTAAAATCTGAATTGCAGGAAGTGAGGCAAGAATGGAGGTAGAACGGAGGTTAGAGAGAGCATCTTGGTCACAGCCCTGGAGGTCAGTGGTCATATATCAGAGACAGGTCCGCAACGATCAGCACACCTCGCTGTCCCTGACGTCCTCAGCCTCTCCAAAGATACAAAAAAAAAATCAGTGACCTCTCCTTATGGACGCTGTAGATACTGTAGCTAATCCTTTACACTACCAATGTGTAGCACCAACTAGGGTGATTCCCTGGTAGCTGCTGGCGCCAGAAAGCCTACCACACATCGGTAGTTAGAGTCCCGTAGAGATCAGGACATCACTGCACTTTCAAGGCATTGAAACGATGTCCGCATAGCTCTCTACTTTTATCCAATGTAAAAAACACTTTCTAATTTTGCTACATAAGATCGAGCCTGTCGGTCACGTTACTATATAGTAAGCCTCTGCTTACTATAAATACACATGACAATGTTGTCCCTGCAGGGGTGATGAAGGAGCCATGCTTTCAGGAGTCTATGGAGCCAGCTCCAGTGGACACCACAGCCAGGGAGCAGCGCTACATGAGCGGGCAGTACTTCTTTGAGTACCTGGTAGTGGTCAGCCTCAAGAAGTCCAAAGATGGGGCCTATGGGCCGCAGATCACCTACCAGTTCCCCAAGGTGAGTCCGCTAGTTAGTAGACACACTGCATGTCTCCCAAAAGGGATATGGAGGTCCTTGAAGAGTAAAAGGGAGGTAGGAGAGAATAGTTCAGGTTGGAGAGTTGTTCAACAACAGACAGACATCCAAAAAATAATAACATCCAGTAGTGGACTAAGTTGTGGTAAAACGGCAGAGATGTAGTTGATTTTAGAACGCTCATTAGATCGACGGAGGGACATACAGTGCCTTCGGGAAGGATTCCGACCCATTTTCCACATTTTGTAACGTTACAGCCTTATTCTAAAATGTAATGAATTGGGGGGTTTTCATCATCAATCTACACACAATACCCCATAAGTATTCAGACCCTTTACTCAGTTCTTTGTTGAAGCACCTTTGGCAGCGATTACAGCCTCAAGTCTTCTTTATGTCGCTACAAGCTTGGCACACCTGTATTTGGGGAGTTTCTCCCATTCTTCTCTGCAGATCCTCTCAAGCTCTGTCAGGTTGGATGGGGAGCATCGCTGCACAGCTATTTTCAGGTCTCTCCAGAAATGTTAGTTCCGGTTCAAGTCCGGGCTCTGGCTGGGACACTCAAGGACATTCAGAGACTTGTCCTAAAGCCACTCCTGTGTTGTCTTGGCTGTGTGCATAGAGTCGTTGTCCTGTTGGAAGGTGAACCTTTCCCCAGTCTGAGGTCCTGAGCGCTCTGGAGCAGGTTTTCATCAAGGATCTCTCTGTACTTTGCTCCATTCATCTTTCCCTCGATCCTGACTAGTCTCCCAGTCCCTGCCGCTGAAAAACATCCCCTCAGAATGATGCTGCCACCACCATGCTTCACTGTAGGAATTGTACCAGGTTTCTTCCAGACGTGACGCTTGGCATTCAGGCCAAATAGTTCAATCTTGGTTTCATCAGACCAGATAATCTTGTTTCTCACAATCTGAGAGTCCTTTAGGTGCCTTTTGGCAAATTCCAAGTGGGCTGTCATGTGCCTTTTACTGAGGGGTAGCTTCCGTCTGGCCACTACCATAAAGGCCTGATTGGTGGAGTGCTGCAGAGATGGTTGTCCAACTCCACAGAGGAACTCTGGAGCTCTGTCAGAGTGACCATCGGGTTCTTGGTCACCTTCCCGACCAAGGCCCTTCTCCCATGATTGCTCAGTTTTGCCGGGTGGCCAGATCTAGGAAGAGGCTTGGTGGTTCCAAACTTCTTCCATTTAAAAATGATGGAGGCTAATGTTTTCTTGGGGACCTTCATTGCTGCAGAAATGTTTTAATACACTTCCCCAGATCTGTGCCTCGACACAATACTGTCTCAGAGCTCAACGGGCAATTCCTTCGACCTCATGGCTTGGTTTTTTCTCTGACATGCACTGTCAACTGTGGGACCTTTATATAGACAGGTGTGTGCCTTTCCAAATCATGTCCAATCAATTGAATTAACCACAGGTGGACTCCAATCAAGTTGTAGAAACATCTGAAGGATGATCAATGGAAACAGGAAGCACCTGAGCTCAATTAGAGTCTCATAGTAAAGGGTCTGAATTCTTATGTAAATAAGGTATTTCTGTTTTTTAGTTTTAATAAATTTGCACAAATTTCAACAAACCTGTTTTTTGCTTTTTCATTATGAGGTGTTGTGTGTAGATTTGAGGGAAAGGCTGTAACGTAACAATGTGGATAATGGAAAGCGGTCTGAATACTTTACGACTGCACTATAAGAGGTTTTTCTTTCCAACTCTCGGTTGCTCTCTCTCTCTCACTCACTCACTCACTCACTCACTCACTCACTCACTCACTCACTCACTCACTCACTCAGAGGGATGGGATGGTGAGATTCCAAAGAGAGGAGGAGGAAAAGACCCTGAAGGCCATCACACTCTTCTGTTTCCCTGAGGGGATCAGCTGGACCCCCCTAACAGAGTACCACAGGTAACACTGCACCTGATATGAATGTCCATCATTTTTGCTGGCGGGAAAGGTGGCTGGGTTGTTGACAATCAAATATAAATACTCTCTCTCTTTCTCGTTCACCTATTTCTCTAGTGAGACATTCTCCTTTGTCTTGACTGAGATCGATGGTAGCAGAAGAAACGGATACTGTAGAAGGCTACTGGTAAGTTTCACTTTGGTTTTTCACTTCAGATGCTGCACTAAAATATTTATTGTAGTGTGACAAATGTCTCTTCCTTCCTCTCCCTCTCTCTGCCTGTTTCTCCATTATTCTTGTCTAGCCCCACGGCAATGGAGCGCGCCCACCCGAGGCCTTCTGCATTATTAGCAGGCTGGCTTGTTTCGGACTCTTCTCCAAGGTAACCCGCCTCAAAGGTCATTGGCTTTCGGCTGTCGGCAATGAGTGTTTTGCACAGAGACGGCAGCCTGGATGATTTGAACTGGGCAGATCCCTGGCTGTAACGATGCTTCATACTTCTGAGTCAAATCTGTCCCTGGTACTTCAGTTAGGAGTCATGCTGACAACATCAGTGCACGTCGTAAAAAATGTGTAGTGGATAACACTACACATACTCAGATTTCACTGTTAAAGAGAAATAGTTCCCTTTTTTTATATACAGTGGGGAGAACAAGTATTTGATACACTGCCGATTTTGCAGGTTTTCCTACTTACAAAGCATGTAGAGGTCTGTAATTTTTATCATAGGTACACTTCAACTGTGAGAGACGGAATCTAAAACAAAAATCCAGAAAATCACATTGTATGATTTTTAAATAATTAATTTGCATTTTATTGCATGACATAAGTATGTCATGCCTACCAACCAGTAAGAATTCCGGCTCCCACAGACCTGTTAGTTTTTCTTTAAGAAGCCCTCCTGTTCTCCACTCATTGCCTGTATTAACTGCACCTGTTTGAACTCGTTACCTGTATAAAAGACACCTGTCCACACACTCAATCAAACAGACTCCAACCTCTCCACAATGGCCAAGGCCAGAGAGCTGTGTAAGGACATCAGGGACAAAATTGTATACCTGCACAAGGCTGGGATGGGCTACAGGACAATAGGCAAGCAGCTTGGTGAGAAGGCAACAACTGTTGGCGCAATTATTAGAAAATGGAAGAAGTTCAAGATGACGGTCAATCTCCCTCGTCTGGGGCACCATGCAAGATCTCACCTTGTGGGGCATCAATGATCATGAGGAAGGTGAGGGATCAGCCCAGAACTTCACGGCAGGACCTGGTCAATGACCTGAAGAGAGCTGGGACCACAGTCTCAAAGAAAACCATTAGTAACACACTACGCCGTCATGGATTAAAATCCTGCAGCGCACACAAGGTCCCCCTGCTCAAGCCAGCGCATGTCCAGGCCCGTCTGAAGTTTGCCAATGACCATCTGGATGATCCAAAGGAGGAATGGGAGAAGGTCATGTGGTCTGATGAGACAAAAATAGAGCTTTTTGGTCTAAACTCCACTCGCCGTGTTTGGAGGAAGAAGAAGGATGAGTACAACCCCAAGAATACCATCCCAACCGTGAAGCATGGAGGTGGAAACATCATTCTTTGGGGATGCTTTTCTGCAAAGGGGACATGACGACTGCACCGTATTGAGGGGAGGATGGATGGGACCATGTATCGCGAGATCTTGGCCAACAACCTCCTTCCCTCAGTAAGAGCATTGAAGATGGGTCGTGGCTGGGTCTTCCAGCATGACAACGACCCGAAACACACAGCCAGGGCAACTAAGGAGTGGCTCCGTAAGAAGCATCTCAAGGTCCTGGAGTGGCCTAGCCAGTCTCCAGACCTGAACCCAATAGAAAATCTTTGGAGGGAGCTGAAAGTCCGTATTGCCCAGCGACAGCCCCGAAACCTGAAGGATCTGGAGAAGGTCTGTATGGAGGAGTGGGCCAAAATCCCTGCTACAGTGTGTGCAAACCTGGTCAAGAACTACAGGAAATGTATGATCTCTGTAATTGCAAACAAAGGTTTCTGTACCAAATATTAAGTTCTGCTTTTCTGATGTATCAAATACTTATTTCATGCAATAAAATGCAAATTATTTACTTAAAAATCATACAATGTGATTTTCTGGATTTTTGTTTTAGATTCCGTCACTCACAGTTGAAGAGTACCTATGATAAAAATTACAGACTTCTACATGCTTTGTAAGTGGGAAAACCTGCAAAATCGTCAGTGTATCAAATACTTGTTCTCCCCACTGTATGTATATATATATATTTTTTAACTGATACAATCCGTTTCCAGTTTCACTGCTACATGCTCCAAAAAAGCTAGCCAGGAGATTCTGTCCCTCGCTAAATAACCAGCTAACAAACTTAAAAGCAGTTTGGACGAGACGATAATGCTGTAGGTAAGTTGCTAACTATCCCTTTAAAGCTTCTAGGACCAAGTCAGTTATCACTTTCTTATCACCGTTTTGTGGAAATCAGCACATAACCTCCACTATCGGAAAAAATAAAACAAAAAAAGATGCGCTCTTCCACTTAAGTAGAACTGAATGTGAAGGGAACCTCTCGCAATTCGGATAACTGTTCATACCTTTATTCAGTTGTGTGTTAAATAGTTTTTGAGTTTTTCATAACTACTGTGTTTATGTAATCATGTGCTTTGGAACAAGAAAATTACTTTGAGGTATGAGCCTCTTAGACTGGTCTGGGGTTTTTGAAATGTCCTAGTTTGCATGGTTCATGTGTTCACCCTCTTAGTGGCACTTAATCATTAGCCCCATAATTCACTGCCTTTCAGTGGCGCCCCAAGTCTTGTGAAGTGAATATTGACACACACCACCACCACACTATCACTTAGGCTAGTGGGAATACTAAGCCCTACAGTTTACTTCCTCATACACTTATTACGGCTGCACCATTCATTGTGATTTCTGTTGGTTTTGTGAATGTCTTGAAAAAACTTGCCCACTGAAATGTGCACTGAGGAAATGTGTGTGTGTGTGTGTAGGGTCATTTATTTTATTCCAGTGGTGAACAATCCAATGACGATTCCTGAGTTGGATTATTCCTGTCTTGTCTTCTGGTGCAGATCTTTGACGAGGTGGAGAAGCGACGCCAGATCTCCATGGCAATGATTTACCCGTTCATGCAGAGCCTGAGGGAGGCAGCGTTCCCCGCCCCAGGCAACACTGTCAAGATCAAAAGCTTCATCCCTGACAAGGGCACTGAGGTGAGCACCCTGACTTAGCCACATTTTATTTTTTTTATTTTTTTATAGGGGACAATGCACATTAATCAATATTACGATAATGCAACATCCATGTAAATGTGCCGCCGTTAGCCAAAAGCTCATTAGAGCAACTAAAAATACTCACTAAAGTCACAATACAAATACTCACTAAAACAATCCAAATACATTCCATCCAATAATATATAATTCTAACAACAACTTATTCGTAATAAAAACACTGTTGTCTTACATATGAGGAACCACAGATAACTCACGTGTACAGGTTTGGATAGATTTGAGCCACGTTTTCAATTTAAATGTAAAAGTACAATAATCAGTACAATAATAATAATTGTAGCTCTAACAGAGAAGGCTAATTGGCTGTTGAAAAGGGACAACCCAATCCCCTCTAGTTACTGTCCTTGTTATCCTACCGGTGCCTTCCTTGAGCATGATATGACTAAGTTGGCATCGCACAATAACATTGGGTTCGTTCGCCATCATAAAGCACAAGAAATAAGATTTCGACACCCACCATCTCAGACTGTGCTGAAATCAGTTTTGTAGTTAGAAACAGATGATTAGCATTCCTGAAACATTACTTGGCTGAAATATTTTATCTCTAACATCTAATTTGGACCATAATTCTTTCTAACAATGAGTAAGACATTCAGATTCCAATGAAATGAGGGGGGTGGGTGACTGTTGGCCATTTTATTGGATTCCTCATGTCTACCCAATGGTAGGAAGCTGTTAGGTCCAAATCGGATGTTGTATATTTGTTGAATATTATGTGAATCCAATAAAAGGACCAATTTGGGAGATAAAATTTTAATTTCAACAAAATGTTTTAGGAATGCTAATCTTAAATGTTTCTAACTACAGATACAATTTCAGAACTATCTGAAAATGACATGGTATGATGGGAATAATTGGTTTTAATTAACTAGAATACATAGTTCCAAGAGTTGAGAAATGTCAACGTTGATTGGTGGAAACCTACCTAGTCCCGGTAGGTAACAATATAGCACACAGTTAGAGATCTAAGAGACTGTCAAGGAAGGAGACACAACGCTAACAAGAAGCACACACACACACACACACACACACACACACACACACACACACACACACACAGCTAGTGAAAAAGGAGACAGCAGGTGGAGATGCATTGGCTGAAAAGAAAAGGAGATCCATTTAGCCTACAGTTGTGGTCAAATGTTTTGAGTATTGGTCTCCACAAAGTTTGCTGCTTCAGTGTTCTTAGATCTTTATGTTAGTAGTTACTATGGTAACACTGAAGTATAATTAAAAGTATTCCATAAGTGTCAAAGGCTTTCATTGACAATGACATTCAGTTTATGCAAAGGGTCAATATTGGCAGTGTTGACCCTTCTTTTTCACTGTGCTCCATCATGCTGGAAAAGGCATTGGTCGTCACCAAACTGTTCTTGGATGGTTGGGAGAAGTTGCTCTCAGAGGATGTGTTGGTACCATTCTTTATTAATGGCTGTGTTCTTAGGCAAAATTGTGAGTGAGCCCACTCCCTTGGCTGAGAAGCAACCCCACACATGAATGGTCTCAGGATGCTTTACTGTTGGCATGACACAGGACTGATGGTAGCGCTCACCTTGTCTTCTCTGGACAAGGTGTTTTCCGGATGGCCCAAACAATTGGAAAGGAGAAAATGACTCTTCACTAGTCCTCAGCAGTCCAATCCCTGTACATTTTGCAGAATATCAGTCTGTCCCTGATGTTTTTCCTGGAGAGAAGTGGCTTCTTTGCTGCCCTTTTTGACACCATGCCATCCTCCAAATGTCTTCGCCTCACTGTGCGTGCAGATGCACTCACACCTGCCTGCTGCCATTCCTGAGCAAGCTCTGCACTGGTGGTGCCCCGATTCCGCAGCTGAATCAACTTTAGGAGACGGTCCTGGCGCTTGCTGGACTTTCTTGGGCGCCCTGACGCCTTCTTCACAACAATTGAACCTCTCTCCTTGAAGTTCTTGATGATCCGATAAATGGTTGATTTAGGTGCAATCTTACCAGCAGCAATATCCTTTCCTGTGAAGCCCTTTTTGTGCAAAGCAATGATGACGGCACATGTTTTCTTGCAGGTAACCATGGTTGACAGAGGAAGAACAATTATTTCAAGCACCACCCTCCTTTTAAAGCTTCCAGTCTGTTATTCTGACTCAATCAGCATGACAGAGTGATCTCCAGCCTTGTCCTCGTCAACACTCTCACCTGTGTTAACGAGACAATCACTGACATGATGGCAGCTGGTCCTTTTGTGGCAGGGCTGAAATGCAGTGGAAATGTTTTTGGGGGATTAAGTTCATTTTCGTGGCAAAGAGGGACTTTGCAATTAATTGCAATTCATCTGATCACTCTTCATGACATTCAGGAGTATATGCAAATTGCCATCATCAACACTGAGGCAGCAAACTTTGGAGACCAATACTTGTGTCATTCTCAACTTTTGACCACGACTGTAGAATAATGCTTTTAACAAAAGAGAGGGGGTATTTATGTCTGTCACTAGGGCAGAGGTGACATACACACACAGACACACAGACACACAGACACAGACACCGACACACACACAGCCAGCATGAAATAGGAACATCCAGTGTCTGCAACAATAGTGGACATGCACATTCCACAGTGGTGTATTAAGTAATTTGCACTCATTTCAGAGAATACTGCTCTGGCACCAATGAGAAAAGTGTGTTTATATGACTGGTTAAATAAAAGATCTGACTTTCTACACACACACACACACACACACACACACACACACACACACACACACACACAGCACTGAAAGAGCATAACTATTACCATGAGGTGAGATGTTCCATGCAGGTTTGTGTGGTGCTGTGTCTGAACCTGCCTCTTCTTACTATTTCCTCCCATACTGCAACATTCCATCTTTCAGGTCCTTTTTTCACTATTAACCCCCACACACACACTCTTTTAGTTGTTGCTGTATTGTATCTGTAAGTTCAGGTGTGATTACTTTAGTAAACTGCTATATATTTCAGTAAGTGCACTCACAACAAAAACATTTAGGCTGAACTATGCCTCTGAAATCAGGACTCAAACCCTGTTCCCTGTGACTGCCATTCCAAAACCATAGCCATTATACCAAGAGTTAAGTGATGCTTATCAAGAGGCTAAATTATCTTGTGGTAAATTTGT
Organism: Thymallus thymallus; assembly: GCA_023634145.1. NCBI lineage: Eukaryota > Metazoa > Chordata > Actinopteri > Salmoniformes > Salmonidae > Thymallus > Thymallus thymallus. Next base: position 4,092,033 of record CM042399.1, on the reverse strand, counting down.
TCCCCGCTTGCATTACAAGAAAAAAGAAATCTGTTAAACAGTAAATGAACTTGCCTTACTGTATGTAACATGTTGGTGACGGTGGGGACATTTTACTGTATGTAGCATGTTGGTCACAGTATTGACGTGTAGATAAGAGTTGACTGTCTCTGCTGCAGACCATCAGTCTGACGCGGCCGTTGGACTCGTGGCTGGAGCATGTGAACTTCAGCACGCTCTTCCGTTGCTTGACCGACGAGGAGGTGGTGCTGGTGTTCGCTGCCGCTGTTATGGAGCGACGCATCGTCTTCATAGCCGTGGAGCTCAGGTACTGCATACACACACACACACACACACACACACACACACTATTATTTTAGTTGTCTGCTTTGCCAAGGGAGAGCTTAACTACTTCACACAGTGACACACACACTAAGTCTGACCCTTCCCCAGTACCCTGTCCCAGGTGATCCACGCTATAGCCGCCCTCCTCTATCCATTCACCTGGCAACACACCTTCATCTCCATAGTCCCTGAGATCCTCATCGACGTCGTCATGGCACCCACCCCCTACCTGCTGGGAGTGCAGAAGCGGCTAATGGAACAGGTCACGGACCAGACCGACGTGAGTCACCCCCCCCCCCCCCCCCCCCGCCCCACCCAGGCCTACTTCATGTACGTTCCGAAAGTCGTGTGAACCTGTCGGCAGGAAGACTCTAAAAAGGGGTAAAGTACGGTAGAAACTTTGAATAATACAAGGATGGTCCTGTGAGACTACAGCACCAGAGAAACAACCCATTACCCATAGGCACTTGGATAGGTAAAAGCAGGATGGTGAAAAGTCTGCTAGCCTATCTGTTAAAGCTGCCAAGGAGGTGTTCCTGGATCAGAGCCACGGTCTATCTCAATTCATCTTTCCATACCTCCTTCTCAATGTATTGGAGGAGAAGGTCAAAGGTCCCTCTACCCTCGGACCTTCTCCTCCAATGCATTTTGATGAGGAGGCGAAGAATCAAAGATAGGTGAATTGAGAAAGAGCTCCTGAATTACTGGATGGAACGTTTGGGAGTCTAGTAGTAATAGTGATGGATTGGAGTTGAAATACTCATTCTAGGCTCTGTTTTCCCCAACACAGCTGCTTGTGGTGGACTTGTCAGAGGATAAGAAGGACACTTTCCTAGTTCAAGTAAGTCACTGAAATATCTGTCCCGTGTTGTCTAAAGAGTGTAACGAACAATGGCCTACGTTTACAGACAAAATTAAGTATCACGTTTACTTGAACGTATGCTCTTTTGAATTGAAATTCAAACAGATGCAGTTGAAGTCGGAAGTTTACATACACCTTAGCCAAATACATTTAAACTCAGTTCTTCACAATTCCTGACATTTGATCCTAGTAAAAGTTAGGATCAGTTAGGATCACCACTTTATTTTAAGAATGTGAAATGTCAGAATAATATTAGAGAATTATTTCAGCTTTTATTTTTCATCACATTCCATCAACCATCCAATGGGTCAGAAGTTTACATACACTCAGTTAGTATTTGGTAGCATTGCCTTTTAAATTGTTTAACCTGGTTGTGAAGTGCACAAGTCCCTCCTGCAGCAAAGCACCCCCACAAAATGATGCTGCCACCCCCGTGCTTCACGGTTGGGATGGTGTTCTTCGGCTTGCAAGCCTCCCCCTTTTTCCTCCAAACACAACGATGGTCATTATGGCCAAACAGTTCTATTTTTGTTTCATCAGACCAGAGGACATTTCTCCAAAAAGTACGATCCTTGTCCCCATGTGCAGTTGCAAACTGTTGTCTGGCTTTTTATGGCGGTTTTGGAGCATGGCTTCTTACTTGCTGAGCGGCCTTTCCGGTTATGTCGATATAGGTCTTGTTTTACTGTGGATATGGATACGTTTCCTCCAGCATCTTCACAAGGTCCTTTGCTTTTGTTCTGGGATTGATTTGCACTTTTATCACCAAAGTACATTCATCTCTAGGAGACAGAACGCGTCTCCTTCCTGAGCGGTATGACGGCTGTGTGGTCCCATGGTGTTTATACTTGTGTACTATTGTTTATACAGATGAACGTGGTACCTTCAGGTGTTTGGAAATTGCTCCCAAGGATGAACGAGACTTTTGTAGGTGTACAATTTCTTTTCTGAGGACTTTGCTGATTTCTTTAGATTTTCACATGATGTTGAGCAAATAGGCACTGATTTTGAAGGTAGGCCTTGAAATACATCCACAGGTACACCTCCAATTGACAAATTATGTAAATTAGCCTATCCAAAGCTTCATTTTCTGGAATTTTCCAAGCTGTTTAAAGGCACAGTCAACTTAGTATGTAAATGTTTGACCCACTGGAATTGTGATATAGTGAATTCTAAGTGAAATAATATGTCTTTAAACAATTGTTTGAAGAATTACTTGTGTCATGCACAAAGTAATGTCCTAACAGACTTGCCAAAACTATAGTTTGTTAACATGAAATCTGTCAACCCAAGTGTATGTAAACTTCCGACTACAATCTGAATAGTAGAACAGAGTTTCTGAACTTGGTTGTGCATCTGCAGTTTTCCTCATGTCAGTCACTAATAGTCCCTCAATGACAGCCAACATGTTGTAAATTGCTAAGTTAGTCTAGTGGCTAATTATCTAAACTCGGTAATATGCTAATTACTGGCCGAGTGAGACTGTTTATCACATGTTCCTCTCTGTCCCATGGCAAAATGTGTAGAATTGCTACAGAATTGCTACAAACTTGCTTTAAAACTGCAACATTTTCTCTATGCCACATGTCAATGTATAGAATTGCTGCAAACTTGTTTAAAACTGCAACATTTTCTCTATGCCCCATGGCAAAATGTGTAGAATTGCATGACATTAACTTTTTTTTTTCTCTGCTTTCAAGAGGGGGGCTGTAAAAATATGTATTTTCCATGACCTTAAATATTGTATTTTCATTTGTTTTGAAGCTGGTGTACAAAACCCAAAGTAAAAAACACAAAAAGAAGAACGGGAAGCATAGAAATAACACACAAATAACAGATCTACCGCTTCTTAGATTTGCTTTCAATGAGAATGACAGATCTATAACTCACATTTCTGTGAATTTGGTCGGGTCGCCCAAAAAGTTACATATTGCAGCTTTAAAACTATGAAGGAAATTGATATTTATCTTTGTCATACCATTGAATATGATTCCTCTACTTCATAGAGTGGGGATGAGAAGTCTATTCTGCCACCTAAGCTTCAAGATGAAATACTGCAGGCACTAAGAAACAGGAAAGAAAAAGCCAGTGAGTATATTTTCATGTATAAAAAAGCAGTTTTTAAAAAATTCCAGAGATTGTATCGCTCTTTTGCACCTGCAGTGCCACTTCAGGTGTTCAGATAGTCTTACTTTGATTACTCAATTGAAATGTGATATGAAAACAGAGTGCCGCCTGAGACGGCATTTTCCACCACCATCAACAATGGAGTTCCAGACGTGTAGAATCTATGCCAAGGTGTATTGAAGCTGTTCTGGTGGCTCGTGGGGCCCAAAGACAAAATTAAGAAACGTATTTATGTTGGCGTATCCTTTATTCTGGCAGTTGCCTATAGATTGCTTTATTTGATATTTTTTAAGTAATGAGAGGTTAAGGAAGATTTGCATCATAGTAACACAGACTGGTGAAAGGTGGAAGGTCAACGTGATGTCTTGAGTTCCAGATTGTTATGGCTCATGAGCACGCCCAAATGACACCTATGAGGAGCCTGGACCTTTGCTAAAAGGGTGTGTGTGTGTGTACCATTTCCCCCTCAGCCGTGGAGGAGCTGAACAGGGTGGTCTCAGAAGCCTTCCTGCCCTTCTTTGTAAAGACTGTTGGACATTTTGCTTCGTACGTGACGCGGAATAGCGGTGGCCAGCCGGGGGTGTTTCAGAGGAGAGCCTTCTACAAGGCCATTGAGTCCAAGACCACGCGGCACTTTGTCAAGAAGTTCCTCCAGACCCAGATGTTTGACCTGTTCATCCAGGAGGTGGAGCAGCAGCCAGCAGGCCACCAGCAAGGTGCAAAGGACAGTTATTGATTTAAATGTACATACTTGCATAACACAACAGTATTTGAAAAAAGCTGCTTACGTGTTAGAAAACATATCTGAAGTTGTTTACCATGGTAATGAAGCCGGGTATATGTTCGCTTATCATACATCTACCCCTCTTTTTTCAGGAATTTTCCACAAAAAGATTGTTGAATACCAGAAGGAGAAGGAGAAGGCAAAGAAGAGACACTAAGTATCTTGTAAACACACTGTAAACGAGGATATTACATTTACATGTTAGTCATTTGGCAGACGCTCTTATCCAGAGTGCATTCATCTTCAGTTAGCTAGGTGGCACAACCACAAATCTCACTCATAGTAAGTACATTATAGTAGCCATCGGCAGTCAGTGGTAGTATGGGGTTGGGGAGCTTGGACTGGGCTGAGCGGGAGCAGATGGGAGGGCTTAGAGACCAGAGTTGGCAGAACGGAGGACTCTGGTTGGGGTGTAGGGTTTTTAGAATAGCCTGAAGGTAGGGAGGGGCAGTTCAACTGGAAGCCAGTGGTTTGTGCAGGATGACATGGGAGAACTTAGGAAGGTTGTACACCAAGCGGGCTGCAGCGTTCTGGATAGGTTGCAGGGGTTTGATGGCACAAACGGGGAGCCCAGCCAACAGTGAGTTGCAATAATCCAGACTGGAGATGACCAGTGCCTGGATTAGGACCTGTGCCACTTCCTGTGTGAGGTAGGGTCGTACGCTACGTTGTAGAGCATGAACCTACAGGAACGAGACTGCTTGGATGTTTGCAAAGAAAGACAGGGTGTTGTCCAGGGTCACGCCAATGTTCTTTGCAAGGAGAGGGGGACACAGTGGAGTTTAACTGAATGGAGAGGTCTTTGAGTGGGAAGGCCTTTCCTGGTAGGAAGAGCAGCTCCATTTTGTAGAGTTTGGTGTGTGTGTGTGTGTGTGTGTGTGTGTGTGTGTGTGTGTGTGTGTGTATAATGGATTTACTGTAGATGTGTGATAAGATGTAGATTTCTATAGATGTAAATATTGTAAGTGAATAATTTATGTGTAGTCTGTGTAAGAGGGGTTGGTAACAGTGGGTATTTTTTTATGTGCTGGTAATGTATACAATTATAAACTAAACAAAAATGTAAATGCAGCATGTAAAGTGTTGGTTTCAAGAGCTGAAATAAAAGATCCCAGAAATGTTCCATACGCACAAAAAGCTTATTTCTCTCAAATGTTGTGCACAAATGTTTACATCCCTGTTAGTGAGCATTTGCCTTTGCCAAGATAATCCATCCACCTGACAGGTGTGGCATATCAACAAGCTCATTAAACAGCATGAGCATTACACAGGTGCACCTTGTGCTGGGGACAATAAAAGGCCACTCTAAAATGTCAGTTTTGTCACACAACACAATGCCACAGATGTCTGAAGATTTGAGGGAGTGTGTAATTGGCATGCTGACTGTAGGAATGTCCACCAGAGCTGTTGCCAGATAATGTAATGTTAATTTCGCTACAATAAGCCACCTTCAGCATTGTTTTAAAGAATCTGGCAGTATGTTCAACTGGCCTCAACCGCAGACCACATGTAACCACACCAGCCCAGGACCTCCACATCCGGCTTCTTCACCTGCGGGATTGTCTTGAGACCAGCTATCCACCACAAAGGTCCTTTTAGAGAATTTGGCAGTACTTCCAACTGGCCTATCATCCGCAGACTACGTGTATGGTGTCCTGTGGGCAAGCGGTTTTCTGATCAACGTTGTGAACAGAGTCCCCATGGTGACGGTGGGGTTATGGTATGGGCAGACATAAACTACGGACGACGAACACAATTGCATTTTATCGATGGCAATTTGAATGTACAGAGATACCGTGACGAGATCCTGAGGCCCATTTCTGTGACCAACCAATGAAGATCTCCTTATTTAAACTGTAACTCAGTAAAATCTTTGAAGTTGTTGCATGTAGCTTTTAGATTTTTGTTCGGTATAGATGGTTGACAAGACTAGATGTTTTGTTGGAATGAGTGTTGGGTTAAAAGTCTATCATCTGAACCTGCTATGATCACATTTTTTTTGTGAACCTTTACTACTGCTTTTTCAGTCCGGTTCAAGACATATGTTGTTAAGTAAAATATCAACAAGTCAACACCATGTGCTTGTGTATGTGCACAAAATATTTCCGTCAGATTTATTTTTAGAAAACTACAATACCAGAAATTTGGTAGCATCAAAACTGTACAGCACAGAAATAGAAAAGGCAAAGTGCTATGGACCGTAAGTCGTATCGGACCTGGGCCGTGTTCATTTACCACCAAATGGAAGAATACTGACTGAAGCAGTCAGAGACGGACTACAACCAGACAGCTTTTCCATATTGATTGAACGGTGACTTATGGTAAGAGTAGGGGGAAAGTGTATGCTTCCTCATCAACATTTCCTGGTGTACCAAAGTTGATAACTTCTCTAGCTCCTGTTCACATGACCTGGAGTTTCTGATACTAAAATGTGGACCCCACTATATGCTTAGGGAATTCACATGCGTTATTATCACAGTTGTGTACATATTGCCACAAGCAGACATCAAGGCGGCACTCAGCGAATTGTACAGGAACATTAGCCAGATGGGGCCTCCCGAGTGGCGCAGTAGTCTAATGCACTGCATCGTAGTGCAAACTGCGTTGCTACAGATGCTGGTTCGTCTGCGTTGCAGCCGGCTGCGACTGGGAGACCCATGATGCAACGCACAATTGGCCCAGCGTCGTCCGGGTTGGGTTTGGCCGGCCGGTTTGTCCTTGTCTCATCGCGCTGTAGTGACTCCTGTGGCGGGCCGGGCGCATGCACACACACGGTCGGCAGGTGAACGGAGGGGGGGGGGGGCGGCTGCTGCATATTGTTGTCTTGCCTAGGGTGGCAGAACGTCCAGGGCCGGCCCTGCTAACGATCATCAACTGCTGGTACTCAGGGCTCTATTGTCCTTCTAACCACTCTGACATTAATGTAAATGCAATTTAAAATCACATCAAAAACGTATCATCAAAACAGTATCAATTTCCAAGTCTGGAACTCAGGCCTCTTTCTACAACTCTGACCTGAAGATCACTGACATTTTTTCCAAGTTGTCTTGAAAACACCATAAAACCAGAGAATGCCAGACTTTGATGACAAAGTTTGATGACAAAATTTGTTCACCTTCCTGTACAAGTGAGCATAACAAGGTGCGTCCAAAAATGTATTGTATGCTGCTGCATAAATGATGTAATATGCCAGGGAGATATGTATCCTGTAGCTAAGAAAGTAATACTAAGTGTATGTTGTGTAGTAAGCTGTTAGTAGCCCATGTGCCTCACCCTAATGATTTGGTCCCTTTCCCCCTCATAATTTAACCTACTGTTCTGACTTGGTGGTGCACAGGTAGCCTGTAGCTATAGAAATGTCATCAAATATTGTAAGAGCTTTCATTGTCTGCTTATATGCCTCCTTTGTTTATCCTACGGTTCTGACTTGGTGTACAGGGAGAATACTGTAAGAACGGCCCATGTTCTGAATTTCGTCACTGTACAGTTCAAAAGTGCTGATCAAATAGTTATATTGACTACGTCCGTCTTAGCTCGCTCATTAATGTCTTAATCAAAATTACGGATCTTATCCACTTGTCGTCCCCTTATGCCATAGTTTGTACATCTCAATTGTCAGGTGAAACCACGTTTGTTTAAGCAAGTCAGCCATATCAGCTATGTTTTTTAAAAAGGCAGTAAATGAGGCTGAATTAACTGTTTCGCTGCCAGACAAGGTTCTGCTGATAACCAGGTGTAGCAGTGGTAAGGATTCACTTCATGGTGCTGAAAATAAATATCTGCAGTTGGGGACAGCTTTGTCGGCCCTAACAGTTTGTGGGCACCATTTGTCACCGTTATAGTGCAATTCATGTGTCGTGTTGTGGCTTTGCTGGATTTTTTTTTATTTTTTTTTATTGCCACTGATGCGCACTCTAGGAAAAATATACTTTTATATTTTATTCAGCTAAGTAAATGTTTAATCTTGTTACTATAAAATCATATAGCCTAATATAAAATAATGGCACGGGACTTACAAGCATATCTTGTCTGCTAAATGAACAAGCCTACAACCTATGTCATGGCGCATAACCAGATAACATACAGTAGGCCAACTAATATTATATTCTTCTGATATATATATATATATTTCAGAAGAATATAATATTAGTTGGCCTACTGTATGTTATCTGGTTATGCGCCATGATATATATATATATATATATATAAACACACAGTGGGGAGAACAAGTATTTGATACACTGCCGATCCAGAAAATCACATTGTATGATTTTTAAGTAATTAATTTGCATTTTATTGCATGACATAAGTATTTGATACATCAAAAGCAGAATTTAATATTTGGTACAGAAACCTTTGTTTGCAATTACAGAGATCATACGTTTCCTGTAGTTCTTGACCAGGTTTGCACACATTGCAGCAGGGATTTTGGCCCACTCCTCCATACAGACCTTCTCCAGATCCTTCAGGTTTCGGGGCTGTCGCTGGGCAATACGGACTTTCAGCTCCCTCCAAAGATTTTCTATTGGGTTCAGGTCTGGAGACTGGCTAGGCCACTCCAGGACCTTGAGATGCTTCTTACAGAGCCACTCCTTAGTTGCCCTGGCTGTGTGTTTCGGGTCGTTGTCATGCTGGAAGACCCAGCCACGACCCATCTTCAATGCTCTTACTGAGGGAAGGAGGTTGTTGGCCAAGATCTCGCGATACATGGCCCCATCCATCCTCCCCTCAATACGGTGCAGTCGTCCTGTCCCCTTTGCAGAAAAGCATCCCCAAAGAATTATGTTTTCACCTCCATGCTTCACGGTTGGGATGGTGTTCTTGGGGTTGTACTCATCCTTCTTCTTCCTCCAAACACGGCGAGTGGAGTTTAGACCAAAAAGCTCTATTTTTGTCTCATCAGACCACATGACCTTCTCCCATTCCTCCTCTGGATCATCCAGATGGTCATTGGAAAACTTCAGACGGGCCTGATCATGCGCTGGCTTGAGCAGGGGGACCTTGCGTGCACTGCAGGATTTTAATCCATGACGGCGTAGTGTGTTACTAATGGTTTTCTTTGAGACTGTGGTCCCAGCTCTCTTCAGGTCATTGACCAGGTCCTGCCGTGTAGTTCTGGGCCGATCCCTTACCTTCCTCATGATCATTGATGCCCCACAAGGTGCGATCTTGCATGGTGCCCCAGACTGAGGGAGATTGACCGTCATTTTGAACTTCTTCCATTTTCTAGTAATTGCGCCAACAGTTGCTGCTTGCCTATTGTCCTGTAGCCCATCCCAGCCTTGTGCAGGTCTACAATTTTATCCCTGATGTCCTTACACAGCTCTCTGGTCTTGGCCATTGTGGAGAGGTTGGAGTCTGTTTGATTGAGTGTGTGGACAGGTGTCTTTTATACAGGTAACGAGTTCAAACAGGTGAAGTTAATACAGGTAATGAGTGGAGAACAGGAGGGCTTCTTAAAGAAAAACTAACAGGTCTGTGAGAGCCGGAATTCTTACTGGTTGATAGGTGATGAAATACTTATGTCATGCAATAAAATGCAAATTAATTATTTAAAAATCATACAATGTGATATTCTGGATTTTTGTTTTAGATTCCGTCTCTCACGGTTGAAGAGTACCTATGATAAAAATGACAGACCTCTACATGCTTTGTAAGTAGGAAAACCTGCAAAATCGGCAGTGTATCAAATACTTGTTCTCCCCACTCTATGATCACCCTTAATGTTTCTACGACTTGATTGGAGTCCACCTGTGGTAAATTCAATTGATTGGACATGATTTGGAAAGGCACACACCTGTCTATATAAGGTCCCACAGTTAACAGTGGATGTCGGAGCAAAAAACCAAGCCATGAGGTCGAAGGAATTGTCTGTTGAGCAGGATTGTGTTGTCATGACGTGACTATCATTAATGTGACGACTTATTTATATCAGATCAATTCTCTATGTTTAATTATTACGTGATTTTAAACATTAATTAAGTAGGAAATCGGAGCACCACGGGAAAATTGTTTAGAGTTACTATCTCCCAAATTAACTTTCATGATATTGTCATATCTTATCGATTACTGTCAGTCTAATTTTGAATGTTGTAATTTCTTGTCGTCTGCACAAACCCTTTACTTATGAATAAACAATACACAAATTGGCTCAATTATTTATTTACTAACTAATTAAACAATTACAGAATACGTAAGATACTAACATTATACAGTCTGTAGAAGACTAACGAAACATGACGTTTTGGTTATAACACGATAGATTCAGAGAGCGGAGGGGGGAGGAAGAGAGACAAAGGAATTCCTCTATCGGACATTGGTAAGCTACGCTCACGGGAATACAAATACTTAGCATCCACGTAAACGCTCATTCGGAAAAAGGAATGCAATGTTTATATTTACGATTGAGCTGTCCTTGATCGTCAAAATCCTTTGGTCACAGAGATGTTGGATGTACGACTCTGGTTTGGCCACCAGAGATCACCATGTCCTTAGGTAGAGTTTCTGGTCGTAGTGGTGTTTAGAATGGATACTTTAACGTACCCTGTAGTTCTGTTGATCTGTTAGAGTATTCTCGTCCTAGACTTACGCACATTTTCAGCTGCAGACTGATAAAGCGACGTCTATGATTTGCTTTTTCGGTAGTGATCGATAGTTTAGTTTAAGAGTTTATAACCATTTCAACGTGTGGACCACGTCTCACGTTCTTTAGTCTATAGAGTGGTAACTATTTTGCCATACCCAGCTCGCGCTGTACTCTGGCTGTTCTAGTAGAAATTCACAATTTCAACGTGGTGACCCCCTTCCTCATGTGTTTTGTAATGGTTGGTAAATTCTTTAGTGAGTCCTTTTAAGCACTCTGGTCGGAAGGGCAGTTTCATAGCATTGACCCACTCTTCTGACCTCATTAAGGGCTTAGTTAGTGTACAACAGACATGGAAAACACATTATCTCATTAAAAGACTAAAATCACATTTCTATCTTTTCAAAAGTATTCTTATACTTAATCATTCATTTTATACAACAATTAGATGCAAACCTAATACCTGGGACGTGTAGACAGAGATACAGTTATGTGGTTCTACCGTCTTTCATGACATCACTAAATTACAATGAATTCGACGTGATTGTTCTTTGAGTCCTCACTGACCATTTCTGACATTCTTTACATTAGAAATATTGTTTCATTATCCATTTTTGGGTGTTGGAGTTTTGGCGGGAAGAATGTCTTTGTTCTGCAGAAGTTCTCTCCCTCACTACTATTTGGCCAACAAAGAAAAGTCTCTGCAAGAAATTTACAACCTATTTGTTAAGTCATAAAACTACCCCCTCCCCCTCCTGTGGGAGAGAGAGAGGGTCCTTTGATCCATTGTCAGGACGGTCATTGCTGAAAATAGCTGCGCAGCAACGCTCCCCATCCAACCTGACAGCGCTTGAGAGGATCTGCAGAGAAGAATGGGAGAAACGTTCCGAATACAGGTGTGCCAAGATTGTAGCATCATACCAAAGAAGACTCAAGGCTGTAATCGCTGCCAAAGGTGCTTCAACAAAGTACTGAGTAAAGGGTCTGAATACTTGTTTTTTATTTATAATAAATTAGAGAAATATTCTAAAAACAGTTTTTGCTTTGTCAATATGGGGTATTGTGTGTAGATTGATGAGGAGGAACATTTATTTAATCAGTTTTAGAATAAGGCTGTAACCTAACAAAATGTGGGAAAAAAGTCAAGGGGTCTGAATACTTTCTGGAAGCACAGTATAAAATTGAGCACACAGCAATGCAATCTCCAAAGACAAACATTGGCAGTAGAATATCAACATCGATGGGACCGCAGTGGAGAAGGTGGAAAACTTCAAGTTCCTTGGCGTAAACATCACTGATTAACTGAAATGGACCACTAGTAACTTTAATAATGTTTACATATCCTGCGTTCCCCATCTCATATGTACATACTGTATTCAATACTATTCCACTGTATGATATTCCATGCCACGCGTCCATATATGTATAAAGTCCTAATTCATTCCTTACTTAGATTTGGGTGTATTCGGTATATGTTGTGTAATTGTTAGATATTACTGCACTGTCGGAACTAGAAGCACAAGCATTTCACTACACCCGCAATAACATCTGCTCAATGTGTGTATGTGACCAATACGATTTGATTTCATTTGAATGACCTTACTGAAGAGCTCGGTGACTTTCAACATGGCACCGTCATAGGATGCCACCTTTCCAACAAGTCAGTTCGTCAAATTTGCTAGAGCTGCCCCGGTCAACTGTAAGTGCTGTTATTGTGAAGTGGAAACATCTAGGAGCAACAACGGCTCAGCCACGAAGTGGTAGGCCACACAAGCTCACAGAATGGGACCGCAGAGTGCTGAAGTGCGTAGCTCGTAAAAATCGTACGTCCTCGGTTGCAACACTCACTACTGAGTTCAAAACTGCCTCTGGAAGCAACGTCAGCACAAGAACTGTTAGTCGGGAGCTTCATGGGTTTCCATGGATGAGCAGCCACACAAGCCTAAGATCACCATGTGCAATGCCAAGCGTCGGCTGGAGTGGCGTAAATCTCACCGCCATTTGGTGGATGCCAGGAGAATGCTACCCGCCTGAATGCCTATTGCTCACTGTAAAGTTTGGTGGAGGAGGAATAATGGTCTGGGGCTGTTTTTCATGGTTCAGGCCCCTTAGTTCCAGTGAAGGGAAATCTTAACGCTACAACATACAATGACATTCTAAACGATTCTGTGCTTCCAACTTTGTGGCAACAGTTTGGGGAAGGCCCTTTCCTGTTTCAGCATGATTTCAGAAATGATTTGTCGATCGGTGTGGAACAACTTGACTGGCCTGCACAGAGCCCTGACCTCAACCCCATCGAACACCTTTGGGATGAATTGGAACGCAGACTGGGAGCCAGGCCTAATCACCCAACATCAGTGACCGTCCTCACTAATGCTCTTGTGGCCGAATGGAAGCAAGTCCATGCAGCAATGTTCCAACATCTAGTGGGAAGCCTTCCCAGAAGAGTGGAGACTGTTATAGCAACCAAGGGGAGACCAACGGCATATTAATGGCCATGATTTTGGAATGAGATGTTCGACAAGCAGGTGTCCACATACTTTTGGTCATGTCATGTACTTTTACTTTTGATAGTTAAGTATATTTTGGCAATTACATTTACTTTTAAAACTTTATATTTAAAACCAAATACTTTTAGACTTTTTTACTCAAGTAGTATATTACTGGGTGACATTCACTTTTACTTGAGTAATTTTTTTGGGGGTACTTTATCCACCACTGTTTAAATGTAGATGTTCCAAAAGGTGCATTTCAGCAGCTTGAATGCAAGGCTTGGGGATGCTATACGTGTTTATGTTCATCAACGTTAATTACCGTGAGACGTACAGTCTTTGGCATAACAATAACCGGCTAACAAAATGTCACAACCCTAAAACACCTGGACAAGAGGAACTCCTATGTGAGAAGGCTGTTCATTCACTACAGTTCAGCATTCAACACTATTGTTCCCTCCAAGCTCGACACTAAGGTCAGAGCCCTGGGTCTGGACAGCACCCTCTGCAACTGGATCCTGGACTTCCTACAGGCAAGGAAAGTGAAATGTGTTTACAAGTGGTCCACGTGTTTCCAAAATGCAATGCTTTTCCATGGTTGTTTAACAGATCCATTCAGTTCCCCTTTCTAATGTGTGTGTGTTTGTGTGTGTGTGTGTGTGTGTGTGTGTGTGTGTGTGAACTGTAAAGAAACAATGAAGCCACATAAATCATCAAACTAATTGCTCCACAATCCCTGCTAGGTCAAACACATCCCACTGGGCACAGACATCAATTCAGCATTTATTCCACGTTGGTTCAACATAATCTTGTTGATATGCCCAGTGGGATACTTTTAGCTTACTTTTCTCTCAACCATGACTGAATTCCCCAGAAGTTTTCAACCGGGAATAGAATCAAGTCCGTGTTCAACAGAGTAGGAAAACTATCTGCCCTGCAAACTGTCACCCACTTTAACAATATTCACAGGCACTAAGTTCTAGTTGTCTGCTTGGAAGTATAAAACGCTTCATACTTTTAGTTAGTTTACATTCCCCTTGTATTACTCACACACTATGGAGTGTGTTTTTCTGTGTGCCTGCTGCTAAAAAAGGAAGATATGCTCAGCATGAGCTGAAAGACTTTCGGGAACCGCAGCACTGGTGTCACTGTAAAAAAAAAAAAAAAAACACCACACAATCACCTCTGTCATATGTTGCACCCAAAGGGAAATTGGGTCAAACCATCAGGCAAAGAGCGTTGAAACAGGCCAGAATGGAATCTGTCAGTGTTTCCTTTTGTGTATTCAAAGAATACTAACCGTTTAACCACAGCCTTCTTAAATGTGTAGAAAGACCACTCACGTGCTTGAGTGGAGAGCATTGGGATTACTGCATCTTGAGATGACTGCAACTATGGTGCCCATTTAAAACAAGATGTTACATTTAATCAAGAATTGTATTAGAATTATTTGCTCTCTTTTTAGGCCTTAATAATGAATGTAATGTCCATGCTCAGCCATACTGCAGTAGGCCTAGCCCCTATATCAGTGTGAACAATACACTACATGATGACAATTATTTGAACACATCTCATTCCAAAATCATGGGCATTAATATGGAGTTGGTCCCCCTTTGCTGCTATAACAGCCTTCACTCTTCTGGAAAGGCTTTCCACTAGATGTTGGAACATTGCTGCAGTGACTTGCTTCCATTCAGCCACAAGCATTAGTGAGGTCGGGCACTGATGTTGGGCGATTAGGCCTGGCTCTCAGTTGGCGTTCCAAAGGTGTTCGATGGGTTTGAGGGCCCTGTACAGGCCAGTCAAGTTCTTCCACACCAATCTCGACAAACCATTTCTGTATGGACCTCGCTTTGTGCACGGGGCCATGCAGAAACAGGAAAGGGCCTTCCCCAAACTTTTGCCACAAAGTTGGAAGCACAGAAAAGTCTAGAATGTAATTGTATGCTGTAGGTTAAGATTTTCCTTCACTGGAACTAAGGGGCCTGAACCATGAAAAACAGCCCTCCAGAGAAAGCGTTTCCACTGCTCCGGAGTCCAGTGGCGGCAAGCTTTCCATCACGCCAGCCAACACTTGGCATTGCACATGGTGATCTTAAGCTTGTGTGCGGCTGCTCGGCAATGGAAACCCATTTCATGAAGCTCCCCACGAACAGTTATTGTGCTGACATTGCTTCCAGAGGCAGTTTGGAACTCAGTAGCTAGTGTTGCAACAGAGGAGAGATTTTACGCGCTACGCGCTTCAGCACTCGTTGATCCCATTCTGTGAGCTTGTGTGGCCTACCACTTCGCGGCTGAGCCGTTGTTGCTCCTTAACGTTTCCACTTCACAATAACAGCACTTACAGTTGACCGGGGCAGCTCTAGCAGGGCAGAAATGTGATGAACTGACTTGTTGGCATCCTATGACGGTACCACGTTGAAAGTCACTGAGCTCTTCAGTAAGGCCATTCTACTGGCAATGTTTGTCTATGGAGATTGCATGGCTATATGCTCGATGTTATACACCTGTCAGCAACGGGTGTAGCTGAAATAGCCGAATCCACTAATTTGAAGGGGTGTCCACATACTTTTGTATATGCAGTGTATTCGAAAAGTATTCAGACCCTTTGACTTTTTCCACATTTTGTTACGTTACAGCCTTATTCTAAAATGGATTCAATAGTTGTTTTTTTCCCCTCATTAATCTACACCCAATACCCCATAATGACAAAGAAAAACAGGTTTTTAGAATTGTTTTCTAAATTTATACAAAATAAAAAACTACATTTATATAAGTATTCAGACCCTTGACTCAGTACTTAGTTGAAACACTTTGGCAGCGATTAAGGCCTCAGGTCTCCTTGGGTATGACGCTACAAGCTTGGCAACACCTGTATTTGGGGAGTTTCTCCCATTCTTTTCTGAAGCAGGTTTTTATCAAGGATCTCTCTCTAGTTTGCTGAAAAACATTCTCACAGCATGATGCTGCCACCCCCATACTTCACTGTAGGGATGGTGCCAGGTGTCCTCCAGACGTGACGCTTGGCATTCAGGCCAAAGAGTTCAATCTTGGTTTCATCAGACCAGAGAATCTTGTTTCTCATGGTCAGAGTCCTTTAGGTGCCTTTTGGCAAACTCCAAGCGGGCTGTCATGTGCCTTTTACTGAGGAGTGGCTTCGGTCTGGCTCCTCTACCATAATGGCCTGATTGGTGGAGTGCTGCAGAGATGGTTTTCCTTCTGGAAGGTTCTCCCATCTCCACAGAGGAACTCTGGAGCTCTGTCAGAGTGACCATTGGGTTCTTGGTTACCTCCCTGACCAAAGCCCTTCTCCCCTGATTGCTCAGTTTGGCCGGGCTGCCAGCTCTAGGAAGAGTCTTGGTGGTTCCAAACGTCTTCCATTTAAGAATGATGTGTTGTGACACTGTGTTCTTGAAGACCTTCAATGCTGCAGACATTTTTGTTGGTACCCTTCCCCAGATCTGTGCCTCGACACAATCCTGTCTCGGACCTCTACGGACAATTCCTTCAACCTCATGACTTGTTTTTTTGCTCTGACATGCACAATCAACTGCGGGACCTTATATAGACAAGTGTGTGCCTTTCCAAATCATGTCCAATCAATTGAATTTACCACAGGTGGACTCCAATCAAGTTGTAGAAACATCTCAAGGATGATCAATGGAAACAGGAAGCACCTGAGATCAATTTAGAGTCTCATAGCAACGGGTCTGAATACTTATGTAAATAAGTTATTTTATTTTGTTTACATTTGGAAAAGTCTAAAAGGATTGTAGATTGATGAGAAACACAAAATATTGAAAAGTTCAACGGGTCTGAATACCTTCCGAAGGCAGGTATGTGTATACAGTATACACTCAACAAAAGTATAAACGCAACATGAAACAATTTCAACAATTGAGTTTCATCAGCTGTACGGGTGGCTGGTCTCAGACGATCCTGCAGGTGAAGAAGCCGGATGCGGAGGTCCCGGGCTGGTGAGGTTACACGTGGTCTGCTGTTGTCAGGCCGGTTGGACGTACTGCCAAATTCTCTAAAACAAAGTTGGAGGCAGCTTATGGTAGAGAAATGAACATTAAATTCTCTGGCAACAGCTCTGGTGGACATTCCTGCCAACTGAACGCTCCCTCAAAACCTGAGACATCTGTGGCTTTGTGTTGTGTGACAAAACTGCACATTTTAGTGGCCTTTTATTGTCCCCAGCACAAGGTGCACCTGTGTAATGATCATGCTGTTTAAATCAGCATGCCACACTGTCAGGTGGATGGATTATCTTGGCAAAGGAGAAATGCTTACTAACAGTGATGTAATCAAATTTGTGCACATAATTTGAGCGTATGGAAAATATCTGGGATCTTTTATTTCAGTTCATGAAACCAACACTTTACATGTTGCGTTTATAATTTTGTTTAGTGTATTTCCACATTGAAGCCATACAATAACTTCAAACAAGTGGATTGCAAACAGCCTCGTTCATGCATCAAAATCTTTGTGTAGACACCAAGAATAATGAAACAAATCTAACTCCATATTAACTGCTCTGAAGCGGAATACCTGGTTCTAACATGTACTTTGTGTGAGAGAGAGAGAAGCCCCGTTTATACCTGGTTCTAACATGTCCTTTGTGTGAGAGAGAAGCCCCGTTTATACCTGGTTCTAACATGTCCTTTGTGTGAGAGAGAGAAGCCCTGTTTATACCTGGTTCTAACATGTCCTTTCTGTGAGAGAGAGAAGCCCCGTTTATACCTGGTTCTAACATGTCCTTTGTGTGAGAGAAGCCCCATTTATACCTGGTTCTAACATGTCCTTTGTGTGAGAGAAGCCCCATTTATACCTGGTTCTAACATGTCCTTTGTGTGAGAGAAGCCCCATTTATACCTGGTTCTAACATGTCCTTTGTGTGAGAGAAGCCCCATTTATACCTGGTTCTAACATGTCCTTTGTCTTGCTCTTGTTCACATCAAAAGACTCATTGTGATCTGATTGTGATCAGATCTTAAGTGTAAACAGATAAGATCAGGACAATATCCGCACGAAAGATGCATGTTAGAACCAGGTATAAACGAGGCTAGAGTGAATGTGAGTGTTTGTCCCTTAGTCTGAGACTTCATATTCTCTCCCCCTTCCATCCATTGAAAGTGCTTTTTAGTCCAGGATTTTGATTAATCCGCTCCATTAAGACACGTGTATATAAAATACAAGCTGAATATCAAAGCTACAGTACCAAACCCTAGTCTGTTTCCAATGGTCATTAATCACATTTGCAATGTAGAACAATATTGCAGAACACTAAAGAGTGCATGACATACACTCAAGACTGATAGCAATAGACTCCAGATCTGTTATAAATATAGCAATTTTACACAAGATTTTATTCCAAAATGTATTATTTTCTTTGACAAAGTCTCAAATAAAAACATTGAACATCATTAAACACAGAAGTGACAGAAAATTACAGAAGCATTTTTTCTTTACAACGGCCAACGATTGATTCGCCGTTGGCATTTTATCTTCAAAATCTCTGCCTTGTTCAGAAATGACAAACAATCCAAGGGGAACATTTGTTACGTTTGAATGGGTGTTTCGATTGGTTGAACACCATCAGTTACAGATATATCCATGTGGCTATTGGCTGTGACCACTACAGTGGGTTGTAATGCCCATCCCATGCATACGATACACTGACAAGCTCTCTTGTTATGAGACATTAGCGGCAGACATTTTAATACTCTGTGCATCACGGTTTGATAGAAGCTAAAATCGGTAGGGTAAGAGACATTCCTCCATTTTTCCAGAAAGAAACATTCCTTGATTGAACATGGATGGTACTCCATCCATCCTTATGGATATAGTTCGAAAGTGTAATACTTGGTTAATGACGAAACCTCAGACAGAATGGGCGGATTGACCTGTTGCACCCAGAGGGAGGGAACTGATGGGCTGTTATGTAGCAGAGCTTAACAGGACCATAGTTAAGTATGAATAGAGAACCCTGATGGGCATTTCAACTGCAATGGTGCCAGTGTTGCAGTGGAGGAGTTGAAGGTTAAGTTTAAGAAGTGAAAGAGAACAGCTAGACACATCCTTCACTGTATTCATCTGAAACTAATTAAGCATTTATAAGACAACACAAGCCTTTTCCCTTCTAAATCCCAAGTACTTAGCATTTAAGGTAACTGTTAACGACTATTGTGTGTTTTCACATCCAAGCAGCTCCTCCAATGTTAGCGGTAGCCGGACCGACTCCTAGTCGATCAACGCTACAGTAGAACCAAAGCTCAACGAAAAAGCAACACAGCTGAAAAGAAAATGACAAAATAATATTTGAACTGAGGAATAACGTAAAAGGAGCGTGTGGAGGTTGGAGTAACACCTATCACTAAAACATCCCACATGTATCTATGACGACAAAAATGACTTGTAAAGGTTGGAGTAACACCTATCACTAAAACAGCCCACATGTATCTATGACGACAAAAATGACTTGTAAAGGTTGGAGTAACACCTATCACTAAAACAGCCCACATGCATCTATGACGACAAAAATGACTTGCGGAAGACATAACACAATAAGCCAAATTCCACAGTTAAGAGTCTGAATGCTTGTAACTGATAACTAGCAATGTTCCATTGACTTTGCATCATACAGTATATGGCACAAGTTAACTGGAAGCTTACAGCAGGAAGCGTGACCCCGTCTCTCATTTACAGAGTTGTATAATGTAGAGCTCCATTTGTACGGCTATAACATGGGACGAAAAGTAGTACGTAGCCATATTATGTAAATATGATGACAATGCTTTTCTTGTTCGTTGGGGCTTATCGATAAGATACTTAATGTGCACCTTCATGTACACAGGACAAGTGTAATGTAGGATCAACAACAGACATCAAGAAACGAGCTCATGGCCATGTTGTTCTTCCACTGAATACAATCCACAATCTATGACGACAGCTTTTCAGATGGTTAAAACTGAAGGCAGTACACAGAACTACACCTTGAACAGAGGACTAACGTTTTCTCTGGAGTGGGACAAGTAGTTCTTGTACGTAGAGAAGCTGAACTAGTACCATTACTGAAAGAACAGAGACATTAAAAGTTCAGTCATACTGCTCTGACAAACTAGGTGTTTTTACCGTAGATAAGTATAATATTATTCGGTTAGGTAAAACCTGCTCCTTACCATGGATAACTTTTTTCTGTACATTTTTTTGGTGGCTAATATACAGATAGTGGCAGCATGGTTATAGTAAGCAACATTAACCCCTATCCATAAAGTTTGGTTAGACAACTAATTCTCATAGATCGTTTATCAAATAATAACTATTTTATGACAAACTAAACCTCAAAAGGAAACTTTCTCCTATTCAGCTATGAACCTTTTACACGAAACACCACAACATCATTATTGTCATTAGTTTCCCCCCCCTCTTCTTTTCAACACCCTCAATGTATTCATCATTTCATTGGCTAATACATTCGTATAGAGATACCGCCTCCAATTCGTCTCATCCAATGGGAAACCTGTAGCGACGAGGGGGAGGCGGTAGAGGTACTCCCAGCAGCTCCAACTCCGTCCGGACGGTGTCACCACCTGTCAGTAGTGTCACCAGACCAGGGACACCAGTGTCACCACACGTCTTTGCCTAACTGGGAGGCAGTGACGGGCCGCAGGTTGGAGGGTTTGATCTTGAACACAAAGATGTGCAGGTGAGAGGCGATCTGGTTGCAGACACTGACGCAGTAGCGTACCAGGTCGAAGATGGACAGGAACTGGAGAGAAACAAGACACAGAATGGATGTCAAATCAAGTACACTTAAGGCTCCCTTTATACACTTTTTTTTTTTTTTTTGTCAATCATCTTTTGAATAAATGCCCCCTGAAAAGTATTAGTATTTTTTTAGGATACGCTGTAGCTGCACTCCTCCTGGGGTCCAAACAAAAAAAGAAAAAAAAATAGCATTGTACTGCACAATAAGTAAAAGGGCTGAATCTTAACTTTCATTTAGGTTTCAATTGGCTTGGTACAAGGTGTAGACTTACTAGTGCCACCCAGAGGACCAAGTACTCGTCTATGATGCTGTTAAAATACTGGTCCAAGAAAAGCAGCCCTGGCCCCAGGTAAGCCAAGTCATGGAGAGACATCTCACTTTTTGTCATATGAGCCACCTGTAAAAAAATAAAATAAAATAAATAAAAGCAGATGCATTGAAGCGTTAAAAGGTACAGAAGCAACAACATTAGACGAGTTTGGAATCAATGAAAGGAGTGTTATAACCAACAGACTTTCAAAAGGTAATTTACTTGAGCCGACAGCTGTATACCAAAACAAGCGGGGCTGCCATTTTGCTGAATAACGAATCACACATTTTTACTTTAAAACCTGAGTTGTTAACTAAAAACAGGGCACATTAGGGAAGTGTTCCAACATCCACACTAACATACCATTTAGAATGAAGCGATAGATAGATAGATAGATAGATAGATAGATAGATAGATAGATAGATAGATAGATAGATAGATAGATAGATAGATAGATAGATAGATAGATAGATAGATAGATAGATAGATAGATAGATCGATCCCTGAGGGGGAAATTTCTTAAACATGTATTGGACATGTCCAACATTCTTGGACATGTATTCGAAGTGGTATACTCGTGTGGATATTGTGAAGTCACCTGGCTCGTTCAGTGTTTAATGTTTCAGGCCATCTGTTTCCTCACCACTAGCTTGTTGGTGATCTTGGCCGACACAAACCCAAAGGCCAGGACGTAGAGACAGGGGTGCTTCTCAAACAGCTGGGACACAGACTTCTTGTAGATCATGACAGCCAGAGTGATAACTGACCCTATGTGGAAGAACGGTGACAGGACACTCGTTCCCTGAGGAAGAAGACGGGACATGGATGTCACAAATCACTGTACTTACAGTAGCTGACAATTCCACCATTCTTGTCCTTCTCTAAAGAGATCAATAAACTGCTAGGTAAAGGCATGATAGGCATATACTGTCACCATTATATGGAGGCCTAAGAAATTAAGAATGTCAAGTGCTGTGGTATTTTAAAAAGAGACTGCCCCTAAAAAGCAGCTTCTCATTTTGAAAAATACTCTGTGGCATTGATATGAGTCAGGAACAGTTATCCTAGTGTCAAAATTGACTAAAGTGTATATAGGATCATTTTTATCATAAAGTCAGTCTCGTCCAAAACGGAGATAGTATTTTTTTAGTATTTATTGGGATCCCCAACTACTCGTCCTGGGTTCCACAGGAAACAAAACAACAAAACAAATACATAATATACCTAATACACTGAGTATACAAAACATTAAGAACACCTGCCCTTTCCATGGCAGACTGACCAGGTGAACACTATGATCCCTAATCGATCCACTTCAAATCAGTGACCACGTTTACATTCACACCAATATCCTGTTATTACTTGAGATATTCAAGTATTCTGTTTTTGAGTTGACACAAACATCACTGCGGTCTGTAGGCTACCTGCGCAGTTTGATCCACCATAACACTTTATCTACGTAATCTTCTGCAACGCGCTCCAGAAACAGGAGACGGCTCTATGAGCCATTCCAAGGCTTGTGCAAGGTCATTCACCTAGTACCTACCTACCTACCTACCTACCTACCTACCTACCTACCTACCTACCTACCTACCTACCTACCTACCTACCTACCTACCTACCTACCTACCTACCTAAATACAAATACAGTGCAAAATATAGATAAATGTCGGTCTCTTCACAGTCCCCGTTGTGCCGTAAGGGGTTCTTTTATCTAGTTTTTGTTTTTTTTTATCTAATTTTATTGCTAGCAGAGAGTTTCATGTCACAGAATGAAGGGTACCGTAACAGTTTTCCTTGGGTTGGGTTTATTCTAATCCTGTCCACATGCCCACAGCTGGCATCACCAAAGTAATCATCAATTCGGAGCACAGCTGCATGAGACCTGATCGTTATTACCGACGGTCAATTTGGTTTGACATTAGATATCCCTATGGGACTAGTTAGGGACCATCAGTAAAGTACACAATGTACAATATTTTAAAAAGGTCAATAGCTCCACATTTCCAGGACTTAACCTCAATCCAACTATAAATTGTAGAAATGTATATACAAATATTGAAAGAATTTAAATGAGACAACTGAAAACATTGTGTTCCCCACTATAACCAGAAATAGGCCATCTAAAGTCAAACCAACTTCGCCATGGTCGCATACCAGTCGGCTAAAGCTAATTGGCTAATTCTTCCCACCTGCGAACACACACACACACACACACACATCAAACCACACCCCGAAACCAACTCGTGTTTTAATTTATTCATGGCCGCTAGCGTTTCTTAATGAACCAAATCTAAAACTAGGCCAAATCTGGAACATAAGCATTAGAAAGGACTGGCTATAACAAAAACTAATTCTGTTTAAATTATTGACACACTCTGTACGATATACTGTACATAGTCACTGTAATTAGGAGATTAAGATCGGTTTATTCATCAATTGTACAAAGTCCAACCGAAAGGCACAGGTAATGAGCAGTAGGACTGTAACCTTCCTAGACTGTAACCAAGTCACCTTTTATTAGCCATACAATTCAAGTGGACCCTCGTCAGCAAAGATGGATCATGCCTTACTTACCGCTATGGTGGATCCGTTTTTTCCAACGCCTCCTGTGAATATCACCCGGAAGTAGTTGGTGCAGGAAAAGATGGCTCCGGCCACAGTGAGGATGGCCGGAATTATCTTAATCTGAATGTTCACCCCAGGGATCTGTGTGTGTTTGGAGAGTTAGTAAGAGCCCTGTTCCAATACTTTCGAAATGCATCCTTCCTTCCTACCATCCTTTAAGTAAAGACAGATCAGAATTTGATGGATTGGTGAAAGTAATAGGGCGGTAACCTGGCTTTCACCAATCCAATCACTTATAGATTTGTGCTTAACTCCAGGAAACAAGGAAAGGATGCATTTCTGAAGTATTCACACAATCATCGACCAGGACATGAGTCTTAACACTTCAACCAACATGCCAGATCAAATGCATCAAACTACGATGCATGTAAATATTAGCATTAGTGTAATATTGTTTCATCCAAGCAGTAGAAACAAGCCATAATTTGCTGAATCAAAATGGGTTATAAACGGCATTACCAAGAACTGCCAAAAAGCTGATCCTCCGATGGCAGCCAGCAAATACATGATTATAATGAAGAATTGCACTTCAGTCACATCAACGCTGAACGGGCGGAAGAGAGAGAGGAATCAGGAGTTAACCATTAGTGATTTCACACAGCACTCGTGAAAAACAGCATGCACACAGCACCTCCCATTCCTCTTGGTTGTGAATGTGATGTAGAGAACATTTCCCTCAAAGGCTGAGAGAAACCTGATCTGATAAAGGTGTTTTTTTTCTTCTTCTGTCTGACAACATACTTAGCGCTTACTTACTCCGTCAAGGGCTTACATCATATCAAATCATAATTGTTAAATAAAAATCAACCATACTCCCAAGGACATTCCTGAAAGCCAATCGGATTAGCCGATGTTTGATATGCGAAATCCCATCTAAATCTGAATATCAGCTGCTAATGTCCTGGTGTCACTGTCAACACGGCTGCTGGTACAGAAATGTACTGGGTGAACTAGCTTGTCCTGACAGACCCATCGTTGTTCAAAACAAACCTGAATAAACATGAGAAAGTTTGAGGTCGAAATATAGCCTATGACCTCAAAGCATTGCACAAAATGTTTGTGGTGGGCCCAAAAGAAATGTGTCGGAAATTAGAACTGGTCCAAACCTTTGTGATTTCCATCATCTCTCTGCATCCTGAAATTATTCCAGTGTTCAACAGAGACCAACGTAATCTAGTATAGTTCATATCTAATCAAACTGAGCAATCTCTATCAAATTACTGTATCAAAGCGATGTGAGAATGAATCAAACAGGGTCTATGAGAAAGTTGTCTTGTTGCATAGAAATTGTACAATGCTGGCTATGGGGCCAGTCTGTGCAGGAAGTGGGGCCTGATTGCCTACTTCCTGCCTGTGCACGTCTGTAACAGTGCTACACAGATCAGATACTCGGCCCACCAGGGAAAAGACAAGCTAGCTCTGTGACACAGCTAGATAGACCTTGGGCTTAAAACCTGGCTATGAAAGAAAAATCTGCCAATCTACATGTAGGCCTATGGCAAAAAAAGCATGTGGTTACTAATGTTCCCACAGTTGCACACATACTAGACAAATACTAAAAAGGGTGCAAGGACCAGTGTTCATAAAGGGTCTCAGAGTAGGAGTGCTGATATAGGATCAGTTTTGCCTTTTTATTCAGAAAAGAAAAAGAGAGGGGGACCTGATCCTAGATCAGCACTCCTACGCTGAGACGCTTTATGAATACGACCCCTGGAACATATCCTGTCTGTTTGCCTTGTTGGTGCCTCCCACTCACTCACATGCCGAAGCGTAGGGTGCCCGATACGTAGGTCTGCCAGTGGGCACAGTAGAACATGAACATGCCGGCGAAGCAGCAGAAGAACATCCAGTCGGGGTTAGTTCCAAGTTGGACGGCGATACAGGTTCCCAGGACCACAAACACTGAGGGAGGGGGAGAGAAGGACGTTGGGGAGAGAGAACGAGTGAGTGACAGACTCAAAGAGGCAGTGATCCTCTAGCCTGAGTGTCAGTATGTTTGTGCTATCACGCTAACTCTTTCTCACTCATTGTAAAAATCGCACGCACGCGTTTGGCTTGACAATGACAGCAATCAATGGAGTTGGCAAGAACACAAACATATCTGGGACCAGGCTAGGCATCATCCTTACTGAGCTTCATTGCGTGTGGAAATGAACATGGGTAAGATTTTACTATGGGTCAAGTACCAGTGACATCAATTCGATGCAGAGAGAGAGGGAGAGAGTGACAGAGAGAAAAAAGTTAAATTACACGAGAAATAATAATAATAATAATAATAATAATAATAATAAGTAATAATAACAATAATAATAACAACAACAAGAATAAAAATAACAAATTATAATAATAACAATAATATTAATAATAACTATAATAATAAACTGAACAACAATATAAATGCAACATAAAGTGTTGGTCCCATGTTTCATGAGCTGAAATAAAAAGATCTCAGAAATGTTCCATACACACAAAAAGCTTATTTCTCAAAATTGTTGTGGACAAAATGTGTTTACATCCCTGTTGGTGAGCATTTCTTCTTTGCCAAGATAATTCATCCACCTGACAGTTGTGGCATATCAAGAAGCTGATTAAACAGCATGATCATTACAGAGGTGCACCTTGTGCTGGGGACAATAAAAGGCCACTCTAAAATGTGCAGTTTGTCACACAATGTCACAGATGTCAAGTTTTGAGGGAGCGTTCAGTTGGCATGCTGACTGCAGGAATGTCCACCAGAGCTGATACCAGAGAATTTAATGTTAATTTCTCTACCATAAGCCGCCTCCATTGTCGTTTTAGAGAATTTCGCAGTACGTCCAATCTGCCTCACAACAGCAGACCACGTGTAACCTCACCAGCCCGGGACACAGCCATGTGTGGACTTCAGAAAAAAAAAAAATTGTAGGCCTCCACAAGTCTGGTTCATCCTTGTGAGCAATTTCCAAAATGCCTGAAGGTACCACGTTCATCTGTACAAACAATAGTACGCAAGTATAAACACCATGGGACCACGCAGCCATCATACCGCTCAGGAAGGAGACGCGTTCTGTCTCCTAGAGATTAACGTACTTTGGTGCAAAAAGTGCAAATCAATCCCAGAACAACAGCAAAGGACCTTGTGAAGATGCTGGAGGAAACAGGTACAAAATTATCTATATCCACAGTAAAACGAGTCCTATATCCTTAACCTTACTGCATTTTGCACTACATTTTGCACTCTGTATATAGACTTTCCATTGTGTTTTTGACCATGTTTGTTTACTGTGTAACTCTGTGTTGTTTTTGTCGCACTGCTTTGCTTTGTCTTGGCCAGGTCGCAGTTGCAAATGAGAACTTGTTCTCAACTGACCTACCTGGTTAAATAAAGGTGAAATAAAAAATAAAAAAAAAAAAATATCGACATAACCCGAAAGGCCGCTCAGCAAGGAAGAAGCCACTGCGCCAAAACCAAATTTCTAAGCAAACAGCTAGAGGAACGGTCTACCTATCCATGTGAGAGACGCAGACTCCGTCTCAACCTTTAAGTCTTTACTGAAGACTCATCTCTTCAGTAGGTCCTATGATTGAGTGTAGTCTGGCCCAGGGTTGCAAGGGTGAACGGCAAGGCACTGGAGCGACGAACCACCTTTGCGGTCTCTGCCTGGCCGGTTCCCGTCTCTCCATTGGGATTCTCTGCCTCTGACCCTATTACAGGGGCTGAGTCACTGGCTTACTGGTGCTTTCCATGCCATCCCTAGGAGGGGTGCGTCACTTCCTGTCCGGTTTGTCGCCCCCTTGTGCTTGTGCAGTGGAGGGGATCTTTTGTGGGATATACTCAGCCTTGTCTCAGGGTAGTAAGTTGGTGGTTGTTGATATCTCTATTGATGTGGGGGCTGAGCTTTGGCAGAGTGGGTGGGGTTATATCCTGCCTGGTTGGCCCTGTCTGGGGTATTGTTAGCCTCCAGTATCTATGCTGCAATAGTCTATGTGCCGGGGGGCTAGGGTCAGTTGATTAAATCTGATGTTATTATCCGGTGTCTTGTGTGAATTTAAGTATGCTCCCTCTAATTCTCTATACCTCCCCTCCAGGAGGACCTGAGCCTACCCGGAGGACCATGCTTCAGGACCACCTGGCCTGATGACTCCTAGCTGTCCCCAGTCCACTTGGTCGTGCTGTTGCACCGGTTTCAACTAATGGAACCCTGACCTGTTCATTGGACGTGCAGAAGAGGACTGGCCACCCCTCAGAGCCTGGTTCCTCTCTAGGTTTCACCTTTCTAGGGAGTTTTTGCTGTTTGGGGTTTTAGGCTGGGTTTCTGTATAGCACTTTTTGACATTGGCTGATGTAAAAAGGGCTTAATAAATACATTTGATTGATAGATTGATAAAAAAAGCTTGCAAGCCGAAGAACACCATCCCAACCGTGAAGCACGGGGGTGGCTGCATCATGTTGCAGGAGAGACTGGTGCACTTCACAAAATAGATGGTATGAGGAAGGAAAATTATGTGGATATATTGAAGCAACATCTCAAGACATCAGTCAGGAAGTTAAAGCTTGATCGCAAATGGGTCTTCCAAATGGACAATGACCCCAAGCATACTGGCAAAATGGCTTAAGGACAACAAAGTCAAGGTATTGGAGTGGCCATCACAAAGCCCTGACCTCAATCATATAGAACATTTGTGGGCAGAACTGAAAAAGCTTGTGCGAGCAAGGAGGCCTACAAACCTGACTCAGTTACACCAGTTCTGTCAGGACGAATGGGCCAAAATTCACGCAACTTATTGTGGGAAGCTTGTGGAAGGCTACCCGAAACGTTTGACCCAAGTTAAACAATTTAAAGGCAATGCTACCAAATACTAATTGAGTGTATGTAAACTTCTGACCCACTGGGAATGTGATTAAAAAAATAAATAATTCTCTGTACTATTATTCTGACATTTCACATTCTTAAAATAATAGTGGTGATCCTAACTGACCTAAGACAGGGAATTTTTACTAGGATTAAATGTCAGGAATTGTGAAAAACTGAGTTTAAATGTATTTGGCTAAGGTGTATGTAAACTTCCGACTTCAACTGTACATACATGCATACATACTTCATGAAGTATTCAGACCCCTTGACTTTTTCCATTTTGCTACGTTACAGCCTTATTCTAAAATTGATTAAATTGTTGTTTCTTTACCTCAATCTACACACAACACCCATAATGACACAGAAAAATAACTTTATTTGTTTTTTAAATGTTTGCTAATTTATTAAAAATATAAAAAAATATCAAATTTCCATCATAAGTATTCAGACCCTTTACTCAGTACTTTGTTGAAGCACCTTTAGCAGCGATTACAGCCTCGAGTCTTCTTGGGTATGACGCTACAAGTTTGGCACACCTGTATTTGGGGAGTTTCTCCCATTCTTCTTTGCAGATCCTCTCAAGCTCTGTGAGGTTGAATGGAGAAATTTGCTGCACAGCTATTTTCAGGTCTCTCCAGAGCTGTTTGATCGGGTTCAAGTCCGGGCTCTGGCTGGGCCACTCAAGGACATTCAGAGACTTGTCCCAAAGCCACTCCTGCATTGTCTTGGCTTGGAATCTTTGTCCCAGTCTGAGGTCATCAAGGATCTCTCTGTACTTTGCTCCGTTCATCTTTGCCTCGATCCTGACTCCCAGTCCCTGCCGCTGAAGAGTTCAATCTTGTTTTCATCAGACCAAAGAATCTTGTTTCTCAAGGTCAGAGTCATTAGGTGCCCTTTGGCAAACTCCAAGTGGGCTGTCATGTGCCTTTTACTGAGAAGTGGCTTCCTTCTGGCCACTCTACCATAAAGGCCTGATTGGTGGAGTGCTACAGAAAGGTCCTCCCATCTCCAGAGGAACTCTAGAGCTCTGTCAGAGTGACCATCGGATTCTTGGTCACCTCCCTGACCAAGGCCGTTCTCCCCCGATTGCTCAGTTTGGTCGGGTGGCCAGCTCTAGGAAGAGTCTTGGTTGTTCCAAACTTCTTCCATTTAAGAATGATGGAGGACGTTCTTGGGGACATTCAATGCGGCAGAAATGTTTTGGTACCATTCCCCAGATCTGTGCCTTGACACAATCCTTTCTCAGAGATCTACAGACAATTTCTTTGACCTGCACTCAACTAATCTCAATTTCGAGTCTCATTGCAAAGGGTCTGAATACTAAATACGGTATAATTTTTGTATATATACATACACATTTAACAAACATTTCTGTTTTTAGAAACGTGTATCATTATTGGGTATTGTATGTAGATTGGTAAGGAACATTTTTTATTTAATCCATTTTAGAATAATCTGTAATATAACAAAATGTGGAAAAAGTCAAGGGGTCTGAATACTTTCCGAAGGCACTGTAAATACGCCCATTAAGGGATCTGATAGTACTTCTGATTGGCTTAACGCACCACTGCTAATGAGCTGTGGAGCTTCTTAAAGTCATTCTTTCTTCACCTCAAACAGCAAGCAAACAAAGTCTGTTTTTACATCCATTGAGAACGACAATAGTTCCTCAATGTATTTGAAAAAAACTCCCTTTCAATAACCACTCAGCGTGAAAGAGAAAAATGTAATGCTCTGATCCAGTGGATACGTCATAAAATAGGCTTCTTATCAGTGCTTGACTTGGATTGAAATAGGTTCCGGTACTTATTTTGGGTGCTGTTTTATATTTAGGTGCAGGAGCTCCACAATACCTTTGAGCTAATACTCTGTAAGAGGAACAGGAGCTCAAGCAGTAGAAGATTTGAGGTGCCGGTACTCGGCTCTGCCCAAGTCAAGCACTGCTTCTTATCCCTTGCGCAGCCGTGTCTGTCCTGAGCTCACTTGTGCAGAAACTGAGGGCCCAGAATATTTTATACAATGTTGCAAGTTTGCTAGCGCACGCTTTGGGCCGGACCCAAGTCAATTGTTGATACAATGTAGACAGGCCATGTGTAGCCAATGTGATTTTTTTTTAATCATGATATTTTCTACCTACCTGTAGGCTGCAATGTTTATATTTATTGGCTTTATGCAGGCTATTTTTTACATAGAAGTTACTTTTAGGTTTGTATCATTTTGATTTAGATTTGGATAGAATATTGATCAACCACAATGATTGAGATATGAGGACATTAATCAATTAAATTAAACTATTTCTCACGAAAATGTGCATATGAAAACCATAACTGGCACGCAGATCGGTAGAAATGGTAAGATAAATTGGCATCCCACATGAAAGTCTATTACCGACAACTTCAGGAGAGTAATGGCAGAATCTGCGAAAGCCAGCAGGAGCGGTAAGAGAATAATTGGGTCAGGTTAAGGTTTTTTTCTTCTTTTTATCTAGATCTCTGGCGCCCTCTTGAGGCATTAACCCGTAAGCTTCAAGCATCAGACAAGCTCAATGCACATAGTTGATTATATTAAAACACATAGGGGGGTCTATATATAGAAGAATACACATTTAAATATTTAGAGCAATCGATTGGTTGAAAGAACAGATGACTTGCAGTCAATCAATATTTTTTTTAGTTGGGGACAGCCCTAATGCAAATTATTGCATTAAGGAATGCAAGAGTTTGTTGTTTATGTCTGCAAGTGTGTTATGTCAACATCTATGGGTATGTTGCATCTCCGTCTTAGAGTGTGTATTTGTAGGAGTCTGTGTGTGCATTTTGTACTGTCCTTTGTAGTCGGAGTGTGTTGTGTATGTTTGTTTGAGACTGTATACACACACACACACACACCTGTCGAGAGGGAGTCACAACCATGGTCAAAGAGCTCTCCCAGTGGCGTGCTGCTATTGGTACGCCGTGCCTGCTTCCCATCGATGGCGTCCAGTGATTGGTAGATGAAGAGGCCCACTGCACAAGACAGGTACACCCACAGAGGTGCCTGAAAGGAAAAGGGCACAAAACATTCAACATCATAAATGAGGCTGCTTTCTATGGCATCACACTAAACTTTAATATTATCAGTGCTGGTGCTCCTCGACATTCACAGAAAAGCATGGGTTCGACCTTTATGAACGTCATTTCCATTTTTGAATAATATGATTACAATTACATTTAGCAGATGCTCTTATCCAGAGTGACTTACAGTCAATGCACTCAACTAAGGTAGGAGGTAAGACAACCACATCACAGTTATTGCAAAGTAAAACACTTTAAAACAAAAAAAGGCAGCTATCAGCAAAATCAGTACTAGTAAGAAAAGACAAGTAAGGTGTTTTATGTGGGGTTGCTATGGGTTCAACCAAGGTGCTCTTTGATGTCACTTACTTGGGTTGTTTTCTTTTAAAAGAGCACAGTTGGGTTGCTGGTTATTGAGATATATACAGTATAACCCAGCAGGAGGCGCAGTTTAGTAGGAGATAGTTATTCCTGATGATAGTTATATTAATGTCATTCCTGTTCATCTGTTCTCTTGTATAGTTACCACAAGTAAAATTTTAACAATTGCATTTTTGTTGCTTCAATGAGGCTTACAAAAGTGTGCGAGTTCCCAAAAAGCCAATGCAAAGCCCATTGTTGGGATAGATATCACCTTATTAAGCTACATAATAAATCAGCTTAATATTCTAAAATAACGTGTAAAATGCAAACAGAATGACGCTTTAAAAGTATGCCAAACAAAAACCACTGAAACAAACCATACAACTCTAAAGTAAAGTTTTCCAAAAACATAAATATCTACTCTGAGTTATGAATCAAAGATGTCTGCAGAAAGCATGGGGTGTCAGCTATGACATGACCTTGAGCTAGAAAACTACAGTAAGAGAAGTGGATTACCCTCCGCTAACTGTCATGGTAACAGAATGACATCATGGTTCCCTGACCTGTACTATACATGTATCCTGAACAATAATACTGTAGATGGATTTTATATAGACCTTTTCATACAGAATCTCAAAGCTTGAGTGGAGGTGGCGTCGACGGTTCTGCCAGGGAGGGAGAAACGTCGGTCAGACGGGCAGGCCCGGAGCTCTTCATCAGGCACCTCTGTATCGGATGTTCACAGCTACTCTTCCTCTGTAAGTAGGCTGGAACAGATCTACCACCGAAAAGTGTAGCGTCCGCCTGGGTGTTGCTTCGGCAGCTATAAGTGCCTGAGAGAACACCACACCTCAGCAGTAATCCGCAAGAGTCTCCTACGAGGCGAGCTTCAGTCATCCCCTCACACCACAGTCGACATCCTTCCCGATGCATCATTCAAATTTAGATTAGCCAGCTAGCTAGCCAAGTAAACAGATTTTCCATCGTCAGTCCTGCAAAACCATGGGTTAGCTTAACCCTCAACAGGTTATCAAAAACAACAATGAAAAAAATGCTACAAAAAATTAAAAAAGTACATTTTCTGAACAAAATGTGGTGTGAATGCTTTTTGAAAAATTTTTAACCGTTCAAGAGTTACTGTTGGTGGGTTATTTTATGCTAATTTATTAACATGGTAAATGAGTTGCAACCCCTTTTGCCCTCAGAACAGCCTCAATTCGTCAGGGCATGGACTCTACAAGGCGTCGAAACCGTTCCACAGGGATGCTGGATGATGTTGACTCCAATGGATCCCACAGTTGTGTCAAGTTGGCTGCATGTCCTTTGGGTGGTGGACCATTCTTGATACACACGGGAAACTGTTGAGCATGAAAAACCCAGCAGCGTTGCAGTTCTTGACGCAATATTCCAGGATTCATCCAATGGCATTGAGGAATATACCACCTCAGTTACCGGCTTCTTCAATAAGTGCATCGACGACATCATCCCCACAGTGACCGTGCGTACATATCCAAACCAAAAGCCATGAATTACAGGCAACATTCGCACAAGCTAAAGGCTAGAGCTGCTGCTTTCAAGGAGCGAGACACTAATCCGGACACTTATCAAAAATCCTGCAGTCCTAAGATGAACCATCAAACAGGCAAAGATCGAATCCTACTACATCGTCGGATGTGGCAGGGCTTGCCGCGAGCTGCCCAGTGATGCGAGCCTACCAGACGAGCTAAATGCCTTTTATGCATGCTTCAGTGTTGCTTGCCTCGAAGCATGCATAAAAGGCATTTAGCTCGTCAGAGAACCAGCTGTTCCCGACGACTGTGAACACGCTCTCCGTAGCTGATGTGAGCAAGATCTTTTAAACAGGTCAACAATCACAAGGCAATTTCAACCTATCCCCGAGTCTGTAATACCTACATGTTTCAAGCAGACCACCATGGTCCCTGTGCCCAAGAAAGCGAAGGTAACCTGCCTAAATGACTACCGACCCGTAGCACTCACTTCGGTAGCCATGAAGTGCATGAAAGGCTGGTCATAACTCACATCAACACCATCATCCAGAAACCCTAGACCCACTCCAATTTGAATACCGCCCCAACAGATCCAAAGATGACGCAATCTCAATCACACTCCACACTGCCCTTTACCACCTGGACAAAAGGAACACCTACGTGAGAAAGCTGTTCATTGACTACAGCTCAGTGTTCAACACCATAGTGCCCACAAAGCTTATCACTAAGTTAAGAACCCTGGGACTAAAACACCTCCCTCTGCAACTGGATCCTGGACTTCCTGACGGGCCGCCCCCAGGTGGTAAGGGTAGGCAACAACACATCTTCCACACTGATCCGCAACATTGGGGCCCCTCGGGGGTGCGTGATTAGTCCCCTCCTGTACTCCTCGTTCACCCACAACTGTGTGGCTAAGCTCGACTCCAACAACATCATTAAGTTTGCTTACAACACAACAGTGGTAGGCCTGATCACCGACAACGGTGAGACTATAGGGAGGAGGTCAGACACCTGTCAGTGTGGTACCAGGACAACAACGTCTCCCTCGATGTGAGCAAGACAAAGGAGCTGATCAGGAAAAGGAGGTCCGAACATGCTCAAGTTCCTTGGTGTCCACATCACCAACAAACTATCATGGTCCAAACACACCAAGACAGTAGTGAAGAGGGCACGACAATGCCTATTCCCCCTCAGGAGACTTTTGCCTTTTGGCAAACTCCAAGCAGGCTGTCATGTGCCTTTTACTGAGGAGTGGCTTCCGTCTGGCCACTACCATAAAGACCTGATTGCTGGAGTGCTGCAGAGATGGTTGTCATTATGGAAGGTTCTCCCATCTCCACAGAGGAGCTCTGTCAGAGTGACCATCAGGTTCTTGGTCACCTCCCTGACAAAGGCCCTTCTCCCCCGATTGCTCAGTTTGAGCCTACTTTGTAGCCTACTGCATACACCTCATTGCTACAGAACGGTTTTTAAATTGGTCAAATGTTGTATATGCTTTATTAAAGAGATGTTTAATTTTTTTTATCTGAGCGGTAGACTCAGAAAGTGATCTTGACTCAGAAAACAGTTGTTGACCCTTTAAGTGGACTACAAAAAAGATCAAATGGGGGTGTAGTAAGAAACACAATGGGCTGGACGATTCTCTTCTCATCACTTGAAAAAACGTATATTAAAAACATGGAAAATCAATCAATCAATCCACCATTAATAGTATATGTATTATTGAATATTGAAATAGCATGGGCGACCGTGAAAAACAAATTGGTACAATATAAGCCCATGTGGCAAACAATATTAAAGGCACTAGGGATGGCGGTGTGAGAATGTGGGTCTGGGCAGAGAAGATGTATTATTTGTTTGTATCTGTAATATGTTGTTCGTGTATGTTTGTATTTGGTGTGAAAACAATATTCCCCCCCCCCAAAAAAAAGGTGAACTGCTTTAATATCTAATATGTTGAAAGTGTGTGGACGAAGGAGAGAAACAAAATAGATAGGTACTTTATTGATCCCGGGGGGGGAATTTCATCAAAAAATTGTACAGTTTGAGGCGGAGAGTGATGCAGGCACTGGAGATGGGGGTGTCAACATGTAGGTCTGAGCAGCTGTGATGTAGTTGATGTTTTGCGTGATGTTTTCGTTTGTATGTGTATGTTTGGTGTTTGGTTATTATTATTTTTTTTTTACAAAAATGAAATACAAAAAATTCAAGTAATTCGATTTGGGGCAGTCACATGTAGAAGTTGGTTTAATTTTAATAGCTTCAATATCTTAAGCTATAGAGAGGGCAGAATAAATCAAATAAATAGAAAAGTACATTTGCTGAAGAAAATGTTGCTTAATGGTTTTGAAATAAGTTATAGTAGTGGTAGTGAATGCATTAGTAATGGTAGTGACTGGTTATAGTTGAAAAGATAGGTAGACAGATTGAATGAGATAGGATGGTGTGAACATGTTAAAGTTGGTATGGTGTGTCTAGTTTGAACAGTTCAAGAGTTACTGTTGGTGAGAAGTTTATGCAGATTGAAGTTATAGTTTATAAAGATTTTAAAGAATTTGAAGTTGGGATAATGTTTTTAAGTTAGTATTGGCCAAGGAGCAGGACTATCATTATAACTATGGTTATCATTCAAACCCATGTTAATTTATTCACTTATTCAATTTTTATTAAAATGGTTGTAATAAGAAAAGACTTGCTTGGGCCAAGAAACACGAGCAATGGACATTAGACCAGTGAAAATGTGTCCTTTGGTCTGGAGTCCAAATTAGAGATTTTTGGTTCCAACCTCAACCAAATTTAGATGGTTTGGGATGAGTCGGACCGCAGTGAAGGAAAAGCAGCCAACAAGTGCTCAGCATATGTGGGAACTCTTTCAAGACTGATGGAAAAGCATTCCAGGTGAAGCTGGTTGAGAGAATGCCAAGTGTGCAAAGCTGTCGTCAAGGCAAAGGTGGCTATTTGAAGAATCTCAAATATATTTTGATTTGTTTAACACTTTTTTGGTTACTACATGTTTCCATATGTGTTATGTCATAGTTTATGTTTTTACTTTTATTCTACAATGTAGACATTTTTTTTTGCAAATAAAGAAAAACCCTTGAATGAGTAATATTCCCACAGTGTATATAGTTCATAAAGGTTTTAGAAAATGTTAAGTCAGAATCGGCTGAACGTTTTAAAGATGGTCTTGTAGCTTAATTGATCAAGGAGCAGGGCCATTTATACTGAAGAAAAATAAATGCAGCATGCAACAATTTCAATGATTTTACTGACTTAGAGTTCATATAAGGACATCAGTCAATTGAAATAAATTCATTAGGCCGTAATCTATGGATTTCACATGATTGGGCAGGGCATAGGCCCACCCACTGGTGAGCCAGGCCCAGCCAATCAGAATGAGTTCTCAGACGATCCCGCAGGTGAAGAAGCCAGATGTGGAGGTCCTGGGCTGCCATGGTTACACGTGGTCTGCAGTTGTGAGGCCGGTTGGGTGTACTGCCAAATTCTCTAAAATGACGTTGGAAGCGGCTTATGGTAGAGAAATTAACACTAAATTCTCTGGCAACAGCTCTGGTGGACATTCATGCAGTCAGCATGCCAACTGCACACTCAAAACTTGAGACATCTGTGGCATTGTGTTGTGTGACAAAACTGGCCTTTTATTGTCCCCAGCACAAGGTGCACCTTTGTCATTATAATTCTGTTTAATCAGCTTCTTGATATGCCACTTGTCAGGTGGATGGATTATCTTGGCAAAGAAGAAATTCTCTTTACATGTTACTTTTATAGTTTTGTTCAGTATAGAATAGCAACCACTGTATTACTATTCTTCTCATTCAAACCCATGTTAGACCTGACTGTAGTTCGGCATCAAAACAGACTTCAGTGGGCAAATGCTCACCTTCAATGGCTACTGGCACATTGGGGAAGTGTGCTCTTCACGGATGAATCCCAGTTTCAACTGCACTGGGCAGATGGCAGACCACATATTCCTGGAAGCTGAAAATGTCCCAGTTCTTCCATGGCCTGCATACTCACCAGACATGTCACCCATTTTCTGATTCACGACCCTACCAATTTTTATAAAGGTATCTGTATTCCCAGTCATGTGAAATCCATAGATTAGGGCCTAATTTATTTATTTCAATTGAAATTGTTGAATTTATATTTTTGTTCAGTACAGCTAGCTGTCAAATCCTTGCCTCCTAGTTTCCTCAAATTCTTCTCAAAGCGTATTGGAGGAGAGGATCCAAGGTCCCTCCCTTTGACCTCCTCCTCCAATGACCTTTGAGAGAGACTGAGGAAACCAGGAAGTGAGGATTTGACAGCTAGTAACGTTTTCAGACACAGCCAAGGGAGTGACATTGAAATTCAGTGAATACCGTTCTCACATTCAGACAATGTGGATAGTATTAGGCTATGTTGCATACTTACCTAGAAAAAAAAGCACAGTAAACATTGGCAAAACAATCTTATCTAGACTTTGGCCCTGAGCGGGTAGGCTATATCTGACCATCAATACTTTTCAATCAAGAAATTCTGAAGGCCCTCATCTTTTCTTTATGTGTATATTAGTTATACAGCTGTGACAACATAAACAAAGACCTACTAATCTATAGTTATTACTTAGCAGCAATAACTGCTCATTAATTAATGAATATGACTGTGCTCAGTGAGACGGAGGGCCATGTGATTGACAGTGTGTGAAAATGGCCCAATGTCAACTTCTTCCCCAGGGCCTAGAATTCCCAGCGGTGCCCCTGCATGCACCTACCTGTTCAGTGGCAGTGGGGCAGTAGTACACCAACACCAATGTGGTGAGGATGTTTGTGGTCAAGCCCACGATAGTGATGAGGTTGGGGGCTATCCATGCCGGCACACACGCCACTAGCCACTCCCAGTAGCGCTGCATGAAGGGCTCCAGAAGGGAGTGGCCTGCACTGCTATACCTGTGATCCTCCAACTTCCTCAGCTGGTGGCGCGACAGCGGCAGCTGGATCAGCTTACTCAGGACACAGGAACTCCCTCCACCACTGCAGGCTGTGGTTGGGCCCGCAGTGGTGGTGGGCCTGTAGGAAGGATCCACGCTCTGGTCCTGAGGGATCCATGTCGTTGTCCCCCCTGCTTCCTTCGACGCCAGGGTCCGTGGAGCTCTTTGACCAGCGTTTTTACTCATGGAGGAAGCCGAAACCACACTTCATGTGGCGCCCACTCTGCCTACGACTGCCTCCACCCCAGTCCTTTTCAGGGAATCCACAGTGGGGCCACAGACGTTTTACTGGGCTGGGCCCTTATGAGGAGAGAGAGTTGTTTTTTATTTGACAGTATGCTTTGGTGAGCACAATTTGACTGTGGCAACATGCTGGGCACAAGCTGCAAAGGGACAGCTGGTAAAAAAATAAACTCCAAAAGCATACGTGCATATCACATGTTTCCTGATAGACTGAGCTGATATTGCAAACAGCAGTCAGTGAGACAAAATAAGTAAATAAATGCAAGGCTTGCATTATAGCTAAAGCATTGAATTAGAATATACATTTGTAAGTCTACCTATAGTGAATAGTAACCAAATCATGTCTACAAACAAGCCATTCAAAAAGCAATGTTAAATAGTTAGGAAGTTAAGTTCTTGCCCTTTGTGCTGTTGTCTGTGCCTAATAATGTTTGTACCATGTTTTGTGTTTCTACCATGTTGTGTTGCTCCCATGTTATTGTCATGTGTTGCTCCCATGTTATTGTCATGTGTTGCTCCCATGTTATTGTCATGTGTTGCTCCCATGTTATTGTCATGTGTTGCTCCCATGTTATTGTCATGTGTTGCTCCCATGTTATTGTCATGTGTTGCTCCCATGTTATTGTCATGTGTTGCTCCCATGTTATTGTCATGTGTTGCTCCCATGTTATTGTCATGTGTTGCTCCCATGTTATTGTCATGTGTTGCTCCCATGTTATGTTGTTGTCTTAGGTCTCTCTTTATGTACTGTTGTTTTGTCTCTCTTGTCGTGATCGTGTGTTTAGTCCTACATTTATATTTTATATATTTCTTTGTATTTCTAACCCCAGCCCCCGTCCCCGTCCCCGCTGGAGGTCTTTTGCCTTTTGGTAGGCCGTCATTGTAAATAAGAATGTGTTCTTAACTGACTTGCCTGGTTAAATAAAGGTTAAATAAAATAAATAAAGT
The DNA here is from genome assembly GCA_023634145.1 of Thymallus thymallus. NCBI lineage: Eukaryota > Metazoa > Chordata > Actinopteri > Salmoniformes > Salmonidae > Thymallus > Thymallus thymallus. Next base: position 4,052,209 of record CM042399.1, on the reverse strand, counting down.
AATGTTGCCCAATGCAATAATAGTAGTTAGCTTGGCTAACGTTAGCAACAATACCAACTGGCCAACTAGCTAGTTTGCTGGCCATCAGTAAATGTAACGTCAGTTAACTAAACATATAATAGATAGTAAACGCCATCCAACCGTGATGATGACAAGCTAAGACGAGGTGACATGCAGAATCTCTTACCTTGACGCTCGAGTCTCTGCGGCAGCGACGGCCTGTACCGCGGTCTGTACCGCGGTCAGCTGGAGGCAGCTTTACCATGCGGCAACCTCGGACCCTTCTGTCGGTTTATATGGAGCTAACAGGTCAACAAGAGCATGGATCAAGAGCATGGATCAACAGCAGGAGTTTAATTCCCGCACAAAGGACGAGTCTAGTCCCGGAAGATCTAGGAGTTGTTTTTGCGGTTAGAGCGGAGAGATATTACAGAAAGAGCGGAGCGATATTTGGCAGGCGTAGGGATATCCCACTTCCGTCGCACAATAGGCCTTTCACTAGTGCATCAAAAAAGTAAGAATTTGGGCTTTTCTTTTGACCATTTGAATTGATGTATATAATATGTACCATACATAATGACGAGATTCATTATACACACTATGTTCTGATCTAAGTCCTTTTCATGAAGCAAAAGTGAAACATCTTTATCATCAAGACGAACCCAAGTACCAGTTGATCTAAACAAATGCATCCATTCAAAAGATCTTAGTATAAATACATTCAACAATTAATGATTTATAGTTTCATTTTCTATTTGACAAAAACACACTTTTTATTGACATCAATTTAAAATCTTGTCAGCAGGGCCGGCCCTGGACTTTCTGCTGCCCTAGGTAAGACAAAAATAAGATTTAAGCAAACATCTATTTTTTTCAGAAAGCTCAATTAATAGGGACAGAATAGCAAAGTCAAATTGTTTGTCTCCTTCAATATTATAGGCTGCAGCTCAGCTTCAGAATGTCACAGAGAGGAATCAATATATCCCCATAAGCATATCCAACAAACACCGGCTTCAATGGCATTATCACTTTTATTACCAACATATTCAAATAATGATTGACATATTTTCATTAAAAACTTTATTTTTTGATTTATTTATTCGTACTATTTCATCCTTTCACAATATACAGTATAGTCCCGACACAAATCTAGGGTTGCTAGAGACACGACCCAGTCGTTCAGTCTTTTTGTTCTGTATTTATAGACGCGACCCAGTCGTTCAGTCTTTTTGTTCTGTATCTATAGACGCGACCCAGTCATTCAGTCTTTTTGTTCTGTATCTATAGACGCGACCCAGTCGTTCAGTCTTTTTGTTCTGTATCTATAGACGCGACCCAGTCGTTCAGTCTTTTTGTTCTGTATCTATAGACGCGACCCAGTCGTTCAGTCTTTTTGTTCTGTATCTATAGACACGACCCAGTCGTTCAGTCTTTTTGTTCTGTATCTATAGACGCGACCCAGTCGTTCAGTCTTTTTGTTCTGTATCTATAGACGCGATCCAGTCGTTCAGTCTTTTTGTTCTGTATCTATAGACGCGACCCAGTCGTTCAGTCTTTTTGTTCTGTATCTATAGACGCGACCCAGTCGTTCAGTCTTTTTGTTCTGTATCAATAGACGCGACCCAGTCGTTCAGTCTTTTTGTTCTGACTCGGACGCGACCCAGTCGTTCAGTCTTTTTGTTCTGTATCAATAGACGCGACCCAGTTGTTCAATCTTTTTGTTCTGACTCGGACGCGACCCAGTCGTTCAGTCTTTTTGTTCTGACTCGGACGCGACCCAGTCGTTCAGTCTTTTTGTTCTGACTCGGACGCCACCCAGTCGTTCAGTCTTTTTGTTCTGTATCTATAGACGCGACCCAGTCGTTCAGTCTTTTTGTTCTGTATCAATAGACGCGACCCAGTCGTTCAGTCTTTTTGTTCTGACTCGGACGCGACCCAGTCGTTCAGTCTTTTTGTTCTGTCTCGGACACGACCCAGTCGTTCAGTCTTTTTGTTCTGACTCGGACGCGACCCAGTCGTTCAGTCTTTTTGTTCTGTCTCGGACGCTACCCAGTCGTTCAGTCTTTTTGTTCTGTATCAATAGACGCGACCCAGTCGTTCAATCTTTTTGTTCTGACTCGGACGCGACCCAGTCGTTCAGTCTTTTTGTTCTGACTCGGACGCGACCCAGTCGTTCAGTATTTTTGTTCTGACTCGGACGCGACCCAGTCGTTCAGTCTTTTTGTTCTGACTCGGACGCGACCCAGTCGTTCAGTCTTTTTGTTCTGACTCGGACGCGACCCAGTCGTTCAGTCTTTTTGTTCTGTATCAATAGACGCGACCCAGTTGTTCAATCTTTTTGTTCTGACTCGGACGCGACCCAGTCGTTCAGTCTTTTTGTTCTGACTCGGACGCGACCCAGTCGTTCAGTCTTTTTGTTCTGACTAGGACGCGACCCAGTCGTTCAGTCTTTTTGTTCTGTATCAATAGACGCGACCCAGTCGTTCAATCTTTTTGTTCTGACTCGGACGCGACCCAGTCGTTCAGTCTTTTTGTTCTGACTCGGACGCGACCCAGTCGTTCAGTCTTTTTGTTCTGACTCGGACGCGACCCAGTCGTTCAGTCTTTTTGTTCTGACTCGGACGCGACCCAGTCGTTCAGTCTTTTTGTTCTGACTCGGACGCGACCCAGTCGTTCAGTCTTTTTGTTCTGTATCAATAGACGCGACCCAGTTGTTCAATCTTTTTGTTCTGACTCGGACGCGACCCAGTCGTTCAGTCTTTTTGTTCTGACTCGGACGCGACCCAGTCGTTCAGTCTTTTTGTTCTGACTCGGACGCGACCCAGTCGTTCAGTCTTTTTGTTCTGTATCTATAGACGCGACCCAGTCGTTCAGTCTTTTTGTTCTGTATCAATAGACGCGACCCAGTCGTTCAGTCTTTTTGTTCTGACTCGGACGCGACCCAGTCGTTCAGTCTTTTTGTTCTGTCTCGGACACGACCCAGTCGTTCAGTCTTTTTGTTCTGACTCGGACGCGACCCAGTCGTTCAGTCTTTTTGTTCTGTCTCGGACGCTACCCAGTCGTTCAGTCTTTTTGTTCTGTATCAATAGACGCGACCCAGTCGTTCAATCTTTTTGTTCTGACTCGGACGCGACCCAGTCGTTCAGTCTTTTTGTTCTGACTCGGACGCGACCCAGTCGTTCAGTATTTTTGTTCTGACTCGGACGCGACCCAGTCGTTCAGTCTTTTTGTTCTGACTCGGACGCGACCCAGTCGTTCAGTCTTTTTGTTCTGACTCGGACGCGACCCAGTCGTTCAGTCTTTTTGTTCTGTATCAATAGACGCGACCCAGTTGTTCAATCTTTTTGTTCTGACTCGGACGCGACCCAGTCGTTCAGTCTTTTTGTTCTGACTCGGACGCGACCCAGTCGTTCAGTCTTTTTGTTCTGACTCGGACGCGACCCAGTCGTTCAGTCTTTTTGTTCTGTATCAATAGACGCGACCCAGTCGTTCAATCTTTTTGTTCTGACTCGGACGCGACCCAGTCGTTCAGTCTTTTTGTTCTGACTCGGACGCGACCCAGTCGTTCAGTCTTTTTGTTCTGTCTCGGACGCTACCCAGTCGTTCAGTCTTTTTGTTCTGTATCAATAGACGCGACCCAGTCGTTCAGTCTTTTTGTTCTGACTCGGACGCGACCCAGTCGTTCAGTCTTTTTGTTCTGACTCGGACGCGACCCAGTCGTTTGTTCTAAACTGGCAACGTTCTTATCCCTTGTTTGCTAGCGAGTCAACTACGGCTAGTTTACAGTCACGTCAGCCAGAATAACAGCAAAGTAGCTGCATTTAAGCCGTTTTCTAGTTAGATTTATTCGGATACATCCATAACAATGAGTTTATGATGCTCTCTTGTTGGGACACTGTTCAGACAAAAGAAAGACAAACCATGACATTAATTTGAGCTGATTTTAATAAATGAAACCATACGTTCTCTTTGTTATCCACTACAGTTGACATAGCTATAGCTACTTATTGTTTGTCACATGTATCAGTACATTCCCCTGGTCTGTGTCTGTGCTACTACTTCTGCTGCCTTGCTTCAACCTTTTGGGTGTTGATGGTGCTGCAGTGTCCTCTTTGTTTTCGGCCAGGATGTTGCTCCAGCATTTTCTGTCTGTCAGTGACGGACGCCAGTAGCTATGGGGCGAAGTGCCCAACCAGGAATAATAAAACTCTGGACTTGTTATATGCTAATGTGAAGGATGCATACAACTCCACTGCACTCCCTCCCCTCGGTAGATCGGATCACAACCTTGTCCACCTCACCCCACTCTACAGGCCTATGGTCCAACAGCAGCCTGCAACCACCAGGACTATTAGGAGATGGTCCCCGGAGGCGAATGAGGCCCTACAGGACTGCTTTGAAACAACAGACTGGGATGTGTTCTGTGAGGCTCATGGGGAGGACATCGATGGACTCACTGACTGCATAACAGACTATATTAATTTTTGTGTAGACAACACTGTACCCACCAGGAAGGTACGCTGTTTCCCAAACAATAAACCCTGGGTCACCAGCGACCTGAAGGCCCTGCTGAATGAGAAGAAGAGGGCCTTCAAGGAGAAGGACAAGGACAAATTGAAATGCGTCCAGAGGGAGCTGAAGTTGCAGATTGCTGAGGGGAAGAGAGTGTATAAGGAGAAGATGGAGGACAAGCTGAGGCAGAGCCAGGTGAGAGAGGTGTGGAAGGGTATGAGAAATATCACTGGCTTCAAAAAGTCAAACAGTGGGCAGACGGAGGGGACCCAGGACAGAGCCAATGAGCTGAACCAATTTTTTAACAGGTTCGATACTGGCCCTGTCCACCTCCCCTCCAGCTCCCCAGACCACACACCCTCACGGCTATCCCACCCCCACTTTGCTCACAGCACCTCTGCTGAGACAATCAGTGACCCCACCTCCGCCCCTGCCCCCCCTGGACTGATCCTCAACACCCCCCTTCCCCCCACCTCCCTACCTGGGCTGGCTTTCACCACCAACCAAGTGAAGAGAGAGCTGGAGAGACTACACCAGTGGAAAGCGGCGGGCCCCGATGGCATCAGCCCAAGGGTGCTGAGGGTCTGTGCTGACCAACTGTGTGGAATACTCCAGCGTCTTTTCAACCTTAGCCTGAGCCTAGAAAGGGTCCCTGTGCTGTGGAAAACATCCTGCCTCGTCCCAGTGCCCAAGAAGGCACACCCCACTGTCCTGAATGACTTCAGACCTGTAGCGCTAACATCCCACATCATGAAGACCCTGGAAAGGTTAGTCCTCGCTCACCTCAGACCCCTGGTGTGTTCATCAATGGACCCCCTGCAGTTTGCATACCAGCGCAACATCGGGGTGGATGATGCAATCATCTACCTTCTGCAGAGGGCCTACTCTCACCTGGACAACGCAGGTTGCACTGTGAGGGTCATGTTTTTTGACTTCTCCAGTGCCTTCAATACCATTCAGCCCCTGCTACTGGGTGAGAAGATGAGGAGGATGAAAGTGGAAGCACCCTTAGTCTCCTGGGTCACGGACTACCTGACCGGTAGGCCACAATTTGTGCGACTACAGAGCTGTGTGTCAGAACGGGCAGTTAGCAACACAGGGGCCCCCCAGGGTACGGTCCTGTCCCCCTTCCTGTTCACCCTCTACACCTCAGACTTCAGATATAACTCTGAAACATGCCACCTACAGAAGTTCTCGGATGACTCTGCTATTGTAGGGTGCATCAGGGGTGGGCAGGAGGAGGAGTACAGGAGCACAATCAGTGACTTTGTGTTGTGGTGTGAGCAGAACCACCTTCAGCTCAACATCAGCAAAACTAAGGAGATGGTGGTGGACTTCAGGAGAACCAAGGCACAACTGACTGCAGTCCCTATAAAGGGGATGGATGTGGAAATGGTTGAGTCATACAAGTTCTTGGGTGTCCATATGGACAACAGACTGGAATGGGCTGGTAACACCGGGGCCCTGTACAAAAAGGGCCAGAGCCGACTCTACTTTCTGAGGAGGCTCAGGTCCTTCAACGTGTGCAGTAAACTACTGCATACCTTCTACCAGTCTGTGGTGGCCAGTGCCATCTTTTTTGCAGTGGTGTGCTGGGGAGCTAACATCAAAGCCGGTGATGCTTCTCGGGTAAATAAGCTGATCAGGAAGGCTAGCTCTGTCCTGGGGATGAACCTTGACACTCTAGAGGAGGTGGCGGAGAGACGGATCCTGGCCAAACTGCTGGCCATCATGGACAACGTCACCCACCCTCTGCACGCTATGGTTATGACGCAGAGGAGCTCTTTCAGTCACAGACTGATCCCACCACGGTGTGCCAGAGAGCGCCACAGGAGGTCCTTCCTGCCGGCGGCTATGAGACTATATAATGCCTCACCGGGGTGCCGTGCCGTCGGCAACATAGATCTGGAACTGTTGGGGTGCTAGGACCTAGTTTAACAATTATGCATCCATCCGTGAGTAACTCTGTTCCGTCAGCACTCATCCACTCAGGACCTACTTATTCATACAGGTCTGTATATACATACCCATGTACAGTTGTTATATTATATCACATGCAATATTGTAAGTAATTATTGGACCTAGGCATTCACTCAGGAAGGCATATTAGTATCCTGCCAGTTGCACCTTTTCTCATTGCTTTTAGTATATCAAATGTGCAATAAGTGCAGTTGTCTGTAATTAAACCCTGCGCACTAAGGACTGTATTTTAAGGGAATTACTATTATTACCCCAATGATATCATACACACATTTAGCTATTAAAGTATCTCTTCCTGTCATTTACCTGTACAGTTTGTGTAAACATGCAAGTATTCACTTATCTGTAAATATAACTGTATACCTAACTGTACAGCTAATTTAACCATGAAAAATGTTCACTTACCTGTTCATTTATCCAGTCTGTCTATTAAGTAAACTATTATTATCCTCGCTCATATCATACGCATTAGCTACTGAAGTATTTCTCTGCCATCAACCTGTATAGTATAGTTAACCATCCAACATCCACCAATGTATAGTGTACATATTCAGCCAACCACTCATACTACGCAATGTCCTTTTATAGCTTTTTTTTGCACTCCAGATATCCTGTATTTCTATACTTTTTCATACTGCCGCTCTATGTATCATGTACCGTGTATCTGTCTTTTGTGTACTTTCGTTGTGGCATTTTGCACCTGCCCTGTGTTTTTGTTGTAGCTGCTTGATAATGAAATTTCCCCCCCGGGGGATCAATAAAGTACCTATCTATCTATCTATCTATCTATCTATCTATCTATCTATCTATCTATCTATCTAACATTAGCACCGATGCCCACTCACTGACATAATCTAAACCAGCATTTGCCAGTTTCTGGACTGTCGTAGTCCTGTTGCTATGATTTGTGCATGTAGTTGTTCCCGCTGCCCTGCAGATTTTGGGTAGAAGTGCTGCCAGTTCACGCCAATCGTCTCTGACGTGTACCAGATGGAGTCCCGGATACACTCTCCTTTCCTTGGTTGGCGATAAAATGCAAGGGCATTCTCCGGGCATTTCAATAGATCTTTCTCCAGTGGGTTCCCTGGCTGCTCGAACATGAATCCCCTCTTGGACTCCCTGCCCCTTTCCCTTGGGTCCAGATGATTCTTTAGTTACTTATGACGTACTGCTTCCCCTTCCAATTTCGCACATTTGCATAAGACTGTCGGAGAAGGACGTTAAACTCTTCCTTAGTGACAGTTTTGAAGTCAACAACTTTTTTCTTCTCTGCTAGTCTAAAAGAAATGTGAGATAATGTCTAGATGCTTGTTATAGTAGAGATCCTGGCAGGGCTGATGAGACAGTGGATTGCACAGAGAGATTGAACAGAGTAAATAGGCATTTCAACGTCATCGATTTTGCCAGTGGTAACTTGTGAAATAGACACCGGCTGGAATGCGGCTTTAACCAATCAGCATTCAGGATTAGACCCACCCGTTGTATAACATCTAATAGAAACTGAATTCCACATTCCTCCCAATAACTTCATTTCCCTACAAAAGTCTTACAAGCCCTGTAGGTATTGTATCATAAACTGGAATTAAATATATACGCTAATATATATTAGCGTGCTTCGGCGCTCGTCGTCACCGGCCCTCTGGCCACTGCCGATCTTCTTTTCCATATTCTATTTGTCTTGTCTGGTCATTTTCCCACACCTGGTTCACGTCCCATAATGATTCTGGGTTATATATATATCCGCTGTTTCCTCCTTGTCGGTGTGAGTTATTGTTTGTTCATGTCAGTACATATTTGCATCTCTGGGTATTTCTTTTATGCCCTTTCTTTTCACCGGGTTGTTCAGGTATGAACCTGTTGAGCGTGTATTCTCGGGCGCGGTTGCGTCCAGCTTTGTTTTCGCTCTGTACTCTAGGGTGGATCTTAACGTCTGTTAATAAAGCAACACAACATAACTATACAGTTGTCCAGTTTTTATTAAATAATTGTGCCACAACAAAATATCGTTCACAAAACATTTATGGAAAAATGTTGTCTTTGTTATTCCAAATCAAACACCTATGAGGGGAGAAGTTATATTTATATACAATTAGCCAGGATAGTAACACTTGCTTATGGAAATTAGGCCTGGCTCGAACATCAGATCTTCCATGGGGTTCAGTGCTCTGTGCAGGCCAGTCCAGTTCTTCCACATCGATCTTGACAATCCATTTCTGTATTAACCTCACTTTGTGCACGGGGGGGGGGGGATTGTCATGCTGAAACAGGAAAGGGCCTTCCTCAAAGTGTTGCCACAAAGATGGAAGAAAATAATCATCTAGAATGTCATTGTATACTGTAGCGTTAAGATTTCCCTTCACTGGAACTAAGGGGCCTAACCTGAACCACGAAAAACAGTTCCAGACCATTATTCCTTCACTGGGTCTAAAAACAGCCGCAGACCATTATTCCTTCACTGGGTCTAAGGGGCCTAGCCCAAACCATGGAAAACAGCCTGAGACCATTATTCCTTCACTGGAACTAAGGGGCCTAGCCCAAACCATGGAAAACAGCCTGAGACCATTATTCCTTCACTGGAACTAAGGGGCCTGAACTATGAAAAACAGCCCCAGACCATTATTCCTCCTCCACCAAACAGTTCCCACTATGTATTCGGACAGGTAGCGTTATCCTGGCATCCCCCAAACCAAGATTTGTCCGTCGGATTGCCAGATGGGGAAGCATGATTCATCACTCAAGAGAATGCGTTTCCACTGCTCCAATGTCCAACGGCGGTGAGCTTTACACCACTCCAGCCGACACTTGGCATTGTGCATTGTGACCATAGGCTTGTGTGCGGCTGATCAGCCATGGAAAACCATTTCATGAAGCTCACGATGAACAGTTCTTGTTCTGAAACACTGGCATATTCTATCGTATTCTAACATCGGATCCAGCTTTGCCAGGTGAATTTAACAACCCACCACAAAAGAAAATGGACCTGGCTCTTTTACGCCCTCTTCTGAATGGTAGCTATAAATGCAGAGGTTTCTCACAGCGCAACAATATGATGAAGTGTGAATATTTCTGCCACCCACATACAGGAAAACCGTTCCAAATAAATTACATTATTACGTGCTCCACCACCCATGTTTTCTACATGATTAAATGTCCATGTGTTATGTAGGTAAAACCTCACGTTCTCTCAAACAGAGAATTAGTGAACATACAAGTTAAATCAGAGAAACGACAGGGATTATCCGGTCGCAGTGCTTTTTAATGACCTAAAACACGACATTTCTTCCTTTAGAATTTGTGGCATAGAGGAAGTTAAGATATCAAGGTGATATAAATAATACTCTGAACAAAAGAATCCCAAGATTTGAGGTTTTCACCCTCCAGACATTATTAATGACACTATGTCAGATTACACTGAGGTTTTTCTTGCGCTATTACCCAATGATTTATGAAGACTTGCTTGATGTGTCGATGTCCTCATTGTGGTTTTACATACGTGTTTAACATGTTTTATGTACACATTTAATTAGAATATGTATGAAATGCACATTGTTGCATTTGGTAACACTTGCTTATTTTTCCCTCGACTCCAACCCCATTCGATGCATTGAACGGCTGTGGGTGGAGATATGTCTACATAAGGGTGTAATTATTATTTTTTTACTCACAAAAGCTCTGACGAAGGCCTTCAACACGTAAAGCGTATTACAGTTTTTCTCAATGGATTTGGTTCATTTCTCCAAACTCAGGTAACAGCTCTCAAAACAGTTAACACAGCAAACTAAACACACTCTTATGTTGGCGAAACAGTTAAGTATTCACTGCACAATGAAACACAGCATTTTATTCTAGTAATGCATTTATTAAAATTCAATATTAACATCAAAACTAAAAGTGAGTTCTCTGTTGATTTGATAACAAATTCAGCTGAAGATACAAAGAAATAAATGAAAATACATGTTTTTCATTAAGTTCTTTGATGAGGAGTTCAGGTGTAAAACAATGAGTTGTCACCCCACAAAAACAATATTATGCAAATAAGTACATAGGTAAATAAAAAATAAAATAAAAAATGTACTGAATTCATTGAATCAATTAATTTATTGATCATGCCTCTCAATTACATCTGGCCAGAGAATTTCATCAACATCACAGCAAATATTTTCACGAGTCATGCATCGTGGGAAAAAACGCCTTGAATGCTGTATCCATCCTTGACATGCTTGTGCCCCAATATCTCCACAGGCCTCTTCCATCGCTTGAAGAAGACTTACTTGGTTGTAAGGGTTGCGATCATGTACTTTCCATCTCCAAGAGGAGAATAATTCCTCAATTGGATTCAGGAAAGGAGAATATGGTGGAAGGAACACCATCCTGAAATGTGGGTGATTCTCAAACCACTCTCGCACTAGCGCTGAATGGACATTGTCCCAAACAACTACAAAATTCCGCACCATTTGCGGATTTCATTGAGGAAGTTTAAAAAATGTAGGAGCCTTGCTGTGTTGTATGGTCCCAAGACAGCATTGTGTGCCACAACACCAGTTGTAGAAATTGTGGCACAGAGAGTGATGTTGCCTCCTCGTTGTCCTGTAGCACGATGGCCAATCACATTTCTCCCTCTTCTCCTTTTTTTGTGAAGATTGAAGCCTGCTTCATCAATATACAGGTACTCATAATGAGTTGCACTGCTATCCAACTCCAAGATTCTCTAGAGTAAAAAGAACACAAGGTACAATACAGTAAGTTAGTGTTTTACAGTAATGGCATTGATTGCAGTCAATACTACTGTGAAACTGTGGCTGAAGTTTGAGTTCACACTTTGAAGCAGCAGTATACATAGATATGCCTAAATCTTTTCACTTACAGTAGCATGGAATAGTTTATGGACACATACTTAAAATTCAGGAAAAATATATCTTTGTGTTGACAGTAAAAGTGCAGTAATTGGGTTGCACATACTTGAACAAACTGGAATCGCAACTCCTTCACTCTAACGGAGTTCCTCTCAAAGGGCACTTTGTATACTTGCTTCATTCAGATTGCATTTCTCCTTAGAACACCATCAATTGTGGAGAGACTGCATTGGTGGATATTGTGGAACAGTTGATTGTCCTGTGTTATTCTTTGCTGAATTCCTTTGAGGTGGAGGGTGTTGTTCTGGACCACCACGTCAACAATGGCATGCTCTTGTTCAATTGAAAGAAGTCTTTTTCGTCCACCTGAATGTGTTCTAACTTCAATTCTGAAAAATGTTTGGACAAGCAGGAACATTTACTGTAGACATCTAGACCTATGTCAAACAAGACTACATGGACTCTCATTGTAGAAGTAGAATGATAGTTACTTACCGGTTTTCCCTCTGAAATGTGCGGATAATTGAAGCCACTGTGGATCTGTTTATATTGGGCTGAACTCTCTGTCCAGCTTCTCTCAGTGAGAGACCATGATTTATGACATGGTCAATAAGTGTGGCTCTGATTTCATTTGAAACACGTGTGTACCCTATCCTTCTACCTCTCCTCCCTCCTCTTACACCTTGCCCTCCTCTTACACCTTGCCCTCCTCTTACACCTTGCCCTCCTCTTTCACCTTGCCCTCCTCTTACACCTTGCCCTCCTCTTACACCTTGCCCTCCTCTTCCTCTCTGTCCATCTCTTCTTATATTTTCTACTCTTTCTCTTTCCACTATACCATTGCCCTCCAATCTATCCATCTCTTCTCCCTCATCTTCTCCTCTTCCTACATCCTCAGCTCTTATTTCTCTTTCTCTACATCCTCAGCTCTTCTTGCTCTTTCTCCTACATCCTCAGCTCTTCTTTCTCTTTCTCCTACATCTTCAGCTCTTCTTTCTCTTTCTCCTACATCTTCAGCTCTTCTTTCTCTTTCTCCTACATCCTCAGCACTTCTTTCTCTTTCTCCTACATCCTCAGCTCTTCTTGCTCTTTCTCCTACATCCTCAGCTCTTCTTTCTCTTTCTCCTACATCTTCAGCTCTTCTTTCTCTTTCTCCTACATCTTCAGCTCTTCTTTCTCTTTCTCCTACATCTTCAGCTCTTCTTTCTCTTTCTCCTACATCTTCAGCTCTTCTTTCTCTTTCTCCTACATCCTCAGCACTTCTTTCTCTTTCTCCTACATCTTCAGCTCTTCTTTCTCTTTCTCCTACATCTTCAGCTCTTCTTTCTCTTTCTCCTACATCTTCAGCTCTTCTTTCTCCTTCTCCTACATCTTCAGCTCTTCTTGCTCTTTCTCCATCTCCTCTTCCTCTTCTTCTCCCTCTACCCTGTCCACCACCTCTCACTCTTACACCTCTTCCTTTTCCACTGCTCATTCTTCTTCTTCTTTTTATTATTTTCTCCTCATTCGTCTTCTTTGTTGTTTTTCTCTTCCCCTTTTTTAGTTGTTGTAATTAAGACAGCTGTGTGAACAATTAGGAAATTGGCTTTTTCTGTGTTGAGTGGATTACTAACTCATCAGATATCAATTTGGGGTTAATTGAGGACATAAGGTGTGCAACTGACTATTTTACAATTCACAGAGTTTTGTTTGTTGTGTTTTGAAAATGGTACAAAAATGCTTGTGATCTTTGTGAAGACCAATGAAAAAGCTGCAAATGTTTTTCCTGATATATGATAGATTTGGTTGGCTGTATGAACCGCTGTGATAACATTAGGGAATTTAGTGAACAGTGTTTTGAGAAAATGATGCTTTAGATTTGTAATTAGTATGAATTGAAGGAGAATTTACTATCTGTTTAGGACAATTACAAAGTGTACAGATCACTGTGTTAAATGTTTTGAGAGCAGTTTCCTGAGTTTGGAGAAATGCACCAAATCCATTGAGAAAAACTGTAAAAAGCAGTGATACTAGCAAGAGCATAGTGCGGGTTTCTTCTCTTTTCTCCTCGTCTTAATTAACTGTTACTGTGCACCTGCAACAAAGATAGCCCAGATGTGCGAGTGCCTTTTGAATGTAGCAAACATAATACCTAACTACTTGGCATCATTGTTATTTAAAGTTATAATAACCATCATATCGAAGTAGAGTTGGAGTCGCGATGACATGTTCTATGGTCCTCCCACTACGACTCGTCGGGAAAGCATGCCGTTTATTAGGCTACAGATTAAACTAATTATTAACAACTTCACAGGGTGGTGAAAAGTGCACAGTGATGAGCTTGATGCTCCTTTCCAATAAATATAGGGGGTCTTATTCTGGTGACATATACAAATAATCTCGCTCTTTTGTCCATATTAATCTCATAATGTAGGCTATATGAGCGCTCTAGCCAACACGCTAGACCCTACGTGCCAATACCCGAGTGGGTACATGGGCATTTAATGCAAAATGTATGTTTATGTGCAGTCATCACACACAGCCTTTTCTTTGCAACAAGTCAATTTGATTGAACCACGGTAACCTACCATAGGAAAATAAGCACATTGTATTTATGTGGATTTTTTTGCCAGTTGGATGGAAACCTAGCTAGTCTTTCTTCCCATCCAGGGAATGGGCAACTTAGATGGTTGTGGGCCACAACAAAATCAGAAATCATTATTATAGTGAACAAAACTATACATGCAAGATGTAAAGTATTTTTCTGCAGAAACCATCTCAGGGAAGGGAAGCTCATCTGCATGCTCGTCGTCCTCACCAGGGTCTCGACCTGACTACAGTTCGGCGTTGTAACCGACTTCAGTGGGCAAATGCTCACCGTCGATGGCCACTGACACGCTGGAGAAGTGTGCTCCTCACGGATGAATCCCGGTGGGCGAGCGGTTTGCTGATGTCAACATTGTGAACAGTGTGCCCCATGGTGGGGTTATGGTATGAGCAGGCAGAAGCTACGGACAAAGAACACAATTCAATTTTATCGATAGCAATTTGAATGCACAGAGATACCATTACGAGAACCTGAGGACCATTTTGCCATTCATCCTCCGACATCACCTCATGTCATGTCCTGATTTGTTTCACCTGTCTGTGTTTGTCCCCTCCCCACACCAGGTGCACCCTATCTCCTTCGTCAATCAGTTTGGGTATTTAGTCCCTTGGGTTCTGTTAGGGTTTTGCCAGATCGTCTTGCCTAGTCAGTCGTTTCCAGCACTCTATCTCGTACTACTAACTCTGCCAGTCTGTTTCCCGGTATTTGGACCTCTACCTGCCTGTTGGATTACGTTCCTGTCTAGCCCCCTCATGTGCCTTCGACCATCTGATCTGCTGCCAAACGAACCCTGCCTGCATTACGGATTACGAGACTGTCTACTCCTCTGTACTGCCATCCTTCTGATTCCCGGTACCGAACTCTGCCTGAACTACGACTACGAGCCTGACTCCCCTTATTGGACGACTGCCATTCTGATTCCCCGTTACGAACACTGCCTGTCATTTACTACGAGCCTGTCTTGCCCCATATCCACTATTAAACAGTCGATCATATCTCTGCCTCCGTGTCCGCTTTTGGGTCCCATATATCTGTCGTTCTGTCAGAACGATCTGGCCATGACGGACCCAGCGGAGTTGGCCCATCTACAGAACGCAATAGCCCACCAAGGGGTTGTTGTGGGTCGGCACGAGGAGGTGCTACGTTCAATAGCAGAGGAACTCAGCGAGCAGAGAGAGAACCAGCAGCGAGCCACCGAATGCCTGCTCAAACACTTGGAGAGGTTAACACTGGCACTACCGGCACAGAGCGCTTCCCCCCCGTCTCCTGTCCCACCTATACCCAGCAACCCAACACCTTCCCCGGTATCCCTAAGAGAGCCGCACTTACCTGCTCCCGAACGGTTCTCTGGTGATTCTAGTTATTGTCGTCCTTTCTTGTCCCAGTGCTCGCGTATCTTCGAGCTGCAGCCATCCTCTTTCCCCACAGAAAAGTCACGGGTCGCCTATATGATAACCATGATGACGGGGCGAGCCCTGGCCTGGGCTACACCGATTTGGGACCAGCAACTTCCCGTCTGTTACAGCCTGGCAGCGTTTACTGCGGAGGTAAAAAAAGTTTTTGATGCTCCATTATCCGGAAGAGAAGCGGCACGTCAACTGCTACATCTAAAACAGGGGACTAGCAGCGTGTCGGATTACTCCATCAAATTCCGTACCCTGGCAGCGGAGTGCTCATGGAATTCCGAGGCTCTGCTCGATGCCTTCTACGACGGATTATGTGATCCCATCAAGGATGAACTCGCCGCCCGAGAGGTGCCTCCCAGTTTAGACAGCCTCATCGCCATTGCCATGCGAATTGGCAGTAGGCTTCAGGAACGTAACCGGGAGAGAGAAAATCGTCGTCCTGCCCAGGCACTTCCGCATTTCGGCGGATTGGGTAGCAGAGCGTCACCGGGAGTAACGGCACCACCCGAATACTTCCGAGAACCTTCGAGTGAGTCCGAAGTCCTGACATCTGAACCCATGCAAATAGGAAGGACACAACTGACGGCCGAGGAACGTCAACGCAGGATAGACAGTCGCAGCTGCCTCTACTGTGGAAAGAAGGGACATTATGCAGCCGGTTGTTCTTCAAAAAGGGCGGGCTCATTCGTAACTGCAGGAATACGGGTGAGTCAAACCAAAACCCCGTGGGTACCCCCGGTTCGTTTTCCTTTTCCTGCCACCATTATTTGGGATTCCCAAACCCTTAGAGTAAATGTCCTTATGGATTCAGGTGCTGACGATTGTTTTATTGATAATTCCCTTCTGGTCAAATTAGGCATTCCCTCACGCCCTTTAAGCACACCCATCGAGGCCACAGCTCTGGACGGTCGTTCTATTGGGCGGGTGTCACAGATATCGATGCCCGTTACTCTGATTCTGTCTGGCAACCACAGGGAGGAGATCCAGTTCCTGCCCCTACATTCCCCTAATGCTCCAATTGTGTTAGGCCATTCATGGCTTGTTAAACACAACCCTCACATAGATTGGACTACCGGTTCTGTTACTAACTGGAGCCCTTTTTGCCTTGCTCATTGTCTGAAGGCTGCACCTCATGATCTTACAAGACAGGTTTCACAGGCCACGGAGGACATCGACTTGTCATCCGTTCCCCCCGAATACTGGGATCTAAGGGAGGTCTTCAATAAGTCTCGGGCTACCTCGCTACCACCTCATCGGCCATACGACTGTGCCATAGACCTCCATCCAGGCACATCACCCCCCCGTGGACGTCTGTATTCCTTGTCCGGTCCGGAAACTAAGGCCATGGCAGATTATGTGGAGACCTCCCTCAGGGCTGGGATTATTCGGCCATCTTCCTCTTCTGCTGGCGCAGGGTTTTTCTTCGTAGCCAAAAAGGATAAGACTCTTCGCCCATGCATTGATTACCGGGGTCTTAATGACATCACGGTGAAGAACCGATATCCACTCCCTCTGCTGGCCTCCGCTTTTGAATTGCTCCAGGGAGCCACAATCTTCTCAAAACTGGACCTCCGAAACGCGTACCACTTGGTACGGATAAGAGAAGGTGATGAATGGAAGACTGCGTTTAACACTGCTAGTGGACACTATGAATATCTGGTGATGCCATTTGGGTTGACTAACGCCCCCGCTGTCTTCCAGGCTCTGGTAAACGATGTGCTCCGGGACATGATTAATCGTTTTGTTTTCGTGTATCTGGATGACATTTAGATTTTTTCCCACTCGGCTCAGGAACACACAGCACACGTACGTCAGGTCCTCCAGCGATTATTAGAGAATCAGCTGTTTGTAAAAGCAGAGAAGTGTGAGTTCCATCGCTCGGTCATTCCTTTCCTGGGTTACATAGTGGCCGCGGGTAGCATCCGGATGGATCCTGGCAAGATCCAAGCCGTCACTGATTGGCCACAGCCTTCTTCACGGCTGGATCTGCAACGCTTCCTGGGATTTGCCAATTTTTACCGACGATTCATTCGGAATTACAGCATTTTGGCAGCCCCCCTCACTGCTCTGACCTCAACTAAAGTGAGTTTTGTGTGGTCACCCCAAGCAGCCCAAGCATTCACTGCCCTCAAACAGCGCTTCACTTCAGCCCCCATTTTGATTCACCCAGACCCAGCCCGGCAATTTGTAGTGGAGGTGGATGCCTCCAATATCGGCGTGGGGGCTGTGTTGTCGCAAAGGTCGGACAACGATCAGAAGCTGCATCCGTGTGCATTCCTCTCCCGTCGTCTGACTCCTGCTGAGGTAAATTATGACGTCGGCAACAGGGAACTGCTGGCGGTCAAGACAGCATTGGAGGAGTGGAGACATTGGCTGGAGGGGGCGGAACAACCATTTATTGTGTGGACAGACCACAAAAATCTGGAGTACCTACGCTCAGCCAGGAGACTCAACGCCCGACAAGCCAGGTGGGCTCTGTTCTTTACCCGATTTGATTTCACCCTGTCTTATCGGCCCGGCTCAAAGAATACGAAACCTGATGCCCTCTCCCGGGTGTTCAGTCCTACTGCTGCGGTCCAAGGAGATGAACGCATTCTTCCGGTCTCTTGTCTGGCTACGTCCTTGGTCTGGGGCGTTGAAGAGGCGGTACGTAATGCGCAGCAGTTGAGCCCTGACCCAGGAGGGGGTCCGCCGGGTTGCTTATTTGTACCTGAACCTGTTCGGTCCAAAGTCCTGGAATGGGGCCATTCGTCGAGACTGACCTGCCACCCCGGCGCTCGTCGGACCTTGGCATTTATACGGCGACGATTTTGGTGGCCCACCATGGGGGTGGATGTTCCCTCTTTTGTCTCGGCCTGTACGGTATGCAACCGAAGCAAGACGTCCCGCCAGGCCCCAGCCGGTCTCCTGCAGCCTCTCCCTGTCCCTCATCGTCCATGGTCGCATCTCTCCCTGGACTTTGTCACAGGTCTGCCACTATCCGACGGCAATACCGCCATCCTCACCGTTGTAGACCGGTTTTCGAAGGCGGCACACTTTATTCCCCTGCCTAAGTTGCCATCGGCCAAGGAGACGGCCCAATTGATGGTGCAGCACGTTTTCCGAATCCACGGACTACCCACTGACATTGTCTCCGACCGGGGGCCTCAGTTCACCTCCCAGTTCTGGAGGGCTTTCTGCACCCTCATTGGAGCCTCTATCAGCCTGTCCTCAGGATTCCACCCAGAGTCTAACGGTCAATCAGAGCGGGCCAATCAAGACCTAGAGATGGCGTTACGTTGCCTGGTTTCAGACAATCCCACCACCTGGAGCCAGCAACTTGTTTGGGTGGAATATGCCCGCAACACCCTGCCTTCCTCCGCTACTGGGCTTTCCCCCTTCGAATGCTCCTTGGGCTACCAGCCTCCGCTGTTTCCTGAGCAGGAGGAGGAGGTTGGCGTTCCGTCGGCCCAGTTGTTTGTAAGGCGCTGCCGTCGGACATGTAGAAAGGCCCGGGCGGTTCTACTACGCACCAATGCCAGGTATCGGCGGCAGGCTGACCGTCGCAGGACCCCGGCTCCCCACTATCGTGTGGGCCAGAGGGTGTGGCTGTCCACCCGAGATCTGCCCCTTCGGGTGGAGAGTCGCAAGCTCTCATCCCGTTACATCGGTCCCTATCAGATCTCCCGGATTATCAACCGTTCAGCCATACGCCTCATATTGCCCCGGTCCCTCCGCATTAATCCCACCTTTCATGTGTCCCGTGTAAAACCTGTCTCTCATTGTCCTTTGTCTCCTGTTCCTAGGCCTGCTCCTCCTCCTCGGGTTATTGACAATCAACCTGCCTGGACGGTGCGTCGCCTCCTGAGAGTCCGTCCCCGGGGCCGGGGTTTCCAGTACCTGGTTGACTGGGAGGGCTACGGGCCAGAGGAGCGGTCTTGGGTCTCTACCAGGGACATCCTCGACCCAGAGCTCATCGCCGACTTTCATCGACGGCATCCCGGTCAGCCAGGTATGCACCCGGGTCGGTCGCCAGGTGGCGCCCGTAGGAGGAGGGGTACTGTCATGTCCTGATTTGTTTCACCTGTCTGTGTTTGTCCCCTCCCCACACCAGGTGCACCCTATCTCCTTCGTCAATCAGTTTGGGTATTTAGTCCCTTGGGTTCTGTTAGGGTTTTGCCAGATCGTCTTGCCTAGTCAGTCGTTTCCAGCACTCTATCTCGTACTACTAACTCTGCCAGTCTGTTTCCCGGTATTTGGACCTCTACCTGCCTGTTGGATTACGTTCCTGTCTAGCCCCCTCATGTGCCTTCGACCATCTGATCTGCTGCCAAACGAACCCTGCCTGCATTACGGATTACGAGACTGTCTACTCCTCTGTACTGCCATCCTGCTCAATGTACGACAGCGTGTTCCAGTTCCTGCTAATATCCAGCACAGCCATTGAAGTGGGACAACATTCCACAGGCCACAATCAACAGCCTGATGAACTCTATGTGAAGGAGATGTGTCGCGCTGCATGAGGCAAATGGTGGTCAGACCAGATACTGACTGGTTTTCTGATCCACTCCCATACCTTTTTTTAAAGGTATCTGTGACCTGTATTCCCAGTCATGTGAAATCCATAGATTAGGGCCTAGTTAATCTGTTTCAATTGACCTTTTTACTTACATGAACTGTAACTCTGTAAAATCTTAGAAATTGTTGCATGTTGATATCTGAGTGAGACTGACTAACCAAATCAATGTGGGCTCCTCGACCGGTAATTCGAACACGATTACTAAATTTAGATAGCTGGTCGCTAGAGTAATTTATTAATACAATAAATGTTAGCTGGCTAATTGAGTGACTATCAGTAGGTTAACGTGTAAATATTCTAAAATCTGCATTAAACAATATGTGTGTTTTCACAGCAGAGATACTGTATGTTTCCATAAAACGGTGGATAAAAGTCTGTGCGTGATGACGTAGTGCACTTACGGTTAAATTCCTATGTACTGAATGAAAAATACAAGTGAATTGGTTTCCATCGCATTTTAAATGCTACTTTTGTCACAAAAACTGTTGCGTTATATAGCAAACGTGCCCTCTCTGGTCTTGGCATGTGCACTCTAGCCAACAGCTCCCAGATAAAGTGCGGGTTGGCTACCTACATTATGTGTAGCCTAATAAACTACCTGGTTTCCTGAGTTTTAGTGGGAGGACCACACAACATATTATCTATAACCACTGCCATTTTTCACATAATTAATTTGACAGACAAAAAAGATCCCAACATGTCGAACAAACAAATAGCCTGTCGGCATTTATGAAATGGCATATATAAAATTGTACCGGCATATCCTGTTTCCATCAGCCCAGTCCTGACTTTTTTCATGCCTCATGTTACTCATCCGCATGAAATGGTTGGATGGAAACCTGGTTAGTGACTGACATAACAAGAGAAAAACTGCTGATGCACAACCAAATTTCGAAATTGCACCTTGTGTATTGCAACACTAAGCAACCGAATTGATCCAAGGGCCTTCAAAAGGGGGATGCCCATCCCTGTTCGAAATTGAGCTAGAGCTGTTTTTATGGCCTTTTTTCTATTACCTACACTTGATGCTAACTAGCTAAACTAACGTTTGCAACGTTAGCTAGCTAGATAGCTAAACATTATAGATAAACAAGCTTAGTTTGTTGCCAAAGAGCTTGCTAAGACTATGTATATAACATAACGTGCATTCGGAAAGTATTCAGACCCCTTGACTTTTTCCACATTTTGTTACGTTACAGCCTTATTCTAAAATTGATTAAATAGCTCTTTTCCATCAATCTGCACACAATTCCCCATAATGACCAAGCAAAAAAAGTTCTTTAGACATTTCTGAAAATGAAAAAAAATAAAATAATGAAATATCACATTCAGACCCTTTACTCAGTACTTTTGTTGAAGCACCTTTGGCAGTGACTACAGCCACAAATCTTCTTGGGTATGACGCTACAAGCTTGGCACAATGTATTTGGGGAGATTCTCCCGTCCTTCTCTGCAGATCTTCTCAAGCTCTGTCAGATTGGATGGGGAGCGTCGCTGCACAGCTATTTTCAGGTCTCTCCAGAGATGTTCGATCTGGTTCAAGTCTGGGCTCTGGCTGGGGCACTCAAGGACATTCAGAGACTTGTCCCGTAGCTCAGTTCATCTTTCCCTCGATCCTGACTAGTACTCAGACCCTGCCACTGAAAAACATCCCCACAGCATGATGCTGCCACCAGCATGCTTCACCGTAGAGATGGTGCCAGGTTTCTTCCAGACGTGACGCTTGGCATTCAGACCAAAGAGTTCAATCTTGGTTTCATCAGACCAGAGAATCTTGTTTCTTCCGTCTGGCCACTCTACCATAAAGGCCTGATTGGTGGAGTGCTGCAGAGATGGTTTTCTTTCTGGAAGGTTCTCCCATCTCCACAGAGGAACTCTTCTCCCCCGATTGCTCGATTTGGCTGGGCGGCCAGCTCTAGGAAGAGTCTTGGTGGTTCCAAACTTCTTCCATTTAAGAATGATGGAGGCCACTGTGTTCTTGGGGACATTCAATGCTGCAGAAATGTTTTGGTACCCTTCCCCAGATTTGTGCCTTGACACAATCCTGTCTCTGAGCTCTACAGACAATTCCTTTGATCTCATGCCTTGGTTTTTGCTCTGATATGCACTGTCAACTGTGATACCTTATATAGACGGGTGTGTGCCTTTCCAAATCATGTCCAATCGATTGTATTTACCACAGGTGGACTCCAATCAAGTTGTAGATGATCAATGGAAACAGGATGCACCTGAGCTCAATTTCGAGTCTCATAGCAAAGGGTCTGATTACTATTTCTGTTTTTTATTTATAATACATTTGCATTATGGGGTATTGTGTGTAGATTGATGAGGAAAATGTGTATTTAATCCATTTTAGAATAAGGCTGTAACGTACCAAAATGTGGAAAAAGTAAAGGGGTCTGAATACTTTCCGAATGCACTTTATACTGTATACAAATAAATACATAATGTTATTTCAAAACATTAACAGTAAACAATTCTTTATAGCTAAAATATAGCTAACGTTAGCTAGCTAATGAGAATCTCGGCTGGATGCTTTAACATTTATCACGTCTGGGTTTGTTGCACATGGACAATCAGTACTGCAGTAGTCAGACATAACACGCATTACCAACATAGTTGGATCCGTAATTTATTTTTGAACTACACAAACATTCAGGAGAACAGTCATCCCTCAAATGCTAGCTAGCCAACATTCGCTTGCACCACAGAGCAGGCTGAGGCTGTGTGAAGGCAAAGCTTCTGGAAGGCTGGCTGGACCAGCACAGGAGAGTTGAGCATAGTTCAGTGTGTTTGTTGCACTCTTTCACCGAGTTGTAAAAGCAAGCACAGCAGAAACTGGCTACTCTTTAGTTGACTGATGTAAGGTAACTGATGTTTAACTTAACAGAAAAAAAACTAAACTAGTGTTTATTTGCAGTGCAGAGCTTGTATTATAACTGACTTGTAGCATTAGCTAATGTTTCATCCCCTTTTGACAGAGGTGAGTGAATGAGCTGCTCTAGCTAGAAGCTACCACAGCCAGGTCAGCTCTAGCCTTTAGCTATCTGTCAGATATCGATATGAGGTTGCTATTATTACCATCTAACAGCTGTTGTTTGTATGGAATTGTTTTGTAGCCTTAGTTTTGACCTGTTTCATCAAGTAAATTAACTTGGCTAGCTTTTGCCAGTTGATGTACCGTTAGAGAGAGAGAGCTGGCCAAAAGTTGGCTAACGTTAGCTATTGTTTTCGCCTCAATCACACTAGACCTGAATCAAACGATGAAACCATCAGCCAAACGATTGAAGATTGATATATTTTTTCAGTCCAATGTGAGTTTTTGTTAGTCAGTATGGCATTATTGATCTGTCAGTTTCCTAGCTAATTCCCTACTTTTCACACTGTAATAAACAGCTCTAACGTTACGGGCTTCACTGTCATGGTGCCCAGTAGAGGTCTGCCTCAGTCCGATTTCTTCATTCTGCTCCCGCCCCCATCCACAGCTTTTCATACCTTCCATACCGCACTCCGCCTGCAACTGCTGACTTTCTGTCCGACTCCCACCTGCTACCACGTATGTGACCCAGCCATGGTCCCAGCAATTTTGCACCCTAAATCAAAATCAAATGCGCAAACTGATTTTAAGAAATGGTTTAAATGACCAGAGATTCTCATATGGCCCTTATGTTCGGCTATCTGTATTATCAGCCAATATGCTAGATGTAGTTTGAAGAGAGCAGAATAGGAGAGACTTGCACTTTCTCTTGAGCTATTTTTATAGCCTACCTTTTAAGAGTGGGAATATTTTCAGACAGAGAAATATGGGTGATCATGAAAAGATATGTGCTTTTAATACAATAGATAGCCTAACGCATACAAAGCAGAAGGAGGACCGTTTCCAAATCTGTGGGACAACAAAAATATCTTCATCCCAAAGTCGTCTGTCTGATTGTCTGCAGCATGAAAAATGCTGACCGTGCCACAATGATCTCTGTCGGGACCCACAGGTGGGATTGCAGCCCTGCACACTCAGTACACAACACTGCTCATCATGTCTTAGCAGGATCAGATGGTGACAGGGTTTCCAGCAGGATCACACAACCAGGGAAGAATTTTGCAGTACCAATATCAATGAATGATACAACATTTTATATAGTTCCATCTTGAATTGATGGGTAGACCTACAGTAGCTACAGGACAGCAGCTTAAGCTTAAAGCGAGTCTGGGATCTGGAAATAATGGTAATTTCAATTATTGAACCATTGATTCTATTCTTGGATAATATAATGTACAGCAGGGTCTCAGGGAAGATCAGTCTGTGACGGAGCTGAGGTGAATTTTTGCAGATACAACACTTTATTCTCTCTGTGCAGCAAACACTGGACAAGCCAGATGCTATTTTAAGGCAGTGTGACAAACCTCCATAGTTGATTTCCAAACTGTATCAAGGATTGATAGAGGCTTTTCCCGATGACACAAAACATGTAAAAAAAAAAATGTGAGGAAGACCTGGTAGAAGCTATTGATGATGATCAAATCAAATCAAAATGTATTGGTCACACACATGTAAATTCACAACAACACACAAAATACACACTAATCTAATGTAAAGGAATGACTAGTGTTCCATTATTAAAGTGGCCAGTGATTTCTTGTCTATGTCTATAGGGCAGAAGCCTCTAATGTGCTAGTGATGGCTATTTAACTGTCTGATGGCCTTGAGATAGAAGCTGTTTTTCAGTCTCTCGGTCCCAGCTTTGATGCGCCTGTACTGACCTCGCCTTCTGGATGATAGCGGGGTGAACAGGCAGTGATGATGAATGGATACATGTTTGAATGCCCAGTCTTGTTCATGTCATGTCAGACATAAATTACTGCAGTTTAAGACCATCCATAGAATATACTATATGCCAGTGAAACTGAAATACATGCAGTCAGAAATGTAATTCCTCTGCTGGAGGTGTAAAACACAAAAGGGGAAATATTTGCACATGTTATGCTCTTGTGAAGTCTGGCTGAATTCTGGCAATCTCAGCATGTCTACAGATTCTCCCTTCTACCTGTTTTCGTTTGCTTGGAAATGTTGTTACTGGAGACTGTTATCTGAAGAAACTGTGTAACCAAGCATTTATAGTGTCTAAGAGATGCATTGCAGTTATTTGGAAGGTTGGTTATACTCCCACAATGTCAAGTTATATATCACTAAATTTCATTTATCACAAGATTAAGAGTATACTGGGAAATGTTCGTAAGGTCTGGATACCTCATACGGAATACAGTATGACTAAAGGAGTCTGTATTGAAAACATGCCTACGTCACAGAAGATACCTATTTAGGCTATCCCTAGCGGCTGGGCAGCTCAGTCCTGGCCCTGGGGGTCTTCCATCCTGTGGGTTGTCACTCTGGCCTTTGCCTAACACACCCAAATCCAATAAATTAAGGTTTCACTAAGATCCTAAAGCTGAGATGGGTGTGTTGGGGCACTGCGGGGTGGTGTCCCCCTAGGGGCAGGACGGGGCAATACAGCTATATTGTGTGTAAGTAAAAATAGCAATACAGCACTATTAGACCTATGAGATTAATTATATGGAGGATTTGCTGTTTCTGTTTGTTAATGTACAGTCGTGGCCAAAAGTTTTGAGAATGACACAAGTATTGGTCTCCACAAAGTTTGCTGCCTCAGTGTTGATGATGGCAATTTGCATATACTCCAGAATGTCATGAAGAGTGATCAGAAGTCCCTCTTTGCCATGAAAATGAACTTAATCCCCCAAAAACATTTCCACTGCATTTCAGCCCTTCCACAGCTGCCATCATGTCATTGATTGTCTCGTTAACACAGTTGAGAGGGTTGACGAGGACAAGGCTGGAGATCACTCTGTCATGCTGATTGAATCAGAATAACAGACTGGAAGCTTTAAAAGGAAGGTGGTGCTTGAAATCATTGTTCTTCCTCTGTCAACTATGGTTACCTGCAAGGAAACACGTGCCATCATCATTGCTTTGCACAAAAAGGGCAAGGATATTGCTGTTGGTAAGATTGCACCTAAATCAACCATTTATTGGATCATCAAGAACTTCAAGGAGAGAGGTTCGATTGTTGTGAAGAAGGCGTCAGGGCTCCCAAGAAAGTCCAGCAAGCGCCAGGACCGTCTTCTAAAGTTGATTCAGCTGCGGGATCGGGGCACCACCCGTGCAGAGCTTTGCTCAGGAATGACAGCAGGCAGGTGTCAGTGCATCTGCACGCACAGTGAGGCGAAGACTTTTGGAGGATGGCCTGGTGTCAAGAAGGGCAGCAAAGAAGCCACTTCTCTCCAGGAAAAACATCAGGGACAGACTGATATTCTGCAAAAGGTACAGGGATTGGACTGCTGAGGACTGGGGTAGAGTCATTTTTCTCTGATGAAACCCCTTTCCGATTGTTTGGGCCATCCGGAAGACACCTTGTCCGGAGAAGAAAAAGTGAGCGCTACCATCAGTCCTGTGTCATGCCAACAGTAAAGCATCCTCAGACCATTCATGTGTGGGGTTGCTTCTCAGCCAAGGGAGTGGGCTCACTCATCATTTTGCCTAAGAATGGTACCAACACATCCTCCGAGAGCAACTTCTCCCAACCATCCAAGAAAAGTTTGGTGACGACCAATGCCTTTTCCAGCATGATGGAGCACCTTGCCATAAGGCAAAAGTGATAACTAAGTGGCTTGGCGTACAAAACATCGACATTTTGGGTCCATGGCCAGGAAACTCCCCAGACCTTAATCCCATTGAGAACTTGTGGTCGATCCTCAAGAGGCGGGTGGACATACAAAAACCCACAACTTCTAACGAACTCCAAGCATTGATTATGCAAGAATGGTCTGCCATCAGTCAGGATGTGGCCCAGAAGTTAATTGACAGCATGCCAGGGCGGATTGCAGAGGATTGCAGAGGTCTTGAAAAAGAAGGGTCAAGACTACAAATATTGACTCTTTGCATAAACTGAATGTCATTGTCAATGAAAACCTTTGACACTTATGGAATACTTGTAATTATACTTCAGTGTACCATAGTAACTACTGACATAAAGATCTAAGAACACTGAAGCAGCAAACTTTGTGGAGACCAATACTTGTGTCATTCTCAAAACTTTTGGCCACGACTGTATATTTGAGGTGTATGTGGTTTTGTTTGTGGGGTTTTTTGGTTTCCAAACCTTTCCCTAGGAATAAAACAAATTAATGGTGGGAACTGGGAAAGAAATTGTGTTGGGAGAGAGTTGAGTTATTGACTAGAACGGTGGGGGTCGGGCGTGCAGGTCGCTCTGGCTGAAATTTGATATTGAGGATGTCTTAATAAAGACAATCAAAAGTTGTTGGATTTTTTCAAGAGTTGTTCAGTTGTTAGGCTATTGGTTAAAGGTACAACACAATATTTATTATTGAATTACCTTTGATCTAGTTCAGTCTTAAACATATTTAATACCTAGCTTGATGACTGTGAGCATTTTTGTTTACTTTAAATAGAGACGGCATATTGGATCCCCCGCCAGCTAGTTAATGTTAGCTCACAGTCTGTGTAGTCATCCTTTTTACGTGGTGACATGCTAGCTAACGTTAGCCCACCAGGGCAGGGATACAGCTAGCTAAATGTTTCCTAGTGGGCTAGCTAATTAGGCACCTTGGTTGGCTAGTTGGCTATATTAGCTAACGTTAGCTAGCTAACATCGTATCTCACCGTGGTGTAGTCGGACTTTCCCGACAGGCGGTAACATGCTAGTGAATGTGCCTTACCACTAACGTTAAACATCCCTGCCCTGGTGAACTAGCTAGCAGGTGGACCACCTGTGGGGTCTGGGGAAAAGTATGACTACACTAACGATGAGCTAATGTAACTAGCTAGCTAAACGTTAGCTAAAAATTCCTGGCCTGGTGGGATAACATTAGCTAGCATGTCACCACGTGGAAAAGTGTGACTACACGAACGGTGAGCTAACGTTGACTAGCTGGCTCGTTAGCTCACAAAGGACTTGTGGGCTCAGTAATTTCCCATACAAAACACAAACGGTTTTGTTCTACGAGTGCATCTGTTGTACATGACTAATCAAATGACCTGTGAAGTCAGTTACACATGGAAATAAGCTAGCCCGAGGCTAGTACTTTTCAGACTGTGCTAGTAGACAATGTGCCAAACTAGCCCGACACAGAAGTGACATTTTGCCTTTACAAACATCGCATGCCACAGATTTAGGACCTGAATGTTAACTGGGCTGGTAGAAATCGTGGACCGCTGGCCAGTGCGCAAAATCCTTACGTTCCGTCCCTGCATGTCAGTCCCTTTCAGACGATCCACCAATCACTGTTGCTCCTCCTCAGTGACATCACGGCTGAGGGTTTTAACTTTCCTCTGGAGAATTTGAATCAGAAGAAGAGTCATACAGGTCATCACAATACTTCACCTATTCAGGTGAATGGAACCCTAGACTGTCCTGATCATGTAGTTGGTCATCCAGATGATTCCTCCATCCAGCAGGAACGTCCCTTTCACATAGTAGGATTTCAGATGTGCAGAAAGGCTAAAGCCCCGTCTATGTTACCTTTACTATAGTTAAGTCTGTGGTATTTTAATTTAGATGTTTTTAGTAATCAACTTAGCTAGCTAGTAAAAGTACGCTTTTGTCTTTCAGATGGGCGGAAACCCAGTGACAACACTTGGGTCTGCAGCTCCCATTTTCCAGTGGAAAAGAAAAATGGCCCTTGATTTACCAGAAAAGGTAGCTCATCCACTATGGCAGAAGAGGAAGATCCAGACTGTTGATTGGGAAACAAGAACAAACAATGAAACATGAGGAGTGGCTGTTGAAGGACCACTTGTCACATTGTCCAAGCTGGGTTTTGGTTATGATAAACAATGCATTGTCTGTCCAGATAAAGATGTTGATACAGCACTGAAAAAGACCCTGCTAGCAACACCACACCTGTTCCACATTGGTCATCAGGGTCACTATTTAGCACTGTCTGTTTTGGTTCACCCCGTCGCGGGTTATTGTTTCTTTCATTGTGTATTGCTGATCTTATTAAATATTTCCTTTTCGCTAAATACCTTTTTGACTCCTTCGCCTCCTCTCTCACTTTCACACCTCGCAATATCACACTGTGTCACTACAGATCCTGATTCGATTCGACCGGGAGACCCATGAGGCGGTGCACAATTGGCCCAGCGTCGTCCGGGTTGGGGGAGGGTTTAGCCGGCCGAGATGACCTTGTCCCATGGCACTCTAGCGACTCCTGTGGCGGGCCGGGCGCTCGCACGCTGACACGGTCGGCAGGTGTACGGTGTTTCCTCTGAAACATTGGTGAGGTTTACTTCTGGGTTAAGCGGGCATTGTGTCAAGAAGCAGTGCGGCTTGGCGGGATCGTGTTTCGGAGGATGGACGGCTCTCGTTCGCCTCTCCCGAGTACGTAAAGGAGTTGCAGCGATGGGACAAGACTGTAACTACCAATTGGATATCTCGAAATTGCAGAGAAAAGGGGTAGAAATGTAATAATTACAATTAAAAATAAACTCTCCCTCAAAGCTGTCATCACTTTGAAGAATCTCAAATATAAAATATATTTTGATTTGTTTAACACTTTTTTGGTTACTACATGATTCCATATGTTATGTCATAGTTTTGATGTCTTCACTTTTAAAAATTTTGCAAATAAAGAAAAACCCTTGAATTAGTAATATTCCAAACTTTTGGCCCTCATTGTGTATAGTTGTGATACTTCAAGAGGTCTTAAAATTCTAAATCAAATGGCAAAATGATACTTGATATAACCTTCTAAAAACAATTCCACAATAAGATAAATTACTTTCATTAAGCCTTTTTGTAGGTTAAAATAAGACAAATGTTCTGCCAATGACGTTAGATTATTTTTTTTAAAGTGAATTATCACTTAATATAAGATACTATTTAGATTTCACTTTTTGCAGTAAATTCCCAGAATGCCAGAATAGCCTCACAAGCAAAATTAATAAAAACATGGAATCGTCATTTTTCTGAGATGAAATAGGCCTATTTCTGTAATTGATTCAATCTAGGCATTTTGATAAATGGTGTGTAGTTTCCTCAGTAGAAGATTTCTCATAGACAACAAGGCAACAGTAAACGTGTCATAGCCCACGAATAATGCATCGCTCCCCCTTGGGTCAATTAGTGACAACAATTCAAACCTATGTTGCGTGTATTAATGGGTATTTAATACACACAACACTATATGTAATGGTACGAGCTTATAGGTCCTTATGGAAAACGTGTTCCTCATGAGGAGATGCATGTACAAAATGGCATGACTGTAGTCTGTAGCTTTAACGGGGCAGGATACTGTATATTCTTGTCCAAAGTTTGGCATTTCAGTTGATTACTATAGCGCCCCCCTTTGGCCAATCAGTGTAATGTTGTAAATGCCAGATATCTATGGCAAGACGCACCTCCCATGACCCCTCCTCTTGACAGACCATCCCGTTAGATCTGACTGACAGTGCATCGTTCGTTGTTCGTTAACAAGGCAGCGGACAGCTTCCACCCCGACAAGGATACACAACCATATCTTCTCCTGTCAGTTACCATGGCGAGCACAATATCAGGTAGGAGTCGTAGAACGGATCTATTATCTCAAGGATAGTCGCGTGCGTTATTGTAGATGGTGAAGGCTCGAGGTGCGATCTGTCTGGGTGATTAGTAGCAACCCGTGTTGATGCACTGTATGCTATAGACAGAGCTACGATAGAGTCACCTATTCTACGTGTTGGGTAAACGTTAGGCTATTGAGAGAACTCTAAATGCACAATCAAATGGTAAAACATGTGATGGAATATTAAAAAGGTTGTAAAAACGATCTTCATTGTGAGATTAAAAGGCTACTGGTCCTGATGATGTCACTTAGTGTGAGTTCTATTTTACAGTACAATTTGCATCATGTAAAAATAATGTTAGATCCTCAACATGCCTGTTTATCATGTCATTTTGGCATTAATACGTGTCACATATCAGTTTACAAACAATGTAATATATATATATATATATATATGTATATATATATATATATACACACAGTGGGGAGAACAAGTATTTGATACACTGACGATTTTGCAGGTTTTCCAACTTACGAAGCATGTAGAAGTCTGTAATTTTTATCATAGGTACTCTTCAACTGTGAGTGACGGAATCTAAAACAAAAATCCAGAAAATCACATTGTAAGATTTTTAAGTAATTAATTTGCATTTTATTGCATGACATAAGTATTTGATACATCAGAAAAGCAGAACTTAATATTTGGTACAGAAACCTTTGTTTGCAATTACAGAGATCATACGTTTCCTGTAGTTCTTGACCAGGTTTGCACACACTGCAGCAGGGATTTTGGCCCACTCCTCCATACAGACCTTCTCCAGATCCTTCAGGTTTCGGGGCTGTCGCTGGGCAATACGGACTTTCAGCTCCCTCCAAAGATTTTCTATTGGGTTCAGGTCTGGAGACTGGCTAGGCCACTCCAGGACCTTGAGATGCTTCTTACGGAGCAACTCCTGTGTTTCGGGTCGTTGTCATGCTGGAAGACCCAGCCACGACCCATCTTCAATGCTCTTACTGAGGGAAGGAGGTTGTTGGCCAAGATCTTGCGATACATGGCCCCATCCATCCTCCCCTCAATACGGTGCAGTCGACCTGTCCCCTTTGCAGAAAAGCATCCCCAAAGAATGATGTTTCCACCTCCATGCTTCACGGTTGGGATGGTGTTCTTGGGGTTGTACTCATCCTTCTTCTTCCTCCAAACACGGCGAGTGGAGTTTAGACCAAAAAGCTCTATTTTTGTCTCATCAGACCACATGACCTTCTCCCATTCCTCCTCATGATCATCCAGATGGTCATTGGCAAACTTCAGACGGGCCTGGACATGCGCTGGCTTGAGCAGGGGGACCTTACGTGCGCTGCAGGATTTTAATCCATGACGGTGTAGTGTGTTACTAATGGTTTTCTTTGAGACCGTGGTCCCAGCTCTCTTCAGGTCATTGACCAGGTCCTGCCGTGTAGTTCTAGGCTGATCCCTCACCTTCCTCATGATCATTGATGCCCCACGAGGTGAGATCTTGCATGGTGCCCCAGACCGAGGGAGATTGACCGTCATCTTGAACTTTTCATTTTCTAATAATTGCGCCAACAATTGTTGCCTTCTCACCAAGCTGCTTTCCTATTGTCCTGTAGCCCATCCCAGCCTTGTGCAGGTCTACAATTTTATCCCTGATGTCCTTACACAGCTCTCTGGTCTTGGCCATTGTGGAGAGGTTGGAGTCTGTTTGATTGAGTGTGTGGACAGGTGTCTTTTATACAGGTAACGAGTACAAACAGGTGCAGTTAATACAGGTAATGAGTGGAGAACAGGAGGGCTTCTTAAAGAAAAACTAACAGGTCTGTGAGAGCCGAAATTCTTACTGGTTGGTAGGTGATCAAATACTTATGTCATGCAATAAAATGCAAATTAATTATTTAAAAATCATACAATGTGATTTTCTGGATTTTTGTTTTAGATTCCGTCTCTCACAGTTGAAGTGTACCTATGATAAAAATTACAGACCTCTACATGCTTTGTAAGTAGGAAAACCTGCAAAATCGGCAGTGTATCAAATACTTGTTCTCCCCACTGTATATATATATATACAGCTGAAGTCAGAAGATTACATACACCTTAACCAAATACATTTAAACTTAGTTTTCCACAATTCCTGACATTTAATCATAGTAAAAATTCCCTGTCTTAGGTCAGTTAGGATCACCACTTTATTTTAAGAATGTGAAATGTCAGAATAATAGTAGAGAGAATTATTTATTTCAGCGTTTATTTCTTTCATCACATTCCCAGTGGGTCAGAAGTTTACATACACTCAATTAGTATTTGGTAGCATTGCCTTTAAATAGTTTAACTTGGGTCGTTTCGGGTAGCCTTCCACAAGCTTCCCACAATAAGTTGGGTGAATTCTGGCCCATTCCTCCTGACAGAACTGGTGTAACTGAGTCAGGTTTGTAGGCCTCCTTGCTCCCACACGCTTTTTCAGTTCTGCCCACAAATCTTATATATGATTGAGGTCAGGGCTTTGTGATACCACTCCAATACCTTGACTTTGTTGTCCTTAAGCCATTTTGCCACAACTTTGGAAGTATGCTTGGTGTCATTGTCCATTTGGAAGACCCATTTGCGACCAAGCTTTAACTTCCTGACTGATGTCTTGAGATGTTGCTTCAATATATCCACATAATGTTCCTTCCTCATGATGCCATCTATTTTGTGAAGTGCACTAGTCCCTCCTGCAGCAAAGCACCCCCACAACATGATGCTGCTACCCCCGTGCTTCACGGTTGGGATGGTGTTCTTCAGCTTGCAAGCCTCCACCTTTTTCCTCCAAACATAATGATGGTCATTATGGCCAAACAGTTCTATTTTTGATTCATCAGACCAGAGGACATTTCTCCAAAAAGTACAATCTTTGTCCCCATGTGCAGTTGCAAACCGTAGTCTGGCTTTTTTATGGCGGTTTTGGAGCAGTGACTTCTTCCTTGCTGAGCGGCCTTTCAGGTTATGTTGATATAGGACTTGTTTTACTGTGGATATTGTGATGGCTTGGTTGTGGTAAGGCCTCTTACTCCCACCTAGGGGAGGAGAGAGGCACACAACCAAGTCATCACACCCTAACTAGGGTGATTATCATCCCCAATCAGAGACAGCTGTCTAGCGTTGTCTCTGATTGGGGATAGTATTTAGGACCCACACATTTCCACCTGTGTGTGGATCATTGTTCGTGTCTGCCTGTGTTACCAGCATGTGAGTTACTTTGCTTGTTTAGTGTTTTGTTATTTAGTTTTAAGTCATCTCCCTTTTGTTATTTTGTGCTTCGTGATTACAACTCACATAATAAAAAAGGAATGACGCTCCACCAGCGCTCTGTGTATCGTCCCATATATTCGCATCGTGACAGAATGATCCACCACCCTGGGACGCAACGGGGGATAACTTTAGGAGATATCCTCCTCGGTATGGGAAAAATTACCGAGGAGGAACACTCTTATTATCGCTCGGTGGAGGAAGGCTGGGGTCCGGAGCAGCCTAGGCGCCGGAGACGGAGGACACGTCACCGGGCTAGAGTTGAGGACCAGCCTGGGGGCCAGAAAACCCCTCAAACTGATTTTGGGGGGGGGCTATGGGGGTGGTCGGGGATCGAGGGAGAAGAGCCCCGACCACTGCACTCGTGGGGGTTCCAGGAGGAGCCCCTACAGCCATGGGAGCGGGAGTACATAGAGGAGTCGGAGGAAGACGACGACGATGTGCTTCTGTTCCCTCACTCGTGGGGGTTCCCGGAAGAACCCTCACAGGATGGGGATTGGCGGTGGAGTAGGCACGACAGGGACAGTCGTGCTCCAGCGCCAGTTCCCAGTCCGGTGCCTCCAGCGCCGGTCCAGAGTCGGAGGAGGAGGAGACCGACTCAGCGCACCAAACCATCGGTGCGCAACACTAGCCCGGTGCGACCCGTACCAGCTAAACGCACCCAGCCAACGGTGCGTTTCCCCAGCCCGGTACGGCCCGCGCCTGCTCCGCGCACCAGCCAAACGGTGCGTTTTCCCAGCCCGGCGCGACCAGTGCCAGCTAAACGCAACAACCCAACAGTGCGTTTCCCCAGCCCGGCGCGACCCGTGCCAGCTAAACGCAACAACCCAACAGTGCGTTTCCCCAGCCCGGCGCGACCCGTGCCAGCGCCTCGCATCAGATCACTGGTGCATTTCCCCAGTCCTGTACGCCCCGTGCCTACTCCTCGCACGGAGGCTACAACGACGGTCGCCAGCACAGCTCTGTGGTTGGAGACCATCTCTGCGTCGGTGCCCAGAGTGGGCACGACGTTCAGCCCCGCTGTGGAGCAGGAGCTCCATAGCGCGTCGGTGCCCAGTCCGGGGCCGACAGCCAGCCCAACCACAGGGCTGGAAACCCTCTCTGCGTCGGTGCCCAGGGTGGGCACGACGTTCAGCCCCGCTGTGGAGCAGGAGCTTCATAGCGTGTCGGTGCCCAGTCTGGGGCCGACAGCCAGCCCAACCACAGGGCTGGAAACCCTCTCTGCGTCGGTGCCCAGGGTGGGCACGACGTTCAGCCCCGCTGTGGAGCAGGAGCTCCATAGCACGTCGGTGCCCAGTGTGGGGCCGACAGCCAGCCCAACCAGAGGGCTGGAAACCATCTCTGCGTCGGTGCCCGGGGTGGGCACGACGTTCAGCCCCGCTGTGGAGCAGGAGCTCCATAGCGTGTCGGTGCCCAGTCTGGGGCCGACAGCCAGCCCAACTACAGGGCTGAAAACCCTCTCTGCGTCGGTGCCCAGGGTGGGCACGACGTTCAGCCCCGCTGTGGAGCAGGAGCTCCATAGCACGTCGGTGCCCAGTGTGGGGCCGACAGCCAGCCCAACCAGAGGGCTGGAAACCATCTCTGCGTCGGTGCCCAAGGTGGGCACGACGTTCAGCCCCACCAGAGGGTTGGGAACCATCTCTGCGTCGGTGCCCAGGGTGGGCACGACGTTCAGTCCCGCTGTGGAGCAGGAGCTCCATAGCGTGTCGGTGCCCAGTCTGGGGCCGACAGCCAGACCAGCTGCAGGGCTGAAGACCATCTCTGCGTCGGTGCCCAGGGTGGGCACGACGTTCAGTCCCGCTGTGGAGCAGGAGCTCCATAGCGTGTCGGTGCCCAGTCTGGGGCCGA
Organism: Thymallus thymallus; assembly: GCA_023634145.1. Classification (NCBI taxonomy): domain Eukaryota; kingdom Metazoa; phylum Chordata; class Actinopteri; order Salmoniformes; family Salmonidae; genus Thymallus; species Thymallus thymallus. The sequence goes on along the minus strand of CM042399.1, from coordinate 4,016,586 downwards.
CAGCCAGACCAGCTACAGGGCTGAAGACCACCTCTGCGTCGGTGCCCAGGGTGGGCACGGCATCCAGCCTGAGGTCTCCGGAGAAGGTCAGCAGCCCGAGGCCTCCTGTGACGGTCAGTACTCCGAGGCCTCCTGTAAAGGTCAGCAGCCTGAGGCCTCCTGTGAAGGTCAGCAGCCCGAGACCTCCGGAGAAGGTCAGCAGCCCGAGACCTCCGGAGAAGGTCAGCAGCCCGAGGCCTCCAGTGAGGGTCAGCAGCCCGAGGCCTCCGGTGAAAGTCAGCAGCCCGAGGCCTCCAGTGAAGGTCAGCAGCCCGAGGCCTCCAGTGAAGGTCAGCAGCCCGAGGCCTCCAGTGAAGGTCAGCAGCCCGAGGCCTCCAGTGAAGGTCAGCAGCCCGAGGCCTCCAGTGAAGGTCAGCAGCCCGAGGCCTCCAGCGAAGGTCAGCGCCACGCCACCTCCAGCGAAGGTCAGCGCCACGCCACCTCCAGCGAAGGTCAGCGCCACGCCACCTCCAGCAAGGGTCAGCGCCACGCCACCTCCAGCGAAGGTCAGCGCCACGCCACCTCCAGCGAAGGTCAGCGCCACGCCACCTCCAGCGAAGGTCAGCGCCACGCCACCTCCAGCGAAGGTCAGCGCCACGCCACCTCCAGCGAAGGTCAGCGCCACGCCACCTCCAGCGAAGGTCAGCGCCACGCCACCTCCAGCGAAGGTCAGCGCCACGCCACCTCCAGCGAAGGTCAGCGCCACGCCATCTCCAGCGAAGGTCAGCGTTCCGCCACCTCCAGCGAAGGTCAGCGTCCCGGAGCCTCCAGCCACAGCTCAAGGCCTGGAGCCTCCTCCACCGGTGCCCAGTCCAGGGCCGGTCGTCTGCTTCGCTCCAGTGCCGGAGCAGTCCGCTCCACCGGTGCCCAGTCCGGGGCCGGTCGTCTGCGTCGCTCCAGTGCCGGAGCAGTCCGCTCCACCGGTGCCCAGTCCGGGGCCGGTCGTCTACGTCGCTCCAGTGCCGGAGCAGTCCGCTCCACCGGTGCCCAGTCCGGGGCCGGTCGTCTGCGCCGCTCCAGTGCCGGAGCAGTCCGCTCCACCGGTGCCCAGTCCGGGGCCGGTCGTCTACGTCGATCCAGTGACGGAGCAGTCCGCTCCACCGGTGCCCAGTCCGGGGCCGGTCGTCGGCGTCGCTCCAGTGCCGGAGCAGTCCGCTCCACCGGTGCCCAGTCCGGGGCCGGTCGTCTACGTCGCTCCAGGGAAGGAGCAGTCCTCTCCTCCGGTGCCCAGTCCGGGGCCGGTTGTCAGCCCCTCTCCAGGGTCGAGGGCTCCCACACCAGGGTCCAGACAGGACTTGGTGGAAGGCGGGAGTACTGAGGGGGGAACCATCGCGCCGGGGTCCGGACCGGACCGGGCGTGCAACGGAGAGGTAGGAGAGAGGCTACTCTCACAGCCTGTGCCACGCCCGGAACCGGAACCGGAGCCCCCACCAGCAACCACCTCAGTACCCCGCCATGTGCCCCCTAGAATTTTGGACAAATTTTTTTTCAGGAGAGGGGGGATGTTTGTTGTGTGTGCGATCGGGAGTCCGCACCTTGGGGGGGGGGTACTGTGATGGCTTGGTTGTGGTAAGGCCTCTTACTCCCACCTAGGGGAGGAGAGAGGCACACAACCAAGTCATCACACCCTAACTAGGGTGATTATCATCCCCAATCAGAGACAGCTGTCTAGCGTTGTCTCTGATTGGGGATAGTATTTAGGACCCACACATTTCCACCTGTGTGTGGATCATTGTTCGTGTCTGCCTGTGTTACCAGCACGTGAGTTACTTTGCTTGTTTAGTGTTTTGTTATTTAGTTTTAAGTCATCTCCCTTTTGTTATTTTGTGCTTCGTGATTACAACTCACATAATAAAAAAGGAATGACGCTCCACCAGCGCTCTGTGTATCGTCCCATATATTCGCATTGTGACAGATATAGATACTTTTGTACCTGTTTCCTCCAGCATCTTCACAAGATCCTTTGCTGTTGTTCTGGGATTGATTTGCTCTTTTTGCACCAAAGTATGTTAATCTCTAGGAGACAGAACGCGTCTCCTTCCTGAGCGGTATGGCGGCTGTGTGGTCCCATGGTGTTTATACTTGCATACTATTGTTTGTACAGATGAACGTGGTACCTTCAGGCGTTTGGAAATTGCTCCCAAGGATGAACCAGACTTGTGGAGATCTACAATTTTCCAGATTTTCCCATGATGTCGAGCAAAGAGGCACTGAGTTTGAAGGTAGGCCTTGAAATACATTCACAGGTACACCTCCAATGGACTTAAATGATGTCAATTAGCCTATCAGATGCTTCTAAAGCCATGACATAATTTTCTGGAATTTTCCAAGCTAAAGGCACAGTCAATTTAGTGTATGTAAACTTCTGACCCACTGGAATTGTGATACAGTGAAATATAAGTTAAATAATCTGTCTGTAAACAATTGTTGGATGAATTACTTGTGTCATGCACAAAGTAGATGTCCTAACCGACTTGCCAAAACTATAGTTTGTTAACATGAAATCTGTGGAGTGGTTGAAAAACAAGTTTTAATGACTTCAACCTAAGTGTATGTTAACTTCCAACTTCAAATAGTATATATATAATTGAGTTAATAAAGCCGCATACAAACATGGTCTCTTTTTTGTTTTCTTGAGTAAGGCAGCTCCAAAATGCAGGTGTTTCAGCCTAGCTCAGCTGCTTTCTGTGGTGGTGGGGCAAGCCAGCAGAAAATAGGAGCGTTGTGCCGTGATTGGCTCAGTGTTTTGTCACTCATTAGGACACTATGTCATCGCCAAGTCTAAGGGTAGAGCTCGAACTTTCAAGCCCATTGGGTGCTGCCATAGAGTTACATTAGAAGTGCCCATCCAAGAAGGCTCAAGGTCATTGGCCACAGATAAAATCACGTTAAATCCACAGTAGCTTTTATTGGACTGATCATGTCAACATCATACTTTCAAAATCTTAGCTAGCAGTCATCATCATGAATCAAGTTGACAATCTACAGGCAATTCCTTTTTAATCCTTGTCATATTAAGATAAAAAATTAAGAGAAATTATAGATAAAACGCATCGCTGTTCATCAGCCATTGTACATAAACCATTACACAACAAGTTGGAAATCGCAAAATTGTGGCTGTGGTCCCAAATCTGTCAATGAAGCATGCTTTGTGCCGTGCTCAAAACCTGAGTTCAAGACAACAGGGAAGTCGGGAATAAACGAGCTCCGATAGGGAAAATAAGTTTTGAACGAATTGTAAATCCGGCCTCTTTCTAGAGCTACGACCAGAAGATCAATGACGTCACCATGATTCAACCTGCTTTTTTGTTCAAGTTCCCAGTTCCCAGTCTTGAAAGCACCATAAATCAAGGGAATACCATTCTTTTATGACTAAATTTACACACGAAGGACCGCCGCGTCACCTTCCTGTTCAAGTGAGCACAGCACAACAAGGAGAGTCCAAAAATGTATTGTATGCTGCTGCATAAATTATGTAATATGCCAGGGAGATATGTATACTGTAGGTAAGAAAGTAATACTAAGTGTATGTTGTATAGTAAGTTGTTAGTAGCCCATGTGCCTAATTTGGTCTATTTACCCTTCTTAATTTCGCCTACTGTTATGACTTGGTGGTGCACATGTAGCCTATAACATGTTTTAGAGAAATGTAATCATCATATATTGTAAGAACTTTCATTGTCTGCTTATATACCCCCTTTATTTATCCTACGGTTCTGACTTGGTGTACAGGGAGAACACTGTAAGAAAGTCCCAAGTTCTGAATTCTGTCACTGTACATTTCAAAAGTGCTGAACAAATAGTTATATTGACTACGTCTGTCCTAGCCCGCTCATTAATGTCTTAATCGAAATTACGGATTGCCTCTTATCCGCTTGTCGTCGCCTTATGCAATAGTTTGTACATCGAAAAGTGTCATTAGAAACCACATTTGTTTAAGCAAGTCAGCCATATCAGCTATGTTTTTTAAAAGGCAGTAAATAAGTGAATGAACTGTTTCGCTGCCAGTCAAGGCTCGGCTGATAGCCAGGTGTAGCAGTAAGATGTTGGTGCTGCTGTTGGGACTCTGATGTGGGGACAGCTTTATGTCGGCCCTAACAGTTTGTGGGCACCGTTTGTTACCGTTATAGTGCAATGAATGCATTGTTTAGTGTTGTGTTGTGGCTTTGCTGGCATCCTACTTTTCTTTTGCCCCATCAAGATTGACATGCTGAAATTGCCAATGGACATAGGCTAAGCAATTTCTGATTAGCATTGGGGCGTTGGGTTAAATGCGGAAGACACATTTAGTTGTGCATCTGACTAGGTATTGGAAATTAATAGGCGTTGATGGATGCATCTTATAGTCAAATCTCCAAACTTAACTGCTTATCCTGCTAAAATAAGCGAAGGGTGGAGACATAGATACAGTTTTCTTTCATCGCTTTGGTGCAAAAGTATGTGGTCAATTTTCACACAACATAGTAGAAAAGAAATCAGCAAAAAAGCAGTTGTTTTAAAACTCTAAGCACATATTTTATTGACTAAGTACAACACACAACATCATACAGTCACTTTTTCACCAAACATAATCAGTGTTTCATCTAGAAATACGTTTCACATTGCAATACATTTGTATTTATTAGGGATCCCCATTAGCTGTTGCCAAGGCAGCAGCTACTCTTCCTGGGGTCCAATCACATCAAGGCATTTACATTACATATAAAGAGTACATCATATAACATTATTACACCACTACATATCTACAATACAACATGTATAATACCACCATTACATTACATATAAACAGTACATCATATAACATTATTACACCACTACATATCTACAATACAACATGTATAATACCACCATTACATTACATATAAACAGTACATCATATAACATTATTACACCACTACATATCTACAATACAACATGTAAAATATCACCATTACATATAAACAGTACATCATATAACATTATTACACCACTACATATCTACAATACAACATGTATAATATCACCATTACATATAAAACAGTACATCATATAACATTATTACACCACTACATATCTACAAGACAACATGTATAATACCACCATTACATTACATATAAAACAGTACATCATATAACATTATTACACCACTACATATCTACAATACAACATGTATAATACCACCATTACATTACATATAAACAGTACATCATATAACATTATTACACCACTACATATCTACAATACAACATGTATAATACCACCATTACATTACATATAAAACAGTACATCATATAACATTATTACACCACTACATATCTACAATACAACATGTATAATACCACCATTACATTACATATAAAACAGTACATCATATAACATTATTACACCACTACATATCTACAATACAACATGTATAATACCACCATTACATTACATATAAAACAGTACATCATATAACATTATTACACCACTACATATCTACAATACAACATGTATAATACCACCATTACATTACATATAAACAGTACATCATATAACATTATTACACCACTACATATCTACAATACAACATGAATAATACCACCATTACATTACATATAAAACAGTACATCATATAACATTATTACACCACTACATATCTACAATACAACATGTATAATACCACCATTACATTACATATAAAACAGTACATCATATAACATTATTACACCACTACATATCTACAATACAACATGTATAATACCACCATTACATTATATATAAACAGTACATCATATAACATTATTACACCACTACATATCAACAATACAACATGTTTAATACCACCATTACATTATATATAAAACAGTACATCATATAACATTATTACACCACTACATATCTACAATACAACATGTATAATACCACCATTACATTACATATAAACAGTACATCATATAACATTATTACACCACTACATATCTACAATACAACATGTATAATACCACCATTACATTATATATAAAACAGTACATCATATAACATTATTACACCACTACATATCCTCAGTATAAAATGTGTAATATCATCATACAACAATATTACTTTGTATGTGTGTGTGAAGTGCGTGTGCATGTTCATGTCAAGTAATTGCTTTTCACAATGCAATGCTCACATTACTTTTTACTATTACTTAATCCAAATGCTCTTAATTGATAATCAATCAACCGTTTGGTAAACCTATAGATATTAAACTGGTTTGTCTTCAACAGAGAACTACATAATGAATATGTGTTTGTAAAGTATAAACATACACTCAGCAAAACTATAACCGCAACAGCTACAGTTCATATAAGGAAATCAGTCAATTGAAATAAATTAATTAGGCCCTAATCTATGGATTCCACATGACTGGGAATGCAGATATGCATCTGTTGGTCACAGATACTTAAAAAAAAAGGTAGGGGCGTGGATCCAGAAAACAAGTCAGTATCTGGTGTGACCACCAGATTGCCTCATGCAACGCGACACATCTCCTTGCATAGAGTTCATCAGGCTGGGCCTCCCGAGTGGCGCAGTGGTCTAAGGAAGACGGGCACACATCGCGCTCTAGCGGCCCCTTGTGGCGGGCCGGGCGCCTGCAAGCTGACCTCAGTCGCCAGCTGGACGGTGTTTCCTCCGACACGTTGGTGCAGCTGGCTTCCGGGTTAAGCGTGTCAAGAAGCAGTGTGGCTTGGCAGGGTTGTGTTTCGGAGGACGCATGGCTCTCGACCTTCGCCTCTCCCGAGTCCGTACGGGAGTTACAGCGATGGGACAAGACTAACTAACAGTTGGATGTCACGAAAAAGGGGGTAAAAATTTTGATCAGGCTGTTGATTTTGGCCTGTGGAATGTTGTCCCGCTCCTCTTCAATGGCTGTGTGTAGTTGCTGGATATTGGTGGGAACTGGAACACGCTGTCGTACACGTCAATCCAGAGCATCCCAAACATGCTGAATGGGTGACATGTCTGGTGAGTATGCAGGCCGTGGAAGAACTGGGATATTTTCAGCATCCAGGAATTGTGAACAGATCCTTGCATTGTCATGCTGAAACATGAGGTGATGGCGGTGGATGAATGGCACGACAATGGGCCTCAGGATCTCGTCATGGTATCTCTGTGCATTCAAATTGCCATCGATAAAATGCAATTGTGTTCGTTGTCCGTAGCTTATGCCTGTCCATACCATAACCCCACCGCCAGCATGGGGCACTCTGTTCACAACGTTTACATCAGCAAACTGCTCTTCCACACCTCCCCGGTACTGTTGAAGTCGGTTACGACGCCGATCTGCAGTCAGGTCAAGATCCTGGACGACGACTTGCACGCAGATGAGCTTCCCTGAGACGGTTTCTGACAGTTTGCAAAGAAATCCTTCGGTTGTTCTTCAGTTTCTTGTCAATTTCTCGCATGGAATAGCCTTCATTTCTCAGAACAAGAATAGACTGACGAGTTTCAAAATAAAGTTATTTGTTTGTGGCCATTTTGAGCCTGTAATCGTAGTAAACGAACAAACATTTGACCAACTGGGGACATTTTGTTAGTCTCCACAAGGGGGTTTAGGGTTAAGGTTAGAATTAGTGTTAGGGTTAGAATTACGTTAAGGGTGAGTGATAAGAGCTAGGGTTAGTTTTAGGGTTAGGGTTAGAAGCTATGGTTAGGTTTAGGGCTAGGGTTAAGGTTAGGTTTTTAAGTTAGGGTTAATGTTAGGGTTAGGATCAGGTTTAGGGGGTAAGGGAAAATAGAATGGGACTGAATTGTGTGTCCCCACAAGGTTAGCGGTACAATTGTGTGTGTGTGTGTGTGTGTGTGTGTGTGTGTGTGTGTGTGTGTGTGTGTGTGAGAGAGAGAGGCAGAGATTTAATTATATAAAGGATTATCTTCTTCAGAGGGATGTAAGTTACTAGGAGACAGATATGCACTGAATGACAAGTAATTCATCAAGTTGGTAAATGCTATTAAACACGAACCTATTATAGAAACCCTAAATAAACGTTTAGATATACAGTAATATATGTAAGAGACACACAGGAAGTCTGCAGAAACAGTAGTGGGGTTTTCATGAAACAAAACAGGAACCAAACCACTAATTCTCTCATTATTTAGTCTTCATCAGTAAACACACACCCCATCATAATATAAACACACACACACACCCCATCATAATATAAACACACACACACCCCATCATAATATAAACACACACACACCCCATCATAATATAAACACACACACACACACACCATCATAATATAAACACACACACCCCATCATAATATAAACACACACACACACACCATCATAATATAAACACACACACACACACCATCATAATATAAACACACACACACACTCCATCATAATATAAACACACACACACACCCCATCATAATATAAACACACACACACCCCATCATAATATAAACACACACACACCCCATCATAATATAAACACACACACACCCCATCATAATATAAACACACACACACACACCCCATCATAATATAAACACACACACACCCCCCATCATAATATAAACACACACACACCCCATCATAATATAAACACACATACACACCCCATCATAATATAAACACACACACACCCCATCATAATATAAACACACACACACACCATCATAATATAAACACACACACCCCATCATAATATAAACACACACACACACCCCATCATAATATAAACACACACACACCCCATCATAATATAAACACACACACACACTCCATCATAATATAAACACACACACACACCCCATCATAATATAAACACACACACACCCCATCATAATATAAACACACACACACCCCATCATAATATAAACACACACACACCCCATCATAATATAAACACACACACACACCCCATCATAATATAAACACACACACACCCCCCATCATAATATAAACACACACACACCCCATCATAATATAAACACACATACACACCCCATCATAATATAAACACACACACACACACCATCATAATATAAACACACACACACCCCATCATAATATAAACACACACACACACCCCATCATAATATAAACACACACACACCCCATCATAATATAAACACACACACACCCCATCATAATATAAACACACACACACACACCATCATAATATAAACACACACACACACCATCATAATATAAACACACACACACACTCCATCATAATATAAACACACACACACACACCCCATCATAATATAAACACACACACACCCCATCATAATATAAACACACACACACCCCATCATAATATAAACACACACACACCCCATCATAATATAAACACACACACACCCCATCATAATATAAACACACACACACACCCCATCATAATATAAACACACACACACCCCCCATCATAATATAAACACACACACACCCCATCATAATATAAACACACATACACACCCCATCATAATATAAACACACACACACACACACCATCATAATATAAACACACACACACCCCATCATAATATAAACACACACACACCCCATCATAATATAAACACACACACACCCCATCATAATATAAACACACACACACCCCATCATAATATAAACACACACACACCCCATCATAATATAAACACACACACACCCCATCATAATATAAACACACACCCCATCATAATATAAACACACACACACCCCATCATAATATAAACACACACACACCCCGTCATAATATAAACACACACACACACACCCCATCATAATATAAACACACACACACACACCCCATCATAATATAAACACACACACACCCCATCATAATATAAACACACACACACCCCATCATAATATAAACACACACACACACCCCATCATAATATAAACACACACACACACCCCATCATAATATAAACACACACACACACCCCATCATAATATAAACACACACACACCCCATCATAATATAAACACACACACACCCCATCATAATATAAACACACACACACCCCATCATAATATAAACACACACACACCCCATCATAATATAAACACACACACACACCATCATAATATAAACACACACACACCCCATCATAATATAAACACACACACACCCCATCATAATATAAACACACACACACCCCATCATAATATAAACACACACACACCCCATCATAATATAAACACACACACACCCCATCATAATATAAACACACACACACACCCCATCATAATATAAACACACACACACCCCATCATAATATAAACACACACACACCCCATCATAATATAAACACACACACACACCCATCATAATATAGACAGACATACACACCCATCATAATATAAAGTCCACTAGTTAACACGGTGTGTGTGTGCGACGGATCAGAAGTATGTGCAATATGTCTAGTATAGAATGCATAACTAGCTAAAGAGAAGGGTTGGTTAGGTCAGGTGTACCCATTAAATAGATGCACTGAGAAGGGTTGGTTAGGTCAGGTGTACCCATTAAATAGTTGCACTGAGAAGGGTTGGTTAGGTCAGGTGTACCCATTAAATAGATGCACTGAGAAGGGTTGGTTAGGTCAGGTGTACCCATTAAATAGATGCACTGAGAAGGGTTGGTTAGGTCAGGTGTACCCATTAAATAGATGCACTGAGAAGGGTTGGTTAGGTCAGGTGTACCCATTAAATAGTTGCACTGAGAAGGGTTGGTTAGGTCAGGTGTACCCATTAAATAGTTGCACTGAGAAGGGTTGGTTAGGTCAGGTGTACCCATTAAATAGTTGCACTGAGAAGGATTGGTTAGGTCAGGTGTACCCATTAAATAGTTGCACTGAGAAGGGTTGGTTAGGTCAGGTGTACCCATTAAATAGTTGGGAGCATATTCAGTGTGCGACTTCCTTTCTTTATTATTATAGTGAGGCTGGAGGAAATCCGGCCCGTTACTCAGCTCTTTACCAGCTTTCTGTTATTGTTTCAACTGCAGATTGAAGAGAGTGGATGGGATCAGGAGAAGAAACACGTTGTAACACTGACTAGATTAAGACAAGAAAGGCAAGCGCTCATAAAGAAGGGATCTGAAAATAAAGTGATAAACAGTTCTGCAGCTTGAGGGAGGGAGCGGAGAGGTGCCGATGAGCCAATGGATTTAATCAGATTAAGATTTAATCTGGAAGCATTAACATGGAATATGGAGGGCCTCAACCAGCTGTAATTTCCCAAGCGACACCCAGTTATTCGGGCAGTGCTATTGGAGGAGACAATATTGCATTACTGTAGTAGGGGGGCTTTTGGCACATTAATGGGGATGGGGGATACAGTAAAACAGTCATTGTTTTTCTCCTCTTAGCTAACAGTGAAGCCAATTGTTTATGGGGTTGCGTTGGATCATAGAGTGTGTGTGTGTGCGTGCGTGCGTGCGTGCGTGTGTGTGTGTGTGTGTGAGTGTGTGTACAAGTCAAATGAATGTCCTGACGAGGTACGAAAACAATACATTTTTTGAAAAGTCAGGACTTTTGTCATGCCCTAAATTTGTTAAAATGCTATTTTAGGCTTAAGGGTTAGGGTTAGGGTTATGTTTAGGTTTAGGGTTTGACAATAAAATGGCACTCTAACATGTGCCAGAGATGTTTCAAGTTGAGGGAGCGTACAATTGGCATGCTGACTGCAGGAATGTCCAGCGGAGCTATTGCCAGAGAATTGAATGTTCAGTTCTCTATCATAAGCCACCTTCAACGTCGTTTTAGAGAATTTGGCAGTACATCTAACCGGCCTCACAACTGCAGACCACGTGTAACCATGCCAGCCCAGGACCTCCACTGCTGGCTTCTTCACCTGCGGGCTTGTCTGAGACCAGCCACCCAGACAGCTGATGAAACTGTGTTTTAGAACAACCAAAGAATTTCGGCACAAACTGTCAGAAAACGTCTCAGGGAAGCTCATCTATTTGCTCATCGTCCTCACCAGGGTCTTGACCTGACTGTAGTTCGGCGTTGTAATCAACTTCAGTGGGCAAAGGATCACCATGGCTGGCCACTGGAACGCTGGAGAAGTGTGCTCTTCATGGATGAATCCCGGTATCAACTGCAACCGGCAGATGGCAGACAGCGTGTATGGCTACGGACAACGAACACAATTGCAATTTATTGAATGCACAGACAGTGACGAGATCCTGAGGCCCATTGTCGTGTCATTCATCCGCCGCCATCACCTCATGTTTCAGCATGATAATGCACGGCCCCATGTCACAAGGATCTGGACACAATTCATGGAAGCTGAAAATGTCCCAGTTCTTCCATGGCCTGCATTCTCATCAGACATGACACCCATTGAGCATGTTTGAGTTGCTCTGGATCGACGTGTACGACAGCGTGTTCCAGTTCCCGCCAATATCCAGCAACTTTGCACAGCCATTGAAGAGGAGTGGGACAACATTCCACAGGCCACAATCAGCCTGATCAACTGTATGTGAAGGAAATGTGTCACACAGCATGAGGCTGGTCACACCAGATACTGACTGGTTTTCTGATCCACACCCCTACCTTTTTTTAAAGGTATCTGTGACCAACAGATGCATATCTGTATTTCCAGTCATGTGAAATCCATAGATTAGGGCTTAATGAATGTATTTCAATTGACTGATTTCCTTATATGAACTTTGACTCAGTAAAACATTTGAAATTGTTGCATGTTGCGGTTATATTTTTGTTCAGTATTTAATGGACAGATTCAGCACAATGGACAGCAACAATCACTAGCTTCCTCTTCCTCCTTCCTACTGAGGAACTTAGAGCTGCATTGCAAAGCCCCTTTCCTTTAGCACAGCTGTAGAGCAGCCAGAAGCCTGCAGCGCTCCCAGCCTCTGCAATATGTCAGACATGTTATTAGGGTCCAAGGGATGGTTGGCTCTCTGCTGCTTTTCGGGACCACTATTCCAAAGAAATCCGAGCAAAGACTATTTTGGGCTACAGCCCTGAGTCACCAACTGAGCCTTTAAATAAAAATGCATTTTGAATAATTTACAATGCACACCTGGCAGCTAGGAAGACCGTGTGTGTGCACAGTAGGAGGTTATCTGTGTGTGCGTGTGTGTGTGTCTGAGTGTGTGTGCGAGCCAGGGTTGGGCTCAATTCAAATTGAAGGCAGTAAATTCAGGAAGTGATTTCCGAAATGTTAAAACTTTTAAAATAAATAGCTTCTACTTTTCAGTTTCTTGAGAAGTAATTTTAGCTTACTAACTGAATTGAGGCCAACCCTTGTGTGAGCACACTGTATGGGAGTGTGTTTGATGTGTGTATATGTGCGTCTATGTGTAGTTTAACTTTGTGTGTCAAATGGAGGAAGAGGAGTGTGGAAGTTGACAGCGCACCTTAATAATTCAGCACATGATCTGGCAGAACCAGCATCGGAGATTACCCCAGCCTCGTGGCCGGGAACGTGCCTTCTCTTTAAGAGAGCATCTGAGAGGTGTGTGCATAGCTGCACCCACAATCCTCTGCTGTTTCCTGTCAGGATTTTAAAAGGAGCTCAGCCCCAGTGTTCTAAAAGGAGCAGGATGAAGTTTCCCCTAGACACTGGTCTTGGGTCAGTTTTGCGTTTCCACCACTAATGGTTGAAGATTAGGATTTGAGGAGGGCAAACCTGTACCGAGGGGAACCTTAAAGAGAGGATGTAGGCCCCCTGTTCTTCTTCTTCTCTCCTTCTCTCTCCCATCACCTCAGACACATGCTTTTGCATTTAAAACAGGCACAGATACTTCCCGATTGGGTCCTGCCGTACAAATCTACACGTACGCTCCGGTCACAAGACGCAGGCCTCCTTATTGTCCCTAGAATTTCTAAGCAAACAGGTGGAGGCAGGGCTTTCTCCTATAGAGCTCCATTTTCATGGAATGGTCTGCCTATCCATGTGAGAGACGCAGACTCAGTCTCGACCTTTAAGTCTTTACTGAAGACTCATCTCTTCAGTAGGTCCTATGATTGAGTGTAGTCTGGCCCAGGGGTGCAAGGGTGAACGGCAAGGCTCTGGAGCGACGAACCACCTTTGCTGTCTCTGCCTGGCCGGTTCCCGTCTCTCCACTGGGATTCTCTGCCTCTGACCCTATTACGGGGTTTACTAGTGCTCTTACATGCCGTCCCTAGGAGGGGTGCGTCACTTGAGTGGGCTGAGTCACAGATGTGATCATCCTGTCCGGTTTCGTGAGGTGGAGAGATCTTTGTTTGCTACACTCAGCCTTGTTCAGGGTAGTAAGTTAGTGGTCTGTTGATATCCCTCTAGTGGTGTGGGGTTTGTGTTTTGGCCCTGTCTCGGGGTATCGTCGGATGGTCCGCCGAGCCCCCCTCCGTCTCAGCCTCCAGAATATATATGCTGCAATAGTCTATGTGCCGGGGGGCTAGGGTCAGTCTGTTATATCGGGTGTAATTATCCTGTCTTATCTGGTGTCCTGTGTGAATTTAGGTATGCTACCTCTAGTTCTCTCTCTCCCTCCCCTCCCGGAGGACCTGAGCCCTAGGACCATGCCTGATGACTCCTGGCTGTCCCCAGTCCACTGTCCTGCCTGCGGCTATGGAACCCTGACCTTTTCACCGGACGTGATACCCTGTAACGGACGTGCGGTCTCGCGGTCTCTCTCTCTCTCTCTCTCTCTCTCTCTCTCTCTCTCTCTCTCTCTCTCTCTCTCTCTCTCTCTCTCTCTCTCTCTCTCTCTCTCTCTCTCTCTCTCTCAATATACCCTTATAATCTCCGCCCGGCACAGCCAGGAGAGGACTGGCCACCCCTCAGAGCCTGGTTCCTCTCTAGGTTTCGCCTTTGTAGGGAGTTATTCCTAGCCACCGTGCTTCTACATCTGCATTGCTTGCTGTTTGGGGTTTTAGGCTGGTTTTCTGTAAAGAATTATGTTTCTCTAAATGTTTTAAATTAAATGAATAAAAAATGAAAAGCTGAAATGTCTTTAGTCAATAAGTATTTAGACCCTTTGTTATGACAAACCTACAAATTTGCTTAACAAGTCACATAATAAGTTGCATGGACTCACTCACACTGTGTGCAATAATAGTGTTTAACATGATTTTTGATTGACCACCTCATCTCTGTTCCCCACACACACAATTATCTGTAAGGTCCCTCAGTCGAGCAGTGAATTTCGATCACAGATTCAACTTTAAAGACCGGGGAGGTTTTCCAATGCCTCGCAAAGAAGGGCACCTATTGGTAGCTCTGTAAAAATAAAATATCCACTTGAGCATGGTGAAGTTATTAATTACACTATGGATGGTGTATCAATACACCCAGTCACTACAAAGATACAGGCGTCCTTCCTAACTCAGTTGCCAGAGAGGAAGGAAAGCGATCAGGGAATTCACCATGAGGCCAATGGTGACTTTAAAACAGTTTAATGGCTGTGATTGGAGAAAACTGAGGATGGATCGACATTGTAGTTACTCCACAAAACTAACTAATGACAGAGTGAAAAGAAGGAAGAAAAAATGTGTCAAAGCAATTCACTTTAGCGGTGGCTGCAACTCTGCCAAAGGTGATTCTAACATGTATTGACTCAGGGGGTTGAATACTTATCTAATCAAGATATATTAGTGGGGGTTTTTCTTACAAATGTTAGAATTTTTCTTCCATTTTGACATTAGATTATTTTATGTAGATTGTTGACAAAAACTGTAACAAAACAAAATGTGGAAAAAGTCAAGGGGTGTGAATACTTTCTGATTGCAATGTACATTTAATTCAAACAGACAGTTTCACAATCAGTTTCACATTAAAGGTAAATCCAATACAATAGATAAAAAAGTACATATTTAAGTACTGCATCCTGTCTTTGATCTGACATAAGAAGGTTTACAAAATACAGTTCCATATAATACTAGAATTTATGGAACTGAATAATAAACATTATTGTGGAAACATTAGAGCAGGGCTGACAGCATGGTGAAAACACACATAACCTCTCCCCCTTTTACAGTTGAATGATGCCTCATCACTCTAATTCTGCCATTTGCACCATAAATGTTACACAATTTAATGAGTGGTTGGGCCATTTTTTCAACCCTGCCCATCTATTCCACAGCAGCAAGCTACCTTAAAAGGTATTGATCTTTAAGAGGTAGTAGTATTTCCATGGGCTAATCATCTAGGCTCATTATTATCTCTTTTTATCTCTATCTCTAAAGTGTGCACTTGTTCACTTCCCTTCATGGATTTAAAAGGAAATGACTGGTATATAGACCATGCCAACACCCATCCAATGCTTTGAAATGTGTGGGATTGTACTGAACAAGTTCACACTTCAGGAAGTTGGAGAGATTATTGGGACACAATTATGGAGTGTGTTAGATTGGCTTGTTTGTATTCTGTAACGGAGCCAGTGAATGCAGAGAGGCATCCTCAGATTGCATTGATAAGGTTTATTCAACGCAAGTGCTTGGACGATTCCTTCAAGAAATGCTAACATTATCACTTTCACACACGGACTACTGCGGTAAAATATTATAGCAGATGATGTCTTTCATATACGATGTGTAGGCTGGAGTGAGTTTCTTAAAACACGACAACTGAGCATCCCATGGCTCACAACAGACACGCTGCAGAATGCACACCACTGAAGACATATTGCGGAGCACAGGATACTTAGGACGTGTACATAAGGTTTACACACCACATCTCCATAGGTTCAGTTCTTGTAGCCCTGGTGTGATATGGGGCCATCTAGTGGTGTTACGACCTTGCCTCATTGCTGCAACTCCTCAATGACCGGCCTGGCCGCCGACTTCTTAACCCAGATTTTTATTTTCACGTTAATTAGATTGGAAGAAAGCAGAATACAATTATTCTAAAACATAATAAGACACTAAAGTAAAACTGCTAAAATGTTGGCTAAGAAGTGTACTTTATGTCCTTTATACAAAGCATTATGTTTGGGCCAAATCCAAACCCTAGAGGAGAAGCTGGTTCAGTCTGCTTTCCACCAGACACTTTGAGATTAATTCACCTTTCAGCAGGACAATAACCTAAAACACAAGGCCAAATCTACACCGGAGTTGCTTACCAACACGACATTGAATGTTCCTGAGTGGCGACTTAGAGTTTTGACTTAAATCAGTTTGAAAATATATGGCAAGACCTGAAAATATCTGTCTAGCAACGATCAACAACCAACTTGACATTGAAGAATTTTTAAAACGAATAATGCAAATATTGTACAATCGAGGTCTTAGAGAATTACCCAGAAAGACTGACAGCTGTAATGCTGCCAAAGGTCATTCTAACATGTACTGACTCAGGGGTGTGCAGTGGCGATTTTAGCATGTAAATGTTGGTGGCGCAAACCAACAATTCTTTTAATACATATCAGCAAAGCCACTACACAACACTAAACAATATATTAATTGCACTATAACGGTGACAAACGCTGCCCACAAACTGTTAGGGCCGACATAAAGCTGTCCCAACAGCTTACCACTGCTACACCTGTCTATCAGTAGAGCCTTGTCTGGCATAGCTGATATGGCTGGCTTGCTTAAACAAATGTGGTTTCTACTGACAATTGAGATGTAAAACTATGTCATAAGGGGACGACAAGCGGATAAGAGGCAATCCGTTATTCCGATTAAGACATTAATGAGCGAGCTAGGACGGACGTAGTCAATATAACTATTTGTTCAGCACTTTTGAAATGTACGGCGACAGAATTCAGAACATGGGCCTTTCTTACAGTATTCTCCCTGTACACCAAGTCAGAACCGTAGGATAAATAAAGGGGGCATATAAAGTAGACAATGAAAGCTCTAGAAAGAGGCCCGAAATCCGTATTTTCCCAGTCGGAGCTAGTTTTATCCAAGTTCCCAGTTGTCTTGAACTCCTTGTTTGAGATTTTAGATAGATAGATAGATAGATAGATAGATAGATAGATAGATAGATAGATAGATAGATAGATAGATAGATAGATAGATAGATAGATAGATAGGTACTTTATTGATCCCCCGGGGGGGAAATTTCCTTGTCAAGCAGCTACAACAAAACACAGGGCAGGTGTAAAATGCCACAACGAAAGTACACAAAAGACAGATACACGGTACATGATACATAGAGCGGCAGTATGAAAAAGTATAGAAATCCAAGATATCTGGAGTGCAAAAAAAAGCTATAAAAAGACATAGCATAGTATGGGTGGTTGGCTGAATATGTACACTATACATTGGTGGATGTTGGATGGTTAACTATACTATACAGGTCGATGGCAGAGAAATACTTCAGTAGCTAAAAATGCGTATGATATGAGCGAGGGTAATAATAGTTTACTTAATAGACAGACTGGGTAAATGAACAGGTAAGTGAAAATGTTGCATGGTTAAACTAGCTGTACAGTTAGGTATACAGTTATATTTACAGATAAGTGAATACTTGCATGTTTACACAAACTGTACAGGTAAATGACAGGAAGAGATACTTTAATAGCTAAATGTGTGTATGATATCATTTGGGGTAATAATAGTAATTCCCTTAAAATACAGTCCTTAGTGCGCAGGGTTTAATTACAGACAACTGCGCGTATTGCACATTCGATATACTACAAGCAATGAGAAAAGGTGCAACTGGCAGGATACTAATATGCATTCCTGAGTGAATGCCTACGTAGGTTAAGTCCAATAATTACTTACAATATTGCATGTGATATAATATAACAACTGTACATGAGTATGTATATACAGACCTGTATGAATAAATAGGTCCTGAGTGGATGAGTGCTGACGGACCAGAGTTACTCACGGATGGATGCATAATTGTTAAACTAGGTCCTAGCACCCCAACAGTTCCAGATCTATGTTGCCGACGGCATGGCACCCCGGTGAGGCATTATATAGTCTAATAGCCGCCGACAGGAAGGACCTCCTGTAGCGCTCTCTGGCACACCGTGGTGGGATCAGTCTGTGACTGAAAGTGCTCCTCTGCGTCATAACCATAGCGTGCAGAGGGTGGGTGACGTTGTCCATGATGGCTAGCAGTTTGGCCAGGATCCGTCTCTCCACCACCTCCTCTAGAGTGTCAAGTCTCATCCCCAAGACAGAGCTAGCCTTCCTGATCAGCTTATTTACCCGAGAAGCATCACCAGCTTTGATGTTTGCTCCCCAGCACACCACTGCAAAAAAGACGGCACTGGCCACCACAGACTGGTAGAAGGTATGCAGTAGTTTACTGCACACGTTGAAGGACCTGAGCCTCCTCAGAAAGTAGAGTCGGCTCTGGCCCTTTTTGTACAGGGCCCCGGTGTTACCGGCCCATTCCAGCCTGTTGTCCATATGGACTCCCAGGAACTTGTATGACCCAACCATTTCCACATCCATCCCCTATATAGGGACTGCAGTCAGTTGTGCCTTGGTTCTCCTGAAGTCCACCACCATCTCCTTTGTTTTGCTGATGTTGAGCTGAAGGTGGTTCTGCTCACACCACAACACAAAGTCACTGATTGTGCTCCTGTACTCCTCCTCCTGCCCACCCCTGATGCACCCTACAATAGCAGAGTCATCCGAGAACTTCTGTAGGTGGCATGTTTCAGAGTTATATCTGAAGACTGAGGTGTAGAGGGTGAACAGGAAGGGGGACAGGACCGTTCCCTGCGGGGCCCCTGTGTTGCTCACTGCCCGTTCTGACACAAAGGTCTGTAGTCGCACAAATTGTGGCCTACCGGTCAGGTAGTCCGTGACCCAGGAGACTAAGGGTGCTTCCACTTTCATCCTCCTCATCTTCTCACCCAGTAGCAGGGGCTGAATGGTATTGAAGGCACTGGAGAAGTCAAAAAACATAACCCTCACAGTGCAACCTGCGTTGTCCAGGTGAGAGTAGGCCCTCTGCAGAAGGTAGATGATTGCGTCATCCACCCCGATGTTGCGCTGGTATGCAAACTGCAGGGGGTCCATTGATGAACACAGCAGGGGTCTGAGGTGAGCGAGGACTAACCTTTCCAGGGTCTTCATGATGTGGGATGTTAGTGCTACAGGTCTGAAGTCATTCAGGACAGTGGGGTGTGCCTTCTTGGGCACTGGGACGCAGGATGTTTTCCACAGCACAGGGACCCTTTCTAGGCTCAGGCTAAGGTTGAAAAGACGCTGGAGTATTCCACACAGTTGGTCAGCACAGACCCTCAGCACCCTTGGGCTGATGCCATCGGGGCCCGCCGCTTTCCACTGGTGTAGTCTCTCCAGCTCTCTCTTCACTTGGTTGGTGGTGAAAGCCAGCCCAGGTGGGGAGGTGGGGGGAAGGGGGGTGTTGAGGATCAGTCCAGGGGGAGCAGGGGCGGTGGTGGGGTCACTGATTGTCTCAGCAGAGGTGCTGTGAGCAAAGTGGGGGTGGGACAGCCGTGAGGGTGTGTGGTCTGGGGAGCTGGAGGGGAGGTGGACAGGGCCAGTATCAAACCTGTTAAAAAATTGGTTCAGCTCATTGGCTCTGTCCTGGGTCCCCTCCGTCTGCCCACTGTTTGACTTTTTGAAGCCAGTGATATTTCTCATACCCTTCCACACCTCTCTCACCTGGCTCTGCCTCAGCTTGTCCTCCATCTTCTCCTTATACACTCTCTTCCCCTCAGCAATCCGCAACTTCAGCTCCCTCTGGACGCATTTCAATTTGTCCTTGTCCTTGTCCCTCTCCTTGAAGGCCCTCTTCTTCTCATTCAGCAGGGCCTTCAGGTCACTGGTGACCCAGGGTTTATTGTTTGGGAAACAGCGTACCTTCCTGGTGGGTACAGTGTTGTCTACACAAAAATTTATATAGTCTGTTATGCAGTCAGTGAGTCCATCGATGTCCTCCCCATGAGCCTCACAGAGCACATCCCAGTCTGTTGTTTCAAAACAGTCCTGTAGGGCCTCATTCGCCTCCAGGGACCATCTCCTAATAGTCCTGGTGGTTGCAGGCTGCTGTTGGACCATAGGCCTGTAGAGTGGGGTGAGGTGGACAAGGTTGTGATCCGATCTACCGAGGGGAGGGAGTGCAGTGGAGTTGTATGCATCCTTCACATTAGCATATAACAAGTCCAGAGTTTTATTATTCCTGGTTGGGCACTTCACGAAATGTTTGAACGTGGGCAGCATGGAGGGGAGAGAGATGCATGGTTAAAATCCCCCGAAATGGCAAAGAAGGCACTGGGATGCGCTGTCTGTAACCTCGCGATTACAGAGTGGATGACGTCACACGCTGCGTTTGCGTCAGCAGAGGGCGGTATGTAAACAATAACAGCAATGGCCGCCGTGAATTCCCTCGGTAAATAGTAGGGTCTCAGGCTAACGGCTAACAGTTCAATGTCCGGGGCTACAAAACTTTTCCTTAAGAGTAATATGGTTCGGATGACACCATCTGTTGTTAACTAATAAAGCAAGCCCACCACCCTTACTCTTACCGGAAGAGACGCGATCCCTGTCCGCTCTGATGGTCTGGAACCCGTCGATAGTGACGTTCTGTATGGGGATGTTATCGTTCAGCCAAGTCTCAGTAAAACACATTAGGCTCGTTTCACGATAAATCCTTTGTCCACGAACAAGTCCCTCCAACTCATCCATCTTGTTATGTAGAGCCCTCACATTGCCCATAATAATAGATGGTATAGCCGGCTTGTACTTGAACCTCCTCCGCTTTGCCTTACATTTCAATCCCGCCCTTCGTCCATGGCGTCGTCTTTTCAATTAGTCCGGAATATCAGACTTTTCCCTCAGGAGCAGCAGCGCTGCGTGGGCTAAATCCAGGAGCTGGGCTCTGTTGTAAACAATAACAGTTGACGGCTCCTGTCGACGTTCAGCTGCGATAAAATCCATAATCCTGAACTATTATAGTTCAACTGTAGCAAAATAAAACTAAAGAAAAGAGACGAAAGAAAACGAACTAAAAAACGAACTAAAAACAACAATTTATGCACGAACAACGGGAGCTGCTTAACAGGCGACCACTCGGGGCGGCGCCAAAGTAACAAAAACGGCGGTTCTGAACGTCATGCTGGATTGACAGTTGGCCAATGTATTAAAATTTTTCTCATGGCGTTACCCCCTTTTTCGAGATATCCAATTGGTAGTTACGATCTTGTCTCATCGCTGCAAGTACCCTACGGACTCGGCGAAGGTCATGAGCCAAGCTGCACTGCTTCTTGACACACTGCCCGCTTAACCCGAAAGCCAGCTTCACCAATCTGTCTGAGGAAACAATGTCGAACTGCTGACCAAAGTCAATCGACCGGCCTTCCACAAGGAGTCACTAGAGCACGATGAGACAAGAACATCCCGGCCGGCCAAACCCTCCCCAAACACGGACGACGCTGGGCCAATTGTGTGCAATTGTGTGCAAAAAAGAGACCATGTTTGTATGCAGCTTTGATTATATACTTTTTGATTACTCAATGATTATATACTTTTTTTTTTTTTTTAAATTGCAAACTGATATGTGACACGTATTAATGCCAAAATAACATACAAAACATGTTTTTTAGCTAAACAGGTGGGGCTCAAAACAGGTGGGGATCTGCCCCACCTGCCCTGAATGACGAGTCGCCACTGGGGGTGTGAATACTTACAGTGGGGAGAACAAGTATTTGATACACTGCCGATTTTGCAGGTTTTCCCACTTACAAAGCATGTATAGGTCTGTAATTTTTATCATAGGTACTCTTCAACTGTGAGTGACGGAATCTAAGACAAAAATCTAGAAAATCACATTGTGTGATTTTTAAGTAATTAATTTGCATTTTATTGCATGACATAAGTATTTGATACATCAGAAAAGCAGAACTTAATATTTGGTACAGAAACCTTTGTTTGCAATTACAGAGATCATACATTTCCTGTAGTTCTTGACCAGGTTTGCACACACTGCAGCAGGGATTTTGGCCCACTCCTCCATACAGACCTTCTCCAGATCCTTCAGGTTTCGGGGCTGTCACTGGGTAATACAGACTTTCAGCTCCCTCCAAAGATTTTCTATTGGGTTCAGGTCTGGAGACTGGCTAGGCCACTCCAGGACCTTGAGATGCTTCTTACGGAGCCACTCCTTAGTTGCCCTGGCTGTGTGTTTCGGGTCGATGTCATGCTGGAAGACCCAGCCACGACCCATCTTCAATGCTCTTACTGAGGGAAGGAGGTTGTTGGCCAAGATCTCGCGATACATGGCCCCATCCATCCTCCCCTCAATACGGTGCAGTCGTCCTGTCCCCTTTGCAGAAAAGCATCCCCAAAGAATGATGTTTCCACCTCCATGCTTCACGGTTGGTATGGTGTTCTTGGAGTTGTACTCATCCTTCTTCTTCCTCCAAACATGGCGAGTGGAGTTTAGACCAAAAAGCTCTATTTTTGTCTCATCAG
Source organism: Thymallus thymallus (assembly GCA_023634145.1). Taxonomy (NCBI): domain Eukaryota; kingdom Metazoa; phylum Chordata; class Actinopteri; order Salmoniformes; family Salmonidae; genus Thymallus; species Thymallus thymallus. The sequence goes on along the minus strand of CM042399.1, from coordinate 3,993,214 downwards.
ACCACATGACCTTCTCCCATTCCTCCTCTGGATCATCCAGATGGTCATTGGCAAACATCAGACGGGCTTGGACATGCGCTGGCTTGAGCAGGGGGACCTTGCGTGCGCTGCAGGATTTTAATCCATGACGGCGTAGTGTGTTACTAATGGTTTTCTTTGAGACTGTGGTCCCAGCTCTCTTCAGGTCATTGATCAGGTCCTGCCGTGTAGTTCTGGGCTGATCCCTCACCTTCCTCATGATCATTGATGCCCCACGAGGTGAGATCTTGCATGGTGACCCAGACAGAGGGAGATTGACCGTCATCTTGAACTTCTTCCATTTTTTTTATAATTGCGCCAACAGTTGTTGCCTTCTCACCAAGCTGGCTTTATCCCTGATGTCCTTACACAGCTCTCTGGTCTTGGCCATTGTGGAGAGGTTGGAGTCTGTTTGATTGAGTGTGTGGACAGGTGTCTTTTATACAGGTAACGAGTTCAAACAGGTGCAGTTAATACAGGTAATGAGTGGGGAACAGGAGGGCTTCTTAAAGAAAAACTAACAGGTCTGTGAGAGCCGGAATTATTACTGGTTGGTAGGTGATCAAATACTTATGTCATGCAATAAAATGCAAATTAATTATTGAAGTGTACCTATGATAAAAATTACAGACCTCTACATGCTTTGTAAGTGGGAAAACCTGCAAAATTGGCAGTGTATCAAATACTTGTTCTCCCCACTGTATATAACTGTTCAGATGAGACTGTGTGAATCAGGCCTTCATGGTCGAATTGCTGCAAAGAAACCACTACTAAAGGACACGAATAAGAAGAAGAGACTTGCTTGGGCCAAGAAACACGAGCAATGGACATCAGACCGGTGGAAATGTGTCCTTTGGTCTCGAGTCCAAATTTGAGATTTTTGGTTCCAACCTCAACCAAACTTAGATGGTTTGGGATGAGTCGGACCGCAGTGAAGGAAAATCAGCCAACAAGTGCTCAGCATATGTGGGAACTCTTTCAAGACTGATGGAAAAGCATCCAGGTTAAGCTGGTTGAGAGAATGCCAAGAGTGTGCAAAGCTGTCATCAAGGCAAAGGTGGCTATTTGAAGAAGAAAACACTTTTTTGGTTACTACATGATTCCATAAGTGTTATGTCATAGTTTTGATGTCTTCACTTTTATTCTACAATGTAAAAAATTGTGCAAATAAAGAAAAACCCTTGAATGAGTAATATTCCAAACTTTTGGCCCCCAGTGTATGTAGGAGATATTTCTTTATTTAATTTCCAATACATATGAAAATATTTCTAAAAACATATTTTCTCTTTGTCATTATGGGGTATTGGATGACGAATAATATATATTTCATACATTTTGAATTCAGGCTGTAAAACTACAAAATATGGAAAAAGCCAAGGGGTATGAATACTTTCTGGAAGCACAAAAATACAATACATCTTTTACTAGCAACGGTCATCAAAAAGTTGGTTGAAAAGTTTTACATTTAAAAAAACGATTTAATTATTATTATTATTATTATTATTATATATTACATACATTACATTTTAAATACAATTCTAATAAATGCAACAGTTAGACAATGGACAAAGATATATTTTATATTTTTTGTTAAAAGAAAAATGTGCCTTGTTTATATATATGATAAAATTAACATAAAGGGGTGGAACAGGGCTTTACATTAGATTACACCTATCTAAACACACTTTACATTGATTACACCTATCTAAACACACTTTACATTGATTACACACGTGGCTCTAGACTACACCTATCTAAACACACTTTACATTGATTACACCTATCTAAACATACTTTACATTGTTTACACCTATCTAAACATACTTTACATTGTTTACACCTATCTAAACACACTTTACATTGATTACACCTATCTAAACACACTTAACATTGATTACACCTATCTAAACACACTTTACATGGATTACACAAGTGGCTCTAGATTACACCTATCTAAACTTTACATTGTTTGCGAGATCAGACATAATATCAATATAATCCTAGTATTCCTTTTCAGAAGTCCATTTCATTTCAGCACATCTAATTTGTAAACATTTCAACTGTATTAAATTATGACTTTTTTCAATTTCACAAAAAGTGAACACCAATCAAAATAAAATTATCTTCCTTTTTCTTGTGATGTTATTATCAAGCTTTAGTGTTCTGATAGATTCAACAGAAAGACAATTAATTTCAGCCATTACCGGTCATTACCGGTCATTACCGGTCATTACCGGGGTGTGTTTTGACAGGTCATTACAAAACTTTCTGTAGACGTAACGTTAACAGGAAAAAACCGACAGGCACAAGCAAGTGTATGAAAATAGTCGCAGAAGTCAAATGAAAGCAATCAATCCAGTAAGATTTAAGTGACAAGTGGATTTTGCACTGTTCAAACCAGTGCCGGCCCAAGCTATTTAGGGGCCCTAAGCGAGATTTGGTTTTCGGGCGCCCCACCTCACGGTAAACCTTTTGTTGGTCCCCCTCTTGATGGTAGAGATATTTTTTTTGTACATTTCCTGTAATTCTCTCCATTTTGCCATGAGGCATAGAGAAATATTGTGTTTTTAAAGCAAATTGGAGGGGTTGGGGGCCCGCTAGTGGCTGGGGGCCCTAAGCAACCCCTTATATCGCTTATGCCCGGGGCCGGCCCTGGTTCAAACACAGGAAATAGTTGGCTGAAAAAGACAGATCCTCAGGTGGGCGGGGCATACACGTTTCTACTTTTGCCATGTACTGTACATACCATTTGAATATCTTATCATGTCTCTCTCGCTCTTTCTTTCTTTGTTCCTTTGTTTCTTACAGCCTATACAGAGAAGATCAAGGAGATGTCCATGATGTCGCTCATCTGCTCCTGCCTATACCCACAGACATCATACCCCACCACCAACTACCAATTTGGAGGTCAGCCCATGGGCTTTGTTTAATGTGAACATTGTGCTTTGGATTATAATTTTTTTTTCTTGTCCTCAATTTCTTTTACTGTACATTGGATGGCCGGTAATAAATCCTATTCACCACCAATGTGAGGTAATGGACGGCAGCCATTTTGTGTCTTATGTGTCTTGTGTCTCTGTAGACTTTGAGGTGAAGTCCATCAACAAGCGACTGACGGGTCAGTCCTTTGAGGTGATCCTGAAATCTCCCACCGACCTGTCCCCGGACAGGCCCAGTTCCCTGGCCTCTCCCCCCAAGAGGGACGTCTCCCTGGACGAACTGCAGAGGAGGCTGGAGGCCGCCAAGGAGAGGAGGAAGGTAAGAGAGGTGGATGAGGGAAAGGAGAGTGCCGGAGAAGGGAATGAGAAAGGGAAAGGAAGGGAAAAGCAGGTTAGGGTCATGGAGTTCATGAAGGTTGCAATAGATGACAGAAAGGAAGGAGGAGGCAAGTGTATGGAGGAAGAAAATGAGGGAGGATGGGAGAGGGAAAAAGCAGGTGAAGAAAGTTATTGGAGTTTGCTGAGAGGAAGGTAGGGGAGGATTGAATGAAAAGGGAGAAAGAGGGCAGAGAAAGAAAGAGAGAGGAGAGGAGGAAGGAAAGAGAAGAGGACGGAGAAAGAAAGACAGATGAATAGTGCAAGAGGAGGGAAGTGGGGGAGAGGGGAAAAAAGGAGATTACGTGAAAGATATAAAAGCCTCCGCAGTCTGTAGAGCCGTAGGGAGACCGGGCAAAGGAAGGAGGCGACAGAATACCGATCCACAACAACCAGGATCGTCGTTTTACCCTGTGATGGTGGAAGATCCGTCACAAAATCCACCGACAGGTGTGACCACGGCCGCTGTGGAACGGGTAGGGGTTGTAATTTCCCTCTGGACAGGTGCCTAGGCGCCTTGTACTGAGCGCACACCAAGCAGGAGGAAACATAAACCCTCACGTCCTTAGTTAAGGTGGGCCACCAGTATTTCTCACTCAGACAGCGCACTGTCCGGCCGATCCCTGGATGACCAGAGGAGAGTGATGTGTGCGCCCAAACGATCAGACGGTCGCGGACAGCGGACGGAACGTACATACGCCCAGCTGGACACTGAGTGGGAGTGGGCTCTGTACGCTTCGCCCGCTCGATATCCGCGTCCAGCTCCCATACCACCGGTGCCACCAGACAAGAGGCAGGGAGGATGGGAGTGGGATCGATGGACCGCTCCTCTGTGTCATACTACCGGGACAGTGTGTCTGCCTTCGCGTTCTGTCAAAACGGGTGAAAAACATGGCCCACCTTGCCTGGCGAGGGTTCTGTCTCCTCGCCGCCCGGATGTACTGATTCCGGTGGTCAGTCCAGATGAGAAAAGGGTGTTTAGCCCCCCTCAAGCCAATGCCTCCACGCTTTCAGAGCCATCACGACAGCCAACAGCTCCCTGTCCCCCACATCATAGATTCACTCCGCCGAGCTGAGCTTTTTAGAAAAAAAGGCACAGGGGCGGAGTTTTGGTGGTGTACCTCGGACGCGTCCACCTCAACTAAATGCCAGAGAGGGATCCGGATGAGCCAGCACGGGGGCCGAGGTAAACAGAGCCTTCAGGTGACCAAAAGCCCTGTCCGCCTCAGCTGACCACTGCAGTCGCACAGGTCCCCCCTTCAGCAGTGAGGTAATGGGGGCCGCTACCTGACCGAAGCCCCGGATAAACCTCTGGTAGTAGTTGGCAAACCCTAAGAACCGTTGCACCTCCTTTACCGTGTTTGGAGTCGGCCAATTACGCACGGCGGAAATGCGGTCACTCTCCATCTCCACCCTGGACGTGGAAATGCGATATCCTAGGAAAGAGACGGATTGTTGGAAGAACAGACATTTCTCAGCCTTGACGTACAGGTCATGCTCCAACAGTCGACCAAGCACCCTGCACACCAGCGACACATGCTCGGCGCGTGTAGCGGAGTATATCAATATGTTGTCGATATACACCACTACACCCTGCCCGAGCAGGTCCCTGAAGATCTCGTCTACAAAAGATTGGAAGACTGATGGAGCATTTTTCAACCCGTACGGCATGACGAGGTACTCATAGTGCCCTGAGGTGGTACTGAATGCTGTCTTCCACTCGTCTCCCTCTCGGATACGCACCAGATTGTAAGCGCTCCTGAGATCCAATTTTGTGAAGAAGTGCGCCCTGTGTATTGACTCGAACGCACTGGCTATGAGAGGCAGCGGGTAGCTGTACCTCACAGTGATCTGATTGATCCCTCGATAGTCAATACACGGGTGCAGACCTCCATCCTTCTTCTTCACAAAAAAGAAACTCGAGGAGGCAGGTGAAGTGGAGGGCCGAATGTATCCCTGTCCCAGAGATTCAGAGACATATGTCTCCATAGGCTCCGTCTCTGCCTGTGACAGAGGATACACGTGACTCCTGGGAAGTGCAGCGTCTACCAGGAGATTTATCGCACAATCCCCTCGTCGATGAGGTGGTAGTTGAGTCGTCCTCTTTTTACAGAAGGCGAGAGCCAAATCGGCATATTCTGAGGGGATGTGCACGGTGGAGACCTGGTCTGGACTCTCCACCGTAGTCGCACCGATGGAAACACCCACACACCTCCCCGAGCACCCTCGTGACCACCCTTTAAGAGCCCTCTGTTGCCACAAAATATTGGGGTCATGATAGGCCAACCAGGGTATGTCCAACACCATGGGAAACGCAGGAGAATCAATGAGGAAAAGACTAATATGCTCCTCATAACCCCCCTGCGTTACCATACTTAGTGGAGCTGTGGCCTCCCTAATCAGCCCTGACCCTAAGGGTCGACTATCTAGGGCATGCACAGGGAAGGGCACATTGAGTGACACAATGGGGATCCCTAACCTACGGGCAAAAGAACGGTCCATAAAATTCTCAGCTGCGCCTGAATCTATGTGCCTTATGCGGGGAACACTCAGGAAACTCTACTAACAAAAACATGTGAACAACAGGAGGGTCTGGGTGAGTCTGGTGCTGACTCACCTGGGGTGACACAACAGTGCTCTGCCTGCGGCCTTGACTCCCTGAAGGGCCTCCCCAACACCGACCAGCAGTGTGTCCTCTGCGGCCACATCTGGTGCAGGGACTGACCCCTCCTCCGGTCCCCCTGAGTGCAGCACCTCCCAGCTCCATAGGGGTCGGAGCGGAGATGCTGGAGGATGAAAATGACGGGCCCTGATCCGGACGTCCGCGGGTGGCCTGCAGGTTGTCCAGTCGAATTGACATGTCCACCAGCTGGTCCAACGTGAGGGTGGTGTCCCTGCAGGCCAGCTCCCGACTGATGTCCTCACGCAGACTGCACCGGAAATGGTCGATCAGGGCCCTGTCATTCCATCCTGCGCTCGCAGCCAGGGTACGGAAGTCCAGGGCGAAATCCTGCGCGCTCCTCGTCCCCTGCCGTAAGTGGAAAAGGCGTTCACCCGCCGCTCTCCCCTCAGGTGGATGGTCGAAAACCGCCCGAAAACGGCGAATGAACTCCTCATAGTGGTCCAACGCCGCGTCGCCTTCTCCCCATATGGCGTTGGCCCACTCCAGGGCTTTACCAGATAAACAGGAGACGAGGGCGGATACGCTTTCGCGTCCCGAAGGAGCCGGGTGAACGGTCGCCAGGTAGAGCTCCAGCTGTAGCAAGAACCCCTGGCACCCGGCAGCCGTCCCATCATACTCCCTCGGGAGCGAGAGCCTAATCCCACTGGGACCAGATGAAGGAGGGGTAACCAGTGGGGTGAGTGGTGCCTAACTCCCATCGCTCCATGCTGGACGCGCTCCTCGACCTGAAGAGGAGGGCTGGGTTCACCTGCTGATTCCATTTAGTAGGTCCATGATTCTGTGAGGGTGCTCGTGTGATGCAGGGTTGTGGAAACAGGCGCAGGGAACAGAGTGACGGGGAAAAGCTCTTTTACTTAGCTTGAGCACAAACATACAGAGAACAATCATGGACAAGACCCAGGAGGGAACAGAGGGATTAAATCAGAACACATACAATTAGTGGAATGGGGACCCGGTGTGAATGATACAAGACAAACGTAAAATGCAAAATGGATCGGTGATGGCTAGAACTCCGGTGATGTCGACCGCCTGCGGCCGCCCGACCCAGGAGAGGGACCGACTTCAGCGGAAGTCGTGACAGAAACAAGCAGTGAAATCCCAATTTTTGTAGCAAAGTCTGGTTGAATCTTTTGACAATAAATGATCAGACAAATAATTAGCATTTTTTATTATTGCCCATTATTAGGGAAATTATATCATCATACACACTCAGTATGCACATCTACAATTCTGATTTAGGTACAGTACACGTCTGCATTGAATATCAAGCTATTTAGAGTGGATGAAAAAAAGTCACAGCCCTAACATAATACGTTTCGAATGTTGCTTCACAAGAGTGTACCTGTTCTCTCTGCTCCGCAGTCCCAGGAGGCTCAGGTGCTGAGACATTTGGCTGAGCGGAGGGCGCACGAGAAGGAGGTGCTACACAAGGCCATGGAGGAGAACGACAACTTCAGCAAGATGGCGGAAGAGAAGCTCAACTCCAAAATGGAGGCGAAGAAAGCGAACCGGGAGGCGTACTTGAACTCCCTGAAGCAGCGGCTCCGCGAGAAGGTGAGGACCTGTTTTTTTTTTATCTCCCCTCCATCTCTCTGCCAGCCCTCTTTCTTTCCCAGAGAAATAAATAAATATCTATCCTCAGAGCAGTAAGTTCTCTCTGGGGAAAGGGGAGGCGATTAGACTACACCCTGTCACCTACGCTTTGTCTTTGTGGTCTTTTGGATTTCTTAGGAGATGCATGCTGACGAAGTGCGCCGGAACAAGGATCTGCAAGCGGACCTTTCCGGATAAGAAAGCTTTGCTGAAAGGAATTTGCCCTGCACCCTGCAATATCATCTGTCATTCAATACAGGAACACGTTTACCTACAATATATCACAACTGCCACAGTTCTTCATCTCTCAACACATCGTTTACCTACAATATATCACAACTGTCACAGTTCTTCATCTCTCAACACATCGCTTACCTACAATATATCACAACTGTTATAGTTAATCTCTCAACACATCGTTGACCTACAATATATCACAACTGTTATAGTTAATCTCTCAACACATCGTTGACCTACAATATATCACAACTGTTATAGTTCATCTCTCAACACATCGTTGACCTACAATATATCACAACTGTTATAGTTCATCTCTCAACACATCGTTGACCTACAATATATCACAACTGCCATAGTTCATCTCTCAACACACCTCCACTAAAACATCAACACCTCCAGCTTTTTAACTTGTAGATTTTAACATTTTAAAATGTTTGTAATGAATTATAATGCACTGTGCACACCCACACACACACACACACACACATCATTCACACACTGACATACTGTACATGACACACATGAACACACACACACACTGACAATCATTGCTTTTTACATAAATGGCACAGATTGTTGATGGGGTCTGTCTTGATCTAACCGTGTAATGGTTTAATTAAATGCAAGTGTACTGGATGTTGTCAATGTTCTTTTGGGGGTAAGACATCTTTGACCCATAACGAAATATAAGTTATGATCAGCAATAGTAGAAGAGCTCTAACGCAGCTGAAAGTCTATAGGCTATAGAATAAAGTGTAGCCTCATTATTTGAAGTAAGCGATAGCAACCACTTTGCCGCCACTGATGATAGTTATCCATTATCCATCCAATTGGATGGAAGACAGATTTTCATGCAAATATTGTTTCCACTAAATGGTCCTGTTGTGGATAATAAAAAATGTGTGCTTGGTGACTTTTTCGCTTCAGTTTTCATGTACCGAATGTTCAATGAGTTTCCATTGCAGTTTCAACTCTACCGATAGTTTTGTCTGCTCTTGTCTTGGTACAGGTGCTCTAGCAACCAGCTGGCTACAGCAGGTAGGCTGTGTGGTTAGGCTCCATTATGATGTTATTATGGATAAAGGCAGGTGCATGCTTCCCAAACTAAACAGTTCGGAACAGTTTGTTTATATATTATGATTACTTCTTGTGACGTTGTCGTTTGTTTTGGTGTTCGGCCATGGTTCAAATAAAATACAATTTTATTGGTCACATACACATATTTAGCATATGATATTGCGGCGGTAGCGAAATGCTAGTGTCCCTAGCTCCAACAGTGCAGTAATATCTAACAATACACAACAATACACACAAATCTAAATAAAATAATGGAATTAAGAAATATATAAATATTAGGATGAGAAAAATACAGTAGAATATATATATGAAATGAGTAAAGCAGTATGCAAACATTATTAAAGTGACCAGTGATTCCATGTCTATCTCTATAAAGCAGCAGCCTCTAGGGTGCAGGGTAGAGTAACCAGGAGAATGCTATTTAACAGTCTGATGGCCTTGAGATAGAAGCTGTTTTTCAGTCTCTCGGTCCCAGCTTTGATGCACCTGTACTGACCTCACCTTCTGGATGATAGCGGGGTGAACAGGCATTATCTCGAGTGGTTGATGTCCTTGATTATCTTTTTGGCCTTCCTGTGACATTGGGTGCTGTAGGTGTCCTGGAGGGCAGTCAGTCTGCCCCTGGTGATGCGCACCACACTCTGGAGAGCCTTGCGGTTGCTGCCGGTGCAGTTGCAGTACCAGGCGATGATACAGCCCAACAGGATGCTTTCAATTGTACATCTGTTAAACTTTGTGAGGGTCTTAGGTGCCAAGCCAAATTTCATCAGCCTCCTGAGGTTGAAGAGGTGCTGTTGCGCCTTCTTCACCACACTGTCTGTGTGGGTGGACCATTTCAGATCGTCAGTGATGTGTACGCCAAGGAACTTGAAGCTTTCCACCTTCTCCACTGCGGTCCCGTCGATGTGGATAGGGGCGTGCTTCCTTTGCTGTCTCCTGAAGTCCACGTCAGCTCCTTCGTTTTGTTAACGTTGAGTGAGAGGTTGTTTTCCTGGCACCACACTCCTAGAGTCTCGTCATCGTTGATAATCAAACCTACTACTGTTTTGTCGTCTGCAGACTTGATGATTGAGTTGGAGGCGTGCTTGGCCACACAGTGAACAGGGAGTACAGGAGGGGGCTGAGCACGCACCCTTGTGGGGCCCCAGTGTTGAGGATCAGCAAAGTGGAGATGTTGTTTCCTACCTTCACCACCTGGTGGCGTCCCGTCAGGAAGTCCAGGACCCAGTTCCACAGGGCGGGGTTCAGACCCAGGGCCTCAAGCTTAATGATGAGCTTTGGGTGTACTATGGTGTTGAATGCTGAGCTACAGTATAGTCAATGAACATAGGTATTCCTCTTGTCCAGATGGTATAAGGCAGTGTGGAGTGCGATTGCATCGTCTGTGGATCTATTGGGGCGGTATGCAAATTGAAGTGGGTCTAGGGTGTCAGGTAAAATGGAGGTGATATGATCCTTAGCTAGCCTCTCAAAGCACTTCATGATGACAGAGGTGAGTGCTACCGGGCGATAGTAATTTAGTTCAGTTACCTTTGCTTTCTTGGGTACAGGAACAATGGTGGACATCTTGAAGATTGTGGGGACAGCAGACTGAGATAGGGAGAGATTGAAAATGTCCATAAACACTCCAGCCAACTGGTCTGTCCATGCTCTGAGGACGCAGCTAGGGATGACGTCTGGGCCGGCAGCCTTGCGAGGGTTAACATGCTGAAATGTCTTACTCACGTCAGCCAAGGAGAATGAGAGCCCACAGTCCTTGGGAGCGAGCCGCGTCGGTGGCACTGCGTTGTCCTCAAAGCGGGCGATGGAGGTGTTTAGCTTGCCTGGGGTCAAGGCGTCTGTGTCCGCCGTTGAATTGCGACTGAGCCGTTGAATTGCGACTCCACTTTGTCTCTGAACTTGCCTTACGGAGGGAATAACTACACTGTTTGTATTCAACCATATTCCCAGAAAAGTCTGTTAACAAAGGGACATTCCTTTCGCCAATAATGGAGGGGAAAAGAGAGTCCTCTTCAACTTAAAATCACGACAGGGCGTGAGGTGTCAAAACCCCCATACCACTTCCCTCCTCCCCTCTGTGGGTGAGAGGGGGTCTGGTAGAAGTTTACCTGATCTGCCCATTTGGATCACCAGGAAAGTCAATGACAGTCCCCATCTGGTGGTTTAACCTGGTAGGATTTCTGCAAGCTGCAGACCACCACAAGAATGGCCAGAGGATTTCCTGATTGTGGATCGCCGTTCCGGACACGTCATCCGGATGTCCATGTTGGTGGATCTAGGCAGTAGCTTAGGAAGACGTTACCAACGCACAACACTCAGGCAATACGATTACATTTCTTCCCCAAATGAGCGGCTGTGTGGCACTGACTGGTGGTCGTATGGGGAACTTGTTTGTTGCAGTATCACTTCCTAAGTGTCAAATTAAGAATAAAAACAGAAACAATACGTATACCAAATATAGTTACCACACCTTAGTCATCTAATTGGACTCTAATGACTATCATGGCATGTTAATGAATCATCAATACTGGACCATTAAAATCCCTGAAAGCTGAAACCACACGGGAGTTGGGCTTCAATGAGCAAAAGCACATGTTATTGATTAATCATGACTAAGTTGCTGGATTTCGCTGTAACAAAGGAGAGAAGGCTTCTCTGTTGGTTAGCTTAGCTTAGCTTAGCTTAGCTTCTAAAGCAAAGCTAACCGTTCTTGTACCAAAATGTTCACTTCAGCACAACAGGTCCCTTTCAATTGCGACGTCTCACGTTCAACCCAATCGGTGTTTCTTGCTAGCAATGTTACCGCAACACTCGGTAACATAAAGAAATACTCGCTGTGGTCTACTCATGCTACTGAACGTGCGCGAGAGAGAGAGATAATAACTTTGCTTTGGTCAAACAAATATATTTTCTCAAATTTCCTTAAATCGGCTGGCCCTTATGTTCTAGCTCTTGGAATTAATAATTCACCCTACACACCAGAGGGATCTCTCTAGTATCTGGGTTGCATGGAAACACACACACACCATTCAATGACAATCCTTCCTACTGCTCTTTAGTCTATAATTAGTTACACAATTCCTGAAGGCTGAATTCAACCGTAAAGCCTAACCTTGTTTTAGATTCCTCGCACCAATATGTTGTGATGTGACTTCATTAATCTGAGGATTGTTATCGCTAATTAACTAACTATGTTTAATTGTTACCCAATTCAATTAATCATGTAACAATTAACTCATTAGGATTTGGGTTACCACGGAAGCGGTTGTTTAAAGAGTTACCATCTCCGGAATTATACTCTAGAAGGTATATATCTATTACATCGATTAACAGTAAACTTATTAACCATTACCTCGTACCATATCATCATTCTGAACGTCGTATCCTCCTTGCATCTGCAAAAACCCCAGCCTTACTTGTGATTCCGTACTACACAAATTGGTTTAATTATTTATTTACTAGCTAACTAAATGGTAACACAGCATAACATACACTCTTAATACATTAACAACAGCTCCCTAGCGGACTGACAAAAACATAACTGCTTGTTACAAAAGAGGGAGAGGTAGAAAGAGAGAGGTGTGGCTACTTACTTGTACAACGTTTATAGATATTAAAATGATCTTAAGACTCCTAGAATCACATTCCTATCTTAACCAAAAGATTTACATTTTTCATAATATATGCACAACGTATTGGATGGAAACTTGACAGATAAAGGGGATATACTTTGCAAGTTACAGTATTTCCTTCACAAAATAACAACCCAATTTGACATGATTGTTCTATAGACCTCCTCTGACTATTCCCCATGTTCTTATGTCAGACATATTGTTCCAGTATTCACTTTTTGAACGTGTTAAGAGTTTTGGCAGAACACGTCTGTGAAACAAAGGCACATTCTTATGGAGTGTCTTCTTCTACTTTAATTTTCGACCGGGCGTGAGCTGTCAAAAACTCCCACACCAGTTCCCTCCTCCTCTGCGGGTTAGAGGAGGTCTGGTGGAAGTTTATTCATTGCAAACCTGATCTGACCCATTTGGATCACACCAGGACAGTCATGCCAACATATCGAATCATATAGTAACCAAAAAATTGTTATATTTTTTATATTTGAGGTTCTTCAAAGTAGCCACCCTGTGCCTTGATGACAGCTTTCCACACTCTTGACATTCTCTCAACCAGCTTTATGAGGTAGTCAACTGGAATGCATTTCAATTAACAGGTGTGCTTTGTTAAAAGTCAATTTAAGAAATGTCTTTCCTTCATGATGCGTTTGAGCCAATCAGTTCTGTTGTGACAAGGTAGGGGTGGTATACAGAAGACAGCCCTATTTGGTAAAAGACCAAGTCCATATTATGGGAAAAACAACTCAAATAAGCAGAGAAATGACAGTCCACCATCACTTTAAGACATGAAGGTATTGACGGAACATTTCAAGAATTTTGAACGTTTCTTCAAGTGCAGTCTCAAAAACCATCAAGCGCTATGATGAAACTGGCTCTCATGAGGACCGCCACAGGAATGGAAGACCCATCTCAACATCAACTGTTCAGAGGAGACTGTGTGAATCAGGTCTTCATGGTCGAATTGCTGCAAAGAAAACACTACTAAAGGACACCAATAAGAAGAAGAGACTTGCTTGGGTCAAGAAACAATCGACATTAGACCGGTGGAAATGTGTCCTTTGGTCTGGAGTCCAAATCAAAGATTTTTGGTTCCAACCACAGTGTCTTTGTGAGACGCGGTGTGGGTGAACGGATGATCTCCACGTGTATTTCCCACTGTAAAGCATGGAGGAGGAGGTGTTATGTTGTGGGGGTGCTTTGCTGGTGACACTGTCTGTGATTTATTTAGAATTCAAGGCACACCTACCTACCTACCTACCCTACCTACCATGGATACCACAACATTCTGCAGCGATACGCCATCCCATCTGATTTTGGTTTAGTGGGATTATCATTTGTTTTTCAACAGGACAATGACTCAACACACCTCCAGGCTGTGTAAGGACTATTTTACCAAGAAGGAGAGTGATGGAGTGCTGCATCAGATGACCTGACCTCCACAATCACCCGACCCCAACCAAATTGAGATGGTTTGGGATGAGTCAGACCGCAGTGAAAAAAAAAGCAGCAAACAAGTGCTCAGAATATGTTGGAAAAGCATTCCAGGTGAAGCTGGTTGAGAGAATGCCAAGAGTGTGCAAAGCTGTCAACAAGGCGAAGGCTGGCTATTTGAAGAATCTCAAATATAAAATATATTTTGATTTGTTTAACACTTTTTTGGTTACTACATGATTCCATGTGTTATTTCATAGTTTTTATATCTTCACTTTTATTCTACAATGTAGAAAACAGTAAAAATAAAGAAAAATCCTTGAATGAGTAGGTGTTTAAAAATGTTGACCGGTAGTGTATATTGTTGTCTTCTTCTAAAGCCTCTTAAGGGGAAAGTAATCTAAAAGTAGCGGAATGTAATCAGATTACGTTATTGAGTTTGGGTAATCCCAAAGTTACGTTACTGATTACAGTTTCGGACAGGTAACTGGTAACTGATTACATTTAGAAAGTAATCACCCAACCCTGCCAATAGGAAAAATGTGCTTCTGATTGATCTATACATGCTTTATTTCAAAGGGATGTTATATCTATTCCTTATGTCACAATTTACTGGAATACATTTGTCAATAATATCGGTTGGGAAAAAAAAGTCTGGTTATTACCACACAAATACCTGCTTGTTAAAGGTCTTTCAGAATGATCCATAAGTATTACCCTGCAAATCATTACCTGAAGAAACTCAAAAAATACATTTACATTAACTGTACTTTTTGTGTTGAGTACCCAGAAACAGTTTTGCATTTACTTTGGCATTGTCTACATGTAAATAAATTATGGCAAGATATGTATACTGTTATAACTGTATGCATACTGGTGTTTCTGCATTAAACAAAAATAAATAAATAAATACATTAAAAAATAACCCAAGATAGACCATGGACTGTCATTTCCAATGGGAGCTAATTAACAACCATAGTGTGCGAAACAGGCAAGGAGGTGGGCGGAGGCAAGCAGGAGATCCTGTTGGAGCATTTTAGCATGTAGTTGCATATTTCATTTAGGGAAAACCGCTGTTTGAAGTGCAATAACTCAATTCACCCTTGCGCTCCTTCTAAACAGCGACATTTCTTTGAAGCTTTGGAAAAGGGTAAAGTATACAAAAGGTAGTCCACTCTGTTCGTAAAAGAAAACTATATTGAGATCAAATATTTAATTTATGAAGAAAAAA
The DNA here is from genome assembly GCA_023634145.1 of Thymallus thymallus. Taxonomy (NCBI): domain Eukaryota; kingdom Metazoa; phylum Chordata; class Actinopteri; order Salmoniformes; family Salmonidae; genus Thymallus; species Thymallus thymallus. The sequence goes on along the minus strand of CM042399.1, from coordinate 3,977,998 downwards.
AAACAATTTCGCTCCATCTTCTCCCACAGCCGGCCACCGGGCTTCCTCTCATCACCGTATTCGGCGGTAAGTGGAACCGTCAACCGGATGCTTCAGCTTTCACACATCCGGTGAAACATCTGGCTTATTGTTCTGTGTGTGACGGAACCAGCCAGTGACCGCGGAAAGCCTACGCCCGTGAAGTTGGAGCGACGTTAGCGAAAAGCTAATAACGTTATTCTTGACTACTGAAACAGCAGCAGACGTTTCTGAAAAGGGTAAGACGAGCAACTTTTTAACAGTACAATAAAACGGGCAGAGATGTGCCTTTGTATTTCAGCTGACGGCGTTAAAGCGACGCAGCAGGACGTAAACAATGGACGCGTCGGTCGTAACGTGCTACGTTATTTCCACGACGTAGCTAGCTAGCGTTGCCTTTCTGTGCGTGAACTGTGAAGCGCGGTTTACAGCCGGTAAAACGAAATGTCACAACGTGTGATTCCGCTACCTTTATGAAATATCCAGCTGGCGCGGCATAGCCATAGTACAATTAAACAGATCTGTGTTTGCACGCCTTGTTTGGGCCTGGTTTGACGAGCTACAAAAACGTAGCCACCCAACCAGCTAGTTTCTAATTTATACAGCACAAAAAAAAAAAAAACTCACGCGTTATACATAACGTCTAACTAGCTCAATAGCGTTGATTTCCAAAATGGCTTAGCTTGTTAGTCAGGCCCTCTCCACAACATGAATCATTAACTACCTTGTAGGCATGTGCATCTTTCCCTTTCAAGACGGTTCTTTTGGATAAATGGTGTATTAGTGAATTAGGCTGTTTTCAGCCACACCCGTTGCTGACAGGTGTATAAAATTGAGCACACTGCCATGCAATCTCCATAGACAAACATTGGCATTAGAATGTCCTTACTGAAGAGCTCAGTGACCTTCAACGTGGCACCGTCATAGGATTACACCTTTCCAGATAGAGCTGCAACTGTTTGTTGTTATAGATAGATACTTTATTGATCCCCAAGGGGGAAATTTCATTATCAAGAGGCTACAACAAAACACAGGGCAGGTGCAAAATGCCAGAACGAAAATACACAAAAGACAGATACATGATACAAAGAGCGGCAGTATGAAAAAGTATAGAAATACAAGAAGTCTGGAGTGTAAAAAAGCTATAAAAAGACATTGCATAGTATGGGTGGTTGGCTGAATATGTACACTATACATTGGTGGATGGTGCATGGTTAACTATACTATACAGGTCGATGGCAGAGAAATACTTAAATAGCTAAATGTGCGTATGATATAAGTTATGGTAATAATAGTTTACTTAATATACAGACTGGTTAAATTAACAGGTAAGTGAATATTTGCATGGTTACATTAACTGTACAGGTAAATGACAGGAAGAGATACTTAAATAGCTAAATGTGTGTATGATATGATATGATATATGATAAATGTATTCCCTTAAAATACAGTCCTTTGCGCAGGGTTTAATTACAGATAAATGCACATTCGATATACTAAACGCAATGAAAAAAAAATATGCATTCCTGAGTGAATTACTACGTAAATTCAATCCAAGAATTACTTACAATATTGCATGTGATATGATATAACAACTGTACATGAATATGTATATACAGACCTGAATGAATAAATAAGTCCTTGGTAGTGAGAATTTCTTACGTGCTTCAGCACTCGTCGGTCCTGTTCTGTGAGCTTGTGTGGCCTACCACTTCGTGGCTGAGCCGTTGTTGCTCCTAGATGTTTCCACTTCACAATAACCGCATTTACAGTTGACCGGGGCAGCTCTAGCAGGGCAGAAATTTAACTGACTTGTTGGAAAGGTGGTATCTTATGACTGCCACATTTGAAAGTCACTGACATCTTCAGCCAATGTTTGTCTATGGAGATTGCATGGCGGTGTGCTCAATTTTTATACATCTGTCAGCAACGGGTGTGGCTGAAAAAGACATATCCACTAATTTGAAGGGGTGTCCACATACGTGTGTGTGTGTGTCTCTGTCTCTGTCTCTGTCTCTGTCTGTGTCTGTGTGTGTGTGTGTGTGTGTGTGTGTGTGTGTGTGTGTGAGCTGGAACCTCCATGGACACCTGTCTATATAAGGTCCCACAGTTCACAGTGGATGTCAGAGCAAAAACCAAGCCATGAGGTTGAAGGAATTGTTTGTAGAGCTCTGAGAGAGGACTGTGTCAAGGCACAGATCTGGGGAAGGCTAAAAAATGTCTGCAGCATTGAATGTCCCCAAGAACACAGTGGCCTCCGTCATTCTTAAGTGGAAGAAGTTTGGAACCACAAAGAGTCTTCCTAGAGCTGACTGAGCTGAGCAATCGGGGGAGAAAGGCCTTGTTCAGGGAGGTGACCCGATGGTCACTCTGACAGAGCTCCAGAGTTCCTCTGTGGATAGAGAAAGAACCTTCCAGAAGGACAACCATCTCTGCAGCACTCCACCAATCAGGCCTTTATGGTAGAGTGGCCAGACCGAAGCCACTCCTCAGTAAAAGGCACATGACAGCCCGCTTGGAGTTTGCCAAAAGGCACCTAAAGGACTCTGACCATGAGAAACAAGATTCTCTGGTCTTGGCCTGAATGCCAAGTGTCACGTTTGGAGGAAACCTAGCACCATCCCTACGGTGAAGCATGGTGGTGGCAGGGACTAGGAGTCCGGATCAAGAGAAAGGTTAAGAGATCCTTGATGAAAACCTGCTCCAGAGCGGACCTCAGACTGGGGCGACGGTTCACCTTCCAACAGGACAATGACCCTAAGCACACAGCCAAGGCTACGCAGGAGTGGCTTCGGGACAAGTCTCTGAATGTCCTTGAGTGGTCCAGCACAAGTCTGGGCTTGAATCCGATCTAACATCTCTGAAGAGACCTAAAAAATAGCTGTGCAGCGACGCTCCCCATCCAACCTGACAGAGGTTGAGAGGATCTGCAGAGAAGAATGGGAGAAACTCCCCAAATACAGGTGTGCCAAACGTAGTGTCATACCCAAGAAGACTCGAGGCTGTAATCGCTGCCAAAGATGCTTAAACAAAGTACTGAGTAAAGGGTCTGAATACTTGTAAATGTTATATTTCCTTTTTTATATTTTTATTGTTTTTGCGTGTGTGTTTTTATTTAATTTTTTAATCAATTTCAGAATAAGGCTGTAACGCAACAAAATGTGGAAATAGTCAAGGGATCTGAATACTTTACGAATGCAGCGTGTAAATATAAATGGAACAATTAAAAGGATTTTACTGAGTTACAGTTCATGAGGAAATCTGTCAATTTAAATACATTAATTAATTTGGCCCTGATCTATGTATTTCACATGACTGGGAATACAGATATGCATTTGTTGGTCACAGATGCCTTTAACAAAAAAAATGGGCCTCAGGATCTCGTCACTATAATTTGTGCATTCAAATTGCCATCGATAAAATGGAATTGTTAGTTGCCCGTAGCTTATGCATGCCCATACCATAACCCCACCGCCACCATGGGGCACTCTCGCCCATGCACGCCATACACATGGTCTGCGATTGTGAGGCCGGTTGGGTGCACTGCCAAATTCTCTGAAACGACGTTGGAGGCGGCTTATGGTAGAGAAATTAACATTCAATTATCTGGCAACAGCGCTGGTGGACATTCCTGCAGTCAGCATGCCAATTGCACACTCCCTCAACATTTTAGAGTGGCCTTTTATTGTCCCCAGCACAAGGTGCACCTGTGTAATGGACATGTTGTTTAATCAGCTTCTTGATATATCACACCTGTCAGGTGGATTAATTATCTTGGCAAAAAAAGAAATGATCACTAACAGGGATGTACTAATTTGTGCACAACATTTAAGAGAAGTAAACTTTTTGTGCGGATGGAACATTTCTGGGATCTTTATTTCACCTCGTGAAACATGGGACCAAGACTTTACATGTTGCGTTTTATATTTAGGGTGGCAGGTAGGTAGGACGTCATTGTAAATAAGAATTTGTTCTTAACTGACTTGCCTGGTTAAATAAAATAAGAAATATATTTGTTCAGTATACATCAAACCACATCCGATGCGCGCACGCCTGTTTGCAAAACTATGTGGAGATATTGGATCAGAACATGACAGTTCTATTTCACACCGAGGCTTGGTGGTTACCGAGGGGGAGTGTTGGAAAGATTTTTCGCATTGAGAGAACTGTTGTCATTCACAATGGATTTAAAAAATATTTTAAACACTCTTGGTTGACTTTCTCTCTAATGAAAGAAAATGTCTCCTTGCCTATGTAACATACATATTTGGGAAACTGAACGCAAGCATGCAGGTTAAATACAAACTATTCTACAGGTGAGTGACCGAATCAGTGGATTCAGAATTATTATTATTTTCTTATTGGAGAGTCTTTCAAAAGCGAAACAAAATAAAGCATCAGTAAGTGTCCCACACAAGTGATGACTGCTCACCTCCAATGCTTGGAAGAGCACTTTGGAACTTACTTCCCAATCTGTTTGACTGTGATCCTGGCTCAGTTGTAAGTGAAATCGAACAGCTGATCGAGCTGTCTTGTGACCGAATGCATTCACGGGTCACTAGGGAGTTTTGGTTCCTGACTCGAAGGGAATATCCTGACGTCTCCCTCTTGAGTATTAATGCTGCATTCAAGACAGCTGGGAACTGGGGGAAATCAAACTCGGGAACTCTTTCTAGAGCTGCCTTACCAATCTGAAGATCACTGACGGCATGATTTGACCATGTATTTCCACATTTGTCTTGAAAGTAGTCAGTGCTCTTGTCTGCATTAAAACCAAATATCGATCCAGGTTGGATGTGACAGCAGAGATGAGCTGCCCCCTGACTTTGAGAATCTCTGATGCGACATGCATCAGGGCACGCCCCTCTCATTAGTGGTGGTGAGAAGATGTCAGACTCATTTGAACTGTACTGTCTCAGAGCCCCACATTAAAAGTATGTGATGGTGAGTTGAAGACATACTGTTAGAATGTTTTTCAAAAAGACTGCCATAGCCCCAAATAAAAAAACTAAATATTGTCTCTTAAATAATGCTTGGGTTCGAGAATTTTCAGATATCACAATATGGTCGTGTGCTAGGCCTATCATAGAACGGTATTTAATTTAGTTTTGACTTTGATGGTATTTTTTATTATGAAAGATGCTTTATGAGTAGTGTGTGACTCTAGGGTGGCAACGCATGCATTCTAAGTGATTTCAATGGGTCTTCCTCCATTCTGATTGTTTAAATAATTTCTGCATTCCCTGCACTCATTTGAAGTCATTTCCACACTGCCACGTAGGGCTGCACAATATGGGCATACAATCTAGACCTTGTTTTTTTTAACCAAATGTTGCAATTGTGATTTGTCTTGTGATTTTAGAGCAGAACACTGGGGTGAACTGTTGGAAATCATGGAAATAAAAGGACTATTCTAATTCTATAGTTATAATATAATAGTGGGCACTTTGAATACAGTGTTGTTGACATGACAACGAATGCCAGGGAGGAGTTATTGTGACAGGGTAGGAACCAAAGTGTTGGCAAGTGTTTCCTAGGGGACCTATAATCTTTGGCTACATTGGGTGGTTTCTCTTAGCTACATCATGTAGCTAACATGTTCTTGCTTCACCTATTTGCTGACGTCAACGTTGTGAACGGAGTGCCCCGTGGTGGGGTTGTGGTATGGGCAGGCATAAGCTACGGACAATTGAATTTTATTGATGGAAATGTTAATGCAAAGAGACGAGATCCTGAGGCCACATTTGTTTTTAAGGTATCTGTGACCAACAGATCCAAATCATCGGTATTCCCAGTCATGAAATCCATAGATTAGGGCCTAATTACTTTATTTAAATTGACTGATTTCCTTATATGAACTGTAACTTGGTAAAATCTTAGAAATTGTTCCATGTTGCGTTTTTATATTTTTGTTCTCTCTGTGTGTGTGTGTGTGTGTGTGTGTATAGCTAGTTACAAATGTTTTAGATTGTCAAACTCGGCGGGCCGAGGGTCTGCAAGTTTTCGCTCCCTTGTACTTGATTGATGAATTAAGGTCACTGATAAGTAAGGAACTGCCTCACCTGGTTGTCTAGGTCTTAATTGAAAGGATACAACTAAAACCAGCAGACTCTAGGAATTTGTTTGACACCCCTGGTTTAGACGTTTAATGGAGTGAACTTTATCTTCTCCTCTTGCTTCCACCATGCAGTGCGGTTAGCAAAAGGGGTCGCTGTCCTCGTTATAAAATGATCAACATTACCCTGTATGTAAAAAACATATCCCTGCTTTAAACAATCAGTGTATGGGTGACTGGCGCGATCCCCCTTTTGAAGGCCCTTGGATAAATTTCCCCCAAAATTTATTTAGGAACTCAGTCGTTCTTATTTGAAATGTGGTTATGCATCAGCAGTTTTTCCTCTGATGGTCAGTCACTGATAGTCAATTAGCCCACGTCAGCAACACTTTTGATTTATTGCTAAGTTAGTTTAGTGGCCAGCTATCTAAGCTTGTTATCATGGTCGAATTACTGGCCGGGGGGGGGGGGGGGGGGTATTTAATTTTGTTAGTCAGTCTCACTCAGATACCACCCCATATCTCATGCAAGCTAAACCAGCCTAAAAGACATTGGAAGGGAGATGTGCTCTGGAATGACACATTTCATAATTAGCACAGAACTGTGTCTGTTTCACTCAGTGAGACCTCAACCTCCCTCATGCCATCATCTGAGGTCAATGTTAATGTGGAGGAGGTGGTAGTCGTGACAACGCCGGATGGAGCAGGGGAGGGCTCAGCTGCAGAGGAGGTGAAGACTGTGCTGGTGGCTACAGAGCTGACCCAGGCACGGTGAGTGGTGGTACACACACACACACACCAGAGATTTGAAGACAGTTTCTCCAGACCAACCAGGGAAGTATTGAAGCCTAAAACATAAAGAGTGAATTAATTTTGTGTTTATCATACACACAAACCCTAAGTCACTTTGAGTCAGTGATACCTCTTAGGCCTATACCACAGGAGGTTGGTGGCACCTTAATTGGGGAGGACGGCTCGTGGTAATGGCTGGAGTGGAATGGTATCAGATACATGTTTTTTCTCCCCCCATGTGTTTGACACCCCATTCGCTCTGTTCCAGCCACTATGTGCCGTCCTCCCCTTAGCAGCCGCCACTGGCCTATACCTTATTTTACATTAGACTATTCGGTGAGTTTTCTTCCCCGTCAGGTTACATATATTCAAAAGGTCAACCCTAGTGGTGGTAGTAGGTTTGTAATGAAGCGTACCACTACCAAAGATGGGCATAGTCGAGTCTTGGTGACCTATGCTCTACTAGGGGTAGTCTAGTCTTTGGTAGTGGTACGCTTGATAGTATCTGTCCCCTCTCATCTGGGGTGCTGCATATTGTCTTTGATGTAGCACTCACTGAGCTTTGCCTATGGCTTATTGACTCATTGGAGTTTCTCTATCGATGTCATTCAGGGAGCAACTTACAGATGGAAGCATGGAGTCAGAAACCGACGGCACCAGCTCTGTGACAAAGGAGGCAGTCCGAGGTAAAGTTAGCCCATTCATAGACACAAACTACCTAATGCGTCTATTGACGATGGTATCTTCTGGCAGGGGGAGGTCTGATAAAATCCCCGACGCGTGCTCTAAACATTAACACTCCTCACTTGCGGTACAGTTTTGGAAACCTGAGGAACGTATCCTTCATATCAGCAAAAATAAATACAACGGTGATACTACTACACCCTTTTTATAGGGTTCCCACACGGCTATATTTCCATGTTGCCGCGCTTGTTTACGGAAAACAAACGGAAGACGGTGGACTACCTCTGCTAAGTAGCCACCTGCGTCTCCGAACACCTGTGTGTAAACGGAAGACTGACGCCACGAACGTGTCGTCACTGAAAACTACTGTCGGCTGCAACTGTGTCAAACCGGTTAAAACAGTGTACAGTAAGTGTTTATTTTGGCATTTGTAAAATAATTTGGATGTGATATGAAAGTAGAGGGCTTTGGGTTCTAGAACTGTACCGCAATTTAGAATTGTTTCACGTTTAGTTTTGGGCTGTTTTAGGCAATTAGTTTCTAAACCGGACATGTAAGGTCCTTGGACTATAAGGAGTAAATGTTAGGCCAATAATGGCCTAAAGGAGCCTAAGGTAAAGTGTGAAGTTGTATGCTGGTCAGGACATTGTCACTGCCATGAGCTTGACGATGAATCTAAACATAACTCTGTGATGTTTGTGACCGACTGGAAACTATTCACAATGTATTTATAAGAACATAATATCCCCTGTGCAGCTAGTTTTTCTGTACAAAGTCCTTTCAACTCATTCATTGTCCATTGAGCCAGATACACACATTCACTAAACCATCACTTGGTTTTTTGTAAAGTGGTTTGTGTGCACGTCTTAAATGATCAAATAAATTAAATCCTGGCTTTTTATCTGCCTCTCTCTCTGTCTGTCTGAGCAGTGAAGCTGTCAGAGGAGATGGATGTAGAAGCCGACGTGGTCTACCCAATCACCTGTGGAGACGTGAAGGGCACCCTGGTCTGGGAGAAGTTTGTTTGCCCAGGCATAAACATCAAATGTGTCCAAGTAAGTCTGATTAACTCAGGCTTCAAAAATGGCTAAAAACTATCGGATCACCATCCCGAGGTTTATAAGCCCAGTGATATGCACACAAAGGAAGGAACCATGGAGGTTCCGGGTCATGTTCATTTGGCCCTAAACTAAAAAAACAACAGGCTGAACTTATCCAATAAGAAACGCTTTGTTTTCGTTTTCTTTTGCAACACAGTTTTTTGCTACGATGTGTACTTTATGAATATGACCCTGATGGCATCTGTCTGTTTCTGTGTTCCAGTTCAATGAGCATCTCATCAGTCCCAAGGAATTTGTCTATCTGGCTGGGAAATCTACACTGAAGGACTGGAAGAGAGCCATCCGCGTGAATGGCACTATGATCAGGTCTGTGGCTTTGAAGGGATGCACACTTGAGTTTACACAAAGGATTTACAATGTCAACCATATGGTCCTCCGTGCAAAGAGTTTAGTAGAATTCTCTACAGTTTCTTACTGCCAGTCTGCAAAGTGGATTATCAATCATTTTGCAGTTCTGAAATGTGCCACACGGTGGCACTGTAACATAGAATATATGAATGGTGCTTCCATAGCACTAGTTCAGTAAGGCCTTGGGTCATGTTCAATAGCCACTAAACTTAAAATGGGCTGAAACAGGGAAGGGATTACCTGGACTGATTTAAGAAATGCTTATTTTTAGTTTTCCATTGTGTGTCCTAATAAACACGACCCTGTGCTCTGTTGGGAGACTTTCTCTGATGCTGAATAATGGTGTATTGATATAATTCCCCATAGGAAAATCATGGACTCAGGCGAGCTGGATTTCTACCAGCACTCCAAGGTGTGCTCCAACACCTGCCGTAGTACCAAGATTGACCTGGTGGGGACTAGAGTGTCACTCAGCAGCCAGCAGTCAACCGAAAACGTCCCTGTCACCCCTTCCTTAGCCGATGGTAAGCACACGCGCACACCGTGATCCACTCAAACCCATTCTGTGGAAAGAATTGTGTAACATTTGAGGTGTTCAAAGCTTACCTCGCTGTCGTTCTAGTGAACGGATCACCGGCCACGTTTTCAACTGAGGTTTCATCAGACGACGCCACAGAATGGGTCACGGCCATAGGAGGTGAGTTTGAACTCTTGGGTTATTCTTTTAACCTGCCTTCTTCTTTCGAAATGACCACTTTGCTTAGAAATTAAGGTGGATTACTTTAGACGTTCAACATTCAATAATAGGACACAATCGTATAATGGCCCCACTGCTTTTCCAATCACATCACATGACAATGCAAAAGCCCTTAATCAGACAGACTTAATATGACAGTTATAATTGTGAACATGATGTATGTCCTTTATTTACTGAATATGTTTTCAAATCTCTCTTCGGGGAACGTTCCATGTATTTTCACTATTCCACATCTAGAACACCTGATTCAACTTGTCAACTTACACTATAATGTATATCCAAAAGTATGTGGACACCCCTTCAAATTAGTGGATTCGGCTATTTCAGCCACACCTGTTGCTGACAGGTGTATGAAATCGAGCCCACAGCCATGCAATCTCCATAGACAAACTTTGCCAGTAGCATGTCCTTACTGAAGAGCTCAGTGACTTTCAACGTGGCACCGTCATAGGATGACACCTTTCCAACAAGTCAGTTTGTCACATTTCTGCCCTGCTAGAGCTGCCCCAGTCAACTACAAGTGCTGTTATTGTGAAGTGGAAACGTCTAGGAGCAACAACGGCTCAGCCTTGGAAGTGGTAGGCCACACAAGCTCACAAAACGGGGACACCGAATGCTGAAGCGTGTAAAAATCGTCTGTCCTGCCTATGGAAGCAATGTTAGCACAATAACTGTTAGTCTGGAGCTTCATGGAATGGGTTTCAATGGCCAAGCAGCCGCACCTAAGATCACTATGTGCAATGCCAAGCGTCAGCTGGAGTGATGTAAAGCTCGCCGCCATTAGAGTCTGGAGCAGTGGAAACAGGTTCTCTGGATATGGGTTTGGCGGATGCCAGGAGAATGCTACCTCCCCCAATGCATACTGCCAACTGTAAAGTTTGGTGGAGGAGGAATAATGGTCTGGGGCTGTTTTTCATGGTTCAGGCCCCTTAGTTCCAGTGAAGGGAAATCTTAACTCTACAGCATACAATGACATTCTAGATTATTCTGTGCTTCCAACTTTTTGGCAACAGTTTGAGGAAGGCCCTTTCCTTTTTCAGCAAGACAATGTCCCCGTGAACAAAACTCGGACCATATAGAAATGGTTTGTCGAGATCGGTGTGGAAGAACTTGACTAGCCTGCATAGAGCCCTGATCTCAACCCCATCGAACACCTTTGGGATGAATTGGAATGCTGAATGCGAGCCAAGATTAAGCGCCCAACATCAGTGCCTGACCTCACTAATGCTCTTGTGACTGAAGTCCTCGCAGCAATGTTCCAACTTCTAGTGGAAAGCCTTCCCAGAAGAGTGGAGGCTGTTATAGCAGCAAAGGGGGACCAACTCCATATTAATGCCCATGATTTTGGAAAGAGATGTTCGATGAGAAGGTGTCCACATACTTTTGGTTAATGTAGTGTATCCTCAAGTCCTTGAATTGAGGAATCAGGTGAGCTATTTCAGGGCTACAACAAAATTGTGAAACGTCTGGGAGTTCCAGGGGAGAGGTTTTAAAACCACTGATTTACTGGCAAGTCACAAGTCTGGCAGTCCGGCATAGACAGCGTTTTATCTAACTCTGAATATCTCTTTATTTTGTACGTAGTTTAGAAGCGACTTCATGGTGTGTATGCTTGCCTTGTTCCAGAGGATTCTGTGACCTTCTGGAAGGGTCTGAAGGAGGCTGGGCTGCTGGAGGAGGTGGTGGAGGACTTCCAGAAGGAGATCCAGGAGATGCTAAAGGGTATGCAGGAGCGCATTACCCAGCCTCCACTGCAGCTCAATGGTCAGTGGGGCTTCTCTTTCTCTCGTGTGTGTGTACATGTCTTACTATGCTAGTGATACCAAATGTCCTCACAGGAATAGTGAACCAAGTTAAATTCAGAGAAGTGAGGACATTTTGCAGGTCCTCACTTGTAAAACAGCTATTTTAGGCTTAAGGGTTAGGTTTAGGGTTAGTGTTAGAAGTTGGGGTTAGGGAAAATAGGATTCAAATGTTGGTCTCCAAAAAGTCCTTACAAGTATAGCAAGACATACAGTTGAATTCGGAAGTTAAAACTCATTTTTCAACCACTCAACAGATTTCATGTTGACAAACTATAGTTTTGGGAAGTCGGTTAGGACATCTACTTTGTGCATGACACAAGTAATTCTTCAAACAATTGCTTACAGATTATTTCACTATATCACAATTCCAGTGGGTCAGAAGTTAACATACACTAAGTTGACTGTGCCTTTAAACAGCTTGGAAAATTCCAGAAAATGATGTCATGGCTTTAGAAGCTTCTGATAGGCTAATTGACATATTTTGAGTCAATTGGAGGTGTACCTGTGAATGTATTTCAAGGCCTACCTTCAAACTCAGTGCCTATTTGCTAAACATCATGGGAAAATCTAAAGAAATCAGCCAAGACCTCAGAAAAATAATTGTAGACCTCCACAAGTCTGGTTCATCCTTGGGAACAATTTCCAAACGCCTGAAGGTACCACGTTCATCTGTACAAACAATAGTACACAAGTATAAACACCATGGGACCACGCAGCTGTCATACTGCTCAGGAAGGAGACGCGTTCTGTCTCCTAGAGATTAACGTACTTTGGTGCGAAAAGTGCAAATCAATCCCAGAACAATAGCAAAGAACTTGTGAAGATGCTGGAGGAAACCGATACAAAAGTATCTATATCCATAGTAAAACGAGTCCTATATCGACATAACCTGAAAGGCCGCTCAGCAAGGAAGAAGCCACTGCTCCAAAACCGCCATAAAAAAGCCAGACTACGGTTTGCAACTGCACATGGGGACAAAGATCGTACTTTTTGGAGAAATGTCCTCTGGTCTGATGAAACAAAAATAGAACTGTTTGGCCATTATGACCCTCGTTATGTTTGGAGGAAAAAGGGGGAGGCTTGCAAGCCGCAGAACACCATCCCAACCGTGAAGCACGGGGGTGGCAGCATCATGTTGTGGGGGTGCTTTGCTGCAGGAGTGAAGCACTTCACAAAAGAGATGGCATCATGAGGAAGGAACATTATGTGGATATATTTAAGCAACATCTCAAAACATCAGTCAGGAAGTTAAAGCTTGGTCGCAAATGCGTCTTCCAAATGGACAATGACCCCAAGCATACTTCCAAAGTTGTGGCAAAATGGCTTGACAACAAAGTCAAGGTATTGGAGTGGCCATCACAAAGCCCTGACCTCAATCCTATAGAAAATGTGTGGGCAGAACTGAAAAGGTGTGCGCGAGTAAGGAGGCCTACAAACCTGACTCAGTTACACCAGTTCTGTCAGGAGGAATGGGCCACAATTCACATTTGCAAATACTGTGCCAAATCATATGTGAAGAATGCAACATAGATGCAGAATCATCTGGCCAAGTGCATAAAGTTCCCTCAGCGCTCACAACAAGCAACCTCTGACAAAAGTCCCTCTACTTCTATTTGAGGTGAAAATGATGAATCAGACACCTTATCGATAGCAACAGCTCATGGTCCTTCTGGAATCAGAAGGGTTTTTGACTCAATTGAGGAACGTAGTCAGAGAAATGCTGATGAATGTCTTGCTCGCTGTGTATGCAACTGATTCACCTCTGATGCTCACAGATAATGTGTATTGGAAGAGATTTCTGAATGTTCTTCGCCCAGCATACACCCCTCCAACCAGACATACTTTATCTACTAATTTGCTGGATGCAGAGTTCAAGTGAAGATTAAGCAAATTATAGAGAAAGCAGACTGTATTGCAATCATCTCTGATGGGTGGTTGAATGTTCGTGGGCAAGGAATAATTAAATACATCATCTCCACCCCTCAACCAGTATTCTACAAGAGCACAGACACAAGGGACAACAGACACACTGGTCTCTACATTGCAGATGAGCTGAAGGCAGTCATCAATGACCTTGGACCACAGAAGGTATTTGCACTGGTGACAGACAATGCTGCGAACATGAAGGCTGCTTTGTCTAAAGTAGAGGAGTCCTACCCTCACATCACACCCATTGGCTGTGCTACTCATGCATTGAATCTGATCCTCAAGGACATCAAGGCACTGAAAACAATGGATACACTCTACAAGAGAGCCAAGGAAATGGTTAGGTATGTGAAGTGTCATCAAGTTATAGTAGCAATCTACCTCTCCAAGCAAAGTGAGAAGAATAAGAGCACAACATTGAAGCTGCCCAGCAACACCCGTTGGGGTGGTGTTGTCATCATGTTTGACAGTCTCCAGGAGGGGAAGGAGTCTCTCCAAGAAATGGCCATATCACAGTCTGCCGATATGGACAGCCCCATCAAGAGGATCCTCCTGGATGATGTATTTTAGGAGAGAGTGGTAAGCAGCCTGAAACTCCTGAAACCTATAGCAGTAGCCATTGCATGGATTGAGGGAGACAATGTCATCTTCTCTGATGTTCAGATTCTGCTTGCAGATGTCAGAGAAGAAATCCGTACTGCCCTGCCCACTTCACTGTTGCTCCAAGCAGAGGAAACTGCATTTCTGAAATACATCAAAAAGCGTGGAGACTTCTGCCTGAAGCCCATACACGCCGCAGCGTACATGTTGGACCCCAAGTATGCTGGCAAGAGCATCCTGTCTGGTACAGAGAACAACAATACCTATGGTGTCATCACTACCATGTCTCGTCACTTTGGCCTGGATAAGGGCAAGGTTCTTGGCAGTCTGGCGAAGTACACTTCCAAGCAAGGGCTTTTGGGATGGAGATGCAATATGGCAGTCGTGCCAACATCTCATCAGCCACCTGGTGGAAGGGATCTGAGGCTCTTTCCCCTGTTGCCTTCATCATCCTCCGAATCCCACCAACATCAGCCGCCTCAGAGCACAACTGGTCCTTGTTTGAGAACGCACGCAACATGCTGACCAATACAAGGGTTGAAAAATTGGTGGCCATCCAGGCAAATTTGAAAAATGTTCCTCATCAATCTACACAATAACCCATCATAAAGCGAAAACAGGTTTAAATTTATTAAAAATAAAAAACAGAAACCTTATTTAAATAAGTATTCAGACCCTTTGCTATGAGACTCGAAATTGAGCTCCGGTGCATCCTGTTTCCATTGATCATCCTTGAGATGTTTCTACAACTTGATTGGAGTCCACCTGTGGTAAATTCAATTGATTGGACGTGATTTGAAAAGGCACACACCTGTCTATATAAGGTCCCACAGTTGACAGTGCATGTCAGAGCAAAAACCAAGCCATGAGGTCGAAGGAATTGTCCGTAGACCTCAGAGACAGAATTGTGACGAGGCACAGATCTGGGAAGAGTACCAAAACATTTCTGCATCATTGAATGTCCCCAAGAACACAGTGGCCTCCATCATTATTGCATTTTTTTACAACTTTTTACCCTTTTTTCTCCCCAATTGGTAGTTGGTCTGCATCGCTGCAATTCCCGTACAGACTCGGGAGAGGCGAAGGTCGAGAGCCATGCATTCTCCGAAACACGACCCTGCCAAGCCGCACTGCTTCTTGACACACTGCTCGCTTAACCCAGAAGCCAGCCCCACCAATGTGTTGGAGGAAACACCGTACAACTGCCGACCGTGTCAGCGTGCATGTGCCCGGCCCGCCACAGGGGTCGCTAGAGTGTGATGGGACAAGGGCATCTCTTCCTAGAGCTGGCCACCCGGCCAAACTGAGAAATTGCCAAGCGTCACGTCTGGAGGAAACCTGTCACCATCCCTACGGTGAAGCATGGTGGTGGCAGCGTCATGCTGTGGGGATGTTTTTCAGGGGCAGGGACTGGGAGAGGAGTCAGGATCGAGGGAAAGATGAACAGCACATTATGTAAATGTGCTATTTTGTTTTTTCCAAAATTTCAAAACTGTTTTTGCTTTTTCGTTATGGGGTATTGTGTGTAGATTGATGAGGGGATTTTTTTTTTTTTTATCCATTTTAGAATAAGGCTGTAGAATAGAACGTAACAAAATGTGGAAAAAGTCAAGGGGTCTGAACTTTCCAAATGCACTGTATAGTGTATCTGTGACCAACAGATGCATATCTATCTGTATTAGGGCCTAATTTATTTATTTCAACTGACTTATTTCCTTATTTGATCTTAAAAAAATCTTTGAAAATTGTTGCATTTTGTGTTTTATATTGTTGTTCAGTAGATAGATATATTTTTTTTTTTTTCATTTCCAATATCGAAAAGGAATTGGTCTGTTGGATACAAATGATCCTCTCTTCCTTAAAAGCATCATTACTTTTTACATGAAAGGACCAGCAGATAATTAATCTGAGATCGATTTAAGTTTGTCATGGGATAATTTCTTGCTTTAACCCCGGGGAGGGTCTTCTAATAAGACAAATAAACAAAGATGGTTCTACTTGTATGTTATGTGCTAAAACAACATTTTAACTTAAACAAGGACTTTGTTCAGAAATGTTTCCCCCATTCATTGAACATACAGTCATGTGATATCTGTTTCTCTGCTGTCGAGTGGTGCAGCGGTCTAGAGGTGTCACTACAGACCCTGGTTCGATCCCGGGCTGTATCAGAACCCGGCCCATAGGGCGGCGCGCAATTGGCCCAGCGTTGTCCGGGTTAGGGGAGGCCCGGGGTAGGCCATCATTGTAAATAAGAATTTATTGTTAACTGACTTGCCTAGTTAAATAAAAACATTTAAATAAAAATCCTGTGTTTTCATGCTCCTACTCTCTGTGTTGGACCTTCTCAGACGCTGTACTGCTGAATAACATAGTTCAGAACTTCGGCATGCTCGACCTGGTTAAGAAGGTGCTAGCCAGTCACAAGAGCCAGATGGACCGCTATAGAGAGCAGTATTCACGGAGTCTTGTCGGTGAGTTAAATTCTCACAATAACAACATTTTCCTAGATTTCACTCATTTTTGTAGACGTCATATTATTATTAGATATTTTGCAAATAATATGAAATGTTACTGTTTGCCTTGTGTATTAATTTTGACCCTTGTCTTTTGCTGTAGCTTTGGAGCAGCAGTGTGATGAGCACAGGAAACGTGCCAAGGAGCTAAAGAGCAAATCCCAACACCTCAACAACGTCCTCATGACCCTGACTCCGCCCACGCCGCCCATGCCGCCCACGCCCAAACGCCCACGCCTTACCCGCGCTGTCTCGGGCCCTGCCGTTATGTCCAGTGCCCCAACCCAGATCACCCTGCCCCTCACCCAGCTGACGGGCCTGCCTGCTGGGTGCAAAGTGCTCTCGGTGGGGGGAACCCCTGCCGGTGCCGGCCAGCAGACCTACACGGTGCTGACGTCCCCTACGGGTGAGCTGGGGCCAGATGCCTCCAATCTGACGGTACTCTCCACGGCCGCCGCCGTTCAGGAGGGCACCGCCGCCACCACAGCCTTCGTCAAGATGATCAGCCCAGGTTACCAGCTGATCACGCTGCCCGCCGCTCTGAACGCCCAGCTACAGGGCCTGGTTGGGGGCACGGCCCAGGGCACCACTACCATGGTGGCAATGCCCATGGGTAACAATGCACTGCAGGGCGCGGCGGCAGTGGTCACAGCATCGGGGAGACAGGTGGAAGTTAACGTGCAGGAGGGGTTGGCACCAGAGACTGAGGAGCAGGAGGCCAAGGAGATGGTGGAGAGTTAGAGGTACTCCTCCTGTAGTGTTAAAAACACGGCAGGGACTGAGACCCCGTTTGTCCTCACTGGTTTGGAGTGCAAGTACAGGAACCAGTGCCTACGTCTAGTGGTATTGAACTATGAAGGACCCACATCATTAAAGATTACTTAAAAAATGTATAACTACATGCACTGCTAATTTTACTCAAAGCACCAGCAAGTAAGTGTGTGTGTGTGTGGGTGGGTGTTTTGGGTGGGTGGGTAAAAATGTCTGGGCAGAATTGAGTTTGTAATTCAAAACCTATATTGTTCAAACCTTGCAAGTAGATGCCGACCCTGCTCAAAGCCATGATTTTTAGCTCTTCTCAGGTGTCCATTTTCACTGGGCTGATGGTGCCATGTTCACATACATTATGCTAAAAATGTAAATTCTACAATGCTCATCTTTCAACGAATGTTGAAAGAATTAATTAACTGTATATAACTTTTTGTTGAATATTACAATACATTTCATTATATTGGGTTCTGAAAATGTATTTAGCTTTGAACAAATTAAGTGAACAACTTGTAAGTGTACTCTGTTAAATAATTGTATAAATTCTAACATTTTGCCATTTTACTGGAAAACTTTAAGTATTTGGCATTTCTTTTCATTTTTAAACCAGTTGTTAAATTCCTCATGAAAACAATATTTTTAATAGCTTTATGTAACATATTTCTTCTGATCAGAAAAGGCGTTTTAGAGTTGTGAATTCCACCAGTCTTCTCATCGATTTAAATGACATGGCTCATGAAGGGGGGGAAAATCAAACGCAACATATCAAACGATGAGTCCACATGATCATGACTATTGCTTGATGGGCAAGAATACAAGGTAAGCTATATGACTGGTAAACCTGCAATGAAACACTGTAGGTAAGCTTTAAGTTTGGATGTTGAAATACGGCCCTGTTTTAACACAGTCTTTGTTTTATCTTTTGAAACTTACTCATAATCTGGAAGCTGTTTATTGCATTGCGTCGGTCTGTTACAGTAGCCAACGTTTACTTTGCATGTTTTCAGTCTCTAATATGTCAACGCCTTGATATCAGAACATGCCGGTAGGGAACGCTGAAGTGTTTATTTTGCTTCTCCAGATACTCTTTTAAATAATATATTCCTTTATTGTTTTCCCCTAACCCTACCTCCACTAATGGACAACAACACTTAGGCTTCTACTTCCAGCTGATACATACTACGCCTGGACACAGCCCTTAGCTGTGGGATATTGGCCATTATCACAAACCCAAAAGGTGCCTTATTGCTATTATAAACTGGTTACCAATGTAATTAGAGCAGTAAAAATAGATGTTTTGTCACACCTGTGGTATACGGTCTGATGTACCACGGCTGTCAGCCAATCAGCATTCAACGCTCAAACCACCCAGTTTATAATTTACAATAGTTATCTTTGTTTGTTACCCTCAACCCATCCCATCTATCTCTGGAGACCATCCAGTCCCATCCTTCAGATACCCTCAACCCCTCCCATCTATCTCTGGAGACCATCCAGTCCCATCCTTCAGATACCCTCAACCCCTCCCATCTACCTCTGGAGACCATCCAGTCCCATCCTTCAGATACCCTCAACCCCTCCCATCTGTCTCTGGAGACCATCCAGTCCCATCCTTTAGATACCCTCAACCCCTCCCATCTGTCTCTGGAGACCATCCAGTCCCATCCTTTAGATACCCTCAACCCCTCCCATCTGTCTCTGGAGACCATCCAGTCCCATCCTTTAGATACCCTCAACCCCTCCCATCTGTCTCTGGAGACCATCCAGTCCCATCCTTCAGATACCCTCAACCCCTCCCATCTGTCTCTGAACACCATCCAGTTGTGATCCAGTTTGCCATAACAACTGTGCTGTTTCACAAAACTTCTGAACGTATGTACCTTTTTACAGACACAGTATGTTTTACAATAGTTATCTTGTTATGCATGTACTCATCTTTGGCCAGTGACTGCTGACAGGTGCGTTGCCTTTGGTTTTTGGGTGCAAATGAAATCAGATGGCATCAACCAAGAATAACCGTCGATGGAGTCACCGTTCAATGTTGAGTTTGATTTTCCCTTTCATGACCCATGTAATTTAAATTGATGGAGTCACCGTTCAATGTTGAGTTTGATTTGCCCTTTCATGACCCATGTAATTTAAATTGATGGAGTCACCGTTCAATGTTGAGTTTGATTTGCCCTTTCATGACCCATGTAATTTAAATTGATGGAGTCACCGTTCAATGTTGAGTTTGATTTGCCCTTTCATGACCCATGTAATTTAAATTGATGGGAACTTTATGTTCAAAGTTCAGACGCTGTGATGGCTTCTTAAAATTGGCATTACAATCAGTGAACTTCAAAGTCTACAACAGTTTTATTCAATGTGAAACATTCTAGAGGACTCCTGATCGTGAATGTAATGAAAGGCGCTCTCCATGATGCTGAATTGCACCATGAGCCTATGTGCATTGGCAATGTAGGCCTACTTTAGGGCTACACGTCAACAAGATGGTGCTAGTTCAATTTCACTCATCACGGCATTCCATTTGGTTGGGGGATCGATTTGAAGAAATCTATTGTTGAACATGGAAACCCCAATCTAAAGGTCCTCATTTGTGTTGGCTATGCTGCCGTTTAGGGTCAAAGGTCGTTGGCGGTGCCCAAAGATGTGTGTGCGTATTTGCGTGTTAGGTCACCTTTGGCACTACAAGGTGTATGGCAAGATGTCCATTGGATTTAATTTTTGTATGTTTTTTTGTATGGTAGCCAGTGGCGACCCGTCATTCAGAGTTTAGCAAAAAATTAGAAATGTGTTGACTGTTTTGCATGTTATTTTGGCATTAATACGTGTCACATATCAGTTTGCAAACAATGTAAAAACTAAAATGTTATTAAAGCCGCATACAAACATGGTCTCTTTTTTGTTTTCCTGAGTAAGGCAGCTCCAAAATACAGGTGTTTCAGCCTAGCTCAGTGCTTTCTGTGGTGGTGGAGCAGCCAGTGGAAATGTATGGGTCTCTTTTCCCAGCTTCAAAGGATAAACATTTGGGTTGCGCAGCGGTCTAAGGCATTGCATCCAAGTGCTAGAGGCGTCACTATAGACCCGGGTTTGATCCCGGGCTGTATCACAAACGGGTGTGATTGGGAATCCAATAGGGCGGCGCACCCGGTTTAGGTGGAGGGTTTGGCCAGGGTCATCCGGTTTAGGTGGAGGGTTTGGCCAGCGTCATCCGGTTTAGGTGGAGGGTTTGGCCAGGGTGGGGCTTTAAACAAGGCCAAATCATCTTCAGTTCGGAGCTCTAGAAAAAGTTCCCGGCCAGAGTTCCCGACTTGGAATTCCGAGTTGGATGACCTTTTCAGAAAGTTTTATTCCAGTTTTTCCAGAGTTCCCAGTTGTCTTGAACTCACTGAAGTTTTGAGATTTCCCAGTTCCAAGTTTGTAGTTGTTTGTAACGTGGTGGAACTCATGCTTGTTTAACAGCATGGTCAATGTATTCAACCTTTTCTGGCCCATGGTGTTGTGAATGTTTATCCTTATTTGTTTTTATTTCCATCTTGTCTCATCGCTGCAACTCCCCAATGGGCTCGGGAGGCCAAGGTCGAATCATGCTTCCTCCGAAATATGACCCGCCAAACCGCACTTCTTCACACCTGCCCGCTTAGCCCGGATGCCAGCCGCACCAATGGGTCGGAGGAAACACTGTTCAACTGACGACCGGGGTCAGCCTGCAGGCGCCCAGCTCGCCACAAGGAGGACGCTAGAGCGCGGTGAGCCAAGTAAAGTTGTCTTCAAAGCACCATAAATCCAAAGAATGCCAGACTTTGATCACAAAGTTTAATGACAAACTTTTCCCACAAGAAGGAATGTGCCACTTTCCTGTTCAAGTGATGCTGCATACATGATGTAATATGCCAGGGAGATATGTATACTGTAGCTAAGAAAGTAATACTAAGTGTATGTTGTATAGTAAGCTGTTAGTAGCCCATGTGCCTCACCCTAATAATTTGGTCCCTTTCCCCCTTATAACTTAGCGTACTGTTTTGACTTGGTGGTGCACATGTAGCCTATAGCCTGTTTTAGAGAACGCATACGCTCCTTTATAAACGCCATTTTCGAGCCACAGCGAGGTTAACAATTTGTTTTTGTCAATTCGTTGAATGAAGCACTTGACCACGTTTGCAATTGAAGCGCCTTGGCTGTCCTCCCACTCCGGCGCGCTCCGTGCATCCCCATCTTCGTCGCTGAACTCCACTGCACACGACTGTAGAGTCTTCCCACATTTGTTTAGCTCGCCGGTTGTCAGTAGAGTTCCCTCACATATCCAAGATTCAAGCCAGGAAGGAAAATGCAAAGATGAGTGAGCAAAAATCTGCCAGTTAACTAACCACATTATGAGAAAAGAGAAGGGAGGGAAAAAAGTAGCATGTATTTACACACTCAGTTGTATGGCTTTGATTATTACAGAACATAATTAATTTCAATTTAAGTCATACATTTTTGCCCCCAGGCTTCTGTCGAGCATATAGGGGAAAGTTTGTCTTTAGACCATTCTCACTGGGCACACACTGGTTGAATCAACGTTGTTTCAATGCAATTTGTATTGTGGCGTGGAATCAACTTGGAAAACACATTGGATTTTTTTTTTAAACTGTTTTCATCTCATTTCCACCAACGTTGTAAACATTGAAATTAGTGTTAAACTTAAATACATTACATCAATTTAATTGCAACATAATCATCACAACCACAGTAGGTATAGGTTCAATTGCATTTTCCACATATAAATATTTTTCTAAATGACTTTACCTCCGCCTCTCCCGAGCCCATTGAGGTGTTGCAGAGATGAGTCAAGGGAGGAAATTCAGGGAGAAAATGGGGTAAAAACACAAGCTTGTGACCTATTCAGGGTCAGGCCTGGTTAGTACTGGGACAAGAGACCGCTTGGGAATATCAGGTGCCGTAATAAATAAAATGTGAATCCAAAGTCCAACAATTTCTGCCTGAACAGTGACTCCTACTGGCATATGAGAGGTAACGTTACCTTGCCAGCTAAAAACAAATTTATTCCCAGTGCTGAGCTAGTAGTGTAACTGACATGTAACGTTAGCTAATGTTCGACTCAAGTTCTGCCTGAAGTGAATGAACTAGCTAGTAGCTACCACAGCCAGTTCAGCTCTAGCCTCTAACTATCTGTCAGCAGTGGAGGATCCTCAGAGAAGGAAGGTGAGGACCTTCCTCCTCAATGAATTTCATAAAAATGTTAATTGTAAAACATTTTAGATTAAACTATAATAAATATAATCATGTCACCAAATAACTGATTAAAACACACTATTTTACAAAGAAGGTCTACAGTAGCCTCGACAGCACTCTGTAGGATAGCACCATGGTGTAGCTAGAGGACAGCTAGCTTCCGTCCTCCTCTGGGTACATTGACTTCAATACAAAAACTCGGAGGCTAATGGTTCTCACCCCCTTCCATAGACTTACACAGTAATTATGACAACTTCTAGAGGACATCCTCCAGTCTATCAGAGCTCTTGCAGCAAGAACTGACATGTTGTCCAGCCAATCAAAGGATCAGAGAATGAATCTAGTACTGTCAGCATAAGCTACAGCTAGCTAGCACTGGAGTGTATAAAAAGTGGTGAGTAGTTTACTCAAGAGAGAGGAAAGCAATAGTTGAACAATTTTGAACAAATACATTTCTTCCAAAATGAAGCAAGAGTAAAATAGAGAGAGAGTCCTTTTTTTTCAGTTTCACTTACTTAGCTAGCAAATGCAGCTATCTAGTTTTAGCCTACCGCAACACCCTGTTCAAACAGAGGGATGCTATGTTAGCTAGCTGGCTATCACTTTCCAACACCACTGGAACACTTCCAAGTCAAGTTAAGCTTTTGATGTTGCAAATGTATTGCCACCGGGGCCCGCCAGTGTAACTGCTTACTCACTGTACACTAACATTACTGCATGATTGTAGCGGGTTTACTAACACATTAGTTCTATTAGCTATGTTGACTATGACGTTAATTTAGCTAATATGGTCACAACGATGTAGGCTGTTTGTAGCGGTTTGGCTTGGAAAGGTTTTTCCGCCTTGTCACATACTGCTGATGTGTGGTGCATTGAAGTCCACAAGCAAAGGGAAGAGAAGGAATACAGCGTAATGTGGCTGTTATAAGAGTGAACTCTGTTTAGGTGTGATCAGGGGTTAATTCATATAACAGTGAACTCTGTTAAGGTGTGATCAGGGGTTCATTCATATAACAGTGAACTCTGTTAAGGTGTGATCAGGGGTTCATTCATATAACAGTGAACTCTGTTAAGGTGTGATCAGGGGTTAATTCATATAACAGTGAACTCTGTTTAGGTGTGATCAGGGGTTCATTCATATAACAGTGAACTCTGTTTAGGTGTGATCAGGGGTTCATTCATATAACAGTGAACTCTGTTTAGGTGTGATCAGGGGTTCATTCATATAACAGTGAACTCTGTTTAGGTGTGATCAGGGGTTCATTCATATAACAGTGAACTCTGTTTAGGTGTGATCAGGGGTTCATTCATATAACAGTGAACTCCGTTTAGGTGTGATCAGGGGTTCATTCCGCCGATTCTGTTGAAGAACCTTTCTTAAACTGAATCAAACGGAACAAAACAGGGATAAACATACCTGAATTTGTCCAACAGAATGCAACTGTTGAACTAACAATTACACACTATATCAGCTGGATGCAGGCAAGAGTGTGCAAGGCGGTATTGAATGTCACTGTCTGTCACCTCAAATGTGTCTCTCGACCTGTGGGCACGAACTTTGTAAACTTTCATTCATAGGCAAGGTTGTAACAACCTCAGGATGGGAAAATGTGAGTATCATGTAGTAGCCTAAACCTATCGATGTTACATTGAACTGGGGGAATGGAATATGAATGAGAGACATTCGATATGCTGTAATAGAAATAAGGCAATGTTCATGAAACAAAAATCATCCTCCGCCACTGTCTGTCAGGTAGCAGTATCTATGGAAATTAAGTGAATGAACTAGCTACTAGCAGCTAGTTAGCTAGCTAGTAGCTACCACAGCCAGTTCAGCTCTAACTAGACTCTAGCTATCTGTCAGGTAGCAGTATCTAACATGTTTTGTAGCCTTTTTTGTCCCGTTTCAACAGAAGTAAATTAAGTTGGCTAGTTTTCGGCAGTTGATGTATCATTACAGCGAGCTAACGTTAGCTATTATTTTTGCCTCAATCACACTATACCTGAATCAAATGATGAAACCAGCGGCCAAACGATTTGACGGCACAATGTGAGTTTTTATTAGTCAGTATAGTCAAGTTTTCCCTCTACAGGCTACACTGTCATGGTGCACACTCAGTACACAACACTATGTTCATCATGTCTTAGCAGGATCAGATGGTGACTGGTTTCCCAGCAGGATCAGACAGCCAGGGAAGACCAGTCTACGGAGCTCAGGTGAATTTTGCAGTATATTATAACAATCAGGGAATGGATACAAGTTCCATCTTGAGTTATTGAACCATTGATTATATTCTTGGATAATGCATAAATGTACACCAAGGTAATTATTTGTCATGCCTCATCTGAGCAGGATCAGACGATGACAGAGGTCTCATCAGGGTCAAGCAACCAGGGAAGACGGCGCTGAGGTGAACTTTTGCAGATACAACCCTTTCTCTGAGCAGAAAACACTGAATAAGCTTCAAAGATTGAAACTATTTTAAGGCAGTCTGACAAACCTTAAGTTGATTTCCAAACTGTATCAAGGGATGATAGAGGCTTTTCCCCGCTGACACAAAACATGTCAAACTAAAATGTGTGGAAGACCTGGGAAATGCTATTGATGATGATGATGATGAATGAATACATATATGTTTGAATGCCCAGTCATGTTCATATAATTTCAGACATAAATTACTGCAGTATAAGACATTCCGTACTATATGTCAGTGAAATTGAATATCATGCACTCAGAAATATAGTTCCTCTGCTGGATGTATAACGACACAGGATGAGACCCAGATGCAGACACAGGAGGCAGATGGTTTGAGTCGCTGATATATTTATTAAAATACAAGAGGCAGGTCGAGGACAGGCAGAAGTTCGTAAACCAGGTCAGAGTCCGAAAGGTACAGGGTGGAAGGCAGGCTCGAGGTCACGGCAAGCTGAATGGTATGGCACGCGGGCTCAGTGTCAGGGCAGGCAGAACAGGTCGGAACCGGGAGGACTAGTAAAAACAGGAGTACGGAACAACACGCTGGTGGATAAAAGCAGAGACACAGAGCTACAAAATGCTATATCATACACTGCATTTGAGGAACAATGGGAAAGTAATTCTGATATGAAAGTTGATAAACTTGTAATCTCACTTTTGTGAAAATCATCTATCATCTAGTCTTTACTAGGTAAATCCCCGCCTTATCTCAACTCGCTGGTCACCATAGCAACACCCACCCGTAGCATGCGCTCCAGCAGGTATATTTCACTGGCCACCCCCAAAGCCAACACCTGCTTTGGACGCCATTCTTTCCAGTTCTCTGCTGCCAATGACTGGAACGAATTGCAAAAATCATTGAAGCTAGAGGTTCCTATCTCCCTCACTAACTTTAAGCATCAGCTGTCAGAGCTGCTTACCGATCACTGCACCTGTATACAGCCCTTCTGTAAATAGCCCACACTACTACCTCATCCCCATATTTATTATTTTAGCTCATTTTGCGCTCCAGTATCTCTATTTGCACATCATCATTTGCACATCTATCAGTCCAGTGTTAATTCTAATTTGTAACTTATTTTGCCACTATGGCCTATTTATTGTCCTACCTTCCTAACCTTACATTTTGCACTACATTTGCACACTCTGTATATAGATTCTCTATGTTGTTATTGACTGTACGTTTGTTTATTCTCATGTGTAACTCTGTGTTGTTTTTTGTTGCACTGCTTTGCTTTGTCTTGGCCAGGTCCCAGTTGTAAAAAAAAAAAGAAAATGAAAATGGCCTTTGAATGTTTTGGTACCTACTGGATATTATTTTTTTGTCTACACCCATTAAGCATTGTTCACACCCTCTTAAGCTTTAGCCCCACCCATCTCATTTTGCTCTCGGAGCGTTCAGTGCACACTGGACACTCTGGCCGATGAGTACAACGGCAATCAAGCGCCCAAGCTAACTGGCTAACATTGGCTAGCTTGCTAGCTACCTCCAGACACAAATGAGAGAACACCCCACTGACCATTTTACTTGCCCTAGCAGAGCTGGTTAGGCTGTGTTCATGTTATCCAGAGCGTTGGTGACTGTAACTGTGATGTTGGCAACAATTTTATTACGCTTTTTTGCCAACGTTTACTGACACTGGCCATATTCAACAGGTGTTGAGCGTTCGTAAATTCATCAGTTATTCTGCGCTATGGCATATTTAGACTGAATTTATGAACGCACTCGAAATGGTTACTTGCATAGTGGAGTCTTTTGTTAAGACATAGCGCTACCTAGCTAGCTAGGTAAAGAATTAACCATAATCCCAACTCATGATGTTACTACCCTGCATGAATCTGCAGGTAGCTAACCAACCAGGTCCAATGTTAGCTAGCTAACATTAGGCTATAACTAGCAAAGGAAATGGCTCTGAGATACGAATAATAAGATCATACACGTAACGTTAGCTAGCGAGCCAGCCAGCTAACGTTAGCTAACTAGCTAACAGTACATTTTAACTTGAAATGAAAACGACTTTGTCAAAATAAGAAACGTGTAATATCTGAAAATGTAGCTAGCTAGGCTATCTTACCCGTGCTCTGAAATCAGAGTAGATAGCCAGAGTGTATTTACCCGTATACATCATGGATGGACATGTCTCCCTCACCAGACACAGGTGTTTTCTCCATCTCCTTAGCTATCATATTCTAATTCCACTGATTTCAAAACTCCAGAAAGTGGAGAGCAACACTTTTGCAGTTTTACTGCGTGATACATTTTTTAAAAAGCCATGTTGGACAGGATTACCTAGACATACTGATCAGCTCAAATAGACAGGATTACCTAGACATACTGATCAGCTCAAATAGACAGGATTACCTAGACATACTGATCAGCTCAAATAGACAGGATTACCTAGACATACTGATCAGCTCAAATAGACAGGATTACCTAGACATACTGATCAGCTCAAATAGACAGGATTACCTAGACATACTGATCAGCTCAAATAGACAGGATTACCTAGACATACTGATCAGCTCAAATAGACAGGATTACCTAGACATACTGATCAGCTCAAATAGACAGGATTATCTAGACATACTGATCAGCTCAAATAGACAGGATTACCTAGACATACTGATCAGCTCAAATAGACAGGATTACCTAGACATACTGATCAGCTCAAATAGACAGAAGCGTGCTATATGGCAGACCAATCTGAACTCATCTCTCGGCATGTCCAGCGGACTCATTATCTCAGAAGGTTTCTGTCTTTTTATGTGGCTAAATCAACTTGGCTCGCCAATTTAACAATTTTATTTGTATTTACAGATGTTATACAAGTTTGTTATTAAGGCACATGAAAGATCACATGTTCCAGAAGGCATTTCTGCCCCCAAAAAATGCATTTTCATTTAAAATAGTTATTTTTCAAATGGCGCTTCTGTGAAGTAGTGACCTGTGACATGCGCCCAATTTCCTGAAACCAGTCACATATTTGCATACGTTATGCTCTTGTGAAGCTGAATTCTGGCAAAGAGTATGTTCTTTTACTTCAGCATGTCTACAGATTCTCCCTTCTACCTGTTTTTTGTTTTCTTGGAAATGTTGATACTGGAGACTGTTATCAGAAGGAACTGTGTAACCTAGCATTTATAGTGGCTAAGAAATGTATTGCCATTATTTAGAAGGTTGGATATCGTCCCACAATGTCACAATGGATGGCAGAACTGTCATGTTATGTCTCACTAGATTTGATTTATTACAAGATTAAGGGTATACTGTCCAACTTTCATAAGGTCTCAATGCCTTATATGGAATATAGTACAATAAAAAAATATATTGAAAAAATGCCCACGTCAGGAGATATACCTATTTAGGCAATCCCTAGTTGCTTTTTGTACATAGTCCCCACATTTTAGGAGACCAAAAGCATTGGGACTAGGGCTGTTCGGTGACGGTAAAACCGACACACCAGTGGTCACTAGTCGTGAAGGCAGTCAAATTCCATGTGACCGTTTAGTCATGGTAATTAAGCTTCTCCAAGCTCTGATGCTGCTGATGGTCATTAGTAACAGGGCCGGCCGTGGCATAGGCGGAATAGACAAATGCTAGGGGTGCCGTTCATCCATAGGGGCGCCCAAAATGAGTGAAGATTTGTTTTACTAATACTATTTTAATACTATTAATTTTAAATATTACATATAAACTAAAGCCCCAAAACAACATAACAACATAGCTTATTAGGCCATATTTTCTGTGTTGCCCGCAGCGTCACTCCCCACCCCCCCCCCTTTCATAGTTAGACTTACTTGATTGTGGGGGATGGGCGAGTTCAGTTATCTGAAGTGGTGAGTGACACTGAACGTGAAACATGATAAATTAGCATCAGTAGTCTACTTCAAACAATGTCAAACAGACCAAAGCCCTCTGGTGCCCAGGGACGAAGAAGAAGAGAAGAGGAGGAAAAACGGGATAAGGACAGAGGTGATGTGATGAATGAATAGTTTATCTAACTGCATAGTAGTTACCGTTGGAGCAGTGTTACTACTAGTAGGCTGGCAGGGTGAAAAATGCCCTAAAATAAGTCCTGTTTTTTCGTGATTACTTCAAAACTACAGCAAGCAGCTGGGAAATATGGTCATATTTTGAAACTGGGCTCCACGGCAGATGCAATGAACTAGTTTTTATCAGAAAATATCATTGTAAAAAACTGTTATGTGTCCAGCCTACTACTAGCTAGTTTACTTTGGATGATACTAGTAACGTTCGCTAATTTAAATAGCTAGCTAGCTAGACTTAATGTCAGTTACTTTTACCTTAAATTCATTAGGGAATGTTGGGGAATATTCAGGTGTTTGGGGAATAACCTAACCTATACAGAATTTTGAGAAATACACTTTTTCTTTCAAGTGTGCTGCAGGAACCATCCACTGTCTGTCTCAAGAAACCAGGCATAGTCCTACATTTGATTGACGTCTTAGCTAGTCTAGTTAGCCAACGTTAGCCCTGCTTGTAAAAGTCAAATAAAATGATTTTCCTTTCCCATCCCCTTTTGTAATTAATAGTTGTAAGCCTTTGCATTTTCATTATTGATTAGTCTCATATGTATTATGGCAAACAGCATGCTAGAGAAGTGCTCATTGAATACATGTTTTGTGCATGAATGCTAGGTGTAATTACTCTTGCTATTTGTGTTTAGGCTATAATGTGTCTTAGGTGCTATTATTGTATAGTTTCACCATCAGCAGCTTTTTTATTAATATAATGTAACACCCAATGGTCACATATACTCCTCTTCTCTCTTCAGATGCACTTTTGAAATACTTGAATCCCACCCCTGCAAATCCTGAGCCACCTGCAGACACCTTCTCTACCTCAGTACAGCCCAGCAATGCAGCATCAAGTGCTCCTGTCCCCTCTACCTCAGTACAGCCCAGCAATGCAGCATCAAGTGCTCCTGTCCCCTCTACCTCAGTACAGCCCAGCAATGCAGCATCAAGCGCTCCTGTCCCCTCTACCTCAGTACAGCCCAGCAATGCAGCATCAAGTGCTGCACCAATTGACCCTACTGACTGGCCATCTGTTTTAACTGATAAGGTAAGAACAGAGTTTGTTCTCAGAGGGCTGTATCTAATAAAAAACAGTTTCACGTTTCAGAAACAAAAAGATGGGAGAAGGTGTCAGCATGACTATTTCAATAGAGTCTTAGTCAATGGAGAAAAAATCTAAAGAAGCTGGCTAATGTACACCTCAATGTATCCTTGTGCCTTGACCCGTGCAGTAGTGTTGATGTTTTTCTGATATTGTATGTTGAAAGAGTGAGAAGGACATCAACATACAGACCCTCATCTGGATTTCCAAAAGCTCCAAAGACCTTCTTTAAGGCACAGTCTTTAGCCCACCAGCGTGTCTCTCCAATTGGAGCAAGATGCCTGTGTGGGTCCTTGCTCTCCTTCTCCCAAATGTTCAAGACACTCTGTTGTGTCTGCCAAAACAAGGTTCAAAATGTGTGCATAGCACCACACATGCACTTGATTGGTGGACTTTTCAGAGAGCAGGACAGAGAAGCCTTTCTACTGGACTTGCATACTGGAGGCTCCATCAGTGGAATTGCCAATGCACTTGCTGATGTCAAGCTTAATGTTTTCCAGTACTTCACTCAGTACCTGGACAAAGTATTGTCCAGTGGATGCCTCACTCACTCTCATGGATGACGTTCTTCACATATCTGACTATGACAGAGCATTGATCTTGTGTTGTAATGTCCTGCGTAGTGTCAGTCTAGACTGAAAACATACCAGCTTCCTGGATTTCACTTGCTATGGTGGCCTGTATTGTGTGTTGGATGGTGGTAATGACGTTAACGATGGTAGTCTTTGATAATAGAGTGATTAGAGAGCCTCTGCCCCTCTTGACCCGGACTCATGCAGTTTTTTTGCTTTTCTCTATGCAGGAAGTGAGATGCTCTTTCATACACAGGTCGTACTTTCCCAGCAGAATAATTATCTCAAAAAAGTTGCCATGCTCAATGCTGCTGTCATCTAGTGTATAAGCTGCTTCAGACTGCAGGCCTCTGTAACTCAGACCCCTCTTACCTATGACTTTAATAACATCTATAATGAGCTCTAGCACTTGCCTTCTTCTGCGCACTTGCTCTCTATGATCAGAGATCTTACTGCCGATGAACAGTCTCTCAATGTTACCTTCGGAGGACCTTAGAAAGTAGGCCTCAGCATAACCTCTATGCATAATGCTCTTCTCATGCTCTTCCACTCTCTGATGGATATGCTTCCAGTCTGCCATTCCATTCATGAAAGGGATGTTCTCTGTGGGCTTTGCAAATGCCATACAAATTAAGCAGAATAAAGCATGGTTCTCTTCACTGTATGACAGCCACTTCCTGTTGGTCCCATCTTTACAAAAGAAAACCTTCTGCACCACAGACTTTTCACACTTTTGTTGGGGGTGGAAACATATCTAGGTCCCCTGACTTCCGCCTCTTGAAATAATAAAAAATTAGGGTGGCATCCTGGTTCTGGCTGAATCTACATCTGTCCACTGCTTATACACTATCCTCAACCTGGATGAGTAAATTAGAATATTAGTATAATATTATAACATTAAATAAAAAGTTGAATGTTAAAATAATAGTATAATATTACTATATTCATATAATTTAATATAATAGTATACTATATACCAATATTACATCCAATTGGACAATACAGCAGTTTAAGAAATACACAACCAACATTTATAATTTGTGTAGGTTTTGTTCCGTCATTAAATCCTTGTTCAAGAAAAATGGTCTCCATTGGTGGTTAGTCTCTAATGTGTTAACGCTAAGTACTAACTTGTCAATAATCATAACATTCATGCATAACAATGAGTTCAACATTTAGAAAGTTTGCTGTAGCATGTCAACCTTTAATTCATGTCCCGCCCCATCCAGGCTGTGATTGGTCGGTTCACGAAAAGTGACATTGACGAGCGCATGTTTCAACAAAAGGCACCCGCTAGCCAAACCCAAACATTGCTGATCTTATCCCTATTGTCTTCTGTCTTACCGCTTCAGCTGCAAAACCTTGACTACCAGTTGAACTGGTATCGCTGGGCTCAATGGGCTGCTCTCTCTGCTCTCTCTCCTCTCTGCTGCCAGCGCCTTCAGCCTCACTATGCTGAGATGATTGACTGGTAACGGCGCCAAATTAATAATTTGTTATTTTAAAACATTTGTCTGCATCAGCCTCAAGGGACTTCAACCTCTTCTCTCTCCTCTTTTCAGCCCCACCTTTACGTTGTTTCTCTTTGTGTTGGTCCATCTTGCTCCTCCCACTATTTATCCAAATGTCACCACTTAACAGAGATGGGAAAGGGGTGGGGCCCAGGTAAAGTTAGAATGGACTGGACCAAAAGTAATTGGCTGGGAGAGAGAGGCTGACAGATGTAATACCCAATCGCAATGGCAGTGGGTCGGCAGCCCACTCGCCTGGGCCAGTCAGACACATAGCACTTGGTTATTTTTATTTAAGCGGGGGCTGGGGTTATTTATATTTTGGTTGCATCAGCCCCAATTGTCAAGCGGCCCACCAGGAAAACTCCGGGTGCTCCAGATGGCCAGTCCGTCATTGCTTTGTGTCATTGCCATGTTAAAAACGTGAACCATCTTCCCATTTTCAACTTCCTGTCAGAGGGCTGCAGGTTCTCCTCAAGAATCTGTCGGTGTTTTGCACTGTCCATTTTCCCTTCTATCTTGACAAGTCCCTGCTGAAGAGAAAGACCCACACAACAGGATGCTGCCACCGCCGTGCTTGGTGTTCTTTGGGTGGAAAGATGTATTGTGTTTTCGCCAGACATAACGTTTTACGTTCAGGCCAAAAAGTTCAATTTTGGTCTTGTCTGACCACAGCACCTTTTGCCACTTGGCCTCGGAATCTACAATGTGCTTTTCAGTCTAAGGAGCAATGTCCTCAATGTTGTCACCATTGCCCTTAATTCTAAGCAATGCTATTTTTATTGACTTGGCCGAAGCTTTTGATACTGTAGACCATTCCATTCTTGTGAGCCGGCTAAGGAGTATTGGTGTCTCTGAGGGGTCTTAGGTCTGGTTTGACAACTACCTCTCTCAAAAAGTGTAGTGTTTAAAGTCAGAACATCTGCTGTCTCAGCCACTGCCTGTCACCAAGGGAGTACCCCAAGGCTCGATCCTAGGCCCCACCCTCTTCTCAATTTACATCAACAACATAGCTCAGGCAGCAGGAAGCTCTCTTATCCATTTATATGCAGATGATGCAGTCATACTCAGCTGGCCCCTCCCTGGATTTTGTGTTAAACGCTCTACAACAAAGCTTTCTTAGTGTCCAACAAGCTTTCTCTGCCCTTAACCTTGTTCTGAACACCTCCAAAACAAAGGTAATGTGGTTTGGTAAGAAAAATGCCCCTCTCCCCACAGGTGTGATTACTACCTCTGAGGGTTTAGAGCTTGAGGTAGTCACATCATACAAGTACTTGGGAGTATGGCTGGACGGTACACTGTCCTTCTCTCAGCACATATCAAAGCTGCAGGCTAAAGTTAAAGTTCTCTATCGTAATTGCTACTCTTTCACTCCAGCTGCCAAACTAACCCTGATTCAGATGACCATCCTAACCATGCTAGATTACGGAGACGTAATTTATAGATCGGCAGGTAAGGGTGCTCTTGAGCGGCTAGATGTTCTTTACCATTCGGCCATCAGATTTTCGGCCACCAATGCTCTTTATAGGACACATCACTGCACTCTATACTCCTCTGTAAACTGGTCATCTCTGTATACCCGTCTCAAGACCCACTGGTTGATGCTTATTTATAAAACCTTCATAGGCCTCACTCC
Source organism: Thymallus thymallus (assembly GCA_023634145.1). Lineage (NCBI taxonomy): Eukaryota > Metazoa > Chordata > Actinopteri > Salmoniformes > Salmonidae > Thymallus > Thymallus thymallus. The sequence goes on along the minus strand of CM042399.1, from coordinate 3,944,039 downwards.
CCCCTATCTGAGATATCTACTGCAGCCCACATCCTCCACACACAACATTCGTTCTACCAGTCACATTCTGTTAAAGGTCCCCAAAGCCGCCAATCCCTGGGTCGCTCGGCTTTTCAGTTCGCTGCAGCTAGCGACTGGAACGAGCTGCAAAAAATACCCAAACTGGACAGTTTTATCTCAGTCTCTTCATTCAAAGACTCAATCATGGACACTCTTACTGACAGTTGTGGCTGCTTTGCGTGATGTATTGTCATCTCTACCTTCTTGCCCTTTGTGCTGTTGTCTGTGTGTACCCTGTTTTGTGCTGCTACCATGTTGTGTTGCTGCCATGTTGTGTTGCTACCATGCTGTGTTGTCATGTGTTGCTGCCATGCTGTGTTGTCATGTGTTGCTGCCTTGCTATGTTGTTAGGTCTCTCTTTATGTAGTGTTGTGTTGTCTCTCTTGTCGTGATGTGTGTTTCGTCCTATATTTTTATTTAATTTATTTATATTTTTAATCCCAGCCCTGCAGGAGGTCTTTTGCCTTTTGGTAGGCCGTCATTGTAAATAAGAATTTGTTCTTAACTGACTTGCCTAGTTAAATAAAGGTTAAATAAAAATAAAAATATATAAAAAACCTAAAGGTTCTATATAGAACCCTTTTATATGGTTCTTTGATTGGTTCCATATAGGACCCTTGTGGAGAGCTCATTTATATATTTTGCGATATGAATACCAAGTATGTCTACTTCACCATCAGCCCATTAGGTAAACTGCTGGGTAATGTAAAAATTCCAATACATAATATGGTACACTTATCATAATTGGGATCTAGTCTAGAGGCCAGAAAAGTTATTTAGATCTTCAATGAGACATTGTGAAGCACAGTCTTGGTCGTCGAATTATATTCCTGCTGACCACAGTGGACTCTCATAAGCCCCGCTGAATACCCCTTTTGATTGCAGTTGCAGAAAACCCTGCGCTGACCAATAGGCGATGACAATGGCTCAGCTGCCAGACAACATGCCCAGTAAGCTCTTTGTTTATGTGTTTGGTATGCACTCTATGGCATGTCAGGAGGGTACAAGGACACAGACTGAACACATTCTCCTGCAAGATCCATCAGTTTGTTGATTGGCAAATCTCATTTTAAAAAAGTGTCTGAAATGTGGTTAAGATACACTTTCAATGTCCATTTTATTGCTGTTAAATGTTTATAAGCTATTACTTGGTTACAGTTAACAATAATAGTAATAATTATATGACATGTGGATAGCTGAATGTAATTATTATTAGTGTTAATTTTTACCAACTAGATGGTAATTTTACAAGTAAAGTTGTGGGGCTAAAGCTCTTTAAATTTATTAAAAACGTTTTAAAAATTGAACTTTAATTATATTATTTGAATAGTGAAATAATTTCAAATGCCCATCCCTAGTCAGTAGCGGTCAGTAGTTTTGGTCAGCAGTTGTGGTCAGTAGTAGTGGTCAGTAGTTGTGTGGTTCAGTAGTTGTGGGGTTGTGGTCAGTAGTTGTGTGGTTGTGGTCAGTAGGTTAGGTCAGTAGTTGTGGTCAGTAGTTGTGTGGTTGTGGTCAGTAGTTTAGGTCAGTAGTTGTGTGGTCAGTAGTTTTCTTTGTGGTCAGTAGTTGATGTCAGTAGTGTTCAGTAGTTACAACGCACCACCCAGCAGACTGTCGACCAATCGCGTGCACACTGTCATGCTGCGTCACGTGGTTGCTAAACTAATCGTCATGCAATCCCTTCTCAAAGTCACTGTATATGTCGAGAAACATGCCTATTTTCCTCGAAAGTATCTGTCACGATTCCAACGCTATACAATACTACACATATCAAGTTAATTATCTCACAACTCAGAAAGGATTTGTAATGTTGTACTTGTTGACGAAATTCATGCTAATTTTTTGAGCTGAGCCACAATAGACTCCTATTCACTCCTTGAATGAGAGCACTCCTTTAACACTGCAAATGAAAGGAATGAGTGGTTTTGGGTGGAATTTCTCTTTAAACTGCTAACCAACCAGCTACCTACTTAGTGCTGCACACACATGTTGAATATTCCAACAAAAGCTAGCAAGCAAGCTACTGTAGCTAGTAGTGCTAATGCTTACATTATGAGTTTTCATTAAGCAGTTGTTCTTCTGTCACGAGTCACTGCAGTAGCCTCCCGAGTCAGCTGCTGTGCTCAACTGACCCAATGATTTTTTTTTTGTATTAAAATGTATTCAACTAGGCAAGTCAGATAAGAACAAATTCTTATTGACAATGACGTCCTATCTACAGGGTAAGCCCCTAGAGGGTTAAGTGCCTTGCTCAAGGACACATCGACAGGTTTTTCACCTTGTCAGCTCGGGTATTCAAACCAACAACCTTTCAGTTACTGGCCCAACGCTCTAACCGCTAGGCTACCTGCCCTGATACGATTGCAGAGAAATATGCTCAGGGTAATTTAAACAGAATAAGCAAGCTTCTTGTGTCAGTGAAGGAAGAGGACACTAACTTCAGACACTCTCTAGGGGTTGGAGGACTAAATCACCCAGAGCACAAAAGGACTGGAAAACAATGGTAGGTTTTGCGACTAAAGACACCCTTCTAGCTATCTGACCACAGATTTTCATTGCAATTTATGTAAGTTATGTTTTGAGAGTTTTCAAAAAAGTTATATATGGTAATGATAAATGAGCAAATGTCCAGACAGAGGATTTAGCATTTTGACCACTCCTACATGGTAAACAAATCAGAATTTGCCAGAGTATTCCGCTACCCGTATCAGCGCTGCAAGGACATGCGCTATGTGGTGGAAGGATTTAAGAAGTGTGGCCTCTTCACCAGAACCTCCTCCCCAGCGACCACAGGAGGACCCTCAGCCTCTGCTCCAGTCCCTGCTCCAGATCCAGCCTTAGCCCTAGAAGAGCATCCCCTAATAGAGAGGGGGCTGATGGCGAAGGACCTGGGGCGCATGCGTATTGAGAAATACACGCGCCAGTGGCAAGAGAGGGGTGAGAAGTTGAGGGCCGAGGCAGAGGAGAAAGAGCGTAGGGCAGCCCTCAGAACACAGAGGGCACAGTAGAAGGCTGCCATGGATGAGACCATCAACGCCATCGCCTCTGTCCACCTCCTCAAAAACTTCTGCAGCTTCCTCCAGAGGTATTGATTTGAAAAGGGTTTTCATGAAACATGCTCTGTCTAACACTACTTTTTCTCTCAACTGCAGCACAGAAAAGGAAGAGAAAAGCTCCACCAGCCACCTCTGTTACACCACCCATGGTATGACCCTTAGCCACCTCTGTCACGCAACCCATGGTACCACCCTCAGCCACCTCTGTCACACCACCCATGGCACCACCCTCAGGTACTTCATAATCTGTTTGTTCTTCTCTCTCTGGTGTCTCAATTTTTCATATTTTTTGATGTAACTAGGCAAGTCAGTTAAGAACAAATTCTTATTTACAATGACGGCCTACCTACAGGGTCAGCCCCTGGAGCAAATTAGGGTTAAGTGCCTTGCTCAAGGACACAGACAGGTTTTTCACCTTGTCGTTTGGGTATTCAAACCAGCGACCTTTCGGTTCCTGGCCCAACGCTCCAACCACCAGGCTACCTGCCACCCTAAAATTTATATTATTCCTGTAGTAGTTCTTCATCTCTTTCCTCTCTCCGGACTGAAACCTTGTCGCGGTGGAGAGGCTTGCATACTCCAATGATCCTGAGAGCTAAGCCGGAAGTCCCTGGTCCTCCAGGTTGGGGGTTGGGTGTGGGGTTAACTACCCCTCCCCGGAAAAAAGTGTGAGTTACAGAAACGTTGACAAATGAATTCCAAATCAAAGGCTGAGAAAGATGCCCCAGAAATGGGGATCATGACCTGCCCAACCAAACCCGCAAGGGCGTTGGGAAGCCGATACATCTTCTGACGCCAAAGAAATCCATCCTGGTTGGGACTTGGAATGTCCGGATCAAGGTGGACACAGTCAGGGAGGTAAAGCTGGCCAGCGGGCAGTCCATCATCTACTCTGGGCATGAAATGGATGGAGCGGCTCACACTTGGGAGTCGCCATCATGATGATGAAGGAGACCCGAAAGGCTCTGATTGAATGGGAATCCATCAACTCTCGCCTCATTGCTGCTTCCTTCAGAACCAAGAACAAGAGAGTAAAAGCCCACATAATTCAGTGCTATGCACCTACCAACGATGCGGATGATGACGTAAGGGCAAGGTTCTACAACACTCTAAATCACCTACTTGCCAGAGCAGGAGCTAGAGACCTCATTATCCTGATGGGTGACTTCAACGCTAAGTTTGGAAGCAAAAACGAGGGTTACGAGGAGGTGATGGGCAAACATGGAGTTGGGATAATGAATTGAGAATGGAGAGCTTTTCGATGAGACCTGTGTCAACAATAGCCTCATCATTGGATGTAGTGTATTTCCACACAAAACAATACACAAAACAACCTGGGTATCACCAGATCATGTCACAGAAAACCAAATTGACCATATTTGCATTCGCAAAAAGTTCAGAAGGTCCATGGAAGATGTTAGAACAAGGAGAGGAGCAGACGTAGCATCTGACCGTAATCTCTTGGTAGGGAAATTCAAGGTACGACTGAAGGGAAACCACCAGGCCAAAAGTCACAGAGTCAAGTACAACACAGAATACCTTAGCAATGCAGAGACGCAAGGAAGTTCAAGGACACCCTATCAAGGAAAAGTACGGAACTACAACTGAAGATGGCAGAAGGTAGCACTATAGACGAAGAGTTGGAGCACCTCAAAACAACTTGGAACCAACTTGCGAGGAGGTCCTTGGTAGAAGAACCCGGAAGCACAAGGAGTGGATAATACCAGAAACAAACACTCCAGAAGATCCAGGTGAGGAGAGTCCTCAAGGAAAAGTTCAACAACTCGAGAACAAGAGCAGAAAAGGCTTTGACACAGACAGAGTACAACAGTTGTCATAAAGAAGTAAGAAATAGCACCAGAGAGGACAAGAGAAAGCAGATAGAGAGACCAGCCCAGGAGGCAGAAGAGGCTGCTGCACAGAGGAATATGAAGGAGTTGTACGTCATCACAAGGAAACTAACCGGGAAGTACACACAAAGCAATAAGCCAATCACAGACAAGAATGGTCAAACTCTCGCCACCTTTGAAGAGCAGCTTGAAAGATTGCTAGAGCATTTTGAAGCTGTTCTTCACCTACCATCCCCAGAGCTGAGATGCCACTGCACATCAAGTGCGAGAGACCAACAAAAACAGAAATAAAGTCGGCAATAAAACAACAGAAACATTTTAAGGCTGCTGGGCACGACAACATCCCACCAGAAGCCCTCAAAGCAGACATCAATACTTCAACAGACCGGCTCTACGGCTTATTTGGAAACATTTGGGAAGAGAAGACACCCACAGAATGGGCTGAGGGACACACCGTGAAACTCCCCAAGAAAGGCAACCTAAAAGAGTGTAAAAACTACAGAGGCATTACCCTACTATCAGAAAATACAAAAATCACACAAGCAGCAATAAAACTCGGACTTTACACCAAACATTACAAAGACCCAGGTGATGAAGATCCACCCCAAGAGAGGCAACCCTATCCTCATGCATGGCACTCCTCTAGAGGAAGTGGAGGCTTTCACCTACCTAGATAGCGTCATGGACACCAACGGAGGGACAGATGTGGACATAAAGAGCAGGATCAACAAGGCCCGGGTAGTGTTCAACATGCTCAGGAAGATCTGGAGCTCCAAATACGCATCTTCAACTTCAACGTGAAACAGGTGTTGCTGTTCGGATCAGAAACATGGAGATCAAGTACGTTCTACATCTTCAAACCATGTTAATCACTGCAGAGAGCGTGATCTGCCTGCAAGCTCCCCGCAGGCGTGTAGGTTCTTTACTTTCCAAGTGCATCTCTGCAACACAAACTCCAACAGTGTTTTCATTGTTTATGTCAATGCACATTACTGAAATTTAAGTTTTATTTGATCTAAATTATTCATACTCATATGTTAGTATTCAACTTATCTTCTTTCTCAAAATATAAGATTCATCTGTAAAACAAATGATGAGATATTATTTGGTTACACTGAAGAAGATGTTGGTGAAGAACCATTTTTCCACAGGTGGGCGCACTGGGCTACACAATGAAAAGTTGACTGGCTAAATTAACCGTATGGCTAGCCAGCTAGTCAACTATCTAGTAAACACTTCGGATACGAGGTTGGTGTCTCTTTTTTGAACAAAATTAAACTGATATGTTGTAGTTGAACAAAATAAGGTGGCCAATAACTGGGGAGCGTATGCCGATAATACAGGACGTATTTTTTTGCTAAAATGCTGATAGTAGTAAATGAAATGTCAAACATGCTAATTGCTAACCCGTTAGTTAACATTTTTACGACACCAATAATCACAAAACATTGATGACTTGTTAAAAAGATAACGCTGTTTAATATGCCGATAATGTTCCATGCTAGCTACACAGTTGATCAAATCACTGCACACTGGCGACCAACGGGTTTGTGTTTATTTTCTCACAATTGCAAACTATTAAATAGCTGTCACAATGTTTGTGATAATTTAGCTAGCTAGTTACTCTGTCTATTTCATGAAGAATCATACGAGTGCTGTGATATAACAAATTAGGAACTATGTTTACATTGTTTGAATTGAGGAAGCTCAATATTTAAATTTGAATACGAGTTCCATGTCCTACAAGACAGGGACAAGCGTTGCGGAGGAGTAACGCCATCTGACATGAAACAATGATCCATGTGTTTAAATTATATAACCTATAAATGTGTTATAAGCATTATATAATATATTAGGCCTATATTATGATGTTAATTCAAGGGTTTAACTGAAATTGATGAATTAATTTGTTTGTATTATTTATTATTATTTCAATATTGATTAGGTGCCACGCCCCCTCCCAGTCCAATCTCACACCGTGCCCAAGTTGGTGGGTATGTGCTCCTAAAAGCCAATGAGGAGATGGGAGAGGCGGGACTTGCAGCGCGTTTTGCGTCACAAATACAACGAAGTTCTGTTTTAACGCCTGGCTACAATGATTGAATAACATGTATGTGTACATTTATTTTGCAACGCTTGCGAACGCAACGCGAGCGGTGTGGGCAGCGTGTTTATACAGGTGCACTCAGTACCAGGCTTGAGCACACTTGAAAGTACATGCTGTACTGGATAAACCATGTTTACAATAAGCACTCTGAATTTATGAGAACGTATTTTAAACGTGCAATTTCAATATTTTAATTTGGAATATAAATCCATTTTATTGTGGGAATATAATCATATTCCTAAATAAAAACAAATCTGACCCGCTCTAATGTTCCACCCACGACCATAGTTGTCTCTCCCTCATTTGCATATCAATGGGGACCGCGCTAATTTCAGTGTGTATTACTTATGTTATTGTTGCATTACATATTTGATTTTAAAAGTTATCCATACCAAGTGTGATATAATGGGTTAGTATGTTCATTGTTTACGTTAAATGTTGAGTAACAGCAGAGATTTCTAACATACTCGCTGTCATCTTACCTGCTTTATCTGCCAGATGGACCAGTCGGAGCAAGCCACGCCCTCCTCTCCTTATATATATAGGAGGCTGTAAAGAGTTGTTTATGAATCAAAATCCGTTTAAAGAGCGATATCCGTTACAGCATTTAAAGAAAGACAGGGTTATCTGACGGTTAATCTAAAAACAATTAAGCGTCACAAATTTGTCATTACTCAAGTAATGAAAGATACACATATTTTTCCTAAACACTTGTCTTCAACAAAAAATAAGGCATGGATGTATGCAACGGGAGGAGGCGAAAGATAAGAACCCCAAGAAGTCTGCGTTCTTACAAAAGGCTGGCTGAAGCACAGAACCCCACCGCCAGCATGAAGACGAAACGAGATGTGTGCGAAGTCCTGAGGTCGCTGGCGGTGGAGAACAACAACCTGGACGTCGATGTCCCCATGGAGGAGCACTGCTTCTCTATGAACTTCAGTAAGAACCTCGAGGAGCATGCCATGGTTATGGCACCGCGCTACAGTCTGCTGCGAGAGGTCGGAAGGGGCAGCTACGGGGTAGTGTTCGAGGCCATTGCACGGAGGACAGGTGCAAGGGTAGCTGTTAAAAAACTCCAGTGTAATGCTCCTGAAAACGTGGAACTCGCTCTGGCCGAATTCTGGGCCCTGGCAAGCCTGGAGAAGAAGCACGAGAATGTGGTGCAGCTCGAGGAATGTGTGCTGCAGAGGAATGGACTGGCCCAGAAAATGAGTCATGGAAATAAAAGGTCCAAACAATATCTGCGGTTGGTGGAGACTTCACTAAAAGGTACCCTTTTGTTGTTATTGTTGTCACACTCTTGTAGCGAACGTTAGTTAGATTGAAACGATAAGCAGGCCAATCAACAACAATAAAAAAAAAAAACATATCAAACTAGCTGCTAACTCAGTAACGTTGTTTGACCCATTGTTTGCAAAAAGGAGGCACATTTGTTTTTGTTTTTTAAAGTGCTGATCAGCACATACAAACACATGTAGATAAGGGAAATAAAACAACTTTTTTAAAAACAACTAACATTGTGTAACATGTTATGCTACCTGTTGTTTCTATTCGGTTACTGGTTTGTTTTGGGGGAGCACAATGTACAGTCTATCCACAATGCTTGGTTTTTGTAGTCAATTCTAGGTTGCTCAGCCTCATACATTAGTTTTTAGGAACAGATTTCCATGGGCCACCTATGGGTTAACTGCTCTATGGGTTAACTACTCTATGGGTTAACTGCTCTATGGGTTAACTGCTTTATAGACAGTGCTATTCCCAGAACTTGAGAACACAGTGTTCTAGATGGCCATCAGTTAACCCTTTCCTGGTTGGCTGCGAAGATGCATACATGACGGAATCAAGCAATCAATATTTCTTGGTATACACCCAAGCTATTATTGGTATTATTATATTTTCTATTTGTATGAAATGTATGATCTTTTTCCCCAGTCAAGCTTATTTGAGCTAAATGTGAAATGTACCAATATTAATTAGGATTAGATTGTAGTTTACTGTTCAGAGCCTTTGGCCTCGGTACTGCCTTTGCTGCCCGTCTTTTATAATGAGTTATTTAAGTCATTTCAGGCCATTACTTTTGTCAACATATTAAATATTAATCTTGACTTGATATCATTTTGGCCAATATCCATCATTTAAAAACCAAAAGGAGCTTCTCTAGGCTATATAGTCTAAATGTCAATCGGAAGGTTATCATCAATATTTGTCACTTTATGCACAGCTTTGAGAGCATGGTGTTCTGAAGCCTAGAATGAATATACTGTATGGTGATCATGCCTGTGAACGTTTGTTGGACAATATGCTCAGGTGAAACACTTCAGCACTGTCTTCAGCACCCCCAATAAAAAATAAGGGACTCTGTTTCGGCTTTAAACTTAGTCTTGAAGTTTGTAATAGTAGAATGCACAAGGTGCAGTTTCGAAGTTGAGTGGTGCCTCATCAGTTTCTCTTGTCATGTTAGTCATTACATACCTTAGAGCTATTTATAACTAGATATTGTTGGACTTTGTTAGTCACTCTAACATCACATGATTTACATTAGACATGGCAACATTCATAAAATTGCAAGAAAATTTGCTTAAAAATGCAAAATGTTCTTTGCACCCCATGACAAAATGTGTAGAATTCTGGTTTCTGGTAACTGTGGATAGATGGCAGCATTTGTGCAAAACTGAAAGTGCAAACCACTACATTTAACTATGGCAAGGCGACTGGGAATATGGCAGAATACAAACAGTGTAGTTATTCACTCCGCAAGGAAATCAAACAAGCTAAACGTCAGTATAGAGACAAAATGGAGTCTCAATTCAACGGCTCAGACGAGGCGTATGTGGCAGGGTCTACAGAGACAATCCCGCTACCAAGGACTGTGGGCTCTCCTTCTCCGTGGCCAACGTGAGTAAGACATTTAAATGCATTAACCCACGCAAGGCTGTCGACCCAGATGGCATCCCTAGCCGCGTCCTCAGAGAGGCTAGGGATGCCGCTATCCCAGTCTGCTGTCCCCTCATGCTTCAAGATGTCCACCATTGTTCCTGTACCCAAGAAGGCAAAGGTAACTGAACTAAATGACTATCGCCCCGTAGCACTCAGCTCTGTCATCATGAAGTGCTTTGAGAGGCTAGCTAAGGATCATATCACCTCTACCTTACCTGACACCCTAGACCCACTTCAATTTGCTTACCGCCCCAATAGATCCACAGACGATGCAATCGCCATCACCCTGCACACTGCCCTATCCCATCTGGACAAGAGGAACACATATGTAAAAATGCTATTCATTGACTATAGCTCAGCATTCAACACCATAGTACCCTCCAAGTTCATCCTTTAGCTCAAGGCCCTGAGTCTGAACACCGCCCTGTGCGACTGGGTCCTGAACTTCCTGACGGGCCGCGACCAGGTGGTGAAGGTAGGAAACAACACCTCCACTTTGCTGATCCTCAACACAGGGGCCCCACAAAAGGGTGTGTGCTCAGCCCACTCCTGTAATCCCTGTTCACCCATGACTGTGTGGCCAAGCACGCCTCTAACTCAATCATCAAGTTTGCAGTCGACACAATAGTAGTAAGCTTGATTACCAACAATGACGAGACAGCCAACATGGAGGTGAGGGCTCTAGGAGTGTGGTGCCAGCAAAATAACCTCACTCAACGTCAACAAAACAAAGGAGATGATCGTGGACTTCAGGAAACAGCAGAGGGTGCACCGCTATCCACATCGACGGGACCGCAGTGGAGAAGGTGGAAAGCTTCAAGTTCCTTCGCATACACATCACTGACAAACTGAAATAGTCCACCCACACAGACAGTGTGGTGAAGGTGGCACAACAGAGCCTCAACAACCTCAGGAGGCTGAAGAAATTTGGCTTGGCACCTAAAACCCTCACAAACTTTTTTAGATGCACAATTGAGAGCATCCTGTTGGGCTGTATCACCGCCTGGTACGGCAACTGCACCGCCCACAATCGCAGGGCTCTCCAGAGGGCAAACTACCCACCCTCCTACAGCACCCGATGTCACAGGAAGGCCAAAAAAATAATCATAGACATTAACCGCCCGAGCCACTGCCTGTTCACCCCTCTATCATCCAGAAGGCGAGGTCAGTACAGGTGCATCAAAGCTGGCCATCAGACAGCTAAACTGCCATCACTAACACATTAGAGGCTGCTGCCTAAAGACATCCACTAGAAATCACTGGCCACTTTAAGAAATGGAACACTAGTCACTTTAATAATGTTTACATATCTTGCATTACTCATCCCATATGTACAGTTGAAGTCGGAAGTTTACATACACTTGGGTTGAAGTCATTAAAACTCATTTTTCAACCACTCCACAGATTTCATGTTAACAAACTATAGTTTTGGCAAGTCGGTTAGGACATCTACTTTGTGCATAACACAAGTAATTCTTCCAACATTTGTTTACAGACAGATTATTTAACTTATATTTCACTGTATCACAATTCCAGTGGGTCAGAAGTTTACATACACTAAATTGACTGTGCCTTTAAACAGCTTGGAAAATTCCAGAAAATGATGTCATGGCTTTAGAAGCTTCTGATAGGCTAATTGATTTAATTTTAGTCAATTGGAGGTGTACCTGTGGATGTATTTCAAGGCCTACCTTCAAACTCCATGCCTCTTTGCTCGACATCATGGGGAAAATCTAAAGAAATCAGGAAAATAATTGTAGACCTCCACAAGTCTGGTTTATCCTTGGGAGCAATTTCCAAACGCCTGAAGGTACCACGTTCATCTGTACAAACAGTAGTACGCAAGTATAAACACTATGGGACCACGCAGCCGTCATACCGCTCAGGAAGGAGACGTGTTCTGTCTCCTAGAGATTAACATACTTTGGTGCAAAAAGAGCAAATCAATCCTTGAAAAACAGCAAAGGACCTTGTGAAGATGCTGGAGGAAACACAGGTACAAAAGTATCTATATCCACAGTAAAATGAGTCCTATATCGACATAACCTGAAAGGCCGCTCAGCAAGGAAGAAGTCACTGATCCAAAACCGCCATAAAGAACCCAGACTACGGCTTGCAACTGCACATGGGGACAAAGATCGTACTTTTTGGAGAAATGTCCTCTGGTCTGATGAATCAAAAGTAGAACTGTTTGGCCGTAATGACCATCGTTATGTTTGAAGGAAAAAGGGGGATGCTTGCAAGCCGAAGAACACCATCCCAACCGTGAAGCACAGGAGTGGCAGCATCATGTTGTTGTTGGGGTACTTTGCTGCAGGAGGGACTGGTGCACTTCACAAAGTTGATGGCATCATGAGGAAGGAAAATTATGTGAATATATTGAAGCAACATCTCAAGACATCAGTCAGGAAGTTAAAGCTTGGTCGCAAATGGGTCTTCCAAATGGACAATGACCCCAAGCATACTTCCAAAGTTGTGGCAAAATGGCTTAAGGACAACAGTAAAAGTATTGAAGTGGCCATCACAAAGCCCTGACCTCAATCCTATAGAACATTTGTGTGCAGAACTGAAAAAGCGTGTGTGAGCAAGGAGGCCTACAAACCTGACTCGGTTACACCAGTTCTGTCAGGAGGAATGGGCCAAAATTCACCCAACTTATTGTGGGAAGCTTGTGGAAGGCTACCTGAAACGTTTGACCCAATTTAAACTATTTAAAGGCAATGCTACCAAATACTAATTGAGTGTATGTAAACTTCCGACCCACAAACATTGTATCAACTATTGTATTTACTTGGTCTGGCCAGAAGCTTGTGCTAACAATCTTACAAGTTTGTATAAAATATTCGGGGTCCTCAGAGTTTCCCGCGCCAGTGAGCTCCAGACAGACACAGCTGTAGGCTATTTTCTGGGATTAGAAGTAATCAGTTAGGCCTATTTTATGACGTTTCCACCGGATCAGAGCATGACCTTTTTTCCCCCCCTTTCATGCTGAGTGGTAATGGAAAGTGAGAGCGCTGGGAAGATTTATCAAATAGGCTCTGTTGAGGAGCTATTGTCATTTTCAATGGAGTTTGTTTTCTTGCTGTTTGAGTCGAAGAGAAACATTACTTTGAGAAGCCCCACAGTGATGGTGAGTTAAGACAATCAGAAATCGTATCCGATCCCCAAATGGGCTTAAAGGCCTACATTTTCGGGAAGGCCAGGTAGAGTAGTCCTGCTTCTATATGCGTAATCGGGTGCGTGTCCTTACTCAAGATTGACAGGAGCGCTCCAAACTAAAATATATGAATAAATTGACAACTCGTAAATGGAATAAAATGAACCTGTAGCCTAGGTTGTGCGCTCTGCAAACAAATTGTCCACTCCTCCGATGACAACTGTAAGACTGTAATAATATATCAAATGCATTAACCGCAGTGGGGAAGCGTCAGGGCCCTCTACGCCCTCAGAGAGGGCCTAAGGATAGATACATTTTATGTTATAATTTGTCATTTTGTTTTCATTGATTTAATCTTTTTTTGTCTTAATTGTAATAATCTTCCTATTGAATTTCTTCAGTTTGTTTTGGAAAAAGAAGGGTTAATATCTAAGAAAAAAAATATCCAATCAGAATCAATCTTTGATAGTTTCTTGGTAGAAATCTAGCTGGGCTCATTGGCTAGGCCCTCAGGCTTTGAATAGAAGGCACCAGCCAACGTCATTGACATTTACTTCAATTAGAGCAGCATTTTGGAATGACAGTAGAATCAACCAATCACAAATTGTCTTGTAATAGGGGGGACAATTGCATGATTCCTCAAGGCCCTCTAGAGCAGTGCTTCTCAATCTTTTTTCAATAACGTACCCCCTATCCATTTTTTCCTCAGCCAAGTACCCCCTGACCGGCCCCAATCATTTGAGATAGAAATAAAAGCTATGACTACGATATAGTGATGTGCCATCATTATGAGATTTATTAAACATTGTAAATGAAAAACATTTGCAATAATAAACATTTGCAATAATAAACAATGTATAATTACCGATCATGCAGTTTAAGTACCCCATGACTGGCCCCAAACATGTTTGATTTAAGAAATATATATATATATATATATATATATATATATATATATATATATATATAATGTTTAACATTTTAGCTCAAACACTTGTAATAATAAACAACAAACTAAGTTCTGGTGTCTTTCCAACATGACACTGATGTTTGGTGCTGAGATGTCTCTGGAGGTGCGCCGGTTTCATCGAGCTGTTAGCTAGTTTCTCCCCACAGAAAAAACGCAATGCCTGGGGAGGGTTGCCGTTTGTTGCCGTGAATCCCATCAGAACATACCCCTCCTGATATTGACGGTATTTTGTTGGCTCCACTTTGGCTTTCTTTTTTTCTTCATCCTCCCCGTTCTCCGCTGTAGTATTGCTACGTTTTAACCAGGATTTCATTTAAATGTCTGCTTGTTTCCAGTAAAGGAACTGGCTTCCCGCTCGGCGTGATTCAAATTCTTCTTCTCTGATTTAGGTAGTTTACATCACCATTTAAAATAGAAACATTTTATATAAAAATGTGGTTTACATAAACATTTTATTAAACTTATTTTCGTATTATATTTTTAGTAATCATGGATGATTTTGTATATCAATTAAATTAATAATTTAAATTAATTATTATTTTTATTATATATATTTTTTATAAATCTCACGTACCCCCTACAGTACCGCAACGTACCCCTAGGGGTACGCGTACCCCCATTTGAGAATCACTGCTCTAGAGGCCTCGGTATACTAATTCACTAATTCAGAGCCAATAGCGAGCCTTATCTTGTTTTCTCACACTTGATCCTAGCTAGCTGGCTAGCTTTCTGCAGTGAGTATGTAACGATGGCGATGTCAACTGCAGAGAGAGTAATCAAGGACGACGTGGCGGCTAAATTGTTAGCATCGCCCTTTTCAAGACTAACTTTTTATGAAAAGTTTCATCTTGTACAGACCGGGAGACCAACTCCTGCTCTGCCTGATTTTGGTGCAACGAGGAAAGAGTTTTTGAAAGGCATTTTCAAGTTAATAATTATGAGCGTTATCCGTGGATAACCGGCTGTGAGCTGAGAAAAAAGCTTTACTGTTGGAATTGCCCAAGCTATATGAACCTGCTATTTTTAAATAAGAATCTTTAAGAAGCTTCTGATAGGCTAATTGATTTAATTTTAGTCAATTGGAGGTGTACCTGTGGATGTATTTCAAGGCCTACCTTCAAACTCCATGCCTCTTTGCTCGACATCATGGGGAAAATCAAAAGAACTCTTCAGCACCGATAATAAAACTTCTTTCGGATTTAAAATCAAAAGACAAGCTATATGAACCTGCCATTTCATAAAGAAGGACAGGAGAAGGGACTTAATAGTCGTCATAGTGAGTGGACTTTATGTTTTATTCATCTACAGCTTGCTATCTCGTTCATTATAATTTTGAATACAATGTGTAAAATATTATTTCAACTTTAGATCACTGGTTGTCTGGTAAAAACAAAGGTAATGACGTTGCAATTGGAAGTACTGGGTACATGACATCTCGTTTATTGTTGCATGCCGCCACTATTTGAGTGACTGTTTGTTTTGGCAAATGTTTCTTTGAAACGACGCAACCGTATTTTCTTTTCTAACGTGGTTCCTGCTGTCGGTATTTGGAGAGTTGGGAGCGTTTGACTCTGTCATCAGAGTTCTCTGTGTGTTTTACGTCAGATCTTTTTCTGCAACTGAGAGCCTAGCTCCAATAGTCACGGTTCGCCACTGATTCACAGAAATTACCGTAACCAAACAAACATTGTAGATTAGAAATTATGGGAATTAACGGTAAATATAGATAGGTAGGTACTTTATTGATCCCAGAGGGGACATTTCTTCGGTGTGCCAACCCACTCAGACAGGCATGAATCAGACATGTCTCGTGTGCCATAATCTTTTTTTAAATATATATTTGCCACTGCTCGACCAAAATAATCTTGGTCGACCAACAGCCTATCACCAAACAATCGACCAGTCAACTAAATGGAGTTAGCCCTAAATCCCAGGGTCAATCCCCACGTTTTGGATTCTAGAGGGCCTTGGCTCTGTCTGAAGAAGGGATTCTTACCTTAGCGTGCATTATTTCAGTGTTTCCCCTATATTATTTTAGCAGTGGCAGGCCGCCGGTGCTAAGTGTTTGCCGCAATATATACTTTTTAAAAGTGTGATCTTAAACGACTTAAACCAGATAAAGTTTGTAGAAAAGATAATGGAGCTCTATATTTTTAAATAAGAATCTTTAAGAACTAACAATCACCAAAATAAAAACTAGACAGAATCTAAAATTCTAAGTATGTCATGGCATTGATTTTTATAATGCATGAGGCACTCAGATAGCATAAGAACATGGCAAAAGTCATTCCAAAATAGTAGCAAAATGTAGCATTGCAGGAAATTAGCTTTTAAAACATAACAATTTAGCATGCGGCCAAGATGACGGTCTCTAAAATTGTTGGTTGTAGATGGTACATTGGTTTTGCTACCCTTAAATGGTGTTTTGTCTTTCCCCAGGTGAGCGGATTCTGGGCTACCCGGAGGAGCCGTGCTACCTGTGGTTCATCATGGAGTTCTGCGAGGGCGGGGATCTCAACCAGTACATCCTTTCGCGTCGGCCAGATCCGCGCACCAACAAAAGCTTCATGCGCCAGCTGACCAGTGCCGTGGCCTTCCTGCACAAGAACAACATTGTGCACCGTGACCTCAAGCCCGACAACATCCTCATCTCCCAGAAGTCAGGGTTGCCTGTGCTCAAAGTGGCTGACTTTGGCCTCAGCAAGGTCTGCGCAGGCTTGGGCACTGGTGGCAAAGACGGCGATGAGCACCCCAAAGCTGGCGGTGGAGGCGGCGGCAACAACGTGAACGTGAACAAGTTCTGGCTGTCGTCGGCCTGTGGCTCAGACTTTTTCATGGCGCCCGAAGTGTGGGAGGGCCACTACACGGCCAAGGCGGACATCTTTGCCCTAGGCATCATCATCTGGGCCATGCTGGAGCGGATCACCTTCATCGACGCCGAGTCCAAGCGCGAGCTGCTGGGCACCTATGTGCGGCAGGGCACTGAGATTGTGCCGGTGGGCGAGGCGCTCCTGGGGAACCCCAAGATGGTGCTTCACATCCCGCAGAAGACACGAAGCACCATGTCGGAGGGGGTGAAGAAGCTGCTGCACGACATGCTGGCGGTTAACCCCCAGGACCGGCCTGACGCCTTCCAGCTGGAGGTGCGGGTAGACCAAGTCACGTGTGCTGCGTGAAACTGCTCCCCTCCCATTCCCCTTTCCAAACCATGGCCAGTCAGGGCAGGGTCTGCTTTTTTTACCAGGTACGTTTTCCTCATCCTCCTCACATAGACGCCACACGTGGGACGTTACTTATGATTTCAAGTCACTTTCTGACTGGACCCCTTTTTGATTTGAACGAGACCTTTCATACATGTGTGCTAGGGCTGTGACTATACCAGTATTACAATATTTTTTCCATGGCAAAAATGAAACCATGAAGGAGACTCAACTTTTTGGACTTAAAAACCTGCTGTGTGTAAGACACTGTGTGCTACAGCTTGGAAAATAAATAAACGTGACTCTGGATGACAACATAATGATGATTATTTACAACATTAGCTGTTTTCCTAAAAGTTGAATCCGCTTTGTGTTTTGCCACTATCTCGATACTGGTATCATCCCGGCCTTAATATTTGCCCATGGTGGAAGTGGTCAGAAAATGACGTTTTGGACCTGAATGCCAAAACATTTAGTAGATGGAGGTGCTTGAAGTTGACCCATTTTCCATACCACACGCTTCCATGAGACGTCCATGTCTTCATCACCGAAATTGAATTTGACATAATTTGAAAGCTTACAAACCGGGTCAAATTATACTATGAATCTTTTCTTTTTTTTTTTTCTTTTTACGTCGGTGATCTTAAAATGCAAATGTTGTAGCTTCGACCCTGTTTTACATAATATGAAGGGGTTGTGTTGTGCCCGTCATCGGTTGAGACACAGCATACTCTTAAATACAGGGTGGGTGTTATTTAGATCATAGAAATGTAATTCGTAGGATGGACCTAGACCTTGCTATCCCTTCAGACCCCTGCGATTTAGCTGATACACCAAAATCAGAATTGGTACAATTTTGACAACCCTGTTTGTAAGCTTTCAAATGTATATCGAACCGTTTATCTATTTCAGTGATGAAGACATGGTCTAATGGTAGGGTGGTGTATGCAAAATGTATAAAATGTTTTGGTATTCAGGTATAAAAAGTCATTTTCTGACCACTTCTACCATGGGCAAACATGAGCTATTCTCCTCCCTGCCAGATTGACTTTAATCTGATGTAAACTCAGCAGAGGCTTTGACCACCCCTCTGTTCAGTCAGTCAGCACAGCAACACAGGAGCAGGAGAGGGGCTGGTAGGCTGGTAATGCCTTGACGCGCTGTCTGACATTTTCAAATACAAACATGGTGTGTGCAGTGCAGAGTCCAGACAAGTAACTTGGCATGCCAGAGACACCCTAGCTCGGTCTCGTACGACTCATTGTTTTTCTGCTTATTCAGCCAACTCCTCTCTTTCTTTTTGCTCTCTGGCTTTAATGAAAACCATGCTACTTGCCCAAGGGCCGAAGTGTACCCTGTGTGGTTGCCAGTACCAGTCCAAACTCCACCCCTCCCTCCTCTCTCTCTCTCTGGCCCACTTTTTGTTCTTTCATAACACTCTCCTACTCTGACAGATCATCGCCTCAGGGGCCTTTTCAGTTTAGCACTTTGTGTGCCTGTAGATGAGCAGATCAGCTGGGCTCGTCAGCTTTCCCAAGCCAAACTCAGCCCAGCCAAGCCTTCCCATTCCTCCTCTGTGGGAGACGGTATCAGTTCTCTGGAAACAAGCCCTATTATTCCTGGGCTAAATTGAGTGACAGACGCCCTTTGCCTACCTGTCAGGTACGCTCTCATCACACCACACCCATGTTTACTTTGTCAACACCACGGGTTGGCCTGCAGTTTATACCTTGTTCCTTCCTTAATCCGATTGTGTTAATCTTGAGGTATGAGAATTTCCTGGCAGGCTGATTAATTCCACTTGGGCTTAGTCGTTTGGACTTTCAGGGCATTGTGCCATGTCAGTCTTTGGCCGGGGATGTCCTCACCTTGCTTTTCTTAGAGACTATTAAGACTCCTTATCTCTCAGTGGACGACTCCCAGTGCCTTTGAGGTTGAGCGCAATGCAACAGTGTTGAAATAGTAACCTTTTATTGTTTTCTTTCAAATACTTGATCTGCGCACACTCAAACTGACATTTACACCTGTTGCCCCCTCTATAACCACCTGTTGCCCCCTCTATAACCACCTGTTGCACCCTCTATAACCACCTGTTGCCCCCTCTATAACCACCTGTTGCCCCCTCTATAACCACCTGTTGCCCCCTCTATAACCACCTGTTGCCCCCTCTATAACCACCTGTTGCCCCCTCTATAACCACCTGTTGCCCCCTCTATAACCACCTGTTGCCCCCTCTATAACCACCTGTTGCCCCCTCTATAACCACCTGTTGCACCCTCTATAACCACCTGTTGCCCCCTCTATAACCACCTGTTGCCCCCTCTATAACCACCTGTTGCCCCCTCTATAACCACCTGTTGCCCCCTCTATAACCACCTGTTGCCCCCTCTATAACCACCTGTTGCCCCCTCTATAACCACCTGTTGCCCCCTCTATAACCACCTGTTGCCCCCTCTATAACCACCTGTTGCCCCCTCTATAACCACCTGTTGCCCCCTCTATAACCACCTGTTGCCCCCTCTATAACCACCTGTTGCCCCCTCTATAACCACCTGTTGCCCCCTCTATAACCACCTGTTGCCCCCTCTATAACCACCTGTTGCCCCCTCTATAACCACCTGTTGCCCCCTCTATAACCACCTGTTGCCCCCTCTATAACCACTGTGGTTATTTATTTGACCCTGCTGGTCATCTATGATCAATGAACATTTAAAGATCTTGAACGATCAGTACTCTGGCCACCCTCTCAGAGAGCAGTCTCAGAGAGCAGTCTCAGAGAGCAGTCTCAGAGAGCAGTCTCAGAGAGCAGTCCATGGCTAGTGTTAGTGTCCCCCCCCACCTCTGGATAGCAGCACAGGCGTCAGCTGCCAGTCCGATGCAGGTGGCAGGAGCCCTCCACTCTTCCATTCTCCCTCCCTCGCCCCCCCACCCCTCTCCCACTGGTAGACAATGAGGCTTTTGCTCCTTCTCGGGGAGGGCTTACTGAGGCTCCCGTTGCCTGCCTGAGTGTCTGTCTGCCTCTGTACCCAGATAAACCAGGCCAATTTACATTAGCTTTTTATTTTTAAACTGAGGTTTCTTATTTTGAGCGTCTTCTTTGGACATCTGTTTTTTTAAATTTGTTTTATGTATGTGTTGTGGATACTGTAGTAGTATTTTGTATGAACTGGGGGATTTGGAGTGCCAGTAACATGTCACGCAAAAAGCTTGTCTAATGAATGTGTTTTACTAATCCTGTGACATCAACAAGGAACACTGACTGTAGTGCTTTACATAAGTCTTTCTATGTACAGTGTATGGGTCTTATACAGAGTCTAGTTCAACACTGGCCCAGGGCGCACAGGACACTTTAGGCAAGCAGAAGTACATGTGTTCAAACTTGAACTCGCTCACTTTCTCTTTACGATGAGTCTCTATGGAAATAATGTTTACACAGTGGTTTGGTTGTATGGTACAGTGTGTACTATGTGTTCTGTGGGCGTGTCTTACTGTATGTATCGAGGCTTGTTATCAGGGAAAATGGTGGGGTGGTGGTGAAGTCCACTAAAGCTGAAAACAATATTAGAGTTGACTGAAGTGCTGGCAGCAGGGCACTTTTTATCTAGGATTTTGGGGGCAGCGGAGGGTGGGTGTTAAAAGGTGAGAGCATTTTGGATCAGTTATGTAACAGGGTGAATTTTAACTGAGTA
Organism: Thymallus thymallus; assembly: GCA_023634145.1. Lineage (NCBI taxonomy): Eukaryota > Metazoa > Chordata > Actinopteri > Salmoniformes > Salmonidae > Thymallus > Thymallus thymallus. The sequence goes on along the minus strand of CM042399.1, from coordinate 3,923,013 downwards.
GTAGAGGTTGTAAAAATTTTTTTAAAGACCCTACTAATGAAAGGGCTTTCAGAGAAGCCTGCCTGAAACTTGGTAGCATCCCAAAGATCCCAATTTGTTGTGCGCTTCATAATACGTTTCCATGATAGTCGAGAATCACCCGGTTGTGCAAGCAATACTGGGAAAGACCAAGATGTTTTAGACTTTATAGATTTATTTTTCCGGTTGCACATCGAAATGACACCTCTGCATTGTTCTTTGGCCTGTTCAGGGAGGCCTAAGGCTGTTTCCCACGCTGTGTCACTGTAATAACTGGAGGGCCTTTGCCTTTCTGCTCTTCTGCTCCCAGTCAAAGCAGCACGGTTGGCTGGTGATGAAATGGAATCTAATGGATCTGACACCCCTCAACGTCTAGTCTCACCCTGCCTTAGACTCTGTCTATATCACTGTCTGGGGTTCTGCATAGGCATACAGTAGTCAGTCTCAAATCATTTCAGTGCTGTTTTGGTTTCAATCACTTTCTTTTGTCAGACACACTCATTTCTGAAGCTCGGTCTCTCCGCATTGTTCTTCTGAGTATGGTTGGAGCCTTTTAAACTCTAAATGATAGCTGAGAGGGGCGTAATGTTTGCTCTCGGGGATGTTTTGCGCTATGAACGTTTTAGATTATGTCTCACTGCTGTAGCTTCACTGAGGGTCTCAAAGATCCACACACTTCTGCCAACCCTGACCAAGACCGAAACCATTAACGACTACTTTGCCCCAAATCCTCAACCCCCGCTAATATTTAATCACTTAAGACGGGTGAATTACCTGAGGCTGGACGGTGAATTCCTCCTAAACCTGAAAACGAGTGCACAGGCACAGCTAACCTCAGTGTCAGTTTGGGCATTGCATAAGTTCCTTTGCATAAGTTTGTCAGTTTCTCTGTTGCGCTTTCCCTAAACTCTTTTAATGGTTTTCTGTGGTGTGGTTTTGGTCAGAGCTAGTTATAACCGGTTTGGTGAGGACCAGACTCCTTTCCTGTTTTTAATTGCTATGCTGAACGAGGCCTGCCTGCCTCTCTCTATCCCCTTCTCTCTGGAGAAGGTAAAGGCGTACGCAAGCTTCCCAGCCTAAACAGTTTTTGAAAGAGTTTGTGCATATTACGACGACATTTTTGTGATGTTTTGGTTAGTGTTGGACTTCGGTAAGGTTTTTCTTCGGTTGTTTGGGCACACATTTTTTTTTTTCCTTTTCTTGAGACTAGCCAAAGTCTACGCCCCTTGGTCAGTGATTGGTCAACAGTAGGGATTCTTCAGGAAAGTCTTTGTCATTCGATGAGAGATGACTCGTTGTCATGCACATTTTTCATTTCGAAATACTGCACCAAACATCCTACTTAGATGAAAATTAGATGAAAAATTGCACGACTAAGGTCTCCTCTGCAAAAACGTAAAAATGTAGGACCGATTTCTTGAGTTATCTTAGATTAATTCTGGCTATTTTGAGAAAGTGTATACTGGCTACGGCGTCTCAAAATGGACAAACTACTATTTCAGCCCTTTTCTCGCTTTTAAAGCGAATGTCCTTTTAAGGGAGTATGCGAGCACACTCGTTCGTTTCGGCTAGCCACCAGGCAAACTGAAGCATGCTGAAGCCATAAGGGTAAAATGTTCCCTGTCACGCCTTGTTGTCATATAATTACAGAACTTGTCTGGCAGTGGTGGGTGGACTAAAGCTTTTAAAAAAATTTCAAATGCAGGAGCATGAATAATTCCAGTTAGTTAAAAGAGGATGGCTCTTTGGACATCTAAAGAGAAGCTTAAATGAGACCGGAACTTACTGGTTTATTAGTGACTCCTTTGAATTCCCATGTAAGATTTATGGTGTAAAATGTAGCGGTCGACCTGTTGCTTACAGCTCTGTTATTCGGCAGTGTAAACCCACGTTGGCATCTGTATTCTTAGGCCTACTTGCATAAATCGTCATATCAATCAATCATCATATCAGTACAAGGGAAGTGCTTTCAGTGTAAAAGCTACAGCTCTATTGACACCCAGCAAGTGGGGGTCATGCATTGGTTTGGTTAAAACAACCACAACCGCTCATAAAAACGTAAATGTTATTTTCCTAAACTCGAATGGTAAAGAGTTTTCATGTGTCACAGACTTAGAGGAAGCCCTCCTCCCCCACCTCTCCGCTGCAGATACCAGTCTCTACTGGTTTTAACGAGGTAGCCCTTTTGGGGGCACATGTTACGCAACGCATAGTGGGACGGCTAAAGAAGCACAATGAGGCTCAGTTTCGCCCTGCAGCTCAGTGGTTGATGTGACGTTTGCCTTGGTTCCTGCTGCAGGCGTGTACACTAGCAAACTGTGCAGCCCTTTTCCCAGAGCAACAGCAATCAATAGGCTAGCTAATTTAAAACATTACTCTTTGGATTTGTTTGATTCAATTTGACACTTAGTGTAAACATTTGGGGGTTTCAGTTGGGTGCCTGAAGTGGCAAAAGGGTGCAAGGGTCTTCGTAGTTAAGCAATCTTACATGTTTGCGTCGAGTCTCGGCTAGAGAAGCATGCTATTGGCATAGGGGGAGGTTGTGTTTCAGCAGTCTTTAAATGGCCCTGTGCTCAGAATAGGTGTCTCCCACCCAGAGTCTGGACAGGACCTTCAGCTGGCTCGTGTTCATTAGGTACTACGGAAGAAAACAGACTAAAACATTGAGGAACTACATGCACTTGTTCTATAAGAAACACACATTTCAGTTTTTCGTCGCAAAACATTTGAAAGTGTTTTCTGTTGCTTGCCCTAAGGAATGTGACCCTGGTTCATGGCAGCGTGCATCTTCCTCCTCAACAAGCCTGCACATCACTTAGAATGAGAGGTGAAGTCGGAACCACCGCCAATCGATGCCCCTGAGCTGAAGAGCAATCAATAATGGCTGGCTTTTAGCCTGTAAGTCAGCTGCTGCAGGGCCGTTCCAGCAGCTGAGAGCAGGGGGACCTTTTGCATGAGGAGCCTCAGGTGCTGCAGTGGTTGCTGTGTAAGGGGGGCAATTTATGGGGTTGCGTAGACTGTTTTTACAGCCCGAGTGGAGACCACCAACAAAGAATTTGTTGTAGTGAACCTGAGGGTATTTATACCATGACACAATCCGTGACCTCAGACGTGCCAGTCGGGGTCGCAAAAGGAATCCCACCAATCACGCACATCTAAATGCCCTTGCATAACGGCACAACAAAATTTCGTATACACAGATATTGTTTGCCGGTTCAGTGAAATTCACTGCCTAAAGAAATATTATGCTGACATTCAACCATCTTATTTTCTCTTCTCTCTCCAGATGTGTTTACTAACTCAATGTGGGATCCCAAGTCTGTACAGAGCTGGATAAAGGGACTCTGATCATCTCTGAACTGTAAAACCTCAGCGATTGCTCCCAAATGTGAAGAAAAGAAAATCAGGATACCATTATCGTAAAAGCTATGCAATCAAGTCACATGGGAAGTCAGGTTCTCTCCCCTCCCTGCACCTTCTATTTTAAATGTGTAATGTTGTCACCAAAAAGCCGTAAGAAATTCACCAATGTATGATGGTTAGCTATGGCAGAACAGTGTTCTCTGGTTTGAAATGGCCCCATGGAGTAATCATGATTTATGTTATGTTTATCTTTCCATACGCTGGTCTTCAAAATACATTTTTCTCAATGTTATTTTGTTTTTTTGATTGGTCCAGTTATGGATGGGTTCTTCCTTCTCCAATGTTGACGTGTTGTTGGATGGGGCCACATAGGCTAGTATGAATGGATAATCTGTCATGTATAGACTGGAGAGGCTAACATGTTGCACTGTGTACTCTCAATGCCAGAGTTTTAAAAATTATTTTAAAAGAAGATGTAGAAGGAGGGGCATCATTTATATCATAGAATTAGGAACTAGAATACTAGAATGGACATGAACCTTCTTATGACGGGATGAAGGTCAGCCATTTTGGTCAGGGAGTTAGGCAGCCATAGTTTGCCAGTACTATGATAAGATATTGTGAAAGATAGAATTTAACTGCACTGCTAACAAACATACAGTGTAGATACTGTTTCTGCACTGCATGTTTTTTAGCTAGCCAGATGTATTACATTTTTCTAATTAACTGCCAATAGTCTGCGTCGATATTCACGTAATGATAAGGAATTCCCTTCGACCACGCCCACAAATTGGGGGAAACAAACATTCTTTCCCATTGACCCCCACAGTGTAAAAGAGCGGTTGTCAATGTTTTTGACAACATGGCTGAAAAGCTACTGTGTTGTTCAGGTCAAAAATCCCGACCTACAGATAATGCTCCCACGTAGGGAAATCAAGCCTGCGAGAAGAGCCCTGTGGCTTCAGGCTAATCGGTGTGGGAAATGTGGGGACTCAGTGTCCAGGTAGGCCGCACGTAGCTACGTGTGTGGAAAACATTTAATCACAGGTAAGACATTTACCTTGTTTAGAGTAGTCCGTTTGTAACACCACTCACTACTTGTAGCTGTATAGTCTGCCTGTTGTTGGTCTTGGCTAGCTTAATGTTCCGGGTGGTAGCTAGCTAGCGCTCACTCATTTTAGTTATGTAACCTTTATTTTATCAGGAAGTCATACTTAGACAAAGGTCTCTTTACAGATGAGCCCTGAATTACATAAATTACAGAAAATACCCATCAAATACACAGTCATAAAAAACAACACATTAATCAGTGATAAGGTCCTCATGTAAGGGAACTGTTATGTAATGACAGAAGGTCATGTGGCTGCTACCATCGTCATGAAAAGGGGCAAGAGGGAAGCCCTGCAATATTATGATTTTCTAAGTAGTGAAAACACTCGGGAGCAGGAAGTGTTGAAAAGTAATCTTGACATTGCTTAAATGTAGTTTTGAAATATTCACTAAAACAAGCAGACAAATAAAATTGCTTTTAAAAAAGGCCAAGTATTTGCTGTGAACCAGTGGGGTAACCAAGGTAACCACATGTTGTTTTCACCTCAGGCGGGATGTTCTATCTAATACTAACGGGGTCAATACACCAACATTACATTCATACAATGCAGTCAATCCACAGCCATACACTGGCTGACATCAGTTGATGATAGGACTTAGACAAGTTGTGGTCAACTTTTATGGCCTGTTTACATATTTTAGAGGCTATTTATACAGAAAATTGCTATTAAACCTGTATAAACTGCATTTATAATTATATGACAATATTTTAGGTTGACAATTCTATGATGCAATTTCTGATATATGACATGCTTTTCCATCTTAAGTAAAATCAGGATTATGCCATTCATTCCAATTTAGACTGGTTTGGAATTCTCCCTGGCCAATATGGCTGCCATTTTCACCCCAATCTGGAACTTTGAGGGTTTATGACATCATAGCCCCTAGGAGCTCTATGACTTGTATACTGTGAATAGGAAATGTGAATTAAATTCAATACAACTTTATTTATACAGACAATTGAGAAATGTGGGTTAGGCCCTTTTGTTGGGTAAGCAACAAAATGTTCCCCATCCTCAATGTGGACTCGCTGACCTAGTATCAACCAAGCTGCATCATCAACACCCCCGTTTCCCTCCTCTACACCTTTGTGCCTTATGTTACCTTCATCAAATGGAGGGTAACCAATCTGATTCCCCAAAAATCTTTTATTTTATTTATGTATTATGTCATTTGTCCCTCGTAGCAGGTCTATATCAGTTGATAATACATTGTGCATTTGAAGCCAAACAGTTCTATCTTCCTATATGAGATTATTAGATGGTTTTCGGGGCATTGCTTTAACCAAATTGTACGGGGGTTTTGGACACTGGTGTCACAATCAATTTAGCTCCAACTTTTGATCAGCTAGTAACAACTATGAAAAGACTTAGACATGTACAGTGCATTCAGGAAGTATTCAGACCCCTTCCCTTTTTCCATATTTTTGGTACGTTACAGCCTTATTAAAAATATATATGTAGTATAAATTTTAGAATAAGCCTATAACATAAAAATGTGGAAAAAATCAAGGGGTTTATTTTATGTCACTTACCATTTTTTATGTTTTTGACATAGAGATGTTTCTACAGGAATGAATCAAGAAAATGTATCTTATTTGACTGGATAGTGTTACCATAAAATGTGCTGTTAACATCATGTAAATAATGCTATGGGATCGAAAGGACATTTGGGATCAATATAGTCTGATCTTTGTGATTTGAATGGTTCTTGAATATCTGTTGTGGAGGTACTTCAGTTTAGGAAGTCTGTTTGGGATTGGGAATAGTTCCCCAGGTAACATGAAGATGAGGTTAGAAACACCTTTCCACAACTGCCTAGCTAAAGCCCGTTCTCTTTATGAAATTGTTTCCAGAATGTCATGTTCCATACACAGTAATGCTCTGTATAACATGTTGAGGCATCAGTTAGTTTCCTGTCTGTGTTCTTACCCATTGTCTCATGTAACTATAGTGAATACTTCATGGTGACACGTTCCTTGCTTACCACTGAGCCCGTTTTTAGTCGTTTCACTTCACACGATAAACAAGAGGTGTGTGGGAATCACAGTTGAAGGAACAGCTATTATACACCCCAGACGTTTACAAAACCTCCCTCAGTCATCGTCAGCGTTTTTTTTTTTCAAACACTACCGCTTTGAAGAGGCTACCTTCTGTATTATGAAGTGTATTTTTGTAATGATTTTGACTTGGTAGTATTCTGGCCCATGCGACTGTCGTGCGAAGTCCGAGTTACAATACCAGCTCAGGTTAACGGTTGACGGTCTAAAACCAGTGATGGATCATTACAAAACACTCATTCTCCACATTCAGCAAACACCAACCAACATGCAGAACAAAATGTTGAACGGCGGTATATTGGGCATATTGTCCACGGTCTAACTACTAGTTGACGATTGACTGGTAAACGTGCTTCCCCTCACGGCCGAGGCAAGCATCCACTCCTTATTTATTAGTCCAGTGTAGCATCCTGTTTTTCCTTTCTTAGTTTACAGCTATTGACGAACGCACAATCCGTGTTTGCTAGTCCGGTCCTACCTCAGTCTCCTGCTTCTGACGGTTGTCTTCCGCTAGATTCATTCGAAACTGGTTAGAATCTAGACCTGAGTTTTGAAGGGCAATTTCTTTAAGTGTGATAGCTTTGGACCTGGGACTTTCTCTTTAACGTCAACCAAACGCACAGGTTAAACTCCTCTGAAAGGCTTCTCGATGTGGTTTTTCGTTCAGCTACCATTAGCTACTTTTATTGCCGTTTTGACATTTTGAATACTTAACCTTGAAGCTTAGCTGCAGAAAACATTTGTCTTTTGCCTTTTTAGATATATATTTTTTTGTAACACCTATCTCTTACATACCTCTTTTAATGTTACAACCTGTACAGTAACCGGGAATCCTCATACTCGGCTTTACCGATGGGACCAGTTTGTTACCTGGAAAACCTCATGTAACCTCTGACCTCTTTCACAGTGTTATCAAGTATGTGAATGCTCCATTAAATGTTATAGCAACATCAACGGTCACATGACTACCCTACTTTCATGTCGAAGCACCACTAGCGTTAGCGTGTCGGTTAAATTACCGTCTTCGTGGTTTAAGGGGAGCGCTAGTCGTACATTCAACTTAAAATCCAATACTCTGCTCTATGCAACCTTCTCTCACTGTACACTTTGAGCAAAGACCACACCATTTTGTGTTCTTCTGTTTTGTTCTCCTGAACTGTTACTTATTTCATTCAGCACATTATGTCAAAGTGTTTATACAGTCTTGTCTTTATAATGTAATGTAAAATATGAACTTTTTGTTGTTCCAGAAGCTGACTGGAGCCATTTAGGTGTGTTTTGCTGTAAATAATGTTTGACAACTTCTGTTTTTCTTGAAATAAATTATCCAAAATACAAATAAATCTTTGTTTTGGTTTTAATATCATCAACCCAATTAATTCATTACACATGATAAAATGTAGCATTTTATAATCTACTCCAACAAATACTATGGTTCTTATAGAGTGGGTCTTTTAAACCTTTAGGAACTGGTTGAACCCCACTTATGTAACCACCAAGGTCATGGCACAACGGTAGAGTAGTGGTCCTCTGTAGCTCAGTTGGTAAAGCATGGCGCTTGCAATGCTAGGATAGTGGTTTCAATTCCTGAGACTACCCGTATGTAAAATGTATGCACACATGACTAAGTCACTTAGGATAAAACCATCTGCTAAATGGCATACATTATTATATGAAATATTGGAGTAGGCTGAGATGACTTCCAAATTTGAGCGCTATTCTGACCAATTTCGGTCCTAGTCTTAAAAATGTAATACATTATTGTAGTTGTCAGCATCTCTCAGACAGCTATTGCCAGCTATTATGTCTGTTGTCGGTCAACCAGCGTAATCGAGCCCCCTACTGTCTCTGTTATCCTGGTGCTCATCTGAGCGCAACTGATCTGCATCAGACTGAAATGCCTGTATATTGGTGTTACTGCTGCCATCCCGTCACTGTATATCTAGTAGGACAAATGTGTCTCCCACAGCCGTCAATCCTTTGGATCAGAGCGGCCGTTTGCCCTCAAGGATTATCCCACAAGGCTTATTGTATTTCACCCAGATTTAGATGGGCCCAAAACACTACCTTGTTTAACACCATTGTATTCCTCCAAAAAAACCACTGTTATATACTGTATATGTCTTTTTTTTTTTTTTTTTTTTACTGATCAAATCAATCAATCCAAACTGCAGCGGCCATCTGATGAATGAAAAGAGACAAAGTGACAAGTTACAAAACACTAAAAAGTTGAATGACATTTGGAGATTGTCAAAACAAGCCTTTGATACTGGGTAAGCCTTCAAGGCAGGGACTAGGGCTGTCCCTGTCTTGGTTGACCGAGAGTTGTATGTTCTTTCAACCAATCAAATTTTAAAATGTGTATTTTTCCATAGGCCTATAAAACAGACTGTGTTTTTAATAAAATCAACTACTGTTTATGCACTGAGCTTGTCTGATATTTTAAGCACAATGTTGATGAAATAATTAAGACAGCGCAAATTACCATTGATTTGGACCAGGCTCGTACTCGCTGCACTGTGTTACAGCCAGCGTGACTGGCACACATTCTCTCCCTCTCCTCCCTGCTGCAGTGACCAGGAACCATAGCATAGCAACAGTGTTTATCACACTGTCCGTGGTGGGGAAACTATGACATAATTAAAGCCATTTCTAGTTTATCTCATGTTGTTAATGTTAAAAACATAAAAAATTGTAAAAAAATATATAGATGGGTTTTTTTTTAATGTAGGACTTTATTTGCCCTTACTGCTATTAACCCATACAAACACATTGAATAACAGATTCACTACATGGAACAACAGATAGTCCTTACTGCTATTAACCCATACAAACACATTGAATAACAGATTCACTACATGGAACAACAGATAGTCCTTACTGCTATTAACCCATACAAACACATTGAATAACAGATTCACTACATGGAACAACAGATAGTCCTTACTGCTATTAGACCATACAAAGACATTGAATAACAGATTAACTACATGGAACAACAGATAGTCCTTACTGCTATTAGACCATACAAACACATTGAATAACAGATTAACTACATGGAACAACAGATAGTCCCCCAAAAATAATCTAAAGGAAGTTTGTTCTGACAGATATATATTTTTTGGCAATAAACAGTCTCCATAGATACAGCATTTGGTCATTTTTCAGACCCCTTCACCTTTTCCACATTTTGTTACGTTACAGCCTTATTCTAAAATTGATTAAATAAAACATTTTCCTCATCAATCTACACACAATACCACATAATAACAAAGTGAAAACAGGTTTTTAGAAATGTTTGCAAATTTATTAAAATATTAAACAGAAATACCTTATTTACATAAGTATTCAGACCTTTTGCTATGAGACTCAACATTGAGCTCAGGTGCTTCCTGTTTCCATTGATCATCCTTCAGATGTTTCTACCTGTGGTCAATTAATTTGCTTGGACATGATTTGGAAAGGCACACACCTGTCTATATAAGGTCCCACAGTTGGCAGTGTATGTCAGAGCAAAAACCAAGCCATGAGGTTGAAGGAATTGTCCGTAGAGGTCCGAGACAGGATTGTGTCGAGGCACAGGTCTGGGGAAGGTTACCAAAACATTTCTGCAGCATTGAATGTCCCCAAGAACACAGTGACCTCCATCATTCTTAAATGGAAGTTTGGAACCTCCAAGAATTTTCCTAGAGCTGGCCACCCGGCCAAACTGAGCAATCGGGGGGAGAGCCACTTAAATATTTTGCCTTGCCCACTCACCCTCTGAATGGCACACAATCCATGTCTCAATTGTCTCAAGGCTTATAAATCCTTCTTTAACCTGTCTCCTCCCCTTCATCTACACTGATTGAAGTGGATTTAACAAGTGACATCAATAAGGGATCATATTTTTCACCTGGACGCACCTGGTCTATGTCATGTCAATGTTTTGTATGCTGTGAAGTTCTGACTGAAACGTTTTGTATAGTCATGTAGGGGTCACGGATGCTGTGAAGTTCTGACTGAAACGTTTTGTATAGTCATGTAGGGGGCACGGATGCTGTGAAGTTCTGACTGAAACGTTTTGTATAGTCATGTAGGGGGCACGGATGCTGTGAAGTTCTGACTGAAACGTTTTGTATAGTCATGTAGGGGGCACGGATGCTGTGAAGTTCTGACTGAAACGTTTTGTATAGTCATGTAGGGGGCACGGATCCCTGTATGTACAGTGGGGAGAACAAGTATTTGATACACTACCGATTTTGCAGGTTTTCCTACTTACAAAGCATGTAGAGGTCTGTAATTTTTATCATAGCTACACTTCAACTGTGAGAGACGGAATCCAGAAAATCACATTGTATGATTTTTAAATAATTAATTTGCATTTTATTGCATGACATAAGTATTTGATCACCTACCAACCAGTAAGAATTCCGGCTCTCACAGACCTGTTAGTTTTTCTTTAAGAAGCCCTCCTGTTCTCCACTCAGTACCTGTATTAACTGCACCTGTTTGAACTCGTTACCTGTATAAAAGACACCTGTCCACACACTCAATCAAACAGACTCCAACCTCTCCACAATGGCCAAGACCAGAGACCTGTGTAAGGACATCAGGGATAAAATTGTAGACCTGCACAAGGACGGGATGGGCTACAGGACAATAGGCAAGCAGCTTGGTGAGAAGGCAACAACTGTTGGCGCAATTATTAGAAAATGGAAGAAGTTCAAGATGACGGTCAATCTCCCTCAGTCTGGGGCACCATGCAAGATCTCACCTCGTGGGGCATCAATGATCATGAGGAAGGTGAGGGATCAGCCCAGAACTACACGGCAGGACCTGGTCAATGACCTGAAGAGAGCTGGGACCACAGTCTCAAAGAAAACCATTAGTAACACACTACGCCGTCATGGATTAAAATCCTGCAGCGCACGCAAGGTCCCCCTGCTCAAGCCAGCGCATGTCCAGGCCCGTCTGAAGTTTGCCAGTGACCATCTGGATGATCCAGAGGAGGAATGGGAGAGAAGGTCATGTGGTCTGATGAGACAAAAATAGAGCTTTTTGGTCTAAACTCCACTCGCCGTGTTTGGAGGAAGAAGAAGGATGAGTACAACCCCAAGAACACCATCCCAACCGTGAAGCATGGAGGTGGAAACATCATTCTTTGGGGATTCTTTTCTGCAAAGGGGACAGGACGACTGCACCGTATTGAGGGGAGGATGGATGGGGCCATGTATCGCGAGATCTTGGCCAACAACCTCCTTCCCTCAGAAAGAGCATTGAAGATGGGTCATGGCTGGGTCTTCCAGCATGACAACGACCCGAAACACACAGCCAGGGCAACTAAGGAGTGGCTCCGTAAGAAGCATCTCAAGGTCCTGGAGTGGCCTAGCCAGTCTCCAGACCTGAACCCAATAGAAAATCTTTGGAGGGAGCTGAAAGTCTGTATTGCCCAGCGACAGCCCCGAAACCTGAAGGATCTGGAGAAGGTCTGTATGGAGGAGTGGGCCAAAATCCCTGCTGCAGTGTGTGCAAACCTGGTCAAGAACTATAGGAAACGTATGATCTCTGTAATTGCAAACAAAGGTTTCTGTACCAAATATTAAGTTCTGCTTTTCTGATGTATCAAATACTTATGTCATGCAATAAAATGCAAATTAATTACTTAAAAATCATACAATGTGATTTTCTGGATTTTTGTTTTTGATTCCGTCACTCACAGTTGAAGAGTACCTATGATAAAAATTACAGACTTCTACATGCTTTGTAAGTGGGAAAACCTGCAAAACCGGCAGTGTATCAAATACTTGTTCTCCCCACTGTATGTTCACCATGCTCCTTGAACCAGAGAGAATTCAAATTGACAGGGGTAACATCTTCATCCACCGGCATCCAGTCTCGAGCTCGTTCCAGACAATTATTACACAGATTAAGCCAATATTACCCCCACATTATCATGCAATGGACCTTGTCTGTGTATGCTAATGATATGATGAGAGTGCAAGGATCTTTACTAGAAAGCTGACAGGGAGAGTGGGTGGGACCCCCTGGTTAAAATAAGAGGAATTAAGTAATTAGTCACAATGGGAACTAACTCTATCCCAGATCATAGGTCACTTCCCCCCCTAGTCGGGGTAAAAAAATAAACCCAGTAGAAAGCCTTCCAGATGACCTTCGACCCCTCTCTCCTCAGCTCTATTATCTGTCTGACCTGTATTTTTTTGAGGAAGTGGGGTATTGGGGAACCCTGCCGAACGCCCCTAATTAGCCACAGACCGTTATCATCACACTATCACACTGGAACATGCTAACCGCCTCGCCCTGCCTCTGATAACGTATATGAGACCCTCATAGACACACGGCAGACAACAATGTATCACGTGTTCCGCTGGGTACGCAATGTATTTAAGGTACTGTATATGGAGCAGGGAGGGGAGGGTGAGGGGGAGATTTGGGAGGCGCAGCAGGGTGGCGGGGGCTGTGAAATGGAGCTAAAGAGGATTGGGGGAGGGGGACGTTCAACAGGGAGGGAAGGGAGGGCTGAGGGGGAGGTTAATGTTGAGATAAAGCAGCTCTGACATGGTAGCTAATGACTCTACAGGAAGACTGGAGAGCAAGCGTCATGTCAAAAAGCACCCAATACACTGTCAGTGATATTACAGACTACTACATCATGTTATGGGGCAGTCTGTTGGTATTATTATTTGAAAAAAGTTATTTGGAATTCTTTGGAATTTTACGATTTATGTGGACGTGCAATTGAATTATATGATTAAAAGAATTATGTTTTTTTATTGTCAAATTGTGGTCTTCTGTTACAAATTTCTTTAAAACATTACAAAGGAGATTACATTTCAACGGGTTGAAGTTGCAATATGCTGAAATCGCTCAGCCATTTCCTGGTTGCTAAAATTCTAATAGCTTGCCTACTTTCCATTTATGTGACTAAACAAGCAATGTATAGTGTAAAGAATCATTGTCCCGTCTAAACCACTGAAATATATTTTCAATAGCCAAAAATATTGTATTTTCAGCTTTTTGAAGCTTGTGTACAAAACCGAAATTAAAAGACGCAAAAACGAAACTTAAGAACAGGGAGCATAGAAATATCTCACATAGAATAGATCTACCGCTTCTTAGACTTGCTTTCAATATGATCGACAGATCTATAACAAACATTTCTATGTGAATTTGGTCGGGTCGCCCAAAAAGTTACATATTGCAGCTTTAAAAATGGATTTGGGGAGGATTCTTAATTTATGTTCAATATGGGATGGCTTTTTAGGATTATGTAGAGAGAGAGAGAGAGCTGCTGCTGCTGTACATTATTATTTTTAAAATTTAAAAAGTAAACAGGTTTTGTAAGAGAGAGACAGAGGAAGAGGTAGACTTCTATGGTCTGTCATGGTTAGGACAGACTGTGCTATAAACTGGCACACACGCACGGGTACACAAACGCACGGGTACACACACGCACGGGTACACACACGCACGGGTACACACACGCACGGGTACACACACACACGGGTACACACACGCGCACACAAACATGCAGGCTCCTAGATAGACAGGCAGACACTAGGACAGACTGAAGACAGGCACTGATGTTGGCGATTAAGCCTGGCTCGCAGTCGGTGTCCCAATTCATCCCAAAGGTGTTCAATGGAGTTGAGGTCAGGGCTCTGTGCAGGCCAGTCAAGTTCTTCCACACCGATCTCGACAAACCATTTCTGTATGTACCTCGCTTTGTGCACAGGGGCATTGTCATACTGAAACAGGAAAGGTCCTTCACCAAACTGTTGCCACAAAGTTGGAAGCACAGAATCGTCTAGAACGTCATTGTATGATGTAGCGTTAAGATTTCTGTTCACTGGAACTAATTGGCCTATCCCAAACCATGAAAACAGCCCCAGACCATTATTCCTCCTCCACCAAACTTTACAGTTGGCAGTATGCATTGGGGCAGGTAGCGTTCTACTGGCATCCGCCAAACCGAGATTCGTCTGTCGGACTGCCAGATGGTTAAGCGTGATTCATCACTCTAGAGAACGCGTTTCCACTGCTCCAGGGTCCAATGGTGGCGAGCTTTATGCCCCTCCAGCTGACGCTTTGCATTGCGGATGGTGATCTTAGGCTTGTGTGCAGCTGCTCGGCCATGGAAACCCATTTCATGAAGCTCAGGGCGAACAGCTCTTGTGCTGACGTTGCTTCCAGAGGCAGTTTGGAACTCGGCAGTGAGTGTTGCAACCGAGGACAGATAATTTTAACGCGCTACGTGCTTCAGCACTCGATGGTCCCATTCTGTGAGCTTGTGTGGCCTACCACTTCGCGGCTGAGCCGTTGTTGCTCCTAGACGCACTTTCAGTTGACCGGGGCAGCTCTAGCAGGGCAGAAATTTGACGAACTGACTTGTTGCAAAGGTGGCATACTATGACGGTGCCACATTGATAGTCACTGAGCTCTTCAGTAAGGCCATTCTACTACCAATGTTTGTCTATGGAGATTGCATGGCTCTGTGCTCGATTTTATACACCTGTCAACAACGAGTGTGGCTGAAATATAATAATAATTTGAAGGGGTGTCCACATACTTTTGTGTATATAAGGGAGTTGAATGTGGTTTGAGGACATGGAAGTTATAAAAATGTTATCACTATTCAGTACTAGATGGCTTATGTAAAATATTATGGTAAAGTGGATGAAACGTTGGTCCATCTGGTATGTTACTCATTTATAGTCTCTTCAACAGGGTTATGACTTTCAGCTAAATCAGTAGATACATGGAAATTATTCCAGAATCATTCCCCTGGCTGTGACAACTGACACCAGGCATTAAACATTTCTACTATCTAACTGACATGATCACTCCAACTCCTAGACTGACAGGGCTTTATTACAGCATTGCAGTAACACACCGGATACACCTAAAACACAGTCCCAAACTGAAAACCATGATAAATGGATTATTTTGAATCAGGTGTGTTAGTGATGGACTGAAACAAAACGCTCCAGGAGCAGAGTTGGGGACCCGTCTGGACAAGAGCCTCACATGATCTTCATACCCATGACAAAATGTAAAGCATTGAGTGGGCTGAGAGAGATTTAGGACACATCTTTAGGGCCCAGGACAGTACAGTACAGTACAGTACAGGATGTCCAGAATAAATAGCTCTGCACAGCTGTGTTTACCCGCCTACAGCAAAATCTCTCCACTGGACTAAGCTGACCCACTTGTTAAATATAGCTGCTGCATTTCGTCCCAGCACGTGTCCCAGACAGACAGGACTGGGTGACAGCATCTCCAAGGCCATGGGCAACGCCAATGTGGCCAGACAGACAGGACTGTTCACATAGTCCACATCCTGTTGGAATGGTCTTGAAGGTTATTGCAATGGTCAGTCCAACAACGTAGCCGTTACACCAAAAGACAAGAACCTCTTGATGAAGTTTTTAGGTGTTTCCCAAAGTCACTACATTAGTGTAGGAAGCTAGGAAAGAAGCATGCATTGTAAGAATATTCAAACAGTGTTCCTCTTTTGACTGTTAACTTGAAGACAATTTTGAATGAGAATGCTAGTTATTTTAAGCAGGGAGTTTTACCACACATTTCCAGTGAGACTTCTTGAATAGCACTGTCTTTGGTAGCCATTTTCTGTGCTTTATGTAGCTACCGTGTCATTGCGCACCCACCTCACTGTACAAAGTGGGATCTGCACCACTGTGAATGGACAGAAACCGTTAGCAGCCTTTAGCTCCTCTTGAAGTGTGATATACACACACTGGGCTGCCAGCCATGAGTATTGCCACCTGTAGGGCTTTGGGGATACATGAAAAACATGAATGCTTATTATTTTCTTATGTGATAAATCTGGTTTTATTTTCCTTTCCCAAATCACTGGGTTGTGTTTTATGATGTTGTGCTTCATTGTGCGCCAATGAACACAGCCCTGTTTTCTATATCATTGCTGTAATGTTGCTCTCTGGGTTTTGGGTTAAGACACTGATTTACGTGTTAGATAGATAGATCTAACTCATCTCATCTCATTTTGTCCCCACCTGAATCATTAGGATGCATTGTGAAAGGCTAACCTAATTTGCCTTTCACAATGTTTTGAGCTGCTGCCCTCCAGAAGGATGTAAGGTTCCCACTTTTCGGCAAGAATAGGAGCAAGTTTCATTCCATCAGCCATCAGGCTGCTGAACAGTGTGGCATAAGACAGATGCAGGCCCAATACACGTCGGACAGTAGGCCGCAGACTTTGAATATGTGAAAATATAAATGTGTGACTTGTGTACTAACTTTCCAGTTTTCCGTGCTGCATGTAATAAATTGTGTTGTGTATTTGTACGCTAAAGTCACAAAATGAATCTCCATGTAAACGGACAAAAGTATATCGTATTGTATGTCTATCAGTGATTTTTAAAAACTACCCACTAGAATACACATGCAAAGAAACAGTACAGTATGTTCACTAATGATTATAACATAGTGTTCAGTGCTGTGAGTGATGGGCTGGAGCCAGTGATGTCTTGAAGCAGCTACAGACCACTTAACCTACACACGATGCTGAACTGACAGATGCATTACTGCCCTCTAGGAGCCATCACAGGCATTGCATCTGTTCCTCCTACGCACTTCTTTGTTCTCTTGTTATGAGCTGATGTTGTTATGACATTTGAAGTTGTTGTAAATGCACACACACACACACACATTGGAATAATTACCCAACCCTAACCCCAGAAGCTATAAGCCTCTGGTCTAGATGGCCATTGGCTCATCCAAGCAGGAGTGGAGAATCTATGAATGGCTAAACCTTACAGATAGGCCTGACGCAGTGAAAAGAGTCCATTGACTAAGCAGTGTTGGGCTAAATTCAACCCTCTAATGTTAGCGTAATTGAATTCCCCCTGTGCAGACGACTGACTGAAACGTTGTATGCAATTGCATTTTGTTGCGTAACCCTCCTCAAAAGGGCATAGTGTAGTAATTTAGACTTAACATAACACACACACACACACACACACACACACACAGGATTAAAATCTGAAAAGGATTAGTGTGAGTGAAGAGAAATAGTGATATTACCATGAAACAAGTATTTGATACACTGCCGATTTTGCAGGTTTTCCCACTTACAAAGCATGTAGAAGTCTGTAATTTTTATTATAGGTACTCTTCAACTGTGAGTGCCGGAATCTAAAACAAAAATCCAGAAAATCACATTGTATGATTTTTAAGTAATTAATTTGCATTTTATTGCATGACATAAGTATTTGATACATCAGAAAAGCAGAACTTAATATTTGGTAGAGAAACCTTTGTTTGCAATTACAGAGATCATACGTTTCCTGTAGTTCTTGACCAGGTTTGCACACACTGCAGCAGGGATTTTGGCCCACTCCTCCATCCAGATCCTTCAGGTTTCGGGGCTGTCCCTGGGCAATACGGACTTTCAGCTCCCTCCAAAGATTTTCTATTGGGTTCAGGTCTGGAGACTGGCTAGGCCACTCCAGGACCTTGAGATGCTTCTTACGGAGCCACTCCTTAGTTGCCCTGGCTGTGTGTTTCGGGTCGTTGTCATGCTGGAAGACCCAGCCACGACCCATCTTCAATGCTCTTACTGAGGGAAGGAGGTTGTTGGCCAAGATCTCGCGATACATGGCCCCATCCATCCTCCCCTCAATACGGTGCAGTCGTCCTGTCCCCTTTGCAGAAAAGCATCTCCAAAGAATGATGTTTCCACCTCCAGACCAAAAAGCTCTATTTTTGTCTCATCAGACCACATGACCTTCTCCCATTCCTCCTCTGTATCATCCAGATGGTCATTGGCAAACTTCA
Organism: Thymallus thymallus; assembly: GCA_023634145.1. Taxonomy (NCBI): domain Eukaryota; kingdom Metazoa; phylum Chordata; class Actinopteri; order Salmoniformes; family Salmonidae; genus Thymallus; species Thymallus thymallus. Next base: position 3,904,646 of record CM042399.1, on the reverse strand, counting down.
GACGGGCCTGGACATGCGCTGGCTTGAGCAGGGGGACCTTGCGTGCGCTGCAGGATTTAATCCATGACGGCATAGTGTGTTACTAATGGTTTTCTTTGAGACTGTGGTCCCAGCTCTCTTCAGGTCATTGACCAGGTCCTGCCGTGTAGTTCTGGGCTGATCCCTCACCTTCCTCATGATCATTGATGCCCCACGAGGTGAGATCTTGCATGGTGCCCCAGACCAAGGGAGATTGACCGTCATCTTGAACTTCTTCCATTTTCTAATAATTGCGCCAACAGTTGTTGCCTTCTCACCAAGCTGCTTGCCTATTGTCCTGTAGCCCATCCCAGCCTTGTGCAGGTCTACAATTTTATCCCTGATGTCCTTACACAGCTGTTTGATTGAGTGTGTGGAGTCTGTTTGATTGAGTGTGTGGACAAGTGTCTTTTATACAGGTAACAAGTTCAAACAGGTGCAGTTAATACAGGTAATGAGTGGAGAACAGGAGGGCTTCTTAAAGAAAAACTAACAGGTCTGTGAGAGCCGGAATTCTTACTGGTTGGTAGGTGATCAAATACTTATGTCATGCAATAAAATGCAAATTAATTATTTAAAAATCATACAATGTGATTTTCTGGATTTTTGTTTTAGATTCCGTCTCTCACAGTTGAAGTGTACCTATGATAAAAATTACAGACCTCTACATGCTTTGTAAGTAGGAAAACCTGCAAAATCGTCAGTGTATCAAATACTTGTTCTCCCCACTGTATGTCGCCTATTAGATGTGCAGTGCCACCTCTATCTGTTACTAATGCTATCTGTTGTGTGAACCTACCCAAAGTGAATCTACTCTGTGTATCATTTACGAGACTGTCATCACAACCTGCGTCCTCTGATGTGTCCATTCAGCCGTGTGTGACGTGCGTCTGTCACCGAAAAGGTCCTGAGAGAAGAAAGGGGTTGTTTGCAAGAAGGATTAGTGCACTTTAATTAACTGGTTTATGTCATGAAAACTCTCCAGGAGCTAGCTCCTTCCAATGCTTTGCCCAGAGGACGCTAATCGCCTGGCTGCTGTAGGCCAGAAGAGGTAGAACAGTCAGCGCCTTAGCCCAGGTAAGGTACAATAGGATAGGGCCTATCCAGTGCACTGGGCTCTCACCATTGGAAGGAATGAGAAGACTGAAAGGGGTCAGAGATGTAGAAAGGGGCTCAAGGAAAGGAGAGCATATTTACATTTGAGTCATCTAGTAGCGGGGTAAAAAGTGCAAGTGTGTTGTGTGTGTGGGCGGAGGGGCGGGGGGAGTTCCTCTTGCTGTGTTTGGTTTTAAAATATACTTAAAAGTAAATGTAAGTGCCAAAATATAATTAAGTATCAAAAGTAAAAAAATAATTTAAAATACAGATAGCCAGGGGAACAATCCAACACTCAGACATAACTTGCAAACAAAGCGTTTGTGTTTCGTGAGTCCACCAGGTCAGATGCAGTTGGGATGACCAGGGATGTTCTCTTAATAATTGTGTGAATTGGACCATTTTCCAGTCCTGCTAAGCATTTAAAATGTTACAAGTACTTTAGGGTGTCAGGAAAAATGTATGGAGTAGAAAGTACATTATTTTCTTTAGGAATGTAGTGAAGTAAAATTTGTGAAAAATATAAAGAGTACAGTACAGATACCCCCCCCCCAAAAAAACATATTTTTACTTAAGGCAGCATAGGCTGAGATGAACTCTGTTCTTGACCACAGTTCAGCAGTTCCAAACGCTGCCAGAGACCAGGAATTACACCATGCGTTTTATGTATTTCTTACCATTTCACTAATGCAGCTCCAGCCATTACCACGAGCCCGTCCTTCACAATTAAGGTACCACCAACCTAGGAAGCTCTTTGCCACCTTCTCCTCCCTGCTGAATCCTCCTCTTCCTCCCCCCTCCCTCCTCCCTCTCTGTGGAAGACTTCGTCAACCATTTTTAAAAGAAGGTTGACGACATCCGATCCTCATTTACTAAGCCTATTGGCACCACAAAAATGTGCAAAAGCCACCCAACAACCTGCCCGCTTGACCCTATCCCTCCTCTCTTCTCCAGACCATTTCCGGAGACCTTCTCCCTTACCTCACCTTGCTCATCAACTCATCCTTGACTGCTAGCTGTGTCCCTTCCGTCTTCAAGAGGGCGAGAGTTGCACCCCTCCTCAAAAAACCTACACTCGATCCCTCCGATGTAAACAACTACAGACCAGTATCCCTTCTTTCTCTAACCAACTCTCCTGCTATCTCTCTCAGAATGACCTTCTTAATCCTAACCAGTCAGGTTTCAAGACTGGTCATTCAACTGAGACTGCTCTTCTCTGTGTCACGGAGGCTCTCTGTACTGCCAAATCTAATTCTCTCTCCTCTGCTCTTATCCTTCTAGACCTATCTGCTGCCTTTGATACTGTGAACCATCAGATCCTCCTCTCCACCCTCTCTGAGTTGGGCATCTCCGGCGCTGCACATCTTGGATTGCGTCCTACCTGACAGGTCGCTCCTATCAGGTGGCGTGGCGAGAATCTGTCTCTGCACCACGTGCTCTCACCACTGGTGTCCCCCAGGGCTCAGTTCTAGGCCCTCTCCTATTCTCTCTATACACCAAGTCACTTGGCTCTGTCATATCCTCACATGGTCTCTCCTATCATTGCTACGCAGAAGACACTCAATACATTTTCTCCTTTCCCCCTTCTGATAACCACGTGGCGAATCGCATCTCTGCATGCCTGGCCGGCATATCAGTTTGGATGTCGGATCACCACCTCAAGCTGAACCTCGGCAAGACGGAGCTGCTCTTCCTCCTGGGGAAGGACTGCCCACTCCATGATCTCGCCATCACGGTTGACAACTCCACTGTGTCCTCCTCGCAGAGCACAAAGAACACACAGTCATTCTCTGCTAACATCAAAGCGGTGACCCGATCCTGCAGGTTCAAGCTCTACAACATTTGCAGAGTACGACCCTACCTTACATAGAAAGCGGCACAGGTCCTAATCCAGGCAATCCAGGCACCGTCTGGATTACTGCAACTCTCTGTTGGCTGGGCTCCCTGCCTGCACCATTAAACCCTACAACTTATCCAGAACGCTGCAGCACCTCTGGTGTTCAACCTTCTCAAGTTCTCTCATGTCACCACACTCCTCCGCACACTCCACTGGCTTCCAGTTGAAGCTCGCCATGGCGCTTGCCTTCGGAGCTGTGAGTTGGAACGGCACCTCCTTACCTCCAGGCTCTGATCAGACCCTACACCCAAACGAGAACACTACGTTCATCCACCTCTGGCCTGCTAGCCCCCCTACCTCTAAGGAAGCACATTTCGGGCTCATCCCAGTCAAAGCTATTTGCTGCTTCGGCACCCCAATGGTGGAACAAGCTTCCCCCACGACGCCAGGACAGTGGAGTCACTGACCACCTTCTGGGGACACTTGAAACCCTACCTCTTTAAGGATTACCTGGAATAAACTAACACCTGACTTATTGATGTGGTTGTCCCACTGGTCTGCTAAATGAATAAAAATGTAAATGTAATAATTGATCCTGCTCAAGTCTACACATTCTGGGTGATGCAAAATGTCATTATCTCATTGGCTTCTTCTCTAGCGAGCTCTTATTGGCTGTTGTTGATCACTGTTCTCAAAATTTGTCGTTGCACATCTCACACTAGAACAGCATTGATCAAATGTTTAAAAATATCGGGACGTCTGGGACTGCTCAAAGATGGGATTGGTTGTCCTCAGAATGCGTCTCTGACCAGCTCACATTAAACTTGTCTCGGACAGCAAAATCGTGTAGTATACTATAACTGTAACTGTATAACTGACTATGACTATAGTCTGTAGTTCTAACTCCCGTCTTAAGACAATGCCACTGTCATGGATTAATGACCATGCTGTCTATTTAACTTCAGGTAAACAGAGTCTCAAACTCAAGGCCCGGATGCCACATCAGGTCCACAAGCTGATTGTTTTGTGGTCCCTAGACTGATATCTCACTGCTATATCAGGTCCTCAAGATGATTTCTATACTATTTGGAATCAATTAATGTGCACAAATGGTCTTATTTATAACTATGGCATATTACAGGCCATATTGTTTCCAAGCAACCACAGACCACCTAAACTGGCACAGCAATTACAATAACGGGTGAAATAACATTTAATAACAGTGAATACTGGTAAAAAGTGAATGAGACACCAGTATATGATCATCTTTTTTGCACTATTTTGCTGGTGATACTGGAAATGACCCCCATGAGAACAGTAAGTAGGCCTATCACATTGACCCCCAGGTAATTTGAGTTTGAGACCCCTGCGGTAAAGATAAAAGGATTGTCAGCACCTCCAAACTTGTCTGAAAAATCTAATTCTAATTGCCAGACCACTAATTACACCTCCTGTGTGTCCTCCAATCAATTCACTGGCTCCCCTGCACCTTTTAAGCTGGGATTACACTACACGACTTTGGCCCGGCGGAAAAAAATCCCCATGTCGTTGCCTACCCGGTGTGCGCAGCCGTCATTGATGCTTGTTTAATGTGAGCAGGTCAGAGATGCAATCTGGGGGCTACAAATCCCGTCTTTGAGCCGTTCCAGACATCCTGGTATTGTCTGCAAAAAAATAATATATATATAGCCAATGAGAGCTCGCCAGAGAAGGAGCCAATTATGATAATTGTGTGACATCACCTAGAATGTGTAGACTTTTGAGCGATGACTAGGGCCTACTACTAGTATGTGGTAGTACTTCTCTTTTAACCAAAGCCAAAGTGTCAACTCGTTACAGCTCTAAAGTTCACAAGCAATGTTATTCAATTCAAAATATACTCGCTAGATATTTCAACTCTGTATGGTGGCCGTGAATATCTGACTGAAAACGTTTATGGGGCTGCTTTAAGTCACAGCTCGTTCTAGCTATGTTTACAATCTAATCCCATAATCGCATCGTTGTTTTCGCAAGACAGCGTGGTACAGAGAATCTTCACGGCCAATTTAAGAATCTTGTAGTGTGTGACACCCCGTCTGTGCCAGATTGTTTAGCGTTGGTAAAACAGGAAAACGACAGAAAAGACATTAAAGTTGTTTCATGTGAGAAGCTCAGTGATGTTAGGGTTTTTAAAGTCGTCTAGTGTACGCTCACCATTAAAGGGATAGTTAAAAGAATTTACAACATGACATTGGTTTCCTAAGCTTGTAAGCAGTTGATGCTTTGGTTTAGTTTCCCTGGCACTGTTTCCACATGCTAACATTTCCAGTCATGGGACCAATATTAGCATGTCCAAATCATACCGGTCCCATGACTTGAATGGGATTTGTGCCACAAATGCTAAAACATTAGTATGTGGAAACAGTGCCAGGGAAAGTAAACCAAAGCATGGGTTCCTGTCATACCTTGTCCATAGGCTGGGAAACCAATGTTTCCGAAAGTATTCATATCCCTTGACTTAATCCACATTGTTGTGCTACAGTCTGAATTCAAGTTTTTTTTACTCACAATACCCCATAATGACAAAGAGAGAACATGTTTTTTGAATTTATTGCTAATTACTGAAAATTAAATACAGAAATATCTAATCTACATAAGAATTCACACCCCTGAGTCAATACATATTAGAATCACTGATTAAAGCTGTGAGTCTTTCTGGGTAAGTCTTTGCACACCTGGATTGTACAATATTTGCACCTTATTATTTTTCAAATTCTTCAAGCTCTGTCAAGTTGATTTTTGATCATTGCTAGACAGCCATTTTCAAATCTCGCCTTAGATTTTCAAGCTGATTTAATTCAAAACTGTAACTAGGCCACTCAGGAACATTCAATGTCTTCTTGGTAAGAAACTCCAGTCTACTAGGCCTTTTATTTTAGGTCATTGTTCTGCTGAAAAGTGAATGTTTTGTATACTAGTTTTACCCACGTATTGCTTATTGCATGGACAAGATAAGATATTTGACGTGAGATGAGCTGCATGTCTTATAGTGTATTGTTTTCCATTTGCATTTTTTACAGGAGTCCCTTCTTGCATCACATGTACGACAGGGATGGAAGCCCGTCACCTCGTGCAGTCTTCCGTGATTCCTTTTCGGGACATACAATGCCGCTCAAAAGTTTGGGGTAACTTAGAAATGTCCTTGTTTTTGAAAGATTTTGTCCATTAAAATAACATCAAATTGAAATCAGTGTAGACATTGTTAATGTTGTAAATGACTATTGTAGCTCTGATTTTTAATGGAATATCTACATAGGCGTACAGAGGCCCATTATCAGCAACCATCACTCCTGTGTTCCAATGGCACGTTGTGTTAGCTAATCCAAGTTTATCATTTTAAAAGGCTAATTAGAAAACCCTTTTGCAATTATGTTAGCACAGCTGATAACTGTTGTGCTGATTAAAGAAGCAATAAAACTGGCCTTCTTTAGACTAGTTGAGTATCTGGAGCATCAGCATTTGTGGGTTCGATTACAGGCTCAAAATAGCCATAAATAAATAACTTTCGTCTGAAACTTGTCAGTCTATTCTTGTTCTGAGAAATGAAGGCTATTCCATGTGAGAAATTGCCAAGAAACTGAAGATCTCGTACAACGCTGTGTACTACTCCCTTCACAGAACAACACAAACTGTCTCTAACCAGAATAGAAAGAGGAGTGGGAGGCCCCGGTGCACAACTGAGCAAGAGGACAAGTACATTAGTGTCTAGTTTGAGAAACAGATGCCTCACAAGTCCTCAACTGGCAGCTTCATTAAATAGTACCCGCAAAACACCAGTCTCAATGTCAACAGTGAAGAGGCAACTCCGGGATGCTGGCCTTCTAGACAGAGTTGCAAAGAAAAAGCCATATCTCAGACTGGCCAATAAAAATAAAAGATTAAGATGGGCAAAATATCAGGCACTGGACAGAGGAAGATATGGCTTTTTCTTTGCAACTCTGCCTAGAAGGCCAGCATCCCAGAGTCACGTCTTCACTGTTGACGTTGAGACTGGTTACTATTTAATGAAGCTGCCAGTTGAGGACGTGTGAGGCATCTTCACGGGCCACATTAGATAACTCTAGTCTTAAATTAATATGCCAAGTACCGAAATGAAAGTGTAATTATCTCACAGTTATATATAACCTGTGACACCTGGCGGTTTGAGCATTACTGTGTATAGTTTAACAGGTTGGTTATATTACCAACCCCCCACCCTGGGGCCCAAACAGGGTTTATCCACAACAGACAAAGACAGGAAAGACATTGCAGGACATATACATTCTTCTGCCTGTGAATGTAGTTGAGGAGTGGGCGTCTTTAAGTCTCTCTTCCTTTACAGCTCCAGTTGGTCTTCTAATCTCTGAGTTAGCTGCCCATGGCTCAAAAGACAAGGACTCCAAACACATTGCCCAAATCGAAGCCAACGGACAGATGCGTAACAGAGAATCCAGGCAAGTTTTGTCATGGGACTCGGGCCTCGACATTCTAACAACAGTTTAATAAATACATGTTATACAGGCCTATGCTAATACAAAAATAATGATTTGTTTGTGTTTATTAAGGTTTTATGTAACATTAAAATACGAAAGAAAACGTATTTCGAAGAACGCAATAGCCTTTTCATTAGTTCATGTAACCGTAGGCTATATGTACAAACGAAAAAAATAAAAAATAAAATTCAAGTGTTTAGATCCATTAAATAAGCAACATCACAAATATCATTCATTATTATTAATGAATATTATTATTATCATTATTATTATCAATTATTATTATTATTCTTAAGGAACATTAAGGAACTCCAAGCTGCGCCTTCAGATTCATACAATTTAACGACTGATTTTATCATCACCCATCAGACTACTGTCAATTTAATATTGTCTTTAGGCTAACTATTATACAGTATGTGTGAAATTAGTTTCAATAGAGTTTAGGTGTAGTTTCGATGGGCCACCATTAGGGGGCAGGCTAACTGGCGGTATCATTCGGTCACTCATTGCGCCTCACATCCACAGTAGTTGAGCTGACCATGTGAAACCACACTGCTGTCTCCTACATGGTAATGATGTAACGCTCCTTAATGTTCTTTCGAGCATACTTTCTGGTACTCGTAAACAATTCATTTAGACCTGGCGTTTATTTGAAACAGGCGTTTATTTGAAACAGGCGTTTATTTGCTGAAATGTGTGCCGTTGCCTGCCAATTAAAAGAGACAGGCGGCTATTTAGAGATTTACAGGTATTCTACTCATTTAAATAAAAATGTACCATCAACCTCATTGTTTTCATGTGTAATATATAGATTTTTCGACAACCATTTTCTTTCTTTAAAGCAGCAACATCTTCTTTAAACATTATCTTCGTCCTCCTGTCGATAAGTTACAACTTGTATACATGTATAAGTGACTTCGCACCCTGAAAATAAAATGTCATTCTACAGGTTGAAGCGTAATGATCACACCTTACACTTACTTATTGGCTTGCATAGAAGGTTGTGATAAATATTATTAAGTTGTTGCAATCAGATAGAAACCAAAAGACCACATACATTATGTTCAATACCTAGGTGAGACCTCATTTAAATGTGTTAGATAATATGACAAGATTATCAACCCTCTTGTCTGGCAGGAACACATACAATTGGATTAGCAGCAAACCAGAGATGATGTGACAAAGACAGACAATCAAGACAGTAAATGAACTTGGGGTAAAGTTTTGTATGTCGTGAGTGACTCAAACCAAATAAATGTTCACCCCAATCCTAACCCTAACTCTAACCCTGACTCTGGCCAGTCTGCACGAGTCTGGTCAAATGATAACGCTACCAACATACATACAATGCAGCGGAATTCCATTCTTTGTCCCCCCAAAAAATAAAAAACATGACAGTGTCTTATTCTACATGACTGAGAATTGGGTTATGAATACAGGAACCCCCGAGTGCAAGGAATACAGTTCAATTATTAATGAAAACTGGAGCCTCTACACTGCCCATTGCTGTGTCAGGATATTGATGGAGGTTTAGAGAAAGTGTTTCCTCTAGTGGCTATTGAACATCAGGGGCTTCATTTATAAATGTTGTGTATGCACAAAATATGCCTCAGTTTTCACAACAAAGTTGGAATTGATCGAAACTGAACTTGACAAGACAATATGCTCATCTCCCGTCAAACTTCAGATCATGCGTAATCACAGTTTATAGTTGTCAGGCTCTGGCCATAAAGAAGCTTTGCTCTATAATTCTATGGTCAGAGTGTGACAGTTCTATGAGTTCTATTTCTGTGTTGTGTTTTGTGTTGGATCCCTAATTAGAGGCAGCTGCATTGCATTGTCTCTAATTAGGGATCCTACTTTAGTTTGTATGTCCCACACCATTGTGTGGTTCATTGTTGAATGTCATCGATGTAAGTAGTGTTCCCGTTTGTCTGTACGTTGTTGTTTATGTAGTTCACATTGAGTATCTTTATTATTAAATACAATGTCGAACTATCACTGCGCTGTGCCTTGGTCTATTCCCACACCCGATCGTGACAATAGTGGTTGAAGTATTGCATTGGAAGAAGGCAAAAGTAGCCTATATTAGTAGTAGACTAGTGCAGATGGAAAATATATGATGACACTCTTATTCATAACAAAAAAAAACAGGTAGAAATATAATAACATCATGCTGTTACTGAGAAGAGTGAAAATCAATGTATTTTATCTTTGCATCATAAAATAATTAGAAATATTATTTATTACATTTCCATGATAATTGCAGAACACATTCCTCACCTTTTCTGACTGTGATGGTTTCATAGTCGATAGGCTGCCATTTGTCTCTGTAGATGAGCTACTTCAGGTATTTTGCTCTATGCGATCGGAAGCGGTGTTTAACAGCCTTTCATTTGTAGGCTACGTCTACAGTAGCGGTGCGGGGGTAAAATCACTGGGGAAGCCAAAGCATATTGAATGTGCAGTAACAGACAGTTACATAACCTACAGCATGTTAGGTTAAGATTTCTGTGTGTGTGTGTGTTTGCGCGTTCATCTCCATCCATGGCTAATTTAGGAACGGGCCAATTTTAGCTAGCTAGCCACCGGAGGACAACACAAGGAGATTCAACAATTCAAGTTTTTCTGTCAATAGGATTTGATAGGAGTGACGCCCAATCCACATTTGTGATATTTTATTTGTCAAGGGAGGCCAGATGCTGGCTTCCCTTGCCTTGCCTTCAGTGCTACGGGCGGCAACAATGTCATACTCATTTGGACCAGACAGCATCAGATAGATGGCCTACACCTAGAGAGACAGAGGGGCTCTGATACTTTCTCCTGTGACATTCAGCCTCTTGCGAATTTAAGGAACATTTTGAAACACAGAGAGATGAAAGATAAATTATTTGATGTAAAAAAAAGAATTGGGTACATTTTTTGGAGAAGCCTGGCATCCCTTAGCATCCATGAATACACACCATTGCCGGTCAACTGTAAGTGCTGTTATTGTGAAGTGGAAACATCTAGGAGCAACAACGGATCAGCCGCGAAGTGGTAGAACTGTCAGGCTCTGGCCATAGAGAAGCCTATTTGCTTCTCTATGTAGCTATGGTCAGAGTCTGACAGTGTCTTTCTTTTCTGTTTCTGTGTCGGGTTGGGGTGGATCCCTAATTAGAGGCAGCTGCACCGCATTGTCTCTAATTAGGGATCCCATATATGTTGAGTCTGTCCCTCACTCGGGTGTGGGTTGTTATCGATGTCTGTCGCAGTCACGGTGAAGTAAGTGTGTTTATTTACGTCCGTCCATTAGTGTGTTTTATGAACGTGACGGTAGTCTATTCGTGTTTTGTGTTGTATTAGTTCGTCATTTTGTTTTACTATATACATAGTATTTTTATTATTACATAGTATAAATAATAAAACAATGTCGAACTACTATCCCTGCGCTGCGCCTTGGTCTCTCAATGCACCCACACGTGACAAGAACACACAAGCTCACAGAACGGGACTGCTGAGTACTTAAGTGAGTAGCACGTGAAAATGTTCTGTCCTCAGCTGCAACACTCACTACCAAAGTTCCAAACTGCCTCTGTAAGCAACATCAGCACAATAACTTTACGTCGGGAGCTTTCTGAAATGGGCTTCCATGGCCGAGCAGCCGCACGCAAGCCTAAGATCATCATATGCAATGCCAAGTGTCTCTGCAGTGATGAATCACGCTGGCCGTCCGACAGACGAATCTGGGATTGGCGTCACGTCAGTAACACTAAAAAGGTACGTCCAGGTCATGGAATTTCAGAAATGTGTTAAATAAAAGTCGCCGGTGTAATAGTAGAAAAGTGTCAATAACCATTCAAAATATATGAAAAATAATTGTCTAAACCTTAACAATGATTCATATTGGTTCATATTTTTTTTTGCATTACATTTGGGCTTTAAAACATGTTCCAAGGTCAAATAAATGACCCCAAGCGAATCACTGTACACATCGGTGTCTGCGACGTGGCTGGTTTTCCTTTTGTGAAAGTGAACCGGCTCTATGTCAGAGAACAGCAGGGAGGGGGAAGGTAACCCTACTACCACACTCGCAATCAACTCCCAATGTACTGAGGTATATTGTAAGGGTCTTACAGCTCGTTCATCCTAAGAAATGTGCCTAGTGAGAGTATACCCCAAGGGGCAGTGTGAAAGAACTGTCAAGCTCTACGCTGTACTAGACGACCAGAGCAACCGCTCATTGAAAAGATTAGACTTCTTCAATCTGTTCAGTATTCAGGGCAACCCAGATCGAGGCAGTGAATGGAGGGGTAGCTCTTCCTTCACTCATCGAGTGCAATGGGATTCTCAATAACAGATCAGAAATACCAACCCCAGAGGTAGCCCTTCACCGTGCCCACCTCAAGTCTGTGGCCACACACATTCCAGATCTCGATCAAAGTGCCCACACCCTTCTGTTGCTTGGGAGAGACATCGTCAGAGTGCAAAAAGTGAGACAACACATCAATAGATCACACGATGCCCCCTTTGCTTAGAGACTCGACTTAGGCTGGGTCCTAGTGGGAAAAGTATGCCTGGGAAACGCACACGAGCCAATCGTTGACAGCTTCAAAACGAATGTGTTGGAGAATGGACTTGAACCTATCTCACTGCTTGTCAGATCTACATTCATCTGAAAGAAAAGGTGAGCTACGGCGGGAAGCAACAGGATGGTTTCTCCCATACGTTCAAGGAAAGTCCTATTCACAAAGCAGCTGAAGGCAAACTCAGACACACAGTGTTTGACAGGACAAAGAACGACAACAAGACAGCTCTCTCCAATGATGACGCAGTCTTTTTAAAGACTATGGACAAAGAGTTCTACAAAGACAAACACAGCTGGGAAGCTCCTCTCCCCTTCAGAGTACCCAGGCCACCTCTCCCGAACAACCGCACACAGGCACCCGTCTCACCTCTCTTCACCAGCAGTGACAGTAAGGTGCGCAAAGTGGAACTCAAGATTGCTGCTCAGGGGACCAGTAAGAAGATCCTGAGACCCGTCTCAGAGGTCATACTCGTTTTAGTCAAAGAAGACTGAGGGTTTGCTAGTCTTTGAGGTGTGTGTGTAACGTTAATTAATAGTGCCTTCTATTCTTTTGGCCAAACGCCTATTGATTTGTCACCATCCAGTGGCTGTTTTGTGTAGCCGCAGCTAGCCTGTACTATGCTGTGCTACTTCTTTGTTGGTGGTAAAACAGGAAATAGAAAATGATGCAGTTCAGCCTCATTGTTGGAAAAGAGCGACGTAATACTGCTGTTTATCTTCTGCCATCCTTCTTGTTAAGCCTTCGTAAAGCATTGCCTCTAAGTATTTTCTGCAGGTCATGTTTTAATTTGTTAAGTAATTCCCTCGCTAGCCTAGCCTGCCTGTTAAGTGCTGTTTTTGCAGCTAGCTTCTCGCTACATGTGATTTCCTATGTTATTACATGTTATTTAGATACTAATCCTGTTTCAAGCAGAATACGTATGTTTTCTACTGTATGTACAGTGTTGGCCAAGTATTGTATTGTTGTATTGTTCACTATGCGACTATGACACATCGGTTAGACTCTGTTGGGCATTTATATTGTTGCTCCAATAAATTCATTTTTCTGTACTGTTACAGTTAACACCGTTACAACTATACAAACTGGAGTTTTTTTTATTGGAGTTTGGCTGGCTGTCAAATTATGGTTGCATACACTTTAAGGAGGACAGAACAACAGGTGTATGTCATATTCGCCATTTGTGATTATGTCACACAGTTATGCCACATTTATGAAGCCTTTATAAAGCATGACATACGGTTATAGATGATTCGTAACACATGTATGTAGTGCTTATGAAGGCTTTATAAAGCATGACATACGGTTATAGATGATTCGTAACACATGTATGTAGTGCTTATGAAGGCTTTATAAAGCATGACATACGGTTATAGATGATTCGTAACACATGTATGTAGTGCTTATGAAGGCTTTATAAACTGCATGTCATTTAAAGAGGTACCGGCTATTCCATAACCTACTAATCTGTGTATAATTTTCACTCAAACAGAACCAATGTAAAGAGCTACTTGTATTAGGTGAAGTTCATTCACAGTGAGAGACAGAGACTGAGACCAAGCTTTCACAGAGCAGCACCAATTAATGAGATCCGGACTCTGGGAGTGTTCTGCACAACACAACACTTCATAGTCAGTATTTATAGAGACTAGTGGAAGATGTTGAATCGAGAGGCTTATTTTTATAGTTGTGTATAAATATGCCAGAGCTGGGTTTGCCTTAATCCTGTAGGAATATTGTCTTTCCTCTCCAGTGCAAATGAAAAGTCTGTTTAGGTTTGTCTGAAGAAATTATGAGCTTGTTTGATTTAGTATCTGGCAGGTTTCTGCAAAGCCCTACTGCCCCCTACTGTTGGACCGGATCTCCGTTTATATACCCTATATATACAGTACCAGACAAAGGTTTGGACACACCTACTCATTCCAGGTTTTTTTTTTATTTGCACTATTTTCTACATTGTAGAATAATAGTGAAGACATCAAAACTATAAAATAACACATATGGAATCATGTAGTAACATCATGTAGTGACACATTCCTGATAGGAAATCCTCTGCAGTTAAGGCTTAAATCCTCCTGATTGAAATTCACTTTTTTTACTTCATATTTTATTAATGGTAGCTCCGAAGATCTAGTATTGAAGTTGAATGACAAACACTGTAGCATTGCATACAGTACATAACTTCATGTGCTTAGAGAGAGATCAGCCCAGCTAGCACATAACGTTCTGAGAACCATCCCAGCTAGCACATAACGTTCTGAGAACCATCCCAGCTAGCACATAACGTTCTGAGAACCATCCCAGCTAGCACATAACGTTCTGAGAACCATCCCAGCTAGCACATAACGTTCTGAGAACCATCCCAGCTAGCACATAACGTTCTGAGAACCATGTGTTTCTTAGAGCTTGGTAAGAGCGTGGTTGTCCTATGGTTATTTTGCATACAGCTTTCTGGGAAAAGTACCCGATTGTTGCTTGGCTTTGGAACATTCTCAGCACATTTAAGGAACTTGACAAATAAAACGTTATTTTTTTGGTATTTCATTACTTTACCAGAATGTTTCCTAAAAGTCCAAATATGGTTACATTTAATTTTAATGTTGGTAATATTCTAGGAATGTTCACCAACTGGATTGACATTGGAAATGTTCTCAAATAGTTCAGAGAACGTTAAGAAACAATGTTTTTCTGTGGGAATTTCAGTACTTCAGTATAGCGTTTCCTACAGGTTTCCTTGTGGTTCTATTTAAAGTCAGGTTCTCAAATTGTTCCGAGAACGTCAAGATAACCTTCCAGAAAAAAAACACAAGAAAACGCTAGTAACGTTCAGAGAACATTATTTATAAACATAACCATTCCGTTCTCAGCATCAACACAACTTTTTCTATCCTCTATCTCAGGGATAGGCAACTGGTGGCCATATGGCAAAATTAGCTGTTAAACTTTTTGTCTACACCCCCTGGCAAAATGAGTAGAATTGCATGAAATTAGTTATAAAAAAAAATGTGTAGAATGCAGGTAATTTCTCTCCGCTGTCAAGAAGAGTGGGGGGGTATGGATGTAGGTAGGCAGACCCACGAGCCACTGCAACCCCTCATGATGAGTTCAGATTTTGTGTGGCCCCCACCCCCATCCCTGATCTGTCTTGTTACGGGTGTTCAGGTATGTTGGCCACCCCCACTAATTGGCCACACTTGATCTTAATGAGTGTGTTTGAATAGACTAAAATTAACAGCTTTTTATGCGTAAAAAAAACATGGCATGCTAGCTACATCCTGGTGGTGCAGTTCCATGGATAGAAAACATAAGATTATAGGTTTGAATCTCAGAATCTCAGATTTTAAAAAGCTAGCAGTGTTAGATGTCTTATTGAAACATTCAGTGAAAGTTTTAAGGTTATTCAAAAACAAGCATTAAAAAAAACTCCCAGGAAAACATTCAAGGTACCTGCCTGCAACCTAAAAAGAACGTTCCCAGAACAGGCTAAATGTTAACTTCTGTTCTCAGATCATAAAAAAAAAAAATAGATATATGTTTTACCAGTCAGGAAACGTATGGCTTTGTTTGCACAACCAATGTGAAACCAAAAACATACGTTCCCACAACTTCCAAGGAACCCTAAAGGTGCTAGCTGGGAACCTTTGAAAAATGCACTTTCAGAGTCAACAGAAAAAGCCATCCATGGAGAACGTAGAGTACTTCTTTCAAGCTACTTTAGCAATGCAAATAGTCCGGGTAGCCATTTGATTAGCTGTTCAGGAGTCTGATGGTTTGGGGGTAGAAGCTGTTGAGAAGCCTTTTGGACCTAGACTTGGCGCTCCGGTCCAGCTTGCCGTGCGATAGCAGAGAGAACAATCTATGACTGGCTGGAGTCTGACAATTTTTAGGGCCTTCTTCTGACACCACCTGGTATAGGGGTTCTGGATGGCAGGAAGCTTGACCCCAGTGATGTACTGGGCCGTACGCACTACCCTCTGTAGTGCCTTGCGGTCGGAGGCTGAGCAGTTGCCGTACCAGGCAGTGATGCAACCAGCCAGGATGCTCTCGATGTTGCAGCTGTAGAACCTTTTGAGGACCTGAGGACCCATGCCAAATCTTTTCAGTGTCCTGAGGGGGAATAGGTTTTGTTGTGCCCTTTTCACGACTGTCTTGGTGTGTTTGGACCATAATAGTTTGTTGGTCATGGGGACACCATTCATGCTTCAGTGTTGCTTGTATCGAAGCGAGCATAGAAGTAATTCTGGTAGGCTCCTGTCACTGGGCAGCTCGCTGCTGTGCTTCACGGCACAGGAAAATACCCAGATGCAGACAGTTCGAATAACGGAAGTTTATTATATAAACAGGGGCAGGCAAAGGGCAGGTCAAGGTCAGGCAGAGGTCGGTAGTACAGGGCAGAGTCTGTAAGATACAGAGCGGCAGGCAGTCTCAGGGTCGGGGCAGGCAGAGGTCAGGTTATGGGTATGAGTTAGGTTTAGGGATAATAGGATTTTGAATGGGACTGAATTGTATGTCCCCACAAGGTTAGCAACGCAAGACTGTGTGTGTGCGTGTGCAACCGGGCTACAAATAATAGCAGTCAGAGGTTTTACTGTCACCCTATCATTTCCTGATTGATGTGTGTATCTAAGCAGTTCAAGTGTCATTCTCTTTGTCAAGTATTCATCACGTCAATCACTTTTACATGAACAACGTGGCATTCACGCTTAATCCAGTTCAATAATTGTTTTCTGCTAAGATCTCAGTGGGGGAGGGGCACAATTCATCATTAATTGCTGAATAAGATACATAAAGTTATAGTGTAATACTTGAATATTAGTTTGAATAGATTGATTGGCTTGTTGACATTTACACATTTGTTTACAGTGTATTCGGAAAGTATTCAGGCCCCTTGACTTTTCCCACATTTTGTTACGTTACAGCCTTATTCTAACAAGGATTAAATCATTTTACCCCATAATGACAAAGCAAAAACTGGTTTTTATAAATTTTTGCAAATGTATATAAACCCCCCCCCCCCCCCCCTGGAAATATCACATTAACATCAGTATTCAGACTCAGTACTTTGTTGAAGAAACTTTGGCAACGAGTCTTCTTAGGTATGACACTACAAGCTTGGCACATCTGTATTTGGGGAGTTTCTCCCATTCACTGCAGATCCTCTCAAGCTCTGTCAGGTTGGATGGGGAGCGTCACTGCACAGCTATTTTCAGGTCTCTCTAGGACATTCATCAAGTATCTCTCTGTGCTTTGCTCCGTTCATCTTTCCCTCAATCCTGACTAGTCTCCCAGTCCCTACCGCTGAAAAACATCCCCACAGCATAATGCTGCCACCACCATGCTTCACCGTAGGGATGGTGCCAGATTTCCTCCAGACGTGAAGATTGGCATTCAGGCCAAAGAGTTCAATATTGGTTTCATCAGACCAGATAATCTTGTTTCTCATGGTCTGAGAGTCTTTAGGTGCCTTTTGGCGAACTCCAAGCGGTCTGTCATGTGCCTTTTACTGAGGAGTGGCTTCCGTCCCCGATTGCTCAGTTTGGACGGGTGGCCAGCTCTAGGAAGATTCTTGGTTGTTCCAAACTGTTTTCATTTAAGAATGATGGAGGCCACTGTGTTCTTGGGGACCTTCAATGCTGCATACATTTTTTGGTACCCGTCCCCAGATCTGTGCCTCAACACAATCCTATCTCGGCACTCTACAGACAATTCCTTTGACCTCATGGCTTGGTTTTTGCTTTGACATGCACTGTCAACTCTGGGACCTTATATAGACAGGTGTGTGCCTTTCCAAATCATGTCCAATCAATTGAATTTACCACAGGTGGACTCCAATCAAGTTATAGAAACATCTCAAGGATAATCAGTGGAAACAGGATGCACCTGAGCTTAATTTCGAGTCTCATAGCAAAGGGTCTGAATACTTATGTAAGTAAGGTATTTCTGTTTTAAATTTTTTATAAATTTGAAAACATTTCTACAAACGCGTTTTTGGTTTGACATTATGGGATATTGTGTGAAAATTGATGAGGATTTTTTATTTTTATTAATCCATTTTAGAATAAGGCTGTAACGTAACAAAATGTTGAAAAAATCAAGGGGTCTGAATACTTTCCGAATGCACTCTATATCTTCCATAACCTTTCAAGCAGAACATGGAGAATTTGTCATGGTCTGGGATTTAACTAATCATTAGTGTTACGCACACCTAGTTCTAGGGTAAGGCCATACAAACTTAATTAACTGTACATTATTCATAATCTGAAAGGACGTTCTGTATTTCTTTAGAGGAAGCTTCAGCAAATTATTTGCTACAACCTTGCAACTTTTCAGATGTTTTTTTGAGAAATGTGAGGAGGGGCATCTGTTAAACAGTTAATTAAATGTGTCCTAAAGTTTATGAGCATTTTAAAAAGTCACTGAACTTAATAACCAACATAGAAGCCAGACACAAGATAATATCCTATGTACACAAACAAATAACAGCGTGATTAGAACGCTCATTTAGAACGTCCAGTTCTGAATGACTCAACAATCAGCATTTGATCTGGCCATACTGTTGTTTCACAAACACAGTCCTTATCAAGTTTATTAAATGTTAAGACATTCATAGAAGTAGTTACATCATGACACAATCATCCAAACCGGAAAATGTAGGCTACATTTGTCCTAGCGCTAAGTGAGGAAAGATTATAACTCTCGGCTGACAGAAACCACACTATGAATTAGCTAATAGCAATTACTATTTATAATTAATCACATCATGGATGAGCTCGCCATTGGTCGGAATAATTGAGTAAAACACTTTCTAGAAATTGAAAGTAATCGGACGATGGGTCTTTTTCCGCGCGCCGCCTTATTTGTTTTTTCGCCTCAACCAAAGATAATAAGTGAAGACAAGATGAGTTGGGTCTGTTTGCAATACGCATGTTGAAGGGGGTGTGTCGTCTACCGTCGTTCACATGCTTTCATTCACTTCCGGAAGTTTACTCGAAAAATGAGTGAACCCTCCCTCACCTCATTATGTTATAACATCTTTGGTTCAACAGACGTTCACGTGAAACCCAGAATGCATTATATGTCAACAAACATGTATCCACACATACTGTAGCTGGAAATAGCTTAGCTCATCATAATCAGTACAACCTTCAAAAAACTATTTTACACACATAATATGTGTCCATTACAATCTATGCAAGAATCGGAATGCATGATTTATTTACTGTACTATATACTGTGATTTATATACTATACTATATACTGTGAATAAAACAGTGATTTATTGATACAAGTGGAACGTGGCGGCAGTCAATCACGTAACCTCTCACCCACTCTGAGCCATTTAGTGTTGTTGTTTATAGATGTAGCTAGTGAGCTAAGATGTAGTATTAGCAATGTCTTTCAAAAGGAGAAAACTCACAAATGCGGAAATTCTAGATTTTTAAAATTAATTCTGACAATGAGTCTGAGTATGAAAGTCAGGAATCAGATTCTGACAGTGACAGTGAGGAGCTGCCCCCCCCCCCCCCCCCAACCTTGTAGCCATTGAGAACCCTGAATCTGAGGACCCCTTGCCCACTGACAAAGTCCCAGGTCCCATTGAAGATGCTGGTGGTGATGGAGGCAGACAGACAGTGGATGAAGTACAGGAGGTCTGTAGTAGCTGGAAGGCCGCCAGCCATTTCACCCCTCCTGGCCCTGCTGTTTGCTTTGATGAGTCCCAGTCTGGAGTGCAAAGCCCTTTGCCATTTCCATCTGAGGCAGAGTGCTTCAAGCTGGTTCTGACAGAGGAGCTGGTGGGAGACATAGTAGAGGAGACCAATCGCTATGCCTTGGAGCTACAGGAGAAGAGAGAGCCAGGAGTGAGGGGGAAACTCGCTAAATGAGTGACAACCACAATTAGTGAAATGTATACCTTCCTGGTGACAGTCCTTCTCATGGGAATAGTGAAGAAGAACTCCCTAAGAGAATACTGGAGCACAGATCCTATGTTTGCAACTCCCTTCTTTGCCACCCTCTTTTCCCAAGACAGCTCCCTAGTTCTGCTATGATGCCTGCATTTCGTCTACAATGCTACTGCCAAGCTAACTGACCCGTTACACAAAATAAGATGATAAGCCAACAGGGACATGCAACATTTCCAGGTCAAAACAGTCTTTGTGGACAACAACAATATTACCACCCCTGCCATGGGCATGGGGCTTTTCCAGATATTTATAACCAGGTGGAGATGCTTCATTGAGTAGATAGAAATCACAATTGCTGTGCCACGAATTCTGTCAACCATATTAGGCCCAGATCATTGTCACTGACAAACTCTTGTACTAGTAGAGATTTGTTTGTTTAAAACTGTGCGTTACACAGTGCCAGTCTTAAAGGGGCCTGAGTGAGAGGCGGTACATATACTTTTTTAAAATGGCCACAGAGAGTCAGAATCTGGGCTGCATAGAGGGGGAAGAGAGGGAGATGTACAGTTCTGTAGGGACTATTTTGGCTTATACAGCGGGTGAAATAAGTATTGAACACGTCACCATTTTTCTCAGTAAATATAATTCCAAAGGTGCTATTGACATGAAATCTTCACCAGATGTTGGTAACAACCCAAGTAATCCATACATACAAAGAAACCCAAACAAATAAGTTCAGAAATTAAGTTATGTGTAATAATGTGGAATGACACAGGGAAAAGGTATTGAACACACTTACTGATATTTATTTAATACTTTGTATAAAAGCCTTTGTTGGTAATGACAGCTTCAAGACGCCTCCTGTATGGAGAAACTAGTCGCATGCATTGCTCTGGTGTGATTTTGGCCCATTCTTCCACACAAACAGTCTTCAAATCTTGAAGGTTCCGTGGGCCTCTTCTATGAATCTTGATCTTCAGTTCTTTCCATAGATTTTCAATGGGATTTAAGGCAGGTGATTGGCTGGGCCATTCTAGCAGCTTTATTTTCTTTCTTTGAAACCAATTGAGAGTTTCCTTGGCTGTGTGTTTGGGATCATTGTCTTGCTGAAATGTCCACCCTCGTTTCATCTTCATCATCCTGGTAGATGGCAGCAGATTTTTGTCAAGAATGTCTCAGTAAATTTGCCCATTCATCCTTCCTTCAATTATGTGAAGTTTGCCAGTACCATTTGCTGAAAAGCAGCCCCACACCATGATGTTCCCACCTCCAAACTTCACTGTTGGTATGGTGTTTTTAGGGTGATGTGCAGTGCCATTTCTCCTCCAAACATGGTGTGTATTATGACATCCAAACAGTTCAATTTTGCTCTCGTCTGACCACACTATATTCTCCCAGTATTTCACTGGCTTTTACAAATGTTGTGCAGCAAACTTTAAACGAGCTTCAACATGCTTTTTTTTCAGCAATGGAGTCTTGCGTGGTGAGCGTGCATACAGGCCATGGCGGTGGAGTGCATTACTTACTGTTTTCTTTGAGACAACAGTACCTGCTAATTGCAGGTCTTTTTGAAGCTCTCCACAAGTGGTCCTTGGCTCTTGGACAACTCTTCTGATTATTCTTTTCACTCCTCTGTCAGAAATCTTGCGAGGAGCACCTGGTCGAGGCAAATTTATGGTGAAATGATTGTCTTTCCACTTCCGTATTATGGCCCCAACAGTGCTCACTGGAACATTCAAAAGCGTAGAAATGCGCCTATAACCAATGCCATCATTATGTTTTGCAACAATTAGGTTGCGAAGGTCTTGAGACAGCTCTTTGCTTTTACCCATCATGAGATGTGTCTTGTGTGACACCTTGGCAATGAGACCTTTTTGTAGGCCATCAGTTGGGACAGAACCAGCTGATATTAATTTGCACTGACAGGGGGCTGGATTGCTGTAGTTTTCAGCTGTTGTCTTGGCTTTCCTTGCCTTTTTGCACCTCCCTTTCTTCATGTGTTCAATACTTTTTCCCTGTGTCAATTCACATTATTACACATAACTTAATTTCTGAACTTATTTGTTTGGGTTTCTTGGGTTGCTGTATGTATGGATTACTTGGGTTGTTACCAACATCTGGTGAAAATTTCATGTCAATAGCACCTTTGGAAATATGTTTACGGAGAAAAATGGTGACGTGTTCAATACTTATTTCACCCACTGTATATATATATATATATATATATATATATATATATATATATATATATACACACTACCGTTTGAAAGTTTGGGGTCACTTAGAAATGTGTTTTTTAAACAAAAGCTAATTTTCTGTCCATTAAAATAACATCAAATTGATCAGAAATACAGTGTAGACATTGGTAATGTTGTAAATTACTATTGTAGCTGGAAACGGCTGATTTTTTATGGAATATCTACATAGGTGTACAGAGGCCCATTATCAGCAACCATCACTCCTGTGTTCTAATGGCACGATGTGTTAGCTAAGTTTATCATTTTAAAAGGCTAATTGACCATTAGAAAACCATTTTGAAAATATGTTAGCACAGCTGAAAACTGTTGTGCTGATTTTAAAGAAGCAATAAAACTGGCCTTCTTTAGACTAGTTGAGTATCTGGAGCATCAGCATTTGTGGGTTCGATTACAGGCTCAAAATGGCCAGAAACAAATACGTTTCTTCTGAAACTCGTTCTGAGAAATGAAGACTATTCCATGCGAGAAATTGCCAAGAAACTGAAGATCTCATACAACGCTGTGTACTACTCCCTTCACAGAACAGCGCAAACTGGCTCTAACCAGAATAGAAAGAGGAGTGGGAGGCCCCGGTGCATATATGTATACAGTATATATACACTGTATATATATGTGTGTGTGTGGGTGTACTCTACTGTATATTTGCACTGAGTATACCAAACATTAAGAACAGCCTCAATTAGTCAGGGCATGGACTCTCCAAGGTGTCGAAAGCGTTCCATAATATCAGTCAATATCTGATGGATTATAACAATTCTAAACTTTTGGGAGTATCTCCACCCATTGCCCAACAGTTGGATTCATTAAAATAGTTCTAAAAACCTTTTAACAATTTCCTCGATGACCATTGCCAGTGTTTAAAGCCAAGTCTGGCTCATCACAATGTCTGCAGTAGTGTTTTGTGGCAATGTCAGTTCGCCGAGTCTACCTTTTACATACATGATATATATTTCCATTTCACAATTACATTATGGCAGTTTACATGGCATACGGATATGGCTTCATCTTTGGCACTAGGCCTTTCTTGTACTGAGCTGTAGTGTAATAATAATACATGAAGCAAACACTGCCATCTACTGGATAGAAAGGGTCGTGCAGCTCATCGGCCTTCCACAGGGAGGAAACAAAGCCGAATGAATCACGTGTTCTTGCCCATCCCATCCCCCGCACCGCCCGTGGAACTGTCCTCAGTGGAGGATTCTGCTCAATATCGCCGTGGAAATGGCGACACCAGAGAACTTGTCTGGCGATACAGGTGGGCGAAGGGAGCCTCACAGATTGGACCAGGATGCGTCCGTGGACATGGACACGGCAATCGTGCTTCTCGGAGCCGGGGTGACAGCGATCACACACCCGCTGCTCTACGTCAAACTGCTAATTCAGGTAGCTACTTCGTTAAGCTTGCTTCCCCAATTGAGCTAAATCTACATTCATTGGTTTGAGTGATTAATTATTTAGCCAGTAAGCACGAGGGCTATCACTTTGAAGGCTCACTTTCATGATTGGGGGGGGTTTGAGTTTCCTAACTAGACAGCTAGGGAGTTTGCTGTCTAGATCTAGCTACTTAACTAACGTCAGAGATGGCATCATCTCTAGTCCTGCCTTTGCCCACCCCCAGTCAAACCTCAAGAATTGAGCATAGCCAGTGTTATCTCTCGTAAGTACGTGTCTGGAGAGGACAGATAAAGCGAAATTGGCATTTATTTACTTTTAATCTTACCTACATTTGCTCAAATCCATTGAAAGCCAGCCTGCCCAAACTGTCCAAGATGCCCCCTTCTCTGCCAACTTCAAGTGCATGCCAAGATCCTACCACTACAACTAGGGCCCAGCTAGCAAATATATCAAAGTGCTTCCCCATAAGGATGCCATCTTGCTTCCTGTGCCAGTTCTGTGTGTTTTCAGATTGGACATGAGCCTCTCACCCCAACTGTTGGAACCACCATGTTTGGGAGAAAAGTGTGGTACCTCCCTGGATTCTTCTCCTATGGTGTGTGAGTCTTGCCCATGGGTTATCATCCTCATTTGTCACCCTGTATATGGGGAAGAAGAGTTGACGGGACTGTGATTTCTATCTGTCCACAGCACAGCACATCTTAAGGGTAGATGGAAAGATGGGACTCTTCCGAGGTCTGTCCCCTCGTATTATGTCCAGTGCCATTTCCACCATGGTCCGGAGTAAAGTCAAACAGGTAATCCTAGACCCAGAGGGGTGTCAGTTCATAATCACAACTGCTCTCAATAGGTCTTTGAAACTTGCCACAAAATCGTATAATCCAACCAATCATTGGAGCTTTCCAATGTGTAGTCAAAGTGTCCTTATCAAATGAGAGAGACGTGTGCGCCTGAATAATGTATTTGTGACAGTATGTGGTAAGAACGTCATATCTCAAGTTATTTAAGCCCTTCTGACATCTTTTCCTTCTACAGGCCTTTCCAGCAGAGCAGGCGGAGCATGTATCGAACAGAGACGACTTGAAGACCTCCCTCAGGAAAGTGGTGAAAGAGGTGAGGTCAAAGTGTGATAGGGCGCATAATATGAAAGTGTCAAATGTGAAGCCAGTTGTTTTTATTACGTTGGGAGGGACAGTTTGCTTATCACGCTCCCTTTTCTAGACATTCTGGTCGAAGTATTATGATTACGATATCCATATAATGTGTGTTTATACTGTATGTACAGTGAGTGTACAAAACATTAAGGACACCTGCTCTTTCCATGACACAGACCGACCAGGTGAATCCAGGTGAAAGCTATGATCCCTTATTGATGTCACTTGTTAAATCCACTCCAATCAGTGTAGATGAAGTGGAGGACACAGGTTAAAGAATGATTTCTAAGCCTTGAGACAATTGCGACGTGAGTGCCATTCAGAGGGTGAATGGGCAAGACAAAATATTTAAGTGCTGGGTTTTTCACACTCAACAGTTTCCAGTGTGTGTCAAGAGTCCAACACAATATATTAGGAAGGTGTTCCTAATGTTTGGTAAACTCAGTGTATTATTTAAATAATAATGAATGAATCCTCCTTTATGTTGTAGTTAGTGGTGTCTAACGTTGTTGTGCCTTTCTATATTTGCACTGTTAGATTTCCTCTTTTTTTTTTTTTCCTCACTAAGACCTCACATGAGATGGCCATCCAGTGCCTGTCCAGAATAGCCACTCATCCCTTCCACGGTAAGTCCGAAGGCAATTGATGTTTTTGATTGTCTGTCTGTTTATTTTCATTATTGGCTTGGAGTTTATAGCGTTGTCTTTTTAATTCACACTAGCTAGGTTTCCATCCAATATGCAACAGATTTTCATGCAAATATTCTAATGCAAAAAATGCGCGAGGTGTGTTTCCATCAAACTGACTTGTTGTGGATAAAAAGCTGTGCGTGATGACGTAGTGCACATAAAAAGCATTTGAGCTTACGTTTTCAAGTCCCGAATAAAAAAATCTGAAGTTCAATGTGTTTACTTCACATTTTCAACTCTACCGATGGCGTTGTCACAAAAACTGTTGCGGTGAATAGCAATCTTGCCCAATCTGGTTTTGGCGTATGCTCTGTGGTCGCTATATATATATATATATATATATATATATATATATTTATTATTATTATTATTATTTATTTTTTTATATATAGATATATTTGACAGGGTATGTTATATGATGAGATATGGATAAGATAAATATTATTTTTATTTGATAATGACAGCCCAGCAACGATCATTATGTCACCAGCATTCAAATAATACCCTCAATATTTATTGGAAATGTGAATCTCATCACTGTTATAACCACCATGTGATGAAGTTCATCAAAACGTATTTAATATGCCTATAAACTCTTCATGCTGTTTCCACGTTGTGGTAGGCTATAGGGTACAACATAACATATCATCGCATGAGTTTACTTCAACATTATGGTTATTATATATACACTACCGTTCAAAAGTTTGGGGTCACTTAGACATTTCCTTGTTTTTAAAAGAAAAGCAAATGTTTTGTCCATTAAAATAACATTAAATTGATCAGAAATACAGTGTAGACATTGTTAATGTTGTAAATGACTATTGTTGCTGGAATCGGCAGATTTTTTATGGAATATCTACATAGGCATACAGAGGCCCATTATCAGCAACCATCACTCCTGTGTTCCAATGGCACGTTGTGTTAGCTAATACAAGTTTATTATTTTAAAAGGCTAATTGATCATTAGAAAACCCTTTTGCAATTATGTTAGCACAGCTGAAAACTGTTGTGCTGATTTAAAGAAGCAATAAAACTGGCCTTCTTTAGACTAGTTGAGTATCTGGAGCATCAGCATTTGTGGGTTCGATTACAGGCTCAAAATGGCCAGAAACAAAGAACTTTCTTCTGAAACTTGTCAGTCTATTCTTGTTCTGAGAAATGGAGGCTATTCCATATGAGAAAAAAACCATAATCAGCCTACCGATTTTCTTATTTTCACAACCCCTGAGTTGATTACGACAGATTAGCGACAGCATCAGTTGAGGTAATATTCGGCGCCAAAGGAAACATTGCCAACAATGTTGCTAACTAGCTCAAATCAAAAGGCTTAAGCCTAGCATATTTTCGTCAACATGAAACATTGGTTAATACCGACCAAAGACAAAGCGGAGAGGAGAGCAGAGAAGCAGCTCCACCGTCAGAAAGGCCATCGACCTCTGGTACGGGAGGAGGCCGCCGTGTGGGTAAGAACATCCACCAGCAGTCAGACCAGCAGTCGGACCAGCCTTCCTCCTCCAAGTGTCGAAAGTATCGAGAGGAATATATACCGTATGGATTCACATGCGTCGTTGTCAACCAAGTACAACATCCTCAATGTGTCTTGTGCACTGAGGTGCTTGCACATGAAAGCCCAAAGCCTGTGAAAATGCTACGATACTTGAAAACCAAGCACTCCTCTCTCGCTGCGAGACTTTTTCTGCCGAAAGGAACGAGAGATGCTAGGCCAAAAGAAAGTCCTAACCAAACAAACAATCCCTGCCAAAGCTCAAAAGGCATCATATGAGGTGGCATACTTAATTGCATAGGCAGTAAAGCCACACACAATCAGGGAAAACCCAATCACACCCGCTGCAATAGCTATAAGTCGGGCTATGCATGGAGAAAAATCACTGACATAAAGTGTCAGCTGATTGACAGAGTGAAGAAAGGGAAATATGCTTTCCAGTTAGATGAATCCAAAAATATATCAAACTATGCCCAGCTGCTTGTATTCGTCAGATACATTTTTGACGGAGAACTTGAGGTAGGAAATGCGCTGGATGGAACGTGCACAGGCGAGGACATTTTCACAAAACCTGACAACAAACTAAAATAAACTGGGATGAGTGCCTTGGTGTTCGTACAGATGGTGCTGGGCGATGCTGGGGAAAAGAAAGTACCGAAAGCAAGAGTCTTACAAGTGGTGCCTCACGTACATTTTGCGCACTGTATTATACATCGAGAAGCTCTTGCAAGCAAAACACTCGACCCAGAGCTTAAAAGTGTTCTTGACACTGCAAAAAAAATTGTCAACTACATAAAATCGCGCCCACTCAACACCAGGCTGTTTGCCACTCTCTGCAACGAACTAGGCTCGGAGCACGAGGGCCTGCTGTTCCATACTGAGGTCAGATGGCTTTCACAGGAAATGTTCTCACCCGCCTGTATGAGCTGCGGGATGAGATGCACTTATTTCTGATGGAGAATGGGCCACAGCCCTGACTGGTTATCAAAGCTAGCATATTTGTCTTGAATATTTGATAAACTGAATGGACTTAATATGTCATTACAAGGTGAAAACACAAGCATCCTGTCGCTGAATGATCAAATCCACGCATTCAAGCGGAAAGTTGAACGTTGGACTGCGCGAGTTGAAATGGGTAGGATTGATATGTTTGCTGAGCTGGATGAATTCATGGAGGAAAATGAACTGAGTGTTAACACTGAAGAAGTCTATCACTACCCACCTTGAAGCCCTCCTGGAACGCTTGAATAAGTACTTCCCAGAGGATACGACTCCGGAACAATACGACTGGATAAGATCACCATTCAATGTAACGACCGTACAACACCTGTCATCTGACCTGGAGGACGCAATGCTTGAACTGTCAAGCGATCGGACCTTAAACACAACGTTTCATTCAAAGACGCTGGCTGAGTTCTGGATTTCAGTTGAGAGGGAATACCCACAGCTATCCAAGGCGCAATGGATGTACTGATGCCGTTTGCATGTACATACTTATGTGAAAATACTTTCTCGGCACTGACATACATAAAAAATAAGTACAGATCGTGGTTGAACGTGAAGGATGATCTCCGAGTGGCCGTCTCCAAAATTATACCCAGACTGGCCTTGTTGTGCTCCAAGCATAGTGCCCACCCATCTCATTGGGTAAGTTTTTAACGTTACAAAATTACTATATTAATTCATATTATGGTTGTTA
The DNA here is from genome assembly GCA_023634145.1 of Thymallus thymallus. Classification (NCBI taxonomy): domain Eukaryota; kingdom Metazoa; phylum Chordata; class Actinopteri; order Salmoniformes; family Salmonidae; genus Thymallus; species Thymallus thymallus. The sequence continues at coordinate 3,876,017 of CM042399.1, read as the reverse complement.
GGCTATTGTGTTATCGTTATGCCTGTGTTTGAATAGCCTAGTGCGCGCAAACGTTTGTATGCTTCAACCACCTCCGGGGATAGTGGGGGTCGCGAGTCTCTGGCACCCTTATTTGGGGGTTCGGGGGCTGAAAATTTTGGGAACCCACGGTCTATTGGCATCAGCTACTTGTATCGTTACTTCATAGAAAACAACAGCTATTTAGGGTAAGTAGAGTATAGATTGTATTGAGGGAGGGGAAAGGATATTGTCTCAACTTACAATAAGCTGGTCTTAGGCAGCCTAGTGCGCTCATAATGTTTGTGTCCTCTTCTCAGAGCAGGGGGCTCTCCTCCTTCAACTGGGAAGGTTTCTTGTGGCTTCATTAGGGTTTCATCTGCGCTTATGAATTCCATCCTATGTGTTCGCTTCCATACCAACAGCACTGCCAGGAAGCAAAGCTGAGATTTGATGCCCTTTTCCTCAGTGACCGTCTGATCAGAATGTATTCCTTGCGTTTCTTTCTCAGCTTAGCAGACCGGTCCTGGATGAATTGAATGCACAGTTTTTGGGGGGATTTTGATCTCCTTTCTCCCCTGTGCCTTCAGAATGTTTATTTTGTTATGAAAGTTTCCACTGTTTGAAGATTACCATGCGCGGGTATTTGGCGTTCTTCTGCCTCAGGCCGATCCTGTGGTATCGTTCCAGATCTTCTGGTGATATATCGACGTCAAGCCCTGATATCAGTTTGATCTCGTAGCTGGAAAGGTCTCCTTTCTCGTCGTCTACCGGTAAGGACAATATTCCCATGTTTCGTCTCATTTCTGTTTTCTTGCTGGTCCAATACGTCTTCAAAAATGTGCACGATAGACTGCTTTCTTTTCAAGCAAATCTACTTTTTGTAATAACAAATTGTATCAGTTTGTTTGTTTTGGTGTGCATGGAGAGTACTTTAGCTGTGTTTTCCTGGATAGCCTTTATCTGTTCACTACTCTCGTTTGTGTCTCTAGGGGATTGTTGTTGCCATGGATTGTTTGATTCTTTGTCTCCCACACCGCTTTACCAACTGATCTAGAGACAGATAGAACATCTATCTGTTGCACATAAATGATCTCTCGCACTCTTCCAGTTTCTTGGGGGTTTGTTGATTTAACGATTTTTAGAGGCTTCATTTAAAATTTGTTGTCTGGTATCTGCATTTAACCACATTTTTACATTGACAATTTAGTCATGTAGCAGACGCTCTTATCCAGAGTGACTTAGTTAGTTAGTGCAGACATGTTCATAGTTTTTGTTAGTACAAAACGGAGCTCCCTAAGCGTCTTATCAGTTAAGCGCAGGCGCCTCCTTTTATGGTTATTATTATATCAATAGTTGTGCATAACAGCGTTTCCACCGCAATTGTCACATAATTAATTTAACCAACCCCAAAAATGTCACCCTTGTCTAGTATGTATATATATACACAGTGGGGAGAACTAGTATTTGATACACTGCCGATTTTTCAGGTTTTCCTACTTACAAAGCATGTAGAGGTCTGTAATTTTTATCATAGGTACACTTCAACTGTGAGAGACGGAATCTAAAACAACAATCCAGAAAATCACATTGTATGATTTTTAAATAAATCATTTGCATTTTATTGCATGACATAAGTATTTGATCACCTACCAACCAGTAAGAATTGCGGCTCTCACAGACCTGTTAGTTTTTCTTTAAGAAGCCCTCCTGTTCTCCACTCATTACCTGTATTAACTGCACCTGTTTGAACTCGTTACCTGTATAAAAGACACCTGTCCACACACTCAATCAAACAGACTCCAACCTCTCCACAATGGCCAAGACCAGAGACCTGTGTAAGGACATCAGGGATAAAATTGTAGACCTGCACAAGGCTGGGATGGGCTACAGGACAATAGGCAAGCAGCTTGGTGAGAAGGCAACAACTGTTGGCGCAATTATTAGAAAATGGAAGAAGTTCAAGATTATGGTCAATCTCCCTCGTTCTGGGGCACCATGCAAGATCTTACCTCGTGGGGCATCAATGATCATTAGGAAGGTGAGGGATCAGCCCAGAACTACACGGCAGGACCTGGTCAATGACCTGAAGAGAGCTGGGACCACAGTCTCAAAGAAAACCATTAGTAACACACTACGCCGTCATGGATTAAAATCCTGCAGCGCACGCAAGGTCCCCCTGCTCAAGCCAGCGCAAGTCCAGGCCCGTCTGAAGTTTGCCAATGACCATCTGGATTATTCAGAGGAGGAATGGGAGAAGGTCATGTGGTCTGATTAGACCAAAAAGCTCTATTTTTGTCTCAACTCCACTCGCCGTGTTTGGAGGAAGAAGAAGGATGAGTACAACCCCAACAACACCATCCCAAACGTGAAGCATGGAGGTGGAAACATCATTCTTTGGGGATGCTTTTCTGCAAAGGGGACAGGACGACTGCACCGTATTGAGGGGAGGATGGATGGGGCCATGTATCGTGAGATCTTGTGGCCTAGCCAGTCTCCAGACCTGAACCCAATAGAAAATCTTTGGAGGGAGCTGAAAGTCCGTATTGCCCAGCGACAGCCCCGAAACCTGAAGGATCTGGAGAAGGTCTGTATGGAGGAGTGGGCCAAAATCCCTGCTGCAGTGTGTGCAAACCTGGTCAAGAACTACAGGAAACGTATGATCTCTGTAATTGCAAACAAAGGATTCTGTACCAAATATTAAGTTCTGCTTTTCTAATGTATCAAATACTTATGTCATGCAATAAAATGCAAATTAATTACTTAAAAATCATACATGATACATACATGATTTTCTGGAATTTTAGATTCAGTCTCTCACAGTTTTTACCTATGATAAAAATTACAGACTTCTACATGCTTTGTAAGTAGGAAAACCTGCAAAATCGGCAGTGTATCAAATACTTGTTCTCCCCACTGTATGTATATATAATTTTTTGGGTTGACATTTAGGATAATTTGCTGTTTCCATCAAGCCTGTGAGTTTTTAAATTCATCCACACTAATTGGTTCGATGGAAACCTGGTTAGTGTAGCATTCTAGTAGCTTAGGATTCGCTGGTCTCATTTATTTGTTAGCTCTGTGATTTGGTGACAGACAACACTGTTTGCTCCTCTGATGTTGCTCTGTTTTTCAGTGATCTCAGTGCGCTGCATGGCTCAGTTTGTGGGGAGAGAGGTCAAGTACAGGTGAGGTGTGACATACCTCCAGATACGGTATGCAAATTAACAAAGAGAGTTGTTGACTTACTTGACTCGGTTACCTTACAGTTTCTCAATGTGTCATAAATGTTGGGTAATTCATCTAACTTAATGTCATAAACATGTCCATTTCATTACTGCAACTTCCTGACTCCACTGACGGTGACATACAGAATGTTCACTTATTATGCAAAGATTCTCAGCGGTCTACATTAGTTTAAGTAGTAGAATGGATAGCTTAGTTTCTCCAGAGGCACTCAGATTCTAAACGTGTAGTTGTAAATGATTAACACTTGGCTGGTTTGTGTTTCATTTGAAGTTTTCATCTTGGTTTCTTCTGTGATTGACTCTGACAGGGGGCTGTTCAGCTGCGTCACCAAAATCTTCAACGAGGAGGGCGTTGGGGGATTCTTTGTGTAAGTAATGCTTTTTTTTATTTTTTTTATTCCACTTTTGTAAAGTAATTGAATTTGTTAGTCAGACTAAGTGGGAGAAGTGAGACACTCTGGCATTAACCCAATGACAGTGTAAATCTCCTAGTTTGTGTAGCAGTATATAGATAAGGAACATTATTATCCTTTGTCTTCGTATTAGGGCTGGGAATTATCAGGGTCCTTATGATATTATAAGGATACTTAGGTGCCAATACGATATGTATTGCTATTCGATATTGCGATTTGATGTTCCAAACATATTGCTCACTATGGGCCCTATACCGACGTAGGAAGTTAGGTCTTTCCTACGCTATTCTCAGTATTTGGTATTCAGACTCAGCTTTTTCAGTCGCGTAATGTGTTCCGCAGGTGTGGCTACCTTGCACACGCTGAATACATTTAATTAAACTGCTAAAAACCCTCCCACTTTCTGGCCAACAGATTTTCTCGTGGAGTTTTAATTCAATGGGGTTTTCAATACATTTATCTTGAGCCATCCTTTTCAATACAATGTACTTTTAATTAATAGAACTCAATAGAATACATCGAGAGAACAGGGTCCGAATATATGGATCAATGAAAGAAAGCCATCTATGGATATTCGTCTTGGTTTCAGCATCAACTGGCAGATTTAAAAATACTCTGATCTTGTAGATTATTTAGGTACATTTTAGGGTTAGGAAGGTATGTCTGGAAAAAAAATCCTGAAAGTTGTCATGTTCAAATTCAATCCATTAAATATTAGAAGGTGGAGAAATAAAAAGTGTACAATAGGGGTCGAACAATAATACTATACATCGACCCTAGTTCTCACTAATCATGGAACTGTATGACAATGTTCCAGTCATGGGGAACCGTGTTCCAGGTTTAACCTGCTACGTGTGGTCTGAGTTCCATAGTGATTCAAACAGGCTCCATGTCGCAAATTATTGCACGTTAGCCTAATATGATCCACAAATGCTAGGAGCTTACAAGGACGTGGCGGAGGAAAGAAAGGTAAACTGAATGGAATGATACAAAAATAAATGTATGTGTGTATTACTAATAGTGGCTAATATTTAACATGTAAAATGGTGAAAAGCCTGGGCGTATAATCAAAACATTCTAAAGTGCATACATGAATTTATAAGGGGACACAATTAAAATTCAGAATAACAGCTACTTATATCCTGTTTCACTGTGTGAAAGGGGCCGCAGTACATGTCACATTGATATGGTTTTCAGTTTGCTTCCATATGGCTGGTTTTCCATTAGTCTCCAGGGATCAAATCATCTAAAACAATTGCTATGTGTATTTTCTCCCAACGGATTACTCATTTACCTAGCTCTTATCAATAGCTCTTAACAATTTATAAATCAGAGAACGCTTTTATTACTTTTAGGAAAAAATAAAGCAGATGCCTTTTCCACTTGGAACCGGCAGGTTCACTCAACCTTATTCATGGTTTCCTCGCACGTAAAGGTGGTGTAATTATGAGGGAATTAAGTCAAGGTCAGAATGCGGCGTATCTAGACACACCTCCGCCACACCTTAATTTATTCGAGCTCCACCTTAAATGAATAGTGGGGGAATAGCATGCTATTCTCATGCTTAAGTTCAAGGTCAGAGTATACATAGAGAGAGAAAAAGTGCTTAAAAAGGAAATGACGTTGACTCTGGTTGGAATCGGGGCCTAGATATCTGCTGCAGAGAGACGAGAGAGCATGAGCAAATAAGTTTATCAGTCATTGAAATAAAAGTGCTGAAAACATGTTTGCTCACTATTTCAAAAGAAGAACAAGCTATAGGATGACAAATACCAGAGTTGTGCCACAGGTACAGCCGACTAGCGCTAGTTGATGCTACCTAGCAAAACATGGTCCCATGTTTCATGAGCTGAAATAAAAAAAAATCCCAGAAATGTTCCATATCCACAAAAAAATCTTATTTCTCTCAAATGTTGTGCACAAGTTTGTTTACATCTCTGTTAGTGAGCATTTCTCCTTTGTCAAGATAATCCATCCACCTGACAGCTGTGGCATATCAACGAGCTGATCATTACACATGTGCACCTTGTGCTGGGGGCAATAAAAGGAAACTTAAAAATGTACAGTTTTGTCACACAGCGCCTCAAGTTGAGGGAGCGTCCAATTGGCATGCAGACCAATCTAAAGAAGCATGATATTTCAGAAGAACAGAATAGCATACTCTGAGTTTCCTGATGTTAGGTCCTGATCTGGCTGTGCCAGGTGGCTGTGGGCTACACTAGTTCATTTAGCAGACAAGATTTGCTTAGAATTCCTTTTTTATGGTGAAAATTATCTTCCCCAAACTTGAAACGAACGCGTTGCTTATTTATGCCAGTTAGGCTCTACACCCCTTGTAAAGTGGATTAATGTGTTATTTGGCCACTTTAGTTGTGATACAAACCTTATTAAAACATATAGGTCTATGGGCTAGGCTACATGAGGTGTGTGATACAAACCTTATTAAAACATATAGGTCTATGGGCTAGGCTACATGAGGTGTGTGATACAAACCTTATTAAAACATATAGGTCTATGGGCTAGGCTACATGAGGTGTGTGATACAAACCTTATTAAAACATATAGGTCTATGGGCTAGGCTACATGAGGTGTGTGATACAAACCTTATTAAAACATATAGGTCTATGGGCTAGGCTACATGAGGTGTGTGATACAAACCTTATTAAAACATATAGGTCTATGGGCTAGGCTACATGAGGTGTGTGATACAAACCTTATTAAAACATATAGGTCTATGGGCTAGGCTACATGAGGTGTGTGACTGATTCGAACAAGTAGCAAAATAAAGGCATAGTTTCTTATTCTGGGCTTCATTCATCAAGAGATAATATTAGCCTATCACTAGTGAATGATATACTATCTCCCATCAGACTATTCTTGATTTAATATTGTCTTTACATATACTAAATAATGTGTGTGAAATTTGTTTTGATTTAAAATGGACAGTTATCATGAACCTGTATTGAAACCGGGGCAGCGGGGGGAAAAAAGTAATCTATGCACTTAAATAGAGAATGGAGGACGCTTTTCCCTCTCATGAAGTGTTTGATTAGATGTTGGATTACATTTGCATTGATGTCAGAGTGATTAGAGGGACAATAGAGTGCTGAGTACCAGGCAGTTAGCATGTCTTTTAGGCTACTAAACTGTCACGTGAAATTTGACTGCCTTCATGACTCGTGACCGCCGGTGTGGCGGTAATACGGTCACTGCAACAGCCCTAGACCTTACAGATATTTGTATGTGTGGGGTACAGAGATGAGGTAGTCATACAATACATCATGTTGAACACTATTATTGCACACAGTGAGTCCATGCAACTCATTTTGTGACTTAATAAGCACATTTTTACTACTGAACTTATTTTTGACTGAAGACATTTCAGCCTTTCATTTTTAATGAATTTACAACGATTCTAAAAACATAATTCCATCAGGGTTTAGGGTACAGACATCCCAAGTATCTCAGATGGCAACGGTCTCTTCCTGGTGCACAGTTGCATTAAAGGGTGACTACACCCAGAATCAAAATGTCTAACCTCAGAAATGGTCTAATGATGAAATTTAAACATTATTGTTGTTTTTCTATTAAAAAGGTAAGATTTTGAGATTAAAAACCAAACTGAGAACTGAATTTGGTGAAAACATTTACGGATTCAGACAAAATATTTAACAGATTTTAGGCACTAGGTATGACTCAAAATTCCTTGTTCAAAACCTTTGACATTGTTTTGATCTGTACTGTATTTATGGCCTTTCCCCTTATTGGACGCTGTATGTTTGCAGGGGGGTTGTGCCCCATGTCCTGGGTGAGGTCATCTTTCTGTGGTGTTGTAACCTCCTGGCCCACTTCATCAACACCTACGCCGTGGACGACAATGTAAGCACAGTACATACACCTCTAAGCACTGGTCTAAGATCAGCTGTCACTTCAATAACCTGAGTTGTAAACACCAGTGAGACAACACATCTCTGTTGAAGTTGTAGATACTTTACGAAGCCTTGAGGCCAAGAAGAATACAATAATCTGCTTGTTTTGTTACCAACTCTTGAATAACAGGAACATTTACCTGGAAACCATTTCTAGCTCATTCTTGGTCCAGTACTGACTTTCATAGTCAACAATGTATTCTTTGTACTTTCTCTTTAATGATATCAAATAGATAGGAATTGTATTATTATTATTATTATTATATATTTTTATTAGGATCCCCATTAGGCAACGAAAATGGCGACAACTAGTCTTACTGGGGTCCGACCCATAACAAAAAATACATTACAGACAAAAGACTTTAAAACGTACATACATTTCAAAACATTAACATGTAGTGTGTGTGTATCTATCAGTTACACATCCATGTCAGTACATACACACAACAAGTAGGTCACATGGGGGAGGCTTGTGCCGTTAGGTGTTGCTTCATTCGTTTTTTTTTTTTACCCAGATTTGATGTTCACTTGCGCTATATGAGATGGAAGGGAGTTCCATGCATTCATGGCTCTGTATCATACTTTATGTTTACTTGAATTTGTTCTGGACCTGGGGATTGTGAAAGACCCCTGGTGGCATGTCTGGTGGGGTAAGTGTGTGTGTCAGTGCTGTGTTTAATTGGCAATGCAAACAATATGCAATTTCCAACACATTAATGTTTCTTATAAAAACAAGAAGTGATGCAGTCCGTCTTTCCTCAACTCTTAGCCAAGAGAGGCTGGCATACATAGTATTAATATTAACCCTCTGATTAATATTAACAATGAAGAGCAAGATGTGCCACTCTGTTCTGGGCCAGCTGCAGCTTAACTAGGTCCTTATTTGTAGTACTTGACCACATGACTGGACAATAATCAAGAAGATAAAACTAGAGCCTGCAGGACTTGCTTTGTGGAGTGTGGTGTCATAAAACCAGAGCATCTCTTTATTATGGACAGACCTCTCACCATCTTTATATCCATTGAATCTATATGTTTTGACCATGACAGTTTACAATTTAGTAATTTAGTCTCCTCAACTTGCTCAACGGACACACCATTCATTACCAGATTCAGCTGAGGTCTAGAACTTAAGGAATGATTTGTACCAAATACAATGCTCTAAGTTTTAGAGATGTTCAGGACCAGTTTATTACTGGCCACCCATTCCAAAATAGACTGCAACTCTTTGTTAAGGGTTTCAGTGACTTCATTAGCTGTGGTTGCTGATGCAAATATGGTTGAATCATCAGCATACATGGACACACATGATTTGTTTAATGCCAGTGGCAGGTCATTGGTAAAAATAGAAAAGAGTAGAGGGCCTAGAGAGCTGCCCTGCGGTACACCACACTTTACATGTTTAAAATTATGGAAGCTTCCCTTGAAGAACCCGCTGATTTCTATTAGATGAATCCACAATATGTCAGAGGTTGAAAAGTCATAACACATACACTTTCTCAACATCAAAAGCTGAACTGAATATCAAAAGCTGCATTGAAATTGAACAGTATGGCTCCCACAATCTTATTATAAATGTATTTCTACCAATCAATCATTTGTGTCAGTGCAGTACATGTTGAGTGCCCTTCTCAAACACGTGTAGCCTAGCCCACATTTTTCCAATAGTTTGCTAAGAGCTGGCAGCAAGCTGATAGGTCTGCTTTTAGAACCAGTAAAGGCTGCTTTACCACTGTTGGGTAGTGGAATGACTTTGGCTTCCCTCCAGGCCTGAGGACAAACACTTCTCTAGGCTCAGATTGAAGATTAGGAGTGGCTATAGATCGGCTGTCATCCTGAGTAGCTTTCCATCTAAGTTGTCAATGCCAGGTTTGTCATTATTGATTGATAAGTCATCTGTTCCTCCTCTCCTACACTTACTTTGCAAAATTCAAACTTACAATGCATTTTTTAACATCATCCACATAAGAGTCACAGCATTTGTTTACGGCCAGTTTTTGAAACTTTGGCTTTCCTGGATTTAGCCACTATATTGTGAACACTTTATCCAATGGGTACAGATACAGCTTTAGAACACGGTATTAGTAAAAATGTGATCAATACATGTGTATTATCTTTTTCCTGTAGTGTTTGTAAACACCCTGGTAGGTTGATTTAATAACCTGAACCAGATTACAGGCACTGGTTACAGAGAGAAGCTTCCTCTTGAGCTGGACAGCTTGATGAAAACCAGTCAATATTCAGGTCCCCAAGAAAGTATACCTCTATGTTTACATCACATGCTCTATCAAGCATTTCACACACATTATTTATATACTGACTGTTAGCACTTGGTAGCCTATAGCAACACACCAAAAGAATAGGATTTAGATGTGGCAGGTGAACCTGCAACCACAACACTTCAATTATATTTGACATGAGATCTTCTCTAAGCATTACAGGGAAATTGCTCTGAATATGTAAAGCAACACCTCCCTCATAAGCATTCCTGCATCTTCAATAGATGTTATATCCTTGTATTGCTAATGCTGTATCTTCAAAGGAGGAGTCTCAGAAATGGCTAATATGTGACCGACCGTCACGATTTGGTCTTATGTAGCAAAATGTTGAAATTGTGTTTTTTAAATTGGATAAAAGTAGAGACTCAGAACTAGAAAATGATAAATCATACACTACAGTTGATGAACAATGGGAAAGTCTTTCTGCTTTGAAAGTTGATAAACTTGTTACCTCAGTTTTGAGAAAATGGCCCTTGAATGTCTTGGTACCTACTGGAGAGGTCTTCTTTGTCTCCACCCATTCAGCATCGTTCACAACCTCTTAAGCTTTAGCCCCACCCATCTCTTTAAGGATTCACGTGTGAGGCTATGTACTAAACAACCAAAGATGTCAAGACTAAAGGCTGGTTCATACTACGGGTGTGTCTGTAAATTTAATCTGGAGTGCCAGAGTGTGCTCTGGGCATTCGGAAGCTTTAAAGCATTGTCAGATTGTCCGTTCGTAAATTCAGAGCGTTTCGTTGATGTCTTCTCTCAATTACTTACAGATTATTGCTGTAGTCTTGCCGTTCTCCTCTTTAAACTCAACAAGTTGACCCTGTGAAACTGCAAACTGTTCTTCAGGTCCTGGACCTTTCTGGTCAGGTCATCCATTGTTTTATTAGTTAACTCCACCAGTTTTTGGCACAACACAATAGCTATTTTCTTGTTGTAGAACTATTTTTGTTCGTTTTAAAAGATCCTTCACCTGTAATAAAGAGACACCACTGTCTTCAACGGTACTCCCACCGGCTTCGGTCTTTGTCATGGTAACAACGTAGGCTGTTACTCCTCTCAGTTCCAGACTGGGCAGGTCACAGGGAAGATGGAAACCACAACAAACAGCCACAAGCCCGGGACAATCTGCAGTCCCAGCCACAACGGCTAACCGCGTTGTGGGCTGTGTTCAAGCCCTCAAGAAAACCCTGCTAAATTGATGGGCAGCTAGCAGCTAGGCTAGATGCTTCTCCAAGCAGCTCCTCAGACCCTTGGTCGGCAGGATCCTTGGATAGATAGCAGCGGTCCCAGCAACTAATGCCAACCGCGTTGCGGGATCCAAACTCAAAAGGTATCTAGCTTCTACCCAAACCTTGGGTAGAAGCTTGTACTTGAGGGTGATGGTCTATGGTTCTGTCTGAGGCAGGGTCTGGTAAACCCAGTGACCATGGGGTATAAGATAGGGGTTGATACCTGGCAGCTCAACACTCGGCTGGAGGGTCTGATCAATCCAGCGTTGACTGGGTAGCCAGTTGGTATCTGGTCTCTAAACCCTGGTTCAAGATCTAACAGATCAGGACAGATGCCCCAGAGCCAGTGATGACAGAAAAGATCACGTGTTGGCAAACCTTTTTTTTGTCCTAACACAATTATTTTCTAAATGCTTCCCTCTCATACCTTTTTGCAGTTCAGCCAAGCCCCAGCAGTGAGAAGCTACACTAAGTTTGTGATGGGGGTAAGTTCAGCTGCACGACCTCTGCATGTACTCATTTTAATGAACTGAAATGTGGTGGTGAGGCTATTTTGAATATTTGTTTCCCTAGGTTATATCATAGTTCTAAAAGCTTCCTTGTTTTTATCTGATGGTGTCCATGTTTGATCTCCCTACCTCCGTCTCCAGATTGCAGTGAGTGTGTTGACGTACCCATTTATGCTGGTGGCAGACCTGATGGCAGTCAACAACTGTGGGTAAGGCTGAGATCACACCCACGTTTTTTTTAATGACTACCGCAGCACTCGCATACTTTGGAAGAGACTTGCGCCAAATGCAAGTGCACTGTTGAAAACAATGGAGAAATTGTTATTTTATATACAGTACCAGTAAAGTTTGGACACACCTACTCATTCCAGGGTTTTTCTTAATTTGTATTAGTGAAGACATCAACACTATGACATAACACATTTGGAATCAAGTGTTAAACAAATCAAAATATATATATTTTTTGAGATTCTTCGAAGTAGCCACACTTTGCCTTGATGACAACTTTGCACACTCTTGGCATTCTCTCAACCAGCTTTATGAGGTAGTCGCCTGGAAAGCATTTCAATTAACAGGTGTGCCTTGTTAATTTGTGGAATTTCTTTCCTTCTTAATGTGTTTGAGCCAATCAGTTGTGTTGTGACAAGGTAGGGGTGGTATACAGAAGATAACCCTATTTGGTAAAAGACAAAGTCCATATTATGGAAAGAACAGCTCAAATAAGTCCATCATTACTTGACATGAAGGTCAGTCAATCCGGAAAATTTCAAGAACTATGATGAAACTGGCTCTCATGAGGACTGCCACAAGAAAGAAACACCCAGAGTTACCTCTGCTGTAGAGGATAAGTTATCTGCACCTCAGATTGCAGCCCAAATAAATGCTTCACAGAGTTAAAGTAACAGACACATCTCATCATCAACTGTTCAGAGGAGACTGTGTGAATCAGGACTTCATGGTCGAATTACTGCAAAGAAACCACTACTAAAGGACACCAATAAGAAGAAGTGACTTGCTTGGGCCAAGAAACACGAGCAATGGACATTAGACCGGTGGAAATCTGTCCTTTTGGTCTGATGAGTCCAAATTTGAGATATTTGGTTCCAACAGGACAATGACCCAACACACCTCCAGGCTGTGTAAGGGCTATTTGACCAAGAAGGAGAGTGATGGAGATGACCTGGCCTCCACAATCACCCGACCTCAACCCAATTGAGATGGTTTGGGATGAGTTGGACTGCAGAGTGAAGGAAAATCAGCCAACAGGTGCTCAGCATATGTGGGAACTCCTTTGCGACTTTTGGAAAAGGATTCCAGATGAAGCTGGTTGAGAGAATGCCAAGAGTGTGCAAAGCTTTCATCAAGGCAAAGGGTGGCTACTTTGAAGAATCTAAAATCTGTTTTGATTTGTTTAACACTTTTTTTTGTTTACTACTTGATTCCATATGTGTTATTTCATAGTTTTGATGTCTTCACTTTTATAATACAATGTAGAAAATAGTAAAAAAAATAAATAAAAACCCTTGAATGAATAGGTGTGTCCAAACGTTTGACTGGTACTGTATGTAACAGTATGTTCTTGTTTAGTAAACGATATGACTGGAAATAGAACAATACCCCTATTTTTCCTGGTGAAGGTTGTTAAACACCGTAGCCTACGTATCCTATGAGTCCTCCTCCTGTCTGCATAGACAAGATGGAGTGGCTGAGACCACAATGCATGTTCTGTAGACAGGCGAGATCTGTTAGGTCTGAACAAGAAGGGAAAGTGGTTGACAACAATTCCTCTAATTGGAAAAAAAGCCTTCATTGTCTTCTCAATATTCTGTTGGTAGTTAAGATGAAGATCAAAATGCTGCTGCTCTTGTTAAAAAAATTGGGCTAAAATGTTGATTTGGGGTGTCAGCTGGTCGTGAACATAAGTTGTGAAGAAATATAGCGAAGATCAAAATGATGTTCCTGTTGACAAGATAGTCTTTAGATTTTTTTTTTATTGGGTACAGATATGTTGACTCTCAAACTAAGATACAACCTTGGTTGATTTGGTCATTCTGCTCCTGTTGCTTTGATGATTCTAAATGAATTGCTGTAAATGTAACCTTTTAATCTAACTAGGCAAGTAAAACCTTAATACACAACAGTCTCACTGAGATGTTTATATAGCATGGGCCTCACATTCAATGAGCTTCATATTACATGAGCCTCACATTGCATAACCATCAAGTCGCAGAGGGAGAGGGAGAGCAATGATTTCAAGCACCACCCTCCTTTTAAAGCTTCCAGTCTCTTATTCTGACTCAATCAGCATGACAGAGTGATCTCCAGCCTTGTCCTCGTCAACACTCTCACCTGTGTTAACGAGACAATCACTGACATGATGGCAGCTGGTCCTTTTGTGGCAGGGCTGAAATGCAGTGGAAATGTTTTTTGGGGATTAAGTTCATTTTCATGACAAAGAGGGACTTTGCAATTAATTGCAATTCATCTGATCAATCTTCATGACATTCTGGAGTATATGCAAATTGCCATCATCAACACTGAGGCAGCAAACTTTGTGGAGACCAATACTTTTGTCATTCTCAAAACTTTTGGCCACGACTGTACATGTTGCTGGCTCGGTCTCACGGTAGAAGTGGTGAAGGACTGTACTGAACGCCATTTTCACCATTTTCAGCTGGTGTGTTGAGTGTTGTTGAGGTTCATACTCTGTTCTTGGCCGAATTATCTTCCATGCATCTAGATACCATGTTGTCACCTCGCCATTACCTCGAGAGGACAGACCAGAACAACAGTTTAGTTTTATGGCATTTGTAATTCTGGAAATCCAGACTAAGACAAATGTCTTAGAGAATAACAGATATGTGAAGACAATCAATTTGCTTATTTACCAAAGGGCCCCAGGGGACCGGTAATTCCCCCTCTGGACATGACTCACTTTATTCATGCGTCCCAAAAACAAACAACAACACTGCCTGTAAATCAAATTGAATTATCTCTTGATAACTCCATAAGGAAATACTTTACCATTCCAATAAGGTAATGGTACAATAGAAAGAGACAGCTCTCCCTCTCCCTCTCTCTCCCCGAATCACACATTGGACTATTGATGAATTATAAACGTATTCTTAATTTATTTGTTTTTACATAGCCCATAAATAAAAAAAAACATGTCTCCTGTCTTCCTAGTAAGGCCTTACCAGGCAGTCAGAACAAGTCAGAGATCAGTCAGCCCTATTAAGTAAGTTTTCCTGTACCTCCAACATTATTTTTGAGATATTTCAAACAATTTGTGTATCCGGTTTATATTGGGTTTTTCATTACATTTCTTTTAATCAAGAGAATGTACTTGTGCAACCGAAACTCTGACAATAGAAACTTTCATTTGTGTACATCATTTGTAACCTGTGGAAAACCAAATAAAAGGGAGGTCCCGTAACTGGATCCGGGTACTTTTAACTGCTCTCCCAAGGCACCTGCCTCAGGAAGCCTTTCAAAGGGAGAGATACAGAATCATTGATAAACATGGGGTTGCGGGCATTCCATCAGTCCTGGAAGGATGAAAATTAAACATGTACTTAGTTTTCACTATGCTACATTTGAATCAGTCCTGATAATTCTTAAGTCATTAATCGAGTTTACTGCATCTTGGGCAGGAAGTTTTAATAAACTCATGTGTATACTGAATTATACTTCAGACACATTTATACTTCAGTCATATCAGATAATACGGTGTCCCGTGAAGCTGAACTGAACACCTTCTAAAGTAAACAACTCTCTTGTAATCTTAATCTCTTTGAGCTGTTATGCATTGACATAATATTCTGTACAAACTGTCCCTAATTTCCCCACTGTCTCTCTCTCAGCCTGTTTTGAGATCAGTGTACTGGCGGCTATCTATTGTTCCACAGGAAGCTTATCTCTAACCCAAACAATAGATTGCTTAAACACGAGAGCAGTGGACCAGGCCTTGAAGAGTCAGCGGCCTCTGATTTATGTCGCAATGCTCAATCCCTCTCACTTTCTTCAATTTACTAAGATATTGCATTATTATCTGGAAATTATCTTAAACACATGGATCACTCTCAAACAACATTCTGCTTTTTTACTGCATTGTCGGAGCTAGAAGCACAAGCATTTCGCTACACCCGCAATAACATCTATGAACTGTCCAGGGAACATCTATACTATTATATGTAACAATTCCCTAAGGTGATTTTTCAAGCACATATTCAACCACAAATACCAGGGAGGTTTTCCAATGCCTCATAAAGGGCAACTATTGGTCGATGGGTAAATAAAAAAAACATAAAAAGCAGACATTGAATATCCCTTTAAGCATGGTGAAGTTATTAATTACACTTTGGATGGTGTATCAATACACAGTCACTACAATTGGCCCATTACTGCTCTACATCATCCATCATTCAGTTCAGTTTATAAGGGTTCCAAACATACCCAGGCCAGTGATCTCTCACTGGAGCAAGAGCACAACAACTGTAGAAAGTACCAGTTGTCCTTGTTGGTGCCAGTTGAGAATAGTCATGATGGTGTATCTGTCACCACTTTCATATGAAGGGACTGTATAGACTTGATAGATCACAAAATAATAAGATCATTTCAATTGATTTGTTTGAGAGACAAATAATGTGAAGTCCATTTTATATCAATAATTTAGCTTGTGCGTTCAGCTTGTAATGGATCTCCGTCTTGTGTGTTCACAGCTTGGTGGCTGGTCTTCCCCCTAACTCGCCCATCTTTAAGTCCTGGGTCCACTGTTGGGCTCATCTGAGCCACGAGGTACAGTCACGCTCATTCAGCTGGAGCAAATTGAACACACTCATCAGAATGGTTGCGTGTGTGTGTGTGTGTCATTGTTTTCTCTGGTAGTCTGTGTCTGAAACTGTCTTTCTGTTTCTCACTCTTCAGGGTCTTCTCTTCCGAGGATCCAGCTTCTTTTTCCGCCGGGTGCCTGTGACAGGGATGGCTTTGACTGAGGAGTGATGTCTTCAACCTCCACACGACCTGTGCCACTGTTCTCCTTCCTAGCCGGTACCTCGGTGAGACACCGAGTCAAACCGCCCCCTCACGCTAAACCCCCCCAGCGCATACAGCAGGAGCAGCAGAATGTCGATGGCCGAGCTGTTTTACTGAACTTCCTTTTACTGAATCCAAGTTACTTACAAATTAAGCTGAGCTGTTTTGTTAATCTTGATTTTAATCTAAGTAGAGATTGGAGGAGTGAGACTTAATGTGAGCAAATCAAAGTGCTATCCAATAGATTATTTTCTTTGTTGAATGCTGAGGGTATGATCTCCATTTACAACACTAACACAAAGTTGCACCATTTTCTTAATTTTTTTCAATCTATCACTTCATTTGGCCATTTATTTATTTGTATATACAGTTTAATTAAGTTTTATGTAGGCTTTAGAATTGTATAGTTGATTTTCATCTATTGAAAATATGCCAAATGTTTATTTTTCAAAGGGTCTTCCTAGTAGCATGATGAGTGGTTGCATTCGAAAGTGCTCATTTGCCTCCTGTCAAAAGTGTGTTAACCAATAATTATGAATTATTATTCAGAAACATAATGACACAACAACAAATCTCCTTTAAGACTAATTTGACCACAGGTTCTTGCGGCTCCAGTAAGCTCTTTCTACGAGAGAAGTAGGAAACCAGTGAGGAATTCAGAGGGCAACCATTGGTTTTCAGTGATGTCCAAAAATGTGGCCTGCCATCCACAAAAGGTTCTCTGTGGCCATATTGACAAATGTTCATTTTATATATTATACGTCTTGTGTTCTAATTTGTACGAAGTGATGGGTATGTTTGTCTTGCAAAGAAATGCTCATTTACAGTGCCTTCAGAAAGTATTCACACCCCTTGACTCGTTTCCAAATTTTGATGTGTTACAGCCTCAATTTAAAATGGATTACATTGAGATTTTCTGTCACTGACCTACACACAATAGCCTATAATGTCAAAGTGGAATTATGTTTTTGGAAATGTTTACTCATTAATAAAAAATTAAAAGGTGAAATGTCTTGAGTCAATAAGTAGTCACCCCCTTTTGTTATGGCAAGCCTAAATAAGTTCATGAGAGTTGCATGGGAAAACATACAATTATCTGTAAAGGTACAAGAGCCGAGCAGTGAATTTCAAACACAGATTCAACCACAAAGACCAGGAAGGTTTTCCAATGCCTCGCAAAGAAGGGCACCTATTGGTAGATAGATACAAATAAAATAAAAAGCAGACATTGAATATCCCTTTGAGCATGGTGAAGTTACTAATTGCACTTTGGATGGTGTATCAATACACCCAGTCACTACAAAGATACAGGCATCCTTCCTAACTCAGTTGACAGAGAGGAAGGAAACCGCTCAGGGAATTCACCATGAGGCCAATGGTGACTTTAAAACAGTTACAGAGTTTAATAACTGTGATAGGAGAAAACTGAGGACGGATCAACAACATTGTACTTACTCCACAATACTAACCTAATTGACAGAATGAAAAGAATACAAATATTCCAAAACACTCATGTTTGCAACAAGGCACTTAAGTAATACTGCAAAGGACTGGGGCATTTCACAGGATGAAAAAGAAACTGAATGGAGCTAAGCACAGGCAGAATGGTTCAGTCTGCTTTCCACCAGACACTGGCAGATTAATTCACCTTTCAACAGGACAATAACCTAAAACACAAGTCCAAATCAATACTGGAATTACTTACCAAGAAGACAGTGAATGTTCTGAGTGACTGAGTTAGAGTTTTGACTTACATCTGCTTGAAAATCTATGGCAAGACTGGAAAATGGTTGTCTAGCAATGATCAACAACAAATTTGAGCTTGAAGAATTTTGAAAAGAATAATGGGTATATATACTAGACCAACACAAAAACATCCTGTGGCGCACTGCATTAGCATCGAATAGCCCCCGCGATATGCAGCTATTCAGGGAAGTCAGGAACAAGTACACACAGTCAGTTAGAAAAGCAAAGGCCAGCTTTTTCAAACAGAAATTTGCTTCCTGTAGTACTAACTCCAAAAAGTTCTGGGACACTGTAAAGTCCATGGAGAATAAGAGCACCTCCTCCCAGTTGCCCACTGCATTGAGGCTCGGAAACACTGTTACCACCGATAAATCCACGATTATTGAACATTTCAATAAGCATTTTGCTACGGCTGGCCATGCTTTCCACCTGGCTACCGCTACCCTGGCCAACAGCTCTGTACCCCCGGCAGCTACTTGCCCAAGCCCCCCCCGCTTCTCCTTCACCCAAATCCAGACGGCTGATGTTCTGAAAGAGCTGCTAAGTCTGGACCCCTACAAATCTGCTGGGCTAGATAATCTGGACCCTCTCTTTCTGAAATTATCAGCCAAAATTGTTGCAACACCTATCACTAGCCTGTTCAACCTCTCTTTCGTATCGTCTGAGATCCCTAGAGATTGGAAAGCTGCCGCGGTCATCCCCCTCTTCAAAGGAGGAGACACTCTAGACCCAAACTGTTATAGACCAATATCCATCCTGCCCTGCCTTTCTAAAGTTTTCGAAAGCCAAGTTAACAAACAGATAACTGACCACTTCAAATCCCACCGTACCTTCTTTGCTATGCAATCTGGTTTCCGAGCTGGTCATGGGTGCACCTCAGCTACGCTCAAGGTACTGAACGATATCATAACCGCCATCGATAAAAGACAGTACTGTGCAGCTGTCTTCATCGACCTGGCCAAGGCTTTCGACTCTGTCAATCACCGCATTCTTATTGGCAGACTCAACAGCCTTGGTTTCTCAAGTGACTGCCTTGCCTGGTTCTCTAACTACTTTGCAGACAGAGTTCAGTGTGTCAAATCGGAGGGCCTATTGTCCGATCCTCTGGCAGTCTCTATGGGGGTGCCACAGGGTTCAATTCTTGGGCCAACCCTTTTCTCTATATACATCAACGATGTCACTCTCGCTGCTGGTGACTCTCTGATCCATCTCTACGCAGATGACACCATTCTGTATACATCTGGCCCCTCTTTGGACACTGTGTTTACTAACCTTCAAACAAGCTTCAATACCATACAACACTCCTTCCAAGGCCTCCAACTGCTCTTAAACGCTAGTAAAACTAAGTGCATGCTTTTCTATCGAACGCTGCCAGCACCCGCCCACCGGACTACACTACTCTCGACGGGTCCGAATTAGAATACGTGGACACCTACAAATACCTAGGCATCTGGTTAGACTGTAAACTTAACTTCCAGACTCACATCAACCATCTCCAATCCAAAATGAAATCCAGAATTGGCTTTCTATTTCGCAACAAAGCCTCCTTCACTCATGCTGCCAAACATGCCCTTGTAAAACTGACTATCCTACCGATAGTCAGTTCGCTGCTGCCAATGACTGGAACGAATTGCAAAAATCATTGAAGCTAGAGGTTCCTATCTCCCTCAATAACTTTAAGCATCAGCTGTCAAAGCTGCTTATCGATCACTGCACCTGTATATAGCCCTTCTGTAAATAGCCCACACTACTACCTCATCCCCATATTTATTTTTGTTATTTTCACAAATCTTGCACTCCAGTATCTCTATTTGCACATCATAATTTGCACATCCTTCATTCCTGTGTTAATGATGATAATCTGTAATTTATTTCATCACTATGGTCTATTTATTGTCCTACCTCCTAACCTTACTGAATTTTGCACTACATTTTGCACTCTGTATATAGATTTTCTATTGTGTTTTTGACTATGTTTGTTTACTGTGTAACTCTGTGTTGTTTTTGTCGCACTGCTTTGCTTTGTCTTGGCCAGGTCGCAGTTGCAAATGAGAACTTGTTCTCAACTGACCTACCTGGTTAAATAAAGGTGAAAAAAAAAAAAGAATTGTACAATCCAGGTGCAAAGCTCTTAAGAGACTTACCCAGAAATGATCACAGATGTAATCACTGCCAAAAGTGATTGTAACATGTATTGAATACTTATGTAAATTATGCTGTGAATACTTATGTAAATTATATATTTTTGTATTTCATTTTCAATACATTTGAAAAAATGTAAAAAACAAACCCAAAAAAATGTTTTCACAGTCATTATGGGGTATTGTGCGTAGATGGGTGAGGGAAAAATGTAAGAATACATTTTGAATTCAGGCTGTAACACAATAACGTGGAATAAGTCAAGGGGTATGAATACTTTCTGAAGTATGATGAAAGTGGTTGTGCATATTATGCCACGTTTTGTATTCAGGCTAAGGGTCTGAACTCTTGAACCGACCACATCTGTTGCATGAGTCTCTTTGACTGCAGTTGAACCACTAGTAGCATATAAATATAAGGAATCACCATCTCTTTTACATGATCATAATCTGCCTCCATAACCACAAAATAACCCTGACTGGGTTTGATATGGGCTGTTTGTGTCTTTATTTCGGTTTTTATTTTGTCAAGTTCCAGTTTGTTTGCGAAGGATTCCTCCAATCGTGTCTGCTTGAAATAATGTGTGGAAATGGCATGCAGAAGAGACACGTGCTTCTCCAAGTGTGTGAGTTGGTTTATTCTTTTGTTTTAAGCACTTGAATCTTTTTCTCATGTAATTAGAATATCGTGTCCAGTGCTGAAATCTTTGTTTGTTTCCCCCCCCTCATAATACCATGAATATTCACTCTCTTGTGAGTTCACAGTCAAACATTCCCTGTAAACTGTGATCTCTGAAATATCTCTTATTTTCATAAAAATCTAATTAAACCTGGAATGTTTTCTTAACCTATCTGCATTTAAACCTATCCTGTGATCTGGTTTTATATATTTATATAAAAAAAGAAATGACATGAATGTGATCGTCTACAAGTAGTAATTTCTGTTGGACTTACCAGCTGGTCAGACAGACACACACACACACAGCTATACATCTATACTTTCGGTGCTCTTGAATGAGAGGGTTAAACAGTATACTTTTTGTTCCCTGGACAGTTCATCATTCATCAGCTTGACTAACTTACGTAGGCATTCACTCAGGAATGCATATTAGTATCCTGTCAGTTGCACCTTTTCTCATTGCTTTTAGTATATCGAATGTGCAATACGTGCAGTTGTCTGTAATTAAACCCTGCGCACTAAGGACTGTATTTTAAGGGAATTACTAGTATTACCCCAAATTATATCATACACACATTTAGCTATTTAAGTATCTCTTCCTGTCATTTACCTGTACAGTTAATTTAACCATGCAAAATATTCACTTACCTGGTCATTTACCCAGTCTGTGTATTAAGTGAACTATTATTACCCTCGCTCATATCATATGCATTTTTAGCTACTGAAGTATTTCTCTGCCATCGACCTGTATAGTATAGTTAACCATCCAACATCCACCAATGTATAGTGTACATATTCAGCCAACCACCCATACTATGCAATGTCTTTTTATAGCTTTTTTTGCATTCCAGATATCTTGTATTTCTATACTTTTTCATACTGCCGCTCTATGTATCATGTACCGTGTATCTGTCTTTTGTGTATTTTTGTTGTGGCATTTTGCACCTGCCCTGTGTTTTGTTGTTGTAGCTGCTTGACCAAGAAATTTCCCCCCCGGGATCAATAAAGTACCTATCTATCTATTAAACCCATTTGTAATATAAAATCCAGGAGTGTCCACTCGGCACAAAGCAGGTGATCCTGTCTTACCGTGAATAAAGTTCACAACCCTCAAAAGAACAGGTTTTCCTTGTTGATGACAACATAACTTGAACAAGGCACTGACCTTGCAACACCTAAAAAGGTTGCATGTTTATGGTCATAGCATTAAACAATGGTCAATTGATATTGCGCTGGACCACAATTTGAAATACATTTCTTCATGTTGCAGTAAATAATGTCATGGGATCCATTGAACTGAATCTTTTTTAGAGCCAGACCAACTGAACAAAAATATAAACGCAACATGGAAAGTGTTAGTCCCATGTTTCATTAGCTGAAATAAAAGATTCCAGAAATGTTCCATATTTACCAAAAGCTTATTCGCTCACATTTTGTGCACAAATTTGTTTAAATCCCTGTTAGTGAGCATTTCTCCTTTGCCAAGATAATCCATCCACCTGAGAGGTGTGGCATATCAAGAAGCTGATTAAACAGCATGATCATTACACAGGTGCACCTTATGCTGGGGACAATAAAACGGCACTGTAAAATGTGCAGTTTTGTCACAACACAATGCCTCAGATGTCTCAAGTTTTGAGGGAGCGTGCAATTGGCATGCTGACTGCAGGAATGTCTAACAGAGCTGTTAGCTGCCAGATAATTGAATGTCAATTTCTCTACCATAAGCCACCTCCAACGTCGTTTTAGAGAATTTGGCAGTACGTCCAAACGGCCTCACAACCGCAGACCATGCGTAACCACGCCAGCCCAAGACCTCCACATCTGGCTTCTTCACCTGCTGGATCGTCTGAAACCAGCCACCGGACAGCTGATGAAACTGAGGAGTATGTCTGTTTGTGATAAAGCTCTTTTGTGGGGAAAAACTCATTCTGATTGGCTGGACCTGGCTCCGCAGTAGGTGGGCCTATGCCCTCCCAGGCATGTACACCCATGGCTGCGCCCCTGCCCAGTCACGAAAATTCATAGATTAGGCTCAAATTCATTTATTTCAATTGACTGATTTCTTTACAGGAACTGAAATGCAGTAAAATTGTTGATTGTTGCATGTCATGTTTATATTTTTGTTCAGTATACATTGACTTGACTCATTTAAAATGTTAAACAACAAAGCATGAGAGAATTCAGTGTACTGCATATTATACTTGTCTTCTGGTGACTTGCATTTTTCTTGCCAAATGTCTCCAATAGTAATGACAGTTCTAAAAGTCTACATTGGATCATGTCTACATTAAAGAGAAAGTCCATTATCTTGATGCAATGATATTTTCAAATTGGACAAGTTATGAAAGTCTTGACTGCTATGTATTAGTAAATTGACTAAGCATGCTAGAATTCAGTGCACTGCATATTAAGCCTCAGAAATGCGTTAAATAAAGGACATCCTTAAACTTTTCTCTACTGATGACGTTTTTTTTCTCCAATAGTAATGACATTAGAGAAAGCCGTCAGGGAAGAACCACCCAGTGTGCACAGAAGAGGTGTGTATGGCTGGAGATGCGTAGTAGGCCATCTTCCTCAAGTGTGTGCAGGACGTCATAGAAGGTGCAGGACACAGATGACCAAACATCGCTACACACTGTCAAGACAAGATAAAGATTATTTGGTCTTCTCTCTCCTCTTCTCTCACTATACTTTTCGAAAGGCTGCCGGCCAAGACGGCATCCCTAGCCGCGTCCTCAGAGCATGCGCAGACCAGCTGGCTAGTGTGTTTACGGGCATATTCAATCTCTCCCTATCCCAGTCTGCTGTCCCCACACACTTCAAGATGGCCACCATTGTTCCTGTACCCAAGAAAGCAAAGGTAACTGAACTTAATGACTATCGCCCCGTAGCACTCAGCTCTGTCATCATGAAGTGCTTTGAGAGACTAGTCAAGGATCATATCACCTCTACCTTACCTGATACCCTAGACCCACTTCAATTTGCTTACCGCCCCAATAGATCCACAGACGATGCAATCGCCATCACCCTGCACACTGCCCTATCCCATCTGGACAAGAGGAATACCTATGTAAGAATGCTGTTCATTGACTATAGCTCAGCATTCAACACCATAGTACCCTCCAAGCTCATCATTAAACTTGAGGCCCTGGGTCTGAACCCCGCCCTTTCAACTGGGTCCTGGACTTCCTGACGGGCCGCCCCCAGGTAGTGAAGGTAGGGAACAACACCGCCACTTCGCTGATCCGCAACACTGGGGCCCCACAAGGGTGAGTGCTCAGTCCCCTCCTGTACTCCCTGTTCACTGTGTGGCCAAGCACGCCTCCAACTCAATCATCAAGTCTGCAGACGACACAACAGTAGTAGGCTTGATTATCAACGATGATGAGACAGCCTACAGGGAGGAGGTGAGGGCTCTGGGAGTGTGGTGCCAGCAAAATAACCTCACTCAACGTCAACAAAACAAAGGAAATTATCGTGGACTTCAGGAAACAGCAGAAGGTGCACACCCCTATCCACATCGACGGGACCGCAGTGGAGAAGGTGGAAAGCTTCAAGTTCCTCGGCGTACACCTCACTGACAAACTGAAATGGTCCACCCAGCACAGACAGTGTGGTGAAGAAGGCACAACAGAGCCTCTTCAACCTCAGGAGGCTAAAGACATTTGGCTTGGCACCAAAAACCCTCAAACTTTTACAGACGCACAACTGAAAGCATCCTGTCGGGCTGTATCACCGCCAGGTACGGCAACTGCACCGCCCTCAACAGCAAGGCTCTCCAGAGGGTGGTGCGGTCTCCCCAACGCATTACCGGGGGCAAACTTCCCGCCCTCCAGGACACCTACAGCACCCGATGTCACAGGAAGGCCAAAAAGATCATCAAGGACATCAACCAACCGAGCCACGGCCTGTTCACCCCGCTATCATCCAGAAGACGAGGTCAGTACAGGTGCATCAAAGCTGAAACAAAAGACAGCTTCTATCTCAAGGCCATCAGACAGCTAAACAGCCATCACTAGCACATTAGAGGCTGCTGCCTAAAGACACAGACTAGAAATCACTGGCCACTTTAAGAAATGGAACACTAGTCACTTTAATAATATTTACATATCTTGCATAACTCATCTCATATGTATATACTGTATTCTATTCTGTATCTTAGTCCAATGCCGCTCTGGCATCACTCATCCATATATGTATATATTCTTAATTCATTCCTTACTTAGATTTGTGTGTATTGGTATATGTTGTGTAATTGTTAGATATTACTGCACTGTCGGAGCTAGAAGCACAAGCATTTCACTACACCCGCAATAACTTCTGCTAACCACGTGTATGTGACCAATAAAATTTGATTTGAGAGAAGAAGCCTCGTGAGGTATTGGTCGGTCACATGAATGAAACAAAACTGCTGGGACCGCCCCAGCGGAGCTCCTGAATGACATGTGTACTATTGGTGCATTGAGTTGGTTGGAACCTTTCCAGCGCGCTGATAATAAAGGCTGATTCATTTAAGATTGACTTCGAGTGTCCCTGGTGGTAATTTCCACGTGTAAGAATTTCCACAACAACGTCAGTCAATAACTTATTACTATACCTAGGTACTGGATATGAATCTCTCCTTTGAGAGATCTTTTCATTATCCTTGCTAGCTAGCCATTACCGGTAATTGGTAGTTAAACATCAATCAATCAAATATATTTCTAAAGCCCTTTTTTTACATCAGCCGATGTCACAAAGTGCTCTACAGAAACCCAGCCTAAAACCCCATACAGCAAGCAATGCAGATGTAGAAGCACAGTGGTGAGCTAGACACTGAGGCTTACTCCTTGCACACCAACATTTCATTTGGTGGGTGACATGAACTAACATTAGCTAGGCCATATCCTATGCCACGAGCTAAGATTGACTGTGTAAGCTAGTTAGTTAGCTAGCTACATGTCATTAGCTAGTTAGTGCTATCTAGACTTGCGCTGGCAAACAAATCCATTACACAAGCTACCTAAATGTGAAGTAAACTCAACTGAGGCGTATTAATTGACAACACAATCCTTACATGAGGCGGGACACGTGTCCCTCCTCTTTAACTTGAAAAATGTGCAGGACACCCCTTTCTGGTTTCCCTGACTTTTGTTTTTATACTGTGTGTATGTACAGTGGGGAGAACAAGTATTTGATACACTGCCGATTTTGCAGGTTTTCCTACTTACAAAGCATGTAGAGGTCTGTAATTTTTATCATAGGTACACTTCAACTGTGAGACACGGAATCTAAAACAAAAATCCAGAAAATCACATTGTATGATTTTTAAATAATTAATTTGCATTTTATTGCATGACATAAGTATTTGATCACCTACCAACCAGTAAGAATTCCGGCTCTCACAGACCTATTAGTTTTTCTTTAAGAAGCCCTCCTGTTCTCCACTCATTACCTGTATTAACTGCACCTGTTTGAACTCGTTACCTGTATAAAAGACACCTGTCCACACACTCAAACAGACTCCAACCTCTCCACAATGGCCAAGACCAGAGAGCTGTGTAAGGACATCAGGGATAAAATTGTAGACCTGCACAAGGCTGGGATGGGCTACAGGACAATAGGCAAGCAGCAGGTTAGTAAGAAGGCAACAACTGTTGGCGCAATTATTAGAAAATGGAAGAAGTTCAAGATGACGGTCAATCTCCCTCGGTCTGGGGCACCATGCAAGATCTAACCTCGTGGGGCATCAATGATCATGAGGAAGGTGAGGGATCAGCCCAGAACTACACGGCAGGACCTGGTCAATGACCTGAAGAGAGCTGGGACCACAGTCTCAAAGAAAACCATTAGTAACACTGTACGCCGTCATGGATTAAAATCCTGCAGCGCACACAAGGTCCTCCTGCTCAAGCCAGCGCATGTCCAGGCCCGTCTGAAGTTAGCCAATGACCATCTGGATGATCCAGAGGAGGAATGGGAGAAGGTCATGTGGTCTGATGAGACAAAAATAGAGCTTTTTGGTCTAAACTCCACTCACCGTGTTTGGAGGAAGAAGAAGGATGAGTACAACCCCAAGAACACCATCCCAACCGTGAAGCATGGAGGTGGAAACATAATTCTTTTGGGATGCTTTTCTGCAAAGGGGACAGGACGACTGCACCGTATTGAGGGGAGGATGGATGGGGCCATGTATCGCGAGATCTTGGCCAACAACCTCCTTCCCTCAGTAAGAGCATTGAAGATGGGTCGTGGCTGGGTCTTCCAGCATGACAACGACCCGAAACACACAGCCAGGGCAACTAAGGAGTGGCTCCGTAAGAAGCATCTCAAGGTCCTAGAGTGGACTAGCCAGACCTGAACCCAATAGGAAATCTTTGGAGGGAGCTGAAAGTCCGTATTGCCCAGCAACAGCCCCGAAACCTGAAGGATCTGGAGAAGGTCTGTATGGAGGAGTGGGCCAAAATCCCTGCTGCAGTGTGTGCAAACCTGGTCAAGAACTACAGGAAACGTATGATCTCTGTAATTGCAAACAAAGGTTTCTGTACCAAATATTAAGTTCTGCTTTTCTGATGTATCAAATACTTGTGTCATGCAATAAAATGCAAATGAATTACTTAAAAATCATGTGATTTTCTGGATTTTTGTTTTAGATTCCGTCACTCACAGTTGAAGAGTACCTATGATAAAAATTACAGACATTAAAAATCTACATGCTTTAAGTGGAAAAACCTGCAAAATCAGCAGTGTATCAAATACTTGTTCTCCCCACTGTATATAGGAACTGACCTTAGTGTAGATATTCTGAGGGCAGCTCTGCTTCGAGGGCATGACATAGGCCTTTCATCAATTCCTCACGTTCTGTCCTCACCTCCACAGGGGTACAATCCCAAAATACATATGTGTTAAAAATAAAATGTAGCTTGTGTTAGACATTTTATAGATAAAAGGATAGTTTTTAAAGGGTGAGGCTGATTTCAAACATCTTTCGCAGTAGGAGACATGAGCATCCCAACCCTTTACCCTAACCAACTGTGATAACTCGCCCTTCACATTTCTTGCCTAACAATGACTTGTTTCTTTCCTTGAGGCAGTGCCGCCCTAGCTGACCTATTCTACACAGACAAGGAATGAGAAAGACAGACACTGGTTCAACATTGGCCTAGGTGTTTTATTTAATGCTGTTAAAAGTCTACCAACATAATAGTGCAGGTGCTACCAAGCAGTTTGCCATTGACTGGCTAAATAAATGTGCCTTTTGAATGAACTAGACAACCAATACACACGCGACTTGACCCAATGACAAGGCAGTTAGTGGCTAACATACTCAAAGGATACATGGTGAAATGCACATCTCAACCATGCAGTTTCTAAGCCTCTATGGCAGCAGGCTACGAGCTTAGAAGTCTAACCAGGGATATTGCCTAGTAGAGCCTTGGAGGAACACTGAAGGATTCTCTGAAAACCATGGTGGAATTGAGGACTAGTTTTCACAGGTGGAATGTGCCGTCTATTACGCGAAGACTCGTTTATGCGGTTTAAACGGTCGCATGTATGACAACGCAGCCCTGTAAAAACTTATTTGCACCATTGAGAGATGGCGGAGCAATGACTGGGTGACTTTACATGATGGGGCTTGAGAAACTGGTCGGTCCTGATAACTTTCCTCCTAGCCCAGTTTCTTGTGTAGGGACAACCTCACCGTTCTTCCGTTTGGATGAAAAAAAAACATTGTTGCTCTTGACGAAATGGTCTGAGAATCGGTCATGAGTAGCAAGGGATGAGAAGTAATGAATTTGCCTTTGTTTTCGAGCTGTTAGTTCACCGTTTACATTATTCCACCTCAGTTTGTCAGAGAAAACTATTTCCATTAGAGAACGTAACTCCGGCACATGGCTAGCTTGCCCATTCAACCAGTGAAATGACATTCCCTCACCCATCAAAACAAAGACTGTCTTCAGACAGATTTCAGAGCTGCCCATTATTTAGCTGTACAGAACGGGCACAACACATATTTTAGTGCAGTTATTCAATGGCAGAAAATATACAATAAAACCCCCCTACTTTTGATTGAACGTTCCCTATAAAAAAGGTTTATACAGCATGTTCCTGGAGGAAAGAACGGCATAACCCCTTAATCAAACACAATAACACATTGTAACAATTTTACTGAGCATATCACCCATTCCTCTAAAGACACGCAAATCACACACACCAAGCAGCATACATTTAAAATAAAATTATTCCAAGAAGCAATTCGCACTTTGCCAACGCATCCACCCAATACTTTTTAAAACACGCCATTACAGCAGGATCAATTGGAGATCAAGCATCAGTAAAAAAGGTGAGACCAGCCTCAAAAATCAGTTCTGACACAAAGTCGTAAAAACAAACACAAAATGTCTGGATATTAAATATCAGCAAGTAGTCTAACCCAGAACAGTGTACAGATATTTAAAATGCCAGACATGGCATCTTCACCATGTGACAAACCCTCCTGTGGCTTAGGCCACATTCCATTCAAATTTACAGCATTTTGGAATTAACATGGCATGAAATTAATCTTCCACTACACCTTGGGATTACATTCAAATGACAGCATTTGGGATTGTGTTAGGAACAGCGAGTCAAATATAGCCCTGGTTACAGAGTTAAGGTCAAGAGTTTCTCACCTCTTAACCTCTTAAAAAGTAAGGACATACCAGGTGACATACACTTGACACAAAACTACAGACAAATGCAATTTTTTAAGTATTCATTTCAAAGCGCAATTGGTAAGAAATAGCAAAGCAACAGGAAGAGACGGAACTACAGACACGGCAGGAAGTGAAAAGGGGACGTGACTGACCCTGACCTGGGGCCACAGAGCCCGAGTGTGTCTCAATACTCCTTTTCCATCCGCTGAACCAACTTGCGCTGCTACCTCACCTACCAAGCCCTTACAGACCAGTGGTCAGGACAAAAAAAGATGAGGAAAGGGAGTATCATCAATATGTTGGCCTTACTTGTAGCTCCCCTTACCCCAAAGGTCCCTCGAAAAAGTACCAAAAATAATGGCTGGTACATGCACCAAAGTTTAGTATTCGATCGGTACATGCAACATATTTTTGTATTAAATTTCTCTCTCTAGCTAAGGACAGGCATATCCACAAATGTTATAAATAAGTCCCACAGAGTACAGGTAATCAAATGAATCAAAGATAGGACATCATGAAGGTGCTAATATTAACATTGGATGATTGGATTCTATTGCTATAAACACTTGCATAAATCCATGTAACAGCTCCACCATTGACGCTAGTGAAGTGACAAATGGGGACGAAGAAATCCCATTGAAACCATCAAAAAAATGACTGAATAGTTAGAACAGTTACTCTCAGCTCTCATTGTTTTTGGTTAAGAGTTGCAACAGGGCAACCTGTCGGAAGCACCATCATCCAAGACGCTTCAGTAGAGAGCTCTCTAAAAACACATGAAAAACATTTACCTATATTCCCTGAAAAACATCATTATTTCGAATGTTTTTAATGGCGGAACTCATTTCCAAAAATAATTATATTTTGTGTGTGTGTGGAGAAACTCAGTCATCTTTCATTGGGCAAAAAAAAAAAAAAAACTGAAGAGAGAAAAGTTAGCCCTTTGACAGAAAAGTGAGGCATATTGGATCCCAGTCCCATGCTGGTGGTCACCCAGCTAAACGTTAAGACTTCAATGCTTGTTTGTGGAGGAGGAAGTGAAGAATGCTGGTATAGCCGGTCAAGTGTGGTCTTCTGGGGTGAAAACGGGCTTGGGTGATCTAAGAAAGATGATCCCCAAACTAAGGCAATATCAACACCTCCAAGACTGCTCATTGGTGGATCCCACACTTTAGTTATGGGACCTTTAAACCTGAGGTGGAATGGTATTTGAGTTTTCACATAGAAAAACAATCACCGCCCAATCACTGTGGCTTTTTTAGATCGACAAACTCGAGTTGGAGTAGGTCACACTTCTCTACACAGAGCCCTACAAAACATCCTGCAAAGGAAGGAGGAAGGTCCCTTCAGAAGGATCAAACACATGGAATAGTCTCAATTTTGACGGGGCCCAAAACAAGCTTGAATAGGGTCCTTTAGTTTCTACTTCAATTATGGAGTTTGGGAGCGGAGCGGACATTGGGATCCATGGGGCGAGGAGCGGACATTGGGATCCATGGGGCATTCCTGTTGAATGCCAGTCTGAGGGGCAGGTAGAGTCAGTGAGTAAACGGGATTCATCTCTTCCCTGTCTTCATGTAGGAGGGGATAGCCCCTCGGGCTGTGAGGCCTTCAAAGCGCTTGTAGGTGTAGTTGATGAAGACCCAGTCCTTGTTCTTCAGGTCCGCCTCAGAATGGTTGGACACCACAGGGGCAGCTGAGGTGGAAAAAAAGACAGGGATTATTTCACACAGCGCAATAGAGGAAAACAAACTATCCAAAATGTGAGAATCTTGATGAAAACGGACTGAACTTTGACTTGTCGAATACAAAACCAATCTTTGTTTTTCGTTGTGTTGGTGACAGTGAGCAACGTACCTGTCGGCTGGAGGATATCAGAGTCAGGGAACTCGTCAAAGTTGGACGTGTCATCGATGCTTTTGATCTCAATGGGAATGGCAGCGGGTCGCTCTCTGGAATAGAAATGGAACCCTGGTTTTAGAATGTAATGTTTCCGGTCAGCTTTTGAATGCACCGCTAACTGATAGAATCCGTTTCCACTAGCATTGCTACACCCTCAGAAAGTGCTAACCAGTAGATTCTAGATATTGTCAAATAACCAGCAGATGTTTGGATGAAATAACACTCCAATTAAGCGGAAAAAATAATTTAAAAAAACATCAGAAAAGTGAACTACTCTTTTAAGCCCTCGTACCTGATGTGGTCATAGTCCACCCCCTCGAAGAAGGCGTTGTCCTTAATGTCCTTCACCCCCGTGGCTCCAATCCTGAGCTCCTCCTCACAGCAGAACCTGAGGATGAGGTCCTTCGCTTTCTCCGAAATGGGCACTTCAGGGGGAAAGGTCAGTGTTTCACGCCAGTTCATCACCTTCCTATAGGTCTCCTGGGGGGTCTCGGAGCAGAACGGGGGATAGCCTGGAACACATCACACACGGGATCAACAAGCCAGGCATGGCCAAATACGTGGTGATGGCACCATTCTGTGACATTAACGCGAGATGATTAAAAGCCAATTGACAAAAACAATCAATGTGTTCGCAAAGCCTCCCCAAGTAGAAGTTGTTCATAGGATCTCACCTATCAGCATCTCATACATGATGACTCCAAGGCTCCACCAATCACAGAGCTTGTTGTATCCGTTCTGCATGAAGACTTCAGGGGCGATGTAGTCAGGGGTTCCCACAGTAGAGAAGGCCTGGGGGGGAGGGAAGAGAGAGTGAAAGACAAAGATCATGCAATGTGACTACGAGACTAACCCAACACAAATGTGACTGCATTGTAGACTGACAAGATCTACAAAAATCCTACTGCATCCTAAATAAGAACTACATTTGATGTGTGGATTAGTCAGTCCAAATTGGATGCTCTCGATCACGGCCCATGTCTACTTGTAGAAGTCTTGCCTTCCCATCTAGCTTCATTTTCTCACCAGTTGTCTCCTGTTCCTCTTCCATGTCTCTGCTTTCCGTTTTGAGTTCATGTTACTGAATGCTGTAAAGAAAAACAAACCGTTCTATACAGATGATGCAACTTGCATACTTGAACCCCATAACCTCACTTGCAGGTCAAGCGAAGTATCTTAAACCCTTTCAGACTTTGTTGTGAAAGGATCTGTTGATTTACATTTGAGTAAATTATGCAGAAGCTCTAATGCAGAGAGATTTAGAATCAGGAGGTTGGTACATGCAACAACTCAAAATATGTAGGCTACACAGGTGTACATTCAATTAAAATAATATGAAGCATAGCTAAAAACAAACCATTTTAAGTTATTCATTTTTGCACAAGCACATTTCAAATCATTACCAGGTTAGTAGAGAAACATTAAAGGCACAATATCTGGGACATTTCCAACTGTTCAATGGTATTTTCTATTTAATATAATGTATAAAGGTCTTATGAGCTTTGTACACCAATCTCCCACCACAACCCAAATATGACTATTGTTTATGGTTTGGTTGTCATTTGGGTCTTTGTAAACAATGAGTAGCTCCAAAATACGCTTCCAAATCTCAAGGACTACAAGGGCTGAGACAAAAACCCAGATTGCGGCTTTAACATCGATACAGGGTGTTAGTATGTAAAGTAAAGGATTGATTGGGGATGCCTGACTTTGCTTACTGAAGTCACTGGGGAAGCTATGGTTCAGGTTCTTGTAGAACTCTGTACGATGGGCCCTCTTCAGACCTGTGCACAGACCAAAGTCAGACAGCTTCACGTGGCCCTGAAACAATCAAAGACACATTCAGTACAGGCTCAGGTTCATTAGTGCAGTGTATTGGAAAGGTTTTGTCAGTTTTCTTCAGTTTGGTGCCTAAGAACAACGTATCCAAACCACCAGTCTGAGCTCATGTTTGTCTCTCGAGTCCGTGCTCAAACTCACCCTGGAGTCCAGTAGCAGGTTGTCAGGTTTGACGTCTCTGTGGATGAAGCCCAACTGGTGGATGGAGTCAATGGCTAGCACTGTCTCAGAGATGTAGAACTGAGTGGCCTCCTCTGTCAGAGTATCCTTCTTCATCAGCAGGGTCATCATGTCACCTGTAGGGGGCAGTGGCAGGTTACAACTTGTACACTCCCACAGGACTTTGAGGCATATTCAGCGAGACCGAAGTTGTTTGCTCGGTGGCTTTGCAGATAGAAATGCGCTGCATAAAGATTGTTTATTCCAAATGTTCTACGTTCTTCTGCATAGCTCCGACGGCTCCTTACAGACACTATCAAACGTCTCAGAGTAGATACTGATCTATAATCAATTTACCCTTTTAGACCATAATGAATATTATTTTATTTTACAGGACAGACGCAATCTTAGATCAGCACTACTACTCTGAAGTCTACATACACCTGCAAGACTAGCTGATCTGGTCAAGAGCTTCCCACCGGACAATGACTGTCCCTGTAGTTTAGTTAATACCGCCAGGCAGGAACTCCATGATGAGGTAGAGGTTCATCTTGTCCTGGAAGCTGTAGAACATCTTAACCACCCACAGACTGTCAGCCTCTACCAGGATGTCCCTCTCAGCACGGATGTGACCCACCTAGAAACACACACAAATGGCACCAAACATCAATTTATAGATTGCATGGCAGGTACTACTTTTGTATCCAAGACACTGCTTTGGATTTGTGAGAAAATTAAAACATGACTGGCCATAAGTATTGGCCATCAACATACCCTCCTACCCTTTCCTCCTCCTCCTCCTCACCTGCTCCTTCTCCAGCATGTCTGCCTTGCGGAGTATCTTCATAGCGTACACGTGGCCTGTGTCCTTCTTTTGCACCAGACGCACCTTGGTACCAAAACGTGTCAATCATTTATTGAATAAAAAGCTGAAAGTCCGCACGGCTACACATAAAAGAGGTGTTAGTAATAAAAGGGGTGATGCCTACCTCCCCGAAAGCTCCTCGGCCAATCACCTTGAGGGACTCAAAGTCCTCCAGCCCCAGGCGGGTTCGTTTGAGACGCAGGAACTCAGTCTCTTTCCTGGCGTGCTGGGAGCGCCGGATACGCTTCTGCACAGGTAGAGGGGGGGCAATGGTTAGTGTGCACAACTGCACGTGTCAAAAAGGTTGTGTTCTGTGTCAGTCTTCAACCTCACCTCTTCATCAGCCAAGCCCTCTTGATCCATCACCTTCTCCAACTTCTGCTGCCTGGAACAGAAATGCGATTTTTAAAAAAACTGTCTATTAACCATACATGTAAACATGCATTTTTCCATACACAGTTGAAGTCGGAAGTTTACATACACTTAGGTTGAAGTCCTTAAAACTCATTTTTCAACCACTCCACAGATTTCATGTTAAACTATAGTTTTGGCAATTCTTCCAACAATTGTTTACAGACAGATTATTTATAATTCACTAGATCACAATTCCAGTGGGTCAGAAGTTTACAAACACTAAGTTGACTGTGCCTTTAAACAGCTTGGAAAATTGCAGAAATTGATGTCATGGATTTAGAAGCTTCTGATAGGCTAATTGACATAATTTGAGTCAGTTGGAGGTGTACCTGTGGATGTATTTCAAGGCCAACCCTCAAACTCAGTGCCTCTTTGCTCGACATCATGGGAAAATCTAAAGAAATCAGCCAAGACCTCAGAAAAAAAAAAGTAGACCTCCACAAGTCTGGTTCATCCTTGGGAGCAATTTCCAAATGCCTGAAGGTACCACGTTCATCTGTACAAACAATAGTATGCAAGTATAAACACCATGGGACCACACAGCCGTCATAACGCTCAGGAAGGAGACGAGTTCTGTCTCCTAGAGATGAACGTACTTTGGGGCCTTGTGAAGATGCAGGAGGAAACAGGTATAAAAGTATCTATATCCTATATGGAGATAACCTGAAAGGCCGCTCAGCAAGGAAGAAGCCACTGCTCCAAAACCGCCATAAAAAAGCCAGACTACAGTTTGCAAATGTACATGGGGACAAAGATCTTACTTTTTGGAGAAATGTCCTCTGGTCTGATGAAACAAAAATAGAACTTTGGCCATAATGACCATTGTTATGTTTGGAGGAAAAAAGGGGGAGGCTTGCAAACTGAAGAACACCAACCCAGCCGTGAAGCACGGGGGTGGCAGCATCATGTTGTGGGGGTGCTTTGCTGCTGGAGGGACTGGTGCACTTCACAAAATAGATGGCATCATGAGGAAGGAAAATGATGTGGATATATTGAAGCAACATCTCAAGACATCAGTCAGGAAGTTAAAGCTTGATCGCAAATGGGTCTTCCAAATGGACAATGACCTCAAACATACTTCCAAAGTTGTGGCAAAATGGCTTAAGGTCAACAAAGTCAAGGTATTGGAGTGGCCATCACAAAGCCCTGACCTCAATCCTATAGAACATTTGTGGGCAGAACTGAATAAGCGTGCGCGAGTAAGGAGGCCTACAAACCTGACTCAGTTACACCAGTTCTGTCAGGAGGAATGGGCCAATATTCACCCAACTTATTGTGGGAAGCTTGTGGAAGGCTACCCGAAACGACCCAAGTTAAACAATTTAAAAGGCAATGCTACCAAATACTAATTGAGTGTATGTAAACTTCTGACCCACTGGGAATGTGGTGAAAGAAATAAAAGGTGAAATAAATCACTACTATTATTCTGATTTTTCACATTCTTAAAATAAAGTGGTGATCCTAACTGACCTAATACAAGGAATTTTTACTAGGATTAAATGTCAGGAATTGTGAAAAACTGAGTTTAAATGTATTTGGCTAAGGTGTATGTAAACTTCCGACTTCAATCTGTTTTAATGAAATTAACTATATGCGTTGAGCTTGTCTGATGCTTTAAGAACCGTTTGATGAAATAAGATGCAAATGACTCAAGAGCGAGCCAGAGATCAAGAAAACCAGAATACATTTTTTAAACGTAACCTGACCACCCTCCTCCCGTTCCTGCTGGCTTTCGCAGATTCTGCCATTTCTCTCCTAAAATTGTCGGTAATAAGCTACATGAGGAGTCGGCAACCTTTCTCAAGAGGAATACCAATTTATATTTCAATTTCTATCGATCTGTGTGCCAGTTATGGTTTTCATTTTCGTTGAAAAGTTTCATTTAGTTTATAATAATGTCTTCATATCTCAAAAGCTCATGCTAGCAAACTTGCAACATTGTATTAAATATTCTGGGCCCTAGATTTTCCCCACAGCTCTAGGTTACTTGAGCTACTTGGGATAACAGCTCATCAAGTAGGACTATTATATGAAGTTTCCACTGGATCAGAGCATGACATGTTTCCCTTTCATACTAAGTGGTTATCAAAAGGGAGAGAGCTGGAAAGATTGTTCAAATACATTAAGAACTATTGAACTATTGTCCTCCTCCATGGATATAAAAACAGACTTTGTTTGCTTGCGGTTTTATGTGAAGAAAGCATTACTTTGAGAAGCTCCACAGCTCATTAGTGGTGGTGCGTTAAGCCAATTAGAAACAATCAGATCCCTTAATGAGCAGATACTGTATACAGTGCATTCGGAAAGTATTCAGACCTTGACTTTTTCCACTGTTACGTTACAGCCTTATTCTAAAATAGATTTTTTCTTTTTTAATCCCTCAATCTACACACTATATCCCATAATAACAAAGCAAAAACAGGTTTTTTGAAATAATTACCAATGTATTACAAATTCTGTAATACATTCTGACTCTTTACTCAGTACTTTGTTGGAGGACCTTTGGCAGCGATTACATCCTTGAGTCTTCTTGGGTATGAAGCTACAAGCTTGTCACAAATGTATTTGGGAGGTTTCTCCCATTCTTCTCTGCAGATCCTCTCAAGCTATGTCAGGTTGGATGGGAAGCGTCGCTGCACAGCCATGTTCAGGTCTCTCCAGAGTTGTTCCATCGGGTTCATGTCCGGGCTCTGGCTGGGCCACTCAAGGACATTCAGAGACTTGTCCCAAAGCAACTCCTGCGTTGTCTTGGCTTAGGTTCGTTGTCCTGTTGGAAGGTGAACTTTGGTGGAAGTAAGAGTCTTGGTTCCAAACTTATTGCATTTAAGAATGATGGAGGCCACTGTGTTCTTGGGGACCTTCAATACAGCAGAAATGTTTTGGTACCCGTCCCCAGATCTGTGCCTCGACACAATCCTGTCTCGGAGCTCTACAGACAATTCCTTTGACCTCATGGCTTAGTTTTTGCTCTGACATGCACTGCCGACTGTGGGACCTTATATAGACAGGTGTGTGCCTTTCCAAATCATGTCCAATCAATTGAATCTAGCACAGGTGGACTCCAATCAAGTTGTGGAAACATCTCAAGGATGATCAATGGAAACAGGATTCACCTGATAGCAAAAGGTCTGAATACGTATGTAAATAAGGTATTTTTATTCTTTTTTTTTTTTTTAAACCTGTTTTATGTGGTAGTGTGTGTAGATTGATGAGGGATTTTTTTTTAATTTTGGGGGGGAATAACGCTGTAACATAAGGGTGAAGCCCTTATGGTAGGCTTTACTAGGGTAAAGCCTACCATGTCGGCCTGCAATGGATTTTTATGAATGCCCATCCATGGGCCCACCGTTCGACTTAGTATTATTACGGATTCCTGTGACTAATCAATTTGGCTATTTATCTCTGAGTATCAGCTACCCAACTTTATCAGGAGTTATCACGAGCCTATTTGCAAATGTGTTTACACAGCGGGAAAGCAAGAAGTATTTTCTATTTCGCTACTATGAAGTTGTCAAAAAGAATTACGGATGCAAACTTGAAAACACTGATCATGACAATGGGGTGAAACTCCTGGACAACAGTTACATTATGTAAAAAGTGTCCATCTCATTACATTGTATCTCCAGCCTGTAGGCTACAGAAAAGGCCACATATCTGCTACATGATTTATGTTTTAATTTTTTGGACTGAACGTTGGTGGAGCGCTGCAGAGGTGTGTTTCTCCAACACCACCCTGGAGAGAGGCGCTGGGAACGGACAAGCTAAATATTTTGCGCAAGGTGGGCACTGCTTATCAAAGGGCGGCATCAGAGCTCACCTAAAAATCCCATATGCCACTGGTTGAGAGAAAATTCTGCCCCAAAAATGACTATGTGAGGTTGTATGTGGTCAGTTTAGCTCAGAAAATACCGCCCTCGTCAATCTACTGCCATTGGCAGTAAACATTAGATAAAGTATAGCATACCAGAGAGTCTGTTCTAAAAAAAAAAAAAAAAAATTTGTTAAGCCTTTAATACAGCTAAGACTAAAAACAAAATCGCATTCATTTGTGAATGCAATTTCCAAACCGGAACAGTTTATTTATTGTTTAAGTTAATTATTCAAGGCTCGCTTTATTTTATTTTAAAAGTAATGCATGATTGCATTTCAAATCCTGAATGACTTGTTTAATTAGTGATGACATGAACAAATGAATGATTGATTAATACAGTAGCCTACAGAAGTAATTAAATATAGGCCTGTGTAAGTTACGGTATGAAGACTAAACAGGATGTGCTCTTAGGCCTACAGCTCGATGATGGTTGTACAAGGCTGATAGAGTGCATTTGGAAAGTATTCAGACCCCTTCACTTTTTCCTCAAGCTACACACAATACCACAATGGAAAAGCGAAAACAGGTTAAGAAATGTTTGCAAATGTATTAAAAACAGATGCCTTATTTACATAAGTATTCAGACCCTTTGCTATGAGACTCTAAATTTAACATCCTGTTTCCATTGATCATCCTTGAGATGTTTCTACAACTTGGAGTCCACCTGTGGTAAATTCAACTGATTGCACAGGATTTGGAAAGGCACACCTGTCTATATAAGGTCCCACAGTTGACAGTGCATGTCAGAGCAAAAACCAAGCCATGAGGTCAAAGGAATTGTCCATAGAGGTCCGAGACAGGATTGTGTCAAGGCTCAGATCTGGGGAAGGGTACAGATTTCTGCAGCATTGAAGGTCCCCAAGAACACAGTGGCCTCCATCATTCTTAAATGGAAGAAGTTTGGAACCACCAAGACACTTCCTAGAGCTGGCCGCACAGCCAAACTGAGCAATCGGGGGAGAAGGGCTTTGGTCAGGGCGGTGACCAAGAACCCGATGGTCACTCTGACAGAGCCCTAGAGTTCCTCTGTAGTGATGGGAGAACCTTCCAGAAGGACAACAATCTCTGCAGCACTCCACCAATAAGGCCTTTGGATGGAAGCCACTCCTCAGTAAAAAGGCACATGACAGACCGCTTGGAGTTTGCCAAAAACTCTCAGACCATGATAAACAAGATTCTCTGGTCTGATGAAACCAAGATTGAACTCTTTGTCCTGAATGCCATGCTTCACTTCTGGAAGAAGTGCGGGGATGCTTTTCAGCGGCAGGGAGACTAGTCAGGATCGAGGCAAAGATGAACGGTGCAAAGTACAGAGAGATCCTTGATGAAAACCTGCTCCAGAGCGCTCCGGACTTCAGACTGGGGCGAAGGTTCACCTTCCAACAGGACAACAACCCTAAGCCCACAGCCAAGACTTTTATTTAGTTTTGTATTTAACCTTTATGTAACTAGGCAAGTCAGTTTAGAACAAGTTCTTATTTACAATGAAGGCGTACACCGGCCAAAGACGGACAGCGCTGGGCCAATTGTGCGCCGCCCTACTGGACTCCCAATCACGGCCGGATTGTGATACAATGTGAACCTAACTCACGCAAAAGAAATGTAATGAAAACAATCCAATGTTATTTGTTGCCTAGACTACTGCAAATGACACAAGTCTTGAGAAAAAAAACAATCCACTAATATAGCAGTTAGCCATGACAGCCTTTATAATAGAACACTTGTTACCAAACATCTAAATATTACACTTAGGGGAAAAAAAAAGTAGAAATAGAATGAAACAAACAGGCATTCTATTTTTGTTCTATTATATTGGCCTCTATAGTAGACATGGATAAAGTGCACAAGGCTACATGTGTAAAAATAACGTTCACTGAGTAAAACATTTAATAATCCCTCCTCACTCACACACAAGTGTTACTGTCAAGTTCAACACAACAAAATCAATATCTTTGGGCAACACTGCACATTATTACATTGTACACCTTCTGCCTGTGGACATCTGTTCTACAACGTGCCAGCAGAGCATGATACCCTTTGTTGGCATAATTGATCTCTTTCAGGCAGATAGTACACCTGCATACCTCTTTTTATCCACTGTATTGAAAAGGTGAGAAAGAGGGAAAGTGTGTGGTGTTCCTTTGACCTCTATAGTGGCATCTAATTTAAGCCAGGCCCAGCTCCAGTTTAAGCCAGGCCCAGCTCCAGCTACACTTCATCCCTGAATCCACTTGTTTATCAAGCAATGACTCATTTTCACCAAATTCTCTCATTCTAATAATTAACCACATACTGTAGAGGGA
The DNA here is from genome assembly GCA_023634145.1 of Thymallus thymallus. Classification (NCBI taxonomy): domain Eukaryota; kingdom Metazoa; phylum Chordata; class Actinopteri; order Salmoniformes; family Salmonidae; genus Thymallus; species Thymallus thymallus. The sequence goes on along the minus strand of CM042399.1, from coordinate 3,834,788 downwards.
AAACATTAGTTCACAGATAGTAGTTTGTTCGTTAGCCAGTTAACATTTCACACAGATTGACAGGGTCCAGTAAGCAACTAACGCTTTATAACTTGAGGAACGGCAAGGAGTCGTATAACGTTACCAGTTAATACAATAGCGAACGTTAGCTCATCTGATGTCATAATGTTAGCTAGATTTACTAGCCTGCTCATTTTCACACCATAAACTCATCATTGCTGTGATGCAGTGCCTTAGACCGCTGCGCCACTTGGGAGACAACACAGGAGTGGCTTTGGGACACGTCTCTGAATGTCCTTGAGTGGCCCAGCACGAGCCCTGACTTGAACATCTCTGGAGAGACCTGAAAATAGCTGTGCAGTGACGCTCCCCATCCAACCTGACAGAGCTTGAGAGGATCTGCAGAGAAGAATGGGAGAAACCCCCTAAATACAGGTGTGCCAAGCTTGTAGTGTCATACCCAAGAAGACTCAAGGATGTAATCGCTGCCAAAGGTGTTTCAACAAAGTACTGAGTAAAGGGTCTGAATACTTAAAAAGTGATTTAAAAAAAAAAAATATTGCTTTCTTAATGAAAAGGAAAAAACAATTTAATCCATTTTAGAATAAGGATGTAACGTAACAAAATGTTGAAAAAGGTCAAGGGGTCGGAATACACAGTGGACTAATTGGGATCGAGCCTAATTTCTATGTTTCCATGCTGAGAGAGAGGAGCTGCATAATTATGATGCTACATTCTACTACTTTGAGAGAAAGAGGAAGTTTCATTGACTCATGTAGCCAAGTGTGTATGCGTAGGGTATATCACATCATTCAGCAGTATCCTTCCAGAAAGCACACCGATAGGTGCCGTTTGGTTGTAATGCCCACATACTTTTGTATGGATCAACCAAATCGGCACATCAGTGTATTATTCACTAGGAACGAAAGTAAACAGGCTGAAACAGCAAGGGACTATCTGAACTCCAATAAGAATGCTTGTTTTTGTTTTCAGTTCCAAAAAGTATTGCTACGCTTTATTACGTTGTGCACTAATGAATGCGACCCAGGGACTTTCATATTAGTGTCATTTCCTTCTCTGTTCTAAGCTGAAGCTGCGGAGACGAGACCACCGTGTTGCCTTTGTTCTCCAGTGTTATAAATAGGGCTAAGTAGGAGTAGTAGGGGTTGGACAGGTGCCACTTCGTGTGTCATATTCACCGTTTACCATTTTCCTCTTGAAGCCAGCACACAAACAACAAGGTTCTCCCATGACGGCGAAACCAACTCAGACCGCTTTTAGACACAACCGCAACCGTCATTTCTCTACATCTGCTGCTTGTTTCATCATTAGGTGACCCATGTTTGAACAGACATCTTGTCGTTCTACTGATGGATGACATATTTATATGGAACTCATGTCAATGTGTGTGAACTTTCTTGTTTATCGCACTCTGAACCTCTGCCTACTTAAAATAATTAAAAAAAATAATATATATATATACACAGCGGGTGAAATAAGTATTGAACACGTCACCATTTTTCGAGGCAAATTTATGGTGAAATGATTGTCTTTCCACTTCCGTATTATGGCCCCAACAGTGCTCACTGGAACATTCAGAAGCTTAGAAATGCGCCTATAACCAATGCCATCATTATGTTTTGCAACAATTAGGTTGCGAATGTCTTGAGACAGCTGTTTGCTTTTACCCATCATGAGATGTGTCTTGTGTGACACCTTGGCAATGAGACCTTTTTGTAGGCCATCAGTTGGGACTGAACCAGCTGATATTAATTTCCACTGACATGGGGCTGGATTGCTTTTTAATTACTGATAGTTTTCAGCTGTTGTCTTGGCTTTCCATGCCTTTTTGAACCTCCCTTTCTTCATGTGTTCAATACTTTTTCCCTGTGTCATTTCACATTATTACACATAACTTAATTTCTGAACTTATTTGTTTTGGTTTCTTTGTATGTGTGGATTACTTGGGTTGTTACCAACATCTGGTGAAAAGTTCATGTCAATAGCACCTTTGGAAATATATTTACTGAGAAAAATGGTGACGTGTTCAATACTTATTTCACCCGCCCAGGTTCAGGTGCAAACATAGGTTGGGTTTGCTCCTAGCAGAACTCGGTGAAGCGAATGTCTGTGCCTCACATACTCCCCTTAAAAATACCTTTGCTTGAAAAAAAAAACAAGAAAAAAGCAGAAATATTACAGTTTGTCCCTTTTGAGACTCTGTAGCAACAACATAGCAGTTAACACTTCCTCAAAATAGATAAATAAATCAAGAGATCTGCCAAGGTCTTAGTCGTGCAATTTTACATCTAAATAAGATGTTTAGTGCAGTTTTTCTGAAGTGAAAGAGTCTGCATGAAAACTAGTCGTCTCTCTATGAATGACGAGGCCATTGTTCACACTCCTATTAGCTGTAGTACTGTTGCCCAATCACAGACGAAGCAGCATAGTCTTCGGCTACCGAACTTAAACTTGCCTCACGAAAAAAACGGTTGTGTTCGCAAACAGCCGGGGGAAAAAAAACCCCACCGATCACTAAAAATAACAAATACTTTAAAACATTGTCATAATATATACACGTGAACCGTTTCAACTGTGAAGCATGCGACAGGCTTTAGTACCACACACATTCATTCATTATTCTACACACATTCTTTACGTCTGAACTGAAATGAGCTCAATAGGCTGGGGGCTCACACAGAGACAGACAGGGTGTGGTCCATCGGTAAAACTAAAAAAAGACCTCAGACAATTTGCATCATTAAGAGCATACAGGCCTACTAAGCAAGACAGACAAGTTGATGTTATCAGCCCAATATAGAAAGCCTGGGGAGGGAAAAGATAGTTAAAATGAGTTAAAATCGACTACAGATATACTGGCCACCATTTCTTAGCCTAATCGCCAGCCAAGAACACACACAGCACAAATACCATAAAGTTTGTCAACACCCACTTTGAATGACAGAACGCATAAGAAGGAGGTATCGACAGAGAACAGAGGAGTTGTAAACAATATGTCAGAGGAAGACATTGGTGGAATGCTGCCCGTTGGCTTAGACCAGGAAGGCGGCAGGTAGCCGAGTGGTTAGGCCCGTAACCGAAAGGTTGCTGGATTGAATCCCCGAGCTGACGTTCTGCCCCTGAACAAGGCAGTCAACCCACTAGGCCGCCATTGTAAAGAAGAATTTGTTCTTAACTGACTTGCCTGGTTAGATAAAGGTTAAATAAAGAAATAAATAAAAGACCAGATGGATGCGTGCGTGTGTGTGCAGTATGAGACCTACCTAATTTCTCTCTCCTCGTGTTGAGAGATGAGGTTGCTGTAGAAGTTCTCCAGGGTCACCTTGGCCATGGTCACACGCTCCTTGGTGTGATTACTCATCGAGGAGCAGGAACTCTGGCCTGTCATTGCCATGGTTACCTGAGAGATGAATTGGAAAGGGAGGGTGCTATTAAGCAGCCTGTATATCCTCTAAAAAAAAACTACAAGTCCAAACCAAACACAGTTGCATTCTGCTTTCACCCTCCTTGTAACTGTGCTTGTTTTCACATAGATTTTGTTCATTTAAAATCCGGCAGTCGTCGACTTGGTTGTGAAAGTGTTCCAACAGGAGAAACACTACAGACTCCTTTACAAGACTCATTGTAATTACTATCACTGTCTTCTTAAGACTCATTTGTATTTATGTAAATTGTGCATGGGGTCATACAGGATGTTAGGCCAGCAGCACCTTATTCCTTTATGAAGGAGAGAACGGACATACAATCAGTGCTGTTCATTGGATGTGTTTCCATATGGTTGTCTTATTCTTACAGACACATTGGATGTGTTTCCATATGGTTGTATTGTTCTTACAGACACATTGGATGTGTTTCCATATGGTTGTATTGTTCTTACAGACACATTGGATGTGTTTCCATATGGTTGTATTGTTCTTACAGACACATTGGATGTGTTTCCATATGGTTGTATTGTTCTTACAGACACATTGGATGTGTTTCCATATGGTTGTATTGTTCTTACAGGCACATTGGATGTGTTTCCATATGGTTGTATTGTTCTTACAGGCACATTGGATGTGTTTCCATATGGTTGTATTGTTCTTACAGACACATTGGATGTGTTTCCATATGGTTGTATTGTTCTTACAGGCACATTGGATGTGTTTCCATATGGTTGTATTGTTCTTACAGACACATTGGATGTGTTTCCATATGGTTGTATTGTTCTTACAGACACATTGGATGTGTTTCCATATGGTTGTATTGTTCTTACAGGCACATTGGATGTGTTTCCATATGGTTGTATTGTTCTTACAGGCACATTGGATGTGTTTCCATATGGTTGTATTGTTCTTACAGGCACATTGGATGTGTTTCCATATGGTTGTATTGTTCTTACAGACACATTGGATGTGTTTCCATATGGTTGTATTGTTCTTACAGGCACATTGGATGTGTTTCCATATGGTTGTATTGTTCTTACAGGCACATTGGATGTGTTTCCATATGGTTGTATTGTTCTTACAGGCACATTGGATGTGTTTCCATATGGTTGTATTGTTCTTACAGGCACATTGGATGTGTTTCCATATGGTTGTATTGTTCTTACAGACACATTGGATGTGTTTCCATATGGTTGTATTGTTCTTACATACACATTGGATGTGTTTCCATATGGTTGTATTGTTCTTACAGGCACATTGGATGTGTTTCCATATGGTTGTATTGTTCTTACAGGCACATTGGATGTGTTTCCATATGGTTGTATTGTTCTTACAGGCACATTGGATGTGTTTCCATATGGTTGTATTGTACTTACAGACACATTGCTTTACTTGTGTTGCTTTTATATTCACATTTGATTTGCTTACTTAAGGTTGTGTTCATTAAAACCTTCACTAGGGAAACCTTTACCTCTCATGGCCACATGGTGCCATCTGTAATGTTAATGTTATTATTTTAATATTTATGCACACAAAGTGCATAGTGCTGCTAATGTTCCCTGAACCGGCACCGGGCTAACGTTACTTCGCGCTAACGTTACTGATCTAGCTAGCCTAAAAAGTTGTGATCAATACTGTTCCGGAACATAACCGTTATTGTAAAAGCATGGGAACCTGTTGAAGTTATTTTACGTTCCAGGCATTTTCTTCTAGTCCCACATAGAATGCTTATGCAAAGCCCTCGCTCTGTCACGCATTCCAGTGTCTGCCTGCCAGTGTCTGCCTGCCACCTGAAAATCTTTGCTTGTGTGTACGCGTTTCGGCAAGAAAACGATGCATGCGCTTCCATGGGGCAGACGTTAGCATGACGTTGTGATTCTGGATGGCCAGATGCTAGCAATAATGACAAGAAACAGCCATGTGGGGAATCGTAAGTGGCTTGTTTTGTCTTGTTATTGATACCATGTACAGTCGTGGCCAAAAATTGAGAATGACACGAGTATTGGTCTCCACAAAGTTTGCTGCCTCAGTGTTGATGATGGCAATTTGCATATACTCCTGAATGTCATGAAGAGTGATCAGATGAATTGCAATTAATTGCAAAGTCCCTCTTTGCCATGAAAATTAACTTATTCCCCAAAAAACATTTCCACTGCATTTCAGCCCTGCCACAAAAGGACCAGCTGCCATCATGTCAGTGATTGTCTCGTTAACACAGGTGGGAGTGTTGACGAGGACAAGGCTGGAGATCACTCCGTCATGCTGATTGAGTCAGAATAACAGACTGGAAGCTTTAAAAAGGAGGGTGGTGCTTGAAATAATTGTTCTTCCAACCATGGTTACCTGCAAGGAAACACATGCCGTCATCATTGCTTTGCACAAAAAGGGCTTCTGGTAAGATTGCACCTAAATCAACCATTTATCGGATCATCAAGAACTTCAAGGAGAGAGGTTCAATTGTCAGGGCGCCCAAGAAAGTCCAGCAAGCGCTAGGACCATCTCCTAAAGTTGATTCAGCTGCGGGATCGGGGCACCACCAGTGCAGAGCTTGCTCAGGAATGGCAGCAGGCAGGTGTGAGTGCATCTGCACGCACAGTGAGGCGAAGACTTTTGGAGGATGGCCTGGTGTCAAGAAGGGCAGCAAAGAAGCCACTTCTCTCCAGGAAAAACATCAGGGACAGACTGATATTCTGCAAAAGGTACATAATCCCATTGAGAACTTGTGGTCCATCCTCAAGAGGCGGGTGGACAAACAAAAACGCACAACTTCTGACAAACTCCAAGCATTGATTATGCAAGAATGGCCTGCCATCAGTCAGAATGTGGCCCAGAAGTTAATTGACAGCATGCCAGAGCGGATTGCAGAGGTCTTGAAAAAAAAGGGTCAACACTGCAAATATTGACTCTTTGCATAAACTGAATGTCATTGTCAATGAAAGCCTTTGACACTTATGGAATACTTGGAATTATACTTCAGTGTTACCATAGTAACTACTAACATAAAGATCTAAGAACACTGAAGCAGCAAACTTTGTGGAGACCAATACTTGTGTCATTCTCAAAACATTTGGCCACGACTGTAGTTTTGAGGTGATTTAACTGATTTCATATTAATGCTGATATTGCTAAAATTTGCTAGCTAACCAATAACTGTAAATTATGTATTTGAGAGACAAGAAGTGCTCATTGTATAAATGTATGTTTTCAATAAACATTGATGACAAAATATAGCTTAAATATTGTCAACTATCTAAGCCAATCATGTCTGTTTTGCCCCATAGGAATGCACACCTGGGTTTTGTTTAAGTGATAATGCACTCGAAGCCTGGCTTCGAAGGTATTATCACTTTTATACAACGGGTTACCAACATATTTTCATTAAAACGTTATTTTGATTAAACTATTCACACTTTCTTCCTTCCACAAGAGATAGTCCCGACACAAATGTAGGGTTGCTACCTAAGCCGGCTGTTCCTTCATTCTATTGGTTCGAATGTGCTCTCTCGTAAAGGACACTGTTGTTCAGAGAAGCTAGCCAACAACACAGATAACGCAACCACTTCAAACGGAAGCTGGAAATACAGCAAACTAGCTGCACTTTGTTTAGTTTTACCTGTTTTCTATTGATAGGTCTTTATATATATCCATAAAAATGATGCCAGCTGATTGATGATTTCAACTGGCTGAGAAAAGCTGTCTGTCTCCTCCTGACTCCTTCATTACCATAGGACAGCTGGAGATCAAATTTGAATTATGAAACCAATGTTTAAGAGACAGATCTCTGCTGTTAAACTAAATGTTAGTCTAAAAGAAATGCGAGATAATGTCTAGATGCTTTTTATAGTGGAGATCAAGTTCATAAATTGCCTGGCTGGGCTGATGAGACAGTGGATTGGTCAGTCAGATGGAACAGAGTAAATAGGCATTTCATCATCATAGATTTAGCCGGGGATAACTTGTGGAATAGACACTGGCTGGGATGCAGTTTTAACCAATCATCATTCAGGATTAGACCCACCCATTGTATAATTAAGCAATATCGCACGAGGGGTTGTGGTATATGGCCAATATACCACGACTAAGGGCTGTTTGTAGGCAAGATGCAAAGCGGAATGCCTGGATACAGACCTTAGCCGTGGTATATTGTACATATACCACAAACCCCCAAGGTGCCTAATTGCTATTATAAACTGGTTACCAACGTAATTAGAGCAGTAAAAATACATGTTTTGTCAATCAGCATTCGAACCACCCAGTTTATAACGCTAAATAACCAACCCTTCTATATAAGCGTGATTCAGAAGATGGAGATCTTTTTTATTAGCTAGAGAAGAATGGAATAACTTGTTCTATTCTAGTTAAGGATACCATTGGCCTAGTTATCACGTTGGATCTATTAACTACAAAAGGGTAAGATGTATTTGCAATTATGGTACCGCTGTGCACACACACGCTTGTTAGCTAGCTAGCTCAAAATTCTCATATTAGATATAATTCTGTGGAGATTATTCAGATAATCATGTCATAAGATGTCCAGCACTTCAAGCCTCCTCAACCCTCTCTCCGTCTCCCCAGTCGCAGCTTGCACCATAGACTACACTTGCCTGCTCCATTCAAACTGACTGCCCTGGTAAAAACTGTTCCACACGTTAGAAAAGGAACGATATAAACCGGTACTTTCAGGGTTTCGAACCGGTCTAGAACTTAATTTTGCAGATCGGAACAGTGGAAAGACACTGGAAAAAAAAAGTCTACGATTGTACACACAATCGACCAGTGGACTAATTGGGATCGAGCCTAATTTCTATGTTTCCATGCTGAGAGAGAGGAGCTGCATAATTATGATGCTACATTCTACTACTTTGAGAGAAACATTAAAATATCCAACATCCCTGGACACGTTTGTATAGGACTAACTAGCTGTGTAGCCTGTGTTACCTGTGGTAAAAGTCTCAAGACAGGTTATTAGCTAACGTTAGCTAGCGTAGTAGTTTACTGTCAGGTAATGGGACTCATTTAGTAGGGAAAACACGACCAGCTAACATACTAAATGGTGGACCAAATAAACGTTTTGTAAACACAGGTAGCCACATAGCTCCAACTTGGTTTAGCATAGTTAGTGTAGCTAGCTGGCGCCGTGCTAAACGTCAACAGTTAGCTAGCTAGCCCATGAGACGACATGATAAGAAGGAACATGTTAACCATAACATTTGATTTCACGAAACTAGGTAGGTGACGTGCTATGATCTAAGGAGGAGAAGAGAAAAAGCATTTCGATTTCTTGGCAAGTTGGAATTTTGTTATGTTAACTACCTGAGCAGGAACGACCTCTCTCTGGTCGGCTGTGTGGCTCAAACCCCTGGTCTGTTCTTCTTCTTCGGTGGGGTTTATCGGCGGTTGGCATCCATGTTTATGATGCATTACCGCCACCAGCTGGACGGGGTGTCGAATAACAAACTACTTCTTCTTTGGTGGGGTTTATCAGAGGTTGGCATACAATGTTAATGGAGCATTACCGCCACCAGCTGGACGGGTTGTCGAATAACAAACTACTTCTTCTTTGGTGGGGTTTATCGGAGGTTGGCATACAATGTTAATGGAGCATTACCGCCACCAGCTGGACGGGGTGTCGAATAACAAACTACTTCTTCTTTGGTGGGGTTTATCAGAGGTTGGCATACAATGTTAATGGAGCATTACCGCCACCAGCTGGACGGGGTGTCGAATAAGAAACGACTTCTTCTTTGGTGGGGTTTATCGGAGGTTGGCATACAATGTTAATGGAGCATTACCGCCACCAGCTGGACGGGGTGTCGAATAACAAACTACTTCTTCTTCGGTGGGGTTTATCAGAGGTTGGCATACAATGTTAATGGAGCATTACCGCCACCAGCTGGACGGGGTGTCGAATAAGAAACGACTTCTTCTTTGGTGGGGTTTATCGGAGGTTGGCATACAATGTTAATGGAGCTTTACCGCCACCAGCTGGACGGGGTGTCAAATAACAAACTACTTCTTCTTCAGGGGGGTTTATCGGCGGTTGGCATCCATGTTTATGATGCATTACCGCCACCAGCTGGACGGGGTGTCGAATAACAAACTACTTCTTCTTCGGTGGGGTTTATCGGAGGTTGGCATGGAGCATTACCACCACCAGCTGGACGGGGTGTCGAATAAGAAACGACTTCTTCTTCGGTGGGGTTTATCGGAGGTTGGCATACAATGTTAATGGAGCATTACCGTTACCAGCTGGACGGGGTGTCGAATAAGAAACAACTTCTTCTTCGGTGGGGTTTATCGGAGGTTGGCATACAATGTTAATGGAGCATTACCGCCACCAGCTGGACGGGGTGTCGAATAACAAACTACTTCTTCTTCGGTGGGGTTTATCAGAGGTTGGCATACAATGTTAATGGAGCATTACCGCCACCAGCTGGACGGGGTGTCGAATAAGGAACGACTTCTTCTTTGGTGGGGTTTATCAGAGGTTGGCGTCCATGGTTGTGATGCATTACCACCACCTACTGTACTGGAGTGTGGGTCAGAGACAGGGAGAAACTAAATCCTACCTGCCAGCCCTGCTGCTCTTAAAAAAGATATTTGAGACTAAATCTAATTACGTTCTACTCAATATACTCTTTAAACTAGTTTCCTGTATCCCCTTCTCCCTCATACTAGATCTCAGCCTCTCTCTCTCCCTCTGATACTGCACATGCTCCATGGTCTCTGTTTCCTAGCAATAATCAGACTTTCCTGTTGGATGGGTGGGACACAGCCACCACTCTCTCAGTGTGTTCTGCCCAGGTCCTTCTAGTGTCAAAGTATACCCCAAGGAACCTGAAGGCCCCCACCCTCTCCAAGTTTCTCCCATATAACCTCAAGCATACCTCATCTCCCACCATCCTCCTGGTAAAGACCACTGTCTGGGTTCTCTCTACAGAGAACCTGAATCTCCACATCTCTACCTCATCAATTGCTTCCTGTACTTCCTGACTATGTACGGCACATTTCTTCCCCTCTTCCATAATGCCCCATCATCTGCAAATAATGACCTCCCAATATCCGGCTGTACCTGAGAGTAAACATCATTGATCATGATTGAGAAACAACAGATGACTAATCACCCTCCCTTGTGGTGTACCGTTCTCCACCAGGTAGCTGCCTGAGAGAGACTTCCCCACCCTCACCTGGATAGACCTTCCAAACAGGAAATCCTTTATCCAGTTGTACGTTCTTCCTCCTACCCCCATAAAATCAAGCTTGATTAACAACCCCTGGTTCCACATCATATCATAAGCCTTCTCCCCTACAACAGTCTCCTTGTTCACCTTAGCCTTCCTGACCTCTGCTTCTCAGCAGAACACTGGGTCCATAGTACCCAACCCCTTCCTGAACCCACTATGATGTGGTGATACTAGCCCCCTGCTCTCCAGGAAGTAAGTTAACCTCTCCGTAATCATATGCTCCATAATCTTACATACATGTGATGTTAAGGCTATTGGCCGATAGCTTGTTGGCCTCGTTGGGACCTTCCCTGGCTTCCTGATTGGTACCACTACTGCCTCCTTCCAACTGCCTGGTAATTTCCCCCCCTGGCCGCACTCTGTTGTACAACACCAATACCTTATCCAGTGCCTCATCACTAAGATGGGCTAACATAACATAGCACACCTCATCTTTCCCAGGTGAAGTTAACCCAGCCTGACCTATTGCCCTTTTCACCTCTACCATGGTAAATGGTGCATTCAACGCATCATTTACAGTCATATGAAAAAGTTTGGGCACCCCTCTGAGGCTGCGTAATAATTTACTCTGTCGTCACAGAAAATGATGACAATGGCATGCCATTCATTTTCTAATAAAAGCTGAGTACTGGGGTATTGTCCAGACAAAGATTTTTAGTGTAGCAATATTAAGGTTTATGAAATTAAATCAGATGTGAAAAATAGGCTATGCAAAAATGTGGGCACCCTTGTCATTCTGTTGATTTGAATACCTGTAACTACTTAGCACTGATTAATTGGAACTTGAACTTCATAGACAAGTGCATCCAATCATGAGAAAAGGTATTTAAGGTGGCCAATTGCAAGTTGTTGTTCTCTTTGACTCTCCTCTGAAGAGTGGCAACATGGGGGCCTCAAAACAACTCTCAAATGACCTGAAAACAAAGATTGTTTAACATTATGGTGTAGGGGAAGGCTACAAAAAGCTATCGCAGAGATGTAAGCTGTCAGTGTCCACTGTGAGGAACATAGTGAGGAAATGGAAGACCACAGGCACAGTTCTTGTTAAGGCCAGAAGTGGCAGGTCAAGTAAAATATCGGAGAGGCAAAGGCGAAGGATGGTGAGAACGGTCAAAAGCAGCCCACAGACCACCTCCAAAGACCTACAACATCATCTTGCTGCAGATGGTGTCACTCTGCATCGTTCAACAATTCAGCGCACTCTGCACAAGGAGAAGCTGTACGGGAGAGTGATGCGGAAGAAGCCTTTTCTGCACACACGCCACAAATGCACATTTGGACAAGCCAGCTTCATTTTGGAATAAGGTGCTGTGGACTGATGAAACAAAGATTGAGTTATTTGGTCATAACAAGGGGCGTTATGCATGGCGGCAAAAGAACACAGAGTTCCAAGAAAAGCACTTGCTACCCACAGTAAAATTTGGTGGGGGTTCCATCATACTGTGGGGCTGTGTGGCCAGTGCTGGTACTGGGAATCTTGTTAAAGTTGAGGGTTGCATGGATTCCACTTAATATCAGCAGATTCTGATAATGTTGAAGAATCAGTCACAAAGTTGAAGTTATGCCGGGGCTGGATATTTCAACAAGACAACGACCCAAAACACTGCTCAAAATCTACCCAGGCATTTATGCAGAGGAACAAGTACAATGTTCTGGAATGGCCATCCCAGTCCCCAGACCTGAATATCATTGAGAATCTGTGGGATGATTTGAAGCGGGCTGTCAATGCTCGGCAACCATCAAACCTAACTGAACTGGAGATGTTTTGTAAGGAGGAATGGTCCAAAATACCTTCAATCTGAATCCAGACACTCATTAGAGGCTATAGGAAGCGTCTAGAGGCTGTTATTTTAGCAAAAGGAGGCTCTACTAAATATTGATGTGATTTTTCTGTTGGGGTGCCCACTACTGAAATATTACTGTGTCCATCAGTTATTTGATTGATCAAAATGAAATTGCTGATCCAAACACCCAATTATTTATAAATGGAAATCATGGAAATTGTCAGGGGTGCCCAAACTTTTTCATACGACTGTACATCCTCTCTCCTATCCATCACTCCAGGATGCTCCTCTCTCCTTCTCTCTCATCCCCTATGCCCATCCTCTGACAAAATTGCAGAGCTATGCACTTGGACAAACGCTTTGGCCATCATCTCTGCCTTCTCCTCATCTGTTACTGTCACATCCTCTCCACTCGCCAACACTGGATAATCCCACTCCCTTCTGACCTCACTCATCCTCTTCGTCATCCCCCACACTTCTCCCACAGGTGTCGCCTTTCCAATGGTGTCACAGGACCGACGCCAACATGACCTCTTTGACGGATAGTTCTCCTCAACAGGGCCTGGGCCTGCTTATGCTGAATCAGATGTTGGAAGTTATGTGTCCTGGTCAGTACTCTAAATGCCCTGTTCCTACTCCTCACCATTACCCCACACTCCTCCGTCCACCACGGGACTGCTCTCCTCCTCCTCCTCCTCCTCCTCCTCCTCCTCCTCCTCCTCCTCCTCCTCCCTGAACCTCAGTAGCTGCCCCCACTAAAGCTGTTCTCACCCAGTTATTCATACTATCCATATCCCCTCTCATATCCAACGAGACATCACTTGCTCACTCAGCTCCTGTAACTGGCCCCACTTTGCCCTTCCAAACACCCACCTGCCTACTCCATCCCCTGACACCTCCTCCTCCCTACGGCCTACTGTGCACACTATGGGGTGATGATCACTCCCTACTGTCGACTCCTCCCATACCTCCCACTCACAGACTCCTGCCATCGTACTAGATACCATAGTGAGGTCCAAGGCAGACTCTTTCCCTGTAACTATATCAATCCTGGTCCCTCTGCCATCATTCAGGTACACCAGATCTTTCATTTCCCATGTCAACCCTGTCATACTCAAATGTCTCCCTGGCCTGGACCTGGACCTGGACCACCCTCACTGCCTCAGCATATGACACCCTTCTCTCCTGGACCACCCTCACTGCCTCAGCATATGACACCCTTCTCTCCTGGACCACCCTCACTGCCTCAGCATATGACACCCTTCTCTCCTGGACCACCCTCACTGCCTCAGCATATGACACCCTTCTCTCCTGGACCACCCTCACTGCCTCAGCATATGACACCCTTCTCTCCTGGACCACCCTCACTGCCTCAGCATATGACACCCTTCTCTCCACCCCTATCTACCCTAACTCCACCCCTATTTACACCCCTATCTACCCTAACTCCACCCCTTGTTGCTTGCAATATTTGAACATTCACTATAACGCCTCCTCTAAAATTGTTGCTTACTTCTTTATTACTAACACTCACAGGCACTCCTGTTATCACCCCTTTAATCCACTGCTTCCTGCTTGATCACTCCTGTTATCACCCCTTTAATCCACTGCTTCCTGCTTGATCAGTCCTGTTATCACCCCTTTAATCCACTGCTTCCTGCTTGATCACTCCTGTTATCACCCCTTTAATCCACTGCTTCCTGCTTGATCACTCCTGTTATCACCCCTTTAATCCACTGCTTCCTGCTTGATCACTCCTGTTATCACCCCTTTAATCCACTGCTTCCTGCTTGATCAGTCCTGTTATCACCCCTTTAATCCACTGCTTCCTGCTTGATCACTCCTGTTATCACCCCTTTAATCCACTGCTTCCTGCTTGATCACTCCTGTTATCACCCCTTTAATCCACTGCTTCCTGCTTGATCAGTCCTGTTATCACCCCTTTAATCCACTGCTTCCTGCTTGATCACTCCTGTTATCACCCCTTTAATCCACTGCTTCCTGCTTGATCAGTCCTGTTATCACCCCTTTAATCCACTGCTTCCTGCTTGATCACTCCTGTTATCACCCCTTTAATCCACTGCTTCCTGCTTGATCAGTCCTGTTATCACCCCTTTAATCCACTGCTTCCTGCTTGATCACTCCTGTTATCACCCCTTTAATCCACTGCTTCCTGCTTGATCAGTCCTGTTATCACCCCTTTAATCCACTGCTTCCTGCTTGATCACTCCTGTTATCACCCCTTTAATCCACTGCTTCCTGCTTGATCACTCCTGTTATCACCCCTTTAATCCACTGCTTCCTGCTTGATCACTCCTGTTATCACCCCTTTAATCCACTGCTTCCTGCTTGATCAGTCCTGTTATCACCCCTTTAATCCACTGCTTCCTGCTTGATCACTCCTGTTATCACCCCTTTAATCCACTGCTTCCTGCTTGATCAGTCCTGTTATCACCCCTTTAATCCACTGCTTCCTGCTTGATCAGTCCTGTTATCACCCCTTTAATCCACTGCTTCCTGCTTGATCACTCCTGTTATCACCCCTTTAATCCACTGCTTCCTGCTTGATCAGTCCTGTTATCACCCCTTTAATCCACTGCTTCCTGCTTGATCAGTCCTGTTATCACCCCTTTAATCCACTGCTTCCTGCTTGATCACTCCTGTTATCACCCCTTTAATCCACTGCTTCCTGCTTGATCAGTCCTGTTATCACCCCTTTAATCCACTGCTTCCTGCTTGATCAGTCCTGTTATCACCCCTTTAATCCACTGCTTCCTGCTTGATCAGTCCTGTTATCACCCCTTTAATCCACTGCTTCCTGCTTGATCACTCCTGTTATCACCCCTTTAATCCACTGCTTCCTGCTTGATCACTCCTGTTATCACCCCTTTAATCCACTGCTTCCTGCTTGATCACTCCTGTTATCACCCCTTTAATCCACTGCTTCCTGCTTGATCACTCCTGTTATCACCCCTTTAATCCACTGCTTCCTGCTTGATCAGTCCAGCTGCACGACACCACCTTACATTTCCCTATTTGCTTCACTCTGAGAGCTTTTTTCCTCTGCCCATGTCCTTACAGAACACCAACAAACTCCCATCTCTTAACACTTTAGCATTGACAACTTCCCCAATTAACTCTTATCACAGCCATCAACCTGAAATCGGACTCATCGCTCCAACTCCCCCTTCCTCCCTAAACTTCAGAATCACTTTATGCTCCTCCTCCTCACCTCCATGCTCCTCCTCCTCACCTCCATGCTCGTCCTCCTCACCTCCATGCTCCTCCTCCTCCTCCTCCTCCTCCTCACCTACTCCTCCTCCTCCTCACCTCCATGCTCCTCCTCCTCCTCCTCACCTCCTCCTCCTCACCTCTATGCTCCCCTCGTGTCTTATCTTCCTCTGCACTCTCTACCTCCGAACTGACACTAGCGTTGGAAACTATTGCTCTCCTCAAACTTCTGTTTCTGCCTCCTCTCTGCCTCCATAGACCTTTCTCTCTCCTTCAAACCCCTCCTCCCTTTCTCTCTCCTTCAAACCCCTCCCTTTCTCTCCCCTTCAAACCCCTCCTCCCTTTCTCTCTCCTTCAAACCCCTCCTCCCTTTCTCTCTCCTTCAAACCCCTCCCTTTCTCTCCCCTTCAAACCCCTCCTCCCTTTCTCTCTCCTTCAAACCCCTCCTCCCTTTCTCTCCCCTTCAAACCCCTCCTCCCTCTCCTTCAAACCCCTCGTCCCTTTCTCTCCCACTTTCTTTTTCTTCCTCCCTCCTTTATTTGTACCACTATGCTCCATACTTGCTTCACTTTCTTCTCCATCACTATATCCTCCCATCTCTAACCCAGTCACAGTACAGCCGTGCCGAACCACCGCCGCACCGAGAAAAGTTTGATTGTTTATCAACGATTGATCACTAGCCATAGCTTTCAGCTTCCGAGCGAATAAGAAACTAAAAAAACATTGCAGGAAATGGGGAAAATGACATCATACAAAATAAAACACGTTGACTAACAAAACCCCTCCCACTTCTATCACAGTCCACTCCAACATACATCCCTACACAGGCTCAGGGGCCTGTGATGGCGGTACATTCACCGACAGGAATTCTTGCACGGCCTCGGATGTGAAATTACGAAGTCCCCAAAAACGTTCAACGGCATTCATAATGATTCCAATTTTCTTAGACTCCTTCTCTGCTTGTGCTGTACAGTTTATGACCATTGCAAGTCTACATTTTTAACATGTAGCATTTTTTAACATATAGCATTTCACTATTAGTGGCTCTAACATCACAGCTTCTTCCCCACCACTCGTTCCGTCCAGTCTTCTCTCCGCCTCCAGATAGAAGACACACTGGACACTCCTTACCCTTGCCACCTCATTCTCCTTCACCCTAACGGGGCATTCCAGGAATTCAGGCACATGTTCACTTCCACAGTTGCAGCATTTCACTTCATCTGGCATACAATACTCTTCCCTTCTGCACACACTTGACACATGACCAAATCTTTTACATTTATGACACTGTTTTTTAATGAGTTTTCTTAATTATACTTCTTGTCGACAAGAAACCCAAGTTCCGGATGAGAAATGAGACAGAAAACATTTCTGGCAGTCTACAAAAAAATAAAATAAATAGCACATGTCAAAATGACAATTACAATTCCACAGTAGCCTGCCAAGTACAACATTATTTTGCTATTTGACAGACATAGTGACAATATGTAGATCTGTAAAGAAAAATAATGAATTAAGGCTAACAGAATTTTACCTTATCTAACTAGCAACATGTTTTAAATAAAATACTGCCTATATTTGTGACTTTATAAGTGCATGTAGATAGATAGATAGATAGATAGATAGATAGATAGATAGATAGATAGATAGATAGATAGATAGATAGATAGATAGATAGATAGATAGATAGATAGATAGATAGATAGATAGATAGATAGATAGATAGATAGATAGATAGATAGATACTTTATTGATCCCCGAGGGGGAAATGTCTTTGTCAAGCAGCTACAACAACAAAACACAGGGCAGGTGCAAAATGCCACAACGAAAGTACACAAAAGACAGATACACGGTACATGATACATAGAGCGGTAGTATGAAAAAGTATAGAAATACAAGATATCTGGAGTGCAAAAAAGCAATTGCATTGTATGGGTGGTTGGCTGAATATGTACACTATACATTGGTGGATGTTGGATGGTTAACTATACTATACAGGTCGATGGCAGAGAAATACTTCAGTAGCTAAAAATGCATATGATATGAGCGAGGGTAATAATAGTTTAATAGACAGACTGGCTAAATGAACAGGTAAGTGAATATTTTGCATGGTTAAATTAGCTGTACAGGTAAATATACAGTTATATTTACAGGTAAGTGAATACTTGCATGGTTACATTAACTGTACAGGTAAATGACAGGAAGAGATACTTAAATAGTTAAATGTGTGTATGATATAATTTGGGGTAATAATAGTAATTCCCTTAAAATACAGTCCTTAGTGCGCAGGGTTTAATTACAGACAACTGCACGTATTGCACATTCAATATACTAAAAGCAATGAGAAAAGGTGCAACTGGCAGGATACTAATATGCATTCCTGAGTGAATGCCTACGTAAGTTAAGTCCAAGAAATGATTTGCAATATTGCACATGATATGATATAACAACTGTACATGAGTATGTATATACAGACCTGAATTAATAAATAAGTCCTGTGTGAATGAGGGTCGCACTGGACAGACTGGGCTGAAGAGCACTGGAGATCTGGTGCAGGGGCTGGAGACATAACACACCTTCTCGTCTTCCTCAGCCCACCTGAAGTATCTCCTCAACCGCTCTTCCTCCTCCTTGTCCGTTGTGTTCCATTATGCTTTAGCCCTAGCAGAGCAGGAGTTACAGTCAGGTCCAGAATTATTGACACCCTTGATGAAGATGACCAAAAAGACTGTATAAAATAAATAATACAAATACTGAGCTCTATTGTATTCTCAGAAATATGACACTTATATTGTTTTAGATTAATAGAATTGTTTAGAGAAAAATATTTTGTTTAACAAGGCAGCCTGTTTTCAATACCTCACCTTGCAAGGATAAAGGCACTGATCCTTATCCGGAAATGTTTTATGAAATTGGAAAACACATTGGGAGGGATGTAAGACCATTCATCCATCTAGAATCTTTCCAGATCCTTGATATCCTTCGTCTGCGCTTATGGACTGCCCTCCACTTAAAACCACAGGTTTTCAATGGGGTTCAAGTCTGGAGACTGAAATGGCCATTGCAAAATGTTGATTTTGTGGTCAATTAACCATTTCTTTGTGGATTTTGATGTGTGCTTAGGGTTATTTTCTTGCTGGAAGAACCACTGGCAGAAGCAACCAGGTTTTTGGACCATGTCCTGGTACTGGGTCAAGTTCATGATGCAGTTGAGCACATCTTTATCAAGGGTTTTTGGACCTGACTGTACGCTGTTGTGGTGGGGCAGCATGCGTCACATGTCTCCATGACCCAAAAAACTGTTGTGTTAAATGCATTGTACAACCTAAGCGTGTATGTGGACAATATCTGTTTGTTTTTCAGGATGAAGTTACCCTCCATCTAGCCCTCCTCAAGAGTAGCAGTGAGGAGAACGATATTAAATCAAGTGTGTGTGTGTGTGTGTGTGTGTGTGTTGAGAAAGGGGATGGGGAGAGGAACACGTGAAATGTCAAAACAATGATACACGAATACTGCCAGTTAAACATAAATACTGAACATACTTAATCCAGGAGTAGTGATGGGGGAAAATTGATAGTTACATATCGGGATATTATTTTGACGACATATCGTATCGTATTCCAGTATTTTTCTTTCATAGCTTGTTCTCCATCTTTTTAAATTGGCAGCCAATTAGTTTTCAGCGCTTTATTTTCAAAACTCATTTTCTCATGGCTCCCTGATCTCTCCGCAGCAGACATATGATGAGCAATAGGTTTGGAACATTGAATCGCAATCGAATCACGATACATATAGAATTGTGAGATTTGCGATACATATATCGGCACCTAAGTATCGTGATAATAAGTCCATAATGTAATAACTGCTAATAATATAATAGCTTTTTAAATGTCTAATGTAATAACCAGTCTCCTGGCCCCTAGCGATAGATAGAAGGTGTAGTACCCCTGACACTGTAGTCCACACCAGTCTCCTGGCCCCTAGCGATAGATAGAAGGTGTAGTACCCCTGACACTGTCGTCCACACCAGTCTCCTGGCCCCTAGCGATAGATAGAAGGTGTAGTACCCCTGACACTGTAGTCCACACCAGTCTCCTGGCCCCTAGCGATAGATAGAAGGTGTAGTACCCCTGACACTGTAGTCCACACCAGTCTCCTAGCCCCTAGCGATAGATAGAAGGTGTAGTACCCCTGACACTGTAGTCCACACCAGTCTCCTGGCCCCTAGCGATAGATAGAAGGTGTAGTACCCCTGACACTGTAGTCCACACCAGTCTCCTGGCCCCTAGCGATAGATAGAAGGTGTAGTACCCCTGACACTGTAGTCCACACCAGTCTCCTGGCCCCTAGCGATAGATAGAAGGTGTAGTACCCCTGACACTGTCGTCCACACCAGTCTCCTGGCCCCTAGCGATAGATAGAAGGTGTAGTACCCCTGACACTGTAGTCCACACCAGTCTCCTGGCCCC
This sequence comes from Thymallus thymallus, assembly GCA_023634145.1. Classification (NCBI taxonomy): domain Eukaryota; kingdom Metazoa; phylum Chordata; class Actinopteri; order Salmoniformes; family Salmonidae; genus Thymallus; species Thymallus thymallus. Next base: position 3,814,614 of record CM042399.1, on the reverse strand, counting down.
TAGCGATAGATAGAAGGTGTAGTACCCCTGACACTGTAGTCCACACCAGTCTCCTGGCCCCTAGCGATAGATAGAAGGTGTAGTACCCCTGACACTGTAGTCCACACCAGTCTCCTGGCCCCTAGCGATAGATAGAAGGTGTAGTACCCCTGACACTGTAGTCCACACCAGTCTCCTGGCCCCTAGCGATAGATAGAAGGTGTAGTACCCCTGACACTGTAGTCCACACCAGTCTCCTAGCCCCTAGCGATAGATAGAAGGTGTAGTACCCCTGACACTGTAGTCCACACCAGTCTCCTCGCCCCTAGCGATAGATAGAAGGTGTAGTACCCCTGACACTGTAGTCCACACCAGTCTCCTAGCCCCTAGCGATAGATAGAAGGTGTAGTACCCCTGACACTGTAGTCCACACCAGTCTCCTGGCCCCTAGCGATAGATAGAAGGTGTAGTACCCCTGACACTGTAGTCCACACCAGTCTCCTAGCCCCTAGCGATAGATAGAAGGTGTAGTACCCCTGACACTGTAGTCCACACCAGTCTCCTGGCCCCTAGCGATAGATAGAAGGTGTAGTACCCCTGACACTGTAGTCCACGCCAGTCTCCTAGCCCCTAGCGATAGATAGAAGGTGTAGTACCCCTGACACTGTAGTCCACGCCAGTCTCCTGGCCAGCATCACAGTCAGGTGGCAGTCCATCACATGGAAGTTCTGCAGAAAGATGAGACAACAAACACACTGAAGGACTGAGTGACTGTGTGTGTGTGTGTGTGTGTCACAGGAGGTTGGTGGCACCTTAATTGGGGATCGTGGGCTCATGGTAATGGCTGGAGCGGAATCAGTGGCATGGTTATAGGGTTACCACCACACAATCCTGTAGATATTAATGTAGGGATGTAACAGGATGACTGTTAGGGTACGACCAGACAGTCCTTTAGATATTGATGTACTGAATGAACAGCGCCACCATCAGGTAGAGGAAGAGCAGGAACTCAAACAGCGGGCTTCTGTCCAATGGGAGGTCAGGGATCCGGGAGTGATGTACAGGTTCCCTCGTGTTGAGACCCACAGTTACTGCTTCTAGACAGAGGGGGACATACAGGCAGTGGGGTTAGTGTGTGTTTATGGTGAAGTGTGAGTTGGCTACAGGAATAAGCCTAATTGTCTGTAGCATGGTCATAGAGTTGTGCTCTGGCATGATGGCACAAACAGACTGGGACTCAAGCTAAGGTCTGCAGCAGGAGGAATGTGTGAAAGAGAGCATGTTGTGGTGAGAACAGAAGATCTCTCTCCTATCTGTGCTGCCATTCCTTCTTGCCCCTCAGGGTAAATATTTCAGGTAGGTATATAATCTCTACTCCCCCTCAGTTACATGAATTATTCATCTGACTAATCTAACCTCTACTATGTTAGAGAAGATGGGAGAGAATATAAACATGCAGTTATCTAACATCACCGGTTAAAGCGTTGGGTCAGTAACCCAGAGCCGAAAAATATGTTGATGTGCCCTTGAGCAAGGCACTTAACCCTAATTGCTCCTGTAAGTTGCTCTGGATAAGAGCGTCTGCTAAATGACGTAAATGTAAATCACAGTCAGGATTAGAAGGAAGAAGACATGACGCAGAGGGGTGTAGGGTTGGGAAAGGCCAGCTTTTGGCCTCACCGGATGACTATATCACTCATTACAAGGTGTGGCACCCCGCCACAGACTTAATTGACTGCAGCTGCACGTCTTGTACAGCTGGCTGCAGAACATGGGGAGGCAGTGGCATTCAGAGAGGGAGAGAGAAAGCGCAGTGAAGAGGACACGTCAAACCTCTGTTGCAAACATTGGACCGGAAATCACTGCAGCAATCAGGGAAATGCAACATTTTGCTAGAAGACTGACCAGAGAGACGCCATATAGCCTTGATGTGCATGCAAAAAAGTAACACATCCATCTGCTGAGGCAAGTCCTATGAGTCAGGGGTGAGACGGAGCTCTGGTGGGATCAAACCCCACTTCCTGTTTAAGGGGACATGCTGTGTAATCCTTCCTGTAAGTCGTCTCATTGCACCACCGAACAGCCCAGGCCCTTGACCGAAGAGCAAACATCCTGTGTTTGCAGAACCCAAGGCCAGAAATTGTTCCCAGGACAACAAGGGCCACAATAATGTCAGGTCAGTCCAAACACTCCACTGATGACTCTCCCACTTTGATTTCCCCAGAGGAGGTGTCAAGGTCCCCTGATGGTGAAGTGGAGACATAGTGATAGAGAGATAGATAGATAGATAGATACTTTATTGATCCCCGAGGGGGAAATGTCTTTGTCAAGCAGCTACAACAACAAAACACAGGGCAGGTGCAAAATGCCACAACGAAAGTACACAAAAGACAGATACACGGTACATGATACATAGAGCGGTAGTATGAAAAAGTATAGAAATACAAGATATCTGGAGTGCAAAAAAGCAATTGCATTGTATGGGTGGTTGGCTGAATATGTACACTATACATTGGTGGATGTTGGATGGTTAACTATACTATACAGGTCGATGGCAGAGAAATACTTCAGTAGCTAAAAATGCATATGATATGAGCGAGGGTAATAATAGTTTAATAGACAGACTGGCTAAATGAACAGGTAAGTGAATATTTTGCATGGTTAAATTAGCTGTACAGGTAAATATACAGTTATATTTACAGGTAAGTGAATACTTGCATGGTTACATTAACTGTACAGGTAAATGACAGGAAGAGATACTTAAATAGTTAAATGTGTGTATGATATAATTTGGGGTAATAATAGTAATTCCCTTAAAATACAGTCCTTAGTGCGCAGGGTTTAATTACAGACAACTGCACGTATTGCACATTCAATATACTAAAAGCAATGAGAAAAGGTGCAACTGGCAGGATACTAATATGCATTCCTGAGTGAATGCCTACGTAAGTTAAGTCCAAGAAATGATTTGCAATATTGCACATGATATGATATAACAACTGTACATGAGTATGTATATACAGACCTGAATTAATAAATAAGTCCTGTGTGAATGAGGGTCGCACTGGACAGACTGGGCTGAAGAGCACTGGAGATCTGGTGCAGGGGCTGGAGACATAACACACCTTCTCGTCTTCCTCAGCCCACCTGAAGTATCTCCTCAACCGCTCTTCCTCCTCCTTGTCCGTTGTGTTCCATTATGCTTTAGCCCTAGCAGAGCAGGAGTTACAGTCAGGTCCAGAATTATTGACACCCTTGATGAAGATGACCAAAAAGACTGTATAAAATAAATAATACAAATACTGAGCTCTATTGTATTCTCAGAAATATGACACTTATATTGTTTTAGATTAATAGAATTGTTTAGAGAAAAATATTTTGTTTAACAAGGCAGCCTGTTTTCAATACCTCACCTTGCAAGGATAAAGGCACTGATCCTTATCCGGAAATGTTTTATGAAATTGGAAAACACATTGGGAGGGATTTTAAGACCATTCATCCATCTAGAATCTTTCCAGATCCTTGATATCCTTCGTCTGCGCTTATGGACTGCCCTCTTCACTTAAAACCACAGGTTTTCAATGGGGTTCAAGTCTGGAGACTGAAATGGCCATTGCAAAATGTTGATTTTGTGGTCAATTAACCATTTCTTTGTGGATTTTGATGTGTGCTTAGGGTTATTTTCTTGCTGGAAGAACCACTGGCAGAAGCAACCAGGTTTTTGGACCATGTCCTGGTACTGGGTCAAGTTCATGATGCAGTTGAGCACATCTTTATCAAGGGTTTTTGGACCTGACTGTACGCTGTTGTGGTGGGGCAGCATGCGTCACATGTCTCCATGACCCAAAAAACTGTTGTGTTAAATGCATTGTACAACCTAAGCGTGTATGTGGACAATATCTGTTTGTTTTTCAGGATGAAGTTACCCTCCATCTAGCCCTCCTCAAGAGTAGCAGTGAGGAGAACGATATTAAATCAAGTGTGTGTGTGTGTGTGTGTGTGTGTTGAGAAAGGGGATGGGGAGAGGAACACGTGAAATGTCAAAACAATGATACACGAATACTGCCAGTTAAACATAAATACTGAACATACTTAATCCAGGAGTAGTGATGGGGGAAAATTGATAGTTACATATCGGGATATTATTTTGACGACATATCGTATCGTATTCCAGTATTTTTCTTTCATAGCTTGTTCTCCATCTTTTTAAATTGGCAGCCAATTAGTTTTCAGCGCTTTATTTTCAAAACTCATTTTCTCATGGCTCCCTGATCTCTCCGCAGCAGACATATGATGAGCAATAGGTTTGGAACATTGAATCGCAATCGAATCACGATACATATAGAATTGTGAGATTTGCGATACATATATCGGCACCTAAGTATCGTGATAATAAGTCCATAATGTCCATAATGTAATAACTGCTAATAATATAATAGCTTTTTAAATGTCTAATGTAATAACCAGTCTCCTGGCCCCTAGCGATAGATAGAAGGTGTAGTACCCCTGACACTGTAGTCCACACCAGTCTCCTGGCCCCTAGCGATAGATAGAAGGTGTAGTACCCCTGACACTGTAGTCCACACCAGTCTCCTGGCCCCTAGCGATAGATAGAAGGTGTAGTACCCCTGACACTGTAGTCCACACCAGTCTCCTGGCCCCTAGCGATAGATAGAAGGTGTAGTACCCCTGACACTGTAGTCCACACCAGTCTCCTGGCCCCTAGCGATAGATAGAAGGTGTAGTACCCCTGACACTGTAGTCCACACCAGTCTCCTAGCCCCTAGCGATAGATAGAAGGTGTAGTACCCCTGACACTGTAGTCCACACCAGTCTCCTCGCCCCTAGCGATAGATAGAAGGTGTAGTACCCCTGACACTGTAGTCCACACCAGTCTCCTGGCCCCTAGCGATAGATAGAAGGTGTAGTACCCCTGACACTGTAGTCCACACCAGTCTCCTGGCCCCTAGCGATAGATAGAAGGTGTAGTACCCCTGACACTGTAGTCCACACCAGTCTCCTAGCCCCTAGCGATAGATAGAAGGTGTAGTACCCCTGACACTGTAGTCCACACCAGTCTCCTGGCCCCTAGCGATAGATAGAAGGTGTAGTACCCCTGACACTGTAGTCCACGCCAGTCTCCTGGCCAGCATCACAGTCAGGTGGCAGTCCATCACATGGAAGTTCTGCAGAAAGATGAGACAACAAACACACTGAAGGACTGAGTGACTGAGTGTAAATATTTCAGGTAGGTATATAATCTCTACTCCCCCTCAGTTACATGAATTATTCATCTGACTAATCTAACCTCTACTATGTTAGAGAAGATGGGAGAGAATATAAACATGCAGTTATCTAACATCACCGGTTAAAGCGTTGGGTCAGTAACCCAGAGCCGAAAAATATGTTGATGTGCCCTTGAGCAAGGCACTTAACCCTAATTGCTCCTGTAAGTTGCTCTGGATAAGAGCGTCTGCTAAATGACGTAAATGTAAATCACAGTCAGGATTAGAAGGAAGAAGACATGACGCAGAGGGGTGTAGGGTTGGGAAAGGCCAGCTTTTGGCCTCACCGGATGACTATATCACTCATTACAAGGTGTGGCACCCCGCCACAGACTTAATTGACTGCAGCTGCACGTCTTGTACAGCTGGCTGCAGAACATGGGGAGGCAGTGGCATTCAGAGAGGGAGAGAGAAAGCGCAGTGAAGAGGACACGTCAAACCTCTGTTGCAAACATTGGACCGGAAATCACTGCAGCAATCAGGGAAATGCAACATTTGCTTCCAAATCAAAGACTGGTGGGGAGACCCCATCAGGGGCTGGGGTGAGCCTGTAGAAGGGCGCTACCAGCCACGAGGGAAGCAGCCCAATAATCTAGGTTTCGTCACGGGTTAAAATGTCTAAAGGGGAGTTGGATTGTCATTCAGAAGTGGAGAGGTTTAAAGAGTCTGACTTGTCTAACCATGGTGGAAGACAGAACTGCCAGCAGGTGGAGCACTTACACAGAAGGCTGTGAGACAAAGACCCAACAGGGCGGTCGGGGATATCGGCTCACCCTCAGGTCAACCAAACCTCTGAGATGACGCAGCAGAAAAAGGCACAGCCAGAGAAGGAGAATCCCCTTTAAAAGACAGGAGGCGGCCAAGGAGGCAGTGAAGTTCTGCCAGTCATCCAGTCAGTCAAATGGGAATGGAAGAGCTACAAAGCATGGGTAAGCCTGACAAACTAACTAACCATGTTACTGTGCCTTCCCAGGAGTGGTGGAGAGTAGGCCTGGGAGTCAGAGGGCTGTGCCTTCCCAGGAGTGATGGAGAGTAGGCCTGGGTAGGCCTGACAGAGAAAAATAAAAGCCCATAGATGTAGCGATGCTCTCTAAGTAAATGAAACAAGCTCAAGTAATCTAATCTTTTTGAGTGTGGACTATTTTTACTCGGGGGCTGGAATCTTGGGTTCCTGGTGCGGGTTCCCTGGAGGAACTACGGCGACGCCAGTAGCACCGGGTGATGATACTTGGGCACTGGCTCCTCCTGGGTTAGGGTTGGACCGTGGTTGGAGGAAGTCGATAAGTGCCCGGAGGGTCTCTGATATTTGGAGGAGTTCTTGCTGCCGCCCCAGCAGTGCTCCTTGGTGGATTTCGTCATTCTTGATCTGGGTGATCTCTGCTGCGTCCATGTTGGAGGCAGAAGTTTGCGGTGACATGGTGAGGTTGGACCCAGGTGCAGAGAAGAGACCAGACGAGGAATCAGTGGTTAAGGATAAACATAATACTTTACTGAGAAACGGTAACCGAAGGATCACAGTAACACTGGGAAAACAACAACCAGTCTGGAAAACTCAGGAAACAATTCCAGCTTCTGCCAAGGACAGACGACACACCTCTTTTAACAGGGAAATCATGAGTAAATAGAACACACCTGAGTGTCGTTAATGTCTCTAGGACGGTGTCTGCCGCCCTCTGGTGACAGGTGGAACCATGACAGACACACACAAACTGCACTGCAGTCAGTGTGTTCCCTATCTGCCTGACGACAACCAGAGAAGACGGGAGGACAGAATAGAACACTGGGAAACAAGGTGCAAGTCAGCCTTCCAGCACTAATATGAGACCCTGACTTTGCAATAATAACCCAGGAGTCATATGCTCTAAAAGTGCCTCCTCATGGCTACTGTGGAAGAGGACATTTGATTTATCCTATATGACCTGAAGGGACAGGTCATCCTGTTCTTCATCTTGTCTGTAAGGTTTCTCTGTTCACTGATATGCTCAAGTTGTCCTTTTGTAATATACCGTTTCTAAACTGTGTCGATTTTAGCATGTCAATCTTGGTGGGGAAGAAAAAAGAAAAAGTGAGATGCATGCCAGCAAAGCCACTACACAGTATAGCACTAAACAATACATTAACTGCACTATAATGGTGACAAAGGGTGCCCAAAAAAAGCTGAGTCCCAACACCTTACCACTGCTACACCTGGCTATCAGCGGAGCCTTGTCTGGCAGTGAAACAGTTAATTCAGCCTCATTCACTGCCTTTAAGAAAAGCATAGCTGATATGGCTGACTTGCTTAAATAAATGTGGTTTCTACTTGTCACGAGAATTTCTATCTCAATGTTCTAAATGAACTATCACTCTAGCTTTGATTAATTCCCAGAGGTTGTAAGATTCTGGTTAATAAAGAATTAAGCAAAGTCTCAGTCGTTTATTCAGAGAGCTCTGCCCCTCCCATGAGGAGCCCCTTATTTATACCCACACAAGTTTCTGTTCTCAGTTCACTCCCTTCAATACATTCTAGTACTTTTCCACTGACTATGTTCATTCCTACACAGGAAACAGACATCTCCTACACAGGAAACAGACATCTCCTACACAGGAAACAGACATCTCCTAGTCGCTACACTAACTGCAGTCTTGTCTAAGCCCCTCCCCCCACCTCTCATGATTCTAAGGCATGTCACCTTTTTCTCAGTTTCAGGGTGAAATACTTGAGTTATTACTTTAACATATAAATTATTTTATCACTACTGACAATTGAGATTTACAAACTATGGCATGAGGGGACGACAAGCGGATAAGAGGCAATCCGTAGCTTCGATTAAGACATTTGGGCGGCAGGTAGCCTAGTGGTCAGAGCATTGGGCCAGTAACCTAAAGGTTGCTAGATTGAATCCCAGAGCCGACAAGGTGAAAACCTGTCTGTGCCTTGAGCAAGGCACTTAATTAGTGCCTTAATTAGTGGCAAAAAAACAGCATGATTTTGAAAACCCATCTACAACCACCATAACTGTGGTGAAGCAGTCAGACCGTGGGAGGTCGGTGACAAAGTCTATGGACAGGTGTGACCAAGGTCGCTGAGGTACTGGTAGAGGAACTAATTTTCCTGCCGGGGAGTTCCAAGGTGTCTTCATTTGGGCACATACGGAGCAGGAGTTGATGTAGTGAGTGACATCAGAAGCCAAGGTGGGCCACCAGTATTTTTGTGACAGAGAATGCAGGGTGCGTGTGATACCAGAGTGTCCTGTCGTAAAAGAGGTGTGCGCCCAGACCAGCAGTAGGTCACGGACACTGGGAGGTACATACTCACGTCCCGGAGAAACGTTGGAAGGCGTGGGGTCCTCCTGAGCTGCCAGACGACAGGTGCCACAAATGACAGGTGCCACAATGAGAGACGGGGGCAGGATAGGACCCCCCCAGATCCTTCCTTTCTCCTGTATAGTGCATCCTGGACAGCGCATCAGCTTTCATATTTTTGGATCCTGGGCGATATGACAGAGTGAATTGAAAACGTGTAAGAAATTGGGCCCACCTGGCTTGACGAGAGTTCATCCGTTTCGCTGCCCGTATGTGCTCCAAATTCCGGTAGTCAGTAAGAATCCGGAATGGATGAACAGTGTCTCCATTCCTCCAGAGCGAGGACCACCACCAACAGCTCCCTGTATCCAACTCCATAGTTCCTCTCTGCGGGGGTAAGCTTTTTAGAAAAATAGGCACATTTTCTCAGGCTTACCTTGCCGCTGGGAGAGGACCGCACCCACGCCCACCTCAGATGCGTCCACCTCCAGGATGAAAGGACGCTATGGATCTGGGTGTTTTAGGATTGGTGCTGTGGTGAACTTCAGCCTCTTGAAGGCAGCATCAGCCTCAGGATTCCATGTGAGCTTCTGAGGCCCACCCTTTAAGGAGAGAGGTCAGCAGGGCGGCTATGGAGCTGAAGGACCTGATGAAACCCAAGAAGCTCTGTAGGCCCTTGATGGTGGTGGGAACTGGCCATGACCTGACAGCGTTCGTCTTCTCCTTCTCCATGAACGCTCCCTGAGGACGGATCCTGTATCCCAGGAAGGAGATGGCCTGTTTGTAGAAGTTGTGTTCCTGGAGGTGGAGCAGAACATCCCTGATGTGTTCCTGGAACGTAGCTGAGTAGATCAGGATATCGTCAATGTAAACCACCACCAGTCTACTCAGCATGTCTCGGAACACATCTTTGACGAAAGACTGAAACACAGCAGGTGCGTTGGCGAGGCCGAAGGGCATGACGAGGTGTTCAGAGTGACCTGCTGAATGCCGTCTTCCATTCTTCTCCCTCTCTGATTCGGAACAAGTTGTATGCACTCCTCAGGTCCAACTTGTTAAAGTACCGGGCCCCTCTTAGTTGCTCGATGGCCAACAGAACCAGAGGGAGGGGGTACCGGTACTTGGTGGTAACCGCGTTCAGCCCCCTGTAGTCAATGCACGGTCTCAGTCCTCCTTCTTTTTTGGCCACGAAGAAGAAGCTGGCTGAGGCAGGAGAGGTAGATGGTCTGATTCGCCCCTGTTTCAGAGTCTCCGCAATATATTTCTCCATGGCCTCCGTCTCCCCCAGGGAAAGGGAGTAAATGCAACTCTTCAAGGGTTGTTGTACCTCCAGCAGGTCAATGGCGCAGTCCCAGGGCCTGTGAGGTGGAAGACACATAGATTTAGATGAGGAGAAGACATCGGAGAGATCTGCGTACTCACGTGGAATGTCGGGCTGGAGGGCGAAATCCGGACTCTCCACTGACGTGGAACAACACACCACTGGCAGGAAGGTCTTCCGGCATGAGGTAGACCAGGCTGTTATCCCCTTGGTGATCCAGTTGATGGTGGGGTTGTGTAGTCTGAGCCAGGGCAATCCCAAGACAATCTGGTGAATGGGTGATGTGACGATGTGAAATGACAGTTCCTCGTGGTGATCCGGCTCTGTGAGAACAGTGATGGTGATGGTGACAGTGATGTGCGTAATGGTGCCTGATCCGAGTGGTCTATTGATCAGTGAGGTAACAGGTAGTGGGGGAGACAGCGGCACGGTGTTCAGCCCCCATTCGGCGACCAGCTCCTCATCTATAAGATTCCCTGCTGATCCGGAATCTATCATAGCAGTGGACATGCATGAAAAAGCATAACCAGTCACATTTATGGGCACTATTAACAATTAATTTATGGTTGGTGATGATGTAACACTCACGGAGCGGCGACGGGAGTTATACCACCTAGATTTGGAGCTGCCAGGAGGTCTATGGTCCATGTTGGGGTAGGGGGAGCTGCCCACCTCCATAGGTGAAAACTCAGGCCCCTCTTCCTGTTGTAGCTGGAAGAGACGCTCACCCCCATCTTTTCCCTCCGTGGTAAAATACCGCCCTGAACAGAGCCAGAAAGGTGGAGTGCCGCTGCCTCCCCTCCTTCCCAGACGGCCGTGGCCCAATCCAGCGCCTTTCCCTTCAATAGCGAAATCACCAGCGCTATTTTAGCTTGGTCGGAGGCTGACGCGCCAGACACAGTGAGACCTGTAGCAGGAAGCCTCCACATTTATTCATTTTACCGTCGTAGCGCTCTGGTAGGGCGAGGGGTCCCTCAGATGTGGGTAACTGGGTGCACTTGCCGCTGCTGGCAGTGTTACTGGAGCGCGGGGCATATTGAGGTTGTGCAGAGCATTGAGAACTTCCTGCATTACGGCGTTCAGCTGGGCAAGCTGCTGCTGGTGTTGGTCGGGGCGCTGGGAGTTGCTGTCAACCACCTGGGAAACTCCTGAAGGATTGCCTGCTGGATCCATAAGTTTGGGTGTGTGATTCTGTGAAGAATACCAAAGAATGTAAAAAGGCAGGATGCAGACGCAGGAATCCAAGAGATAAGGTTTTACTTTATCTAGCACAGAAAATAACAAAGCACGAAAATACACGACACGAAGCAAACAATCACACACAACACATGCTGAACAGTCCAGGGCTAAATAGTGGTAGTGATGAGATGATGAGGTGCAGGTGCGCTGGAGGTGATTGGGTGCGTTGGTTTTACCTCCCTGTGTTGCCGGTGATGTGCATTCAGACCGGTGGCTCAGTAGACCAGCGAATCAAGAGCGCCGGAGGAGAGCAACAGGAGGAGACGTGACAATATTATTAATATATCTGTGTGAAGTCTTATTTCATTAAGTTTACATTGCATAATGTAGTTAGCTCATCTGATTAAGCCTTGATACTGTATGCATCTTATAGTAATGATCACATATTATTGTGTTCTATAATATGTTCCTTTTCTATTCCTTGTAGAACCACATCCTACAGTTGTTCACTAAAGAACCCTAAAGAGTACCAGTATGTGGTTCATGGTTGTGAGGCGACAAGCCAATTAAGACGGCATCCATACTGCTCTAGCCCGCAGCCTTGTAGTGATGCAATATCCAACCCGGCAACCTAGCTTAGCTATCAAAACACAGATTTAACCCTGCCCTATTTGACATAATAGGTGGAGTCAGGGAAAAGGAGAAAAGGGAGGAAATAATATGTCAGTGGTCAGTCCGTAGTCAAAGGATCCACAGATGATGCGATTTCTATTGCACTCCACAAGTATTTGATACACTGCCGATTTTGCAGGTTTTCCTACTTACAAAGCATGTAGAGGTCTGTAGTTTTTATCATAGGTACACTTCAACTGTGAGAGACGGAATCTAAAACAAAAATCCAGAAAATACAATTGTATGATTTTTAAATAATTAATTTGCATTTTATTGCATGACATAAGTATTTGATCACCTACCAACCAGTAAGAATTCCGGCTCTCACAGACCTGTTAGTTTTTCTTTAAGAAGCCCTCCTGTTCTCCACTCATTACCTGTATTAACTGCACCTGTTTGAACTCGTTACCTGTATAAAAGACACCTGTCCACACACTCAATCAAACGGACTCCACACACTCAAACAGCTGTGTAAGGACATCAGGGATAAAATTGTAGACCTGCACAAGGCTGGGATGGGCTACAGGACAATAGGCAAGCAGCTTGGTGAGAAGGCAACAACTGTTGGCGCAATTATTAGAAAATGGAAGAAGTTCAAGATGACGGTCAATCTCCCTCGGTCTGGGGCACCATGCAAGATCTCACCTCGTGGGGCATCAATGATCATGAGGTAGGTGAGGGATCAGCCCAGAACTACACGGCAGGACCTGGTCAATGACCTGAAGAGAGCTGGGACCACAGTCTCAAAGAAAACCATTAGTAACACACTACGCCGTCATGGATTAAAATCCTGCAGCGCACGCAAGGTCCCCCTGCTCAAGCCAGCGCATGTCCAGGCCCGTCTGAAGTTAGCCAATGACCATCTGGATGATCCAGAGGAGGAATGGGAGAAGGTCATGTGGTCTGATGAGACAAAAATAGAGCTTTTTGGTCTAAACTCCACTCGCCGTGTTTGGAGGAAGAAGAAGGATGAGTACAACCCCAAGAACACCATCCCAACCGTGAAGCATGGAGGTGGAAACATCATTCTTTGGGGATGCTTTTCTGCAAAGGGGACAGGACGACTGCACCGTATTGAGGGGAGGATGGATGGGGCCATGTATCGCGAGATCTTGGCCAACAACCTCCTTCCCTCAGTAAGAGCATTGAAGATGGGTCGTGGCTGGGTCTTCCAGCATGACAACGACCCGAAACACACAGCCAGGGCAACTAAGGAGTGGCTCCATAAGAAGCATCTCAAGGTCCTGGAGTGGCCTAGCCAGTCTCCAGACCTGAACCCAATAGAAAATCTTTGGAGGGAGCTGAAAGTCCGTACTGCCCAGCGACAGCCCCGAAACCTGAAGGATCTGGATGGAGGAGTGGGCCAAAATACCTGCTGCAGTGTGTGCAAACCTGGTCAAGAACTACAGGAAACGTATGATCTCTGTAATTGCAAACAAAGGTTTCTGTACCAAATATTAAGTTCTACTTTTCTGATGTATCAAATACTTATGTCATGCAATAAAATGCAAATTAATTACTTAAAAATCATACAATGTGATTTTCTGGATTTTTGTTTTAGATTCCGTCACTCACAGTTGAAGAGTACCTATGATAAAAATTACAGACTTCTACATGCTTTGTAAGTGGGAAAACCTGCAAAATCGGCAGTGTATCAAATACTTGTTCTCCCCACTGTACGTGAGGATGCTATTCATTGACTAGTAGTGGTGCTGTTGGTTTTTATACATTACTCACTTTATGAGGCATGTATAAAAAAAAAAGGGGGAATTACCAATTTTTTGAGGTTTTGGATTGAAGTTTATACTGTACACCTTGAGTGATATACAGTAGGAAGGAGTGTGTTGTTGTGTTCTGTTTTGTTTCGATGCAAATTTCACCAGATTGTGTCTGCTGGATGGTTGGATTTCTTCCGATTGGTTAGAGGTATAACTTCCGGATGCTGTGGATCCGTGATGACGTTGCAAGTGCGACAAGGGGAGTATGAGCCAATTAGAAAAAATTGTGTTAACAGAAGAATGTGTTGTTATTTTCTTTGATATTGGTCTTAGGTATTTGTAATTAACTATTGGTAGTAGTGATAATTAGTCATACAGTAAATAATTTGTATGATGGTTTATTGAATTACTAAACTGTTGTTCTGATTTGTTCATTCTCTCTCAAGGTTACTTCAGATGGTGTCTTGATGCATAGCGTAATTTGACCTAACAGTGTGAACCTCAAAACCCCCTCTAACCGGCTGAAGAAATGGCGTTCACTACGACCCTGTCCTGAACCACTTCTGTTGAGAAGCAACAGTCCGAGACAGCAATCTGTACCACTATGGAGTGAGCATGAAGAGAGATCCGTTGGTGCCGCCCTGCTGGTCGCCTGTTAAGCAGCTCCCATTGCTTGTGCGTTAATTGTTGTTTTAGTATGTTTTTCGTCAGTTTATTTTTTATTTTTTGAACTATAATAGTTCAGGATTATGGAGTGCTACTGTTTAACGAAGGTTTTAGCGGTCCTTTTTATCACTGAGGCACTTTTTATTTTTCTCAGAGCCGAACGTTTACGCGAGTCCTCAAATATTTACAACCCAGCCCAGCTCCTGGATTTAGCACACACAGCGCTATTGCACCCCAGGGAAAAGTTAGATATTCCAGACGAGTTGAAAAAGGCGACGGCGTGGATGCAGGGCAGGTCGGAAGTGTAAGGCGAAGCTGAGTAAGTACAAGCTGGCTATACCATCTATCATTATGGGCAACGTGAGATCGCTACATAACAAGGTGGATGAGCTTGAGGGGCTGGTCCATGGGCAAAGAGACTACCGGGAAGCTAGCCTATTGTGCTTTACAGAAACATGGCTGAATGATAACATCCCCGTAGAGAACATCACTATCGGCGGTTTCCAGACCATCAGAGCAGACAGGGATAGCGTTTCTTCCGGTAAGAGTAAGGGAGGGGGGCTGGCTTTATTAGTTAACAACAGATGGTGTAATCTGAGCCATATTACTGTTAAGGAACAGTTTTGTAGCCCGGACATTGAGCTGTTAGCCGTTAGCCTGAGACCCTACTATTTGCAGAGGGAATTCACAGCGGCCATTGCTGTTATTGTTTACATTCCGACCTCTGCTGACGCAAACACAGCGTGTGACGTCAACCACCACTCGTGAGGTTACAGACAGCGCATCCCAGTGCCTTCTTTCCCATTTCGGGGGATTCTAACCATGCATCTCTCTCTTCAACTCTGCCCACGTTCAAACAGTTTGTGAAGTGCCCAACCAGTAATAATACAACTCTGGACTTGTTATATTCTAATGTGAAGGATGCATACAACTCCACTGCACTCCCTCCCCTCGGTAGATCGGATCACAACCTTGTCCACCTCACCCCACTCTAAAAGCCTATGGTCCAACAGCAGCCAGCGACCACTCAGACCATTAGGAGATGATCCCCTGAGGCGAATGAGGCCCTACAGGACTGCTTTGAGACAAGACTGGGATGTGCTCTGTGAGGCACATGGGGATGACATTGATGGACTTACTGACTGCATAACGGACTATATACATTTTGTGTAGACAACACTGTACCCACCAGGAAGGTACGCTGTTTTCCAGATAATAAACCCTGGGTCACCAGTATTATCTATCTATCTATCTATCTATCTATCTATCTATCTATCTATCTATCTATCTATCTATCTATCTATCTATCTATCTATCTATCTATCTATCTATCTATCTATCTATCTATCTATCTATCTATCTATCTATCTATCTATCTATACTCTGGAGAAAGATTAGCACAAGCTACTTTAAGAACACAGAAAAGATAGCGTTAAAGTCATTAAAACAGCGTTGCCAGTTCACTGCTTTGTCATTCACCATTGTTCCCTTTATTGTTTGTTATTATTGCTTTGTAAACATATGTCTTGATTTGTTCATGTCTTGGATATTTTGTTTTGTGTTTCATTAACATACTGTACTGACTGATATTCCACAGGGAGGTTCTGGGGATGTAGCGCCCCATACCGTCCACTGCCACAACATCTTTATACTGTACATTGGATGTGTAATTAATTGTGCTGTTATTTAAAATAATAATTTTAAAAAATGATTTTAAAGAAATTGGTTAAATTATATTCTAGCTGAGCGAATAACCACCACTTTGCCTTATATAGTAAATATGATTCAAAACTTTACATTGATGCAAAATAAGACTTATAAGTACATTTTGAGATCTTGATTGATTAAACAAATGATCCAAGTAAGATTAAGATTATGCAGTGTTAGACTTGAATGTGATAACAGATATATTGGAGAAATTGCACCATCATAAATGGATGGTGGGGATTAGAGGTCATGTGGTCTCTTGTGGGGATTAGAGAGGTCTCTTGAGTTACCCAAGCCTTTGTTGCTCTGTGACAACACCATGTGATGTGAACAGGGCCAGGAAGTGTGTGTGTATTTCATAAATTGCATGAGAAATGAGTCACCATCCCTATGTATAAATTCTTAAGGGTGAACAAATGAACATCAGTTGCTTGCTGACTCTAGAGGGAAATGTATCTGGTGAGTGTTATTTCTCTGGTCAAATTTACCGGGCTCTTCATTGCATATAGGAATGCATTGTGTAACGACCCTGGGTTTATAAACGCGGATATCGACTTTGCCACGTGAGTATGCTTTTGGGGCACAGTCGATGGCGCGCTGGGCTTCGGGTCAGAAGGTTGAGGGTTCGAGACCTGCTCTCTACCTGTTTCATTACAATAGTATAGCGTAGCCAATAACTCTAGAAGTAGTAATTTGATGGTGTTGGACATCCATACTAAGAGACGTAACCTAGCCTACACAAAAGTTAAGATTCTAAATTATAACACTGCTCTTTGTTCCAATAGCTGATTGGTTTTGTTCTGCGGCTCCTGTTATTCACGCTCTGTGGCTGCAACGAGCCAGAGACAGGCGCACCCACACCGACCTACATCTGGAGAGATGACATGACAGGGGGTTCCCTCACGTGCGACAAATGTCCTCCTGGAACACACTTAAGGAAGCATTGCACGAAGGACAGCAAGACTGAATGCGGACCTTGCCCAAAGTCCCACTACACAGAGATATGGAACTACATCGAGCGGTGTCAATACTGCAATGTTTTTTGCACGGATGATCAGTTTGTAAGCGCGCAGTGCACCCAATTTCACAACCGACAGTGTGAGTGCAAGGACGGGTTTTACATGATACATGGGTCATGTTCAATGCACAGCAGGTGTCAGCCCGGCGAAGGGGTGCTCTCGAATGGTAGGATTTTATAATAAAGATGCCTATGTTTCCAGTTGGCTCTGCACACCACCGCGTTCTTCCTTTATTGTTGTTTACTTATTAAAAACGCCATGTAGGCTATTAATTCTAATTTTCCAGGAACAGCATACACGGATGTGACGTGTGAACCTTGCCGAGGGGGATTCTTCTCTGCAGAGTCCTCCAGCAGGAAACCATGTCAGAAGTTCGCTGTGTGTGCTCCGGGTCGTACCACTATACCTGGCGACGACAGGCATGACGTTTACTGCTCAGCATGTAATGGTTCAATAACACATGAAGGTGAGAGATTGATGTTAATCCACTATAAATGTTGAACATTTTAAGATGTTATTCCATGCAGTGAAAAAAACATGTATACGACTTGTTTGATCATTTTATAATTTTGTCACCTTCTTACCTACTAAAACAGAAACTTAAAATATGTATTGTTTATTACAAATGATGGTCTCATTTATTGGGATGCAGTCAATTAATATGGTCTTGGTTGCTCTCCTTTCTCTCGCTCTCTCTCTCATTTATCTCTCTCTCTCTTTTCTCTCTCTCTTTTCTCTCTCTCTTTTCTCTCTCTCTCTCCCGCTCTCTCTCAACCACTCAGATGAAGCTATCTGTGACGGGGAGTTGATGGAATTCCTGTCACTGCAGATCCTCCCACCAAGAAAGCACAAAAGACTGATGAATGTGCTCAGTAGGACTGCGAGGAAAAACTTTAACAAGAATGCAACTGTCCTAGACCTTCTCATAACTATTAAGAACAAACCTGGCAACATCAAACCTTTTGCTATTCGAATGCATGATATCCTGGACACAGACGGGCTGCTCCGTTTAAGACGTAAAGTCAACAAATGGTTTCCTCATATGACTTTATAGGACTCGAACACTCAAATAATTATATTATATATATACTGTATATATATATATATATTATATATACTGTATATATATATATTATATATACTGTATATATATATATATATATATATTATATATACTGTATATATATATATATATATATATATTATATATACTGTATATATATATATTATATATACTGTATATATATATATTATATATACTGTATATATATATATATTATATATACTGTATATATATATATTATATATACTGTATATATATATATATTATATATACTGTATATATATATATTATATCTCACAGATTACAGGTATATTTTTTTCAGTTCTTGCTGTTGTGAGGTCTTCCTTTTTCAGAAACGTGTCAAAGATTCAAAAACAACATATTGTGAAACTGTCCATGATATTGTGAAACTGTCCTGTAAATAAACAAAAACTCAAAACATCATACAAGTGTGTCAAGTGCATTTAACTCTTTAGGTGTTGGTGAACTTTGTAGGTGTTCCATCGAAAGGTCATGCTTCACTTAAAATGGCAATGCTTGTCACTGATACTTTCAAAAATAATTCTCCAGTACTAAGCCACCAACTCTGACAAAGACCCATCATCGCCTCATAAAAACATACAGACCTGGGGGGCCTCATTTGTAAAACCATCGTAAGCACAGATTTGATCATAAATTGTGCCTACAACGAAATCCACAGCAACAATGTGATTTATAAATCTTGAATTTGGGGTAATTTGTGACTAACAACTTTACTTGATATAAAAACAGAGCATTTTATAAATTAGGCTCCAGGTACTCTCCATCTATGACCTTGCTAACTGGCATTGAAATTAACATTTAACAACAGAAGTTTTCTCAACATGGTCTCTATGTATTACATTAGCCACTGGTACTAAAAATCAACACTAGCCTATAAGCAGTTGGTCAAATGCACTAGGACCCTCCAACGCAAAGTTCTTATACATTTCAATCCACGTGTGCCTGGCTGCCAAATGTTGAAATCCACTGAGAGTTCAGAGTTACTTCTTTCCATTCCCAGTGGCATGTACTGACTTGTCTAGGAACTCTTGGTATTTACATAACTATGTTGAAACTGACTCACCCCGCAAAAGGTTGTCACCCTGATCCATCTGGGCAAATATGGTATTTGTTAACTCCTAGAGTCAATATATAATTAGCATATTAAAGACATCCCATCAGGGGCTATACCATTAGCATATTAAAGACATCCCCATCAGGGGCTATCTCATTAGCATATTAAAGACACCCCCATCAGGGGATATCTCATTAGCATATTAAAGACATCCCCATCAGGGGCTATACCATTAGCATATTAAAGACATCCCCATCAGGGGATATCTCATTAGCATATTAAAGACATCCCCATCAGGGGCTATACCATTAGCATATTAAAGACATCCCCATCAGGGGATATCTCATTAGCATATTAAAGATATCCCCATCAGGGGCTATCTCATTAGCATATTAAAGACATCCCCATCAGGGGCGGCAGGTAGCCTAGCGGTTAGAGCGTTGGGCCAGTAACCGAAAGGTTACTGGTTTGAATACCGAGCCAACAAGGTGAAAAGACCTGTGGATGTGTCCTTGAGCAAGGCACTTAACCCTAATTTGCTCCATGGGCTAACTCTGTAGGTAGGCCGTCATTGTAAATAACAATAAGCTTTTTGGTCATAATTTAAGGTTAGGCATAAGGTTATGGTTAAGGTTAGGGTTAGGTTTATAATAACAAGAGAAATTGTAGAAATGGGCAGGGATTAGCCATAATTATGACTCTGTGGCTATATTAACTAGTGACGACTGAGCTACAGCGGTGTATGTCAGACCAGGACATATGTAAAGTAAATATAGTACATAAAAGGATTTTTAAGAAATTTATTCCGGAATGTTTTTTGGAGGATGTTGGTGGTATTGATTGGACTGATGTGTATGTTGCTGAGGAGCCTGAGGCTGCCTTAAATATTTTTATGGAAAGATTTATGAAGATTGTTGACAGGCATGCCCCTATGAGAAAGTGTATTGTAAAAGCGAGACCAGCCCCATGGCTGAATGAGACTATAAAGAGCCTCATGAAGGATAGAGATAAAGCCAAATCTATATTAGTAAGGACTGGATTGGTGGAGGATAGATTAATGTACTGTAAACTGAGAAATCAGGTTACTAAATTAAATAGATCGATGAAAAGAGAATATTACATGCAGAGAATAAATGCTGTAAAGCAAGATGGTAAAGAGCTATGGAAAACCCTTAATGAGATAATGGGGAGGCGGACATCTGGTAGGGCTTCCTTTGTGGAGTCAGAAGGCAAGTTTTTGACCAAACCATCTGATATAGCGAATTATTTTAATGATTTTTATATAAATAAGGTACATGCATTAAGGCAGAATATGGACAATACTGATTCTAATTACCTAAAGCTCATAAAAGATGATGTGATGTTAAATAAAAGTTGCACTTTCCAGTTTAATAGTGTAGAGGAGCAGGAAGTAAGAAAATTGTTGAAGTCCCTGCCCGAACACAGCTCAGTGGGTACTGACATGCTGGACAGTAAAGTACTTGGCTTGGCAGCTGATTATGTTTGTGGTCCGTTATGTCAAATATTAAATGACTGTTTAATGAAAGGAGTTTTTCCCACTATTTGGAAAGAAGGTAAAATTATTCCCTTACCTAAAGATGGGAGACTAGCACTTACTGGGAAGAACAGTAGACCTATTACTATTTTACCAGTTCTTAGTAAGCTGATGGAGAGAATAGTTCATGCACAAGTACGGGAATACTTTGAATCAAATGGCTTGAACACAGATTTCCAACATGCTTATAGACATAACCATTCAACTTGTTCTGCCCTCACAGTAATGACAGATGACTGGCTAAAGGAAATGGATAATTTAAAGATGACTGGTGCTGTTTTACTTGATTTTAGTGCGGCATTTGATGTCATAGATCACAATTTACTTATTGGTAAACTAGAATGCTATGGATTTAGTCCAACTGCCATTGATGTTATGAAGAGTTATCTTACATGTAGGACGCAACAGGTCTACTATACTGGCAGCTGGTCTCATTCTAAGGTCTTGGACTGCGGGGTCCCGCAGGGGAGCTGCCTGGGACCACTTTTATATGCCATCTTCACAAATGATTTGCCATCAGTTTTGTGTAAAGCAACTGTACAAATGTATGCTGATGATTCCACATTGTATTATGCTGCAAAAACTGTCAGTGAACTGGATTATGTTTTGTCAGCTGAGTTAAATGTGGTTTCTGATTGGATAAAACAAAATAAGTTGGTGCTGAATATCTCAAAAACCAAATCAATTATCTTCGGATCGAGTCATAAATTGTCATTAATACCAAAGATGAATTTAAACTTGTATGGAGAACCTATAGAACAGGTAGATAAAGTAAAATTACTGGGCACAATAGTGGATAGTCACCTATCATGGGTAGAACATATTAATATCATCGTGAAGAAGATAGGTAGTGGTATTGCTATAGTGAGGAAATGTCTTTCTTATGTCCCTACACACATTGTTGAGCAGGTGGCCAAATCTTTAATTTTATGCCATTTGGATTATTGTGCCCCCGTATGGTCATCTATATCTAAAGGTCAACTAAAGAAATTACAAACAGTCCAAAACAGAGCTGCCAGGTTGGTTTTACATTGTCCCATTAGTACAAATATTATTAGTATGCACTGTCAGCTCTTATGGGTAATGGTGGAGAAAAGGCTGGTTTTTAATACCACTAAGTTTTTTGGAAACATTGTCTTTTCTTCTCAACCATTTATTTTATATAACCAAATTGTTAGGTGTGATCAAGTACATTCACATTTGACTAGGTCTGCACATGATGGCCTGATGATGTTACCATGCCCAACATCAAATGCTTTAAAGAAAACTGTTATTTATCGTGCCATCACTCATTGGAATAATTGCCCATTGAATATACGAAAAATTAATGGCAAAGACTCTTTTAGGTACCATTTAAGAATGCATCTTTTAAAATTGTAAGGAAAGGACATATTTACTTTATGAGTGTAAAAATGGTTGTATTGAATTGTTTGAATTAATTTATGATGTGGTAATGATGTTTATAATTTTGTGCTGTTTTCGTTTTGACATTGTTGTTTGATTTCTTTTTGTGGACCCCAGGAAGACTAGCTTGTTTACTTTGGTGACAGCTAATGGGGATCCTTTTAACAATAAACAATAAACAATAAACAACCAGGAGACAATCCCGAAAATTGTTTTTCTCACGAAATCTTCTGTAGCGTCCAAACGGATATGACTCCACCATCGAAAGCAGAGACTCCCACAAGCACGTACATGTTGGTTGTTTTGCTCTACAACCCCCACATGTGGGACTTGTCTGAAGTAGGTACTGCTGATGTAGCAGAACGGTTTGGGTTACACAGTAATATGACTCCACCGTCGAAAGTGGTGTTTCTCAGAACACGTTGTGAGAAAAATCTAGGTATTTAACGTATTTACTTGATTTGTTTAGTATTAATAGTTAATAATATATGCTCAATAATAGTAAAGACATTTCTTTAGTGCCAATGCTGTGCTTCTGAGAAAGGATGGTTCATCTCTTCCACACTCACTCCCCGCAGCTGGTCGGGCATGTGGTCAAGGACATGGGATGGAGATAAACTTGAGAAACAGCTAGACCTGTATTGTTTCAATGTCTCTCTTCTCTCCTGGTCCCACGGCATAAGACAAAGAGTCTCTGAGAAGTGACCACAGTTCTTCAGCCCATCCTGTTATTTTACTGTCTTCCAAGGGAACAGAACAGAGGCTAGCTTGTTAGAGAAAGGAGTAAACGGAACTATCGTTATCACTTGTTAGTGTGCTTTGACCTCAGATAGCTTTCTGCCTGGGAGGGGCTAAACCAACCAGGAGCAGTTTTTGTGTTTCTATATAAACCTTGAGTTTCTGCATTATTTGAGTATTCAATTGATTCACCCTATGTGTTTGTTGTATTGACCAGCTCCCTTGTATTTAATATTTAGTTTAAGTATAACTCTGACTTTTTTTCTCAGCCAAAAGTCGGAGGTACAGAACATAATAGCAGCCCAAGTCATAGGCCAAATTTCTCCAACGTCAAACCAGAGTGTATTGTTTACAATGCTGTGTGCAAACAATTAATTCTTAGACATCCTTATGAGTCTAAGGATGGCATTTTTTAAAGTAACATTTCCACCCAGACAGACGCTCTACCGAGCTTCAACTGCTGGCTACTCGTCAGCTGCATAACCCCGAAACAGAAGTGCTTCCCTAATATTTTTCAGAAAGCGGAAATTTCAATTAATAGGGACAGAATAGCAAAGTCAAATTGTTTGTCTCCTTCAATATTATAGGCTGCAGCTCAGCTTCAGAATGTCATAGAGAGGATTCAATATATCCCCATAAGCATCGGAGTCTTTCGCAGGCATTTTATAGCTCGTTTCGACAATAAAGCATCATGGAGCTAAACCTTTTTATAGAACGTTTTATATAATCTGGATACTTTTCATGTATTTTTTGGAAAATATGAAGCAAACAATAGATATCCTTTTTGCCATTTCCTTTAACAAAGGGTATGGGATACCCTCACTCAATTCGAGCCCTGGTTTTAACCAAACACACCAAGCCCTTCCCAGACATGGAGGTATATAAGGAGTGCATGCGACAGTATTTGGCTATACCGACATCTATGGATAGAATTGTGTTTATCAAACAGGTAGGTGTACCACTTATTTTTGTGAGTTCACTGTAAAAAAAGATTTAGACTTTTAGTTCTTTCAACTTGTTTTTGTGAGTCAGGTCTACTAAAATGAGCAAAAAAATTCAGCCAACAAGAAATTTCAAGTTTTTCGTCCAGTCAACTTGTCATTGATACCAAATTAGTGAAATCAACTAAATATGTTGAGTTGGCACAATAAATGACAGGTTCTGAAACATTTGCACATGCGCAGTATACTACTCCCTGCAAAACTCCTCGGGTCAACCCTGTAGCCCATGCATGGCGCGTGTTCACAAGACCTCACTTCGTGTGTCAGTTGCAGAATATGTGTTAGTCGATAATGTATAAGGTGAGTAAATAATCATAACTTCAAGTACATCCATTTGTACATCAATTTGTTTGCTAGTTCAAAACTGCTTGCGCTGTTGCTTTTTGGTAAAATAATTGACTAGATCTATTATGGTTGTCGATCTATTTTAGTAGTCGATCTAGTTTGTTAGATAACCTAACAGGCTATTTAGCTAGCTAAAGAAACAATCACTAGCAAACAACATTTATTTGCAGTCAGCCTGTTGGTTTGATTAATTGACTGGTATATTTTCTGGGTTTACAGTAAAGGATATTGCTATTTTGTAATTTTTAGACCAAATAGAATATATTGAATATTTTTGATTAGCTGTTGGTTAGCTACAGTAGTTAGCTAGCAAAAAAATGGTGTCTAGCTACTACTTCATATTCTGGCAGCTTCAACAACATTACTGAATGTTGTCTTTTTGTGTCTTATTATGTATTATATGTAGCAGCACTATGGCACGTAGGGAACGTTTCCTGCATGTAAAACAAAGCTAAGGTAGTCAACTAGCTCATATTAGCCAGCTAACTTTGAGCTAAAAGGTTTAGCTAAGTGGCATAGCATAACTGACTGAAAGTGTCATATTAATGCTGCATTAGCTAGTTAGGGACTCAAGCCAAATGGAATTTACTAACTTAGCATAGGGTGACCAGATTTTCAAACTCCCAAACCTGGACACTTAAGTGTATCGCACGTAAATGCACGCGCACATGTATGTGCTTCAGGGACATGCGTTAATGCACGCGCACATGTATGTGCTTCAGGGACATGCGCGGGTTTCAGATCAGTGTCACCTGAGTTAGCCCTGCTGAAGTAGCTAGCTGGCAACGGCGCTACTTCCTGTCACGGTGTGGGGTGTAGAGGGAACAAGACGCTGCGGAGTTGCACTGGAACATAGTTTATTAACTCAAACTAGTATCGATACAACCAAAACAAGAAATGTGTACTTACAAATACTAGACACTCCTGGAACACTCAATGACAGCTTAAATAGAATCCCCAATTAGAGACAACGCATAGCAGCTGCCTCTAATTGGGGATCCAAACTAGTAATACTAGATCTGTCAGGCTCTGACTAAATAGAGGAACCAAAGGTCTCCCAATGGCCAGAGCCTGACACTTCCAGCCTGTAGCCACTGCTTATGTTTGGCATACTTAATGTGATCTTTTATATCACTATTGCCAACGTGCGCAAACGAAAATGTAGTTCTGCAGTGTGTGCAGGATGCCGCATTTTCGTTGTCGGTTACTTCACGGAGGAAATGGATAGTCCTTCTGGAGGTATTTAGAAAAGACAGTCTTTCTTCTCGGCCAGAGAGTGAACACATTATATTTAGTCTATTTTCTGTTTTAGCTCAATGTGATGGATGGATGGCAGTGATTGTGGAATTCCTTGCTCAACCCCATTTAAGTATCAGAAAATGTAATCCTGGCGCCCAATATGACATTATTTGTGTCAGTGTTCTAGTGTTCTAATGTTGTACAAACATGCATATGATAATCCACAACGACCCATTTACCTTTTTCTTCACAGGACAGTGGTCTGAATTTGTGTGTCGAGGCATCCATTTCACAAGGTACCCTTTCATATGAAGTGGATTTGCAAGTTTTGCACATTTTCTTCAGCTAACCAGCGCACCATAATACGACACTACAAGTTGAAACACGGTCATTATAGTAGATCTTACCTTGCACATACACTGACTGTCTGTTCTTTCAAGACACAATCAGCTCGGATTTCAACTGTGATGTTGTTCTGATATCATCCACCTTTTTGTGGAAGCTTTAAAGTGATTTTGAGACCTATATATTACAACCATTACAATATTACCCATAAATAAAATGGTAAATTAACTGCATTTATATAGCGCTTTCCTAACCAATGGCCACTCAAAGCACTTTACAGTGCCTCAGCTGGGGTTAGGTGTCTTGCTCATAGACACTTGGCCAGTGGGAACCGGGGATCGAACCACCAACCTCCCGGTTGCTAGACAATCTTATTCAACCCACTGAGCCACTGTCGCTCCATGTATTGTGTTTCAGGATGTAGGGCAAGTTTTGAATACTGATGTTAGACAGATTAGTAATTCAGTGTTGTATGATACCTTTCAGGCTTCTGATTCCAAGGAGGGATATGTGACAGGATGTCAGGCTCTGGCCATAGAGAAGCCTATTTGCTTCTCTATGTAGCCATGGTCAGAGTCTGACAGGTCCTTTCTTTCTGTTTCTGGTGGTGGTTTGTGTTGGATCCCTAATTAGAGGCAGCTGCAGTGCATTGTCTCTAATTAGGGATCCTACATAGGTTTGTATGTTTCACACTGGGGTGTGGGTCATTATATTTCACAAGTCACGGAGAAAGTAAGTGTGCCACGTTTCTTCACGTTTGTTGTATCGTGTTTGTTGTTTTTGTTTAGTAGTTCGTATTTGAGTTGTTGTACATAGTATCATCATAATAGTTATACATAGTATAAATAAACAAATGTCGAACTACTATCCCTGCGCTGCGTCTTGGTTGATGTATGCACCCTCTCGTGACACAGGAGTGGATGTTGGAGTTCTGATTGTCAGAGAAGACAGAGAAGAGGCTGTGTTACCAAATAATGTTCTGGATGTTTCTGTTATACTGGAGGGGCACATTGTTTTGAATGAACTAAGTGATATACCTACTGCTTGCTGTGTTTTGATGGCTCAACTTTACAGCCTAAATATTGATTATCCAAAGGGATTGAAATATACCTTTGAGGTCCTCCAGAAGGTTCTGATGGACGTTGGTGGGGGGACCTGTTCTGCACGTGTTCTTGGACTATGAAACAAATTGCTTCAGGGCACATTATAGAGGCAAGTTGCGAAACACAACAAGGCAGTCAGCCTACTGTTATAGTTGAAACCAATGAGCCATCTACACAGAAACACTGTCACAGGGACATAGTAACGTTGTTGTTCAGATATCGCCCACCTTTTTGTGGTTTTAGTAATTAGTAATTAAGTTGTATGATACCTTTCAGGCCTATGATTCCAAGGTGGTAGTAGTGACACTGTTGTGGTGTCACAACTCTGTTATAGTTTAAACCAAATCTACACTCAGAAACATTGTCCCAAGGAAACGTTTTGTTTATTAATGGCCTTGATCGTTTTGGGAAATTGTTGATTTGATATATTTTAGTAAATGTATCTTCAAAAAATGAGGAGAATCAGGAGAATCTCCTCTTTGTAATTATGTAAGTCTGGGCAGCGAGCTCGGTTGTCATCAATCACTACTCAACATTCTATTCCATTCATTTACTATGGGCTCGCTCTAGTGTTCCACTTAGTCAACGTTCTATTCCATTCATTTACTATGGGCTCGCTCTAGTGTTCCACTTAGTCAACGTTCTATTCCATTCATTTACTATGGGCTCGCTCTAGTGTTCCACTTAGCCAATGTTCTTTTGCTGTTTTTCAGCCTTGGGTGAATTTTGACTCATTCTATTGAAAGCCACAGAGGGCTTTGGTCTTTTTGACATTGTTTGAAGTAGGCTACTGATGCTAATTGATCATGTTTCACGTTCACGTTCAGTGTCACTCACCACTTCAGAAAACTGAACCCACCTGTCTGTGTGATTGTGTGGTTGGAGACAGGTGTGCTGGAGTCAGAGCAGATCCCTACCAGCTGCAACTCGTTCAATAATCAAGACCTCTACAAATTCTTGGTCCTGCCACTTCCACTCTGCCAGATCTTAATCTCTGCTTATAACCGTTCCATCCCCACACTCTTTATCATCGCTTTCATCTCCCACGGTCCATACAGTACCCTCACATCCACGCCCTCAACTCCTACATGCGCTGGAACCCAACAGAACCAGACCACCGCCCCCATCCTCTCCAACCCCAACAACTGCACCATCAACTCCACTAACAAATCCCCTCTATCTGACCTACCCGATGTTATACTACTCAGCACAGCAGCCGAATCCGTACACACCACCACCCTGAGCAGCCTAACCTCCTCCACCCAACACAGCCCCAAAATCACTGCCATCATCTCAGCAGTATATACTGACACATGATCAGTCACCCTTTTACCGATCCTTACTCCGAACTCTGGGACAAACACCCCTGCTCCTACCTTCCCACTAACTGGATCCTTCGACCCATCAGTATATATCCTCAGATATTCACTGTACCCTTCACTCACAAACATCTCCACACAACTACTGATGCATTTTGCATTCCACTCTTTCTTCCTCTCCAACATCCTCATGTCAACATTCGGCACAGGAAACAACCAATGTGGTACCCTCCCTAACGCGACCACCGGTCCAACATCCTTCCCCGTCAATCCATATTCCTCCACCTTCTTCTCTATCACCCACCCAAACGCTCTCATCTTTCCCCCTTCTCTCTCCCAGCACCTTCCCACCACCTCAACTGCAGGATGCCTCACTGAGCTCCCCTTCAGCCTCACCCAATACGCTAAAGCCATCTTATCCCGCCTCAACGCCAATGGCATCTCACCCGTCTCCACCTGTATCGCTGCCGTTGGCGTCGACCTACATGCGCCTACGCACAACCTCAGCGCCCATGCCTGAATCCTATCCAACGCCTCTAACACAGTCCTGGCTGCTGACCCATAGACAAAGCACCCATAATCCAGCACCGATCTGATCAGCGCCTGATACAAACTCATCAATGTCTGCCTGTCAGCCCCCCAATTAACTCCCACCACCGCTCTCATAAGGTTCAACGCCCTTCTGCACTTTACCTCCACCGCCGCCACATGCTTCCTCCACGTCAACCTCTCGTCAAACCACAGACCCAAGTACTTAAAGGCCGTCACCCTGCCTATATCCTGTCCATATATCTGCAACCTCACATCCTTAACTATTCGAATATACCATGAAGCACAATTTAGCCACCGACAGCCGAAAGCCCCATTTCATTGACCATTCTTCCACAGCCGTCACCGCACACTGCATTTTCTTCATCACATACTTCACATTCCTTCCTCTTTTCCATATAGAGCCCCATCATCTGCATACAATGCTACCCCTATTCCCTGCCCCACCTCTCTAAAGACATCAACTATCATCATGGTAAACAAAACCGGGCTTACCACACTGACCTGAGCTCTCTCTCTCTTTTCTTCAATTTAATTATATGTAGCCCAATATTTAAACACTTATCTAAATTGGGTAGGGGGGGGGGGACACTTGTAATGCACTAATTTGATATATGTAGTTAGGCTATTATAAGGTATTATATAAGCCTATGGTCATCTATAAGCCATTTAATCAGTGATGTTCTTCTTTGTCTATGTAAGGGCCTGACTGAGGCCAGGTCTCTGACTCCCTCTAGGGGGAGTAGGATGGCCACAGTCAGGTCCTGACACTCACAGGGAGTTGGTGTTGTGTTTTGGGTGATCCCCAATTAGAGGCAGCTGTCTTGAGTTGTCTCTAATTGGGGATTCTATTGATGTTCACTCTGGATCCACCTGCGTCGTGGATCATTACGTTGTTTGTGTGCTTTCTGTAAGTACTCGTCACCAGCTCACGGTATTGCGTTTGTTGTTTTTGTGTTCGTTTTTGAGTTAATATACTATGTTTGTACGGACCTCTCGCTCTGCGCCTCGTTCCCTAACTGCGTGACAGTCTAATATACACTGGGGGCCAAAAGTTTGGAATATTACTCATTCAAGGGTTTTTCTTTATTTGCACTATTTTCTACATTGTAGAATGAAAGTGAAGACATCAAAACCATGACATAACACATATGGAATCATGTAGTAACCAAAAAGGTGTTAAACAGATTCTTCAAATAGCCACCCTTTGCCTTGATGACTCTTGGCATTCTCTCAACCAACTGGAAGGTAATGGAAGTTATTTTGAAAGTGATACTGTAAGTTTACTCAGGCATGGATTTATAGGTTTAACACTGTGGCTTGGGTTGGGAAGAACATGGAATGGAGAAAATGTTTATGGAGAAACTGAAGGTAATGACAGTTATTTTGAAAGTGATACTGAAAGTAAATTCAGGGTTGGATTGATAGGACTGATACCTGTGCTAGTTACATACCCATCACAAGGCTCCATGGTTTGTCTGCCCAAAAACAAAACCTATTCACTTATTTACTTAGTTACGTCACTGACAGCAGACGTTGCTGCTTTTTAAATCTATGAACGCATGTGTGGTTATGAAACCAGGTAGATCATCTTGATAAAGAACAGTATCCTCACAAAACACAAAAGTCTTAACCCACACAGTGACACAAACACCTACCCTCTTTCAATGGACTATTTCAGAAGCCCAGATTCTATTCAAACACACCTGAGAGTTTCTGATATGCAACCTTTACTCTCAAGAGGGTTTCTAGACATGTAAGAGTGATTCACCCACTCACTGAAGGTCATGTAAATTTTTATTTATTTTTTATTTTTTATTTTACCTTTATTTAACCAGGTAGGTCAGTTGAGAACAAGTTCTCATTTGCAACTGCGACCTGGCCAAGACAAAGCAAAGCAGTGCGACAAAAACAACACAGAGTTACACAGTAAACAAACATGGTAAAAACACAATAGAAAATCTAAATAACCATGTACATACCAGTCATGAGTCCTCCGAAACACGACCCTGCCAAGCCGTACTGCTTCTTGACACACTGCTCACTTAAACCAGAAGCCAGCTGCACCAATGTGTCGGAGGAAACGCCTTACAACTGGCGAACGAAGTCAGTGTGCATGCGCCCGGCCCGCCACAGGAGACGCTACAGCGGGATGGGACGAGGGTATCCTCGCCGGCCAAACCCTCCCCTAACCCGGACGACACTATTTTTGACAAATTCTGGAAACCACCAGTTCCTATTGAAAACTAGGGCTGGGACGATACTAGTATATACATATGAGATGAGTAATGCAAGATATGTAAACATTAAGTGACTAAGATACCGTAGAATAGTATTGAATACAGTATATACATATGAGATTTGTAATGCAAGATATGAAAATATTATTAAAGTGACTAGTGTTCCATTTCTTAAAGTGGCCAGTGATTTCTAGTCTGTGTCTTTAAGCAGCAGCCTCTAATGTGTTAGTGATGGCTGTTTAACAGTCTGATGGCCTTGAGATAGAAGCTGTTTTTCAGTCTCTCGGTCCCAGCTTTGATGCACCTGTATTGACCTCGTCTTCTGGATGATAGCGTGGTGAACAGGCCGTGGCTCAGTTGGTTGATGTCCTTGATGATCTTTTTGGCCTTCTTGTGACATCGGGTGCTGTAGGTGTCCTGGAGGGCGGGAAGTTTGCCCCCGGTAATGCGTTGGGGAGACCGCACCACCCTCTGGAGAGCCTTGCTGTTGCAGGCGGTGCAGTTGCCTTACCTGGTGGTGATACAGCCCGACAGGATGCTTTCAATTGTGCGTCTGTAAAAGTTTGTGAAGGTTTTAGGTGTTAATCCAAATTTCTTTAGTCTACTGATGTTGAAAAGGCTCTGTTTCGCCTTCTGCACCTCACTGTCTGTGTGGGTGGTTCATTTCAGTTTATCAGTGATGTGTATGTTTTCCATCTCTGATCTCATCTTTACAGTCAGAAACTGGATGAATTGCTGCAATTATTTCAATCAGTTTTCCTTTCTGTCTGCCGTCAGAACAAAACATAAGAAGCACAAATTGTTCCTGTGTCAGGTCCGGGATACGAACCCTGAGTGTGTCGCTGAAAAACCCAAGGTTCTATGGGGCAGTGTGGACCCAATTGGCAGATAATCACAAGAGGCAGGTTAGAAGGAAAAAACAGATAGTCTTTACTTAGTATTCCTCCTGAGCAAACAAAGGATCCAGCATAAGTGCTGGATTGAGCAAGGTATAAATCCACACTGGATGATGCAGGCAAAAATAGTCCAATAACAAAATATACCAGAGAGGCTGGTCAAAAGGTCTGAGACAAAGTCTTTCAAGTTTAGACAAAAAGTGAGAACACAAAAGCATAGGCTAGGCTAGAGAACTTCAAGACTGAGCAAAGATGCAAGCAAATGAGAGTCTTTAAATATACACCTGTTAGCACTACCTAACTAGGCACAGGTGATTTAATTGAAACCATAATGAGCAGTGAGTTAGGAGGAGGATGTGGAAGGTCTTGTGCTCTCAGTCTCCCTCTGCTGGACAGACCGTGGTGTGACAGGGCCCCCCCCTTTACGGCCGGCTCCCGACGGCCCAGGACGGTCAGGATGCAAGCGATGGAACATCTTGATCAGGTTTGGGTCTAAGATGTGTCGTGCTGGCACCCAGGTACGCTCCTCAGGCCCATAACCTTGCCAGTCGACCAGGTAGTGAAAGCCACGGCGTCTTGAATCAAGCAACCTTTTCACTGTGTAGGTGGGACCACCTTCTATAATACGAGGGGCGGGAGGGGTGGGAGCTGGGGGAGACCAGAGAGATGTTAATACAGGTTTCAAATGAGAGACATGAAAAGTAGGTCTTACTCTTAAAGATCTCGGTAGGGCAAGCTGGTATGCAACAGGGTTGACCCGTCTGATGATTTTGAATGGGCCAACAAATCTTGGGGCAAGTTTCTTGGATTCAACCTTTAATGGTAAGTCCTTAGCTGAGAGCCAGACTCTTTGTCCGATTCTGAAGTGTGGAGTTGCCCTCCTTCTCTTGTCCGCATACCTCTTGTAGCGGGTGGAAGCACTCTTCAAGGCTATGTGAGCCCTTTTCCATGTCCTCCTACAGCGATCGACAAATCTCTCAGCGTTAGGGACTCCAACCTCTATCTCTTGGCTGAAGAATAATGGTGGCTCGAATCCGAATTGACACTTAAATGGAGATAGACCAGTGGAGGAGCTGCGTAAGGTGTTGTGTGCCAGCTCTGCCCATAGCAAGAAACGACTCCAGGAGGATGGCTGATGAGCCGTGAAGCAGCGAAGGTATTTCTCCAACTCCTGATTTATCCGTTCTGTTTGGCCGTTTGACTGAGGGTGGAAACCTGAGGAGAGACTGACAGAAGAGCCAAACAGAGACCAGAATGCTTTCCAGTAGCGAGACATAAACTGGGGGCCTCGATCTGAAACAATGTCCACTGGAATTCCATGGATTCTTACCACATTCTGGAGAATAAGGTCAGCAGTCTCTTTTGCTGAAGGGAGTTTAGGTAACGGAATGAAGTGTGCAGACTTAGAGAATCGGTCCACCACCACTAGTACAACCGTGTTACCTTCAGATACTGGTAAACCAGTGATAAAGTCCATGGAGATGTGAGACCAGGGGCGTTGTGGGATAGGCAAAGGATGTAGAAGGCCGGCAGGGCGCTGATTAGAGGATTTCTGTTGAGCACAGACTGGACAGGCTTGTACAAAAGATCGGACTTCTCTTGTCATTTCTGGCCACCAGAAGCGTCTCTGAATAAAATCCAATGTCCTCTCAGTTCCTGAATGTCCAGCAATGGCAGAAGCATGACCCCACTGGAGGACCTCGGATCTTGCTTCCTTGGGCACAAACAAGCATCCTGCTGGGACTTCATCAGGAATGTGTACACCTCGTAGAGCCTCACGCACCGTATCCTCAATGGACCGACGAACCGGTGCAAGAATGCAGTCTCTGGGGACGATGAACTCTGGGGAACGGTCCCTCTGGGAACAATCATACTGGCGTGACAAGGCATCAGCCTTAACATTCTTGGATCCAGGTCTGTAAGAGATCACAAAATTGAAACGGGTAAAAAAGAGAGACCACCTGGCCTGCCGGGGGTTAAGGCGCTTTGCCTGCTGTAGGTAGGTTAGGTTTTTGTGGTCTGTCCACACAATAAATGGATGCTTGGCCCCCTCCAGCCAGTGGCGCCACTCTTCCAGTGCAAGTTTCACAGCAAGGAGCTCTCGGTTACCCACATCGTAGTTTCTCTCAGCTGGTGACAGGCGTCTGGAAAAGAAAGAACACGGATGGACCCTGTTATCTGTGATAGACCTTTGGGAGAGCACTGCTCCAACTCCCTCTTCTGATGCATCCACCTCCACGATAAACTGCAATTCCGGGTCTGGGTGTACCAGGATTGGGGCAGAAGAGAACAGTCCCTTTAATCTGTCAAACGCCTGCTTAGCCTCAGCAGTCCAGTGGATACAAGCAGGTGATCCCTTAGTGAGTGCGGAGATGGGTGCTGCAATAGTGCTGAAATTGCGAATAAACTTCCTGTAAAAGTTGGCAAAACCAAGAAATCTTTGTACCTGCTTTAGTGATTTGGGCTGGGGCCAGTTGGTGATGGCAGATACCTTCTTTGATTCCATCTGGATACCTTCTTGTGAGACAACATAGCCTAGGAATGAGACTTGGGGCACATGGAACTCACATTTTTCGAGCTTTACGAAAAGGTGATTCTCAAGAAGCTTCCTCAGGACCTGTTGGACATGGTGAATGTGTTCCTGTAGAGAGTCTGAGAAAATCAGTATGTCATCTAGATAGACAAACACGAAACGATTCAACATGTCCCTCAAGACGTCATTGATGAAGGCCTGAAATACTGCTGGGGCGTTAGCTAACCCAAAAGGCATGACTTGATATTCCCAGTGGCCAGTTGGGGTACTGAAGGCTGTCTTCCATTCGTCTCCCTCCTTTATGCGTACCAAGTTGTATGCACTTCGCAGATCTAACTTCGAAAAGATCTTAGCTTTCTGGAGCAGTTCAAAAGCCGATGACATTAGTGGGAGAGGGTAACGATTCTTAACAGTGACTTTATTGAGCCCACGATAGTCTATACAGGGCCTCAGACTACCGTCTTTCTTGGGGACAAAAAAGAAACCAGCACTAGCTGGTGAAGATGATGGGCGAATAAAGCCAGTACTCAAAGCATCCTGGATATATTCGTTCATGGCCTTAGTCTCTGGGGCAGAGAGGGAATATAGGTGCCCTCTAGGAGGGAGTGCGCCAGGAAGAAGGTCAATAGCACAATCATATGGTCTGTGAGAGGGTAGCTTAGTAGCGCGTTGTTTGCTAAACACTTCTCTCAAGTCATAGTAATCAGGGGGCACAGGCGTTAGATCTTGTGGCTTATTCAAGGAACTGGCACTCACCTCCTCAATAGCTGCCCGAATTTCTTTACTCCCGACCACAGTGAAAGCAGGAGAGGTACAAGAATCCTCACACGCAGAGCCCCAACGAAGGAGAGTTCCAGAGGTCCAGGAAAATTGAGGGTCGTGCAGCCGCAGCCAGGGGTAACCTAGGATAAGGGGTTCTCTGGAAGACTGGATCAGATAAAAAGAGATCTTTTCATGATGGTTAGTATCAATGGTCAAGCATAAAGGAACTGTTCTGAACTTGATTATTCCAGACCCTATTGGTCTGCCATCTAGGGCTTCAACCTTCCAGAACGAAGGGCAAGTTTCATAGGGGATACGCATCTTCTTAGCCAAGTTAATGTCCAAAAAGTTATCCGCAGCACCTGAATCCACAAATGCTTTCAAAGTCATTGTCCTCTCCCTGGTATCCCTCCAAGTAAGTGTAGCTGGCAGCAGTAAACGGGAGTGAGGAGTGTCAAACTGTGCAGTTCCACTCGCTAAGGTCCCCACTCCCCTTAGCGAGCTTTGGCTTTTAAAGCTAACTCGGGGCAGGAAGAGCGCAAATGGTTAGAGTCACCACAATAGAAGCACAGACCCTCTCTCATGCGTCTATCTCTCTCCTTAGGTGAAATGTGGGTCCTACCAAGCTGCATAGGCTCTTCCTCTGTCTGTGGAGTTAAATGGGAGACTTCTGGGATGTTGGGAGATGACAACATGGACATGTCTCGGGTGGTACAGCGTTCTCTTCTTCTTTCGCGAATACGGTTATCAATCCGGACAGCTAAAGTTATGAGTTCCTCCAGACTTGTACCCCAATCTCTACTGGCTAATTCATCCTTAACCCCTTCAGAAAGGCCACGATAGAAGGTTGAAATGAGTGCCTCTGAATCCCACTTGCTCTCAGAAGCCAGAGTACGGAACTCAATGGCATAATCGGCCACAGATTGATGCCCCTGATGTAGGTCTAGTAGTCTCCTTGCCGCCTCACGGCCACTGACTGGATGGTCAAACACTTGTTGAATAGTCTCTGTGAATACTTTTAGATCAGAACAGATGGGGGAGTGTTGTCTCCAGAGGGTTGAGGCCCAATCCAGTGCACGGTCACTCAACAAGGAGATAATGTATGCAATCTTAGCCCTCTCAGAAGCAAAGGTGGCTGGTTGGAGTTCGAAGATGAGTGACACTTGAGTCAGGAAGCCCTTGCAGGTACCAGGCCTCCCACCATAGCGCTGAGGGGTTGGAATCTTTAGTTCTTGGGGTATTGGTACAGTTAATGGTGGGGTTTCTGGTGCTGGTAGTACCACAGGTTTTCGAGGCAAGCATGTTTGTAGTTGTTGCAGCGACTCCCCAATCTGGTTCACAGCGTCTGTCAGTCTCTGGAGCTGTGTCTCATGTGTTCCAAGCAAAACTCCCTGTTTGCTAATGGCTCCGTGAATCTGTTCAGTATCTGCCAGGTCCATGTCTTGTTTGGCTCAGTCTTGCTGTCAGGTCCGGGATACGAACCCTGAGTGTGTCGCTGAAAAACCCAAGGTTCTATGGGGCAGTGTGGACCCAATTGGCAGATAATCAAAAGAGGCAGGTTAGAAGGAAAAAACAGATAGTCTTTACTTAGTATTCCTCCTGAGCAAACAAAGGATCCAGCATAAGTGCTGGATTGAGCAAGGTATAAATCCACACTGGATGATGCAGGCAAAAATAGTCCAATAACAAAATATACCAGAGAGGCTGGTCAAAAGGTCTGAGACAAAGTCTTTCAAGTTTAGACAAAAAGTGAGAACACAAAAGCATAGGCTAGGCTAGAGAACTTCAAGACTGAGCAAAGATGCAAGCAAATGAGAGTCTTTAAATATACACCTGTTAGCACTACCTAACTAGGCACAGGTGATTTAATTGAAACCATAATGAGCAGTGAGTTAGGAGGAGGATGTGGAAGGTCTTGTGCTCTCAGTCTCCCTCTGCTGGACAGACCGTGGTGTGACATCCTGTTCTGAGATTTGAGATAAAATAACATTTCCTAAATATTTGTGTCCCAAACAGTTCTCGGAAAATGGTGTTATCATGTGCACCTGACCTGAGCAACAGGGGGGAAGGCCTTAATCCTTTAAGAATGGGGGGAGTTTGTTTTAAAGTGAATGTACTATATATTTTTTATTGAATCTTTATTTAACTAGGCAAGTCAGTTAAGAACAAATTATTATTTACAATGACGGCCTACACTGGCCAAACCTAGACGACGCTGGGCCAACTGTGACACAATCACGGCCGGATGTGATAGAAACACATTGAATAACAGGTTCACTACATGGAATTCAAAAGGACGTTTGTTTTGAAGTGTCTGTCCTATATCTGAGATATACAGTGCATTCGGAAAGTATTCAGACCGATTAACTTTTTCCACATTTTGGTACGTTATAGCCTTATTCTAAAATTGATTAAATAAATAAAAATCACATCAATCTACACACAATACCCCATAATGACAAAGCGAAAACAGGTTATTTGAAATGTTTGCACATTTATAGAAAATAACAAATATAAATACCTTATATACATACACTACCGGTCAAAAGGTTTGGACACACCTACTCATTCAAGGGTTTTTCTTTATTTTTACTATTTTCTACATTGTAGAATAAAAGTGAAGACATCAACACTATGAAATAACACATATGGAGTCATGTAGTAACCAAAAAAGTGTTAAACAAATCAAAATAGATATAGGCATAAGGTCCCACAGTTGACAGTGTATGTCAGAGCAAAAACCAAGCCATGAGGTCGAAGGAATTGTCCGTAGAGCTCCGAAAGAGGGTTGTGTCGAGGCACAGATCCGGGGAAGGGTACCAAAACATTTCTCCAGCATTGAAGGTCCTCAAGAACACAGTGGCCTCCACCATTCTCAAATGGAAGAAGTTTTGAACCACCAAGACTCTTCCTAGAGCTGACCGCAAGGACAACCATCTCTGCAGCACTCCACCAATCAGGCCTTTATGGTAGAGAGGCCAGACGGAAGCCACTCCTCTGTAAAAGGCACATGACAGCTCGCTTGGAGTTTGCCCAAAAGGCACCTAAAGGTCTCTTAGACTGTGAGAAACAAGATTCTCTGGTCTGATGAAACCAGGATTGAACTCTTTGGCCTGAATGCCAAGCGACACATCTGGAGGAAACCTGGCATCATCCCTAAGGTGAAGCATGGTGGTGGCAGCATCATGCTGTGGGGATGTTTTTCAGGGGCAGGGACTGAGTGCTCAGGACCTCAGACTGGGATGAAGGTTCACCTTCCAACAGGACAACAGAACAACGACCCTAAGCACACAGACAAGACAGTGCAAGAGTGCCTTCGGGACAAGTCTCTGAATGTCCTTGAGTGGTCTAATATCTCTGGTGCGACCTGAAGGTAGCTGTGCAGTGATGCTCCCCGTCCAACCTGACAGAGCTTAAGAGGATCTGCAGAGAAGAATGGGAGAAACTCCCTAAATACAGGGGTGCTAAGCTTGTTCATACCCAAGAAGGTGCTTCAACTAAATACAGAGTAAAGGGTCTGAATACTAATGTAAATGTGATATTTCAGTTTTTCTGTCATCAATTTTAGAGTAAGGATGTGGAAAAAGTCCAGGGGTCTGAATACTTTCTGAATGCAGGGTAGGAAGATCAGGGAAAACATTTGATATATATTATTTTTTACATGTATTTAACCCCTTATTTTTGGCATCAAACAGTCTAAGCCCTCTCTAAGCTGTGAAGGGGGGGGGGGTTCTACTAAGCTATATGGAATTGTTTTAAGATGGTCATATCAAGGATCATTTTGCTATTTGATTTAGAATTTCAAGACCTCTTGAGGTATCAAAAACAAATATATTTGTAAATGTTTTTATTGGCCTTACTGCTATTAGTACCATAAAACCGCGTTGAATAGCAGATTCACTACATGGGGAAAAACATCTAAAGGAAGTTTGTGTCTGTCCTTGTATCTATACTTCCATTAATTTGTTCCAACTGTTACCGGGGGACCCGTCAGGGGGGACCCTTCAGGGGGGATCCGTCAAGGGGGACCCTTCAGGGGGGATCCGTCAGGGGGGACCCTTCAGGGGGGATCCGTCAGGGGGGACCCGTCAGGGGGGACCCTTCAGGGGGGATCCGTCAGGGGGGACCCTTCAGGGGGGACCCTTCAGACGAGTCATGTGAGGCCTGTGGGCGTCCTGGAGAAAAACAACTGACATGTACGTGTTTGAGGGGTCATATTAGTGACTTAAGGTTCTATCTGCATTTTGGTCAAAATGGAGTTATTGACATAGCCTTGTTCTGTTCAATGTTCTCTACCTAATGTATGTAGTTCTCTAATGAACCCAATTCATGTTGTTGTTGCTGACACCATTCAAACCAATGAGGGTTAGAAACTCTAAAGCCATTCATCTTAGAATCATCTGTTTTCAGATAGAACCTTATAGTCCCAAGCTCTCGCAATAACAAAGAGTTTCAAACCTCTCTGCCAATAACAGCTAGTATTCAGGTTACATATCCCTCCCATTAGGACCGTTCAATTAGGCCCCTCACCCAGACCACTCCTAGACAGTCTTAGCTAAATTCTTGCTTGAGAAATTGCTCTTAGCTAAGAAGTTATATGTTTATTTTTGACAATTTTATATATATATAAAAAAACAAAAAACAGTAAGGTACTTATGTAATTGTTGCCCAGAAATAATTGTATATTGAAATAAAAACGGATGCATTGGGCTTTTAAAGGGTGGACTCCAGATACACACAGTACAGGCCTACCCTCGCATCCAAATATATCCTTTCTCCTAAAGTCTGTACACTTCCACTCCTCCCCACAAAAGCATTGCATTGTTGTAGGCATGGGCTAGTGGTAGTTTCCATATTTATTATACTGGTCATTTCCTTTCAAATCTCAGGAACCACATCCAAATTATATTGGAATATTACTCATTCAAGGGTTTTTCTTTATTTGCACAATATTTTACATTGTAGAATGAAAGTGAAGACTTCAAAACTATGACATAACACATATGGAATCATGTAGTAACCAAAAAAGTGTTAAACAAATCAAAATATATTTTATATTTGAGATTCTTCAAATAGCCACCTTTTGCCTTGATGACTCTTGGCATTCTCTCAACCAACTGGAAGGTAATGGAAGTTATTATGAAAGTGATACTGTAAGTTTACTCAGGCATGGATTGATAGGTTTAACACTGTGGCTTGGGTTGAGAAGAACATGGAATGGAGAAAATGTTTATGGAGAAACTGAAGGTAATGACAGTTATTTTGAAAGTGATACTGTAAGTTTACTCAGGCATGGATTGATAGGTTTAACACTGTGGCTTGGGTTGAGAAGAACATGGAATGGAGAAAATGTTTATGGAGAAACTGAAGGTAATGACAGTTATTTTGAAAGTGATACTGTAAGTTTACTCAGGCATGGATTGATAGGTTTAACACTGTGGCTAGGGTTGGGAAGAACATGGAATGGAGAAAATGTTTATGGAGAAACTGAAGGTAATGACAGTTATTTTGAAAGTGATACTGTAAGTTTACTCAGGCATGGATTTATAGGTTTAACACTGTGGCTAGGGTTGGGAAGAACATGGAATGGAGAAAATGTTTATGGAGAAACTGAAGGTAATGACAGTTATTTTGAAAGTGATACTGAAAGTAAATTCAGGGTTGGAGTGATAGGACTGATACCTGTGCTAGTTACATACCCATCACAAGGCTCCATGGTTTGTCTGCCCAAAAACAAAACCTATTCACTTATATACTTAGTTACGTCACTGACAGCAGACGTTGCTGCTTTTTAAATCTATGAACGCATGTGTGGTTATGAAACCAGGTAGATCATCTTGATAAAGAACAGTATCCTCACAAAACACA
This sequence comes from Thymallus thymallus, assembly GCA_023634145.1. Classification (NCBI taxonomy): domain Eukaryota; kingdom Metazoa; phylum Chordata; class Actinopteri; order Salmoniformes; family Salmonidae; genus Thymallus; species Thymallus thymallus. The sequence continues at coordinate 3,773,727 of CM042399.1, read as the reverse complement.
AAGGTCTTAAACCACACAGTGACACAAACACCTACCCTCTTTCAATGGACTATTTCAGAAGCCCAGATTCTATTCAAACACACCTGAGAGTTTCTGATATGCAACCTTTACTCTCAAGAGGGTTTCTAGACATGTAAGAGTGATTCACCCACTCACTGAAGGTCATGTAAATAACCATGTACATACCAGTCATGCGTCCTCCGAAACACGACCCTGCCAAGCCGTACTGCTTCTTGACACACTGCTCACTTAAACCAGAAGCCAGCTGCACCAATGTGTCGGAGGAAACACCTTACAACTGGCGAACGAAGTCAGTGTGCATGCGCCCGGCCCGCCACAGGAGACGCTACAGCGGGATGGGACGAGGGTATCCTCGCCGGCCAAACCCTCCCCTAACCCGGACGACACTATTTTTGACAAATTCTGGAAACCACCAGTTCCTATTGAAAACTAGGGCTGGGACGATACTAGTATATACATATGAGATGAGTAATGCAAGATATGTAAACATTAAGTGACTAAGATACCGTAGAATAGTATTGAATACAGTTTATACATATGAGATTTGTAATGCAAGATATGAAAATATTATTAAAGTGACTAGTGTTCCATTTCTTAAAGTGGCCAGTGATTTCTAGTCTGTGTCTTTAAGCAGCAGCCTCTAATGTGTTAGTGATGGCTGTTTAACAGTCTGATGGCCTTGAGATAGAAGCTGTTTTTCAGTCTCTCGGTCCCAGCTTTGATGCACCTGTATTGACCTCGTCTTCTGGATGATAGCGTGGTGAACAGGCCGTGGCTCAGTTGGTTGATGTCCTTGATGATCTTTTTGGCCTTCTTGTGACATCGGGTGCTGTAGGTGTCCTGGAGGGCGGGAAGTTTGCCCCCGGTAATGCGTTGGGGAGACCGCACCACCCTCTGGAGAGCCTTGCTGTTGCAGGCGGTGCAGTTGCCGTACCTGGTGGTGATACAGCCCGACAGGATGCTTTCAATTGTGCGTCTGTAAAGGTTTGTGAAGGTTTTAGGTGTTAATCCAAATTTCTTTAGCCTACTGAGGTTGAAAAGGCTCTGTTTCTCCATCTGCACCACACTGTCTGTGTGGGTGGTTCATTTCAGTTCATCAGTGATGTGTACGTTTTCCATCTCTGATCTCATCTTTACAGTCAGAAACTGGATGAATTGCTGCAATTATTTCAATCAGTTTTCCTTTCTGTCTGCCGTCAGAACAAAACATAAGAAGCACAAATTGTTCCTGTTCTGAGATTTGAGATAAAATAACATTTCCTAAATATTTGTGTCCCAAACAGTTCTCGGAAAATGGTGTTATCATGTGCACCTGACCTGAGCAACAGGGGGGAAGGCCTTAATCCTTTAAGAATGGGGGGAGTTTGTTTTAAAGTGAATGTACTATATTTTTTTTATTGAATCTTTATTTAACTAGGCAAGTCAGTTAAGAACAAATTATTATTTACAATGACGGCCTACACTGGCCAAACCTAGACGACGCTGGGCCAACTGTGACACAATCACGGCCGGATGTGATAGAAACACATTGAATAACAGGTTCACTACATGGAATTCAAAAGGACATTTGTTTTGAAGTGTCTGTCCTATATCTGAGATATACAGTGCATTCGGAAAGTATTCAGACCGATTAACTTTTTCCACATTTTGGTACGTTATAGCCTTATTCTAAAATGTATTAAATAAATAAAATTCACATCAATCTACACACAATACCCCATAATGACAAAGCGAAAACAGGTTATTTGAAATGTTTGCACATTTATAGAAAATACCAAATATAAATACCTTATTTACATACACTACCGGTCAAAAGATTTGGACACACCTACTCATTCAAGGGTTTTTCTTTATTTTTACTATTTTCTACATTGTAGAATAATAGTGAAGACATCAACACTATGAAATAACACATATGGAGTCATGTAGTAACCAAAAAAGTGTTAAACAAATCAAAATAGATATTTGAGATTCTTCAAATAGCCACCCTTTGCCTTGATGACAGCTTTGCACACTCTTGGCATTCTCTCAACCAGCTTCATGAGATAGTCACCTGGAATGCATTTCAATTACCAGGTGTGCCTCCTTACAAGTTCATTTGTGGAATTTCTTTCCTTCTTAATGTGTTTGGGCCAATCAGTTGTGGGGTGGTATACAGAAGATAGCCCTATCTGATAATAGACCAAGTCCATATTATGTCAAGAACAGCTCAAATAAGCAAAGAGAAACAACAGTCCATCGTTACGTTAAGACATGTCAGTCAATATGGACATTTCAAGAACTCTGAAAGCTTCAAGTGCAGTCACAAAACCATCAAGCGCTATGATGACACTAACTCTCATGAGGACCGCCACAGGAACGGAAGATCCAGAGTTACCTCTGCTGCAGAGGATAAGTTCATTAGAGTTACCAGTCTCAGAAATTGCAGCCCAAATAAATGCTTCACAGAGTTCAAGTAACAGACACATCTCAACAACATAGTTGTTCAAGACTGTTGGAAAAGCATTCCAGGTGAAGCTGGTTGAGAGAATGCCAAGAGTGTGTAAAGCTGTCATCAAGGCAAAGGGAGGCTATTTGAAGAATCTCAAATATATTTTGATTTTCACTTTTTGGGTTACTATATGATTCTATATGTGTTATTTCATAGTTCTGAGTCTTCACTATTATTCTACAATGTAGAAAATAGTACAAATAAAGAAAAAACCCTTGAATGAGTAGGCGTTCTAAAACTTTTGACCGGTAGTGTACGTTTTCAGACCCTTTGCTATGAGACTAGAAATTGAGCTGTTTCCATTGATCATCCTTGATGTTTCTACAACTTGATTGTAGTCCACCTGTGGTAAATTCAATTGATTGGAAATGATTTGGAAAGGCATAAGGTCCCACAGTTGGCAGTGTATGTCAGAGCAAAAACCAAGCCATGAGGTCGAAGGAATTGTCCGTAGAGCTCCGAAAGAGGGTTGTGTCGAGGCACAGATCCGGTGAAGGGTACCAAAACATTTCTCCAGCATTGAAGGTCCTCAAGAACACAGTGGCCTCCACCATTCTCAAATGGAAGAAGTTTTGAACCACCAAGACTCTTCCTAGAGCTGACCGCAAGGACAACCATCTCTGCAGCACTCCACCAATCAGGCCTTTATGGTAGAGAGGCCAGACGGAAGCCACTCCTCTGTAAAAGGCACATGACAGCTCGCTTGGAGTTTGCCCAAAAGGCACCTAAAGGTCTCTTAGACTGTGAGAAACAAGATTCTCTGGTCTGATGAAACCAGGATTGAACTCTTTGGCCTGAATGCCAAGCGACACGTCTGGAGGAAACCTGGCATCATCCCTAAGGTGAAGCATGGTGGTGGCAGCATCATGCTGTGGGGATGTTTTTCAGGGGCAGGGACTGAGTGCTCAGGACCTCAGACTGGGATGAAGGTTCACCTTCCAACAGGACAACAGAACAACGACCCTAAGCACACAGCCAAGACAGCGCAAGAGTGCCTTCGGGACAAGTCTCTGAATGTCCTTGAGTGGTCTAATATCTCTGGTGCGACCTGAAGGTAGCTGTGCAGTGATGCTCCCCGTCCAACCTGACAGAGCTTAAGAGGATCTGCAGAGAAGAATGGGAGAAACTCCCTAAATACAGGGGTGCTAAGCTTGTTCATACCCAAGAAGGTGCTTCAACTAAATACAGATTAAAGGTTCTGAATACTAATGTAGATGTGATATTTCAGTTTTTCTGTCATCAATTTTAGAGTAAGGATGTGGAAAAAGTCCAGGGGTCTGAATACTTTCTGAATGCAGGGTAGGAAAATCAGGGAAAACATTTGACATATATTATTTTTTACATGTATTTAACCTCTTATTTTTGGCATCAAACAGTCTAAGACCTCTCTAAGCTGTGTTGGGGGGGGGGGGGGGGTTCTACTAAGCTATATGGAATTGTTTTAAGATGGTCATATCAAGGATCATTTTGCTATTTGATTTAGAATTTTAAGACCTCTTGAGGTATCAAAAACAAATATATTTGTAAATGTTTTTATTGGCCTTACTGCTATTAGTACCATAAAACCGCGTTGAATAGCAGATTCACTACATGGGGAAAAACATCTAAAGGAAGTTTGTGTCTGTCCTCGTATCTATACTTCCATTCATTTGTTCCAACTGTTACCGGGGGACCCGTCAGGGGGGACCCTTCAGGGGGGATCCGTCAGGGGGGACCCTTCAGGGGGGATCCGTCAGGGGGGACCGTCAGGGGGGACCCTTCAGGGGGGATCCGTCAGGGGGGACCCTTGACCGTGTTTGAGGGGTCATATTAGTGACTTAAGGTTCTATCTGCATTTTGGTCAAAATAGAGTTATTGACATAGCCTTGTTCTGTTCAATGTTCTCTACCTAATGTATGTAGTTCTCTAATGAACCCAATTCATGTTGTTGTTGCTGACACCATTCAAACCAATGAGGGTTAGAAACTCTAAAGCCATTCATCTTAGAATCATCTGTTTTCAGATAGAACCTTATAGTCCCAAGCTCTCGCAATAACAAAGAGTTTCAAACCTCTCTGCCAATAACAGCTAGTATTCAGGTTACATATCCCTCCCATTAGGACCGTTCAATTAGGCCCCTCACCCAGACCACTCCTAGACAGTCTTAGCTAAATTCTTGCTTGAGAAATTGCTCTTAGCTAAGAAGTTATATGTTTATTTTTGACAATTTTATATATATAAAAAAAAAAAACTGTAAGGTACTTATGTAATTGTTGCCCAGAAATAATTGTATATTGAAATAAAAACGGTTGCATTGGGCTTTTAAAGGGTGGACTCCAGATACACACAGTACAGGCCTACCCTCGCATCCAAATATATCCTTTCTCCTTTCTTCAAATACTGAATTTTGAATATAGATATGACAAATAACATCAATGTCTAGTACATGTGACCCTGTCCACATCTTGTAACAAAATGCATCCTGTACATCCATAGATTGTTGCAACATTTAGTGATAGGCTACAATGTGTCTGGCCATGAATGCAGTCTGTGAATTGGCTCCTAACAATTCAATTTGGTTTTACACTTGTCTTTACTTTTCGCCATAATTTCCTTTGACCGAAAATAGCTTTCGGTCAAATACTTCAATGAGTCGGCAGCTTTGGACGTTGCGCTTACCCTGGACCAGGCCCTGATCCCCCGGACTCGAAAGAGTAAGTGAAAGAGAGGCCAGCGAGGCGGCTTCATGATGTGACTACGTCGGCGAGCATCTAGACCGACATTTCCCTGTGTTTTGTTGGCGAATGTATAATCACTAGAGAACAAACTGGACGAGCTCCGTTCGAGAGTATCCGATCAACGGGACCTGAAGAACTGTAACATCCTGTTTCTCTGAGAGAGTATCCTATCAACGGGTCCTGAAGAACTGTAACATCCTGTTTCTCAGAGAGAGTATCCTATCAACGGGACCCGATGAACTGTAATATCCTGTTTCTCAGAGAGAGTATCCTATCAACGGGACCTGAAGAACTGTAACATCCTGTTTCTCAGAGAGAGTATCCTATCAACGGGACCTGAAGAACTGTAACATCCTGTTTCTCTGAGAGAGTATCCTATCAACGGGACCTGAAGAACTGTAACATCCTGTTTCTCTGAGAGAGTATCCTATCAACGGGACCTGAAGAACTGTAACATCCTGTTTCTCTGAGAGAGTATCCTATCAACGGAACCTGAAGAACTGTAACATCCAATTTCTCTGAGAGAGTATCCTATCAACGGGACCTGAAGAACTGTAACATCCTGTTTCTCAGAGAGAGTATCCTATCAACGGGACCTGAAGAACTGTAACATCCTGTTTCTCTGAGAGAGTATCCTATCAACGGGACCTGAAGAACTGTAACATCCTGTTTCTCAGAGAGAGTATCCTATCAACGGGACCTGAAGAACTGTAACATCCTGTTTCTCAGAGAGAGTATCCTATCAACGGGACCTGAAGAACTGTAACATCCTGTTTCTCAGAGAGAGTATGTTATCAACGGGACCTGAAGAACTGTAATATTTACTCAAGTCGTATTTTACTGGGTAACCTTCATTTTTACTTGAGTAATTTCTGTTAGGTATCTTTACTTTTACTCAAGTATGACAATTGAGTATTTTTTTCACCACTGCTTTTTGAAAATAGTCCCCCCATTTTAGGGGACAAAAAGTATTGGGACAAATAAACTTATGTGATCAACAACCAATTTGACAGATCTTGAAGAATTTTGAAAAGAATAATGGACAAATGTTGCACAATCCAGGTGTGGAAAACTCTTAGAGACTTACCCAGAAACACTCACAGCTGGAATCACTGCCAAAGGTACTTCTACAACGTATTGACTCAGGGGTGTGAATACTTATTTATGTAAATGAGATATTTCTATATTTTATTTTCAATACATTTGCTAATATTTCTAAAAACATGTTTTGCCTTTGACATTCTGGGGTGAGAAAAACAACAATTTAATCAGTTTTGAATTCAAGCTGTAACAGAATTAAATGTGGAATAATTCAAAGTGTATGTCCGTTCATACTTTCAGAGCGTTTCGCCTTATATAAGCCTAGACAACCGCACCACCGTGTGACTGTCGCCTACCATTAAACGTATGACTGACATGTCATGATACCAATGCCTTACCAACGACTGTGTCACGCCTACGTGTAACTAACATGTCGTCATACCAACACCTTACTAACGTCTGCGTTTACATCCTGTTATCGTTAATGGACTAGAAAAGATTATGTCCAATCTATAGGTAATCTGTCTTTCCCTCAACACCTAGTGGTATGTTATCTCGCTGTATACATATCTAATCTAACATATGTTGTTAGCCAATCACAGACTGCGTTGTTACCAGTTCCCAGTAGCCTACATCAGACAACCAATAAGAGTTGTGTCCGTGGCTTTCAGTCGAATAGAGGAGTCCATAGGCTTTCCCACAGGGTCCGTGCTAAACGAGATCCTTGGGATGTCCCTACCTCAATCAAGTATACATGTAACATGGTTAAGTTTAGTGTTAAGGGTTATAGTTTAGGGTTTATGGTAGGGACGTCCCAAGGAATCCGTTCATAGAGTGAGAGACGGGCACGGTATTTGAGAGCTCGGTGGCAACACAAACATTCAAGTGGCAGACACGATTTTCGCGAGCATCTGCCCGAGATGCTTCCTTAGAGACTGAAAATAATGACCAAGATGTCCTTGGTCCGACTAAGGACTAAGTAGTCTATATTATTTAAATTGTGAAATCGTTAGGAAATATTTAGGCCTACTGTGTTGATAGAACCCTCTGTGGAATGGAGCCCAAAAGGGTTCTACCTAGACACAGAAAGGGTTCTGCCTGGAACCAAAAAGGGTTCTCCTATGGGGACAGCGGAAGAATCCTGTTAGTTTGTAGTTAGCACCTTTTTATCTGACTGTAGGCCTGTATTGCAGAGGTGGATCTGTGGTTTTATGTTAAAAAAAAGTGATAGAGGAGTCACTACAGACCCTGGTTCAGCGGTCTAAGACACTGCATCTCAGTGATAGAGGAGTCACTACAGACCCTGGTTCAGTGGTCTAAGACTGCATCTCAGTGATAGAGGAGTCACTACAGACCCTGGTTCAGTGGTCTAAGACTGCATCTCAGTGATAGAGGAGTCACTACAGACCCTGGTTCAGTGGTCTAAGACTGCATCTCAGTGATAGAGGAGTCACTACAGACCCTGGTTCAGTGGTCTAAGACTGCATCTCAGTGATAGAGGAGTCACTACAGACCCTGGTTCAGTGGTCTAAGTCGCTGTATCTCAGTGATAGAGGAGTCACTACAGACCCTGGTTCAGTGGTCTAAGACTGCATCTCAGTGATAGAGGAGTCACTACAGACCCTGGTTCAGTGGTCTGTCGCTGTATCTCAGTGATAGAGGAGTCACTACAGACCCTGGTTCAGTGGTCTAAGTCGCTGTATCTCAGTGATAGAGGAGTCACTACAGACCCTGGGTCAGTGGTCTAAGACACTGTATCTCAGTGATAGAGGAGTCACTACAGACCCTGGTTCAGTGGTCTAAGTCGCTGTATCTCAGTGATAGAGGAGTCACTACAGACCCTGGGTCAGTGGTCTAAGACATTGCATCTCAGTGATAGAGGAGTCACTACAGACCCTGGTTCAGCGGTCTAAGTCGCTGTATCTCAGTGATAGAGGAGTCACTACAGACCCTGGGTCAGTGGTCTAAGTCGCTGTATCTCAGTGATAGAGGAGTCACTACAGACCCTGGTTCAGTGGTCTAAGTCGCTGTATCTCAGTGATAGAGGAGTCACTACAGACCCTGGGTCAGTGGTCTAAGACACTGCATCTCAGTGATAGAGGAGTCACTACAGACCCTGGTTCAGTGGTCTAAGTCGCTGTATCTCAGTGATAGAGGAGTCACTACAGACCCTGGTTCAGCGGTCTAAGACTGCATCTCAGTGATAGAGGAGTCACTACAGACCCTGGTTCAGTGGTCTAAGGCGCTGTATCTCAGTGATAGAGGAGTCACTACAGACCCTGGTTCAGCGGTCTAAGACACTGCATCTCAGTGATAGAGGAGTCACTACAGACCCTGGTTCAGTGGTCTAAGTCGCTGTATCTCAGTGATAAAGGAGTCACTACAGACCCTGGTTCAGTGGTCTAAGTCGCTGTATCTCAGTGATAGAGGAGTCACTACAGACCCTGGTTCAGTGGTCTAAGTCGCTGTATCTCAGTGATAGAGGAGTCACTACAGACCCTGGGTCAGCGGTCTAAGTCGCTGTATCTCAGTGATAGTGTAGTTGCACTCCTCTGATCATTCATTAGTGAAGTCACAGCCATGTTTGGTTGTATTGCCCTGTGCAGCAGATAACCTATAAATAATATGGCTACAATAGGTTATCTATTATGTAACTGCCAGGTCGCAGTTGTAAATGAAAACTTGTTCTCAACTGGCCTACCTGGTTAAATAAAGGTGAAATAAAAAATACAAATTGTAGTATTGTTTGTATTGTATTAAGGTTACCTGCCATTTACCGCACCTGATGTCTCTAACTCTGAATGCTGGCTATGAAAGGCCAACTGACATTTACTCCTGATGTGCTGACCTGTTGCACCCTCTACAACCACTGTGATTATTATTATTTGACCCTGCTGGTCATCTATGAACGTTTGAACATCTTGGAGAAAGAACTGTCCTTAATGGCCATGAATTGTTATAATCTCCACCCGGCACAGACAGAAGAGGACTGGCCACCCCTCAGAGCCTGGTTCCTCTCTAGGTTTCTTCCTAGGTTTTTCCTTTCTAGGGAGTTTTTCCTAGCCACCGTGCTTCTACATCTGCATTGCTTGCTGTTTGGGGTTTTAGGCTGGGTTTCTGTATAGCACTTTGTGACATCTACTGATGTAAAAAGGGCTTTATAAATACATTGATTGACTGTTGTATTGCATTTCCCTCTTTTCAGAACCACACAACTGTCAAGCCGTGATGTGGATTAGACAAACAAAAGCCTGACTAGGAGCCTGACTTTCCCCCAATTCATATTTGTTACCAATTAGGCTAAATGTATTCCTATCAATTTGCATAGGCTAACCATTGAAATTATATTACGTTTTACCCTGATGCCTGTTTGTGGTAGAATATGCTTTTTTCCCATCTCTTTAACAAGGGTTAGGCCTATATCCTCACATACCCCCTCAATTTGAACCCTGCTTTTAACCTTAAAACATCTCCACAGAAATGTATAGCCTAAGGATTGCATGGTGACAGTGATTGTGTCTGTTAATCCATTAAACTGAGAAGTGGGGAAAAAACAAGGTCAAATCATGACATCAGTGATTTTCAGGTCAGATAAAGATGCCAGAGTTTCTGAATTGGAATTCTGAGTTGGATGACAGTAAAAAAATATATATATATATAATCTCAGCTCGTTTTTTTCAGAGTTCCTAGTTGTCTTAAACGCACTAAAGTGGGAAGTCAGAGATAGCCGATTTCCGAGTTGTTTTGAATGCCACACTAGAGATCTAGGCTACCTCTTGTTTCTGATTAGGGCTAACTCCAACAAAGAAGCCCTTGTGTCTGTATTGATGTGAGAAATAGGCATATCTACACAGTAATTTTTGTTTTGAGGTGATAGCCCTATTTCAGCTAAATCGACAAATGAAATTGATTGGATTACTCTGGCAATGGAAAATATTTTTGACAAAATCATGTACCTTAGAAAAAACTTGCCTCCATTGATAGTCCATGTTATTGCCTTTCGTAAAGCCTGGTAAGGATCCATCAAGTCCGGATAGTTATAGGCCAACTGCACTTACCTCTAATTTGTGCAAGTTAATGGAAAAGCTTATTTTAAATAGATGAGTGTATTATTTGGAGTAGAGGAGTATATTGAGACAATGCCAGAGTGGTTTTAGGAAAGGTAGAACAACTGTAGATATGTGAGTAATGAGATTGAAAAGGCACTGGCAACAAAAGAAGTCTGTAGTTTATTTTGACATTGAGAAAGCATACGACACCATGTGGAGGGAAGGTCTGTTAATAAAATTTAATAAATTAGGGATCAGTGGCAGGACGTACAACTGGATAATGGATTTTTTGTTTGACAGAACTTTTCAGATTAGAGTAGGGTCTGAGATGTCCAGGAAATATGAGATAGTAAATGGTACACCACAAGGCAGTGTCATCAGTCCTATTTTATTTTCAATTATGATAGATGATATTTATGGAAGTGTAGGACCTGGGATAAGCACAGCTTTATACTCGGATGATGGAGCCATATGGAAAAGAGGTGGAAATATTCTGTTTGTAATGGGAAAAATGCAAGAGGCTGTAACAGTGGTTGAGGATTGGTCGTTAACATGGGGATTTAAACTCTCAATTACAAAATCATGCCATATGTTGTTTACTAGGAAAAGGGTTAAGGAAGACATTATTATGAAATTATATGGACAAAGATTAGATAAGGTAAGTTTAAATATCTAGGTTTATGGCTAGATGAGAAACTTACATGAAGAACACATATATCAAGTATAGAAACAAAGTGTAAAAAGGTCTTAAACCTAATGAGAACAATAGTAGGTAGGGACTGGGGTACAGAAAGGCAATCATTACTGGATATTTACAGATCATTCATTAGATTATGGGTGTTTTGTGTGTAGATCTGCTGCTAAAACAACAACAATTTGATGGAATACTGTCATGGGTACTTAGAATATGTACTGGAGCATTTAAAACAACACCGGTGGAGGCATTAAGAACAGATCCATTGTCACTTAGAAGAGATAAACTAGGGCTTGTATATTGGGTTACACTAAAGGGCAGTGCGACTGATCACCCTGGACAGAGTGTATTAAAAGAATGCTGGGAATATAGCAGGTGTAAACTCAAGGGATATGGAGCAGGAATAGAAAGCAAAGCGGTTACATATGAACTAACAGATCTCTAGATTGGACCGAGTGTTGTATGGAGTACGATTCCAACATGGTTATTTAATCAACCATATGTGGATTTAACATTGTTGGAAAAAAACAAAGATTGGTGTGAAGACAATGTGTAAGAAAGAGTAGATCAATACATTAAAAACCCATTCTACTCATATGTAGATGTATACACAGATGGGTCAAAGGATCCAAACACTTGACAAATGGGAACAGGAATTGTTATTCCGGAATTCAAAACTCAAATGTGTAAAAGATGAACTAAGGATTTATCAGTATATTCAACAGAAATTATTGCTATCATATTGGCATTGCAGTGGGTAGAAGAGATTAAACCATGGAGGGTAATTATATGTTCAAATTCAGCAGCTGTGTAAAGTAGTTTAAGATCCGTCTGTAGATAGGTAGATAGGGAAATTATATATTTTAGTAGGTAAACTGGTCTGACAATAAGATTATAAATGTAAATTGCCATGGATGACCTCACTCCTAAACTATAGGTGGCGGTAAATGCAAATGATAGTTAGTTGCGATCCGCCAAGAAGCCCAAAGACGAATAATAATAATAAAAAGAAGAAGAAGAAGAAGAAGAAGAAGGAGAAGAAGACGACAGTCAACTTTAATTCATGGCGCTAAGAATACGTTAGTTGACTTCGTGAGAGGTTATAGTAGTTTAGTAGCTTCACAAGGCTTAATTCTGGCACTTATCACCCCCCATAATAGGAGGAGTAGGGTTGATCCGAGCGTTCTGACCTCACAACGGTAGTCAAGCGCCCAAGCTAACTGGCTAACGTTGGTTAGCTTGCTAGCTACTTCCGGACACAAATCGGAGTAGATAGCCCGAGTGAATTTACGAACGCACCCAAAGTATCACCGTCTGAGATACACTCATTTCTTTTGTCCATGTATTTGAATTATTGCGCTACAGGAAGTAGGGTCCTCATGATTGATCACACATACACATTAGTTACACTTACCCGTTATGTTCAATATTGCTTAATATATTGTTTAATACATATTCTCAACCTGTATAAATTGATCCCTTCGGCCAATTCTTAACTGTTTAATGATTCCATATTGATACTTTCTAAATACTTGTATTTTGTTAAGATATAATGGAACATGAATTACTTCCGGGTCACAGTTCATTCACACACTTTCGGCATCCTGCTTGTATTTCCCCCATTGATGTTGTGTTTTCTTTCCTTTTTGGTTTGAAACATGACTTTAAAGTTCTCACCCCAATAGGCATTTTTGTAGATAAGCGTTTGAATATCACGAAGTAAGTATAAAGATGTGAATTGGCTTGCTAATTGCATTGCTAGCCTGCTTGCTACCAGTCATCAACAGCTAGTTAGCATCAATTGTTAACGTTAACTAGCTAGCTGTGTAGTTAACTAGCAGCATTATTTGTATTAGCTTCCTAATTGATTTGCCATGTTATAATACTAGGTAACCTTAGCTAGCTACCCCTCTTGATTGATTCCTTTAGCTAACTAGCTAATTTAGTTAGCTAGGTAGGCTAATTCGTGAAGTCGTTCAAGTCTCATCTTTGTTTAACTGAGGAACGCTCAACCACAGATGGATGAGAACATCTTTGGCTTAGATATATCCGCTTTCGATATAAGAGAACGCAGTTTAGGGTTCCCCAGCTAATCTTTGTTGTCAGTATCACAGATGAGCTCATGGTGTTTTTATAACTAAGCAGGATAGCTAACTATTCTAGCCATAGCCTGACTAGTAAACGTTAGCTGATGGATGCACATCCATACCTAGTTATGTAACATGTTAATAATGGGACAGATGACACACACACACCTATTCATGAGCTTTTCTTGTGCCACAGACTCCCTTCTAACTAGATGTTGACCAGTGGCTGCTGCCCACCCAGGCTAGTATGGACGAAGGAACCCTGGAGGCTGCCATCACGGCCTATGGCGCCCAGCTGCAGCAGGTGGAGAGTGCCCTGTTGGCCGGCCTGGACCCGTCGCAGCAGGCTGACCTGCTAAAACTCAAAGAAGACCTCTCTCAGCTGATAGAGCTCACAGAATCTAGCCTAGTGTCGGTCAAGAAGAGCCGGCTCCTAGCCACTCTTGAAGAGGCCGACGGGCTCCAGTCGCTAGCCACAGGCACACCAGCTAACGGTGGCTTTGACACTGAGTTTGCTGCCTTCTACTCTGAAGTGGGGGAGGCTTCCGGGAGTAGCTCAGACATGAGAGAGAGGGAAGATGAGGGAGAGGAGGAGGAGGAGGATGATGGCGAGGTGGAGGGAGAGGTATGCACGCTAAGTGGCACCAAAGTGCGAGCACCCTACCGCACCTCTTGGGGGACTTTGGAGTACCACAATGCAATGATCGTGGGGACAGAGAGTTGTGAAGAGGATGAGGCCCAGGTGAGGGTGCTGTATGTCCATCCCACACAAAAGTCCATGAAGCCCTGCCCATTCTTCCTGGAGGACAAGTGTCGCTTCGCAGACAACTGCAGGTATCGTGTTTATTAAGCGTGTAAACGTTTGAACAAAATTGGGTGCCTTAACGTTAAGAAAAATCTGAAACCAAATTGCAGTGCAGTTTTCACAAAACATGTTATGTTCGTGTTTTAGTCTAACTAGACGATAGGCCTGTAAATGTTATGTAATTTAAATAAAACCAGAGAGGGAGAGGAAAACTTTAGGCTACTTTGGTGAATTTGCGAGAAGTGCGAAACAGATTACCAAGACATGCGCATCACGGTTTTTTTCAGCCTGCCCCCTCCTCTCTCTCCCTCGAGCTGGCTTGACTGGGGCTTGGTCATTAGTCCGATTCTGTTGCAAAGCGTTTCTCAAACTGAATGAAACGGGGAGGGACCTACCTGAATAGAAACGTTACATTTTGGCAACTGTTTGGACTAATGATTATGCCCCTTCTCTTTCTCTTCGCTAATGATGCGAGTGTGTTCAGTCTTTGCTCTGTTGCGTGTATAATAACCTACCCTATTCACTGATGATAGGCCTTGCTTTACTGAGTTGCAAGCCAAGAAATTGAGAATCCTTTGCTATGAAAGACGCAAGTGTTTTGTGTTCTCGGAAGTACCGCAACTAATTAGTTTCCGTTACAAAAATACTGAGTCTTAGGAGTCTTGACCCTCAGAAATGATTTTGGAGTCGACTCTCCACGTCATTAACAGTTGGAAAAATGGCAGAAAGGCAAGAGACAGCAGCGAAGTCCGGAATGACAATACTTTAAGAAACTAAATGAGAAGGAAATGCTAACTTTGAGGTAGAATTGAGTACAGGTGCAATGCTTAACCATTTGAAAGGGATGCACCGTGAGACCTAAGCCGTTGCTGGCTCAGCGCAGCTGCAATGTTAATTCACATTAAATTGTAGACATTATTCTTATAGTTTTAATGGAAACCCGATCTATGATCTCACACGGATGTCTTTTTACAGGGTTGGAAGGAAAGCACAACACACATTTCCTTTGAACTAATAACATATTTATTTTTTGTCAACCAAATAAAATGTTTGAGGTGGTGCGCTTTCATGCAGTCTTTTGCGCATTCTTTTCAGTTCAATTGAAACCATTTTTGATTACTCTCCCCAATGTTATTTTGCCTGAACTGGCTATGATACACCTTCTCAGTAAGGAGCCTCGTCTGACCCCTGTTCTGGTGTTGTAGGTTCTCCCATGGCGAGGTGGTTTATGTGTCAGAGCTCAGAGAGTTCCTGGAGTCGGACCTCACTAAACTTCAAGAGGGCTCCTCCTGCTTGGCCAGGCAAGACGATGGCATCTGGTACTCGGGCAAAATAACAGGTGGGTCACTGACTGTCCATCACCGACAGCAGGGGCACTCAACTACCTTTTGAGGAGGTCCGGATGTGACAAAGATCCGGATGGATGTTGTCATTTATCGACGTGGTAACAAACCCCCACCTTGCAATCTATGCGACCCCAAACTGTTCACACCCTTCATGTTGCCGTTGAGAGAATGCTAAAAAAAAAAGTTACGCTAATTTCCTGCAATTCTACAAATTTTGCCATGTCTTATGTGTTTTCATATCAATCTATTTATAAAGCCCTTTTCACATCAGCAGATGTCACAAAGTTCCTTGTACAGAACCCAGCCTAAAACCCCCAAAGAGCAAGCAATGCAGATGTAGACACACGATGGCTAGGACAAGGTAGCATTTGGTTCCATAGCCACAGCAGAAACTGGAGCAGCAGCATGACAAGGTATGATACCTGAGTGACTCAACAAAATAAAGGGGACCTCTTCTTCAATGTCTGTACAAAGTTGCTGGATATTGGCAGGAACTGGAACACGCTGACATACACGTCAATCCAGAGCATCCCAAACATGACATGTTTGAGTATGCAGGCCATGGATGAACTGGGATATCTTCAGCTTCCAGGAATTGTGTACAGATCCTTACGACCTGGGGCTGTTCATTATCATGCTAAAACAAGGTGGCGGCGGCGCATGATTGGCACGTCAATGGGCCTCTGGATCTCTTCACGGTATCTCTGTGCATTCAAATTGCTATCGATAAAATGCAATTGTGTTCATTGTCCGTAGCTTATGCCTGCCCATGCCATAACCCTACTGCCACCATGGGGCACTCTGTTCCCAACATTGAAATCAGCAAACCGCTCGCCCACAGGACGCCATACATGCTGTCTGCCATCTGCCCGGTACTGTTGAAACCGGGATTCATCCAGGAAGAACACACTTCTCCAGGGTGCCAATGGCCTTTGAAGGTGAGCATTTGCCCACTGAAGTTGGTTTCGACACCAAACTCTACAGTCAGGTCAAGACCCTGGTGAAGACGATGAGCACATAGATGAGCTTCCCTGAGACGGTTTCTGACAGTTTGTGCAGAAATTCTTTGGTTAATCTAACACACAGTTTCATCAGCTGTCCGGGGGGCTGGTCTCAGATAATCCTGCAGGTGAGGAAGTCTGATGTGGAGGTCCTGGGCTGGCGTGGTTACATGTGGTCTGCGCTTGTGAGGCTGGTTGGACGTACTGCCAAATTCTCTAAAAGTTTGTTGGTAGAGAATTTATCATTAAATTCTCTGGCCTCAGCTCTGGTGGACATTCCTGCAACCATCATGCCAATTGCACGCTCCCTCAACCTGAGACATCTGTGGCACAATATCCCATAATGACATAGTGGAAACATGTTTTTAGATTTCTTTCCAAATGTATATATTTTGTTTACATAATTATTCACAACCCTCTGCTATGACACTACAAATTGAGCTCAGGTGCATTTCCTTTGATCATCCTTGAGATGTTACTACAACTTGATTGGAGTCCACCTGTGGCCAATTCAATGGTTTGGACGTGATTTAGAAAGAAAACACACCTGTCTATATAAGGTCCCACAGTTGGCAGTGCATGTCAGTGCAGAAACTATACCATGAATTATAAGGAACTGTCCGTAGAGCTCTGAGATAAAATTGTGATGAGTCATATATTTGGGGAAGATTTAAAAAACTATTTCTAGTGTGTTGAAAGTTTCCAAGAGCTTATGGTCTCCATCATTGGGAAATAGAAAAAAATATGGAACTACCCAGACTGGCCATCCGACCAAACTGAGCAAACGAGGTAACCAAGAACCCAATGACCACAGACATAATTATAGATTTCCTTGGCTGAGATGAGAGAACCTGCATGAAGGACAACTGTCTCTACAGCGTTTCGCCAATCTGGGCTTTATGGGAGAGTGCTGTTTTCGTCTCTCACCTGCTTCTCTCGACCTCTGAATACTCAGCTATGAAAACCGAACTGACATTTACTCTTGAGGTGCTGACCTCTTGTTGCACCCTCCTCAACCTCTGTGATTATTCTTTGACCCTGCTGGTCATCTATAAACATTTGAACATCTTGAACGATCTGGTCGAAATGTCCTGTACTCTTATCTGCCCCCGGCACAGCCAGAAGAGGACTGGCTAGAGTTTTTACTAGCCACTGTGCTTCTGCATCTGTATTGCTTGCTCTTTTGGCTTTTAGGCTGGGTTCTCTTTCATCAATTTGTGACCAGCTGAGGTAAAAAGGTATTTTATAAATACATTTGATTTGATGAGTGGCCATATGGAAGCCCCTCTTGAGAAAAAGGCACATGACAGCATGACTGGAGCTTGCAAAAAGGCACGTAAAAGACAGATAATAAGGCAAAAGATTCTGTGGTCAGATGAGACAAATGTAACTATTTGGCCTGAATGCAAAGCACTATGTCTGGAGAACCAAGCACAGCTCATCACCCGTCTAAAACCATCCCTACCGTGAAGGATGGTGGTGGCAGCATAATGCCATAAGGATGCTTTTTAGCAGCAGGGACTGGGAGACTGGTGTGGAGGGAACAATGAATGGAGCCAAATACAGGCAAATTCTTGATGAGAACCTGCTTCAGAGTGCAAACGACCTTCGACTGGGCTGAAGATTTACATTGCAACAGGACAATGAGCACAAGCATACAGCCAAAGCAATCCAATTGAGAATTCGTGGAAAGACTTGAATGCTTTTCACCGCCGCTCCCCATCCAATTTAAGAGCTTGAGAAAATCTGTGAGGAAGAAGAAGAAAATCCCCAAATCCAGATGTTTAAAGCTGATACACATACCTAAGACGACTCAAAGCTGTAATCGCCACCAAAGGTGCTTCTACAAAGTATTGACTCGGGTGTGAATACTTAATGTAAACCAAGATATTTCTGTATTTCATTTTTAATTAATTTGCTAACATTTCTAAAAAAAAAAACATGTTTCCACTTTCATCATGGGGTATTGTGTGTAGATGGGTGGGGAATCAATTTAAAACATTTTGAATTTGGGCTGTAATGTGGAATAAGTCAAGGAGTATGAGTACTTTATGAAGTCATGCCCAGCGATACTGTGTTCCACTAACCAAGGTGATTTGAAATGCTCTCCTCTCTCTGAGTAGACATCGACAGTGATTTCTACACAGTGAAGTTTGACTCAGCCTTGCTGAAGAACGTCATGGTGGAGGCTGACGGGGTCATCCCACCGTTGAGAGAAGATGACCTGCCCTCCTGCTCTGACTCTGAGGACGATGACAACGGAGAGGGCGAGGCAGCGTTCGCCAGAGGTAGGTACCTCCGTTTTCAACAATGTGGAGACCATTTACACTAAACAAAAATATAAATGCAACATGCAACAATTTTAAGATTTTACTAATTTACAGTTCATATAAGGAAATCCAGTCAATTGAAATAAATTAATTAGGCCCTAATCTATGGATTTCACATGACTGGGAATACAGATATGCATCTGTTGGTCACCGATACAGTTGTAGTCGGAAGTTTATATACACCTTAGCCAAACATTCCCTGTCTTAGGTCAGTTAGGATCACAACCTTATTTTAAGAATGTGAAATGTCAGAATAATAGTAGAGATTTATTTCAGCTTTGATTTATTTCATCACATTCCCAATGTGTAAGAAGTTTACATACACTCAATTAGTATTTGGTAGCATTGCCTTTAAATTATTTAACTTGGGTCAAATGTTTCGGGTAGCCTTCCACAAGCTTCCCACAATAAGTTGGGTGAATTTTGGCCCATTCCTCCTGACAGAACAGGTGTAACTGAGTTAGGTTTGTAAGCCTCCTTGCTCGCACAAGCTTTTTCAGTTCTGCCCACACATTTTCTATAGGATTGAAGTCAGGGCTTTGTGATGGCCACTCCAATACCTTGACTTTGTTGTCCTTAAGCCATTTTGCCACAACTTTGGAAGTATTCTTGGTGTCATTGTCCATTTGGAAGACCCATTTGCGACCAAGCTTTAACTTCCTGACTGATATCTTGAGATATTGCTTCAATATATCCACATAATTTTCCTTCCTCATGATGCCATCTATTTTGTGAAGTGCACCAGTCCCTCCTGCAGCAAAGCACCCCCACAACATTTGCCTCATGCAGCTCGACAAATCTCCTTCACATAGAGTTAATCAGGCCTGTGGAATGTTGTCCCACTCCTCTTCAATGTCTGTGCGAAGTGCTGGATATTGGCGGGAACTGGAATGTGCTGTCGTACACATCAATCCAGAGCATCCCAAACATGCTCAATGGGTGACGTGTGGTGAGTATGCAGGCAATGGAAGAACTGGGACATTTCCAGCTTCCAGGAATTGTGTCCAGATCCTGGGGCTGTGCATCATTATGAATAATGAGGTGATGGCGGCAGATGAATGACCACAACTGCGTGGCCACGCACAACTCCAACACCATTAAGTTTGAGACGGCCTTCAGGCAAGAGGTCAGAGACCTGGCAGTGTGGTGCCAGAACAACATCCTCTCCCTCAACGTGAGCAAGACAAAAGAGCTGATCGTGGACTACAGGAAAAGGGGGGCCGAGCATGCCCCCATTCTCATCGACGGGGCTGTAGTGGAGCGGGTCGAGAGCTTGAAGTTCCTTGGCGTCCACATCAGTAACAAACTATCATGGTCCAAACACACCGACAGTCGTGAAGAGGGCATGACCACGCCTATTCCCCCTCAGGAGACTGAAAATATTTGGCATGGGTCCTCAGATCCTCAAAAAGTTATATAGCTGCACCATCGAGAGACTGGTTGCATCTCGGTATGGCAACTGCTCGGCATCCGACCACAAGGCGCTACAGTGGGTAGTGCCTACGGCCCAGTACATCACTGGGGCCAAGGAAATATGTTTTTTTGTGTGTAAGGAACATTTCTGCGATCTTTTATTTCAGCTCATGAAACATGGGACCAACACTTTACATGTTGCATTATTTTTTTGTTAAGTATCAATAGATTCCAGATTATATTTCTATGGTGTATACCCAGCTTTACTGTATGTCTGAGGGTTTCCATGTAATGTTATGCAGCCACCTTGTGTTATAGGCGATTCTACCCCAGCATTGCCAGAAAGTATTTTGGGTATAACATTGTTTTGGCAATTCTCACATAAAAACTTTGTTGGGAGGAAGAATGTTTTAACATGATTTTTACATATTCACGATGAGTGTCTATTTTCGGCCCTTTTGATAGCTATATATGCCCTCCTCTCATTATACTCTAAGGTGCTGTTTGTATCATAAAAAATGGCTACTGTCATCATGATTTTCAAAAAAACGGTTTTATACAAATGTCAAAAGCGTGTTAAACATCCTTCCTCCCAATGAAGTTTCTACAAGAAACAACCCAAAATATGTTGGGGCAAGCTGGCAAGGAAACTCCCTTATGTTATTGATTTTGATTCAATTGGGAAGTAAATTACAAATGTGTTTCCTTTCGCAAACATCAATGGATAACATGAAACCTACTAATAATTTGTAATTATAGTAATTTGACTGAGTGTTTCAGCTAAAGTATTTAGTTTGTCTTCTCATTGACCCGTCAGTTTTAACCCAAGAGGAGGATTGGGCACCGTCGAGAAGTTCTTCTGCCTTTGGTGGCTGGGAGGCACACACAAGAGGCATAGGCTCCAAGCTCATGCTCAAAATGGGATATGAATATGGGAAAGGTAAGCACAAGTGATTATCGGTCCACAAACATGGAGACAGTAATAATGTTAAACACAATGTGATGAGAAATGTTGGCCTGCTCCTAAAATCGAATGCGTGTTGCCTCGCGGAACATATTTGCTCTTGAATAAAAAGCTACATTTAAAATGTTAGCCATTTTGTTTTTAGGCAGTTTAACTGCTTTTCAAGATACAAACCACAATTTGCCGTTCCCAGCAAGCCCATAGTGGATGCATCTGTGCCCAACAGGTCTGGGTAAAACGTCAGAGGGTCGGGTGGAGCCAGTACTGGCGGTGGTCCTGCCCAAAGATCAATCTCTGGACCAGTGTGCCGAGCTCACTGGGAGGAAGACGCAGAGCAAAGTGGCCAAAGGCAAAGATGGCCAGCAGGTGAGGCGCAATAAGAGAACAAGAAAGTCTCGAGCTGGTGGGAGCCACAACGTCTTTGACTTCCTGAACCGCAAGCTGGGGAACGGGGACGCCGCCCCTGAGGCAGGAGGCACTGGTGGCCCCCCTCCCCCACATACTCAAGGGGCCGGAGTGGAGGCTTACAAGGGGGGGAAGAGCACCAAGAGAAACCTGAATGTGAAGCTGTTCCAGGCGGCGGAGAGGGTGGCCCAGACGGAGAGGGAGATCCAGAGACTCACAGAGTCTCTGAGCCGACGGACTGGGAGGTAAGGAAAGGAGGGTCCATGGGAACTCACCCCTCCTCTCACATCATAAATGGATGGCCCAACAATCACCAGCCATCAGATGTGAATGGCAGTATAGTTGTTAAACAATGTTGTCTAAACTCATGTCAATGGTAGTTTGATCTTTGCTGGCTACAGATGGGTTTTGCAGCAAATCACAAATATAGTAGGTCCGTATTCTCCCACAATGCATCCTCTCCCTCAATTAGACCTGTATTAGATCTCCTGTTTACTTCCTCTGTAGCAACTCTGCTTCTGTAGATGTACTTCTATAGAGTAAGTCTCTGTAAAGCAACTCCTCCCCATGTCTAAGTAGTTCTTATTAAACCACTGTTCCCTCTGTCCCCACAGGGATTCTTCCATAGTGACTCACCTGGAGGACAAGCTGTCCGCAGCCCGCAGCCTGCTGGTCCAGCAGAAGGCCCAGGAACTCTCAGCCCAGAGGGAGAACAGGAAGGCTGACACTCACAAGAAAATGACAGAGTTTTGACCACACAGTCCTCCAGCGGTCAGAACGCGCACACAGTTTTTGTCACCTGAGAGAGGTGCCTGTTAAGCATATTTCATCAATTTGACTCAAAAGACTGTTTTAAGGCCTCTGGTTGTTGGACTTTGGGATTTTTTTGGAGTAGGCAACTGGCTACATGCGTGAGTTTTTTTTTATTTTTTTCTGTTAATATTGGCCCCTTTCTGTTTATGAAATGGCAACGTGGGTTGCGGTGGTGGAGATTTTAAGTGTGGGACAGTTGCGGATGACCTTGTTGTTTTTAAAGGATGAGCCATGACACACTTGGATTAACTGTTGATCATGGATGAGACCGCTACATATATGGATATGACAGATTTTGGTTTCAGATCCATAATTCTCTTATGTCGTTTTTCAGTTTCCACCAATGTAACTAACCGTTTTCTTATATTATATAGTTTGGAGTGGACAGCTTTCTTAAAAAAAAAAAAATAATGATTTTGCCAATGTTTTCAGAACTCACTGTACATTTTCCATTCTTTGTAAATATAACCTCATGCACAACAAACCTAAGCGTGATATAAAAAATGTTATCCCAAGAAACACTTGATTTCATATTTGTTCATCTTCCGGAAGCTTTGACAGGTTTTCTCAGAAGAAATGTGAATTGTTTTGGGCCCTAATCTATGGATTTCACATGACTGGGAATACAGATATGCATCTGTTGGTCACAGATACCTTAAGGGGCGTGGATCAGAAAACCAGTCAGTATCTGGTGTGACCACCATTTGACAGCGCGACACATCTCCTTCGCATAGAGTTGGCTGTGGAACGTTGGCTGTGGAACGTTGGCTGTGGAACGTTGTCCCCCTCCTATTTAATGGCTGCGCAAAGTTGCTGGATATTGGCGGGAACTGGTGTACACGTTGATCCAGAGCATCCCAACATGCTCAATGGGTGACATGTTTGGTGAGTATGCAGGCCATGGGACATTTTTAGCTTCCAGGAATTGTGTACAGATCATTGCAGCATGCCATTGCACGCTCCCTCAACTTGAGACATGGCTTTGTGTTGTGTGACAAAACTGCACATTTTAGTGTCCTTTTATTGTCCTCAGCACAAGGTGCACCTGTGTAATGATCATGATGTTTAATCAGCTTCTTGATATACCACACCTGTCAGGTGGATGTAAACATTTGGGCACAATTTAAGAGAAATAAGCTTTTTTTGCATATGGAAAATTGTCTGAAGCAGCTGTGCCTGTGTGGTGATTGAATCTACTGATCCAGACAGACATTTTTTGCAATCTCTTGCTCTTTCAAATACATTATTTAAAGGTTGAAATCGTGGTTCGGAATATAAGGTTACTTCACCTTGAGGAAGTACAGACCGATGCTTTTGCTATTCCCTATGAACACCTAATTAGAAAAGGGACGTGGCCACACTTTTGTAGGACCGCGGACCAATAAAAAAACTATATATAGTTTTATATATATATAGTTCCTTCGTAAAGTATTCAGATCCCTTGACTTTTTCCACATTGTTTTACATTAGCCTTATTCTAAAATGGATGAAATAAATACAAATCCTCAGCAATCTACACACAATACCCCATAATGAAAAGCAAAAACAAGTCTAGAGAAATGTTTGCATATTTATTATTATTTACATAAGTATTCATAATTATGAAATTCGAAATTGAGCTGTTTCCATTGATCATCCTTGAGATGTTTCTACAACTTGATTGGAGTCCACCTGTGGTAAATTCAATTGATTAGACATGATTTGGAAAGGCACACACCTGTCTATATAAGGTCCCAGAGTTGACAGTGCATGTCAGAGCAAAAACCAAGCCATGATTTCCAGGTCCCACAGATCTGGGGAAGGGTACTAAAAAATATCTGCAGTATTGAAGGTCCCCAAGAACCGGCCAAACCGAGCAATCGGGGGAGAAGGGCCTTGGTCAGGGAGGTGACCAAGAACCCGATGGTCACTCTGACATAGCTCTAGAGTTCCTCTGTGGAGATGGGAGAACCTTCCAGAAGGACCATCTCTGCAGCACTCCGCCAATCAGCTCTTTATGGTAGAGTGGCCAGACGGGAAGCCACTCCTCAGTAAAAAGCACATGACAGCCTGCTTGGAGTTTGCCAAAAAGCACCTAAAGGACTCTGACCATGAGAACCACATTCTCTGGTCTGATGAAACCAAGATAGAGCTTTGGTCTGAAAGCCAATCGTCACTTCTGGAGGAAACCTGGCACCATCCCTACAGTGCAGCATGGTGGTGTCAACAACATGCTGTGGGGATGTTTTTCAGTGGCAGGGACTGGGAGACTAGTCAGGATCGAGGGAAAGATGAACGGAGCAAAGTACAGAGAGATACTTGATGAAAACCTGCTCCAGAGCACTCAGGACCTCAGACTGGGGTGAACGTTCATCTTTGCCTTCCAACAGGACAATGACCCTAAGCACACAGCCAAGACAACGCAGGAGTGGCTTCGGGACAAGTCTCTGAATGTCCTTGAGTGGACCAGCCAGAGCCTGGACTTGAACCCGATCTAACATCTCTGGAGAGACCTAAAAAATAGCTGTGCAGCAAGGCTCCCCATCCAACCTGACAGAGGTTGAGAGGATCTGCAGAGAAGAATGGGAGAAACTCCCTAAATACAGGTGTGCCAAGCTTGTAATGTCATACCCAAGAAGACTCGAGGCTGTAATCGCTGCCAAAGATGCTTAAACAAAGTACTGAGTAAAGGGTCTGAATACTTATGTAAATGTGATATTACTTAAAAAAAAATGTTTTAATTAATATCTAAAATTCTGTTTTTGCTTTGTCATTATGAGGTATTGTGTGTAGATTGATGAGGGGAATTTTTTGTTTTTTTATGAATTTTAGAATAAGGCTGTAACCTACCAAAAGTCAAGGGGTCTGAATATTTTCCGAAGGCACTTTAGCTCTGGTGACAACTGATTTTGACTGGATTCAATAGCTTGAAGCTGATGGATAGGTACAGGTCTGTAAATAACCCAGCAGATCATTGACTGCAACGAAGTGCAATGCATTTGTTCAGATATATAAAGTTTGAACATTGCACTGGTTTTACAGATACTCTTGTTCCCAGTATCTAGTAGCGCTAATAATATTCAAGTCATTAACGTCAGACAAACTTAACTGATATTCTTAATCGCTTATCAAAGAGTTTGAAAATCAAGCTGGAAGAAAAATCACAAAATTGATTAACGTTAAAGGTCTGTTCTTTCCTCAAAGATTAATTAAATAACCTTACATTTAGTGGTAATTATTAAGTTATGTAGTCGTCTTGCCTTTTGTCTCTCCACCAATTAAATATTACAAATGGTACAAACCAAGAAAGAGAAGATTGATAATAGCATACTTCAAAAAGACATTGAGAAATGTAAGTTGGTATGAGCATGTAATATTGCAATTATGCAGACCATAGTCTTTCTCAAAGGCTATGTCTGTGTGTCCTATCTGGTAATGGAAATGAAACCTTTGCTTTCATTGAGATCATCATTATTCCATCAAGAAATCCAGTTATCTACCCGCTATTGTGTGTCAACAGCAAAATATAAGTAATTATTTTGTTTCAGTCAGCAAAAGTACCCTGAAAGATTCTGACAATGTGGTGTTCTCACCTTACTCTGAAACATACCGTAATCCAAAGGACATACTCTGAATTCATACAATCCAAGTTAACTTTTGTTTTACATTTGCTTAGTCATTTTGATGCAGATTAGGTCTGAAGTCAATGAAAGCTGCAAGTGTTTAACCTTTTTAAAAGTGCTGCGTTTCCATATTGTGCTTAATGGCTTTTTTTCTGTCTTGTGTTTTTCTATACGTAGATCAATGCTAGGTCCTGTGCTGAGGCAGTGGAAATATAATCGTTGTACTTGTGGTCAGGCTTGAGGGCATCTGTTCAGGTGTAATATTAGATACTATCATTGAGGTTCAACAGCAGTGGACTTTAAAAAAATAAACATAACTTATTTGCCATTGTGTCTCAGTATTTACTTGAGTTGATCAGTGGGCACGTACCACTGAGGTTAGGTATGGAAGAGTTGTTTATTCAAAGATTTTAAAAGTATCCGATGCTTTTCTTATGTTACATTTATGTATATGAACTGTTAAGACAGAAATAAACAAATTTTCAACTTCCAAACACATTAATTTTCTTTAATAGAAGTCTAATAAATCCCAATGTTAAGGGTTGAATAGAAACTAATGTCTGTAATGATGAAGTTTCAAAGTAATGTGACATATCAGCTATCAATGAACACATCACACAAGTGAATGGATGAATACAAATCAAATTGCACTCCAGAGTTTAGCGTTTTGTGGATGAAAATTTGAACAGCACATTTAACTCCCTTTGCATCTTTCATACATTTCACATAATCGACAGTATTACATGAACCGATGCAGTCACTGCACTGTTATACTGTATTACAGACATTGACTTGTGTGTTTCAATACCAGTGCTACTTCTATCACTACTTTGGTACTTCTAGCACTTTGTGTTTTTTGTTTGACAGAATACTGTGGACGTAGAGCACGGCGCTTGCAACGCCAGGCTTGTGGATTCGATTCCCATGGGGGACCCGTATGAAAAAAGTACGCACTCACTACAGTCGGATTAGAGTGTCTGCTAAATGACTCACTACTGTAAGTCGCTCTGGTTAAGAGTGTCTGCTAAATGACTCACTACTGTAAGTCGCTCTGGTTAAGAGTGTCTGCTAAATGACTCACTACTGTAAGTCGCTCTGGTTAAGAGTGTCTGCTAAATGACTCACTACTGTAAGTCGCTCTGGTTAAGAGTGTCTGATAAATGACTCACTACTGTAAGTCTCTCTGGTTAAGAGTGTCTGCTAAATGACTCACTACTGTAAGTCGCTCTGGTTAAGAGTGTCTGATAAATGACTCACTACTGTAAGTCGCTCTGGTTAAGAGTGTCTGCTAAATGACGAGGCTTTGATAAGGCTACTGGTAACCCATAATGTGTTCATCAAATTCACAGTAGTTTCAAATCCAATTTTAACAGCTCAAAAGTTATTTGATTTCCATTTGAATAAGTGTTACAATATACTGTAGAGCTTGTGAACAAAATTTTACCATTAAAAAAAAAAATGTGCCGCCTCGGGTCTCTCGGTCGCGGCCGGCTGCGACACAGCCTGGGATCGAACACAGGTCTGTAGTGCAATGCAGTGCCTTAGACCGCTGTGCCTCTCGGGAGGCCCGACCAAGATTTTAATTGTAAAACAAAGTGCTCTTTTCATTGACGAATGACTTTTGTTCCATCATAAAAATCAATATCTAACAGCTGAGACTGTAAATAGGGTTAATTAAAATCGTGCCCTTGAAACATATCGAGAATCAATGTCACTCATCGCCCAAACCCCGGTAACCAGAAATCAAGAGATAGTGGCTATTCATCAGGTTGTAAACTACATTTGTGAACTTCAGAATTATCTTTGAGTGCTTATTGCTGATCATGATAAATGAACACACATTAATATAATGATTCAGGTCTTAGGGATGTGATGTTTCCTGATGAACCACAAATGACTGTTTTCTGGCATTACCCTCCATTGATATTGAAACTGACCACTCACCAAGCAAAGATCCAGATGTTCTATGTTGTCCTGACCACATCCCTTTCTGTTAATATATGAGACTTTTCTTTGGGTATCATGAGTTGCTGTACTAAGATGTTACATGAGTTTTGAGTATGAAGAGTTGCTGTACTAAGATGTTACTTGAGTTTTGACATGTTTTGTTAGGATACATAGTTAAAGTTGCACTTGAAAACGCTTGTTATTTACCAACTGCCTCAGACCACTCATAGAACATCTAAGTGAGTCGTCAGATGCTTTTTTGCCCACTTTATACACGGAAGATCTCAGCTAAACATATGATCAAGCTGTTCTCTGTGACCGTCGATAACTTGGGAACGAAGTTCATTACAAATACAAAGTTGAACAAGCATTTGTACAAGCAAAGGCTAAAGTGATGCAATGAAAACCGAGATGACTGCATTGAAAACTGAATAAAGTAGGCTACATAGTTTATAGGCTACATATCTTTTTATGGCCTATATATTTAAATCATATTGAAATAAATGTAATGTTCAGTCAACTGAGTTCTATTTGTAGATTTTCTGTAATTCTTGCCTCAAGATATTTCATGATGTGTAACGTGCTGAGTGATGTGCCAAATTAATCTGTGATTGAGTATCTGTGATTGAGTCTGGATACCAGAGGGGTATTCCAGAAAGCCTGATTATTGAGTTTGCAAGATCTGTCAAACTCAAATTTGAGCAAATTTAGAATTTCCGGTTCCAGAAAGAGAGCTCGATGTACAGCCTGATCAGAAACCATAGCAACGAATGCTCTGAAGCAAACCTGCTACCTACTAGGTTAAATTGATCTTAGCCTGTCCTGGTGAATAGAGACAGGGCTTCTCCGCCAATCAGATTCTTGTCCGTCACTATGGCCTGTACCTTTGCAGAAAATCCAATTGATATCGGAGCTTGTATTGTTCGTTGTGCATTACTTAAGTGATAATGCCAGAGAAGCCGGTGTTTGGAGGATATATTGGCACGGATGTTGTTAGGACTTTGTCTCAGGCCGGCAAACCGTGCCAATATATCCTCCAATATACTGTCTTCGATGGCATTATCACCTTAACGGGTTACCAACATATTGAAATAATGATTTACATATTTTCATTAAAAACATTATTTTGATTAATGTATTAATACTATTTCATCCTACCACAAGATATAGTCCCGACACAAATCTGGGGTTGTTACCTTCACCAAACCAAATCATTTTCAGAAACAGTTATTGTTCATTCTATCGGTTCGGTTGCCAGGGACGCGTTAAGTATTTTTGTTCTGTATCTATGGACGTGACCAGTCGTTCGTTCTAAATGTTCTATTGCCATATTGGCTGGCAACATTCTTATCCCTCGCTTGCCAGTTAGCTAACTTACAGTCACGTCAAACAGTGCAGCCAGAATAACAACAAAGTAGCTCCATTTGCCTTTGTTTCAATAAAAATGATGCTGATTCATAATTTCAACTGGCTAAAAAAAGCTGCCTGACTGTCTCTCATCCTGAATCCCGACTCCTTCATTACCATAGGACAGCTGGACATCGAATTTCAGTATTGAAACAATGTTGCAAATGTCAGAGAGACAAACTGCAATATTTATACTAATCTCTACTGTTGAAAACTAAATGTTAGTCTAAATGAAATGTGAGATAATGTCTAGATGCTTTTTATAGTGGAGATCAAATTGCCTGGCTGGACTGATGAGACAGTGGATTGCAGTCAGATGGAACCGAATAAATAGGCATTTTAAGGTCATAGATTTAGCCGTAATTTATGGAATAGACAGCCAATGGAATGCGGTTTTAACCAATCCGCATTCAGGATTAAACCCACCCGTTGTATAAAAAGGGAACAAATTATTGGACCGCGAATAGATCCTAGACCATTCAGAAGATTTCCTTTTGGAACGTTATAGTTTTCCCGCACAATCAATCATATATCTGGTCAATTTACTCAACCCGTAGCAATGTAACCTATATAAACAAAATAAACTCTGTATTGCTTCGCAATTTGTTTTGCCTCTGGAAGTTTCCTGTACAATGTGGACGATGCTGAACGATTTGGCAAGGCAACTGTGTGTAGAGCTGTAAGAAAAGTCTGCCTCGCATTGAACATGTCTTGGTTGCATTCCCTGGCCATCAAGCTGTCCATATAATCAAGGAGGACTTTTACAGAATTGCAGGTACAGTAGGCTGCGGTCAGTTGATTGCCAGAAATGCTTTGCTTATCTCAAATTGATAAAACTAGGCAACATGATAAAAATAATAAATAGCCTAATTCATCCCGCAGATTTTCCAAACGTCATTGGTTCTACAGATAGATGGGACACATCCTCATTCAACGACCCTCTGGACCAAATGATGGAGACTACATGAATAGAAAATATTTTCACAGCATAAACTGGTAGCTATTGAATACTGTAGCCTACACCTTCACCAAACCAAATCATTTTCAGAAACGGTTATTGTCAGGAAGGCCAAAAAGATCATCAAGGACATCAACCACCTGAACCCCTGCCTGTTCACCCCACTATCATCCAGAAGGCGAGGTCAGTACAGGTGCATCAAAGCTGGGACAGAGAGACTGAAAAACAGCTTCTATCTCAAGGCCATCAGAAAGTTAAACAGCCATCACTAGCACATTAGAGGCTGCTGCCTAAAGACATAGACTAGAAATCACTGGCCACTTTAAGAAATGGAACACTGGTAACCTTAATAATGTTTACATATCTGACATTACTCATCTCATATGTACAGTATATACTGTAATCTATACTATTCTACTGTATCTTAGTCCATGCCGCTCTGACATCGCTCGTCCATATACAGTGGGGAGAACAAGTATTTGATACACTGCCGATTTTGCAGGTTTTCCCACTTACAAAGCATGTTGAAGTCTGTCATTTTTATCATAGGTACTCTTCAACTGTGAGTGATGGAATCTAAAACAAAAATCTAGAAAATCACATTGTATGATTTTTAAGTAATTAATTTGCATTTTATTGCATGACATAAGTATTTGATACATCAGAAAAGCAGAACTTAATATTTGGTACAGAAACCTTTGTTTGCAATTACAGAGAGCATACGTTTCCTGTAGTTCTTGACTAGGTTTGCACACACTGCAGCAGGGATTTTGGCCCACTCCTCCATACAGACCTTCTCCAGATCCTTCAGGTTTCGGGGCTGTCGCTGGGCAGTACGGACTTTCAGCTCCCTCCAAAGATTTTCTATTGGGTTCAGGTCTGGAGACTGGCTAGGCCACTCCAGGACCTTGAGATGCTTCTAATGGAGCCACTCCTTAGTTGCACTGGCTGTGTGTTTCGGGTCGTTGTCATGCTGGAAGACCCAGCCACGATCTTCAATGCTCTTACTGAGGGAAGGAGGTTGTTGGCCAAGATCTCGCGATACATGGCCCCATCCATCCTCCCCTCAATACGGTGCAGTCATCCTGTCCCCTTTGCAGAAAAGCATCCCCAAAGAATGATGTTTCCACCTCCATGCTTCACGGTTGGGATGGTGTTCTTGGGGTTGTACTCATCCTTCTTCTTCCTCCAAACACGGCGAGTGGAGTTTAGACCAAAAAGCTCTATTTTTGTCTCATCAGACCACATGACCTTCTCCCATTCCTCCTCTGGATCATCCAGATGGTCATTGGCAAACTTCAGACGGGCCTGGACATGCGCTGGCTTGAGCAGGGGGACCTTGCGTGCGCTGCAGGATTTTAATCCATGACGGCGTAGTGTGTTACTAATGGTTTTCTTTGAGACTGTGGTCCCAGCTCTCTTCAGGTCATTGACCAGGTCCTGCCGTGTAGTTCTGGGCTGATCCCTCACCTTCCTCATGATCATTGATGCCCCACGAGGTGAGATCTTGCATGGTGCCCCAGACCGAGGGAGATTGACCATCATCTTGAACTCCTTCCATTTTCTAATAATTGCGCCAACAGTTGTTGCCTTCTCACCAAGCTACTTGCCTATTGTCCTGTAGCCCATCCCAGCCTTGTGCAGGTCTACAATTTTATCCCTGATGTCCTTACACAGCTCTCTGGTCTTGGCCATTGTGGAGAGGTTGGAGTCTGTTTGATTGAGTGTGTGGACAGGTGTCTTTTAAACAGGTAACGAGTTCAAACAGGTGCAGTTAATACAGGTAATGAGTGGAGAACAGGAGGGCTTCTTAAAGAAAAACTAACAGGTCTGTGAGAGCCGGAATTCTTACTGGTTGGTAGGTGATCAAATACTTATGTCATGCAATAAAATGCAAATTAATTATTTAAAAATCATACAATTTTCTGGATTTTTGTTTTAGATTCCGTCTCTCACATTTGAAGTGTACCTATGATAAAAATTACAGACCTCAACATGCTTTGTAAGTAGGAAAACCTGCTAAATCGGCAGTGTATCAAATACTTGTTCTCCCCACTGTATATAGTCTTAATTCCATTCCTTACTTAGATTTGTGTGTATTTGGGTATATGTTGTGTAATTGTTAGATATTACTGTTAGATATTACTGCACTGTTGGAGCTAGAAGCACAAGCATTTCGCTACACCCGCAATAATATTTGCTGAACACATGTATGTGTCACGGATCCCTCCAGTACTGTTGCTTGTTCCGGAGGTCAATATTCACCGGCCTCTAGGCGGGACTGAACTGTTTGATTTTGATTTGAGATGATCTGTGACATAAACAGAACACTTATTGTTGTCCTTGTGTTGTCATGAAAAGCACTATTAATTCAATACGTTATTATTCATCCTACATATGGAACGGAACTACAACTTCCATATTGGGCCGTTGCCTTGACGTAATATAACCAGCGTTCCAATAACAGTGAAAGCATTATTACTAATCACCCATGTGTGTAAGCTAGGCCTATTAGATATTGGATTCATTCTACTTCACTTACGCATTTACTAACATTTAAGTTTCTGACTTTTGCGGTGTGGTATGTATAACTTTTTTTGGGGCAAATACATGTATGTGAACATATTCGTTGTATGTTGTTACAAATGTTTCTTGTTCTAGAAAAATACAATTTGACTCCATATCTATCATATTTTTTCTGTCATCGACATGAGAACCTTTTTGAATGTTGCATGCACGTGCCAGTTGTTGGAACAACCAATCTGAGCTTCGCTTAACTTAATTACTTAAATGAAAAAGCAGCCGTTCTGGAACCAAGAAATCCTGGACTCCCTTATCTGGTTAAGAGAAGCTGTGTTTAGGGAATCCTGAATTTGTTAAACCATCTTATCTGGACTAGAGAGAATTTGATCCTGATTGATTACCCTCACAGTTATCTTCCAATCACAACAATTATGCAAATATTGGAACTCAATCACTTTTTTCTCCACAGAACGCATTAGTGATCCATCAATGATTTGGTCAACTTTTGTTTGTCGTCTTTCAAAAATTGGGTCATTACTAGTTCCCCCAGCCACAAAGTTGAGGCCTGCCTACTCGACCAATCAGATTGGGAGTAGAGTGTGATAATGCAAATGCTGGCTTAAGGCGACTACAAGCTCCACTCCATTGATCTACATGCATGCACGTGTTTTTTTTTTTTTTTATTGCATTACACAAACATTGTAACAACCTATATAAAGCTATCACACATGACCAAAAACATTTAAAATTACAAATACATACAGTTGAAGTCGGATGTTTACATACACCTTAGCCAAATACATTTCAACTCAGTTTTTCACAATTCCTGACATTTAATCCTAGTAAAAATTCCCTGTCTTAGGTCAGTTAGGATCACCACTTTATTTTAAGAATGTAAAATGTCAGAATAATAGTAGAGAGAATTATTTATTTCAGCTTTTATTTCTTTCATCACATTCCCAGTGGGTCAGATGTGGATCTGTTGGGCCGGTATGCGATTTGGAGTGGGTCTAATGTTTCTGGGATGATAGTGTTGATGTGAGCCATGACCACGTTTGCTTGAAAGACGTGGATATTACAGAATCGGTCAGGGAGAGGTTGAAAATGTCAGTGAAGACACTTGCCAGTTGGTCCGCACATGCTCTGAGTACACACCCTGGTAATCCGTCTGCGGCCTTGTGAATGTTGACTTGTTTAAAGGTTGTAATCACATCGGCTACGAAGAGCGTGATCACACAGTCGTCCGGAACAGCTGATGCTCTCATACATACTTCAGTATTGCTTGCCTTGAAGCAAGCATAAAAAGCATTAAGTTCGACTGGTAGGCTCGCATCACTGGGCAGCTCGCGGGTGGGTTTCCCTTTTGTAGTCCGTAATAGTTTGCAAGCCCTTCCACATCTGATGAGCATCAGAGCCGGTGTATTGACGCTTTGCCTGTTTGATGATTCGTCTGAGGGCATAGTGGGATTTCTTAAGCATCCGGGAGCTCTAGCCTTTAGCTCGGTGTGGATATTGCCTGTAATCCATGGTTTCTGGATGGGATATGTACACTGGGGGCCAAAAGTTTGGAATATTACTAATTCAAAGGTTTTTCTTTATTTACACTATTTTCTACATTGTAGAATAAAAGTGAAGACATCGAAACTATGACATAACACATATGGAATCATGTAGTAACCAAAAAGGTGTTAAACAAATCAAAATATATTTTATATTTGAGATTCTTCAAAGTAGCCACCCTTTGCCTTGATGACAGCTTTGCACACTCATTTCATTCTCTCAACCAGCTTCACGAGGACCGCCACAGGAATGGAAGACCCAGAAATACCTCTGCTGCAGAGGATAAGTTCATTAGAGTTACCAGCCTCAGATTGCACCCCAAATAAATGCTTCACAGAGTTCAAGTAACAGACATCTCAATATCAACTGTTCAGAGGAGACTGTGTGAATCAGGCCTTCATGGTCAAATTGCTGCAAAGAAACCACTACTAAAGGACACCAAGAAGAAGAAGAGACTTGCTTGGGCCAAGAAACATGAGCAATGGACATCAGACCAGTGTAAATGTGTCCTTTGGTCTGGAGACCAAATTTAAATGGTTTGGGATGAGTCGGACCGCAGTGAAGGAAAAGCAGCCAACAAGTGCTCAGCATATGTGGAAACTCCTTCAAGACTGATGGAAAAGCATCCAGGTGAAACTGGTTGAGAGAATGCCAAGTGTGCAAAGCTGTCATCAAGGCAAAGGGTGGCTACTTTGAAGAATCTCAAATATAGAATATATTTTGATTTGTTTAACACTTTTTTGGTTACTACATGTTTCCATATGTGTTATGTCATAGTTTTGATGTCTTCACTTTTACTCTACAATGTAAAAAATAGTGCAAATAAAGAAAAACCCTTGAATAAGTAATATTCCAAACCTTTGGCCCCAGTGTACGTACGGTCACTGTGGGGACGACGTCCTCAATGCACTTATTGATGAAGCCGATGACTGAAGTGGTGTACTCCTCAATGCCATTGGATGAATCCCGGAACATATTCCAGTCTGTGTTAGCAAAACAGTCCTGTAGCTTAGCATCCGCGTCATCTGACCACTTCTGTATTGAGCGGGACACTGGTACTTCCTGCTTTAGTTATTGCTTGTAAGCAGGAATCAGGAGGATAGCATTTTGGGCAGATTTGCCAAATCGAGAGCAAGGGAGAGCTTTGTATGCGTCTCTGTGTGTGGAGTAAAGTGGTTGCACATGTGACATGCTGGTAGAAGTTAGGTCAAATGGATTTAAAGTCCCCGGCCACTAGGAGCGCTACTTCTGGATGAGAATTTTCTTGTTTCCTACTGCTTAGTTACTCGTCTTAACCCAAAATAGGTTTACTCCAATATCTGCATTGTTTTAAAATGGCATGTAGACAAGCAAATTGACACATGTTGATTTTAGAAATTATTATTTTATTTTCATCCAAATGAAATTTCAATTTTTTTATTGACATTTTCTTTGTCTAATTTAAGATGATGAAGATATATTTGGCACCTAGTCCCTTACTATAGTGATGTATTAATTTAATTTAGCATAGACTTACAGTCCACCTTTTGGGGGCATTTTGTACCATTTTTTGTCTTTGTACAAAGGCATGGTCTTCAAGCTATGGAAGATGCCAAAACATTTAATAATAATAATTTATTGCACTTTTCTAGACACCCAAAGCACTTTACAGTGTAAGGGGAAACTCTTTATTTGTATTTATTTTATTGGACCACCCATCCCCCTATTCGGAGGACAAAAGTAACTTTGTTTTACATTTCTGTTTTTTACAGATATTTTGTTACATATACATTATTCATAAACGTTACATACATGGTACTTTTATACACAGTATTACATGATAGGAATACAGTTTGATATACAGTACATTCATAACATATTCAGACCCTTTACTTTTTCCACATTTTGTTATGTTATAGCCTTATTCTAAAATTGATTAAATATTTTTTCCCCCTCATCAATCTACACACAATACCTCATAATGACAAAGCAAAAACAGGTTTTAGAAATATATATCACATAATTATTCAGACCCTTTACTCAGTACTTTGTTGAAGTACCTTTGGCAGCGATTACAGCCTTGAGTCTTCTTGTGTATGACGCTACATGTACCACAGCCGTGATTGGGAGTCCCATAGGGCGGCGCACAATTGGACCAGCATTGTTCAGGTCTGCCTGGGGTAGGCTGTCATTGTAAATAAGAATTTGTTCTTAACTGAAGGTAAATAAAGGTAAGATTTAAATAAAAAATTTAATGAAATAAACATTTTATATTTACATTCTAGTCATTTAGCAGACGCTCTTATCCAGAACGACTTACAAATTGGTGCATTCAACTTAGGATAGCCAGTGGGACAACCACATCTCCACCACAGTAAGTGCATTTCTTTAAACAAGCAGCTGTGAGGAAAGTCAGTGCTAGCAGGGAAATTTTATTTTTGGGGGGGTAGAAGGACTACTGTTATACTATTCTTTAAAAAATATAAGCTTGGCACACCTGTATTTGGGGAGTTTCTCCCATTCCTCTCTGCAGATCCTCTCAAGCTCTGTCAGGTTGGATGGGGAGCGTTGCTGCACAGCTATTTTCAATTCTCTCCAGAGATGTTAAATCAGGTTCAAGTCCGGGCTCTGGCTGGACCACTCCTGCATTGTCTTGGCTGTGTGCTTAGGGTCTTTGTCCTGTTGGAAGGTGAATGTTTAACCCCAATCTGAGGTCCTGAGCGCTATGGAGCAGGTTTTCATCAAGGATCTCTTTATACTTTGCTCCGTTCATCTTTGCCTCGATCCTGACTAGTCTCCCAGTCCCTGCCACTGAAAAACATCCCCATAGCATGATGATGCCACCACCATGCTTCACCTTAGAGATGGTGCCAGGTTTCCTCTAGATGTGACGCTTGGCATTCAGGCCAAATAATTCAATCTTGGTTTCACCAGACCAGAGAATCCTGTTTCTCATGGTCTTATAGTCTTTAGGTGCCTTTTGGCAAACTCCAATTGGGCTATCATGTGCTTTTTACTGAGGAGTGGCTTCCGTCTGGCCACTCTACCATAAAGGCCTGATTGGTGGAGTGCTGCAGAGATGATTGTCCTTCTAGAAAGTTCTTCCATCTCTATAAAGGAACTCTGGAGCTCTGTCAGAGTGACCATCGGGTTCTTGGTCACCTCCCTGACTAAGGCCCTTCTCCCCCGATTGCTCAGTTTGGTCGGGCGGCCAGCTCTAGGAAGAGTCTTGGTGGTTCCAAACTTCTTACATTTAAGAATGATGGAGGCCACTGTGTTTTTGGGGACCTTCAATGCTGCAGACATTTTTTGGTACCCTTCCCCAGATCTGTGCCTCGAAACAATCCTTATATAGACAGGTGTGTGCCTTTCCAAATCAAGTCCAATCAATGTACTGTATTTTACCACAGGTGGACTCCAATCAAGTTGTAGAAACATCTCAAGGATGATCAATGGAAACAGGATGCACTTGAGCTCAATGTTGAGTCTCATAGCAAAGGGTCTGAATACTTATTTCTGTTTTTAATGTTTAATACATTTGCTAAAGTGTCTAATAACCTGTTTTCACTTTGCCGTTATGTGTGTAAATTGAGGAACAACCTTTATTTAATCCATTATTTTGCTACAGCCTGAATTTAAAATGGATACAATGTGGATTTTACAACAAAGTCATAAAACAATGAAAAACTGAAAATGTCTTTAGTCAATAAGCATTCAAACCCTTTGTTATGATAAGCCTAAATAAGTTCAGGAGTAAACATTTCATTAACAAGTCACAAAATAAGTTGCATGAACTCACTCTGTGTGCAATAATAGTGTTCAACATGATTTTTGAATGACTACCTCATCTCTGTACCCCACACATACAATTATCTCAGTCAAGCAGTGAATTTCAAACACAGATTCAACCACAAAGACCAGGGAGGCTTTCCAATGCCTCGCAAAGAAGGGCACCTATTGGTAGATGAAAAAAAATAATAAGCAGACATGAATATCTCTTTGAGCATGGGGATGGGGATTACACTTTTAGATGGTGTATCAATACACCCAGTCACAACAAAGACACAGACGTCCTTCCTAACTCAGTTGCCAGAGAGGAAGGAAACCGCTCAGGGTTTTCACCAAGAGGCCAATGGTGAGTTTAAAACCAGTTCAGGATGTAATGGCTGTGATACAAGAAAACTGATACTAATTATGATGACAATGATCCATGCTTCTTTGAAAATATATATAATAATTTATCAAGCCTACAATCAATACAAAACTCTATTGTTATGGTGGGAGATTATAATACGATTTTAATTAATGACAAGGAGTGTCAAGGAGTGAAATGTTAGCTAAAGATACGTATTCAGAGTACATAATTATAGGGTAAGCGTTAGAACAAAACGCCTAAATATCTGCAGCCATTAGGTGATAATATAACTCTAGGAGCTGTTCGGTTGTCAGTATTGTGCAATAATTCTAATTTTAAGTAAAACTTTGAATGGAGAAAGCTGATCTGAGAGCAGCGCTGCCTTGCTTTCGATCCTATCATGCTCAAACTACACACTTAGCGGACGTTCTTTCTGCGTGGTGTTTTGGGAAACGCATGTTACATATTCGGACGTTGTAGGAAAGATGCATCCTTAAAACACTGGAAAGCCCTGGGCTACGCATCTCAATGTGAAAATGGAACTGTGAGGAGGGATGTTTTCACTGGCGACCTTTTGGCCTCAAAGAATTCATATGCTTTGTCCAATCAATGAACGTAACCTCACAATAACCACAATGGCAACCACAAAGAAAGACAGTATGCATGTTTCCATTGACCCAGGTTTATGCAACAAAAGCAATGTTGGCAAAAAATAATTTGCGATGGAAGATATAGGAGACATTTTCATTTTATCTGTTCTACGGGTGGATTTTTCTTTTGTCAAACTTTCTTTATTGCGCTAGAATAAATAAAGTTATGATTGCAGAATACTTTTGAAGGTATGCAAGGCACGTGATGTCATAACATAACTTTGAGCTTCACAAAATGTAATTCTAAATGCCTACAGCTTGAAAAATGTAGTTTTTTCAACTATAAAAATGTTTATTTGCAGGACAAGGATTGTGCTGACTTTCAAGAATGCCTGAATTGCTTCGCCTTGCTTTTCTGGTTGGCTGCCAAGTTTCACCATCCAATTATTTCAGATCTACAGGAGTGCAAGTTTAAACTTGGCATGGACTAGCCTAGGCAGCCATGGCAATACGTTGGCACATGATCATTATTTAAATATTAGTCAATTATTGCATTCTATCTATGCTGTCTTTCACGGGCTACCTGAGCATGAAATAGATGGTGATTGGTGGGGAGGGCATACAGCTGTCACCAATTTATTAATGCTCAATTTGCCTAAATGGGTAATGGAAACACTTCAACCACTGCATTTTTATTCAACACTAGGTTTTTGCGAATGGTGTGATGTCACTACGTCCAGCTGTTTTGATCGACGCAAGATAGTTAAATGGAAACGCAGCGTAGCAGGAAATTGTTGCATCGATGTTGACGGAAATAAATCACTGGACAGCTTAATGGAAACAGCTAGTGACTCACACGTTCAATCCAAAAACAAACAAACAAACAAAAAAACACAATATAGAAATCAACCATTGTTAGAAACCCTTGAAATAAACCTTGCATTTTAACTCAGTGTCTCTTTTTGTTAATCTCTCTCGGAATTGGACTTCCACACAGTATTATTGTGTCTGGAATCTACGTTTCTAGATCATTCCAGCCAGCCAAGGAGGAAGAAATAGTCCCAATGTTCCCAGTATACACACCAGTACAAACATCCAGAGGAATATCCTGTCAATGACCATGGCCACACACTTCCAGTCCTCCTTCACCTGATGGAGAAGAAGAACATAGATGAGACAGTCATTTAGAAACCTCCACACCGTATCACACATTTACAGGCTGTCAATTTACGCCCTTGATTGATTTCTTGCAAATGGATGATTTTTTTCATTTCATGGGAAAGCTACCCCTTAAATATCAGTCAATCCCAGCTTGCTTATGAAATATTCAGGGCAACATTGTCAAGCCTTAGATGCTTCAAAGAGAGGTCTATAGTGGCTAGAGCTCCTGGCTGTATGCTTTGTTGAGTGTGAATGGCAGCCCTTCTGCTGCATCACAGGGACCTACAGTGCCTTCAGGAAGTATTCACACTCCTTGACTTTTTCCACATTTTGATGTGTTACAAAGTGTGATTCAAATGGATTTAACTGTAGTATGTAATGTCAAAGCGGAAGAAATATTCTAGCATTTGTAAAAAAAAAAATCATGAAAAATAAAACACTAATCACTGGCCTACACATAATACCCAATAATGTCAAAGTGGAATTATGTTTTGATTAGATAAGTATTTAACCCCCTGAGTCAATACATATTAGAATCACCTTTGTGATTACAGAGTATTTCTGAGTAAGTCTCTAAGAGCTTTCCACACCTAGATTCTGCAACATTTACCCATTATATTTTTCAAAATTCTTCAAGCTCTGTCAAGTTGGTTGTTGATCACTGCTAGACAACCATTTTCAGGTCTTTCCATGGATTTTCAAGTAGATTTAATCCAAAACTGTAACTCGGCAACTCAGGAACATTCACTGTCTTCTTGGAAAGCAACTCCAGTGTAGATTTGGCCTTGTGTTTTAGGTTATTGTCCTGCTGAAAGGTGAATTCATCTCCCAGTGTCTGGTGGAAGGCAGACTGAACCAGATTATCCTCTAGGATTTTGCCTGTGTTTAGATCCATTCCGTTTCATTTTTATCCTGAAAAACTCCCCAGCCCTTAACGATTACAAGCATACCCATAACACGATGCAGCAAAACACAAAGCCAAATCTACACTGGAGGTGCTTACCAAGAATACAGTGAATGTTCCTGATTGGCAGAGTTACAGTTTTGACTTAAATCTGCTTGAAAATCTATGGCATGACCAGAAAATGGTTGTCTAGCAATGATCAACAACCAACTTGAAAAAATCTATGCAAATAGTCCGGGTAGCATTTGATTACCTGTTCAGGAGTCTTATGGCTAGGGGTTAGAAGCTGTTAAGAAGCCTTTTGGATCTAGACTTGGCGCTCTGGTACCGCTTGCCATGCGATAGCAGATAGAACAGTCTATGACTAGTGTGGCTGGAGTCTTTGACAATTTTTAGGGCCTTCCTCTGACACCGCCTGGTATAGAGGTCCTGGATGGCAGGAAGCTTGGCCCCAGTGATGTACTGGGCTGTACGCACTACCCTCTGTAGTGCCTTGCGGGTAGTTGCCGTACCAGGCAGTGATGCAACCAGTCAGGATGCTCTCGATGTTGCAGCTGTAGAACCTTTTGAGGATCTAAGGACCCATGCCAAATCTTTTCAGTCTCCTGAGGGGGAATAGGCTTTGGCGTGCCCTCTTCACGACTGTCTTGGTGTGTTTGGACCATGATAGTTTGTTGGTGATGTGGACATCAAGGAACTTGAAACTCTCAACCTGCTCCACTACAGCCCCATTGATGAGAATGCGGGCGTGCTCGGTCCTCCTTTTCCTGTAGTCTACAATCATCTCCTTTGTCTTGATCACGTTGAGGGAGAGGTTGTTATCTTGGCACCACACTGCCAGGTCTCTGACCTCCTCCCTATAGGCTGTCTTGTCGATGTCGGTGATCAGGTCTACCACTATTGTATCGTCTGCAAACTTAATGATAGAGTTGGAGTCCTGCCTGGACATTCAGTTGTGGGTAAACAGGGAGTACAGGAGGGGACTGAGCACGCACCCCTGAGGGTCCCCAGTGTTGAGGATCAGCATGGCAGATGTGTTGTTACCTACCCTTACCACCTGGGGGCGGCCTGTCAGGAAGTCCAGAATCCAGTTGCAGAGGGAGGTGTTTAGTCCCAGGGTCCTTAGCTTAGTGATGAGTTTGTGGGCACTATGGTGTTGAACGCTGAGCTGTAGTCAATGAATAGCATTCTCACGTAGGTGTTCCTTTTGTCCGGGTGGGATAGGGCAGTGTGGAGTGCAATAGAGATTGCTTTATCTGTTGGCGCGGTAGGCAAATTGGAGTGGGTCTAGGGTTTCTGGGATAATGGTGTTGATGTGAGCCATGACCAGCCATTCAATGCACTTTATTTTTACAGACGTGAGTGCTACGGGTAGTCATTTAGGCAGGTTACCTTAGTTTTCTTGGGCACAGAGACTATAGTGGTCCGCTTGAAACTTGTCGGTATTACAGACTCAGTCAGGAACAGCTTGAAAATGTCAGTGAAGACACGTGGCAGTTGGTCAGCGCATGCTTACAGTACACGTCCTGGTAATCCGTCTGGCCCTGCGGCCTTGTGAATGTTGACCTGTTTAAAGGTCTTACTCACATCGGCTACAGAGAGCGTGATCACACAGTCGTCCGGAACAGCTGATGCTCTCATGCATGCTTCTGTATTGCTTGCCTCGAAGCGAGCATAGAAGTCATTTGGCTCGTCCGGTAGGCTCGTGTCACTGGGCAGCTCGTGGCTGTGCTTCCCTGTGTAGTCAGTAATAGTTTGCAAGACCTGCCACATCCGACGAACGTCGGAGCCGGTGTATCTTAGTCCTGTATTGACGCTTTGCCAATAGTGTACAATCCAAGTGTGCAAAGCTCTTAGAGACTTACCCAGAAATACTCAAAGCTGTAATTGCTGCCAAAGGTGATTCTAATATGTATTGACTCAGGGGTGTGAATACTTATGTAAATTATTTCTGTATTTAATTTTCAATACATTTCCTAAAATGTCTAAAAACATGTTTTCACTTCGTCATTATGGGGTATTGTGTGTAGATAGGTGGACAGTTTTTAAAAATTCAGGCTGGAACACCAAAAAATATGGAATAAGTCAAGGGGTATTAATACTTTCTGAAGGCATTGTATCTTTACCAAGCATTTCAAAGTTATTACCTGCCGATTGGTTTTCTGCTTGCAATACGTGTTTTGCTTCAATAGACGACACAGGAACTTTGTCTCAAGGACAACTAGAAAGGTTTGCATTGACAAGGTTTTGAGAAAAGTCTAAAATCTAATTTTATCAGAATAACCAAGCTAAACCTTCTTATTGCTGTCTATTCTGCCATTTTCGTGGTGATGATTTCTGGGATCTTGTTTCGTTTGAAATACACTTTAAAGCTGCAATATGTAACTTTTCGGGCAACCAGACCAAATTAACATAGAATTGAAAGCAAGTCTAAGAAGTGGTAGATCTGTTCTATGTAC
Source organism: Thymallus thymallus (assembly GCA_023634145.1). Classification (NCBI taxonomy): domain Eukaryota; kingdom Metazoa; phylum Chordata; class Actinopteri; order Salmoniformes; family Salmonidae; genus Thymallus; species Thymallus thymallus. The sequence goes on along the minus strand of CM042399.1, from coordinate 3,730,325 downwards.
TCTATTTCTATACTTCCTGTTCTTCAGTTTAGTTTTTGCATCTTTTACTTTTGGTTTTGTACACCAGTTTCAAACAGCTGAATATACTATATTTTTGGTTATGGAAAATATATTTCACAGCAGTTTAGATGATACAATGATTCTCTACACTATACTTGCTTGAAATTAGGAGACGTATTAGAATTTTTAGTAACTAGGAAATTGCGGAGCGATTTCTGCATAGTGCATCTTTAAATAGTGCTATATATTCAGCCAGAAATTAGACAAAGATATACTTTACCTGTTCATCTTAATGCGGATAATCTACATTTTACCTCAGAGACTGGGCAGCTCTTCAAGGGGTGCTAATGATTTAGCATATTTTTTAGTGCAATTTTTGGGGCGTGGTTTATGGGTTTTAAATGTCAAAAGGACTCATCTTTTCATGTGGATCATGCATTCAAGCTATATCTTAAGCAGGGCTTGGAACCGATTCAGGGAACAGAACCAAAAACCGGAAAATAACAAAAATTTTCAGGGAACAGAAATGGATCCTGGAACGAAAGTGATCCATACTGTTCTGGAACTGTTATTTTAAAAGCGTTCTTTTACATTCCATATATTTTTTTCTAGTCCCACAACAAAATGCAAAAAAGTACCTCACTCTGTCAAACTTCCAGTGTCTGCCTACAAGCTGAAAATATTTGCCTGTGCATGTGCGTGTTTAGGCTGCCTGCCCCTCCTCCCTCCGAAGCATAGGCTACTGTACTGACGTTACAAGCTTAATTCAGAAGATAGGGAAATATATTTTTTATTAGCTAGAGAAGAATGGATTAACTTCTTCATTGCAAGTTAAGGATACTATAGGCCTAGTTATCATGTTTCATGTTGGATTTATTAACTACAAAAAGATAAGACGTGTTTTTAATTTTGGTGCCACTCTGCACACAGAAGCTTGTTAGCTAGCTAGCTCAAAGGACATTCAACGTTCCTCCATAGAAGCCACTCCTCCTAGGACAAATTCTGATAATCTGAAAATCAGATAATGCATATCATAACAAGATGCCCAGCACTTCAAGCCTCCTCCTCAAGCCTTCTCCTCTTGCTCTCTCCCCACCCGCAAAGGTTCAGTCGCATCTTGCGCTACAACTTAGACTTGTCCATCACGTATGTAAACAATTAGCTTGCCTGTTCTGTCCACACTGATTGGTGAAGTCATTTAATGAGCTAAATGAAAAAAACTGTTGATTGCACAGGTTAGAAAAGGCACAGAAAGGAACAATATAAACCACTACCTTTTTTGGTTCGAAACGGTTCAGAACTTTATTTTGCTGGTCAGAACAGTGGAACGAAACAAAAATGTTTTGGTTCTGTTCAGAACAAAACGATTGGATTTTTTATTTATTTTGGTTCCAACCCCTGATATTAGGGTAACCTTCTAACAATATCTTGTTAAGAGGGCAATGCTACATCCCACGTCGAGAGAACGTTAGGTCAACCCTTCATGGTTCATTCAGAAATGAAGGAGATCTGACAGAAAAGGTAATGTCAACAAACTCACCAAGAAGTCAGCGTCCTCTGCCTTGAGGTGGTCAGCGATGTACTGCACGCCCTCTATGGCCCTTTTCATTGACGGAGATAATGTGGGGACCATGGTTTCCCAGGTACCTAGAGCCATGGTGGGCTCAGTGGAGAAGGCTCTACCTAGGTGGTCTAGCAGGACCGGCCTTTTTAGCCTTCCTCCACCTACCCCCCCTCTGCCCTTGCCACTGTCAGCGGCCCCACCCCCCTCCTTGTTCAGGCAGCAGTACTGGAAGCTGTGAGAGCGGCAGCGGTGCTCGGTCCTCTGGGGGGGCTCCCGGTTTTGCTCCCTCTGGTGGTCAAACACATGCTCTACACTGTGGCTCCACCCGTTGGGGGCCAGCATCCGCGGCTCATCCCGGGGCAGAGAGCGTAGGGTGCCCAAGGGACCCAGCGGAAGAGATGGGAGGCAGGAGGATGGGGTGGAGGAGTGGGTTGAGCAGGTCAAAGGGGAGGTGGTGTTCCCCAGCTTGGAATGCTCTTCCAGGAGGATGGAGTACTGGCTAGAGGCGGAGCGGCAGCAGAGTTGGGGGGCCTTGAGGGGGTGCTCCTCCAAAAGCAGGCCCTGGGGCTGAGAGGGAGAGGACAAAGGAGAGAGGGCCAGGATGATGGGGCTGTCAGAGTGCGTGGCAGGGAGAGTGTGCCCCAGCTGTCTTAGCCCCGTCTCCACCCCGGCCCAGAAAGACTGGGACTGACTGGCTCCTGACGAGGAGCTGGTCCGGTGCATCATCGCAATCAGCTTCCGGCAGTTCTGCTTGGCGGTGGGCCGCTTCATGAAGAGCACGCGAGGCACCAGTTCCAGGAAGACCCGCCGCACCCAGTGGGGCATGCAGTGGGTGCGCGGTGAGCGATGGTGCACGTTGAGAACGAAGACGGTGATGATGATAGAGAGGGTGACAAAGATCATGGTGAAGAGGAGGTACTCGCCGATGAGCGGGATGACCAGTGAGGTGGACGGGATGATCTCGGTAATGAGCAAGAGGAAGACGGTGAGAGACAGCAACACAGAGATACACAGAGTGATCTTCTCTTCACACTGGGAGGGCAGATAGAAGACCAAGACAGTCAGACAGGAGATCAACAAACATGGTATAATCAGGTTGATGGTGTAGAAGAGCGGCAGCCTGCGGATGCTGAAGTAGTAGGTGATGTCGGGGTAGATCTCAGTGCAGCACTCGTACTTCTTGGTGTTGTACTTGCCCACGGCATTGATGATCACCCACTCGCCGCTCTCCCAGTAGTCCATCTGGTCCACGTCACTGGCCATGCCGATCAAGTCGATCTTGGCTCGGTCGTACGTCCACGAGCCAAACTTCATCTTGCAGTTCTGCTGGTCGAAGGGGAAGAAGGCGACATCGATGCTGCAGGAGGACTTGTAGATGGCCGGCGGCATCCACTTGATGCACCCGTCGTGGAACAGGTGGGCCTTGGTCAGGTGGGTCACAGCGAAGTCACCATCAGCGCTACAGAGGAAATACAGGATATACGAGAAGTAAGTAACTCCTTAAATGCGTTATTCATGCAATATATGTAGGCCAGTTATTTTAGGGATTCAGTCTACAATTATTACACTATAGACGATTTACACATTTTCGTAAAGTGTGCATTTCTTAAGTCTGCATTGGTCCCTAAATTCATATTAGCACAAATTAATATTTATCAGATCTAACCTAGTGTTATTCATGTACACTTTTACACAATACCACACTGTATTATCACTGACTGCATGTTCAATGACAACAAGGAACAAACCAACAAAAAACCAACATTTTAATGAGGAACGATCCCCATCTAATTACAGATGCTTATATTTGTCAGGCTCTGGCCATAGAGAAGCTTTGCTTCTCTATAGTTCTATGGTCAGAGTCTGGCAGATCTAGTATTTCTACGTCTGTGTGGTGTTGTGTGTGGGATGCCTAATTAGAGGCAGCTGCTATGCATTACCTCTAATTAGGGATCCTACTTATATGCCTGTGTTCCACTCCCTTGGCGTGGTTCATTGTTGTTGTATGTTGTTCGTGCTACGTGTGTTATACTTTTGTTCTATAGCATTTGTTATTTTGTATAGTTCGTCATTTAGTTAAATAAACATGTCGAACTATCGCTACGCTGCGCCTTGGTCTCTCTACACACCCGAACGTGACAATATTAATATTTCCTCTGAGTTTTGCATGCCTTTTGTCAACAGTGGATAACATTTGTATGTAGGGGAGAGTGGGGTAAGTTGAGCTTAAGGGGTAAGTTGAGCCACCCTTGTTTCTAGGGAACCATACACAAAATGTATCATTTGACCAAATATTTAGGAAGAAGTCATAATTTCATGGAATCTGTGAAGGAAGAAAAAGTGTTAAGCAAGTTAGGTCCAAAAAACTGATTGTCACCAAGTCAAATTAATGTATTGTGTTAGAGGTTTCATGATGCTTGTATCTAAATCAAAGTACATCATTTAAGATTGTTCTAGACATCCATTTGGGTCCTTATAAGCTTCAATATGACGTCCAAAACCTAGCATGAAAGTGTATCCTTGTAGCTGTGTGGGTTAAGATAGTCAAAATGTTAGCCTTGGGGTAAGTTGAGCCAATTGTTGAGCCAATAGCAAGTTGAACAAATGAAAGTGTTTTCTTTCCAGGCATTATAACTGGGACATGAGGTAACAACAGGTGTTCAAAAAGTGTTTGTTAGGTGTTAAGAAAAAAAGTGATTGTGTTTAATTGTGTTTAGGAAATAAAGATAGACATGGGCTGAATCTCAAACGGAACACTTGGTCCCTAAGCCCTTTATCAAGTGGCCACTTGCTGTTCCATAATTCTAAATCCATTCGTAAGGATTGTCTCCCGCGACCTGACTTGTAGGATGACTTACTTGCATTATGGGCAACGTGATATCGCTTCAATACCATTCAGCCCCTGCTACTGGGTGAGAAGATGAGGAGGATGAAAGTGGAAGCACCCTTAGTCTCCTGGGTCACGGACTACCTAACCGGTAGGCCACAATTTGTGTGACTACAGAGCTGTGTGTCAGAACGGGCAGTTAGCAACACAGGGGCCCACCAGGGAACTGTCCTGTCCCCCTTCCTGGCTCAGGTCCTTCAACGTGTGCAGTAAACTACTGCATACCTTCTACCAGTCTTGTTTGCAGTGGTGTGCTGGGGAGCAAACATTAAAGCCGGTGATGCTTCTCGGGTAAATAAGCTGATCAGGAAGGCTAGCTCTGTCCTGGGGATGAGCCTTGACACTCTAGAGGAGGTGGCGGAGAGACGGATCCTGGCCAAACTGCTGGCCATCATGATCAACGTCACCCACCCTCTGCACGCCATGGTTATGACGCAGAGGAGCACCTTCAGTCACAGACTGATCCCACCACGGTACCCAATTCGGCTGGACCCGAATTGGGTACCGGTGTAGCGGACTGCTCTGGCACTGGGGCGGAGCAGACGGCTGGACCCGGATTGGGCACCGGCGGACTACGGGGGTCCTGCTCCACTGGGTGGGTTGGTTCCAGCCACAGCGCTGTGCTGAACTCTGGAGCCTCCGGGCTGCGGACCTTCGCTGGAGGTTCCGGGTTATGGACCTTCACTGGAGGTTCCGGTCTGTGGACCGTAGCTGGAGGTTCCAGGCATTGGGCCGTGGATGAAGGCTCAGGGCTGCGGACCTTCGCTGGAGGCTCAGGGTTGCGTACCTTCGCTGGAGGTTCCGGGCTGCGGACCTTCGCTGGAGGTTCCGGGCTACGGACCTTCGCTGGAGGTTCCGGGCTGCGGACCTTCGCTGGAGGTTCCGGTCTTTGGGCCGTGGATGAAGGCTCAGGGCTGCGGACCTTCGCTGGAGGTTCCGGGCTGCGGACCTTCACTGGAGGTTCCGGGCTGCGGACCTTCGCTGGAGGATCCGGGTTGCTGACCTTCGTAGGAGTCTCAGGGTTGTGGACCTTCGCTGGAGGTTCCGGGCTGTGGACCTTTGCTGAAGGTTCCGGGCTGCAGACCTTCGCTGGAGGTTCAGGGTTGCTGACCTTCGCTGGAGGTGCCCGTCTGTCCCTAAGCCTCATCACTAGTGCCCGTCGGCGCTCGAAGTCCTTCTACTCCTCTATCTCCCGTAGGAATGGGTCCTTCTGCGCCTCCAGTGGAAGAGCAAACCAGGCTCTCCACCACCTCGTCTGCTCCTCCTCCGGGTATTCGCGAAACCCCTCTGGCTTCTCCCGATCATGGCTCGTGGGCAGACGAAGTGGTGTGCGATCCCCTTCCTTCAGCCTCTCCGAGCTCTGGCTGCGCACCGATGGTGTGGTGTTCGGAGCAACGACGGACCTTCCCTGACTCTGGGCCGGCGCTGGAGGCACCGGGTTGGGAACTGGCGTTGGGGGGCTGTGACTGCCCCGATCTTCCTCACTCCATCGCCAATCCCCTCCTCGTGAGATCTCCTCCAAGAGATATGACAAACGTAATGGAATTGCACACCAAACAAAAACGAAACACACTACTTTACAAAAGTGTGGGACATACAAACATATATAGGATCCCTAATTAGAGACAATGCGGTGCAGCTGCCCCTAATTAGGGATCCAACCCAAAACCCACACAGAAACAGAAAGAATAGAAACTGTCAGACTCTGACCATAGCTACATAGAGAAGCAAATAGGCTTCTCTATGGCCAGAGCCTGACACCCACAAAGGACTGCCGCGCCACCTTCCTGTTCAAGTGAGCACAGCACAAGGTGAGTCAAAAAATGTATTGTATGCTACTGCATAAATTATGTAATATGAGAGATATGTATACTGCAGCTAAGAAAGTAATACTAAATGTATGTTGTGTAGTATTACTAAGTGTATGTCATCCCCTTATGCCATAGTTTGTACATCTCAATTATTTAAGCAAGTCAGCCATATCAGCAATGTTTTTTAAAAAGGCAGTAAATTAAGCTGAATTAAATATTTTGCCGCCAGTCAAGGCTCCGCTGATAGCCAGGTGGTAACATGTTAGGACGGCTGTTGGGAATCTGCTGTTGGGACAGCTTTATGTAGGTCTTAACAGTTTGTGGGCATTGTTTGTCACCGTCATAGTGCAATTAATACATTGTTTATTTTGTATATATTTTGTTTAACCTTTATTTAACTAAACTGGCTCCCGAGTGGCGCAGTGGTCTAAGGCACTGCATGTCCCATTTCCTGTGTAGCTCAGTTGGTAGAGCATGGTGCTTGCAATGCCAGGGTTATGGGTTTGACTCCTACGGGGACCAGTATGAAAAAAATATATATATGTACACACTCACTACTGTAAGTCGCTCTGGTTAAGAGTGTCTGCTAAATGACTCACTACTGTAAGTCTCTCTGGATAAGAGTGTCTGCTAAATGACGTAAATGTAAATGCACACAGCCAAGACAATGCAGGAGTGGTTTAGGGAGAAGTCTCTGAATGTCCTTGAGTGGCCCAGCCAGAACCTGATCGAACATCTCTGTAGAGACCTGAAAATAGCTGTGCAGCGACACTCCCCATCCAACCTGACAGAGCTTGAGAGGATCTGCAGAGAAGAATGGGAGAAACTCCCCAAATACAGGTGTACCAAGCTTGTAGTGTCATAACCAAGATAACGAGGCTGTAATCTCTGCCAAAGGTGCTTCAACAAAGTACAGAGTAAAGGGTCTGAATATTTATGTAAAGGTGATATTTCACCCATACATTGTCACAACACAACTGATTGGCTCAAATGCATTAAGAAGGAAAGAAATTTCACAAATTATGGGTGGTATACCTGTTAATTGAAATGCATTCCATGTGACTACCTCACAAAGCTGGTTAAGAGAATGTCAAGAGTGTGCAAAGCTATCATCAAGGGAAATGGTGGCTACTTAAAATATATTTATATTTGTTTAACACTTTTTTGGTTACTACGTGATTCCATATGTGTTATGTCATAGTTTTGATGTCTTCACTATTATTCTACAATGTAGAAAATAGTAAAAATAAAGAAAAACCCTTGAATGAATAGGTTTGTCCAAACCTTTGACTGGTACTGTATGTATATTTCCCTTGACGGAGTGATGCTGAATCGAAAAATTGCTCAACTTACCCCACTCTCCCCTACTTCAAATAATTGACTGAGCTTTCAACTCACACTTCCACGTTTGCTTAGGTTATGTCAACATTAGACCTCACATGTTACTTTGTTGATTTCATGAAACTAGAAGTTTGGAAGCAATGGATTGCAAAAGGCGATGATGTTTCTTTGTGATACCCAATCACTGGCGAGTATCTGTGCGTTTTACCTAGACACCCGCCCACTTTTGGAAACCCTGTGGTAGGAGAATCAGAATTAGCTTGGTAACATAGATAATTAAAATGTCTTATCTGCAGAATATGCTCATATGATTGAACTGTTGATCTCTTGTCATTAGAATGTCTCCTTTTGGACTCTGGTGTTGGCAGCTGCACTTCCTCTGTCTGTCACATGTCCCTGTTGCTATGCAGAATACCAGAAAGAGAAGAGGGCAAAGGAAGTCAGAAGGGCACATTGTTTCCATATGTGAATATGTGTCTTTACTGATTGCAAACCATGTGAAGGGACGGCGTGAGTAGTGGGGAACCAATCACTTATCTACACAATGTTTGTGCGTCAATCCCCCCCTCCTTTGGCCTTGGGGGAGATTGTTCTCTCCCCTGGTTCCCTTTTTAGCAAGGTGGAAGCTAAGTAAAAACAAATGTTCTTTTAAGTTTTTAGTACTGAACAAATCAACATGTTCTTTGTATTTGGGGCCTAAGGTCTGGCACAGGATGTGTGGGGTTAGTGTCTGGAACCATTGTACGTCATCTCTGAGGTTGCACCTATCCTTAGTTAGTATATACAGCGGGTGAAATAAGTATTGAACACGTCACCATTTGCTATTGACATGACATATTCACCAGATGTTGGTAACAACCCAAGTAATCCATACATACAAAGAAACCAAAACAAATAAGTTCAGAAATTAAGTTATGTGTAATAATGTGAAATGACACTGGGAAAAAGTATTGAACACACTTACTGATATTTATTTAATACTTTGTACAAATGCCTTTGTTGGTAATGACAGCTTCAAGACACCTCCTGTATGGAGAAACTAGTCGCATGCATTGCTCTGGTGTGATTTTGGCCCATTCTTCCACACAAACAGTCTTCAAATCGTGAAGGTTCCGTGGGCCTCTTCTATGAATCCTGATCTTCAGTTCTTTCCATAGATTTTCAATGGGATTCAAGTTTCAAGTTTTTAAGTTTCAAAATCCAAGATGGCGTAACAGTGCAGACGTATTTTTTGTTCGTCCCGTGTAAATAGTTTGTAGTAGTTTGTAACTTGTCTTTCCATACATTTTTATTTGTTCCCGATTTACCCCTCCTGCAAGCCACCTTACCCAACGTGAAACGGATCAAATATCGGATCAAATATTCGTGCTTTTCCACTATTTAACTGAACCGCAGTCAAAAGTTAGCCTGCTAGCTAGCTTGCTAACCTTCCATCGCTAACCACTGCTAACAGTCCTCACCACCGCTCTAGCTGCTCAGACAGCTTTTAGTTCGGACAATATTGGCCAGTCTGCTGAGCGCGCTACCAATCCAGCGCTTATCGGACTGCGTTCCCTTCTACTTCACCGGATTTCCACTGAAATTACAGAACCACCACACCGGATCATCACAGCTAGCTAGCTGCATTTGAACGACCGACGTTTATAGCTAACCTCCATTGTCTACATGCTACCAATGCTAGCGTGAGCTAGGCTCATCTCCCGGACAGCCGACGTGTGTTAGCTACTCTCCCGGGCGGCTCCAGTACCTTGTCAACCTACCTGGTCCTTCTACTGTCGACACGGAGCCCCACCGAGCCACCGTGACTGGTCTGCCGACGTAATTGTCCGACGTGGTCTCAACAGGGTTCTCCTCTGCGACGTCGCCGAAGATCCATCTGCTAGCTCCGGCCTGCTAGCCCAGCCTGCTAGCCCAGCCTGCTAGCCCAGACTGCTAGCCCAGCCTGCTAGCACTCTGAACGCCGTGCCCATTTGAACTGATCCCCGGCTCACCACTTTGCTATTTCATCGGATACTATGATTGCTCAGCTTCATAGCTGATGCCTGCAGGACTGTTTGGTTATATGGTATTTCTTTCTGTTTAACTACCAGGCCTCAGGTCCTGTGTGTAGTACATCACTTTTTCTAACTGACCCTCTTTGTCCATTCATCGCCATTACCCGTCGTTGTCTTAGCTCTCTTAATTAACTGTTATTTTTTATTTTATTTTTTGCCCCTATTTCAATATGCCTTGTCTTTTGCTGTTCAGGCTAGCTATTATTGTTTTATTTCACTGTAGAACCCCCAGTCCTGCTCAACTGGCCTCTGATAGCTCCTTTGTTCCTCCCCCCACACATGCGGAGACCTCACCTGGCTTAACTGGTGTCTCCAGAGATTCAACCTCTCTCTTCATTACCCAACGCCTAGGTTTACCTCCACTGAACTCACATCCTACCATACCCTTGTCTATACATTATGCCCTCAACCTATTCCACCATGCCCAGAAATCTGCTCCTTTTATTCTATGTAGCCAACGTACTAGACGTCCAGTTATTAAAGCCATTAGCCGAATACTGATTCTATTACTCCTCTGTTCCTCTGGTGATGTAGAGGTAAACCCAGGTCCTGTAGCCCCCAGTACTACACCTATTCCCCAGGCGCTCTCATTTGTTGATTTCTGTAACCGTAAAAGCCTTGGTTTCATGCATGTTAACATTAGAAGCCTCCTCCCTAAGTTTGATTTATTCACTGCGTTAGCACACTCCGCCAACCCGGATGTCCTAGCTGTGTCTGAATCCTGGCTTAGGAAGGCCACCAAAAATTCGGAAATTTCCATCCCCAACTACAACATTTCCCGTCAAGATAGAACTGCCAAAGGTGGCGGAGTTGCAATCTACTGCAGAGATAACCTGCAGAGTTCTGTCATACTGTCCAGGTCTGTGCCCAAACAGTTTGAGCTTCTACTCTTAAAAATCCACCTTTCCAGAAATAAGTCTCTCACTGTTGCCGCCTGTTACAGACCCCCCTCAGCCCCCAGCTGTGCCCTGGACTCCATATGTGAATTGATTGCCCCCCATCTATCTTCAGAGTTTGTACTGTTAGGTGACTTAAACTGGGATATGCTTAACACCCTGGCTGTCCTTCAATCTAAGATAGATGCCCTCAATCTCACACAAATTATCAAGGAACCCACCAGGTACAACCCAAAATCCGTAAACATGGGTACCATTATTGATATCATCCTGACTAACTTGCCCTCCAAATACACCTCCTCTGTTTTCAACCAGGATCTCAGCGATCACTGCCTCATCGCCTGCGTTCGCAATGGGTCAGCGGTCAAACGACCACCCCTTATCACTGTCAAACGCTCCCTAAAACACTTTTGCGAACAGGCCTTTCTATTCGATCTGGCCCAGGTATCCTGGAAGGATATTGACCTCATCCCGTCAATAGAGGACGCCTGGTTGTTCTTTAAAAGTGCTTTCCTCACCATCCTAAATAAGCATGCCCCTTTCAAAAAACATAGAACTAAGAATAGATATAGCCCTTGGTTCACCCCAGACTTGACTGCACTAGACCAACACAAAAACATCCTGTGGCGCACTGCATTAGCATCGAATAGCCCCCGCGATATGCAGCTATTCAGGGAAGTCAGGAACAAGTACACACAGTCAGTTAGAAAAGCAAAGGCCAGCTTTTTCAAACAGAAATTTGCTTCCTGTAGTACTAACTCCAAAAAGTTCTGGGACACTGTAAAGTCCATGGAGAATAAGAGCACCTCCTCCCAGTTGCCCACTGCATTGAGGCTCGGAGACACTGTTACTACCGATAAATCCACGATTATCGAAAATTTCAATAAGCATTTTGCTACAGCTGGCCATGCTTTCCACCTGGCTACCCCTACCCCGGCCAACAGCTCTGTACCCCCGGCAGCTACTTGCCCAAGCCCCCCCCGCTTCTCCTTCACCCAAATCCAGATGGCTGATGTTCTGAAAGAGCTGCGAAGTCTGGACCCCTACAAATCTGCTGGGCTAGATAATCTGGACCCTCTCTTTCTGAAATTATCAGCCGAAATTGTTGCAACACCTATCACTAGCCTGTTCAACCTCTCTTTCGTATCGTCTGAGATCCCTAGAGATTGGAAAGCTGCCACGGTCATCCCCCTCTTCAAAGGAGGAGACACTCTAGACCCAAACTGTTATAGACCAATATCCATCCTGCCCTGCCTTTCTAAAGTTTTCGAAAGCCAAGTTAACAAACAGATAACTGACCACTTCGAATCCCACCGTACCTTCTCTGCTATGCAATCTGGTTTCCGAGCTGGTCATGGGTGCACCTCAGCTACGCTCAAGGTACTGAACGATATCATTACCGCCATCGATAAAAGACAGTACTGTGCAGCCGTTTTCATCGACCTGGCCAAGGCTTTCGACTCTGTCAATCACCGCATTCTTATTGGCAGACTCAACAGCCTTGGTTTCTCAAGTGACTGCCTTGCCTGGTTCGCTAACTACTTTGCAGACAGAGTTCAGTGTGTCAAATCGGAGGGCCTATTGTCCGATCCTCTGGCAGTCTCTATGGGGGTGCCACAGGGTTCAATTCTTGGGCCAACCCTTTTCTCTATATACATCAACGATGTCGCTCTCGCTGCTGGTGACTCTCTGATCCATCTCTACGCAGACGACACCATTCTGTATATATCTGGCCCCTCTTTGGATACTGTGTTTACTAACCTTCAATCAAAGCTTCAATGCCATACAACACTCCTTCCGTGGCCTCCAACTGCTCTTAAACGCTAGTAAATCTAAGTGCATGCTTTTCTATCGAACGCTGCCAGCACCCGCCCACCGGACTACCATCACTACTCTCGATGGATCCGAATTAGAATACGTGGACACCTACAAATACCTAGGCATCTGGTTAGACTATAAACTCAACTTCCAGACTCACATCAACCATCTCCAATCCAAAATTAAATCCAGAATTGGCTTCCTATTTCGCAACAAAGCCTCCTTCACTCATGCTGCCAAACATGCCCTTGTAAAACTGACTATCCTACCGATCCTTGATTTCGGCGATGTCATTTACAAACTAGCCTCCAACACTCTACTTAGCAAATTGGATGTAGTCTATCACAGTGCCATCCGTTTTGTCACCAAAGCCCCATACACTACCCACCACTGCGACCTGTATGCTCTCGTTGGCTGGCCTTCATTATATATTCGTCGCCAAACCCACTGGTTCCAGGTCATCTATAAGTCTTTATTAGGTAAATCCCCGCCCTATCTCAGCTCACTGATCACTATAGCAACACCCACCCGTAGCATGCGCTCCAGCAGGTATATCTCACTGGTCACCCCCAAAGCCAACACCTCCTTTGGTCGCCATTCCTTCCAGTTCGCTGCTGCCAATGACTGGAACGAATTGCAAAAATCATTGAAGCTAGAGGTTCCTATCTCCCTCAATAACTTTAAGCATCAGTTGTCAAAGCTGCTTATCGATCACTGCACCTGTATATAGCCCTTCTGTAAATAGCCCACACTACTACCTCATCCCCATATTTATTTTTGTTTATTTTCACTAATCTTGCACTCCAGTATCTCTATTTGCACATCATAATTTGCACATCCTTCATTCCTGTGTTAATGATGATAATTCTGTAATTTATTTCACCACTATAGTCTTATTTATTGTCCTACCTCCTAACCTTACTGCATTTTTGCACTACATTTTGCACTCTGTATATAGATTTTTCTATTGTGTTTTTGACTGTTTGTTTAATGTGTAACTCTGTGTTGTTATTTGTCGCACTGCTTTGCTTTGTCTTGGCCAGGTCGCAGTTGCAAATGAGAACTTGTTCTCAACTGACCTTCCTGGTTAAATAAAGGTGAAATAAAAAAATAAAAAAAATAAAGGTGATTGGCTGGGCCATTCTAGCAGCTTTATTTTCTTTCTTTGAAACCAATTGAGAGTTTCCTTGGCTGTGTGTTTGGGATCATTGTCTTGCTGAAATGTCCACCTTTCATCTTCATCATCCTGGTAGATGGCATCAGAGTTTTGTCAAGAATGTGTTTGTAAATTTGCCCATTCATCCTTCCTTCAATTATGTGAAGTTTGCCAGTACCATTTGCTGAAAAGCAGCCCCACACCATGATGTTCCCACCTCCAAACTTCACTGTTGATATGGTGTTCTTAGGGTGATGTGCAGTGCCATTTCTCCTTCAAACATGGTGTGTATTATGACATCCAAACAGTTCAATTTTGCTCTCATCTCACACTATATTCTCCCAGTATTTCACTGGCTTTTCCAAATGTTGTGCAGCAAACTTTAAACAAGCTTCAACATGCTTTATTTTCAGCAATGGAGTCTTGCGTGGTGAGCGTGCATACAGGCCATGGCGATGGAGTGCATTACTTACTGTTTTCTTTGAGACAACAGTACCTGCTAATTGCAGGTCTTTTTGAAGCTCTCCACAAGTGGTCCTTGGCTCTTGGACAACTCTTCTGATTATTCTTTTCACTCCTCTGTCAGAAATCTTGCGAGGAGCACCTGGTTGAGGCAAATTTATAGTGAAATTATTGTCTTTACACTTCCGTATTATGGCCCCAACAGTGCTCATTGGAACATTCAGAAGCTTAGAAATGCGCCTATAACCAATGCCATCATTATGTTTTGCAACAATTAGGTTGCGAAGGTCTTGAGACAGCTCTTTGCTTTTACCCATCATGAGATGTGTCTTGTGTGACACCTTGGCAATGAGAACTTTTTCTAGGCCATCAGTTGGGACTGAACCAGCTGATATTAATTTGCACTGACAGGGGGCTGGATTGCTTTTTAATTACTGATAGTTTTTAGCTGTTGTCTTGGCTTTCCATGCCTTTTTGCACCTCCCTTACTTCATGTGTTCAATACTTTTTCCCTGTGTCATTTCACATTATTACACATAACTTAATTTCTGAACTTATTTGTTTTGGTTTCTTTGTAGGTTTGGATTACTTGGGTTGTTACCAACATCTGGTGAAAATTTCATGTCAATAGCACCTTTGGAAATATATTTACTGAGAAAAATGGTGACGTGCTCAATACTTATTTCACCCGCTGTAACCCAGAGGCTAACTCCACTCAGCGGGCTCTCACTCTACTCACTTTGTGGGTGGTGTGACCAGCTCCCTCATCGATGAGTTATTTTAATAAAGTTAATATCCTGATTGGTGATTGACCTTGTCTTTCCTCATTATTGATTGAAATATCCACCACAACCCAGCTTCAGGTTAGCGAGCCAATCCACCTATTCTAATCAGCTGTTATTTCAGAGAATGTAAAATGTGCATCTGTAGGTATCAGTCAATGTGATGCATGTCGTCTGTGACCTCCCAAAGCGCATCCGAACACATCTTGTCCCCTAATGTATTGCATTGTGTGATGTAATAAAGTAATTTTGTTTATGATCAGGCCCAGTTTGATTTACCATCTATCACATCTATCTTAGCCAAATTAAGTTATGACATTGGCCATAGGACGAAAGATTTGGCTCTTGCTTGAACATATTTTCTGCCGTTCTTAAAGTCACTTTATTTGTCATGCAGGCGTTTCCCCAACCATAACCCTTACTGGAAGAAAAAAAAAAGGCTCATATTTTCACATGCAAATTAGTTTCGTGCCGAATTGTTGCGGGCAATTTTGTGGCGACTTGTGCACATCTGGCAAACACTTCTGGGAAACTTGTGGCGAACATCCTAATGCGAACATCTGCCATCTCATGAATATTCAAATTAGAACATCCTACTCACAGTGAACTAAGCTAAACAAATGTAATATATTAAACAACATGTATTCAATGTCTTAACAGATCAAAATAAATCCAATACAACATTCATATCTATCTCACAACGAAAACATTATGCAGAGTGAATGCTAAAATAAATAAATAACCTTGAAATCATCAGCATGCTAATGAAGAAAGTAGCAAAGACTGAATATTTCCCACAAAAATTGTTTATTTAATATTTTTATTGTATGTACAGTAGCTACAACGTTTACATGACAGAAAAATGTGAACACTATGGGGACGTTAAAAGGGGCAACTTCAGAATTTACATGAGCCAAGTGATAACTGAGAAATTAGTTTCCAACCAATGGAGGTTTAAAAGAGAATGAACATGAAAACTTAATCAAACCCAGTTATATTGCCTTTTTTATATTGCCTTTTTAAGTGAACTTTGGAGATGTAGAAGTCCTTCGTCCAAATGCATGCACTGAAACAATCAGAAAACACAAAACAAAAACAACGTTAAGATAGGCATAACCTTTTTTTGTTGTTGCTGAAAACATTTTCTATTTTGGCATCTTAAAAATTAGACTCCGCAGTTATTGGGCGGAGTTATCTGTTGCAAAGTTGCCTTGATGTTCTCACTGAAACTGGCATTCTATGTATTTTTCAGCAAGGAAACAACCTGCCTTGTATAAATTCTCTATAAACAAACAATTTAGCTAGCATAAACTGGTACTCATGCTGCACAACCAAGTAGGAAGAAATTGGTTAATGGCAAACATGCTGCGCCAACCATGAACATAAAGTACTGCTCGCAAAAACAAATTATAGTGTTCCAAACCATATTAATAGATAGCTTTTTATAAATAATGTTTTGTTGGTGTATCATTTAACTGTCCAAAAATGCTGTTATCAAGGTCATTTCCTCAGTAGGTGATGTCAGAGGTCAGCATGTGGGAGAAGTCAGAGCTCAGGGATGATGGTCGAGTTTCCCACTAGTAATTACCAGTTGGAGGGGCGTTCAAGTGGATTTTTCCCAGTCCATGTGGTAAATACCACCTTCCCACATGGTTATGAACATAGGGTCTTTAAATGTGTGGTCAACTGTTCCTAGAGAGCCACAGTATACAAGGTTTATCTTCAGCCAAGCCTCAACACAATTGATTCAAACTAATCAACAAATCATGATCTTCAATCTAGACTTGGAAAATCGCCATCAAGAGCCAGTTGTCTACTAGTTGTCACTTCTTTCTGACTGTGTATCTTATTTTATTTATTTAACCTTTATTTAACTAGGCAAGTCAGTTAAGAACAAATTCTTATTTACAATGACGGCCTACCTACAGGGACAGCCATAGTAGTATGGCACCCCTGGAGAAAATTAGGGTTAAGTGCCTTGCTCAAGGACACATCGACAGGTCTTCACCTTGACGGCTCGGATATTCATGCGTTTGGGTTACTGGCCCAACGCTCTAACCACTAGGCTACCTAACTAGTGTGTCCACCCTCCTCCAGGTGTTGCCCATCTTCCCCATTACCCCCAGTGTATTTATACCGGTGTTCTGTTTGGTTGTTGCCAGTTCGTTTTGTTTGTTTTGTTTGTTCCTACCAGCGGGTTTCCCCTTGCTTATGTCTTTCTCAAGTTCCTGTTTTCTAGTCTTCCCGGTTCTGACCCACCACCCTGGATTATTGACCTCTGCCTGCCCTGACCCTGAGCCTGCCTGCCGTTCTGTACTTTTTGGACTCTGATCTGGATTACTGACCTCTGCCTGCCTTTGACCTGTCGTTTGCCTGCCGCCTGTTTTTGTAATAAACTTTTGTTACTTTGACACATGGAAGGGTTCCAGACCTTGGCCAAATGCCAAGACCAAGCGGTTAACACATTGCTGGAGCAATTCCGTGGGTTGTCTGTTAGGCAGCCTACCACGACAGTAACCTCCCAGCCCCTCAGTAACCCGGCTGTTAGCAGCGCGGCCTCCCCGGTGTTCGCTCATCATCGAGCTGAAGCCCTCCTCCTTCCCCTCGACTGCTCTAAGATAACGTACTTCATCACGATTATGTCTGGGAGGGCTCTCGCCTGGGCTACGACAGTGTGGGAACAACAGTCAGCCGTATGCTTCAGTCTGGAGGAGTTCATGCAGGAGGTAAAGAAGGTTTTCGATTCTCCATGGTCCGGAAAAGAGGCTGCCCGGAAGTTACTCCAGCTTCGGCAAGAATCCCTCAGTGTGGCAGACTTTGCAGTGTATTTCCGCACATTGGCAGCTGAGCGTGCCTGGAACCCGGAAGCGCTGTTCGACACGTTCCTGAACGGAGTATCGGAGGAAGTGAAGGACGAGCTAGCAGCCCGGGAACTACCGACGGATCTCGACTCACTCAACGCCTTGATCGATGGACGACTACGGGAACGAAGGAAGGAGAGGAAGTCGGATTCCACCTCGCTTCCGAGGCATCCCGGAAGTCCCCGACGGCTTTGTTGCCAAGAGAACCCGAGGCTACCCGAGTTCCCCCGAGAGTCTCCAAAGACTGCTGATTCACCTCTTCCCGAGCCGATGCAACTAGTCTGAGCTAGGTTGTCTCCAGCCAAACAGCAATACAGGCATCATACGAAGAGTTGCCTGAATTGAGGGACTTTTGGTCATTTTGTGTCCTCTTGCCTGTTAAAAGACCAGGCTCACCGGTAGGAGCGAGTTATCTGCTGGGCTTTATGGAGAACTTTTCCTCTCCTCTTACTCACACCACTTTTCATGCCATCTTGCTGTGGGGGAACCAGTCAATCTCTTCGGGTACTCATCGACTCTGGGGCCGATGAGAGCTTTATGGACGCTACCCTGGCGTCCGAGCTGGGCATCCCCACTCAGACCCTCTCCATTCCGATGGACGTTAGAGCACTGGGCGGGCGCTCTATAGGCCAGTTCGTACTATCACGTTTCAGGAGAAGACCCAGATGCAGACAGTGTCAAAGTAACAAAAGTTTATTACAAAAACAGGGGCAGGCAAAAGCCAGATCAAGGGCAGGCAGAGGTCAGTAATCCAGAGTGGTGTGACAAGGTACAGAACGGCAGCAGGCTCAGGGTCAGGGCAGGCAGAATGGTCAAAACTGGGAAAACTAGAAAACAGGAACTTGAGAAAGACAGGCGCAAGAGGGAAAACTGCTGATAGGCTTGACGAAACAAAACTAACTGGCAACAGCCAAAAAGAGAACACAGGTATAAATACACTGGGGATAATGGGGAAGATGGGCGACACCTGGAGGGGGGTGGAGACAATCACAAAGACAGGTGAAACAGATCAGGGTGTGACATAAACATTTGGTTATGCCTAATATGGCAATTTTCCAAAATGTATTATTGTTAACTTACATCTCAAGGCCATGCATGCAAGAAGTCTTGACCTGGTGCAGGCATATTTCTCTGTCCTCAGTTTGATTTAAGGCCTCAATCTGTTTTTTTGCCTGGTAACTTTGTTTCTAGAAAGAAAGAGAGAAGGGACAACACATGTTCAAGATGAGCTAGCTACTAGCAATGAAATATCTAATTGTTACAAAGAATGAATGTTACTTACTAACATGTTACTGAACAGTGACACTATTATATTGACATGCATTTTGGTTTTAAAAGACAGCAATGTCATCACCAAAAAATATGTGTTTAAGATAGCTAGCTATCACAAAATATGATAGCTGCTGTTAGCTAGCTAGCTAAGCGGTAGCCACTAACCATAGCTAGCTAGCCAGTCAGTGGCTCTGACAGGTTGAAACTGATATACAGCGGGTGAAATAAGTATTGAACACGTCACCATTTTTTTCCAAAGGTGCTATTGACATGAACTTTTCACCAGATGTTGGTAACAACCCAAGTAATCCATACATACAAAGAAACCAAAACAAATAAGTTCAGAAATTAAGTTATGTGTAATAATGTGAAATGACACAGGGAAAAAGTATTGAACACATGAAGAAAGGGAGGTGCAAAAAGGCATGGAAAGCCAAGACAACAGCTGAAAACTATCAGTAATTAAAAAGCAATCCAGCCCCCTAGCAGTGCAAATTAATATCAGCTGGTTCAGTCCCAACTGATGGCCTAGAAAAAGGTCTCATTGCCAAGGTGTCACACAAGACATATCTCATGATGGGTAAAAGCAAAGAGCTGTCTCAAGACCTTCGCAACCTAATTGTTGCAAAACATAATGATGGCATTGGTTATAGGCGCATTTCTAAGCTTCTGAATGTTCCAGTGAGCACTGTTGGGGCCATAATACGGAAGTAAAAAGACAATCATTTCACCATAAATGTGCCTCAACCAGGTGATTTCTGACAGAGGAGTGAAAAGAATAATCAGAAGAGTTGTCCAAGAACCAAGGACCACTTGTGGAGAGCTTCAAAAAGACCTGCAATTAGCAGGTACTGTTGTCTCAAAGAAAACAGTAAGTAATGCACTCCATCGCCATGGCCTGTATGCACGCTCACCACGCAAGACTCCATAGCTGAAAATAAAGCATGTTGAAGCTCGTTTAAAGTTTGCTGCACAACATTTGGAAAAGCCAGTGAAATACTGGGAGAATATAGTGTGAGATGAGAGCAAAATTGAACTGTTTGGATGTCATAATACACACCATGTGTGGAGGAGAAATGGCACTGCACATCACCCTAAAAACACCATACCAACAGTGAAGTTTGGAGGTGGGAACATCATGGTGTGGGGCTGCTTTTCAGCAAATGGTACTGGCAAACTTCACATAATTGAAGGAAGGATGAATGGGCAAATTTACAGACACATTCTTGACAAACCTCTGCTGCCATCTACCAGGATGATGAAGATGAAACGAGGGTGGACATTTCAGCAAGACAATGATCCCACACACACAGCCAAGGAAACTCTCAATTGGTTTCAAAGAAAGAAAATAAAGCTGCTAGAATGGCCCAGCCAATCACCTGACTTAAATCCCATTGAAAATCTATGGAAAGAACTGAAGATCAGGATTCATAGAAGAGGCCCACGGAACCTTCACGATTTGAAGACTGTTTGTGTGGAAGAATGGGCCAAAATCACACCAGAGCAATGCATGCGACTTGTTTCTCAATACAGGAGGTGTCTTGAAGCTGTCATTACCAACAAAGGCATTTATACAAAGTATTAAATAAATATCAGTAAGTGTGTTCAATACTTTTTCCCTGTGTCATTTCACATTATTACACATAACTTAATTTCTGAACTTATTTGTTTTGGTTTCTTTGTATGTATGGATTACTTTGGTTGTTACCAACATCTGGTGAAAATGTCATGTCAATAGCACCTTTGGAAATATATTTACTGAGAAAAATGGTGACGTGTTCAATACTCATTTCACCCGCTGTATAGCAACAAAATGTGTTTCACTCTAATCCCTAAAACATGACATTGCTAACCAGGCATCAATTATCTAACACAATTTGAAGTTTATTAGTAAGTTAAATCAATAAGTTAGACACTCACCTGAGACCTTTGGTAGGTAGCTAATCGCTTGGTTTCCATTTCCAACTGATTATTTTTCTCCCCCTGACTGGTCATCAATGGTTACTGGTCTTGGAACTGGTTCTTTATTCATGGGTTGCATGTTGTCACAATATTGTTTGGAACGGTTAGTTTTGGACTGTTGCCCGACTGAGAATTCTACTCAATGCATCGTCAATGAGCGCTGATGAAAATTTGAGATTCAAAAGGAGGCAAATACAGTGGGGAGAACAAGTATTTGATACACTGCCGATTTTGCAGGTTTTCCTACTTACAAAGCATGTAGAGGTCTGTAATTTTTATCATAGGTACACTTCAACTGTGAGAGACGGAATCTAAAACAAAAATCCAGAAAATCACATTGTATGATTTTTTTATAATTAATTTGCATTTTATTGCATGACATAATTATTTGATCACCTACCAACCAGTAAAAATTCTGGCTCTCACAGACCTGTTAGTTTTTCTTTAAGAAGCCCTCCTGTTCTCCACTCATTACCTGCACCTGTTTAAACTCGTTACCTGTATAAAAGACACCTGTCCACACACTCAATCAAACAGACTCCAACCTCTCCACAATGGCCAAGACCAGAGAGCTGTGTAAGGACATCAGGGATAAAATCTGATCAGGGCGCAATTATTAGAAAATGGCAGAAGTTCAAGATGACGGTCAATCTCCCTCGGTCTGGGGCACCATGCAAGATCTCACCTCGTGGGGCATCAATGATCATGAGGAAGGTGAGGGATCAGCCCAGAACTACACGGCAGGACCTGGTCAATGACCTGAAGAGAGCTGGGACCACAGTCTCAAAGAAAACCATTAGTAACACACTACGCCGTCATGGATTAAAATCCTGCAGCGCACGCAAGGTCCCCCTGCTCAAGCCAGCGCATGTCCAGGCCCGTCTGAAGTTTGCCAATGACCATCTGGATGATCCAGAGGAGGAATGCGAGAAGGTCATGTGGTCTGATGAGACAAAAATAGAGCTTTTTGGTCTAAACTCCACTCGCCGTGTTTGGAGGAAGAAGAAGGATGAGTACAACCCCAAGAACACCATCCCAACCATGAAGCATGGAGGTGGAAACATCATTCTTTGGGGATGCTTTTCTGCAAAGGGGACAGGACGACTGCACCGTATTGAGGGGAGGATGGATGGGGCCATGTATCGCGAGATCTTGGCCAACAACCTCCTTCCCTCAGTAAGAGCATTGAAGATGGGTCGTGGCTGGGTCTTCCAGCATGACAACGACCCGAAACACACAGCCAGGGCAACTAAGGAGTGGCTCCGTAAGAAGCATCTCAAGGTCCTGGAGTGGCCAAGCCAGTCTCCAGACCTGACCCAATAGAAAATCTTTGGAGGGAGCTGAAAGTCCGTATTGCCCAGCGACAGCCCCGAAACCTGAAGGATCTGAAGAAGGTCTGTATGGAGGAGTGGGCCAAAATCCCTTTTGCAGTGTGTGCAAACCTGGTCAAGAACTACAGGAAACGTATGATCTCTGTAATTGCAAACAAAGGTTTCTGTACCAAATATTAAGTTCTGCTTTTCTGATGTATCAAATACTTATGTCATGCAATAAAATGCAAATTAATTACTTAAAAATCATACAATGTGATTTTCTGGATTTTTGTTTTAGATTCCGCCACTCATAGTTGAAGAGTACCTATGATAAAAATTACAGACTTCTACATGCTTTGTAAGTGGGAAAACCTGCAAAATCGGCAGTGTATCAAATACTTGTTCTCCCCACTGTAATTAGTAGGAAAACCTTTGTCAACATGTTGGTGTCACCAGATTGACTTTAGATGCAGTGTAACATTAGCTAGCTAGCTAAGATGAGGGAAGTCACTGAATTTAGCAAGCTAACATTAGCATTGCTAACTATTTTTGACGGACTTTGCTAGCTAATGACAACATTGCCATCTGTCTAAGTAAATCTGACAATAATGCTGCCAAAGTTGTTTCCTATTAAATATTTGACTACTTTAGCAATGTCATTGTATTTCCTGACATTATAGTGTAATTTAGACTTAACAGTAGTTAGCTTCTGTCCAGAATGACTGGGCTTATCACCACTTTATGGCACCACTATGCCGCCACCGATACAGGGCAGCTTGAGAACATTCATGACAACGGCATGACGTGACGGAGGTGCAATCTATAAATACCTTAGTATTTGGAACTCAATGTGTTCAGATTAAAATAGAATCTCTAGAGAAGTGTTTGCCATAAAAAACTTTGGCTAACTGTTTGCCACTAGCAGCAATAAATATTATTGTTGCCAAAGGTTTGCCGCAAATTCACTACTAGTGGCAAACATTTGCAAACTTCTGGCAACATTTTGTGGCACACAATTTAGTTTGCAGCAAATTTGCCACAATCTTGCGAAAAGTTTGTAGCAGCGGTGGAAAAAGTACACAATTGTCATACTTGAGTTAAAGTAAAGATACCTTAATAGTAAATGGCTCAGGTAGAAGTGAAAGTCACCCAGTAAAATACTACTTGAGTAAAAGTCTAAAAGTGTTTGCTTTCAAATATACTTAAGTATCAAAAGTAAAAGTATAAATAATTTCAAATTCCTTATATCAAGTAAACTAGACAGCAAACTTCAACATGCAGACATAATTTACAAATGAAGCATGTGTGTTTAGTGAGTCAGCCAGATCAGAGGCAGTAGGGATGACCAGGGATGTTCTCTTGATAAGTGTGAATTAGACAAGTTTCCTGTACGACTTGTCAGGGAAAAAGTATGGAGTAAAAAGTACATAGCTTTCTTTCCTTTAGGAACGTAGTGAAGTAAAAGTAAAAGTAGTCAAAAATATAAATGGTAAAGTAAAGTACAGATACCTCAAAAAATTATTAAGTAGTACTTTAAAATATTTTTACTTAAATACTTTACACCACTGGTTTGCGGCAACAAATGCATTTTTGTAAGGGAACCAGTACATGCCAAAACCATTAAACATCTACTTAAGATGAAAAACATGAGCCTGGTTCTGGCTTTCCTTTTTCGTAAAGGGTTGCCTAAAAACAAGTCCTTACTTGTTATAAAGTACAATGTCAGGTCTCCAGATGATTTCCGAGGGGATGCGGATGGAGGTGATGTTCTCGTAGTCCTCTGGGTTCCAGCGGAGCTTGTAATCATTCCACTCCTGTTGGGAATAAAGTTCTATTAATACTGGCATACTTTACATTACAAATAACAAATGTCAAAGGTAAATGTACAATAATAGCATACAAATTATATTACAGCGTCCAATTCAATGGTCCAGTTAATCTGTCCAGATGAAATTTCCCCCCCGGGGGATCAATAAAGTACCTATCTATCTATCTATCTATCTATCTATCTATCTATCTATCTATCTATCTATCTATCTATCTATCTATCTATCTATCTATCTGTATTTGATTCAAACGTACTTGTTTCACCCAGACGTTGGTCGTCATCATCTGTTTTTTTTCGTCCTATTCACAGGGAGAAATGGAGTTCAAGGTTAAGAGAGGGTTCAGAACTATAAAATATAATTCCCCCCCCCCCAAAAAAAAAATGAATACCTATTCTATAGAGTCAGAGGTCACACAAATATTCAGGGAGATTGCGAGGTTTTTGCCTCAAATTAGCCTATTGATGGTAACACTTGGTGTCCTAAAATCCTTATCAGGATGTTCAAAATATCTTGGAGTTGGAGACTGCTGGTTTACAGTATATATAGAGGTGAAATATTTATAATAATACAGATAGCCCTGTAAAGCATTTACGACAATGCCCACAAACAATATGCTACCCACAAGTGGTAACTAAGTCCATGCATGTTGCTTTTGTTGAATTTCTAAAGAGCAGCTTTTTGGTCCCTAAACACCCATGTCTTATTTGTCCCAAGAAAGCCATATGCTTTATGGGTAAGTTATAAAATAAACACACAATAAAGAATAATACAATGTAACATGCCTGATGAAAAAAACAACAGGTTGTGTTCTTTGCTCACAAGGCCCCTAGCCTCCAGAGCTGAGCTGTCACTCCTTCTCACTGGTTTCTTTTTCCCTATCCACCATTCCCATAATCCACCCTGCTGCCTGAGAGGACACCCTGGGAGCAGCAGGCAGCTAACTCTAGCCAGAGACAGCAAAGCAGGCGAGGGGAGAGAGTAAGCCTTTTTAATTGTGTGTCAACATTGTGAGGATAAACAACAACTCACGAGGATACGTGGTACAAAAGTTGAATCTGAAGCGTTGAATTAATGAGTAAAAGGCTGTGAACACCAATTATCTTATTTTTTTATTTTAGAATCCAATTTGGCATCAATGTTTACTACAGTCTCTGGAGTCATTAACTTCCTCCTCGGTTCTCTGGCTTACAGTAGGACTTTCACCAGAGACATGGCTACAGACTCCTATGGTGCCACACAAGAGACTTCAACCATGTCTGGTATCTATAGGACTAAAATCTGATAAAGTTACATAAAATTATCTTGTACTGCAGTTTTGCCAAACACAGTGGATCATAACTTCCACCTAAGTTTCTAGTCTATTGACATCAATGCAAGTGAAAATTTGATTGAAGTTCAAGATTTCACCCCAGTGCGTGTATCAACCACAAAAAAAGATTTGCTAACCACGTCGATGAGCTGGGCGATGGAGAGGCCAAAGTGGACCAGTACCACGTCAGAGGTGTTGGCCACTGGCCGGGACAGCTTGTTGTAGTGGGCAAACAGGTTCTTGAGGAGCCTCTCCTCAGTGGCATGGGCAGCATGGAATGCATTGACCTGGGGTTCACCAAGAGGACACACTGGGAGGAGGAGGGAGAAAATAGTCAGGGATGCGTCCCAAAAATACATCATTTTTTCTGAAGTGTACACTCGTTCACTTCTTTTCACTTTTGTAGCATGATGTACACCAGCACCCAGTTAATCTAACTAAGGACGTTCCTAAAGCTTACACTATGGTGGCCTGTCTCCTTATTAATACAGAGTTGTTAAGGATTGTAAGTTTCCACCTTATTTCAGTGAAGGGAAGTGAACAACTGCTCACTTTGGGAGGAAGGAGAGATAATTGGTAGGTAGCTAGTGTTTACACACAAAGTCTCAGAGAACAAAGCTACTAAGCATTTTGATACAGTATCAAATTAAATAGTGTTTGGAAAATCGATCTTAGGCTACGCTACTATCCTGCTTACAGTGTACAATGAATGTTTAGGCTGAAATAATTTGTTTATCAATAACTCATTAACCTACTGTTGTCAGTAATCTATTGGTCTTTTTTGTTTCAGGATATTTAATATTATGTAATGAAAAACATATTTCCATGTGCAGTAAGTAAGTAAAGCAGTGTCTTATATACCAGTCAGACAACAATCATCTATCTCAAATCAAACCACATTTTATTGGTCACATACACGTGTTTAGCAGATGTTATTGCAGGTGTAGTGAAATGCTTGTGCTTCTAGTTCCGACAGTGCAGTAATATCTAACAGTAATATCTAACAATTACACAACATATACCAATACACACACATTGAAGTAAGGAATGAATTAAGAATATATACATATATGGACGAGTGATGTCAGAGCGGCATGGACTAGGATACAGTATAATAGTATAGAATACAGTATACAGTGGGGGAAAAAAGTATTTAGTCAGCCACCAATTGTGCAAGTTCTCCCACTTAAAAATATGAGAGAGGCCTGTAATTATCATAGGTACACTTCAACTATGAGAGACAAAATGAGAAAAAAAAATCCAGAAAATCACATTGTAGGATTTTTAATGAATTTATTTGCAAATTATGGTGGAAAATAAGTATTTGGTCAATAACAAAAGTTTATCTCAGTACTTTGTTATATACCCTTTGTTGGCAATGACAGAGGTCAAACGTTTTCTGTAAGTCTTCACAAGGTTTTCACACACTGTTGCTGGTATTTTGGCCCATTCCTCCATGCAGATCTTCTCTAGAGCAGTGATGTTTCGGGGCTGTCGCTGGGCAACACAGACTTTCAACTCCCTCCAAAGATTTTCTATGGGGTTGAGATCTGGAGACTGGCTAGGCCACTCCAGGACCTTGAAATGCTTCTTACGAAGCCACTCCTTCGTTGCCCGGCCGGTGTGTTTGGGATCATTGTCATGCTGAAAGACCCAGCCACGTTTCATCTTCAATGCCCTTGCTGATGGAAGGAGGTTTTCACTCAAAATCTCACGATACATGGCACCATTCATTCTTTCCTTTACACGGATCAGTCGTCCTGGTCCCTTTGCAGAAAAACAGCCCCAAAGCATGATGTTTCCACCCCCATGCTTCACAGTAGGTATGGTGTTCTTTGGATGCAACTCAGCATTCTTTCTCCTCCAAACACGACGAGTTGAGTTTTTACCAAAAGGTTATATTTTGGTTTCATCTGACCATATGACATTCTCCCAATCCTCTTCTGGATCATCCAAATGCTCTCTAGCAAACTTCAGACGGGCCTGGACATGTACTGGCTTAAGCAGGGGGACACGTCTGGCACTGCAGGATTTGAGTCCCTGCGGGCGTAGTGTGTTACTGATGGTAGCCTTTGTTACTTTGGTCCCAGCTCTCTGCAGGTCATTCACTAGGTCCCCGGTGTGGTTCTGGGATTTTTGCTCACCGTTCTTGTGATCATTTTGACCCCACGGGGTGAGATCTTGCGTGGAGCCTCAGATCGAGGGAGATTATCAGTGGTCTTGTATGTCTTCCATTTCCTAATAATTGCTCCCACAGTTGATTTCGTCACACCAAGCTGCTTACCTATTGCAGATTCAGTCTTCCCAGCCTGGTGCAGGTCTACAATTTTGTTTCTGGTGTCCTTTGACAGCTCTTTGGTCTTGGCCATAGTGGAGTTTGGAGTGTGACTGTTTGAGGTTGTGGACAGGTGTCTTTTATACTGATAACAAGTTCAAACAGGTGCCATTAATACAGGTAACGAGTGGAGGACAGAGGAGCCTCTTAAAGAAGAAGTTACAGGTCTGTGAGAGCCAGAAATCTTGCTTGTTTGTAGGTGACCAAATACTTATTTTCCACCATAATTTGCAAA
This sequence comes from Thymallus thymallus, assembly GCA_023634145.1. NCBI lineage: Eukaryota > Metazoa > Chordata > Actinopteri > Salmoniformes > Salmonidae > Thymallus > Thymallus thymallus. The sequence continues at coordinate 3,702,438 of CM042399.1, read as the reverse complement.
TAAATTCATTAAAGATCCTACAATGTGATTTTCTGGATTTTTTTTTCTCATTTTGTCTCTCATAGTTGAAGTGTACCTATGATGAAAATTACAGGCCTCTCTCATCTTTTTAAGTGGGAGAACTTGCACAATTGGTGGCTGACTAAATACTTTTTTGCCCCACTGTATACATATGAGATGAGTAATGCAAAATATGTAAAAGCATTGGCCTCCTAAGTTGCACAGTGTTCTAAGACACTGCATCTCAGTGCTAGAGGCATCACTACAGACAACTTGATTCCAATCTAGGCTGTATCACAACCGGCTGTGATTGGGAGTCCCATAGGGCGCCGCACAATTGGCCCAGCGTCATCCGAGTTTGGCCGGTGTAGGCAGAAATGTGTTCTTAACTGACTTGCCTAGTTAAATGAATTAATTCTTTTTTTTAAACATAAGAGATGAGTAACACAAGATATGAACATTATTAAGTGACTAAGATACCGTAGAATAGTATAGAATGCAGTATATACAGTTGAAGTCAGAAGTTTACATACACCTTAGCAAAATACATTTAAACTCAGATTTTTCACAATTCCTGACATTTAATCCTAGTAAAAATTTTCCATCTTAGGTCAGTTAGGATCACCACTTTATTTTAAGAATGTGAAATGTCAAAATAATAGTAGAGAATTATTTATTTCAGCTTTTATTTCTTTCATCACATTCCCAGTGGGTCAGAAGTTTACATCCACTCAATTAGTATTTGGTAGCATTGCCTTTAAATTGTTTAACTTGGGTCAAATGTTTTGGGTAGCCTTCCACAAGCTTCCCACAATAAGTTGGGTGAATTTTGGCCCATTCCTCCTGACAGAACAGGTGTAACTGAGTTAGGTTTGTAGGGCTCCTTGCTCGCACAAGCTTTTTCAGTTCTGCCCACAAATTTTCTATAGGACTTTATTGTCCTTAAGCCATTTTGACACAACTTTGGAAGTATGCTTGGGGTCATTGTCCATTTGGAAGACCGATTTGCGACCAAGCTTTAACTTCCTGACTGATGTCTTGAGATGTTGCTTCAATATATCCACATAATTTTCCTTCCTCATGATGCCATCTATTTTGTGAAGTGCATTAGTCCCTCCTGCAGCAAAGCACCCCCACAACATGATGCTGCCACCCCCGTGCTTCACGGTTGGAATGGTATTCTTCGGCTTGCAAGCCTCCCCCTTTTTCCTCCAAACATAATGATGGTCATTATGGCCAAAGAGTTCTATTTTTCTTCATCAGAGTACAATCTGATGAAGAAGTACAACGTACAATCTTTTCCGCCATGTGCAGATTCAAACCGTAGTCTGGCTTTTTTATGGCGGTTTTGGAGCAGTGGCTTCTTCCTTGCTGAGCGGCCTTTCAGGTTATGTCGATATAGGACTTGTTTTACTGTGGATATAGATACTTTTGTACCTGTTTCCTCCAGCATCTTCACAAGATCCTTTGCTGTTGTTCTGGGATTGATTTGCACTTTTCGCACCAAAGTACGTTAATCTCTAGGAGACAGAACGCATCTCCTTCCTGAGTATGACGGCTGCGTGGTACCATGGTGTTTATACTTGCGTACTATTGTTTGTACAGATGAACGTGGTACCTTCAGGCGTTTGGAAATTGCTCCCAAGGATGGACCAGACTTGTGGAGGTTTACAAATGTTTTTCTGAGGTCTTGGCTGATTTCTTTCGATTTTCCCATGATGTCGAGAAAGAGGCACTGAGTTTGAAGGTAGGCATCGAAATACATCCACAGGTACACCTCCAATTGACTCAAATTATGTCAATTGGCCTATCAGAAGCTTCTAAAGCCATGACATCAATTTCTGCAATTTTACAAGCTGTTTAAAGGCACAGTCAATTTAGTTTATGTAAACTTCTGACCCACTGGAATTTTGATACAGTGAATTATAAGTGAAATAATCTGTCTATAAACAATTGTTGGAAGAATTAATTGTGTCATGCACAAATTAGATTGCCTAACAGACTTGCCAAAACTATAGTTTGTTAACATGAAATCTGTGGAGTGGTTGAAAAATGTGTTCTTTAACCGAAGTGTATGTAAACTTCCGACTTCAACTGTACGTATGAGATGAGTAATGCAAGATATTTAAACATTATTAAAGTGACTAGTGTTCAATTTCTTAAAGTGGCCAGTGATTTATAGTCTATGTCTATAGGCAGTAGTGATAGGCATTCCGGCTCTTTTGACTCCCAAACGGCTCTTAAAAAAATATATGTTTTGTCAAACAGTTTGCGATAGTTTGACTGTGATTGGTTTTAAAACAATTCTAATTAAATTATTAAATGAAATCATAGTCTACCTTAACCACAATGTATTTGTTATGAAAAATAATGCCATTAAACATTTGCATTTAAAGTATAACTTTTTAATGTGTATAAACAAAGTGCGTATAAATCTAACCATTCAAAACGAATACAATCTGAACAACATAATAATAGAATATTGCACCATATCAAAGAAAAATAAATAACAATGTGCAAAACTGCAGCATCTCACTTAAAACATTAAACTGCTCCCTCTTTCCTCTCTCTTCTTTACTGCCATGTTATAACCAGCAGCACACAGCAATGCTGACCACATTTAGCTAATGAGAGATTAGCATTCAGAAATGCAAGCTGCCTCACTTTCCAGGGGCTGATGCAGTTTCTTCTCTCAGTAATTATTTGTTCCATTTTCCAGAAGACCCTCTCAGAGGGAACGGATGTGGCCATTATGCAGAGTCTCCCTGTCATGACATTAGTAAGCTGTGGGTAAACAGAGCCCTTGTTCTCCTCCAAATAGGATGGGACCTCCATTATGGCATCTGCTGAGGGATTCCTTCCTGCTGCATCCCCAGTTGCTCTCTGGTCAAACAGCATCCAAACAGCAGACGTTTGTGGCACTACTGCTCGTGCTTCTGCTTCATCTGCTCTCTCTTCTTCCTGTTGCCCTTGTGCCAGAGCCAGGTGACTGCTGGGGCTGTCCCTCCCTGATCCTGGGGTTATTCTTTGAAGAGCCTCATCAATCGCTCTGGCATCGCTGAAGGCTAACTTCTTAAACCTTGGTTCAAGTGCAGCGGTGTCTGATAGCACGTGATTATATTCCATTCTGTGGAACTTTCTGTCCATTGATGAACATAGGGTGTCCAGCCAATCACAGCAGTAGTGTAACATGTTCTGTGGTTACATGTGCTTCTCTCTGGCGGCTGGCTGTGATTGGCTGCAGACCCTGTCACATAACTGAGAGAACAGTAACTTATTAGTTCAGGTTCATGTTTTGTCTGCTGATACTACATTCTCATCTACTGCTGATATGCATATATCATACTGGATTAAATACTGATGTAGTAATAACTGCGTACCTCTCTCCACTGATCTCCACAGTGACCTGCTCAAAGGGTTCCAGGACTCTGCTCACCTCCTCCACCACCTCCCATTCCTCTTGGGTCAGAGCATCAACTGGTGCATTGACAATGGCCAGAGTAGAGATGATGGCATCCTTTGACTCAAGAAACCGCTTCAACATATAAAATGTTGAATTCCACCTTGTAGTGCAGTCTTGTTTAGGCCTCAGCTCAGGCATCCCCATCTGGCGTTGTGGAGACTTTAGTTCTTCAGCACCTACTGTTCTCCTGTGGAAGTATTCCACAGCTGCTTTCATTTTGTCCACAGTGGGCTTCATCACCTTCAGAGCATCTCTTACAATCAGGTTGATTGTGTGGGCAAGACATGGATGATGAGTCCATTTTAAAATTTAGCTGCATTGTCGCAAACACAACAGACCACTTTTCCATCTACTTGCCATTCTCTGGCCACTCTCAACAGTTCCTCTGCCAAGTTCTCTGAGGTGTGTCTGTCGCTGAACTCAAAGCAGTCCAGAAGACAGCTAGACATCGAAAAATCTTTAATGAAGTGACATGAATGCGACATGTAAGAAGTGGTTACCCTTGATGTCCAGCAGTCAGTGGTAAGGCAAACTGCAGTAGCTTTTTGAACTCTTTCCCACACTGTGTGCTCTCGTTCATACAGTTGTGGAATGAGTGATTTTGAAAGGGTTTTCCTGCTTGGAATTGTGTACATTGGATTTAGACTATTGCTATAATTTCTAAAACCTCTGTCCTCTATGATCGAAAATGGCTGGAAATCGGTGGCAATCCAATATCAATTTGGCCTTGTTTTGCTACAGACATAGTCTTTGGGTCACGGATTAGGCCTACTTGACTGAGTGGATACATCTCCACGTGTGGAGGTGCTGGCTCCACCACTATCACTAGCAGGCCAGATAGTTTCTCGAAGCTCCACTACAGCTAGCTTCACAGTTGGGTGCACAGTTTTCATATGCCGGTGTAGGTTGTGCGTAGAACCGGCTTTATATGAGATTTTGTTTTGGCAAATTCTACTCTAACATTGTCTACATTATTAAAATGCATCCAAATGCTACTGTGCTTCCGACTCATTTTCCAGCTGTTGTTTTCACAGCTGTCCTTCCTCTCTCTCCCCGGCTGCTAGGTGTGTGACTGTGAGTGAGTTAGTTTGGCCCATGATTTCATTTTGGTTCATTGGTTGACACTGCGTGTCTGATTGACAGGAACAACAGGTGAGGCTGTTAGTCTGAGCAGACAGTCAGAACGAATGTCTGTGCGCTTGAGCATTTAGGCCTATAATTCTTATTTCTTTTTTCTTTCTTTGAATTAGTTAATTCTATTCATTTAAATCTTTTGATTATTCATATCTTAAGCCGGCTCCCAACGTTCACCGACAAGAGCCGGCTCTTAGAGCCGACTCGTTCGCGAAGGACCCACTGACCCACTAATAGGCAGCAGCCTCTAATGTGCTAGTGATGGCTATTTAACAGTCTGATGGCCTTGAGATAGAAGCTGTTTTTCAGTCTCTCGGTCCCAGCTTTGATGCACCTGTTCTGACCTCGTCTTCTGGATGATAGCGGGGTGAACAGGCCGTAGCTCGGGTGGTTGATGTCCTTGATGATCTTTTTGGCCTTCCTGTTACATCGGGTGCTGTAGGTGTCCTGGAGGGAGGGTAGTTTGCCCCCAGTAATACGTTGGGGAGACTACACCACCCTCTGGAGAGCCCTGCGGTTGCGGGCAGTACAGTTGCCATACCAGGCGGTAATACAACCCGAGAGGATGCTTTCAATTGTGCATCTGTAAATGTTTGTGAGGGTTTTAGGTGCCAAGACAAATTTCTTTAGCCTCCTGAGGTTAAAGAGGCTCTGTTGCACCTTCTTCACCACACTGTCTGTGTGGGTGGTTCATTTCAGTTTGTCAGTGATGTGTACGCCGAAGGAACTTGAAGCTTGAAGACCCCGTTGATGTGGATAGTGGGGTGCACCCTCTGCTGTTTCCTGAAGTCCATCTCCGTGGTTTTGTTGACGTTGAGTGAGAGGTTGTTTTCCTGGCACCACACTCCTAGAGTTCTCACCTCCTCCCTGTAGGCTGTCTCGTCATCGTTGGTAATCAAACCTACTACTGTTGTGTCGTCTGCAAACCTGATGATTGAGTTGGAGGCGTGCTTGGCCACGCAATCATGGGTGAACAGGGAGTACAGCTGAGCATGCACCCTTGTGGGGCCCCAGTGTTGAGGATCAGCGAAGTGGAGATGTTGTTTCCTACCTTCACCACCTGGGGGTGGCCCGTCAGGAAGTCCAGGACCCAGTTGCACAGGGCGGGGTTCAGACCCAGGGCCTCAAGCTTAATGATGAGCTTGGAGGGTACTATGGTGTTGAATGCTGAGCTATAGTCAATAGACAGCATTCTTACATACTGTAGGTTTTCCTCTTGTCCAGATGGGATAGGGCAGTGTGCAGAGTGCTGGCGATTGCATCGTCTGTGGATCTATTTGGGCGTTAAGCAAATTGAAGTGGGTCTAGGGTGACCCACTTCAATAAGGTAGAGGTGATATGATCCTTGACTAGTCTCTCAAAGAACTTCATGATGACAGAAGTGAGTGCTACGGGGCGAAAGTAATTTAGTTCAGTTACTTTTTGGGTGCAGGGACAATGGTGGCCATCTTGAAGCGTGTGGGGACGACAGACTGGGATAGCACTCCTGCTACTTGTCTCTGCCACCTATTGCTTAGACTCATCTGACATTACAATCGTTAACTCCTTCTCATTCACAAGTTTACTCAATTTTTTTTATTACTGGATTCTTTTAACCTTTATACATACTCTTGCATTTGACATCTAACTCCCGTACATTTAAACTGAGTGGAAAACCATCGTAACCAGGTGGTGTAATTTACATTCTATTACAGGTACAAATTGAGAGGTCAGACATATGCAACATTGAATACGAACGATACACCCCTCCCCCCACCAAAAGCACACATCTTATAATGAGTTTCTCTCAAGCAGACAGCCAACGTAAAAACGTCTCTTTGCATTTGGATAGGAGGTGTCATCTGAAAGAGGGTGACCTCTGCTGAACTTTAGCATATGGTAACATATAACAGAAACCGAGGGATACATATGGTAACATATAACAGAAACAGAGGGATACATATGGTAACATATAACAGAAACAGAGGGATACATATGGTAACATATAACAGAAACAGAGGGATACATATGGTAACATATAACAGAAACAGAGGAATACATATGGTAACATATAACAGAAACAGAGGGATACATATGGTAACATATAACAGAAACAGAGGGATACATATGGTAACATATAACAGAAACAGAGGAGGACGTGCTGATGGTACGAACAGACGAGAAGCCTCTCATCCCTTCCTTTCTCTATCTTTTCTTTCTCTCTTCATCTCTCTCTTCTCCCATTCAGCTCAGATGAGTGAACTCAATTACAATTCCTCCTTTTTAGAATTGTCTCAGTTAGCAGGGAGGATGACCTAACGATATCTGAGAACAATTAGGAGGGAAGTGAGAGCGCAAAGTCTGGGGGATGTTTAAGCCCAGTCTTTAATTTATTAATTCTTTCTCTTGCCCTGACATTTCATGTGTATTGAGTACTGTACACACCCGGCCCTTAATGATTTTAAACAGGCTTCATTGTATCTTAGTATGCTAGCCTTACACTCGGGTCCTCGTCTCCACTCAATCATAGCTGATGGGCTGTCCTTCCTTTGCCAGAAATCTGTCATCCTTTTCTATTTTTAAAGGCTCAGGATCAATAAAGTATTACATGGATATACTTGTTTTCTCTTCTTTGGTTTACACCTGGATCTGTTTGACATGATGTCCAGACACCGGGCAACCTTGAGACGCTTCAGGGTAACTTTTTGTTCCAATAACTGCTGGGAGGGACAGGTACATTTGTCTGTATTGTTGAATTTTGACTTACAAGCTTTGTCGAAGAGTTCCAATGAAACAAGAGATATGCGTCATGCATCACCTCTCAATAGATACAAGTGCCTTTTCAACACTAGTCCAAATAGTTTTGACTGTACTATAATATCTAAGAAACAACAGCTTTCTATGTCACAGGGGCGGCAGGTAGCCGAGTGGTTAGAGCGTTGGGACCGTAACCGAAAAGGTTGCCGGATCGAATCCCTGAGGTGACAAAGTAAAAATCTGTCGTTCTGCCTCTGAACAAGGCAGTTAACCCACTGTTCCTAGGCTGTCAATGTAAATAAGAATTTGTTCTTAACTGACTTGCCTAATTAAATAAAGGTTAAATAAAAATAAAATTAGCCAGAGTTCAAGGCAGTGATGCATATTCAGTGCCTTCAGAAAGTATTCATACTCCTTGACCTTTTCCACATTTTGTTGATTACAGCCTGAATAAAAAATTGAAGAAATCGTTTTTTTTCTACACACACCATACCCCATAATGACGAAGTGAAAAGAGGTTTTTAGAAATTTCTGCAAATTTATTGAAAATTAAATACAGAAATATCTCAGTATTCACACCCCTGAGTTAATGCATGTTATAATCACCGTTGGCAGTGATTACAGCTGTGAGTCTTTCTTGGTAAGTCTCTAAGAGCTTTGCACACCATTATTATTTTTTTAATTCTTCAAACTCTGTCAAGCTGGTTGTTGATCGTTGCTAGACAACCATTTTCAATCTTACCATAGATTTTCAAGCCGATTTAAGTCTAAACTGTAACGATGCCAATCATGAACATTCAATGTCGTCTTGATAAGCGACTTGGTCTTGTGTTTTAGGTTATTGTCAGCTGGAAAGCAGACTGAACCAGGTTTCCCTCTAGGAGTTTCCCGGTGCTTTGCTCTATTACGTTTATTTTTATCCTAAAAAACTCCCTAGTCCTTGCCGATGACAAGCATACCCATAACATGACGCAGCCACCACCATGCATACCCATAACATGACGCAGCCACCACCATGCATACCCATAACATGACGCAGCCACCACTATGCATACCCATAACATGACGCAGCCACCACTATGGATCAAAACATATTTGTATTCTGTACAGGCTTGCTTCTTTTCACTCTGTCATTTAGGTTAGTATTGTGGAGTAACTACAATGTTGTTGATCCATCCTCAGTTTCCTCCTATTATTTAGTCTTGCTACAACAAAGGGGTTGAATACTTATTGACTCAAGACATTTCAGCTTTTCATTTTTTTATTAATTTGTAAACATAGTTCCACTTTGACATTATGGGGCATTGTGGGTAGGCCAGTGACACAAAATCTAAATGTAATCAATTTTAAATTCACGCTGTAACACAACAAAATGGGGAAAAGTCAAGGGATGTGAATACTTTCTGAAGGCACTGTAGGTTTTTAACACTGAGGGTAGGTGACTATATCGGTTTATTTGGGCTTGAGCAGACTTTGCTTTCTTGATAGTTGAACTTTACAATGGTCTCTGTCCATTTCTCAGTAGTACTGTTTAGCTACTCCTTACTGGCAAAGTCAAAATGTACTTTTAGACTATTGTCATTAGACTATTATTATTGTTTACTATATAACTAATAAAGTATATATTTTTTGACCCAACTAGATGAATAGCAGCAGTAGATATAAATGTGACTGGTAAAGACTGGTATAGGTCTCTCGTCTACAAATACATGTGTGCTGTCCAGTGGCACGTATAAAATAGCTGGTTTCTTCTGGCTTGTGTGTGTATTAAAAACACCAGTGAACCTAAATCTGTACTGCTTATGATGAATATGTATAATAGTGTATTGCACAGCATATTCCAACTCCCTCACAACAACGGAACCCAATCGACAAGTCCAACAGAGAAAGCAGGGTTCAACTCGACAACATCCATAATAAATCAGTCATTGAAAATCAATGTGGTAAACAATCGATATTGTGTGGGGTTTATATATTTCGGAATATTTTATAGTACATTTTAGATTGATTAAATTACAAATGTACACATCTAACATAAAATAGATGATTTTAGAGGACATTATAAAAATCTATTCTAACAAACCTGTCAACGAGCAGCTAAAAACTTCAATTCACAGAAAGGTAACATTTCGGTAACATTTCGCGGTACTTTACCTTGAGAAGGATACACAAAGAAATGTACGCTCAACACGTGTAAGCACCTGAATAGATCCATAGTGTACACTCCAGTGGGCAGTTTCCAGTAGAACTTTCCAGAACTTTCTCCTACATTTGGGGCTCTTTAGTCCCTATATGATATCAGATCCTCTTTCACCGATTCAGAACCAGCTGGATGTGGAAGAGAAGAGCTCATATCAGTCTTGTAGTCTTTGTAAAGGACATGCTGCTTCTCCATCGGCATGTCTCTCCTCTCTGTGATCAGCTGAATGACCACAAGTCCTCCTGTTCTGTTCCCTAACTCACCCTCACAAAGTCTGTTCTCGTTCCCATCGAATCCTCAAGTGGCCGAATCTCTCTCTCTCTCTCTCTCTCTCTCTCTCTCTCTCTCTCTCTCTCCCTCTCCCTCTCTCTCTCTCTCTCTCTCTCTCTCTCTCTCTCTCTCTCTCTCTCTCTCTCTCTCTCTCTCTCTCTCTCTCTCTCTCTCTCTCTCTCTCTCTCTCTCTCTCTCTCTCTCTCTCTCTCTCTCTCTCTCTCTCTCTCTCTCTCTCTCTCTCCTCTCTCTCTCTCTCTCTCTCTCTCTCTCTCTCTCTCTCTCTCTCTCTCTCTCTCTCTCTCTCTCTCTCTCTCTGTTCTCTTCCCCCCACCCACCTCTTTCCTTCACCACACTCTCTCTGTCTGTGTATGTGAGAGTCTGTGAGTTCTGTGCACAGTCCATCCGTTTGTTTTCGACTCTCTCCTGAAAATACAATATCTCTCATCCTCTCTTCCCTTTTATATCATCCTCTTCCTCAATCTTTCCTTCGCCCCTCTCACCTGACACGGTCTCACCTGACACGGTCTCACCTGACACGGTCTCACCTCCAGTCTTAACTGTCTCTGTGCAGCACCACAACTTGCACCTCAGACAGATAAAGCCTCATATTTTTCTGACCTGCAAATGCTTCCCTATCACTCCAGGTCAACACAGACCTGGAACTGTTGGGGTGTTAGGACCTAGTTTAACAATTATGCATCCATCCGTGAGTAACTATGGTCTATAATCACTCATTCACTCAGGACTTATTTATTTATTCTACTGGCATTGTTTTCGTAGCTGCTTGACAAAGAAATGTCCCCTCTGGGATCAATAAAGTATCTATCTATCTATCTATCTATCTATCTATCTATCTATCTATCTATCTATCTATCTATCTATCTATCTATCTATCTATCTATCTATCTATCTATCTATCTATCTATCTATCTATCTATCTATCTGTACTTTGCTGGCATTAATGTACTCTACTGGCATTAATGTACTCTACTGGCATTAATGTACTCTACTGGCATTAATGTACTCTACTGGCATTAATGTACTCTACTGGCACTACGTACTCTACTGGCATTAATGTACTCTACTGGCATTAATGTACTCTACTGGCACTGTTTACTCTACTGGCATTAATGTACTCTACTGTACTCTACTGGCATTAATGTACTCTACTGGCACTGTTTACTCTACTGGTATTAATGTACTCTACTGTACTCTACTGGCACTATGTACTCTACTGGCATTAATGTACTCTACTGGCATTAATGTACTCTACTGGCACTGTTTACTCTACTGGCATTAATGTACTCTACTGTACTCTACTGGCATTAATGTACTCTACTGGCATTAATGTACTCTACTGGCACTATGTACTCTACTGGCATTAATGTACTCTACTGGCACTGTTTACTCTACTGGCATTAATGTACTCTACTGTACTCTACTGGCATTAATGTACTCTACTGGCACTGTTTACTCTACTGGCATTAATGTACTCTACTGTACTCTACTGGCATTAATGTACTCTACTGGCATTAATGTTCTCTACTGGCATTAATGTACTCTACTGGCACTGTTTACTCTACTGGCATTAATGTACTCTACTGTACTCTACTGGCATTAATGTACTCTACTGGCATTAATGTACTCTACTGGCACTGTTTATTCTACTGGCACTGTTTACTCTACTGTACTCTACTGGCATTAATGTACTCTACTGGCATTAATGTACTCTACTGGCACTATGTACTCTACTGGCATTAATGTACTCTACTGGCATTAATGTACTCTACTGGCACTGTTTACTCTACTGGCATTAATGTACTCTACTGTACTCTACTGGCATTAATGTACTCTACTGTACTCTACTGGCATTAATGTACTCTACTGGCATTAATGTACTCTACTGGCACTATGTACTCTACTGGCATTAATGTACCCTACTGTACTCTACTGGCATTAATGTACTCTACTGGCATTAATGTACTCTACTGGCACTGTTTACTCTACTGGCATTAATGTACTCTACTGTACTCTACTGGCATTAATGTACTCTACTGGCACTGTTTACTCTACTGGCATTAATGTACTCTACTGTACTCTACTGGCACTATGTACTCTACTGGCATTAATGTACTCTACTGGCATTAATGTACTCTACTGGCATTAATGTACTCTACTGGCATTAATGTACTCTACTGTACTCTACTGGCATTAATGTACTCTACTGGCATTAATGTACTCTACTGGCATTAATGTACTCTACTGGCACTGTTTACTCTACTGGCATTAATGTACTCTACTGTACTCTACTGGCATTAATGTACTCTACTGGCATTAATGTACTCTACTGGCACTGTTTACTCTACTGGCATTAATGTACTCTACTGTACTCTACTGGCATTAATGTACTCTACTGGCATTAATGTACTCTACTGGCACTGTTTACTCTACTGGCATTAATGTACTCTACTGTACTCTACTGGCATTAATGTACTCTACTGGCACTGTTTACTCTACTGGCATTAATGTACTTTACTGTACTCTACTGGCACTATGTACTCTACTGGCATTAATGTACTCTACTGGCATTAATGTACTCTACTGGCATTAATGTACTCTACTGGCATTAATGTACTCTACTGGCATTAATGTACTCTACTGGCATTGCAAGGATGATGAAAAACTTGGAATCCACATTGAATACTTTAGGAAAGTGCTCAGACAAAAACAGATTTTAAAATAAACTTGAATCAAGAGTTCTGTTTACCTTGTAAAGTCTGCTCAAATGGAAGACCAGTCTTTGTCTTTTTGAGTGTTGAAACATGCAGTTAGGAAATAAAAGCGGCATGAGAACATTAACCAGATGCATTTACTTGTCGGATACTGACTTTCTTTTCAATACACAGAGTGCCTACATAGAGAATCCTCCACAATATGTATGTATATATTTTACAAATCCCTCCAACCAACGATGACTAACACGGACATGTCAGATAAATAGATTTCTCTCTTTCTTTCTCTACTCAGCAGACACGGGGCAGATGTGTAGGGTGAGTGTTCTGTCCATCTGGGTTGGCAAGAGAAAAACAATACAAAAAAAAATTCATACTTGTTCAGTGACTGTTTGCTCTGAATTTATAGAAAAAAAAAAAAAAAAAAATGGAGGAAAAGGACATGAGGTAAACAAATACCAATTAAGGTTGGGTGTTGTTGACACAAACACACACACACACAGGCCACCTTCACTGATGAGGCAGACCATCTGGCCTCCTTAATAACTCAGCCAGCGCCGAGAGTGGGACGGCTATGCCAGTGCTGGCAAAGTAACTGACGAGGTGGTGTGACCTTCATCCGCCAGGCCGCCACAAGACGATGGGAAGGACGACAATCCAGGAGAAGTGGTTGGTGATATGATATCGCCACGATAGTTATTTTACTGTTTCTTCATTGTAGAAGGAATCATAGTAGAATGGCATCTATTCCAGAGCAGACCTGAAACACCCCAACAGACTTCCAACGATCTGAACCCTACTGGAAACAGTGGTAGATCAGGGGTCTACCCCTATCCAAAGAGATATACAATGATGATGAGAAAAAGTCTTATTCGAAACTGGGACAAAAATTCCTGGGAAGTAAATTGTTTTACGTGCTTTAGACTTAAATATGCATATTTATTAAGGTGTAATTAGATTCCTTCCTAAGAACAACATGATGTTATTGGTTCTGCAACCGTACATCCCACGTCCAACAGTATTAGCTAGCTAAGCCACGGTCACACTAAGTTGAACTAGCTCCGCTAGGCTACCAAGGTTGAAGTCCATTTGAAACTCTTGGACAGAGAGAAGACGGGTGGTGAACAGGTGCCAGGACAGGGCATCTGCAAGGTGTGCCATGAACTGAACCAGAAAACTGAAAACCGTTTTGTTGATATTTATAGAAGTGCATGTAAATCAATGATTTCCCTCATAAGCCAGAGAGGAGAATGTTATCCAATATCCATTGTCATGGAGAATTCATAAGTTGTCTATGCACCAGAGATGCCATTTTGTAGGAGACAAATGGATTAACATTGAATTGAGCCCATATTGAGACCTTGACAAAGGTCGTTCGAAGACAAAACGCTATAGGCCTACTGCCCGTCCAATAAGCTTCACTGACAATATATTACAGCTAATGTTCATGATCAGTTTAATTCTGATGACGGAGGATGTCAATTACAGAGATTCAAAATACCATATATTACAATATGTATCAAGCGATTCAGAGTAGTAGTGCTGACCTAGGATCAGGTGGGCCCCACCTGTCTATAGTATTATTCATTGTGATCTAGGATCAGGTGGGCCCCCCCTGTCTATAGTCTTATTCATTGTGATCTAGGATCAGGTGGGCCCCACCTGTCTATAGTGTTTTTCATTGTGATCTAGGATCAGGTGGGCCCCCCCTGTCTATAGTCTTATTCATTGTGATCTAGGATCAGTTGGGCCCCCCCGTCTATAGTATTATTCATTGTGATCTAGGATCAGGTGGGCCCCACCTGTCTATAGTCTTTTTCATTGTGATCTAGGATCAGGTGGGCCCCCCCTATCTATAGTCTTATTCATTGTGATCTAGGATCAGGTGGGCCCCACCTGTCTATAGTCATATTCATTGTGATCTAGGATCAGGTGGGCCCCCCCTGTCTATAGTCTTATTCATTGTGATCTAGGATCAGGTGGGCCCCACCTGTCTATAGTCTTATTCATTGTGATCTAGGATCAGGTGGGCCCCCCCTGTCTATAGTCTTATTCATTGTGATCTAGGATCAGGTTTGCCCCACCTGTCTATAGTATTTTTCATTGTGATCTAGGATCAGGTGGGCCCCACCTGTCTATAGTCTTTTTCATTGTGATCTAGGATCAGGTGGGCCCCCCCTGTCTATAGTATTTTTCATTGTGATCTAGGATCAGGTGGGCCCCCCCTGTCTATAGTCTTTTTCATTGTGATCTAGGATCAGGTGGGCCCCACCTGTCTATAGTCTTATTCATTGTGATCTAGGATCAGGTGGGCCCCACCTGTCTATAGTCTTTTTCATTGTGATCTAGGATCAGGTGGGCCCCCCCTGTCTATAGTCTTATTCATTGTGATCTAGGATCAGGTGGGCCCCACCTGTCTATAGTCATATTCATTGTGATCTAGGATCAGGTGGGCCCCCCCTGTCTATAGTCTTATTCATTGTGATCTAGGATCAGGTGGGCCCCACCTGTCTATAGTCTTATTCATTGTGATCTAGGATCAGGTGGGCCCCCCCTGTCTATAGTCTTATTCATTGTGATCTAGGATCAGGTTTGCCCCACCTGTCTATAGTATTTTTCATTGTGATCTAGGATCAGGTGGGCCCCACCTGTCTATAGTCTTTTTCATTGTGATCTAGGATCAGGTGGGCCCCCCCTGTCTATAGTATTTTTCATTGTGATCTAGGATCAGGTGGGCCCCCCCTGTCTATAGTCTTTTTCATTGTGATCTAGGATCAGGTGGGCCCCACCTGTCTATAGTCTTATTCATTGTGATCTAGGATCAGGTGGGCCCCACCTGTCTATAGTCTTTTTCATTGTGATCTAGGATCAGGTGGGCCCCCCCTGTCTATAGTCTTTTTCATTGTGATCTAGGATCAGGTGGGCCCCCCCTGTCTATAGTCTTTTTCATTGTGATCTAGGATCAGGTGGGCCCCCCCTGTCTATAGTCTTATTCATTGTGATCTAGGATCAGGTGGGCCCCACCTGTCCGTATAATGTTACTGACTGTGATCTAAAGGCAAAAATGACCCTAAATCAGCACTCCTCTGAAACGCTTAATACATATATACAGAGTCTATTTGCATGTGGAAGTTTCAAAATATATATAAATACGTTTCCCAAGTGTTGATCAGTCAGTGTCATTGATCAACAGAAAAATAAGCACTCCCCCAGGACCACAAATATCTCTTAAGTGGAACTGATTAAGGAACAGCTATGGGTATGTCTATGGAAATGTTTTTGCTAAGCTCTAACTAGGAGTGCAAGCTATTCTGGCTGTGACCTTTTCTATAGAAGGTGGTTCCTATGCATTTTGTGTCATTGGAGACGCAGGCCAGGATGGAGGATATTTGGGGCACTCTGCTAATAGAAGCAGGCTGAAGGATTACCTTATAGGTAACAGTCATTCAGTATATAAACTACATGTGAACGTTCATTCGGGGTTCCTCTGACAAGCTACACTCACCTGGTGGATTGTGGGAGGAAACCGGATCCGTCGAATAATAAACGTTTGTGTCAACTTTCTAATTGAGCATTGTGTTTCCTTCTCACAACTTAGTTCCTCCAATTCCAGGTTCAAGGTATAGGTAAGTTTTCTTTAAAACTGTACATTTCAGTTCATAAATAGTTAGAGAACAGAAATGAACTTAAAAGTCAATAGCTTAACGGTCGATAATGAATTAGCATTATTTTGTTGTTGGTGCTGTAAGAAATGTAAAGCAGACGATATCTTGTATATGTTTAACTGACACAATGTAAATATACACTGAGTATACCAAACATTATTGAGTTGCACCCCCCCCCCCATGGATTCTAGGTGTCGAAAGCGTTCCACAGGGATGCTGGCCCATGTTGTCTCCAATGCTTGGGTAATTCTTGGTACTAACTGTTGAGCGTAGAAAACCTCAGCAGCGTTGCAGTTCTTGACACAAACCAGTGCGCCTATGACCTACTACCATATCCCGTTCAAAGGCACTTAAATATTTTGTCTTGCCCATTGTCTCAATGGTCTCAAGTCTTAAAAATCCTTCTTTAACCTGTCTCCTCCCCTTCGTCTACACTGATTGGAGTGGATTTTACCTGGATTCACCTGGTTAGTCTATATCATGGAAAGAGCAGGTGTTCTTAATGTTTCATATACTCAGTGTATGTGCATTGATTTCCGTACGTAACAAGGTACAGTGCCTTCAGAAAGTATTCAAACCCCTTGACTTTTTACATATTTTGTTGTGTTACAGCCTGAATGAAAAATGTATTAAATTAAGATTTTTTTTGTCAGTGGCCTAAAACACAATGTGAAATTATGCTTTTTTTTTTTTTTTTTACGAATGAATGTCTTGAGTCAGTAACCCCTTTGTTATGGTTACCCTGAATTCATATTTGAACGACTACCTCATCTCTGTACCCCACACATACAATTATCTGTAAGGTCCCTCAGTCGAGCAGTGAATTTCAAACACAGATTCAACCACAAAGACCAGGGAGGTTTTCCATTGCCTCACAAAGAAGGGCACCTATTGGTAGATGGGTGAAAATGTAAAAAAGCAGACATTGAATATCCCTTTGAGCATGGTGAAGTTATTAATTACACTTTGGATGGTGTATCAATACACCCAGTCACTACAAAGATATAGGCTTCCTTCCTAACTCTGTTGCCGGAGAGGAAGGAAACCACTCAGGGATTTCAACATGAGGCCACAGGTGACTTTTAAACAGTTACAGAGTTTAATGGCTGTGATAGGAGACAACTGAGGATGGATCAACATTGTAGTTACTCCACAATACTAACTTAATTGTTTGCAACAATTCACTAAAGTATTTGTATTTTCACTTCGCCAGTATGGGGTATTGTGTGTGGATGGGTGAGAAAAAATAAATATTTAATCAATTTTGAATTTAGGCTGTAACACAACAAAATGTGGAATAAGTCAATGGGTATGAATACTTTCTTAAGTCACTGTATATCCGCTTTCTGAGTTTGGAATGATTAACATTTCTTTTTTAGAGAATTATCTACCACATACTTGACTCCGATTACCTCTTTCTGTGTCATAATATCTTGCTACAGATAAAGGTTAGAGTTTACAAAGTCAGGGCGATCTTAGATGTTTTTTTAAACATTTGGATATTGCATTTACCCTGTCCTGCATCCAGTGCTGTGTCAGCGTTTTCCTTTTAGATGGACAAAGCATGTTCTACTATTCTCTTGTTAATGGACTGCAGACAGAAACACACCGTATGCAAACACAATATGTCCAGATAAAGACAAGAAAGGTGAGGAGTCAGGATATGCGATCACTTTTGCCAGTTAATTCATATTGTATAAGCAATGGGTTTATTTACAATCTTTCTCTCTCTCTCTCTCTCTCTCTCTCTCTCTCTCTCTCGCACATCGCTGGAGGGTATAATCTGTCGGAAACACAACATTGCTTTATATGAGATCCTGTTTGCATCATAGTGTGTGCGTGTCGGTGTGCGTGCTAGGTGCAGCGTAATTAAAAAATAGGAAATTAAATGCAGCGGACAGGATCCTGTCATCACAGGTAAACAAACACGTAGAGCCAGGTCTTTCTTTTTCAGTCGGCTACACATATTGCTCAAATGTAAAACTTTCTTACTTGCTACATCTCGAGCGTTAGATAGCGTTAGATAACGACAGTTTCCCCCGTTGAAGCAGGGCAGTGTAAACATAGTTGTATTGTTGAGCCAATACCCCTACAGTATAAATGGTAATAGCAGACAATCTTTTTGAAACAGCTGAAATAAATGTAGAGATATTTTCCTAATATTTGATACTTGTTTTATTGAGTTGTTTTCTGAAATTGCTACTGAAAATTGTCACAGTATCTGCCGACTACACTGAGCCAAGCCCATCCCCAGCACCATAAAAACAAAAAACAAATAGGATATGGAGATAATTTAGATATTGTCCACAATAGGGGGTGGCGGGGGGGGGGGGGTAATCAGCTGTAAAAATAAATAAAAATAAACTGTTTTATATGGACCAGATATTTTTTCTAATCAGGTCATATGGTTTTAAAACTCCTGGCACTAGGGAGGATGAAATCATTTCAACCCTTTATACAGACAAAGAGACAAAAGCTGTGATTGGACAATAAAACTAACGGGGCTGAGCTCGTTGTATGCAGGTCTGCATCATGTAGGCCTTTGCATCTGTAACTAAAAAGATACTCATACAGTATGTCATCACTATTGTGTTGATTGATTAATTACAGTCAATCATTTTTTTTTTTTACATATAATGCCGATGTAGCCTAGCCACCCGAAGATTGAATATAATACTTTTTTTAATCACGGTCACATTTTCTCAAAACACAAATAAATGAGCATTTTTTTGGCTATAAATATTTTAACAAGATGGGGCCGACAGACACGGCCCTGTTTCTAGCTCCTAGCCAACTTGGCAGTATTCTGGTTTTTGTTTTGTTATTTCATATATTATTATTATTATTATTATTTCTTGTGTTATTACCTACAGCCGAAAATAACTTTGGGACATTAGATTGGCGGTCACTCACCAGAAATTTGCAGCTGTATTCATCCCGGGGGCTGCACCAAAATGCTGACCCTGGAAAAGAGGAAGAAGTGGAGCCGTAGTCAGACACAGGCGGCGTGCATACCATCCACCAATGTATATTGTTTGCTAAAGTTCGGTCCCCAGACAATAAAGTAGACAAGCTCAGGAACTGTAACATACTCTGTTTTACGAAATCATGGCTCTCACCAGATATATTATCCCCGTCCATTCATCTGGAATACTTCCACATCACATGCCAAATGCATTAATTTTCTTCAGTCATCGTCACTGCTGTGTATATTCCTCCCCAAGCAGACACGTGACGACACTGGACACTGGAAACCGCATATCCGCATTTATTGTAGCTGGGGACTTTAATAAAGGAAATCTGAGGAAAACGCTACCGAAATTCTATCAACACATGGCATGTGCTACACGCGCATCGCAAACTCTTGATCATAGCTACTTTCTCTTCCTGGATGGCTCTCCTCCCTTTGGCAAATCAGATCACACCTCCATCCTGCTCCTCCCCACCTATACGCAGAAGCTTAAACAGGAAGCACCCGTGGTAAGGACTGTTCAACATTGGTCTGACCATACAGAATCTATGCTTCAAAATTGTTTTGATCACACGGACTGGTAAATGTTCCGGGTCACCTCTGAGAACAGTATCGAAGTATACACTGATTCAGTGACTGGATTCATCAGGAAGTGCATAAAGGATGTTGTTCCCACTGTGACAATTAGAACTTATACAAACGAAAAACCATGGATAGATGACAGCTTTCGCGCAAAACTGAAAGCGTGAACCACAGCATTTAACCAGCCACCTTGTCATTGGCATAAAGCACAGGTGTCAAACTCATTCCACGGAGGGCCAAGTGGCTGTGGGTTTTCACTTCTCCCTTGAACTTGATTGATGAATTAATGTCACTCCCCACACTTGGTTGTCTAGGGCATAATTGAAAGGAAAAACGCAAAACCTGCTGACAATAGGACCTCCACGGAATGAGTTTGACAACCCTGGCATAAAGAGTGAACAGACTAGTCAGATGTGTGTGGCAATAGCTAACTAGCTATCACATTAGGTTGCCACTAGATAAGATGGCTAAGCTAGCTATCTGATTGCAGTGTCAACCATATAGCTAGCTAACACTATTTAGATCAACCGGCTAGTCCAGCGCAGCATCCTCCAACTCCATTGTTATCTCTCACCAAATGTGTCTAAATGTCATTCTGTTTTTATGACAAGGCTTATAAGCACATCTGTCATACAGTCAGTATTATCTCTTAAGCTTTTTGTGCCATTTACTAGAAATAAAAAATGTGTGTGTTTCTTTTTATTTACAGCTTGTAGGGACACAACCACTACAAGGGAGAGGAGAATGGGCCAGCCAAGAAAATAAAATACCCTTCAAAGTGGAAAGGAGAGGTTCGGAGGGTAAATCCTACCTTGATTGAGTTGACTATGGCAATTGATAGCTGCGCTATTTGATGTTTTATTACTTACATGATTCTTACCTGAATACCTACCTTGATGTTTAATTCCATGCTGAAATGCGTATGATTTGCATACTAGTAACATGATTGATAGTGAAATGTTGATATTGATTTTTGTTTGACTGTTGTAACATTTCCTCCTTGATATTTCATTCTGAGTGAAAAATTAAACATCACACTTGGTTTAAGTCTGTTTAGGACACATTCACCATCACATGTACTTGAAATTATATTGTGAAAATAATTTTCATGAATGCTATTGAAATTGTAAAATCATTTTCATGAATGCTTTTTCTATTTTCTTGAGTACCCTTTACCATTTTATGATATTGAGCACATCGATAGATATTATGATATACAGTGGGGAGAACAAGTATTTGATACACTGCCGATTTTGCAGGTTTTCCTACTTACAAAGCACGTAGAGGTCTGTAATTTGTATCATAGGTACACTTCAACTGTGAGAGACGGAATCTAAAACAAAAATCTTAAAATCACATTGTACGATTTTTAAATAATTAATTTACTCACAGTTGAAGAGTACCTATGATAAAAATTACAGACTTCTACATGCTTTGTAAGTGGGAAAACCTGCAAAATCGGCAGTGTATCAAATACTTGTTCTCCCCACTGTATATAAATAAGGAGTATTTGCATGGTTAACTATACTATACAGGTCGATGGCAGAGAAATACTTCAATAGATAAAAGTGTGTGTGATATAATTGAGGGTAATAATAGTTTACTTAATACACAGACTGGTTAAATGAACAGGTAAGTGAATATTTTGCATGGTTAAATTAACTGTACAGGTAAATATACAGTTCAATTTACAGGTAAGTGAATATTAGCATGGTTACATTAACTGTACAGGTAAATGACAGGAAGAGATACTTAAATAGCTAAATGTGTGTATGATATAATTTAGGGTAATAATAGTAATTCCCTTAAAATACAGTCCTTAGTGCGCAGGGTTTAATTACAGACAAATGCGCGTATTGCACATTCAATATACTAAAAAGCAATGAAAAAAAGGATACTAATATGCATTCCTATACGTGATCGATGGCTTTGTCCATTCATATATACAGTATATATATATATATATATATATATACACACAGTCATTGCTCATGAGTTGAGTTAAACTATGCCCAAAATATAGTACCCAAAACATAAACTTGTTTAAATCCATTGTAAACAAATACTGCATTTTGATCCACATCTCGGTCTATGAATTTGAGAGTGGTTACATTTCTCAAGCCCCATGTCTCAGCTGTTTACTAGAAAAGTGGCAGGCAGCTGTTTTGTTGTTGTTTGAATTACGGACTGCAGCTTTAAACTCTGCTCAGAGAGAATTTGAGAAAAAGTAAGTTTTCTGGTCAGTGACCATATAGTGAGCAACTCTTAAAGAATGTGGACAATATCTTAATCATTTGTGTGTTGTACTCTCCTCAGTATATTCTTTGACCAAATCTTGTTAGTTGAGAGTGTTTCTGTGTACTGCTGTTTATAGTTTTGATGTTGACAGCTACACCCCATTAATAAACAAAATTTGAAGTAATTTACAGATATTCACTGTTTCCCATAGCATTTCCCATAGCAATGCTGACTGTGGGTGATGGAGCCACATTCATTGTAGCTGAGGTATGGAGCAATGGAAAGCACCTCTAATATTGTGGTCATCCATTGCAACAATATGTTCAGAGCTGTAGAAAATGTGTCTCCCATGGCAACAATAATGTCCTTATATTGGTACCACTACTTTACTGGGAGTTATCTAGGTTAGACGCAAGACAGTCTGAGCTCGGAGGCTTTTCTGTTTTTAGTATTCTTGTTTTAGCAGGAAGTGCCTTTCTCAAGGGCACAATGGCAGTATGTGGCACATGAGATATTGATGCCAACAACCATACTGTTGCCAGCTTCTCCCACCAGATTTTCCCTGTCAGCCCTGGAATTCGAACCAGAACTATCTTCTTCTCTGTGTCCCTCTCTCTCACCTTTCTCTGCCTCTCTCCTTTCAGCTCTTTCCATCAAAAGGGTAATTTGACCTAGTAGATAAGTCTCACACAACCTGTCCTTTGTCATGGTAGTGGCGTTTCTTAAGTGTTACCTGGCTCCAACATCCAATTATGGAGCAAAGGTTATCCTAGTGCGTGAGAAAGGCATTGAAACCTCTGGCATTGCCAATGCTGTTGGTCTTTCAATTCAATGGGCTCAACAAAGTGGCTTATTGATGTTATCCTTCACTCCCCCTGTCCCAGAATCCTGTATGTTAGTCAGTCAGGTTCTATTTTAGATTTAGGGGCGGCAGGTAGCCTAGCGGTTAGAGCATTGGGCCAGTAACCGAAAGGTTGCTGGTTTGAATACCCGAGCTGACAAGGTGAAAAACCTGTCGATGTGTCATTGAGCAAGGCACTTAACCCTAATTTGCCCTAGGTGTGCCGTACTACTATGGCTGACTCTGTAGGTAGGCTGTCATTGTAAGTAAGAATTTGGTCTTAACTAACTTGCCTAGTTAAATAAAGGTTAAATAAAAAGAAATAGGAGATTGCCATTGTTCCTGCGGACAAGATTATTGCATAGACTTCGTTACAGCTGAATCAAGTGGAACTGAAAGAGAGAGGAAGACCCCGCAGCTTTCAACCTCCCTAAAATGCTGAGATGGATAAAACAACTTCCACCTAGTTCTCTGAGGAGCTCTCTTGCCTACAGATAGCATACTGAACCTCTCCCCCTGTATGACGCAGAACCTGGGTTGTGTTCATTACGGAACCTCTCCCCCTGTATGACGCAGAACCTGGGTCGTGTTCATTACGGAACCTCTCCCCCTGTATGACGCAGAACCTGGGTCGTGTTCATTACGGTACACTGTACCAAAACATTTTACACAGGAAAATTAAAACAAATGTTTCTTACTGGACAAGTACAGAAAGAACCCCTCGGTTTCATAGCGTTTTCTTCCATTTGGTGCCTAATGAACAAAAAGAGAGCCACCATATTACGTTTGTTCAACCATGGTAGCCTGTTCTGTTCTGGGGGAATTTGATCTGCTTCCCTGGTAATTCGAAAAACGTTGAATGTCAAAATACTTTGTTTTTTTATTTTTTTCAAATCCTGTTCAATGCCTGCAAGGGAGATATAGCAGCTCCCCTGTTCACTGCTATTGTTCTGAATTACCCAAACAATACTAAAGTGACAGTATGTGTAACGTCATGCATTTTACAGCAGTCAATGTATTGTATGTGACACCAATCAACCGACACGTTATAGGCTCACTATCAACACACACCATTGAGGTGCATATGTGGTGACTGGTGATATACTCCCAGTGCTGATGAATTTCATAGATCACTGTTTGGGACAATCACGCATGGCTGGTTAGGTAACGGTGTAGGAGCGGACTGGGGTCAAAGGTGACACTTCACAGGCAGGTCGCCAGTGCTTTCTGCAATGGTGGCCTGTCATGTTGAGTTGTGATGGATGAGGGAGTCATTCCCAACATGCGAGGGAAACACAAATGCGAACGGCCGATGTCAGCCTGTGACCTGCACATGGCTGAGATAAATAGCTCTTATTATGCATTAGAATTCCTGTAATTTACTTGACATTTCGCAAACGGCAGGCTTTCTAATTCCTTCTAATTTGACGTTTTATTTGTCGAGGATCTTGCCAGTAAGTCATGAGTGATCAAGAAATAAAGACATCACAGAAGGGTATGTACAAACATTTCTGTACTATCAAAACTTTCTTGATTTTAATTTCAAATCAGATCCAGTTTCAAAAGCATATTCATATCACCAAAATATTCTAATTTAAGGGTGCCAAAGCCTTTAACAGACACTAGTTTACTATTACATGAACCTACCTACAGTATCTCACAGGTTCTCTGTTGGAGAAATTAAATATCCCAATATTTAGAGTTAGCCTGGTTGCCATCTCTGTCCAGCTATTACATTACACTCCTTGCCAGTCCTGTTATTTGCCAAAGAAATGTGCACGTACTCTATGTTCCATAACGTTGCCATGGAGAATATTAATGCTATTTCTAACTACCAATCAGCAACTGCGCCTTAAATCCAGCTGCATATTGAATGTTGAGATTGCCGAAAGGCAATGACAGGAGTGGAATGTTAGCTAAAAAGACTGGTACCCAGACTCATTTAGAATGTATTTGGAATTAAGAAGCAGGCCATACCTCTGACTCGTTCCCAAAGGAGCATCCTCAGCTTTTTATCCCTCAGATGTTTTCAACAAACCAGAATGAGAGAACATACCATAACTCCATATACTGTAAAACCCCATACAGTCTATACAATGAATCACCCATAAACATATATTCTGGGTATTTTAATTCTGCAGCCATATGATTGAGGTAAGGCCTGGAGCCTTATTTATTATCCTTATGTCACGTTGTGGGTGTAGGAATGACCAAGGCGCAGCACAGGGATAGTAGTTCGACATTGAATCTTTATTATACTATGTAAGAAATTAAATACTATGTATAAAGTACAACGAAAATACGAACAACACGAATAGACTAACGTCACGTTCAAAAAACACACCAATGAACGTACGCAAAAAAAACACACTTACTTCACCGTGACTGCGACATACATCGATAACAACCCACCCCAAGTGAAGGACAGACTCAACATATATTGGATCCCTAATTAGAGACAACGGGTAGCAGCTGCCTCTAATTAGAGATCCACCCAAACCCCACAAAGAAACAGAAAAGAACGACACTGTCAGACTCTGACCATAGCTACATAGAGAAGCCTATTGCTTCTCTATGGCCAGAGCCTGACACCTTATTCACACTCAGATCAGTGATGGGCATTCCGGCTCTTTTGGCTCCTAAACGGCTCTTTAAAAATATTATAGTATATAGTATGTTTTCAAGTCAAACAGTTTGAAATAGTTTGACTATGATGCTCTTCCTTAACCACAATGTATTTAAAAATGCATTGGTTTGTTATGAAAAATAATGCTATTAAACATTTGCATTTAAAGTATAACTTTTTAATGTATATAAACAAAGTGCGTATAAATCTAACCATTCAAAACGAATACAATCTGAACAACATAATAATAGAATATTGCACCATATCAAAGAAAAATAAATAACAATGTGCAAAACTGCAGCATCTCACTTAAAACATTAAAGTGGTCCCTCTGTCCTCTCTCTTCTTTACTGCCATGTTACAACCAGCAGCACACAGCAATGCTGACCACATTTAGCTTTTATGAGAGATTAGCATTCAGAAATGCAAGCTGCCTCACTTTCCAGGGGCTGATGCAGTTTCTTCTCTCAGTAATTATTTGTCCCATTTTCCAGAAGACCCTCTCAGAGGGAACGGATGTGGCCACTATGCAGAGTCTCCCTGTCATGACATTAGTAAGCATCCAAACAGCATCCAAACAGCAGACGTTTGTGGCACTACTGCTGGTGCTTCTGCTTCATCTGCTCTCTCTCCTTCCTGTTGCCCTGGTGCCTGAGCCAGCTGACTGCTGGGGCTGTCCCTCCCTGCTGCTGGGGTTATTCTTTGAAGAGCCTCATCAATCGCTCTGGCATCACTGAAGGCTAACTTCTTAAACCTGGGTTCAAGTGCAGCGGTTTCTGATAGCACGTGATTATATTCCATTCTGTGGAACTTTCTGTCCATTGATGAACATAGGGTGTCCATCAACTCTGTCACATGTTCTGTGGTTACATGTGCTACTCTCTGGCGGCTGGCTGTGATTGGCTGCAGACCCTGTCACATAACTGAAACGAGAGAACAGTAACTTATTAGTTCAGGTTCATGTTTTGTCTGCTGATACTACATTCTCATCTACTGCTGATATCCATATATAATACTGGATTAAATACTGATGTAGTAATAACTGCTTACTGTACCTCTCTCCACTGATCTCAACAGTGACCTGCTCAAAGGGTTCCAGGACTCTGCTCACCTCCTCCAAGGATGATGGCATCCTTTGACTCAAGAAACCGCTTCAATGTATAAAATGTTGAATTCCACCTTGTAGTGTGGTCTTGTTTAGGCCTCAGCTCAGGCATCCCCATCTGGCGTTGTGGAGACTTTAGTTCTTCAGCACCTACTGTTCCCCTGTGGAAGTATTCCACAGCTGCTTTCATTTTGTCCACAGTGGGCTTCATCACCTTCAGAGCATCTCTTACAATCAGGTTGATTGTGTGGGCAAGACATGGATGATGAGTCCATTTTAAAATTTAGCTGCATTGTCGCAAACACAACAGACCACTTTTCCATCTACTTGCCATTCTCTGGCCACTCTCAACAGTTCCTCTGCCAAGTTCTCTGAGGTGTGTCTGTCGCTGAACTCAAAGCAGTCCAGAAGACAGCTAGACATCGAAAAATCTTCAATGAAGTGACATGTAACTGACATGTAAGAAGTAGTTACCCTTGATGTCCAGCAGTCAGTGGTAAGGCAAACTGCAGTAGCTTTTTGGACTCTTTCCCACACTGTGTGCTCTCGTTCGTACAGTTGTGGAATGAGTGATTTTGAAAGGGTTTTCCTGCTTGGAATTGTGTACATTGGATTTAGACTATTGCTATAATTTCTAAAACCTCTGTCCTCTATGATCGAAAATGGCTGGAAATCGGTGGCAATCATTTTAGCCAATGCAGTATCAATTTGGCCTTGTTTTGCTACAGACATAGTCTTTGGGTCACGGATTAGGCCTACTTATCTGAGTGGATACATCTCCACGTGTGGAGGTGCTGGCTCCACCACTATCACTAGCAGGCCAGATAGTTTCTCGAAGCTCCACTACAGCTAGCTTCACAGTTGGGTGCACAGTTTTCATATGCCGGTGTAGGTTGTGCGTAGAACCGGCTTTATATGAGATTTTGTTTTGGCAAATTCTACTCTAACATTGTCTACATTATTAAAATGCATCCAAATGCTACTGTGCTTCCGACTCATTTTCCAGCTGTTGTTTTCCCAGCTGTCCTTCCTCGTTGGCTCGGCCCTCCCTCAGCATCTTTGGTTCATTGGTTGACACTGCGTGTCTGATTGACAGGAACAACAGGTGAGGCTGTTAGTCTGAGCAGACAAATCAAATTAGTGGCCATGAACACTTTACATGTTGCGTTTATATTTTGGTTCAGTATAATTATGAGAACATTGGAAGTTGATGTATGAATATTTTGAATAATAAGTATTGAGACTACATTGGAACACCATAATATCAGCAATATGCATACATTACTAATTAGCCTATATAAAACCCAATTAACATTCTTCTCTAAATCTTTGGTTATTTTTCCATTACAGATGGTTCCCTGTTATCAAAGTGGAATATTTGTGTAGTTGATTTGAATCCTCACATAGCGAGATATGAAGGAGAGTTTTAGGAGCAGAGTGGCGAAAGAGATTTCTACTTTTCATTTCACATTACATCCTCTCCTTACCTTTCGTTGTGGCTGACAATGCGACTTTCTAGGTCCGCAGCCACTAGCCATTATTAAGCACAAACTATTCAACAATGACAGAAACGTATCTTCTAAAACATATTACACTACTGAATAATGCAACCAAACCGTATTACACCGTTGAATAATGCAGCAATTCACAAGCATATGCAGACAATTAAAGGGTTTATTTTCTTGTCTGTTGGCTACACTCATTACATTTTAGCTCCAAGAACAATAGCACAGAGCTGCTAACAGCATGTCTTCATCAAGCAATAGCCAATAAAAAATGTATTATTAACCCTCTCAAAGTACAGGAAGCCTACCTTGCAACATTACGATCAACCAGGCTTCATTTCTATCAATGTCATGCAAATCAAAACGTGGTAAAATGCCACTGAAACCGTGGGTATATAAGTGAATTGACTGCGGTGTTGCGACGTGCTGTTTTATATTGAAGTTCATACCAGTAGCGGTGCACGGGTAAAATCACTGTGGAAGCCAAGCCATAAAAAAGAAACATTTTCAAATAAAATACAAATGTATTGGTCGAATACAACATATTTAGCAGATGTAGCGAAATGCGTTGTAACAATCGCATTCTTTACTTTATAACTTGTTAGGTCATATGTCTTGCCTACGTGATATACAGGTGACAATAAGAAGACACAATAAATCCAGCCACACCTTTGTTTCATCACAAAACGAGAGAGCAGGTATCCCCCTTTCCCTTTTCCAACATCTGTCTGTTAAGCATATTGGGGTGCAACTTTTAGACTTGGGGGGACATTACTTGGAGGGGGTGTCCTCCCATTTTTGGGGGCATCTAAAGCTAATTTCTTTCATATCTAATATGATCCATGGCCCTTCTGGCCATCTCTATTCAGAACCACCCTGCAGCGCTCCAACCCAACACACCAGCTTTAGGATCTTAGTGAAACATTCATTATTCTAACGTCCGTATTATCTGTATCCATTCATCATCATCAATAGCGTCTCCCGGGTCTGGGGGGCAGTGGTTGTATCACACTGGCCAACCCTAACCTGGACGACGCTGGGCCAATTGTGTGCCGCCCCATGGGACTCCCGATCACGGCCAGTTGTGATACAATCTGGGATCGAACCAGGGTCTGTAGTGACGCCTCTAGCACTGAGATGCAGTGCCTTAGACCGCTGTGCCACTCGGGAGCCCAAAAACAATTTAGTCCATTTTAGTCCATTCAACGTAAGCTAATATGATGTCCATGGTACTGATTACTGTGTGCGGGTGTGCAAGTAGAAAAAAACATATTGACTCACCCTACTTGCTGAAACGGTCTATGCCTCTGTCGTACACACTTTTAGTTTTTCTTGTCCTAGCCTACCTATCTAGCTACATATTGAATTTCCATCCTCTCAAGCCAGCGGCACAATGTATGAATTTATGGTTGTATCAGAATCGCCATTATAATCATTGGCCTGTACAGAGAATTAAGTAAAACCAGAAGTCCAAATCCCTATCGCCATCCATGGCTAATTTAGGAAAGGAACTATTTTAATGACACAACGAGATGCAACAATTCAATTCTGTAAATGACGTTTTGTTTTTGATGTGATGTGAAGCCAAATCCAAAGTTATACACTCAATGACAAACTATTCAACAAAAAAACAACGATAACACGAAAACACACTTACTTTCAACGGACATGAAGTATTAACGACCCACACCTAGGTGTGGGACATACAAACATATGTAGGATCCCTAATTAGAGACAATGCGCTGCAGCTGCCTCTAATTAGGGATCCAACACAAAACCCCCACATAGAAATTAAATTATAGATCTGTCAGACTCTGACCATGGCTATATAGAGCCTGACATGCAGAAAAGCTAATCCATGCTTTTTTCACTTCTAGATTAGATTACTGCAATGCTCTACTCTCCGGCTACCCGGATAAAGCACTAAATAAACTTCAATTAGTGCTAAACACGGCTGCTAGAATCTTGACTAGATCCAAAACATGTGATCATATTATTCCCGTGCTAGCCTCACTACACTGGCTTCCTGTTAAGGCTAGGGCTGATTTCAAGGTTTTACTGCTAACCTACAAAGCATTACATGGGCTTGCTCCTACCTATCTCTCAGATTTGGCCCCTAAATCTAAAATAGAACCTGACTGACTAACATACAGGATTCTGGGACAGGGGAAGTGAAGGATAACATCAATAAGCCACTTTGTTGAGCACATTGAATTGAAAGACCAACAGCATTGGCAATGCCAGAGTTCTGGTTCGAATTCCAGGGCTGACAGGGAAAATCTGGTGGGAGAAGCTGGCAACAGTATGGTTGTTGGCATCAATATCTCATGTGCCACATACTGCCATTGTGCCCTTGAGAAAGGCACTTCCTGCTAAAACAAGAATACTAAAAACAGAAAAGCCTCCGAGCTCAGACTGTCTTGCGTCTAACCTAGATAACTCCCAGTAAAGTAGTGGTACCAATATAAGGACATTATTGTTGCCATGGGAGACACATTTTCTACAGCTCTGAACATATTGTTGCAATGGATGACCACAATATTAGAGGTGCTTTCCATTGCTCCATACCTCAGCTACAATGAATGTGGCTCCATCACCCACAGTCAGCATTGCTATGGGAAATGCTATGGGAAACAGTGAATATCTGTAAATTACTTCAAATTTTGTTTATTAATGGGGTGTAGCTGTCAACATCAAAACTATAAACAGCAGTACACAGAAACACTCTCAACTAACAAGATTTGGTCAAAGAATATACTGAGGAGAGTACAACACACAAATGATTAAGATATTGTCCACATTCTTTAAGAGTTGCTCACTATATGGTCACTGACCAGAAAACTTACTTTTTCTCAAATTCTCTCTGAGCAGAGTTTAAAGCTGCAGTCCGTAATTCAAACAACAACAAAACAGCTGCCTGCCACTTTTCTAGTAAACAGCTGAGACATGGGGCTTGAGAAATGTAACCACTCTCAAATTCATAGACCGAGATGTGGATCAAAATGCAGTATTTGTTTACAATGGATTTAAACAAGTTTATGTTTTGGGTACTATATTTTGGGCATAGTTTAACTCAACTCATGAGCAATGACTGTATATATATATATATACTGTATATATGAATGGACAAAGCCATTGATCACGTATAGGAATGCATATTAGTATCCTGTCAATTGTATATTTTTTTCATTGCTTTTTAGTATATTGAATGTGCAATACGCGCATTTATCTGTAATTAAACCCTGCGCACTAAGGACTGTATTTTAAGGGAATTACTATTATTACCCCAAATTATATCATACACACATTTAGCTATTTAAGTATCTCTTCCTGTCATTTACCTGTACAGTTAATGTAACCATGCAAGTATTCACTTATCTGTAAATTGAACTGTATATTTACCTGTACAGTTAATTTAACCATGCAAAATATTCACTTACCTGTTCATTTAACCAGTCTGTGTATTAAGTAAACTATTATTAACCTCAATTATATCACACGCACTTTTATCTATTGAAGTATTTCTCTGCCATCGACCTGTATAGTATAGTTAACCATGCAAATACTCCTTATTTATATATATCAACTTGCAATATTTTACACCTAACACTATAACAATGTATAGTGTACATATTCAGCCATCCACCCATACTATGCCTTTTTATAGCTTTTTGCACTCCAGACGTCTTGTATTTTTACTGCCGCTCTATGTATCATATCTGTCTTCCTGTTTGAGTTTGAGCTTGAAAGCAGGAATCAGGAGGATAGAGCTATGATACAATTTGCCAAATGGAGAGCGAGGGAGAGCTTTGTACGTGTCTCTGTGTGTGGAGTCAAGATGGTCTAGAGTTTTTACACCTCTAGTTGCACAGGTGACGTCAAAATGAGGTAAAACGGATTTCAGAGGCAGCCTATAGGCAGAAGATCTGAGACCTGGCAGTGTGGTGTCAGAACAAAAACCTCTCCCTCAATGTCAGCAAGACAAAGGAGCTGATCGTGGACTACAGGAAACAGAGG
This sequence comes from Thymallus thymallus, assembly GCA_023634145.1. Classification (NCBI taxonomy): domain Eukaryota; kingdom Metazoa; phylum Chordata; class Actinopteri; order Salmoniformes; family Salmonidae; genus Thymallus; species Thymallus thymallus. Next base: position 3,670,350 of record CM042399.1, on the reverse strand, counting down.
GCCCGAGCACGCCCCCATTCACATCCATGGGGCTGGAGTGGGGCGGGTCGAAAGCTTCAAGATCCTCGGTGTCCACATCAGTAAAGATCTATCATGGCCCAAACACACCCACACAGTTGTGAAGAGGGCACGACATACGCCTCCTCCCATTCAGGAGGTTGAAAAGATTTGGCATGGGCCCTCAGATCCTCAGTTCTACAGCTGCACCATTGAGAGCATCTTGACTGGCTGTGTCACCGCTTGGTATGGCAACTGCTTGGCATCCGACCACAAAGCTCTACAGAGGGTAGTGCGTACGGCCCAGTACATCGCTGGGGCTGAGCTCCCTGCCATCCAGGACCTCTATAGCCGGCAGTATTTGATGAAGGCCCTAAAAATTGTAAAAGAATCCAGCCACTCAAGTAATAGACTGTTCTCTCTGCTACCGCACGGCAAGCTGTACTGATGCACCAAGTCTGGAATCATACCTCAAAGCCATTAGACTGCTATGCTAACTAGTTAGCCAAATAGCTACCCGGACTATCTGCATCGACCCTTTATGCACTAACTTTTTTGACTCGTTACATGCGTTTCTGATACTGTTCACCATCTGTCACTTTATTCCTAGTTACAGTGCCTTTAGAAAGTATTCACACCCCTTGACCTTTTCCACATATTGTTGGGTTAAAGCTTGAATTTAAAATGTATTAAATTTCGATGTTGTATCACTGTATCATCTTCAAGTGGAATTATGTATTTTGAATTGTTTGCAAATGAAAAAATGAGTCAATAAGTATTCAACCCCTTTGTTACGACAAGCCTAAATAAGTTCAGGAGTAAAAATATGCTTAACAAGTCACATAATAAGTTGCATGCAATCACTCTGTGTGCAATACTAGTGTTTAACATGATTTTTGAATGACTGCCTCATCTTTGCACCCCACACAAACAAGTATCTGTAAGGTCCCTCAGTTGAGCAGTACATTTCAAACACAGATTCAACCACAAAGTCCAGGGATGTTTTCCAATGCCTCGCATACAGGGGCGGGACCAGTGGTGGGGCATAATCTGCCCCCACCCCTGAAATATGACCCCCCCCCCATTTCTCATTGGCAGAGAGAGCTATCAATCTGGCTTAGTGTAACACGGGTGCGTTTGTTCTGAGTCGCTGTGTTGCGTGGAATGTTTTTTGGGGACGAACATCCAGTTTAACGAGATGAAAACACCGCCGGCGCTGAGCGGTAATCCCAGGCAGGCTAAATTAAACACTACAACAAGTTGTTTTCTTCGCTCATCGAAGAACACATTTTGAAACACTTTCTGAATGAACGTTGACAGGATTGTAGTCGGGATTCTCAACGCAAGTTTGTTGTAAAAGATATGTTCATATTCACATATTTAAAACAAATAGTGTGAACTAAGCATGGGGTAAGCGAACTCCAGTTTAATTTAGCTAAATGGTTCTGTGACCAACCAACTTCGGCAGACTAAGCTACAAGTACAGTACAGTAGCTAGCTAGCTAGTTTGAAAGAAAGCAACCAAACATTAATACAATTTGGTTTGGCCTGTATTGAATCACTATGCATAAATGCAGCATAATTTGCTAAGTACAGTATTATAGGAAAAAGAGAACATCAAAAGGAAACAGGAAAGAGAAACCCTGTCAGACAGACAGCACAGATCAGAGCCAAACTGAGACCACCAGTCAGGGCCAGACCAGCCTTGGACCTGCCGGTGTGGGTCAGAGCCTTGCCGAAACCACCAGGGTTTGACCAGATTTGAACCTGCCAGTGCAGTTCAGAGCCTTGTCGAGACATCCAGTCAGGGCCAGACCAAAAGTCTTCGACCTTCAGCAACAGGTGCAAGTCAGAGCAGTGGGAAATCTTTTCCTTATCCAGTTCCTAAGATTCACAAAATACCTTTCAGTCATTTATCAGATGATCTTTTCAGAGCGATCTAGGTCAAACCACAATGTACCACACTTCCTCAATACTAGGTAAGCATATTAACAATGGTAACTGATTGTTTCAGATAAACCCAGAAATGAGCTTTCCTACCCATCCTCTGAGGAAGAAGAGGATAATTCTCATGGCAGCATTAAACAGCAGTTCAGAGAACATCAGTGACACAGAGCACCCACCCCCCAGTCCCCTCTGGATCATCATCCACATTTTCTGTTCCAGTTGGACCTCAAGGTATGTAGTCAAATTGAATCTACCAGTCAGTGGGTTTGTTTTAGACCATTTTACAAGGAATAACTTAAATCTTAAAATAATAGGGACTGATACTATGCATGTATACTTTTAGATATTTCACAATCCAGTGTGGTGGGTTCAGTACAACCTAAGATGAAGATGTTCCCCAGAACACAGCATGGGAAAGGTAAAATGAAAAATGGCTTTTGTTGCCACATTACCATGGATGGAATATTCACAAAGCCAGGACTCTGCACAGTTTTTTGCATGCAGACACTTTTCACTACCCAATGCCCCCCAATCTGCCTTAATTTCTCTGTCTGGATTTTCTAACTGGAAAAAAGCCTTGTATAAAGATGGTGGGTTTGCCATGCATGCCAAATCAGAGCGTAATGTTGGCATGGGCAGAATTCAGAAAGAGAGTTGAGAGTAACTCATCTTTGTTACAATCAATGGATGAAGAATATGAAAAAAACTGTGAAAGAGATTCGTGACTATGTAAAAACTGTGGCTGATTCTCCTGCTTACTGCTACACAAAACATTCCACAAAGAGGCCGTCGTGAAGCAGAGGACTCTAAGAAAAGGGGGAACTTTCTTGCCATATTAGAACAAATGGCAAAACGTGACCCAGTAGTAAAGAAAAAAATGGCAAATGGAAATGCAAAGTACACAAGCAATAAAATACAGAATGAAATCATTGAGTCCTTGGCAGAGTTAGTCCGGTGTGAAATCATCCAAGAGGTCAAAGAAAGTGAGGCATTCAGTGTTCTGGCTGATGAAACTAAGGACATGACGGAAAAAGAACAACTCTCACTGGTCCTAAGATATTACAATAATGGAACAGTGCATGAGAGCTTTTTACATTTTTAACAAGCTGATAGTTTAGATCCTGCAGGATTGACTGAAGAGATTATCAGCTGCCTGGAGAAGTATGGGCTGGAGTACAAAAACCATCTTGTAGGGCAGGGATATGATGGGGGGTCAGTAATGAGTGGAAAACATTCTGGTGTATCTGCACATTGTAAAACATGCCTTCTATGTGCACTGCAATGAACGGGGCCTCCTTTCACAGATAGATATTACTTTCATTGGGCTCTTAGCAACATTTAAAAAAGTGCTTGGTGACACCAAGTTTCTTTCAGATGTGCTTCAGTCACCCTCACTGGATCTAGCTAGAGCAGTGGATCTCATTGAAGCACTCCAGGACACATTATTTTTTTATTTTGCTACAGTCGAACTATAATAGTTCAGGATTATGGATTTTATGGATTTTATCGCAGCTGAACGTCGACAGGAGTCGTCAACTGTTATTGTTTACAACAGAGCCCAGCTCCTGGATTTAGCCCACGCAGCGCTGCTGCTCCCCAGGGAAAAGTTTGATATTCCGGACGAATTGAAAAGACGACGCCGTGGACGCAGGGCGGGATTGAAATGTAAGGCAAAGCGGAGGAGGTTCAAGTACAAGCCGGCTATACCATCTATTATTATGGGCAATGTGAGGGCTCTACATAACAAGATGGATGAGTTGGCGGGACTTGTTCGTGGACAAAGGATTTATCGGGAAACGAGCCTAATGTGTTTTACTGAGACTTGGCTGAACGATTACATCCCCATACAGAACGTCACTATCGACGGTTTCCAGACCATCAGAGCGGACAGGGATCGCGTCTCTTCCGGTAAGAGTAAGGGTGGTGGGCTGGCTTTATTAGTTAACAACAGATGGTGTCATCCGAAACATATTACTCTTAAGGAAGAGTTTTGTAGCCCGGACATTGAGCTGTTAGCCGTTAGCCTGAGACCCTACTATTTGCCGAGGGAATTCACGGCGGCCATTGCTGTTATTGTTTACATCCCGCCCTCTGCTGACGCAAACGCAGTGTGTGACGTCATCCACTCTGTTATCGCGAGGTTACAGACAGCGCATCCCAGTGCTTTCTTTGCCATTTTGGGGGATTTTAACCATGCATCTCTCTCTTCAACGCTGCCCACGTTCAAACAGTTCGTGAAGTGCCCAACCAGGAATAATACAACTCTGGACTTGTTATATGCTAATGTGAAGGACGCATACAACTCCACTGCACTCCCTCCCCTCGGTAGATCGGATCACAACCTTGTCCACCTCACCCCACTCTACAGGCCTATGGTCCAACAGCAGCCTGCAACCACCAGGACCATTAGGAGATGGTCCCCGGAGGCGAATGAGGCCCTACAGGACTGCTTTGAAACAACGGACTGGGATGTGCTCTGTGAGGCTCATGGGGAGGACATCGATGGACTCACTGACTGCATAACAGACTATATTAATTTTTGTGTAGACAACACTGTACCCACCAGGAAGGTACGCTGTTTCCCAAACAATAAACCCTGGGTCACCAGCGACCTGAAGGCCCTGCTGAATGAGAAGAAGAGGGCCTTCAAGGAGAAGGACAAGGACAAATTGAAATGCGTCCAGAAGGAGCTGAAGTTGCGGATTGCTGAGGGGAAGAGAGTGTATAAGGAGAAGATGGAGGACAAGCTGAGGCAGAGCCAGGTGAGAGAGGTGTGGAAGGGTATGAGAAATATCACTGGCTTCAAAAAGTCAAACAGTGGGCAGACGGAGGGGACCCAGGACAGAGCCAATGAGCTGAACCAGTTTTTTAACAGGTTCGATACTGGCCCTGTCCACCTCCCCTCCAGCTCCCCAGGCCACACACCCTCACGGCTATCCCACCCCCACTTTGCTCACAGCACCTCGGCTGAGACAATCAGTGACCCCACCTCCGCCCCTGCCCCCCCTGGACTGATCCTCAACACCCCCCTTCCCCCCACCTCCCCACCTGGGCTGGCTTTCACCACCAACCAAGTGAAGAGAGAGCTGGAGAGACTACACCAGTGGAAAGCGGCGGGCCCTGATGGCATCAGCCCAAGGGTGCTGAGGGTCTGTGCTGACCAACTGTGTGGAATACTCCAGCGTCTTTTCAACCTTAGCCTGAGCCTAGAAAGGGTCCCTGTGCTGTGGAAAACATCCTGCCTCGTCCCAGTGCCCAAGAAGGCACACCCCACTGTCCTGAATGACTTCAGACCTGTAGCGCTAACATCCCACATCATGAAGACCCTGGAAAGGTTAGTCCTCGCTCCCCTCAGACCCCTGGTGTGTTCATCAATGGACCCCCTGCAGTTTGCATACCAGCGCAACATCGGGGTGGATGATGCAATCATCTACCTTCTGCAGAGGGCCTACTCTCACCTGGACAACGCAGGTTGCACTGTGAGGGTCATGTTTTTTGACTTCTCCAGTGCCTTCGATACCATTCAGCCCCTGCTACTGGGTGAGAAGATGAGGAGGATGAAAGTGGAAGCACCCTTAGTCTCCTGGGTCACGGACTACCTGACCGGTAGGCCACAATTTGTGCGACTACAGAGCTGTGTGTCAGAACGGGCAGTTAGCAACACAGGGGCCCCCCATGGTACGGTCCTGTCCCCCTTCCTGTTCACCCTCTACACCTCAGACTTCAGATATAACTCTGAAACATGCCACCTACAGAAGTTCTCGGATGACTCTGCTATTGTAGGGTGCATCAGGGGTGGGCAGGAGGAGGAGTACAGGAGCACAATCAGTGACTTTGTGTTGTGGTGTGAGCAGAACCACCTTCAGCTCAATATCAGAAAAACTAAGGAGATGGTGGTGGACTTCAGGAGAACCAAGGCACAACTAACTGCAGTCCCTATACAGGGGATGGATGTGGAAATGGTTGAGTCATACAAGTTCCTGGGTGTCCATATGGACAACAGGCTGGAATGGGCTGGTAACACCGGGGCCCTGTACAAAAAGGGCCAGAGCCGACTCTACTTTCTGAGGAGGCTTAGGTCCGTCAACGTGTGCAGTAAACTACTGCATACCTTCTACCAGTCTGTGGTGGCCAGTGCCATCTTTTTTGCAGTGGTGTGCTGGGGAGCAAACATCAAAGCCGGTGATGCTTCTCAGGTAAATAAGCTGATCAGGAAGGCTAGCTCTGTCCTGGGGATGAGCCTTGACACTCTAGAGGTGGTGGCGGAGAGACGGATCCTGGCCAAACTGCTGGCCATCATGGACAACGTCACCCACCCTCTGCACGCTATGGTTATGACGCAGATGAGCACTTTCAGTCACAGACTGATCCCACCACGGTGTGCCAGAGAGCGCTACAGGAGGTCCTTCCTGCCGGCGGCTATGAGACTATATAATGCCTCACCGGGGTGCCGTGCCGTCGGCAACATAGATCTGGAACTGTTGGGGTGCTAGGACCTAGTTTAACAATTATGCATCCATCCGTGAGTAACTCTGGTCCGTCAGCACTCATCCACTCAGGTCCTATTTATTCATACAGGTCTGTATATACATACTCATGTACAGTTGTTATATTATATCACATGCAATATTGTAAGTAATTATTGGACGTAGGCATTCACTCAGGAATGCATATTAGTATCCTGCCAGTTGCACCTTTTCTCATTGCTTTTAGTATATCGAATGTGCAATTAGTGCAGTTGTCTGTAATTAAACCCTGCGCACTAAGGACTGTATTTTAAGGGAATTACTATTATTACCCCAAATGATGTCATACACACATTTAGCTATTAAAGTATCTCTTCCTGTCATTTACCTGTACAGTTTGTGTAAACATGCAAGTATTCACTTATCTGTAAATATAACTGTATACCTAACTGTACAGCTAATTTAACCTGAAGAATGTTCACTTACCTGTTCATTTACCCAGTCTGTCTATTAAGTAAACTATTATTACCCTCGCTCATATCATACGCATTTTTAGCTACTGAAGTACTGAATCTATTTCAGGGCTACAGAGATGAGTCCTTCTTTGAGGAGTTATGGAGAGAGGTTTTAGACACTGCTAAACAGTGTAATCTCAGCATTGAAAGGGTGTCAAAAAGGCAACAAAAGACCAGCTGGAGATTACAAGGATATGAAGCTGCATCCACCTTGGGTGAGCGTTGCAATGAGAAAGACGAGGATGGGTTTTGAAGCCCAGCTGTAAACTAATGAAAGGTGTTCAAGCCCTCCACCCCAACAGCTTTCTGGAAGAGACACCTCTTTTTTTGTTTGCAGAGATCTACGAATCAGACTTGGATGATCTAAGACACGAGCTGCATCAAGGAAAAAGCAGGGTCTAACCAACTTACTGGAGTTCACTGTGTTCCTGGAGCCATTCACAGGGCCTAACCAACTTACTGGAGTTCACTGTGTTCCTGGAGCCATTCACAGGGTCTAACCAACTTAATGGAGTTCACTGTGTTCCTGGAGCCATTCACAGGGTCTAACCAACTTACTGGAATTCACTGTGTTCCTGGAGCCGTTCACAGGGTCTAACCAACTTACTGGAGTTCACTGTGTTCCTAGAGCCGTTCACAGGGTCTAACCAACTTAATGGAGTTCACTGTGTTCCTGGAGCCATTCACAGGGTCTAACCAACTTAATGGAGTTCACTGTGTTCCTGGAGCCATTCACAGGGTCTAACCAACTTACTGGAGTTCACTGTGTTCCTGGAGCCGTTCACAGGGTCTAACCAACTTACTGGAGTTCACTGTGTTCCTGGAGCCGTTCACAGGGTCTAACCAACTTACTGGAGTTCACTGTGTTCCTGGAGCCGTTCACAGGGTCTAACCAACTTACTGGAGTTCACTGTGTTCCTGGAGCCATTCACAGGGTCTAACCAACTTACTGGAGTTCACTGTGTTCCTGGAGCCATTCAAAGAGGTGTTCCATTAACTTTTCCGTTTGTGCAAAATAGCAGTTGCTCTTCCGGTCAGTAGTGCTGTCTGTGAACGTAGTATAATTTCATTTCATTGATGCGTCTTTTTAAGTGTGTATAATTACTTGATGCCAGACAGTGAGTATACACTGAAGTTAACCTGCATCTAACTTAAATATTTGTCAGTGATTGTCTCGTTAAGGTGAGAGTGTTTCACGAGGACAAGGCTGGAGATCACTCTGTCATGCTGATTGAGTCAGAATAACAGACTGGAAGCTTTAAAAGGAGGGTGGTGCTTGAAATCATTGTTCTTCCTCTGTCAACCATGGTTACCTGCAAGGAAACACGTGCCGTCATCATTGCTTTGCACAAAAAGGGCTTCACAGGCAAGGATATTGCTGCTGGTAAGATTGCACCTAAATCAACCATTTATCGGATCATCAAGAACTTCAAGGAGAGAGGTTCAATTGTTGTGGAGAAGGCGTCAGGGTGGCTTCTCAGCCAAGGGAGTGGGCTCACTCACAATTTTGCCTAAGAACACAGCCATGAATAAAGAATGGTACCATCACATCCTCCGAGAGCAACTTCTCCCAACCATCCAAGAACAGTTTGGTGACGACCAATGCCTTTTCCAGCATGATGGAGCACCTTGCCATAAGGCAAAAGTGATAACTAAGTGGCTCGGGGAACAAAACATCGACATTTTGGGTCCATGGCCAGGAAACTCCCCAGACCTTAATCCCATTTAGAACTTGTGGTCGATCCTCAAGAGGCGGGTGGACAAACAAAAACCCACGACTTCTGACAAACTACAAGCATTGATTATGCAAGAATGGCCTGCCATCAGTCAGGATGTGGCCCAGAATTTAATTGACAGCATGCAGGGCGGATTACAGAGGTCTTGAAAAATAAAAGGGTCAACACTGCAAATATTGACTCTTTGCATAAACTGAATGTCATTGTCAATGAAAGCCTTTGACACTTATGGAATACTTGTAATTATACTTCAGTGTACCATAGTAACTACTGTCATAAAGATCTAAGAACATTGAAGCAGCAAACTTTGTGGAGACCAATACTTGTGTCATTTTGACCACGACTGTAGAATGCTCAGTTCATCTCAGCCTATGCTGCTCTTCATTCCCTTGACTTTTTGGCCCTGACGGAGACGTGGATCACCCAGAGAACACTGCTACTCCAGCTGCTCTCTCTTCATCTGGTCGTGGTGGTGGTGGTGGCACAGGTCTACTAATTTCTCCTAAGTGGAGATTGCATCTTGGCTAGCCTACTATAGCCAGGTCGATATCTCTTTTTTGGAACATAATATTGTTTTAAGGGGGCCTATTTCGAGACGTAAGAAAATAGTCTCAAAATGACATACTTTAGAAACAAAAATTAAGGCAATTAATAGATCTAAAGAATAGAGTAACTACTTATATTGTTAAATTATATTAAACAGCTTTTTAATACATACAATAATAAGCAAATATAGGCTATAAAATGTTTTGGTTTTATTTCATATAGAAAGAAAGCATGCCAATGACCCTAATGCATTTAAAAACGGTAGAAATTCTGTTCGGGCCAGTAGGTTTTTGGCCAGCTGGCCTGGTCGGGCCAGTGAGAGAAAATGTTTACGTTGGACCCTGTCATAGCCTACGAATAGGACCCAGAGTTTCACCTGACCAAGTCATGACATCAGGAAAAGTTCCAGGCCCCAGAAAAGGCATGTTTCCATTTTGCCACACCACCTTTTAACCTGTGGTGCCACCTTTGGTTGAAGCTGCAATGCTATATCTTGCACATTCCTTTCAAATAGAATAGCATGGAGATTATCTTGTTCTATACATATTGAATATTTGATACAATACGAACCGAGATTATTGCCTTATTTATGCCCTTATAGATAGATAGATAGATAGATAGATAGATAGATAGATAGATAGATAGATAGATAGATAGATAGATAGATAGATAGATAGATAGATAGATAGATAGATAGATAGATAGATAGATAGATAGATAGATAGATAGATAGGTACTTTATTGATCCCCCGGGGGGGAAATTTCATAAATATATGGTAAATGATCTATAAGAAGTAGCGATCTCTCTCTTACTCTGGGTTTCCACGACAACAGACCTTACAAAGTGGAATAAAAAAACACTGATTATAGAGAAATACATTACTGAGAGTTACATAACTAAGTTCAATTTGGGCATTAAATGGTATTTGCCAAATAATTTGTGCAGTAGCTTGTGTGTAATACATGCTAATTGCAATTGTGCTATCAAAGAAAACAAAGTTACCTCCTAACTATACCTGGTATAATCATGCATTGTAAAATGTAACAGTTTTCTGTGGTTGTTCTGGTGGTTCAACTTAACTTTATAGGCTATTATACAGGCTATTACACAAGTCCTGGTATGATTTGTTTACTACAGCAACCAAGTCAGTCATTCTACTAGCGTAATATCTCAGGTCCTATTGGCCCACCAGCTGTGATAATAATTAAGAGGCGAGTTATAAAGTTGAGATTGAATAGATGGATGGGATGTATGAGCGATAATTGTGTTGAGGCGGTAGACAAGACTTCCCGGGGTCCCTAATCACACCCCTCACCACCCGCAGCGGTTTGAGACACACCTGCAGAAACCACCAATCTTACCTCAGGTGCGGTGTGGTGTGAAAATACATAAAGTTGTACTGCATGTATTTTTTTATGATTTGTGTACATATTATGCCATGTCTGTTCATCTCATGTTGAGTGGACACAGGACTATTTTCTTTTTAATACACAAAATTGAATATACCAAAGAGATTAATTTGTGGTTTAATTTCAGCAGCACAGCAATTTTTAAAATGTGTCTGAATGAGCCTAAATGGCACAGCCTAAATGTATAGAAATTATTGCCATAGAGAGTCAAGACAAAATGCCATAATTATATGGCATTCCGTATACGCATTAAGGGTTGGAGTGCATCAGATTAATTTTTCTCTCTTATGGGCACACTGAACTAGGTGTTTACCTAAGAGACACACGTGAGATTTTGAGGCAAAATGGCAACGTTGCTGAGAAAATGACAAAACTGCTGAGAAGAATATTTGCGTGACTGTGCATCCAAAACAAAAGCTTGTCAGTCTTCTATTTCTATAAATATCTGGAGGTGTTGAGGTTAAGGCTGTAGATATTTTAATTTCGACATATGCATTTGCAAAACCATGAATGTACTACACCTATAACTATTTAATACTCATAATACAACAATACTCATAATACAATATACTTAAGTATTCCTCTACCTCTCCCTCAGTTTTGCTGGTGCTTGGAATACCCGCTCCAGACCTTGAGCAGACAAGCACCATTATGTACTTCCATTCAGATCATTATGTGTCTCTATTTAAACTTCTATTTGATAATTAAGTGATAATGCCAGATAAGCCGGTGTTTGGTGGATATATTGGCATGGGTGTTGTTAGGCCCAAGACGAAGTTACCAACATATTAAAATGGGTTACCAACATCTTCAAATAATGATTGACATATGTGACCCTTTTCAGGAAACTAGGCATATGTCGCAAGTCACGACTTCACAAAAGAGCCATTTGAACGAATCAAAAGGTGTTTTTTGGCAGAAATGCCTTCTGGAATATGTGAACTTTCATGTGCCTTAATAACAAACTAGCCATGATTGGCTGAGATAATGAGTGGGCTGGACATGCCGTGAGAGGAGTTCAGATTGGTCTGCCATATAGAAGGCTTCTGTCTATTTGAGCTGGTCAGTCTGTGTTGGTAAATGTATCGCGTAGTGGAGCTGCATAAGTGTTGCTCTCCACTTTCTGGAGGATGGAGTTTTGAAATCAGTGGAATTAGAGTATGATAGTTAAAGGGATGGAGAAAACACCTGTCTCTGGATTACATCTTCAAACTAAGGGCAACCGTGGCATGGCATCTGGCGTGACAGGGAGTCGCGTCCATCCTGCATGATATTACACCTTTTCAGATATGACATGTTTCTTATTTTGACAAAGTGGTTTCATTGCACGCTAAAGTGTTCTGTTAACTAGCTAGCTAACATTAGCTTGCTGGCTCCCTAGCTAACATTACGTACTGTATATGACGTTATTCATTGTTGTTGAACTAGCTAATGTTAGCTGGCTGGCTCCCTAGCTAACGTTACGTGTATGACATTATTTTTCATATCCCAGATCCATTTGCTTTGCTAGTTAGAGCCTAATGTTAGCTAGCTAACATTGAACCTGGTTGGTTAGCTCCCAGCAGATTCATGCAGGGTAGTAACGACATGATTGGGCATTGTTCATTGTTGTTTAACTAGCTAATGTTAGCTGGCTGGCTTGTTAGCTAACGTTACGTGACGTGTGTAGTCTTACATGTTGTTTACCTAGCTAGGTTCATTGTTTACCTAGCTAGCTAGCTACGTGTCTTAAGCTAAAGTGTACAACACCCATTGAATATGACCGGTGTCAGTAAACGTCGGCAAAAAAGCGTAATGAAATTGTTGCCAGCAGAGCTTGTTAGGCTGTTTTCATGTTATCCAGAGGTAAACAAATCATCGGCCAGAGGGTCAAGTGTGCGCTCTGAACGCTCCGAGAGCGAAATGAGATGGGTGGGGCTAAAGCTTAAGAGGGTGTGAATGATGCTGAATGGGTGTAGACAAAGAAGAGCTCTTCACTAGATACCAAAACATTAAAATGTATGATATACCATTTTGTAGCTCTGTAGCTCTGAGTCTCTACTTTTGATACATAAGACCAAATCCAGGTGGTGAGTCATATATTTTAATAAAAAAAGTAATTTTGATTAATTTATTCATATTATTTAATCCTTCCACGAGATAATATTCTACTGCCATACTGGCTGGCAACGTTCTTATCCCTTGCTTGCTAGCTAGCCAACTACCTTACAGTCACGTCAAACATTGCAGCCAGAATAACAGAAAAGTAGGTGCATTTGCATTTGTTTAACACTTTTATGGTTACTACATGATTCCATATGTGTTATTTCATAGTTTTGATGTCTTCACTATTATTCTACAGTGTAGAAAATAGTAAAAATAAAGAAAAGCCCTTGAACGAGTAGGTGCACACATAGCCTACATGTCAATACATACACACAATATCTAGGTCAAATAGGGGAGAGGGGTTGTGTCGTGAGGTGTTGCTTTATCTGCCAGGTTTGCTGTTCATTTGAGCAATATGAGATGGAAGGGAGTTCCATGCAATAATGTCTCTATATAATAATGTACGCTTTCTTGAATTTGTTCTGGATTTGGGGACTGTGAAAAGACCGCTGGTGGCATGTCTGGTGGGGTAGGTGTGTGTGTGTCAGAACTGTGTGTAAGTTGACTATTCAAACAATTTGGAATTTTCAAAACAAAAAAAGTTAAAAAAGTGATGCAACCAGTCTCTACTCAACACTTAGCCAAGAGAGACTGGCATGCATAGTATTTATATTAGCCCTCTGATTACAATGAGGGGCTAGACGTACCGCTCTGTTCTGGGCCAGCTGCAGCTTAACTAGGTCTTTCTTTGCAGCACTTTACCACATGACTGGACAATAATCAAGAAGACAAAACTAGAGCCTGCCAGACTTGCTTTGTGTGGTGTCAAAAAAGCAGAGCATCTCTTTATTATGGACAGACCTCTACCAGTCTTTACAACTGTTGAATTTATATGTTTTGACCATGACAGTTTACAAGGTAAGTCTCCTCAATTTGTTGAACAGCCACACCACACCAATTATTACCAGTATATATTAACCTGATTCGAAGTTTAACCGGGATACAATCATACACTGAGTCCACCGTGATATGGAACAAGGGTTTACTAGACACGTATGGACACGTACTTGAGTAAGTCTTTGTCAGAGCTAACAAGCCCCAACTGATGTGTCCAGTGAAGTCAATGAAACAAAACAAACTGGTCGAGCTACACACATCTGCAAGTCACTGAGCTATTACACCTTGACATGGCCTATAACGGAACATATTGACTGTACTGTCAAACAAATGTAAAACTCTACTGTAGCTTTAAATCTAGAACTGTAGCCTATTGTGGGCTTAACTTAACTTAACTTTCAGAAACACTGGGGGAAAAAAACGTTTTCAAAAATGCCACAGTAGGAGGTCCTTCATCCCCGCCAGGGATGCCCCCAGACCGACCACCCACTGTGTTTCTGGTGGACCCTCTGCCGGGCACTTTAGGCACTGTGTTGAGTTCTGTGCCCACTCTCTCACACAGGCCTGGCACCCCTTTGACACCACACTCCACAAAGCAAGTCTGGCAGGCTCTAGTTTTGTCTTATCTTGACTACCACAGAGAAAGACTTTGCAGTATGATAACATCGAAAGGTTGGAGAATGGAACAATATTTCTGTAATCCAACCAGTTGAAAGTGTCTGTTGGTAGTTAAAGAACTATGATTGTTATTTTGGGATATTATAACTGATGATAGGACAACTTAAAAGGTATCTTTGAAAGTCTACACATTCTAATCATCAGATTTACATGTAAAGTTGTTCTAGTATAGTAACATGAATAAGTATATATTTCAAGCTACAATCCAACACCATTATCTGTTATGACTAATATATATGTCATAAATGTTTCCAACGCAGGTTTAGAGATAGACCTCTCTCTCATATTTGGTAGTCAGATTTTCTCCAGATCTATAGGTTTTTTTTTGTGTTGATTTATATCTAAGGGTAGGTCATCGAAGTTGTTTGATTTGGATTATAGGCATATCTTGTGTGAATTCAAGGCCTTTGGATCTCAAGCCTAAACCTCCTGCACCCTACTGATTTGGGCTGCTCAGTTATTGAAGGTGCATTACTGCCATCTGCTGGATCATACAAATACTGCTGCTGTAATTCATTACATTTCCACTCTTACATTTGTACTGTTGATCACAACCAGTCATATTTAGAATCCATCAAAGCAACATTCGGCAACATTCTGAAAAATTGGCTTTATGATTCAAGTTAACCTTTGAAAACATCTAACTCCATACAAGTGTAATTAGTCAACTTTAGGTAAAAAAATAAAAAAAAACACATAGCAAATGTAAACATTTAATTAAAGCAATTTAATCATGGAGCAAGGATGAGGGGGATAAAGTTGTTAAATGTTGTCTGGCAGTCTGGGATTGGTGCCAACAGCAAAGCAACCTACCCTAATATATCCTGGAGAGAAAGAGAGAGAGCATGTGTCAGTGGAGGAGGGATCGTTCAAATTATGTGAAAGCTACACACAGGTAACAAGTAAATAGCCTGATGTGGACACCAATTTAGAGGCGAACTATGTGAAAGTGCCAAAGGAGTCATCTATAGATAATAGCACACAACATGAAAAAGAGACACACCTTGAGAACGTCTCGTCAAACAGGAAGTGTAAATTAGGGGATTTCCTTGAAAGACAGGGAAGGAGAAGAGGGTCTCAGCCGAGGTCCAAGAATTCTGACATTTTCTGTCCAGTTGTCCCTCAAACAGGTCTGTAGGTGCCATCAACCAGCCCACACACCATCTGAGTGACTGAACTGTGAGGATGGCAGAGAGAGGATGGCAGAGAGAGGGAGGATGGCAGAGAGAGGAGGATGGCAGAGAGAGAGAGGATGGCAGAGAGAGAGAGGATGGCAGAGAGAGAGAGGATGGCAGAGAGAGGGAGGATGGCAGAGAGAGAGAGGATGGCAGAGAGAGAGAGGATGGCAGAGAGAGGATGGCAGAGAGAGAGAGGATGGCAGAGAGAGAGAGGATGGCAGAGAGAGGGAGGATGGCAGAGAGAGAGAGGATGGCAGAGAGAGGGAGGATGGCAGAGAGAGGGAGAGATCAATAATCACTGTTGAGCGTTTCATTTAAAAATTGAGAAATACTGTTCTAGAGTCAGATTATCTCAGCACAGAAGGGTACAGCGGGGTTAGAGAGATATGCAAACCTACAGCCAGGGTGTTGTAGGAGGAAGTAGCATAGGACCTTGAGAGTTTATGGATAAGGCTGAGTGACTGGGTTGTGTGAATGGTCCTGCGAATGAGAGACAGGGAGAGAGAGTGTGGGGGGGGGAATCAGTAATAAACTAATGTCAGACTGGATCCGTATAATTGATTATCAGCCCTCCTGAAAGGTGGTAGGTATACATAAAAAAGCTATTAATGTAGTGTAGTATCCTCACACATATGCCTTTTCTACATCTGCATTTCAGTATGCAGGAAAGGAGGTTTGTGAATTAAACCCACAACAATATAAAGGTTGATTTTAACTTACAGCATTGGCTGATTTACAGGGGCGATTTTAGCATGTAAATCTAGGTGGGGCCCCAAAAAAAGTGTGATACATGCTAGCAAAGCCACTATACAACACAACACAACAATACATGAATTGCACTATAAAGGTGACAAACGGTGCCCACAAACTGTTAGGGCCGACATAAAGCTGTCCCAACAGCAGAGTCCCAACAGCAGAGTCCCAACAGCAGCACCAACATCTTACTGCTACACCTGGCTATCAGCGGAGCCTTGTCTGGCAGCGAAACAGTTCATTCACTTATTTACTGCCTTTTAAAAAACATAGCTGATATGGCTGACTTGCTTAAACAAATGTGGTTTCTAATGACAATTTTCGATGTACAAACTATTGCATAAGGCGACGACAAGCGGATAAGAGGCAATAATAATAATACATTTCGATTAAGACAATAATGAGCGAGCTAGGAAGGACGTAGTCAATATAACTATTTGTTCAGCACTTTTGAAATGTACAGCGACAGAATTCAGAACATCAAACTCTTACATTATTCGATTATTACATTTCTCTAAAACAGGTTATAGGCTACATGTGCACCACCAAGTCAGAACAGTAGGCGAAATTAAGACCGCTAAATAGACCAAATTATTAATGGGCTACTAACAGCTTACTACACAACATACACTTAGTATTACTTTCTTAGCTACAGTATACATATCTCCCTGGCATATTACACCTTGTTGTGCTGTGCTCACTTGAACAGAAAGGTGGCGCGGCGGT
Organism: Thymallus thymallus; assembly: GCA_023634145.1. Taxonomy (NCBI): domain Eukaryota; kingdom Metazoa; phylum Chordata; class Actinopteri; order Salmoniformes; family Salmonidae; genus Thymallus; species Thymallus thymallus. The sequence continues at coordinate 3,653,416 of CM042399.1, read as the reverse complement.
CCTTTGTGGGCAACTTTTGTCATCAAAGTCTGGCATTCTCTGGATTGAATCATGATGACGTCATTGATCTTCAGGTCGTAGCTCTAGAAAGAGGCCAGATTTACATTTCCAAGTTGGATGACCGTTCAAAATTTATTTTCCCAGTCGGAACTTGTTTATTCCCGACTTCCCAGTCTTGAACTCACTAAAGTCAAGTTTTCGCAGTTCCGAGTTAACAGTTGATTTGAGCTCGGCACAAATCATGCTTCATTGACAGCCTGGCCAATGTTGAATTTTTATCATTTTAAACTTGGAAAAGAGCCCGTTAATACCAGATTTGGGACCACACAGCCACCCCACTGAATAGAAGGCTAGTGATTGCTTTGCAATGCTTGCAGTTAGCCACTGTCACTGATTCGTTCCAAACCACTCATTGTTGAATTTGCGATTTCCAACTTGTTGTGTAATGTTTGTGTCCAATGGCCAATGAGCATCGATATGTTTTATCTATCTATCTCTTCACATGACAAGGATTAAAAAGGATTTGTCAGATTGTCGACTTGATTCATGATGATGACTGCTAGCTAAGATTTTGTATAATGTTTACGTGATCAGTCCAATCAAAGCTACTGTAGATATAATGTGATTTGCCATCATTGTATCTGTGGCCAATGACCTTGAGCCTTCTTGGATGGGCACATCTAATGTAACTCTATGGCATCACCCAAGGGGCTTTCGAGATACCCTTAGACTTGGCGGTGACATAGTGTCCCAATGAGTGACAAAACACTGAGCCAATCACGGCATAATCACTCTGTATTTTCTGCTGGTTTGCCCCACCACTACAGAAAGCACTGAGCTAGGCTGAAACACCTGCATTTTGGAGCTGCCTTACTCAAGAAAACAAAAAAGAGACCATGTTTGTATGCAGCCTTCTGAACTCAATGATACATTTATGTTGAGGGACTAACTTACTTCCACTAGCTAGTTACTAACTATACTAACCAGACAGTGTAAGCCAACTTTGTACAGTTGTTGAGTTTGTTCTATTAGCATGCTAACTTCGTGATAAAAATAATAATATTAGCTAAGATGATTAACTTATCTTCCTGTCACACAAATGTCTAATCCTTTCTCTGTGCAGCCGACACTGCAGCTCAACCCAGACTGTAAACAAACACCCACTATGCACAGTAAATATTCTATCAGGGGGTGTATACTTCCAGGTACCAACACAACAGAAAATGGGATACATTTAGCCGTTATTTTATTCTGTTAATCAATGCCCCATTCAGACACCATGAAGGAGAAAATGAGTTGATATCCAATTTGTTCATAAATTAAAAATAAATAAAAAACAATACATGGCCATTTCCTGTTTTTTCCACTTCCTGATTTGAATGGAATAGCCAATGAACGGGGCTCCTGAGTGGCACAGCGGTCTAAGGCACTGCATCACTGCAGACCCTGGTTCGATCCCGGGCTGTATCACAACCCGCCGTGATCAGAAGTCCCATAGGGCAGCGCACAATTGGCCCAGGATCATCCGGGTTAGTGGAGGCCGGGGTAGGCAGTCATTGTAAATAAGAATTTGTTCTAAACTGACTTACCTAGTTAAATAAAGGTTAAATAAAAAACAATGAAAGGATGATACACAAACTGTATACTATACTAAACTATACTATATGCAAAACTTCTGTAGTTCTGTGCCATGGCTTCCCCTTGTGGCTAGTAGGATAAATTCATAGGGTGGTTTCAAAATGTACAGTATATGGCAAGATAAACAATCCTGGCTAAAATTAACACATTTACAAAGAGGGAAAGACGTTGGAGGACTTTGTGTACCAAACTTTAAATTGTATTTACAGGCACATTTAGTTTAGATACAATTCTTCTGCCTCCTGGCAGTAAAGTGCCTTCGGGAAAGTATTCAGACATTTTCCACATTTTGTTTCCATAGCCTTATTCTAAAATTGATAATAAAAAAATCCTCAGCAATCTACACACAATACCCCACAATGACAAAGCGAAAAAAAATTTGCTAATTGGTTACAAATAAAAAACTTAAATACCTTATTATTACTTATTATTATAAGTATTCAAACCCTTTGCTGTGAGACTGGAACTTGAGCTCAGGTGCATCCTGTTTCCATTGATCATCCTTGAGATGTTTCTACAACTTGATTGGAGTCCACCTGTGGTAAATTCAATTGATTGGACATTATTTGGAAAGGCACACACCTGTCTATATAAGGTCACACAGTTGAAAGTGCATGTCAGAGCAAAAGCCTTGAGGTCAAAGGAATTCATTCAGCCGTCGAGTTTCGAGACAGGATTGTCGAGGCAGAGATCTGGGGAAGGTTAACAAAACATTTCTGCAGCATTGAAGGTCCCCAAGAACACAGTGGCCTCCATCATGCTTCAATGGAAGAAGTTTGGAACCACCAAGACTCTTCCTAGAGCTGTCTGCCCAGCCAAACTGAGCAACCTGAGAGAGCTTGAGAGAATCTGCAGAGAAGAATGGGAGAAACTCCCCAAATACAGGTGTAATCACTGCCAAAGGTGCTTCGACAAAGTACAGAGAAAAGGGTTTGAATACTTACAGTACCAGTCAAAAGTTTGGACACAGCTACCCATTCCACGTTTTTTTCTTTATTTGTACTATTTTCTACATTGTAGAATAATAGTGAAGACTCAAAACTATGAAATAACACATTTGGAATCATGTAGTAACCAAAAAAGTGTTCATAGTAGCCACCCTTTGCCTTGATGACAGCTTGGCCTTGTCTCAACCAGCTTCATGAGGTAGTCACCTGGAATGCATTAACAGGTGTGCCTTGTTAAAAGCTAATTTGTGAAATTTCTTTCCTTCTTAATGCGTTTGAGCCAATCAGTTGTGTTGTGACAAGGTAGGGGAGTATACAGAACATAGCCCTATTTGGTAAAATATCAAGTCAATGTTATGTCAAGAACAGCTCAAATAAGGAAAGAGAAACATCATTCATTTAAGACATGAAGGTCAGTCAATCCGGAACATTTCTAGAACTTTGAAAGTTTCTTCAAGTGCAGTCGCAAAAACAATCATGTGCTATGATGAAACTGGCTCTCACCCAATTGTGATGGTTTGGGATGAGTTGGACCGCAGAGTGAAGGAAAAGCAGCCAACAAGTGCTCAGCATATGTGGGAACTCCTTCAAGACTGTTGGAAAAGCATTCCAGTTGAAGCTGGCCGAGAGAATGCCAGGAGTGTGCAAAGCTGTCATCAAGGCCAAGGGTGGCTACTTTGAAGAATCTGAAATATCAAATATATTTTGATTTGTTCAACACTATTTTGGTTACTACATGATTCATATGTGTTATTTCATATTTTTAATTTCTTCATTATTATTCAACAATGTAGAAAATAGTAAAAATAAGAAAAACCCTGGCATGAGTAGGTGTGTCCAAACTTTTGCAGTATGTAAATGTGATTTCAGTTTGTATTTTTAATAAAACATTTCTAAAAACCTCTTTTTGTTTTGCTTTGTCATTATGGTGTATTGTGTGTAGATTGATGAGGGGAAAAAAACCACAATCAATTTTAGAATAAGGCTGTAACGTAACAAAATGTGGAAAAAGTCTAGGGGTCTGAATACTTCCCAAAGGCACTATATAGAGATACATATTGTGTCTCCTATTGCCCTGAAAGAGGTGGTCTTCACTGATATATCCCTTTATTTTGTTTACCTTTATTTAACTAGGCAAGTCAGTTAAGACTTGTTCTCATTTACAATGACGGCCTACCAAAAGGCAAAAGGCCTCCTGCGGTGACGGGGGGATTAGTGGTGGAAAGATGATTGGAACCATTTCCGTGTTTGACTGCTAGGTTTTATGGGTATTATGACACGTTCACTGTGGCGGACTATTGAGACCCATTTTAAGAGGGAATCCAGCCCTTGTGCAATGTCATGCCCTTCTCCCTCACTTGATACTTTCACAACCACTGTATTCCAGTAATCTCTCCTTTCTCAGTGTGCACTTGTTCACTTCCCTTCATGGATTTGAATGAAATTAACTGGGTTAAGAAGGATAATGTAATATATAATATATTGGCCCAAACCTACACCAATCCAATGCTTTCAAATTTGTTGGGAGGACTGAACAAGCACACTTCAGGAGACAAATACATTATTGAGAGACAGATTGAGCAGACTAACCAGCTTCCTCTTTTCAAATGACTATAAGTCAAATAACATTCTCATGTTCTTTGCATGAAGTTTACAGTTTGACGTGAGCTGAGATGGAGAGAATAAGGCCAAAATAAAAACTGAATCGAATCATGCAGTCTTGACCACTGTCATGACTACATGTGAGGGTCCAATGGCTCAGACTAGGTGCAATGAATGAACTCCAACCAGAGCCTTTTTCCACCTGGAAAGGGGAGGAGAAACTGGTGTGGGGGTTTTGACCGTTAGCATTGGGCCGGGTTGACACCTCACCAACCCGGTCGTAAATCTAAGTAGAGAGAATCTTTTTCTGGCCCTCTAGGGGATTGTAATGTGCTTTGTCTCTAGAAGACTTTTGCCAGCCAAAAACGTCCAAAAAGTGAATACTGGAACAATATTTCTAAGATAAGAATGTGGGGAATGGTCAGCGGGGAATTATCATGTCACATTGTTTATTATTTTGTGGTATCAAGAAAATACTGGAACTTGGAAAGTATATCTCCTTTATCAGTCTAGTTTTCATTCAATACGTTGTGTATAAAATATGATTCATGATGAGAGTATCTTTGTTAAGATCGGAATGTTTTTAGATTTTAGTTTTCTAATGAGATAATTATTTTTATATCCACAGTAACTAGCCAAGCCCTGAGTGAGCTCAGAGATTGTGCCAGCATGACAAAACGCCCCTTTTAGCCAGAGTGTATAAAGGACAAGTTAAGAAATTAACATTAGACCAGAAAGATGTGAGACCGTGGTACACACGTTTGAAATGGTTAGAACTTTGAACCTCAACACGAGGTTAAGAAGATCAACTACCAGACTAGACCCGAACAGTCCCAGGCTGCAGATGTGCATGTAAAGTGGTTCAAACTCACTAAAGACACAAGGTGAAGGAAGGAGAAAATCCCCTCTCAGACAATCACTGGGATAGCTAAGTAGCTGCTCTGAAGAAAAACTCTGCTACAGACAAAGATAACTAAGAAGGATATTGTGACCTCTGGTGGACAATCAGAGCCTGACACCCATAGGAGACCCAACTGAGCCCTTTTCGAGAAGAATAATAATTTACTTCGTGTGCAAAGTAAATTATTATTTTAAGAGTAGTTTTCAAGTGTATGTACAATCAATTTGACTCTCTTTGTCTCTCTCTCTCTCCCTCTTATCTTCTACCCCTCCCTCTTTTGGTAGCCAAGCAGTCATGTTGTTGATAGTCCGCTAAGGACTTTTTCTCATGTAATAAGTGTGTATGTTATTCTGTGGGATCAGTCTGTGACTGAAGGTGCTCCTCTGCGTCATAATCATGGCATGCAGAGGGTGGGTGATGTTGTCCATGATGGCCAGCAGTTTGGCCAGGATCCGTCTCTCTGCCACCTCCTCTAGAGTGTCAAGGCTCATCCCTCATCCTCATTGTTTTGCTGATGTTGAACTGAAGGTGGTACTGCTCACACCACAACACAAAGTGTGTTACTGTGTAACTCTGTGTTGTTTTTGACGCACTGCTTTGCTTTGTCTTGGCCAGGTCGCAGTTGCAAATGAGAACTTGTTCTCAACTGACCTACCTGGTTAAATAAAGGTGAAATAAAAAAATAAAAAAAGTCACTGATTGTGCTCCTGTACTCCTCCTCCTGCCCACCCCTGATGCACCCTACAATTGCGGAGTCATCCGAGAACTTCTGTAGGTGGCATGTTTCAGAGTTATATCTGAAGTCTGCGTTGTCCAGGTGAGAGTAGGTCCTCTGCAGAAGGTAGATGATTGCATCATCCACCCTGATGTTGCGCTGGTATGTAAACTGCAGGGGGTCCAGTGATGTACACACCAGGGGTCTGAGGTGAGCGAGGACTAACCTTTCCAGTGTCTTCATGATGTGGGATGTTAGCGCTACAGGTCTGAAGTCATTCAGGACAGTGGGGTGTGCCTTCTTGGGCACTGGGACGAGGCAGGATGTTTTCCACAGCACAGGGACCCTTTCTAGGCTCAGGCTAAGGTTGAAGGGTCGCTGGAGTATTCCACACAGTTGGTCAGCAAAGACCCTAAGCACCCTTGGGCTGATGCCATCAGGGCCCGCCGCTTTCCACTGATGTAGTCTCTCCAGCTCTCTCTTGGTTGGTGGTGAAAGCCAGCCCAGGTGAGGAGGTGGGGGGAAGAGGGGTGTTGAGGATCAGTCCCCCTCCTTGAAGGCCCTCTTCTTCTCATTCAGCAGGGCCTTTAGGTCGCTGGTGACCCAGGGTTTATTGTTTAGAGAACAGCGTACCTTCCTGATGGGTACAGTGTTGTCTACACAAAAAATTTATATAGTCCTTTATGCAGTCAGTAAGTCCATCGATGTCTTCCCCATGAGCCTCACAGAGCACATCCCAGTCTGTTGTTTCAAAGCAGTCTTGTAGGGCCTCATTCATCTCCTAATGGTCCTAGTGGTTGCAGGCTGCTGTTGGACCAAAGGCCTGTAGAGTGGAGTGAGGTGGACAAGGTTGTGATCCGATCTACTGAGGGGAGAGAGTGCAGTGGAGTTGTATGCATCCTTCACATGAGGCATATAACAAGTCCAGAGTTGTATTGTTCCTGGTTGGGCACTTCACGAACTGTTTGAACGTGGGCAGCGTTGAAGAGAGAGATGCATGGTTAAAATCCCCCGAAATGGCAAAGAAAGCACTGGGATGCGCTGTCTGTAACCTCGTAATAACAGAGTGGATGACGTCACATGCTGTGTTTGCGTCCGCGGAGGGCGGGATGTAAACAATAACAGCAATGGCCGCCGTGAATTCCCTCTGCAAATAGTAGGGTCTCAGGCTAATGGCTAACAACTCAATGTCCGGGCTACAAAACTCTTCCTTAAGGGTAATATGGTTCGGATTACACCATCTGTTGTTAACTAATAAAGCCAGCCCACCACCCTTGCTCTTACCGGAAGAAACGCTATCCCTGTCCGGAACCCGTCGATAGTGACGTTCTCTATGGGGGTGTTATCGTTCAGCCAAGTCTCAGTTAAAAACATTAGGCTCACTTCCCGATAGTCCCTTTGCCCATGGACAAGACCCTCAAGCTCATCCATTTTGTTATGCAGAGATCTCACGTTGCCCATAATGATAGACGGTATAGCCGGCTTGTACTTCCTCAGCTTCGCCTTACACTTCAATCCCGCCCTACGTCCAAGCCGTCGCCTTTTCAACTCGTCCGGAATATCGAACCTTTCCCTGGGGTGCAGCAGCACTGCGTGTGCTAAATCCAGGAGCTGGGCTCGGTTGTAAATAATAATAATTGACGACTCCTGTCGACGTTCAGCTGCGAGAAAAATAAAAAGTCCCTCAGTGATAAAAAGGAACGTTAAAACCTTCGTAAAACCGTAGCACTCCATAATCCTGAACTATTATAGTTCAACTGTAGCAAAAAAAACTAAAGAAAAGAGACGAAAAAACAAACTAAAATGAACTAGAACATAAATTTATGCACGAACAACGGGAGCTGCTTAACAGGCGACCACTCAGGGAGGCGCCAAACTTGCGTAACCTGATTCTATGATAATATGAGTGAGATACAGTACCTCACTTTATGGGGATTGACTCAGGCAGATTCTCTAATGTAAGTACCAATCACAGCCTCTGTTGGGAGACCGACAGGTCGAATGACGAATTAGGTGAACCCCTTTCCCTGCCCCGCCTCTGGTCATTCTCAAGCATGCCTCTCTTCCCTGCGCTCTTGCGACCAGGGAAAGGCGGTGAGATGTCTCACTTTATGGGAACATAAACTACTACCGTAACACAGATATGATCTCCGAAGCCAGACTAGTCCCAACAAAATCCCCCCTCACTGATGTCAGTATGCACCAACGAAGGTGCAGTGACATCCAGCCGGTAAAACCTCAAACATATCAAAATCAAAGCAATTTTTATTTGTCATGTGCTTCGTAAACAACAGGTGTAGATTAACAGTGAAATCTGTTAACTCTCTATGTTAGGAAGGTGTTCCTAATGTTTGGTATACTCAGTGTATACTGTCTATACACAGTGCATTCGGAAAGTATTCAGACCCCTTGACTTTTTCCACATTTTGTTACGTTACAGCCTTACTCGAAAATTGAATAAAAAAATTAAAAAAAAGAATCTACACACAATACCCCATAATAACAAAGCAAAAACAGGTTTGTAGACATTTTTGCAAATGTTTTAAAATCAAAAGTACACAGTGGCCTCCATTTTTAAATGGAAGAGGCTTGGAACCACCAAGACTCTTTCTAGAGCTGGCCGCTCTGAAGTCTCTCAATGTCCTTGAATCTGCTGGTCATCTATGAACGTTTGAACATCTTGGAGAAAGATCTTGCCTTAATAGCCATGTATTGTTATAATCTTCACCCGGCACAGCCAGAAGGGGTCCCCTCAGAGCCTGGTTCCTCAGAGCCTGGTTCCTCTCTAGGTCTCTTCCTAGGTTTTTGCCTTTCTAGGGAGTTTTTGCCTTTCTAGCCACCGTGCTTCTACATCTGCATTGCTTGCTGTTTGGGGTTTTAGGTTGGGTTTCTGTATAGCACTTTGTGACATCGGCTGATGTAAAAAGGGCTTTATAAATACACTTGATTGATTGATTTATTGATTGATTGACTGAAGCGCGTTGCCCATCTGTCCTCGGTTGCAACACTCCAAACTGCCTCTGGAAGCAACATCAGCACAAGAACTGTTCGTCGGGAGCTTCATGAAATATGTTTCCATGGCCAAGCAGCCGCACACAAGCCTAAGATCACCATGCGCAATGCCAAGTGTCGGCTGGAGTGGTGTAAAGCTCACCGCCATTGGACACTGGAGCAGTGGAAATGCATTCTCTGGAGTGATGAATTACGTTTCACCATCTGGCAGTCCAATGGACAAATGTGGGTTTGGCGTATGCCAGGAGAACGCTACCTGCCCGATTACATAGTGCCAACTGTAAAGTTTGGTGGAGAAGGAATAATGGTCTGGGGCAGTTTTTTTATTTGAGCTAGGCCTCTTAGTTCCAGTGAAGGAAAATCTTAACGCTACATCATACAATGATGTTCAAGACGATTCTGTGCTTCCAACTTTGTGGCAACAGTTTGGAAGACCATTTTCCAACTTTGTGGCAAGACCCTTTTCTGTTCCAGCATGACAATGTCCCTTTGCGCAAAGCGAGGTCCATACAGAAATGATTTGTCGAGATTGGTGTGGAAGAACTTGACTGGCCTGCACAGGGCCCTGACCTCAATAACAGTACAGGTAGATGGTAATGGAAACTGTACTATAGAGGTAGATGGTAATGGAAACTCTACTATAGAGACATACCTATATTTCCCCTATAGGAAACAATGGGACGACTCAGAGTTCCATGAGTAATGTTTTGTTATTGTTGGCGTTTTAACTACCAGCTGGGACATATGATAATATTATGGAACTGGGCTCCACGACGGATGCAATGAATTAGTTTTTAATCCGAAAAAAGCATTGTTAAAATGTGTCCAGCCTATCTATAGCGTTACTGTGCTGCTGGCATCAATTGAATTACGCTTTGTTGCCAACGTTTACTGACACCGGCCATATTCAACAGGTGTTAAATTCATCATTTATTCTGCAATCTGACACACTAAGACGAGTCTTTTGTTAAGAAATGTAGCTAGATAGCTAGCTAGGTAAACAATGAATCCCAACACATGACTTAACTTTAGTTAGCGAGCCAGACAGCTAACGTTAGCTAGCTAGCTAACAGTACACTTTAACTTGAAATGAAAATACTTTGTCAAAATTAGAACGTAAAACATCCTGTCTCGTCCCAGTGCCCAAGAAGGCACACCCCACTGTCCTGAATGACTTCAGACCTGTAGCGCTAACATCCCACATCATGAAGACCCTGGAAAGGTTAGTCCTCGCTCACCTCAGACCCCTGGTGTGTTCATCAATGGACCCCCTGCAGTTTGCATACCAGCGCAACATCGGGGTGGATGATGCAATCATCTACCTTCTGCAGAGGGCCTACTCTCACCTGGACAACGCAGGTTGCACTGTGAGGGTTATGTTTTTTGACTTCTCCAGTGCCTTCAATACCATTCAGCCCCTGCTACTGGGTGAGAAGATGAGGAGGATGAAAGTGGAAGCACCCTTAGTCTCCTGGGTCACGGACTACCTGACCGGTAGGCCACAATTTGTGCGACTACAGAGCTGTGTGTCAGAACGGGCAGTTAGCAACACAGGGGCCCCCCAGGGAACGGTCCTGTCCCCCTTCCTGTTCACCCTCTACACCTCAGACTTCAGATATAACTCTGAAACATGCCACCTACAGATGTTCTCGGATGACTCTGCTATTGTAGGGTGCATCAGGGGTGGGCAGGAGGAGGAGTACAGGAGCACAATCAGTGACTTTGTGTTGTGGTGTGAGCAGAACCACCTCCAGCTCAACATCAGCAAAACAAAGGAGATGGTGGTGGACTTCAGGAGAACCAAGGCCCAACTGACTGCAGTCCCTATACAGGGGATGGATGTGGAAATGGTTGGGTCATACAAGTTCCTGGGAGTCCACATGGACAACAGGCTGGAATGGGCCAGTAACACCGGGGCCCTGTACAAAAAGGGCCAGAGCAGACTCTACTTTCTGAGGAGGCTCAGGTCCTTCAACGTGTGCAGTAAAATACTGACAGAGTATCAGTCTCGACGAATGGCCCCACTCTGGATCGAACATGGTCAGGTACGAATAGGCAGCCCGGCGGACCCCCTCCTGGGTCAGGGCTCGACTGCTGCGCATTACGCACCGCCTCTTCCACGCCCCAGACCAAGGACGTAGCCAGACAAGAGGCCGGAAGAATGCGTTCATTTCCTTGGACCGCAGCAGTAGGACTGAACACCCGGGAGAGGGCATCTGGTTTCGTATTCTTTGAGCCAGGCCGATAAGACAGGGTGAAATCAAATCGAGTAAAAAACAGAGCCCATCTGGCTTGTCGGGCATTGAGTCTCCTGGCTGAGCGTAGGTACTCCAGATTTTTGTGGTCTGTCCACACAATAAATGGTTGTTCCGCCCCCTCCAGCCAATGTCTCCACTCCTCCAATGCTGTCTTGACCGCCAGCAGTTCCCTGTTGCCGACGTCATAATTTACCTCAGCAGGTGTCAGACGACGGGAGAGGAATGCACACGGATGCAACTTCTGATCGTTGTCCGACCTTTGCGACAACACAGCCCCCACGCCGATATTGCCGGGCTGGGTCTGGGTGAATCAAAATGGGGGCTGAAGTGAAGCGCTGTTTGAGGGTAGAGAACGCTTGGGCTGCTTGGGGTGACCACACAAAACTCACTTTAGTTGAGGTCAGGGCAGTGAGAGGGGCTGCCAAAATGCTGTAATTCCGAATGAATCGTCGATAAAAATTGGCAAACCCCAGGAAGCGTTGCAGATCCAGGCGTGAAGAGGGCTGTGGCCAATCAGTGACGGCTTGGATCTTGCCAGGATCCATCCGGATGCTACCCGCGGCCACTATGTAACCCAGGAAAGGGATGACCGAGCGATGGAACTCGCACTTCTCTGCTTTTACGAACAGCTGATTCTCTAATAATCGCTGGAGGACCTGACGTACGTGTGCTGTGTGTTCCTGGGCCGAGTGGGAGAAAATCAAAATGTCATCCAGATACACGAAGACAAAACGATTAATCATGTCCCGGAGCACATCGTTTACCAGAGCCTGGAAGACAGCGGGAGCGTTAGTCAACCCAAATGGCATCACCAGATACTCGTAGTGTCCACTAGCAGTGTTAAACGCAGTCTTCCATTCATCACCTTCTCTTATCCGTACCAAGTGGTACGCGTTTCGGAGGTCCAGTTTTGAGAAGATCGTGGCTCCCTGGAGCAATTCAAAAGCGGAGGCCAGCAGAGGGAGTGGATATCGGTTCTTCACCGTGATGTCATTAAGACCCCGGTAATCAATGCATGGGCGAAGAGTCTTATCCTTTTTGGCTACGAAGAAAAACCCTGCGCCAGCAGAAGAGGAAGATGGCCGAATGATCCCAGCCCTGAGGGAGGTCTCCACATAATCTGCCATGGCCTTAGTCTCCGGACCGGACAAGGAATACAGACGTCCACGGGGGGGTGATGTGCCTGGATGGAGGTCTATGGCACAGTCGTATGGCCGATGGGGTGGTAGCGAGGTAGCCCGAGACTTATTGAAAACCTCCCTTAGATCCCAGTATTCGGGGGGAACAGATGACAAATCGATGTCCTCCGTGGCCTGTGAAACCTGTCTGGTTATAACATGAGGTGCAGCCTTCAGACAATGAGCAAGGCAAAAAGGGCTCCAGTTAGTAACAGAACCGGTAGTCCAATCTATGTGAGGGTTGTGCTTAACAAGCCAAGAATGGCCTAACACAATTGGAGCATTAGGGGAATGTAGGGGCAGGAACTGGATCTCCTCCCTGTGGTTGCCAGACAGAATCAGGGTAACGGGCATCGATATCTGAGACACCTGCCCAATAGAACGACCGTCCAGGGCTGTGGCCTCGATGGGTGTGCTTAGAGGGCGTGAAGGAATGCCTAATTTGACCATAAGGGAATTATCAATAAAACACTCGTCAGCTCCTGAATCTATAAGGACATTTACTCTAAGGGTTTGGGTTGCTGGGTATAGGTGGGGCAGGAGACGGGGAAGAAGCGCTCTGTGCCGGTAGCGCCAGTGTTAATCTCTCCAAGTGTTGGAGCAGGCATTCGGTGACCCGCTGCTGGTTATCTCTCTGCTCACGGATTTCCTCTGCTATTGAACGTAGCACCTCCTCGTGTCGACCCACAACAACCTCTTGGTGGGCTATTGCGTTCTGTAGATGGGTCAACTCCGCTGGGTCCGTCATGGCCAGATCGTTCTGACAGAGCGACAGATATACGGGACCCAAAAGCGGACACGGAGGCAGAGATAAGATTGACTGTTTAATATGATATCTGGGGCAGCACAGGCTCGTAGTCAATGACAGGCAATGTTCGTAACCGGGGATCAGAAGAATGGTAGTACAGAGGAGTAGGCAGGCTCGTAATCCGTAATGCAGGCAGAGTTCGTTTGGCAGCAGATCAGAAGGTCGAAGGCACATGAGGGCTAGACAGGAACGTAATCCAACAGACAGGTAGAGGTCCAAATACCGGGAAACAGACTGGCAGAGTTAGAAATACAAGAAAGTGCTGGAAACGACTGACTAGGCAAGACGATCTGGCAAAACCCTAACAGAACCCAAGGGACTAAATACCCAAACTGATTGACGAAGGAGACAGGGTGCACCTGGTGTGGGGAGGGGACAAACACAGACAGGTGAAACCAATCAGGACATGACAAATACTGCATACCTTCTACCAGTCTGTGGTGTCTTTTTGCAGTGGTGTGCTGGGGAGCAAACATCAAAGCCGGTGATGCTTCTCGGGTAAATAAGCTGATCAGGAAGGCTAGCTCTGTCCTGGGGATGAGCCTTGACACTCTAGAGGAGGTGGCGGAGAGACGGATCCTGGCCAAACTGCTGGCCATCATGGACAACGTCACCCACCCTCTGCACACTATGGTTATGACGCAGAGGAGCACTTTCAGTCACAGACTGATCCCACCACGGTGTGCCAGAGAGCGCTACAGGAGGTCCTTCCTGCCGGCGGCTATTAGACTATATGATGCCTCACCGGGGTGCCGTGCCGTCGGCAACATAGATCTGGAACTGTTGGGGTGCTAGGACCTAGTTTAACAATTATGCATCCATCCGTGAGTAACTCTGGTCCGTCAGCACTCATCCACTCAGGACCTATTTATTCATACAGGTCTGTATATACATACTCATGTACAGTTGTTATATCATATCACATGCAATATTGTAAGTAATTATTGGACTTAACTTAAGTAGGCATTCACTCAGGAATGCATATTAGTATCCTGCCAGTTGCACCTTTTCTCATTGCTTTTAGTATATCGAATGTGCAATATGTGCAGTTGTCTGTAATTAAACCCTGCGCACTAAGGACTATATTTTAAGGGAATTACTATTATTACCCCAAATGATATCATACACACATTTAGCTATTAAAGTATCTCTTCCTGTCATTTACCTGTACAGTTTGTGTAACCATACAAGTATTCACTTATCTGTAAATATAACTGTATACCTAACTGTACAGCTAATTTAACCATGCAAAATGTTCACTTACCTGTTCATTTACCCAGTCTGTCTATTAAGTAAACTATTATTCCCTCGCTCATATCATACGCATTTTTAGCTACTGAAGTATTTCTCTGCCATCAACCTGTATAGTATAGTTAACCATCCAACATCCACCAATGTATAGTGTACATATTCAGCCAACCACCCATACTATGCAATGTCTTTTTTATAGCTTTTATTTTTTTGCACTCCAGATATCTTGTATTTCTATACTTTTTCATACTGCCGCTCTATGTATCATGTACCGTGTATCTGTCTTTTGTGTACTTTCGTTGTGGTATTTTGCACCTGCCCTGTGTTTTGTTGTAGCTGCTTGACAATGAAATTTCCACCCCGGGGGATCAATAAAGTACCTATCTAATCTAATCTAATATATGCAAATGTAGCTAGCTAGACTATCTTACCCATATACATCATGGTTGGATGCGTCTCCTGTTGGATGCCATGGTTGCCCTTAGTTTGAAGATGTAATCCTGACAGGTATTTTCTCCATCTCCTTAGCTATCATACTCGAATTCCACTGATTTCAAAACTTGGTCCTCCAGAAAGTTGAGAGCAAACACATAACGTTAGCTTGCTAACAGTACACTTAAACTTGACATTAGGTTTATGCAGTTGTACTATGCAATACATTTTTTTTAAAGCCGCGTTTGACAGGATTACCTAGACATATTGACCAGCTCAAAGAGACAGACGTGTGCTATATGGCAGACCAATCCAAACTCTTTTCTCGGCATGTCCAGCCCACTCATTATCTCAGCCAATCATGGCTAGTGGGAAGGTTGCTGTCCTTTTCTCTGGCTAAACCAACTAGGCTCGTAATTGTATTTGAATTTACAGATGGCATACAAGTTTGTTATTAAGGCACATCAAAGTTCACCTTCCAGAAGGCATTTCTGCCAAAAAAACACATATATATATATATTTTTTTAGTTTACGTTCAAACGGCTCTCCTGTGAAGTAGTGACCCGCGACATATGCCTAGTTTCCTGAAACGGATCACGTTTAACACTTCTGTCACTGTGTCAGTACCCCCATCCGTCGGTGAAGAAGCGGGAAAGGAGAAGAAGACACTCCCAGTACGGCAAGCGATAAACCCTTGTTAAATCTGGCAAACAAAAGAATGTGATTGGTGGGGGGTTTGGAGACTGGTTTGTGTGATTGGACAACACAGGTGAGGAGAGTGGAGACGGGTCTGTGTGATTGGAGGAGAGCTGAGGAGAGAGAATAAAAAGTCAAGGGGAACTGAAGGAGAACTGCAAGAGAGATTAAAGAGAATTGTAGTGTAACTGGCCGAAAGCTGGTAGAGAGTGGCTGCGATTGGTTTGAGAGTTAGGAAAATGTATGTGATTTGGGGAGGGATGGGTGTGCTTGGCGATAGTTGGAGAGAGACTGGTTCCTTTGGGAGCTTCTTTAGATTAACCGTTTTGGATCTAATCCAATTCTGGGCTAATGGAGATCTCTTAGTGCAGGGCTACTCAGATCTTACCCTACGAGGTCCAGAGCTGGCTGTTCTTTCGTTCTGCCTGATCAATAATTGCACCCACCTGGTGCCAGGCCTAAATCATTCCCTGATTAGAGAGCAACAGTGAAAAAACGCAGTGGAACTGGCTCCGAGGTCCAGAGTTTGGTTTGAGGGTCCTAGTAAAAGCAGATACTCGGGCAGAGGGGAATTTAACAGATGCTTTCAGAAGCAGAGGCAGGCTAGATAGATATATTAATCATACAGTAGTATGCTACAGGAGACAGGAAAGGACCCTTCTTACCTGCAGTATAAGACGTTTGGACTTACAAGCCCAAACACTGCATAAAGTGGTAGTCAGGAGAGTAGACCACACACACTACATAAGCTTGTTTGGGTCTGCGGAAATATATAATAAATAAATATATATATAAATACATGACTAACGTTGACATTTTAGTCATTTAGTGGACGCTCTTATCCAGAGCGAGTGTATACATTTTTCATATTTTTTATTTGTACTTAATAACATGACGTTTTTGTTAATAAATGTGTTACTACGTCACAATAACTATACGTGCATGTGGGGGGATAACAAAAGTGAACAGAATCAAAGCCACAACATTGTGTAGACAGTGGAACTGGCTTGAACATTTTCTAATTAAACTTTTCATGTCTCTTAACAGTAGCCGATTAAAGCACACACACCTGATGCTGCCAAGCTCATTAATACAAGCACATCTGCAACTGGTCAATGCCTAATTAGAAGGGAGGAAATAACTCTTCCCAAAGCCAGCCAACCAATTAGCCATCACAGTAACACACACAGTCATCTTATTTTGGTGTGGAGCTGTCTTATTAAAAGGTTGTGAATGATAGTGAAGTGTCAAGGCCAAAGGACCCGTCTCTACAGTGAAGTGTCAAGGCCAAAGGACCCGTCTCTACAGTGAAGTGTCAAGGCCAAAGGACCCGTCTCTACAGTGAAGTGTCAAGGCCAAAGGACCCGTCTCTACAGTGAAGTGTCAAGGCCAAAGGACCCGTCTCTACAGTGAAGTGTCAAGGCCAAAGGACCCGTCTCTACAGTGAAGTGTCAAGGCCAAAGGACCCGTCTCTACAGTGAAGTGTCAAGGCCAAAGGACCCGTCTCTACAGTGAAGTGTCAAGGCCAAAGGACCCGTCTCTACAGTGAAGTGTCAAGGCCAAAGGACCCGTCTCTCCTTATTGGTGCAGAATGCTGGCGTTTCTCTCCTCTATATTGTGCATCTTGTAGGTCAGGACTTGATTTGAGGGTTACATTGCCGACAGGGAACAGCCTTAACTTGGAACTGAAATCAGCTTTTTAAAGGTACTATTGCAAGATGGATGGATTTGCCCCGAGGTGAAAATAAATTGATTATTTCAAACAAACACCGCTTTTCTGTCAGACATAGAGCAACAATCAAGGTGAGTCAAAAACATTTCCTTATAAAACGTGCTGTAAAATAAGTTTGATTGGTCCTTTTAATACATTTTTTTTTTAAATCACAAAACCAACAAGCCACCGCTAGTAAAGTGTTGCAGTCAAACAACAAGATGGTAATCAACTTACCTGGATTCTCACTATAAAAGTGACTATATCTAACTACTAATGTATAATATAAGTGGACTAGACACTGTGTAATTACAATCATAGCATATTATGTGCAGTACAAACTATTTTAGCTGAGTGGCAACAGGGGGCAGTCCACCTACATATATATAATGACAGGGGAAACATAAGCCATAGGCTTTTTTACTAAAACAATTATGTACAGTGACAAAACATTAGGAACACCTTCCTAATATTGAGTTGCCCTCAGAGCAGCCTCAATTCGTCAGGGCATGGACTCTACAAGGTGTCAAAAGCGTTTCACAGGGATCCTGGCCCATGTTGACTCCAATGCTTCCCACAGTTGTCATTCTTGATACACACAGGAAACCGTTGAGCGTAAAAACCCAGCAGTTCTAGACACACTCAAATCACACTTAAATATTTTGTCCAGCCCATTCACGCTCTGAATGGCACACATACACATCCATGTCTCAAGGCTCCTTCTTTAACCTGACTTCTCTTCTTCATCTACACTGATTTGAAGTGGATTTAACAAGTGACATCAATAAGGGATCATAGCTTTAACCTGGATTCACCTGGTCAGTCTGTGTCATGGAATGTTTTGTCCACTCAGTGTATATTATGCACAACATTTGATGTATTTAATGCAAGTACTGCATTCTTTGCTTCTATGAATCCCTCTGGTGACACAGTGCAGATATGAGTGCTGCTAACTAATGTGCTGAATCTTGTCCCTAAAGGCTTTCCTTACGAACAAATCAATTGGCTCGTTATTGTTGGAGGAAACAAAGACATTTCACAAAACAGTTGGTTTATTTGTTGTAGGAATACCATTTTGTGATATGATGAAAACAATATTCAATTTGATTCAGAATTAATGTCATACTAATTGGATTGGAGCAGAGATTAATTGGTTAATAAGAATAGGGGCAGAATGTTCAATCAATAATAGGACATTGTTTTGTTGTTCAATTTGACCCTTTTCACTAATTCCAACATTAAGGACTGTGTAATGACTTTAGATCATTTCAAATAGCAATACTCTGCAGGCTCCAACCAAAGGCTTTGTATATTTTGGAAGACTTAAAGAGTCCAAGTCCAACTCATAATGTTGTGCCTGTGTCAACAGTCTAATAAAACCCCTCCCCCTAACCCCCACATACAGTGGGGAGAACAAGTATTTGATACACTGCCGATTTTGCAGGTTTTCCTACTTACAAAGCATGTAGAGGTCTGTAATTTGTATCATAGGTACACTTCAACTGTGAGTGACGGAATCTAAAACAAAAATCCAGAAAATCACATTGTATGATTTTTAAGTAATTCATTAGCATTTTATTGCATGACATAAGTATTTGATCACCTACCAACCAGTAAGAATTCCGGCTCTCACAGACCTGTTAGTTTTTCTTTAAGAAGCCCTCCTGTTCTCCACTCATTACCTGTATTAACTGCACCTGTTTGAACTCGTTACCTGTATAAAAGACACCTGTCCACACACTCAATCAAACAGACTCCAACCTCTCCACATGGCCAAGACCAGAGAGCTGTGTAAGGACATCAGGGATAAAATTGTAGACCTGCACAAGGCTGGGATGGGCTACATGACAATAGGCAAGCAGTTTGGTGAGAAGGCAACAACTGTTGGCGCAATTATTAGAAAATGGAAGAAGTTCAAGATGACGGTCAATCTCCCTCGGTCTGGGGCACCATGCAAGATCTCACCTCGTGGGGCATCAATGATCATGAGGAAGGTGAGGGATCAGCCCAGAACTACACGGCAGGACCTGGTCAATGACCTGAAGAGAGCTGGGACCACAGTCTCAAAGAAAACCATTAGTAACACACTACGCCGTCATGGATTAAAATCCTGCAGCGCACACAAGGTCCCCCTGCTCAAGCCAGCGCATGTCCAGGCCCGTCTGAAGTTTGCCAATGACCATCTGGATGATCCAGAGGAGGAATGGGAGAAGGTCATGTGGTCTGATGAGACAAAAATAGAGCTTTTTGGTCTAAACTCCACTTGCCGTGTTTGGAGGAAGAAGAAGGATGAGTACAACCCCAAGAACACCATCCCAACCGTGAAGCATGGAGGTGGAAACATCATTCTTTGGGGATGCTTTTCTGCAAAGGGGACAGGACGACTGCACCGTATTGAGGGGAGGATGGATGGTGTCGTGGAAAAAACGCCTTCCCAATTCTTAAAAATAAAGCACTTCTGGAGCTTGTAGAATCAAGACGGACTTTATTACAAAACACAATAAAGTCGAGTTGGCCTGCAGGATTCAACTGACTGTCATTTCTTTGTTCTGATCTTTTATACCGGTTACAAATGATTATTCATAAGGCATATCTGACTCCTCCTGCTCTTCCTATTTCTGCCACCATTGTCTCATCTTTTTCCTCTTTCCTCCATCTTTGTAGATAAGGGTGGCGAAACCCAAAAATCGTCTAATTAAAAAGTTCCTCCATCTTTGTAGATAATGGTGGCGAAACCCAAAAATCGTCTAATTAAAAAGAACCACCTGTTGGCTCTTCATCATTTTGTTGGCGAAAGTACATAACATGGTCCATCATTCAAACAGTATAATGTATATTTTCCATTAATGACATCACTTGTTCCCAATTAAATAGGACTTCTAAAGTTGAGGATGCGTCTTTATCTAGGATTACGTAAAGTTAGGATATAATTAATGTCAACCTAATTAAATTCAGTTCTGTGGGGCTACATCCTGTCAACCTAATTAAATACAGTTCTGTGGGGCTACATCCTGTCCACCTAATTAAATACAGTTCTGTGGTACCTAACCATTTTACTAGGGGTGCATGTATCACTTTCACTGGAGGTCCATCTGACCCCTTTATCCTGCTAGCAGGGTCCATCTCGAGTTCAGAGCGCTTTATCAGAGGTGTTTCCGAGAAAGGCCTCTTGCCAGGGAACATCTAAAGTTAGATAGGGAACACCTGCAGTTCAGAGCATCTGAAGTTCAGAGCTAAACCTACATGTTTTTATAACTGGAACTTAAATGCACAGTTTTGTTATGTTAATAACTGTTATATGCTAATAATCAAATGTTATAGTTTTTCTAGTAACTATAGTTACTGTTTTTGCTAGTAATTAGTATAAAAACTGTTTCATTCTTACACAACATACATAGTCACTCCTCTCTCCCAAGCTAATCTCTGTTCTCTCCTGACTCCCCACAACCGTGCCCTTGGAAGGAGTACAGGATGGGCAGAAGATCTGTAGCCACCTCTCAGAGGCTCTTTGTATTAGGTCGTGGGACCAGGAGAGAAGAAAGACAATGAGTCTGTCTTTTCCTCAAGTTTATCTCTATCCCATGTCCTTGCCTACATGCCCAGACCAGCTGCGGGGAGTAAACATGAACGCGAATAATCATCCTTTCTCAGAAGCACAGCATTGGCACGAATAAATGTCTCTACTATTGTTTAAGCATATTAGCTAATTATTATAATAATTAGCTAATATGGTCAAGAACTGCAGGAAACGTATGATCTCTGTAATTGCAAACAAAGGTTTCTGTACCAAATATTAAGTTCTGCTTTTCTGATGTATCAAATACTTATGTCATGCAATAAAATGCAAATTAATTACTTAAAAATCATACAATGTGATTTTCTGGATTTTTGTTTTAGATTCCATCACTCACAGTCGAAGAGTACCTATGATAAAAAGACTTCTACATGCTTTGTAAGTGGGAAAACCTGCAAAATCGGCAGTGTATCAAATACTTGTTCTCCCCACTGTAGATGCCACATACAAACTACTGTAGATGCATTCCTATTAGATCCTCAAACAGGATTCTCAATCGATCAGCCAACCCAAGTAATCCATACATACAAAGAAACCAAAACAAATAAGTTCAGAAATTAAGTTATTAAGTTAACTTAATTTCTGAACTTATTTGTTTTGGTTTCTTTGTATGTATGGATTACTTGGGTTGTTACCAACATCTGGTGAAACTTTCATGTCAATAGCACCTTTGGGAATATATTTACTGAGAAAAATGGTGACGTGTTCCAATACTTATTTCACCCGCTGTATGTCCCACACGGTGACATGATATCATTGACGTGACGTGCAAATGAGCGATAGAAAACCGACCGCGCTAATGTCACCATTCCAATTTTTTTTGTGCGGACGGCACGGGCAGCTGCACGTCGCATATACCTCAAACCGACAATGCTTAAACATAATCACCCTATATGTTTCTCCCTTATAATGGTCTCGGTGTGTGTCTTAGACATAGGTAGGAGTGAAGATGTGATTGTTTCTGTGTGTGTGTGTGTGTGTGTGTGTGTGTGTTAGACATAGACAGGAGTGAATATGTGATTGTTTCTGTGTGTGTGTCTTTCCATCACCAGGGTGAGACAGCATAGAGTAGGAATTGGAACACCAGCCACCATAACTACCATGGTGCACCCACCACCTAAACCTGGCCTGTAAACCAATGATGGACCTTTACTCACACATCTGGTTTAAATGCAGCAAGTGGTGGACTCCATGATTATGGAGCCTTAAGGTGTTCTTGGGAGGGTCCCTTGAGAAAAGAGGCAGCTTAACGGAAAAGAGGGTCATCATTTGGGGTAACACTTATTTTTACACTGATATATCAGGGTATTTACCTGGTATCAAGGACATGTGTGGGTACTTCATACTTACTCCTTAGAATTCAACACAATGTTTTGTGAATAGCATTTTATTTTACTAGCTTGTTAAAGTTCTTTTAAAAGAAATATTCAAAAAGAAATTTGTACAATTATTTTCAGGCAACATAAAATTGCAAATAAAGAATGTACAGAGATGAGATATTAGAACAAGTAAATGTTACCAGTGATGTATTTTTCCCTGTACACCGACATACAGGATTCATTAGCTAATGACGAACTGTTAAGAGTGCTATGTTTGAACAATTTGTCAGGGCCTGACTGTAGGGAGGCCTCTAGGCATCTCTATGCTTGTCTGGTGGTGACTGTCAGGGCGTGACTGCAGGGATGCCTCTAGGCATCTCTATGCTTGTCTGGTGGTGACTGTCAGGGCGTGACTGCAGGGATGCCTCTAGGCATCTCTATGCTTGTCTGGTGGTGACTGTCAGGGCGTGACTGCAGGGATGCCTCTAGGCATCTCTATGCTTGTCTGGTGGTGACTGTCAGGGCGTGACTGCAGGGATGCCTCTAGGCATCTCTATGCTTGTCTGGTGGTGACTGTCAGGGCGTGACTGCAGGGATGCCTCTAGGCATCTCTATGTGTGGTTTTGTGATTGTCCCCAATTGGAGGCAGCTGGGTTTCTGGGTTTCCTGTCCTCTCCTTTTGTTGTTGTATTTGGAAACCAATAAAGGAATGTCTCTCTACTACTGCTCTGTGCCTCGGGTCCTGCCTTCCAGCCATGACACAATTGATCACTTAGGGGTGTCTTCTAACTTCTAAAGACGCAATTTAATATTTCCTGTTAATGACAGCTATGCCAACATCAGAGGCAATAAAGAGAATTTAAACCTGGGGTGTGTTCATTATAGAATGCAACGGACAACGTTTTAAAACCTTTTGCAACAGAAAATTAAAGTAAGCTTTTCCTAATTGCACAAGTCCAAGTAGCCCCTTTATGTTTCACGCTGTTCTGTTCCGTTTGGTGCCTTATGAACACGACCCTGCAGAATTGGGACCTGACAAGAGCTTCTAAATAGATAGTTAATAACAACAACAACGTCAGTGTGGATATGCACGAACCAAACACAAAAAACTTAACTATATTATCCCATAAAAATATTATAATTAAGCAATAAGGCCCTCGGAGGTGTGGTGTATGGCCGATATACCACGGCTAAGGGCTTTTCGTACCCACAACGCAACACTGAGTGCCTGGACACAGACCTTAGCCGTGGTATATTGGCCATATATCACAAACCCCTGAGGTACCTTATTGCTATTATAAACTGGTTACCAACGTAATTAGAACAGTAAAAATAAATGTTCTCTCATACCCGTGGTATACGGTCTGATATACCAAGGCTGTCAGCCAATCAGCATTCAGGGCTCGAACCAAACAGTTTATAATTTAAATTATAGCATTATACCTCTGCTGCCAAAGGAATAGACCATATCCTCTTGTCTCTGACAAAGACATTGGTTCCAGTAAGTATGTACAAGAAAAATAACATAACATAAAATCTTTAATCAAATAATTATATTATGTCAAGAGTTAACTTCAATGATCCCTTTGTTGTCCTCATCCTCAGACGGTTTACAGTATTTCGTGAGTGATTGGATGAATCCTTGTGCCATTTAAGTATTGAAACATTAAGATTTAAATGCAGCTAGCTAGCTACAGCTAAATTAAATACAAAACATTGGTTTGGTGAGGTGTCAACAATCTCCCACTATTAACAAATATATATATTAATACTTATATTAAGGCTTCAAATATTCCAACCTTTTGACTAAGCGTGCGGATTGGCACACACAAACAGCTCTGAGATTAGATACGGTTACCTTGTTTCCCAGACTCAAATTAAAACTTGTCTCCCTGCTTGTTGAGTTTAACATTTGTCCACAGATCAAACTCCAGAGAAAATGGCAAAGACAAAATCAAAACATGAACAAATACAATAAGAAGGATGTAAAGCTTATCAGCCAATGTTCTAATACGATCTTTCAAGTTGAATAATATAATGTTCATTTCGATTAATACATTTTCTGATCTGATTCATAAAATGTTTTAATTTTCTAATTCCCCTTATGTCATTTGAAAAATGAAAGTTTGGTGCAGTTAGAAAAACTGGGTGATTTCTAAATACGTGGTTCAAGTGGATGCTACTATTACAGTGTGAAGGTAGAGGACACTAGAGGCCCGCACCTGACTCTAACCTGCTAATATAGAAAATGTGCTGTAGGCTACAGTCAGAGACAGTGGAACTACACTGCTTGGCCCCCCAAACAAGTCACAGTTTGGATATAAATAAGCAAATACTTAAGAGCCTATGATTGAATAATTACTGTTTCAGATGGCAACAATTATTTTAACCCTAACTGATGCAGTGAGTAGCTTCTCAAATCTTAAACAACCATGTCGAAAGACGTATCCCGTTGTCGTGGAAAATATGTTACTGTGTTTCAGAAGGGTATAGTTATTCGCCTGCATCAAGCAAAGAAAACAACTAAGGAGTTTGCTGAAATGCCTGGAATTGGGTTCAGAACCATCCAACACATTATTAAAACCTGGAAGGATAGCGGTGAACCATCAACCTTGCAGAATAAATGTGGTCGGGAAAAAATATTGAATGACCGCGATCGGAGATCACTTAAACGCTTGGTGAAGTAGAATCGTAAAAAAATCGACAGTAGAACTCATAGCCATGTTTAATAGAGAAAGTAAGAGCATTTCCATGCGCTCAATGCGACGAGAACTCCCAGGATTGGGAATACACAGCTGTGTGGCCACAAGAAAACACCTTGTTAGTGAAGCTATCAGAAGAAAAGTCTTCAATTTGTTAGGGAGCATAAAGAATGGACTCTGGAGCAATGGAGAACGGTCATGTGGTCTGATGAGTCCAGATTTACTCTATTCCAGAGCAATGGGTGCGTCAGGGTAAGAAGGGAAGCACATGAAGGAATGCACCCATCATGCATTGTGCCCACTGTACAAGCCTCAGGAGGCAGTGTTATGATCTGTGGTTGCTTCAATTGGTCAGGTCTAGGCTCAGCAACGTTATGTGGCAATAAAATGAAGTCAGCTGAGTACCTGAATGTACTGAATGACCAGGTTATCACATCAATTGATTTTTTCTTACCTGATGGCACAGGCATATTCCAGGACGTCAATGCCAGGATTCGTCGGGCTCGAGTGGTTCAGGGAGCATGAGGAATCATTTTCACACATGAATTGGCGAAGAGTCCTGACCTTAGCCCCATTTGAAAGTCTTTGGGATGTGCTGGAGAAGACTTGTGGTTCGACTCTCCCGTCGTCAATACAAGATCTCAGACAAAAATGAATGCAACTCTGGACGGAAATAAATGTTGTGACATTGCATAAGGTTGTGGAAACAATGAATGCGCGCCGTAATCAAAGCTAAAGGCGGTCCAACGAAATATTAGAGCACCATTTTTTGGGCCAGGCAGTGTATTTTTTGACAGTGGGTGCATAGTTATATTTTTGCCTGATTTAGAAAGGTTTCTGCTTATAATTTCCAACATGTTGGTGGGCTATTTGTTAATAAACGTGTCTATAATTAGATACATGCAGCTTCTCTTCTGTCATTACATGTTGCCCTTGAAGACTAAACCCGCCAGAATGTCATACATCGATAGAAATTATCCATGGTATGACAATCTTAAAACAATTCCATATGTTAGCTTAGTAGAACACCCCCCCCCCCACTGTAACAGTAGGTTACAGTGGGCAAGTGAAAGTAAATGAGACTTTAGCATAACAGCATTATAGGCCTATCCAATGGCTGCGGGAGGAGTGGAGCAAGGATTTTACAGCCCTTGATCCTGACAGGGAAGCACTCTCCTTGTCGACGCAATCCGTGCATTAGGCTACATTCACAAGATAATAAGCCTAGGTCATTGAGGCTACTTCATTGGAAGTGTACATAAAAACACCATGACATTATGCACAGATTTGTTAGCCTTCCGTTTCGACATATAGGCTAGGCCTAGCTGTTAGACTGTCTATGCAAGGTGTTGGCATATGCAGGGATTGAGCATAACATAGGAGAGAATTCGAAGGGCAGCCTGCAGGAACTGATGCAAGCAACTTCTTCACGGTCAGTGGTCACAGTCACTGATAGTACCAAGAGAGTTAACTCCGTTCGGTGTCCTGACAACGCAACATGGACGTTAGAATGGTATGGCATTGCTTAGGGGATATTCTGGTGTGTGTGTATATCTAGGTTTGACTTCATCTCCAAGGACCACATTAATTTAACACTTTATTGTCTAGTGTAGGCAAAGCTAATCTCCCCCACATTAACCACATAGCCTACTTAGAAATCACCCAGTTTTCCCCAGCCACATCAATATTTCCACTTTCATTTTTCAAAACGAATAAAGGCAAATTTGCAAATTTGAAAAAGATATAAAAAGTCAAGATAGTTTTAGTCTAGAAAAATGTGAAAATCTTAGACAGTTTTTTATTATTCAACTTAAACGAGTGGATCAGAAAATTAGACAGATAAGCATTACATGGATCGTAGGTCTATTTAATGTTTTATTTATTTTATTTCACCTTTATTTAATTTTATTTAATACTTCATGACGTGTAGACTGGAATGCTTAAAATGATTGAATACTTGATATTATTGAGTAATACAAATACTCCGTCCCAGTACAATAAATAACTGTTACTCCTTCATATTGCAGTAATAGTTTACAGTAATTGCACATTTGTTTTTAAAGAGAAATGCCATGGTGGCTGACTCATATCCTCAATCTGTCAATCTTAAAAGGGGAGATCCGATGTCAGGGGATAGATGGGATGTGGCCAACTACCTTCCAGTGTCAATTCTATGTGCTGTCTCCAAAGTGTTGGAAAGGCTGGTGCACACACAGGTTACTAACCATTTCTCACTCAACTGCCTATTTACAGCCTACCAAAGCGTTTTTACAGCACATAGGGGAGGGGGGGGAAGTATTCAGACCCCTTGACTTTTTCCACATTTTGTTACGATACAGCCTTACTCTCAAATTGGTTAAATTATTCCCCCCCCTCATCAATCTAGACACAATACCACATAATGACAAAGAAAAAACTGGTTTATAGGATTTTTTGCAAATGCATTAAAAACTGAAATATCACATTTAGTATTCAGGCCCTTTACTCAGTTCTTTGGTATGATGCTACAAGCTTGGCATATCTATATGTGGGGGAGTTTCTCCCATGCTTCTCTGCAGATCCTCTCAAGCTCTGTCAGGTTGGATGGTGAGTGTTGCAGCACAGCTATTTTCAGGTCTCTCCAGAGATGTTCAATAGGGTTCATGTCAGGACTCTGGCTGGGCCACTTGTTCTGAAGCCACTCTTGTGTTGTGCTTAGGGTTGTTGTCCTGTTGGAAGGTGAACCTTCGCCCCAGTCTGAGGTCCTGAGCCCTCTGGAGCAGGTTTTCATCAAGAATCTCTCTGTACTTTGCTCCATTCATCTTTCCCTCGATCCTGACTAGTCTCCCAGTCCCTGACGCTGAAAAACATCCCACAGCATGATGCTGCCACCATACTTCACCGTAAGGATGGTGCCAGGTTTCCTCCAGTCATAACACTTGGCATTCAGGCCAAAGCATTCAATCTTGTTTCTCTGGTCCTTTAGGTGCCTTTTGACAAACTCCAAGCTGGCTGTCATGTGCCGTTTACTGAGGAGTGGCTTCCATCTGGCCACTCTACCATAAAGGCCTGATTGATGGAGTCCTGCAGAGATGGTTATCCTTCTGGAAGGTTCTCCGATCTCCATAGAGGAACTCTAGAGCTATGTCAGAGTAACCATCGGGTTATTGGTCACCTACCTGACCAAGGACCTTCTCCCCCGATTGCTCAGCTTGGCTGGGCGGCCAGCTCTAGGAAGAGTCTTGGTGGTTCCAAACTTCTTACATTTAAGAATGATGGAGGCCACTGTGTTCTTGGGGATCTTCAATGCTGCAGAAATGTTTTATTACCCTTCCCCAGATCTGTTCCTCGACAAAACCCTTTCTCGGAGATCTACAGACAATTCCTTCGACCTCACGGCTTGATTTTTGCTCTGACATGCACTGTCAACTCTGGGACCTTATATAGACAGGTGTGTGCCTTTTGAAATCATGTCCAATCAATTGAATTTACCACAGGTGGACTCCAATCAAGTTGGAGAAACATCTCAAGGATGATCCATGGAAACAGGAAGCACCTGAGCTCAATTTCGAGTCTCATAGCAACGGGTCTGAATACTAAATAAGTATTCCTGTTTATTATTTTTAATAAACCTGTTTTTGATTGGTCATTATGGGGTATTGTGTGTAGATTGATGAGCGGAAACATTTTAGAATAAGGCTGTAACGTAACAAAATGTGGAAAAAGTCAAGGGGTCTGAATACTTTCAGAATGCACTGTATACGCAAATGACACAGTCCTGTACTACTCAAATAAATACAAACAAAGACCACAAGGAAGAGTGAGGAGTCCATGTCAAACGACATCAAGATGGCAGCCGCTTGGTTCGCTGACAACAAGCTCAGAAAATCAAGGCAATGCTTTTGGTAACCCACACACCTACTGGCACAACCATTAGCGAAAAACATGGCCTTTTCAAGGCAGTCTGCAGTTCTTTGGACTTATCAACACGACAGCTAGCTAGCATGTCTGCCTTCAAAAGAGCAGTACAGATAGCTGTAATGTGACCATGGTTTTGTTTATATTCTACCGCGTATGATGTGTGTGCTTCTGTGAATATTGTGATTTTAAATGTGCTTTTGTATGTATGCCAGTGGGTATGCTGTATATGTTTTTATTGATTCTATGGCACCCAGCACTCCCTGGAAAACAGTGGCAATTGTTACTGAGTGGACTACCCTGGCAAAATTTAACCTTTATTTAACTAGGCAAGTCAGTTAAGAACAAATTCTTATTTACAATGACGGCCTACGCGGAGCGGAATTTAGAAGTTGCCCAAAATACCGGAACAAATACATTATCCACTACATATTGTTCAAAGTAGCCCAATTTTGATAGAAAACTGCAGACATGGCAACCCTGCTCCTCAATTCAGTGTCTCCTGTTCCCAGCTGCGATACCACTAGAGAAAGAGAGACAACTCTGGCGTTGCAGTTCAAGGCAAAGTGAATAAAGAAGAATGTCTGCTACAGGTAGTTTTGCATTAATCCAGTTAATAATAGCCCCATGTGAGAATTGTCGTGCTACACAGGACACCACGGACCCTGTGGGATCCAGACTCTTGATGCGTCTGTGCTGGAATGTTCCATTGGGGGTGAGGTTGGGGGGAGGGGGTACCCCATTCTACATCACCCGTTCACCCATGACCTCTAGTCACTGAGGCTTTGTTTTATCGCTAATACAAAAAAATACCTCTACCAGGAATAAAAACACACCGACGACTAGTCTCTTATACATCTCCGTCTTCAGGTGGCAGACACAACTTGAAGAGCCTGTGGGAAGTAAAAAACGTTGAACATTATTTTAAGATCTGGTATTTGCGTAGCCTGGTTCCAGATCTGTTTGTGCCGTCTTGCGGAATCCTACAGAACGAACAGATTTGGAACCAGGCTCGTACTGTGTAACTAAAGCCTTGTTCACACTGCAGGCCTCAATGCTCAAATCAATTTGGTTTTTCAAATCCGTTTTGAAATAGTGACTGTCCAAACAGCAAGTTACAAGTGACCAGAAGACATGGCTACGCTAGTTGTCATAGTAATGACGGATGTGTGTGTAGTGGTGTAGTCTGATTGGTGGAGGTACTCGTACTTCCTGTCACTCAGTAGTTATGTAGCAAGCTAAGGTGACAACAATTCCTGCCATGGATATTTCCCAGTTGCTTTGAATGTTCAAAAGCATAGTGTAAGAACACTTTTAAAGCCTCAAAGGATACGATGATCCAACTTTCAAAACAAATCCTTTTTGCCTAACCACAGCAGTTGCTTCGCTAGCTAGGTAACCGCTTAGCTTTCTAACACATTCACTAATTGGTTTGTGAACAATTAACAAGCTAGTTAGCTACCATATGTAGCAAGCAAGCTAAGATATGCCAAATAACAGTCTGAAAACCACTTGAGGGCAAACAAATCAGATTTGACCATTCACAAAGGCTTGAAATATCCAATTCCATGTGCTTTTTGGCCGTTCAGAAAAATAACAGATTAGGATTCGAGTCCCTTCAAACTGCCAAATGTGAACAAGGCTTAAGCGTAAACCATTCCTATGGTCTATACCTTGGGGCTGCGGGAGGCATCTGGTCCATTACTTTGAGGTTTTTAGCCGAGATCTCTACCCTGGCGCCCTATCGGAGAAGAGAGAGGGTTAGACAACGTTTACATATTTAGACTGAAGACTGAAGTGCCCACAGGGTTGCAGCTACTGTACCCAAATCAGCTGCTCAGACAGCGTACCCAAAGTTATATTTCTACCTAATTTCTTTAGGTTGAGAGCGACCCACACCTAATTTACCCATCGTTGTCCTGATGTACTGTATGTAGTGAATGTCTTAGAATTAAAGCCCAGGTTCAAAGCAGAGTAGATTATTGTTTGTCAGTAAAGTACTTTTAAGTAATGCTATGTTATACAGTAGGTATAACATATCATTACTCATTCATATTCAGTCTTCATTGTCCAATAAGAAATGCACATTTTTGGTTTCCGTTGTTAAGCGTTTTGCTACGGTGTACCCTAATGAATACAACCCAGAAGTTCGATCTGTTGCTAGGGGTGTTAAAAGGGGTGTAGTTAGGGTACCTGTTTGCGCATGATGTCCATGGTCTGCATGATGCAGCGGGGCATGAGGCCATGGTTCCGCGCCAGGATCATGGCCTGATCAAGGGTCACGCTCAGGGTGCACCTGATCAACACAAAGGTCAGAGGTCAGCAGGTCAAAGGTCTTTTGACTGTGTTATGATTAGCTATTGGAAAGGGGTTGAAAATACACTGTACGTAGTGCATTTCTAAGCACTACACCTGACATAGCAAGACATAGATGTGCATGAGTGTTTGCTCCAGCTGACGCTAACTGTCAACACTATTACATCACTTTCAAGGTCATACGACGGACCTTTGCATGCCAGTGGCACACATGGTGATGTGGCAGGCGCCCAGGCGGTTGCACAGCTCCGAGGACACACACAAGACACTGACGCCCGAGGGGTGGCCTGTGGCGTTGGGATGCACGTTGACATACGACTGCATTAGACCACACAGGTCGTCCAGGGTGTTGAGGGGTCTGAGGAGCTGGGTAGGAGAGGGGGTACAGAAGACAGGGGATTTAGGGGTTAAGACTATAAGAATAAGTACTCCAACCTTCCTTTCCGGTCAAAAGTAAAAAGCCCCTGAGTTTGTTCGTAAACAAAGAGAAGTTTTGATTTCTGTTTACCTGGTCTATCTTCATAGCTGTGGTGTTGGAGTCAGTGGGTAGATTTGACTTCTCCAGGTAAAAAGCCCTGTGATAACACAATAAAGGGTTATAATAATTAATAATAATACAAATGTAGTGGTTCTAATATTCGTCCTATTTCACACATGTACAAGTGTGTATTAATAAGCATGTATGAATTCGAAATGTTTGCATATCTCACTCTCCCCGAGACACCCTCGGAGAGTGGGGTCACGGCCAGGGTCTGCCGTTATCAATGGTGACCCTGGAGAAATTAGGGTTGAGCGCCCAAGTTATCATTCAGTATGATTGCTACTGAACAATGAATGAATCCATTGATATTCTCAATTTTCTCCATTTCCTGTAAAAACGTCACATCAACAAACGTCATCCATGCTACCCTCTGAAGCTAACACAGTAGTCTAACTAATCGGCATGACAACACAATATAAAGTGCATGGGTTGGTACCGGAGTTTTCGGTAGTAGGCTTTGACCGTTTCCAGTGAGGCGGCGTTGGTGCGTTGCTGGAACTCTTCCATGGACACATAGTCCTGCTGGGACACTCCCTCTGGCCTCTCCAGGGCTGACCCGGGGACAGAGATGACACAGTCAAAATGCAGTACAGGCAGGTAGTACAGGCAGGCAGTACAGGCAGTGCAGGCAGGCAGGCAGGCAGGCAGGCAGGCAGGCAGGCAGGCAGGCAGGCAGGCAGGCACACACCAGGGATATACAGTACATACATGCACCTAGACCGACAGACACATTGCTAATATTATTTTATAATGGCTAAAAGTTACAGGTTTATACCGTCTGACACCGAACTCAAAACTGTATTCAATACGAGTGGCCTGTAGGTGGCGATGACACCCAATTTAGCCTTAGTTCTCTGGATCTCCGACCGCAGAATAGTATTACTTTACAGGCTTCTGCTTTGCGGCCACTGAACAATGTGAGCCTCCCTGTAGGGTTATTGTCCCAACTGGCATATGTGGATGGAAAACGAATGGTTCCCTAGGGAATCCAGTATAATCCCAGCCATTTATATGGACCCAACGAAGGTCGAAAGGACACTGCAGTGAAATAATAGCGAACAGGATGTAGATGGGTAGGCACAGAATACACTTCCTGGTTATACTTCATAGTACGTTATTCAAATGGTAGTTATGACACCGTAAACGCCAATTGCATAAGAAATACCCTATAATTAGTATTTTGTTTGTGACTCTAGGCACTTTTCATGCTTACATTTTCACTAGAACATTACTGTACATTTTAAGCAAATAATCAGTAAGGAGAAAGGGATTGAACTGGCCTTAATGGCCATGAATTGTTATAATCTCTACCCGGCACAGCCAGAAGAGGACTGGCCACCCCTCAGAGCCTGGTTCCTCTCTAGGTTTCTTCCTAGGTTTCTGTCTTTCTAGGGAGTTTTTCCTAGCCAACGTGCTTCTACATCTGCATTGCTTGCTGTTTGGGGTTTCAGGCTGGGTTTCTGTATAGCACTTTGTGCCATCGGCTGATGTAAAAAGGGCTTTATAAACACATTTGATTGGATTTAGAGATACTGAGTAAAAGACCTCTGTTGAACTTGATTATTACAGACATATGGCCTGTATCCCAAATGGCACCCTACACCCTATATAGTACACTCCTATTTAGTGCACAAAAGGAGTGTCTATATAGGGAATTAGGGCTCCTGGCATGACTTATCCCGTCTAATGTTACAGGTGAATGGATGAAGACAACTGTATAGGCATTATACCTCTGCACTGTGAAGATCTGTGCATCTATGAACCTGCAACATATTTCCTGAACGTGCCTCTAGTGCATTTCATCAAATTCACTCCAATGCCATTTGATTTGACTCGACTCCATTCAATTCAAATCAATTAATTAAACTGTGATTCAATCAGGATTTGATGACCGCCGCCTGGTCTCAAATCAATTCAGCCAACTTTGATTTGATGATCATTCGAATCAACTCAATTGAATTCAGCCAACACTGTAGACTCGCAGGTTGTTCTGTTCCCACTCACCCCTGGTGAAGAGCACAGTGTGCAGTTTGAGGCTGCCCCCGTTCTGCAGGCGCGTGGGGAGCTCACTGAAGAGGCAGCTGTCCAGGTGCAGGGTGACCCGCAGGGCCTGCCGGCTGCCCTCCACGTGGTAACACACCGGCGTGTCTGGGGAAAACAAAACGCACGTCACAGAAACCCGCTTTCACCTTATGGTGGATTTTCCCTTCAATTGCCCATTGGCTTATTGATTGTCCTTACTGGCATTACATTTACATTTTAGTCATTTATCAGAGCAACTTACAGTTAGAGTATCCATCTTCAGATAGCTAGGTGAGGCAACCATATATCACAGTCATAGTAAGTCAATCTTCCTCAAAAACAGCACGATCAGTTACTTCCAGTGTAAACTTGTTCACAGCTATTACAATGTTACATATACTATGTTGCAAATGACAATACCAGTATTCAGTGTACTAAACTCTGAAACAGATTAATTCATTGGTTAATCATTCCGTGCCCTGGGGGAACAACACATCTCCTGTGAGGTAAGCCAACCTTCTTCTGAAGACCATCCACCCTAACCCTAACCCTTTGGGATTAGGTGTGATGTTTTAGGCTAGACCTCCATGCAACCCTCCGTCTCCATAATGCTTACTCACGGCTCTACTAAACTTAAAATTCAGGGTTACTGAACTGGCTTTTATCAAATCAATACTGTCAGATGAGCTCATAGTCTCCACAAACTCTGCCTAAGCAACAGCCGCCGTGTTGTGCTAATGCTAGCTAGCTAGACCGCGCCGAAACTACTAACTGCCCATTTTCCAAAAAGTGATTAAAACAGGTTTTTAAAGGAAGGAAGAACAGGTATTTTGTATTGTGTGTGTTATGCTTACTGCTGAGCAGTAACGTAGAATAGTAGTCTCCATTTTATCAATGGCTTTCTCCTCCTAAATGGTAAATCCATCACCTTAACGCAGCAATCTCGGCTAACCATATTGCAGTTTTTTTACAAAGGCTGGATTTGACTGAGGTGTGTGTGTGTGTGTGTGTGTGTGTGTGTGCGTGCATGTGTCCGTGTCTTCCTCCACCATGCGTAAACACAACTCAATCTTTAAACTGGCCACCATTGCAAAATTATGTGGTTGCTATGGGAAAGGGTCTACTTACTTGCGACCAGGTATTCATCCTCCAGATGGCGGAAGAAAACTGTGACTTTGTCCAGGTCCAACAGGGCCGCCTTGGTATCCTCCAGCATTGTCCTCTCCTCCT
This sequence comes from Thymallus thymallus, assembly GCA_023634145.1. Taxonomy (NCBI): domain Eukaryota; kingdom Metazoa; phylum Chordata; class Actinopteri; order Salmoniformes; family Salmonidae; genus Thymallus; species Thymallus thymallus. The sequence continues at coordinate 3,618,666 of CM042399.1, read as the reverse complement.
TCTACACAGCAGAGTGAAGACACAAAGCTCAGCTAACAGGCCAGGGACCATATTCAGAAAGCGTCTCAGAGTAGGACTGCTGATCTAGAATCAGTTGAGCCTTTTAAATCAAAATTAATCAGATTATATGGACAGGAGGGACCTGATCCTAGATAAGCACTCATATTCTGAGACTCTTCATGAATATGTGACACGTTTCAGGAAACTAGGCGTGTCGCACGTCACTACTTCACAGGAGAGGCATTTGAACTTTATACAAAAATTTATTTTGTATCAAAATGTGTTTTTTGGGGGCAGAAATGCCTTCTGGAACATGTGAACGTTCGTGTGCCTTAATAACAAACATGTATGCCATATATAAATACAAATAAAATTGTTAAATTATGAGCCTAGTTGGTTTAGCCACGGAAAAAGACAGGAACCTTCCTGCTAGCCATGATTGGCTGAGATAATGGAGGGCTGGACATGTCGAGAGATTTGATATAGTGTGTTTTTACCAGAGACGGTAACGTGAAGAACAACAGGACCTGCAGCTATGTGAAAGGATATAAAGCTAGATGTTTAAGTTCTAAATCCTCCGGTAGAATGCCCTGCTTTTATTTAGTCACACTCACAAACGTAAGCTGTAAATAATGTTCTTGTTGTGAGTTTATTTTCTTGTAATAATTAATACAATTTGCTAAAGCTAACAAACTAGAAACAAACCAAAACATTGTTTAGAAAGTTGGTTTTAGTTTCCTGGTTTGACATTTACTAAATAAATTTTTAAATGGTTGGGTTCATTGGTGTTAAAATACACCAGCTATGCTATTTTGGACAATCAGGCTGCTGATGTCATGCAGCTTGTGTTTATACTTTTTCGCAACGACAACGAGTTTGATGTCGGACGACAACGTCGATGATGTCACTGTGACAACTGTCTACAGACATGTCGATAAACCAGCCTTTAGTCTTGAAACGTTTGGTTGTTTTATCATACTCACTCCGTTTAGCACATGGGAAGGGAAAGAGGGATACCTAGTCAAGCACAAATGAATGCATCCAACAGAAATGCGTCTTGATGGTTCCTAGATAACTAAACACTTCTACTTGGTGGTCATATGCCTATGTTACTTTGCTGTATTTGTGTTTTGAATTGTGTTTTTAATGTATGTCTTTACTGTTTTGGATATGTTTTTACTGGTGCTGCCTAGCCAGGTATTCCTTGAAAGAAAGGTCGTTTGACCTCAGTGGAACAATCTAGTAATAAAAATGTGGTAGTACTTTATAATAACTCCATGTAATAAAGCATTTATAATGAATTAGTAAATGTTTTATTCAATCATTACTCAATTTATAACATGTTTAATATAAGTCCTTGTAATTAATTTACTAACCATTACTAAAGTCATTTTGCGTGGCCTCATCTAAACTATGGGCAATTTATACTTACATAAATGATTTCAGTGACAAGTGTTATTTCTCACAAAAAGATGGAGGTGGAATTGGTAGACATTCCAGCAGTAACTAATGCTCAAAATATTATAGAACATATCAATGCTAACTGAAGAAGCTCACAACACAGAATGTTAAAGGAAATATATTGAACATTTTACTCACATTTTATTAATGTTGGAACTGTCGGACTTAAAAAAAAAAAAATAGTTGTACTGTGAATGTTTTGCTAATGTTGTTAACCTCGCAAACGCAAACTAATCATAACACAGGGAGATGTAGCCTACACACAACAGTTGGCTGGACTGTTTTTGTCTAGTGGATTTTTATTCCTCCATTACTACTGATACACTACATGACCAAAAGTATATGGAAACCTGCTTGCCAAACATCTCACTAAATGTTGGAACATTGCTGCAGGGACTTGCTTCCATTAAGTCACAAGAGCATTAGTGATGTTGGGCACTGATGTTGGGCGATTAGGCCTGGCTCGCAGTCAGCGTTCCAATTCATCCCAAAGGTGTTTGATGGGGTTGAGGTCAGGGATCTGTGTAGGCCAGTCAAGTTCTTCCACACCGATCTCGACAAACCATTTCTGTATGGATCTCGCTTTGTGCACGGGGGCATTGTCATGCTGAAACAGGAAAGGGCCTTCCCCAAACTGTTGCCACAAAGTTGGAATTCCATAATCGTCTAGAACGTCATTGTATGCTGTAGCGTTAAGATTTCCCTTCACTGGAACTAAGGGACCTAGCCTGAACCATGAAAAATAGCCCTAGACCATTATTCCTTCTACACCAAAATTTACAGTTGGCACTATGCATTCAGATTTGTCCGATGGACTGCCAGATGGTGAAGTGTGATTCATCACTCTAGAGAATGCTTTTCCACTGCTCCAGAGTCCAATGGCGGTGAGCTTTACACCCCTCCAGCCGACGCTTGGCATTGAGCATGGTGATCTTAGGCTTGTGTGTGGTTTCTCAGTCATGGAAACCCATTTCATTAAGCTCCCGACGAACAGTTCTTGTGCTGAAGTTGCTTCCGGAGGCAGTTTGGAACTCAGTAGTGTGAGTTGCAACAGAGGATAGACAATTTTTTACGCGCTACACGCTTCAGCACTCTGTGCGGTCCTGTTCTGTGAGCTTGTGTGGCCTACCACTTCACGGCTGAGCCGTTGTTGCTCCTAGACTTTTCCACTTCACAATAACAGCACTTACAGTTGACCGGGGCAGCTCTAGCAGGGCAGAAATTTGACGAACTGACTTGTTGCATCCTATGACGGTGCCATGTTGGATCCTATGACGGTGCCATGTTGCATCCTATGACGGTGCCATGTTGCATCCTATGACGGTGCCATGTTGAAAGTCACGGAGCTCTTCAGCAACGGGTGTGGCTGAAATACTTTTGTATATATAGTGTATGTGATTGAGGTAGAAATGTATATACAATATAAGTAGTTGAGGCCAAGCTAAACCTATTTACTAATCCAACATAAAAGCTTTATTATAAAAATGAAATGGCTCCATATTATTGGTCTAAATCTAGTTTGACTCAGGTCTGCTGATTGGTCAAAAGGGAAGTAAATAATGAATCACACAGCAGAGTGAATAATCATCGTCTCTTCATTCTGACGCTTGTTCTTTTATAGTATTTGGTTATTTTAACAGTATTTGGCTATTCTTCACAGTATCCGGATATTCTTCCACCACAGTACCGGCTCTTACCACGTGGGGCGCCAGCGTTGCCTGGAAGTTGAGCAGCACGCCGATGGCGGCCGCCTGCTCCAGCCACTTACGGCTCGTGTCTTTGCAGTCTTCCTCGTACTCGCCAGCGTTGTTGAAGCGCGCCCGCAGCGCCGCCAGGAGCTGCTCGGCCAGCGTGCACACAGCGCCCGCCGCACTCTGGCAGAAGATCACGTCACGCTGCAGCTGCAGAGCCGTGTCTGGGGCCGAGGGGAGCAGGGGAGAGGGGGAGGGAGGGGGAAATAATTGTCTGGTTATTGTCTGTTTTCAAGGAAATTAGCTTTGCTTCATATAAACTCTTTACAGGACAGTTAAAAAACAGCAACATACAAACCATATGGAAGGCAGGGGACTATACAGGGGACTACCGGGGACTATGCAAGGGACTACCAGGGACTATACAGGGGACTGAACAGGGGACTACCGGGGACTATACAAACCATATGGAAAGACTATACAGGGGGCTACCGGGGACTATACAGGGGACTGAACAGGGGGCTACAGGGGACTATACAGGGGACTGAACAGGGGGCTACAGGGGACTATACAGGGGACTGAACAGGGGGCTACCGGGGACTATACAGGGGACTGAACAGGGGACTACCGGGGACTATACAGGGGACTGAACAGGGGACTGAACAGGGGACTATACAGTGGACTGAACAAGTAATTAGACAGTGGAAGGGTTGGGGTTGAGAGAGAGGAGATATATATAATGGAAAGAGGTGGGAGATAGAGGTAAGGAAGGAGATAATTGAGAAAGAAAGAGGATATGATAGAGTGATAGACAATGATAGAGAGAGGAGGGAAGGGTAAAAGAAAGAGGATATGATAGAGTGATAGACAATGATAGAGGGAGGAGGGAAGGGTAAAAGAAAGAGGATATGATAGAGTGATAGACAATGATAGAGAGAGGAGGGAAGAGAATCAATCCATCACCAAACCAACATGGATGAAGTCCTTTCTAACTTTCCACCTCAGAGTGATGTGTAAACTCTAATCAAACACAGCCCGGGGGTTTACAATCTGCTCTCTTAGGGTGACTCATTCATGAGGAAGGAGCTCGCTCAGACAGACAGACAGACAGACGGACGGACGGACGGACAGACAGACCAGACAGACCAGACATAAAGCTTACCTGTACATTTGAGCAGGGCCAGAAGCAGCTGGTTCTTCCCATCTACAGAACAAGGATGATTTTATTACCTGAGTGATACACATGTGTTACTGCTGTGTCTACACTGCATTCAGGAAGTATTCAGACCCCTTCACTTTTTCCACATTTTGTTACGTTACAGCCTTATTCTAAAATTGATAAAATACATTATCGTCATCAATCTACACACAATACCCCATAATGACAAAGCGAAAACAGGAATACCTTATTTACACAAGTATTCAGACACTTTGCTATGAGACTCAAAATTGAGCTCAGGTGCATCCTGTTTCCATTGATCATCCTCGAGATGTTTCTACAACGTGATTGGAGTCCACCTGTGGTAAATTAAATTGATTGGACATGATTTGGAAAGGCACACGCCTGTCTATATAAGGGCCACAGTTGACAGTGCATGTCAGAGCAAAAACCAAGCCATGAGGTCGAATGAATTGTCCATAGAGGTCCGAGACAGGATTGTGTCGAATCAAAGATCTGGGAAAGGGTACCAAAACATTTCTGCAGCATTGAAGGTCCCAAAGAACACAGTGGCCTCCATCATTCTTGAATGGAAGAAGTTTGGAACGACCAACACTCTTCCTAAGGCTGGCCATCCGGCCAAACTGAGCAATCGAGGGAGAAGGGTCTTGGTTGGGGAGGTGACCAAGAACCCGATGGTCACTCTGACAGAGCTCCAGAGTTCCTCTGTGGAGATGGGAGAACTTTCCAGAAGGACAACCATCTCTGCAGCACTCCACCAATCAGGCCTTTACGGTAGAGCGGCCAGACGGAAGCCACTCATCAGTAAAAGGTACATGACAGCCTGCTTAAAGTAGGCCAAAAGGCACCTAACGAAACCAAGATTGAACTCTTTGGCCTGAATACCAAGCGTCACATCTAGACGAAACCTGAACCCGATCAAACATCTCTGGAGAGACCTGAAAATAGCTGTGCAGGGACGCTCCCCATCCAACCTGACAGAGCTTGAGAGGTTCTGCAGAGAAGAATGGGAGGAACTCCTCAAATACAGGTGTGCCAAGCTTGTAGCGTCATACCCAAGAAGACTCGAGGCTGTAATCGCTGCCAAAGGTACTTCAACAAAGTACTGAGTAAAGGGTCTGAATACTTATGTAAATGTGATATGTTTTTATGGGGTATTGTGTGTAGATTGATGAGGGGAAACAACTATTTAATACATTTCAGAATAAGACTAATGTAACAAAATGTGGAAAAAGTCAAGAGGTCTGATTACTTTCCAAATGCACTGAATATGGGTGTGTTACACGTGGGTTTCTGCGGTGTGTACATTTGTTATACGTGTGTTTGTTTTACTGACCGTCCACAAATCGTTGCAGGCTCTCCACCAATGTCTTAATAGAGCTGGGCAGGATCCAAGGGTCCTCCTGGATGTTCTTGTGGATGATGTTGTGACAGCGCACCGTCCAGTCCTCAGTGTGACGGAACTCTGCTCCGAAAACAGAGGGTGTCAATGATTTTGTAAATTACCAATATAAATGCTATAAGAAGTATTTAGTATAACACTTCACACATCTATACACACACACATTCTCAGTGATACCCTGACATGTCTCTCTCTCTAAACGCACATACACTCAGACACAAACTAAACGTAGCTGGTACCTGGCTTAGTGTGGTCGGGGTAAAAGTGCTTGGTCTCCTCACAGGCCTTGGTCATGACAGGCCCTTTGAGCAGGCTGTTGATGGAGTCCACCTGCAGATGACAGTCCCCAACCAGTCAGACCTCAACACACAGAGACTGGCCTCAGTTTCTCAACAACAATAACAACAGGAAACTAGGGCCCAGGAAATCGACGGCAGCCAAAATGGTGGTGTCCCTCGGGGAGTATGGGTCAAAGGGCATGTGATGTCGGTAAGATAAAGACAGAACAACAAAGAGATAGCAAAACAAGATAATGCACTGCAGACGTAGAACAGACTGATAACTATTAACGTGATCTGTGCCAAATGTTTCAGAGGTCTAATGGAAAAGGTGTGTGTGAGGTAATGATAAAGCTAGTATTGTGTAAAATATAGTGCACCTGGTTGAAAAGGTGCTCCAAACAGCCATGCAGCTTGTCCTGCTTGTCAGAGGAAATACTTATGTCACAGGGCAGCTCATCACCTGAGAGAGAGAGAAGAGAAGAGAAGAGAAGAGAAGAGAAGAGAAGAGAAGAGAAGAGAAGAGAAGAGAAGAGAAGAGAAGAGAAGAGAAGAGAAGAGAAGAGAAGAGAAGAGAAGAGAAGAGGAGGAGAGAGAGAGAGCATTCTGTACATTTTTCTAACATAAGGCAAACCAAGGTGATATCTTTAACCCTACAGGGATATGAACATCTAAGTCTAGTCATTACTTTATTAACTGTTTCCTACCTGAACCCATCTCGTCACTTCCCAGGTAAGAGCTGTTGCTACGCACACTCGTGTACGAAAGGACTGAATCCCTGTTACTGTTACATTCACTGAAAACACACACACAGAGAGCGAGAGAGAGTCAGAAACAGCTGAATAACAAACCCAAAGCATTCATTCCCTACAGAAAAACCACAGTCAAATGTGGAGTCTGGTTTGTAATTATCCAGTCAAATAATCTGACTGAATGTTTTATTGCCTCTTATTAATTTTATAGGCAGAGCTAGCAGTAGTCAAGTGCAAATTCGCACAAACTTACTTCATCGGCATGACTAAAATGCATTCCACTGTAATGTAGTAAGGTGTGTCTACACCAATGTCCCAAATAAGACTTAAAATAATACATACCAGAAAAGTTTAAGTCGAATGATACTCAAACATTAAAAGAAGATCACATTCCTCCACAACTGTAAAGTATTAACTTTTGCCTTAAAGGGATAGTTCAGAAAAAAAAAGTACATATTTAGATATGTTTGCATTTGGCTAGTTTAACAAAATCAAAGTTTGGATTGCCGTCACTCCTTGTCCATAGACTCCTTTTAAAGGTAAGGAAACAAATACGTACATTCGCTGAACCATCCCTTTAATTCTCCAGATTTATTCCTACAATGTATTTTTATAGGCAAACCTACTGTTGTGAACGTTTCTGTGTGCGTTGTGGATTTACGATGTAAATGCTGAATCATATGAGATTAAGGAGCCAGAAGTAGCATTGTCATCGTGTTTCCCACTAAAACACTCACTTTGTTTTACTATAATCATCCAGCTTGGCTCAGCGACAAACTGGAAACCACAGGAAGCCATCAGAGCTTAGTGAGTTGTTTGTCTCCGTTACTGCCTGCCCTATAAACTGTATGCATCTCAATGCGTCTCCCAGTGGGATGCTGGATCAGTCCCGGCGAGCTGCGACTGAAGTGCCAACCTTTACGTAATACACACGGGAGTTTGGCTTTGATTCTCTCCTCCACACACATGCACGCCCTCCTGGGAGAGGGTTCCAAATTTAGTCGCACCTCATGGTGGGTTTGGAGCAGCCCATCCTCTCCAGATGTGACGAGACTTACTGTCTGAGAGACAAACTAGACTGATGGTGTACACCTACCTCTCTGTCGTACCTTTTAAGTCTCTTTGCATGTCACCCACCTTCTCTCTGTCTGCATACATCCATCTCTCTCCTTTCACTCACTGTCTGACTGTAGTGTCTCGACCTCCATTTTCTAGACCTCATCAAAACTCTCCCTCGGTCTGTCTTTTGCTGTTGACCTTCACCTAACTCTTTCCCTAATTCTTTGTCTGCCTCTCTCCATCCCCTCTTCTCGTGTCTTTCTCTCCAGTCATGCATTTATATAGTGCTTCTCACCGGATCCCAGAGCACATTGGATGGAGGGACATCCTGCATCAAACCTATAACAGCCTCGCCATATGTTTCTACTAGCACGCTAAATGCTAATCTCGTTGCCAGCCTCTTCCGTGTGACAGCCTGGGGATGAGGCTAGCTAAATGCTAACCTTACACTACTAACCCTGCCATGTACTGTATTTTCACTGGGTGTTTCCAAAACAGTGCTAGCCAAACTGAGGCTGTGTCCGAAATGGCATCTTATTCCCCATATAGTGGTGCACTACTTTAGGCTAGACCCATATAGTGCACTTCTTTTGGCCAGAGCCATGAGGGTAGTGCACTACATAGGGAATAGGGTGTTACAGCTGATGCAACCTGACTGAGCTCACTATGCCCTGAACTGTGGGAGGAGGTTGGCTATACGGAGTAGCTGTTCTAGTTGTAATGACAGACTGGTGAGTGAGTGAGTGAGTGAGTGAGTGAGTGAGTGAGTGAGTGAGTGAGTGAGTGAGTGAGTGAGTGAGTGAGTGAGTGAGTGAGTGAGTGAGTGAGTGAGTGAGTGAGTGAGAGAGAGAGAGAGAGAGAGAAGCAGGCAGGCTACTCATTTAGACTCTATTACACACTGTGCTTTCGCCAGGAGCCCACAACTGCTCTTACTGGGTGGTAGTGGGCGGACACCGTGGACACTCCCACCGTCAACTATCTGAATGAACTCAAGCTGGCGAGGAGCTACTAAATCTGGAACCTATTGGGAGAGTGGAAGGGAAACCATGCCGTCACAGTGGGAAATACAAATAAAACCATGGGGAAATCTTTGTTGTTGGTGGTTTCACGGAATTGGGGAACAACACTTGGTTAGTAGTTCGCCATGGCAACCGTTTTTTTCCCATTGTACTTTTTGCTTTTTATGACCCTTAATTTTACCATTGTGAATTAATTGAGAGCACATTCTCGTTTGCACCAACAGAGTAGTAGAGGGTGACCTGATTCTAGATCAGTGCCTACGTGAACCAGAGTGATATAGGAATGATGGCCGCTGTTTGGAGTTCACATTGTGTCTCTCACCCACAAGGTAGCTGCCCTCCACCACAAATCTAGGATCAAATTAATCTATCCCGCAATAATAACCTCAACCATTACAGAGGATGAAGAAATACATGATCTGACCCCGGATCAGTGGTAAGGGTTATCATCTACTTCCTCCTCTACCTGCCCTTTTTAACCTACTGCACTACTTATAGAACAATGGTGATTTGTGATATTTCATCGGGAAGCAGCAGCACATTAAATGTCCAAAACCAATTTTCCTTCGGGGACAAGAAAGTTAATATGTCTTATTTTAACTCATTATATCTTATCTTAAGTCTTTATCTTACCTGTAGGAGTCCCTGTAGCTCATGGTGTCGTGCCCTGAGTCCTCTTGGTCCTCTGTCACCATGAAGCAGACCCTCTTGATGCCCCCATGCTCCACCTTTTCCTGGTCCCCTTCTTCAGGGGTCACGGAAGGGAGCCGAATGACCCCCTGTGGCTGGGTGGGCTCCGTGATGGACGAAAGGAGGCTGCAGTTCCAGCCCGCCACATAGCAGGAGGAAAAAACATTAAAAACGAAGAGAAAGGGTACTACTGTATACGTGCAATGAGAGAAAGGGTACTACTGTATACGTGCAATGAGAGAAAGGGTACTACTGTATACGTGCAATGAGAGAAAGGGTACTACTGTATACGTGCAATGAGAGAAAGGGTACTACTGTATACGTGCAATGAGAGAAAGGGTACTACTGTATACGTGCAATGAGAGAAAGGGTACTACTGTATACGTGCAATGAGAGAAAGGGTACTACTGTATACGTGCAATGAGAGAAAGGGTACTACTGTATCTACACACACTTTGCTGTTATATGTGCACATGTCGTTTACACATGTTTTCCCTCCTCCTCCCAATGGGGTTGTGGCTTCACAGCCTGTCCCTGTTTCCCAGTCCATGAATAGTTTAGGACTGAAGAATTACCCCGTTTACGAGAGCGAGAGAGAACGTGTATCGGAGCTATTCACGTTAACGAAACTGCTGTGTGCCTGCCTGCTTGAACAGCGCATAGCTCTATACATGAAAACACTAAATGACCCCAGGAATTGATAGAACATCTCTCAGACATGCACAAATATAATATAACATTCAAAATGGCCGACTCTTTCCTTTAAACAAGCAAAAAGGACAGCCAGACAAACAGGCCTCACGAAGACTGTCTGGGTACAACACTTCCATAATATCTTGGCTTTCCAGCCTTCCATTTTCATGCAGATTAATAACAGAGAGATCTTTGACACCCTTGATAAATACTAAGCTAAAGTATATTGTATGCAAAACAAAATTGAAATTATATATAGACAATAACCCAAGCACACATCAAAATACCCAAATAAATGGTTAATTGGCCACAAAATAAACGTTTTGCATTAGCCATCAGTCTCCGGACTTGAAACCCATTAAAAACCTGTGGTTTATACAGTAATGTTTACTCGCCTTCGTCAAGGGTGTAAAACATTTCGGAACCCCACTGTATATTTGGCCACATTAAATGAGCTCGCCAGCCGTGTCTTGAGATCCCACGTACAGTAGGTACTTCGCAAGGATTTTCATATATGTGTACTTACACGTCTATTTGCGTGACATACTGCCTCATCTCTCGCACACCGGTGTTCAGGCGGCTGTAGAGGCAGATGTAGGCGTCCTGGGTCTCCATGTCCTCCTGTTTGAGCAGGAAGCTGAGGCCATTCCCCCGGTGGGCCTGCTGCATCCCGTCTGGGATGCCCTCTCCAGAGCCCTTGATGTCCCCCTCACCATCCCCCTCCTCCCCGAGACCGCTGCAGCTGTAAGACGGGGCACCCATGCTGGTCACACAGTGCTGGGTGTGGGACATGAGGTTCATGCTAGCTGTGGGGAGAGAGAATATAAATAGATAAAGATTATAGAGGTAAAGGAAGTGAAAGAGTATTCAGATACGTACACTGCCCTGCACTAATATTGACACCCTTGGTAAATAGGAGCAAAATGAGCTGTCAAAATATTCACCAAAATCTAACCTTTAATTGAAGTAAAATAATTGAAAAAAATAAGTGAATTAAATGAAATAAAAACAGTATAGGAACACTGAAGCAGTAAGCCATGACTTCCTGTTTCACTGGGGTGTAAATGAGGTGACACACAGGCCAAGTTCCCATAGTCATCAATCACTACGGGAAAGTTTACTGGAGCAACTGGAGATGTTAACAATGGGCCTGGAAGAGGACGTGTGTCTATATTGACCCCACCACAGTGAGGAGGACGTGTGTCTATATTGGCCCCACCACAGTGAGGAGGACGTGTGTCCATATTGACCCCACCACAGTGAGGAGGACGTGTGTCCATATTGACCCCACCACAGTGAGGAGGACGTGTGTCTATATCGACCCCACCACAGTGAGGAGGACGTGTGTCTATATTGACCCCACCACAGTGAGGAGGACGTGTGTCTATATTGACCCCACCACAGTGAGGAGGACGTGTGTCTATATTGACCCCACCACAGTGAGGAGGACGTGTGTCCATATTGACCCCACCACAGTGAGGAGGATGTGTGTCTATATTGACCCCACGTACAGTGAGGAAGACGTGTGTCCATATTGACCCCACCACAGTGAGGAGGACGTGTGTCCATATTGACCCCACCACAGTGAGGAGGACGTGTGTCTATATTGACCCCACCACAGTGAGGAGGACGTGTATCCATATTGACCCCACCACAGTGAGGAGGACGTGTGTCCATATTGACCCCACCACAGTGAGGAGGACGTGTGTCCATATTGACCCCACCACAGTGAGGAGGACGTGTGTCTATATTGACCCCACCACAGTGAGGAGGGCGTGTCTATATTGACCCCACCACAGTGAGGAGGACGTGTGTCTATATTGACCCCACCACAGTGAGGAGGACGTGTGTCTATATTGACCCCACCACAGTGAGGAGGACAGTTAGAGTGGCCAAAACGTGGTCAGAGACAGATCAAATATAAAGACTAAAACGTGGTCAGAGACAGATCACAATATAAAGACTAAAACATGAGACATATCACAATATAAAGACTAAAACGTGAGACAGATCACAATATAAAGACTAAAACGTGAGACAGATCACAATATAAAGACTAAAACGTGAGACAGATCACAATATAAAGACTAAAACGTGAGACAGATCACAATATAAAGACTAAAACGTGAGACAGATCACAATAAAGACTAAAACGTGAGACAGATCACAATATAAAGACTAAAACGTGAGACGGATCACAATATAAAGGTAAAACGTGGTCAGAGACAGATCACAATATAAAGACTAAAACATGAGACAGATCACAATATAAAGACTAAAACGTGAGACAGATCACAATATAAAGACTAAAACGTGAGACAGATCACAATATAAAGACTAAAACGTGAGACAGATCACAATATAAAGACTAAAACGTGAGACAGATCACAATATAAAGACTAAAACGTGAGACAGATCACAATATAAAGACTAAAACGTGAGACAGATCACAATATAAAGGTAAAACGTGGTCAGAGACAGATCACAATATAAAGACTAAAAAATGAGACAGATCACAATATAAAGACTAAAACGTGAGACAGATCACAATATAAAGACTAAAACGTGAGACGGATCACAATATAAAGACTAAAACGTGAGACGGATCACAATATAAAGACTAAAACGTGAGACGGATCACAATATAAAGACTAAAACGGGAGACGGATCACAATATAAAGACTAAAACGTGAGACAGATCACAATATAAAGACTAAAACGTGAGACAGATCACAATATAAAGACTAAAACGTGAGACAGATCACAATATAAAGACTAAAACGTGAGACAGATCACAATATAAAGACTAAAACGTGAGACAGATCACAATATAAAGACTAAAACGTGAGACGGATCACAATATAAAGACTAAAACGTGAGACGGATCACAATATAAAGACTAAAACGTGAGACGGATCACAATATAAAGACTAAAACGTGAGACGGATCACAATATAAAGACTAAAACGTGAGACAGATCACAATATAAAGACTAAAACATGGTCAGAGACAGATCACAATATAAAGACTAAAACGTGAGACAGATCACAATATAAAGACTAAAACGTGAGACAGATCACAATATAAAGACTAAAACGTGAGACAGATCACAATATAAAGACTAAAACGTGAGACAGATCACAATATAAAGACTAAAACGTGAGACGGATCACAATATAAAGACTAAAACGTGAGACGGATCACAATATAAAGACTAAAACGTGAGACGGATCACAATATAAAGACTAAAACGTGAGACGGATCACAATATAAAGACTAAAACGTGAGACAGATCACAATATAAAGACTAAAACATGGTCAGAGACAGATCACAATATAAAGACTAAAACGTGAGACAGATCACAATATAAAGACTAAAACGTGAGACAGATCACAATATAAAGACTAAAACGTGAGACAGATCACAATATAAAGACTAAAACGTGAGACGGATCACAATATAAAGACTAAAACGTGAGACGGATCACAATATAAAGACTAAAACGTGAGACAGATCACAATATAAAGACTAAAACGTGAGACAGATCACAATATAAAGACTAAAACATGAGACAGATCACAATATAAAGACTAAAACGTGAGACAGATCACAATATAAAGACTAAAACGTGAGACAGATCACAATATAAAGACTAAAACGTGAGACAGATCACAATATAAAGGTAAAACGTGGTCAGAGACAGATCACAATATAAAGACTAAAACATGAGACAGATCACAATATAAAGACTAAAACGTGAGACAGATCACAATATAAAGACTAAAACGTGAGACAGATCACAATATAAAGGTAAAACGTGGTCAGAGACAGATCACAATATAAAGACTAAAACGTGGTCAGAGACAGATCACAATATAAAGACTAAAACGTGGTCAGAGACAGATCACAATATAAAGACTAAAATGTGAGACAGATCACAATATAAAGACTAAAACGTGAGACAGATCACAATATAAAGACTAAAATGTGAGACAGATCACAATATAAAGACTAAAACGTGAGACAGATTACAATATAAAGACTAAAACGTGAGACAGATCACAATATAAAGACTAAAACATGAGACAGATCACAATATAAAGACTAAAACATGAGACAGATCACAATAAAGACTAAAACGTGAGACAAAAATAGAACTGTTTGACCATAATGACCATCGTTATGTTTGTAGGAAAAAGGGGGAGGCTTGCAAGCCAAAGAACACCATCCCAACCGTGAAGCACGGGGGTGGCAGCATCATGTTGTGGGGTGCTTTGCTGCAGGAGGGACTGGTGCACTTCACAAAATAGATGGCATCATGAGGAAGGAAAATTATGTGGATATATTGAAGCAACATCTCAAGCTTGGTCGCAAATGGGTCTTCCAAATGGACAATGACCCCAAGCATACTTCCAAAGTTGTGGCAAAATGGCTAAAGGACAACAAAGTCAAGGTATTGGAGTGGCCATCACAAAGCCCTGACCTCAATCCTATAGAACATTTATGGGCAGAACTGAAAAAGTGTGCGCGAGCAGGGAGGCCTACAAACCTGACTCAGTTACACCAGTTCTGTCAGGAGGAATGGGCCAAAATTCACCCAACTTATTGTAGGAAGCTTGTGGAAGGCTAAAGAAGAAGTTAAACAATTTAAAGGCAATGCTACCAAATACTAATTGAATGTATGTAAACTTGTGATGAAAGAAATAAAAGCTGAAATAAATAATTCTCTCTACTATTATTCTGACATTTCACATTCTTAAAATAAAGTGGTGATCCTAACTGACCTAAGACAGGGCATTTTTACTAGGATTAAATGTCAGGAATTGTGAAAAACAGAGTTAAATGTACTTGCCTAAGGTGTATGTAAACTTCCGACTTCAACTGTAGTTAAGTAACAAAAGTAAATGTAATTGCTAAAATACAGTATACTTAAGTATCAAAAGTAAAAGTATAAATCATTTCAAATTCCTTATATTAAGCAAACCAGACGGCAACATTGTCTTGTTATTTTAATGTACGGATAGCCAGGGGCAAACTCCGACACGCAGACATAATTTACAAATGAAAAATGTGTGTTTAGTGAGTCCACCAGATCAGAGGCAGTAAGATGACCAGGGATGTTCTCTTGTGAATTGGACCATTTTTCTTTCCTTATAAGCACTCAAAATGTAATGAGTACTTTTAGGTGTCAGGGAAAATATATGGAGTAAAATGTACATTATTTTCTTTAGGAATGTAGTGAAGTAGAAGTTGTCTAAAATATAAATAGTAAAGTACAGATACCCTGAAAAACTGCTTTAAAGTATTTTTACTTAAGTACTTTACACCACTGACATACACACCCACAGGGAGGTATTTTAGGCATATTAAAACACTTCAGTTTTTTTCCAATCGTGAGTATCATCCAATCCGACAATCAACTGTCAATTTACAGATATGATTACGAATACGAGTATGTCCATGTTGGCACACCCCTACTTTCATAGCAGCCACATACAAATAGCATGAGCCCTTTGATCATTGGATACTTTTTTCTCATATCTCTCCTTACACCTTTTCCCTTCGCTTGTGGACTTCAGAGCAAAATACATCAGCTGTCTGTGACCAGGTGAAAAAACCTTTCCAAGCCAAACCTTCATATCATAACCGCTACACACAGCCTACATCATTGTCACCATATTAGCTAACATCAAGTCAACATACTGTAGATACTAGAACTAACAGATTAGTAAACTGCTACAATCATGCAGTACAGTGTACAGTTAGCAAGCAGTTTAGCAGTTACACAAGTGGGCCCCAGTAGCAATAAATTAATAAAAGCAAAAGCTTACCTTGCCTTGGAAGAGTTCCAGTGTTGGATAGCCATAGCCAGCTAGCTAACATAGCATCCTTCTCTGTTTGAGTAGGCTAAACTAGCTAGCTGCATTCACTAGCTAAGTAAGTGCAAAAAATCTCTCTCTCTCTCACTTTCTCACAATTTGTTCAACTACTGTCTTTCTCTCTCTTTGAGTCAACTAATTACCACATCCTGAAAAACACCCCCGTCCTTAATGCCTTAATGATGACAAGCATACCCATAACATGATGCAGCCACTATGCTTGAAAATATGGAGAGTGGAACTCAGTAATGTGTTGGTGTTGTATTGGATTGCAATGCTGGTGTAGTAAACCAAACGTAACACTTTGTATTCAGAACAAAAAGTTATTTGCTTTGCCACATTTTTTGCAGTATTACTTTAGTGCCTTGCTGCAAACAGGATGCATGTTTAGAATATTCTCCTATCACAGCCATTACACCCTGTACTGGTTTTAAAGTCACCATTGGCCTCATGGTGAAATCCCTGAGCGGTTTCATTCCTCTCCGGCAACTGAGTTAGGAAGGACGCCTGCATCTTTGTAGTGACTGGGTTTATTGATACGCCATCCAAAGTGTAATTAATAACTTCACCATGCTCAAAGGGATATTCAATGTCTGCTTTTTAATTTTTACCCGTCTACCAATAGGTGCCCTTCTTTGCTAGGCATTGAAAAACATCCTTGGTCTTTGTGGTCAATGATGAGGCAGTCATAAAAAAAATCCATGCAACTTATTATGTGACTTGTTAAGCACATTTTTACTCCTGAACTTATTTAGGCTTGTCATAACAAAGGGGTTGAAGACTTATTGACTCAAGACGTTTTGACACACACACACACACACACACACACACACACACACACACACACACACACACACACACACACACACACACACACACACACACACACACACACACACACACACACACACACACACACACACACACACACACACACACACACACACACACACACACACACACCTACACACACACACCTACACACACACACCTACACACACCTACACACACACACACAGTCTGCTCTGTATCGTCTTCTCGCCCCACCTTGGTCGGGGTCCAGGCCGAAGAAGGAGCTCTTGCGTCCGAAGCGCATGTTGAAGGCCCTGCCGGACACCGTGGTGGTCTTGGGGTAGGACACCTGCATCAGGTTGATGTGGCAGTTGGTGGGCACAAAGTCCATGCAGCCCAGCGGGTGGGGCAGCACGCCCGCCTGCTTGAACATGGGGCACGCTTTGTTCCTCAGCTCCTGGGCAAACTGAAAACAACCGCAGCTAATTAAAAACGGTATATTTACTGCTGTTACAATAATGATGGATCAATACTCGCTGCTGATCTGAATGTCTGTGTGTGTAGTGGGTGAGGGGAGGGGAGAGAGGGAGGGAGCGAGAGAGAGAGAGAACATGAAGACATTTGTAGCTGCTCATGCACTGGAAAGGGGCTATGATAGAGGGATCCTGTTGCACTAGAAAGGGGCTATGATAGAGGGATCCTGTTGCACTAGAAAGGGGCTATGATAGAGCGATCCTGTAGGCCCTGTACCTGCTGGTATCTGCTGATTCGCCGGCGGATGCTCTCCAGCTTGGTATCACAGATGTTCCTGAACTCAAACTGGGGCATGGACACCAAGCTGTCGCTCTGCGAGATCAGCTGGCTGCAGTTACGTACAAAATGACTGTCGTCCGTTGCAAAGGCCTCCAGGATCTGACAGGGCAGAGATGATGTTTTAAGTTCCTTTGGGTTCACGTCTTCAAGTTCAAGTTATTTGAAGTGATTTCTGCATGGATAGAAGAGCATGACGCAACCTGGGAACCATTCACTCCTATTGTTTTTGTCATAAATGCTAAAAATGGTAGAAAATCTTGGCTGTGGCTATGCAATAAAGACAAACCCAAAGTGCTTACGCTAATGCTAGGAGACTACAACTACAATGGACATTTCCTGATCCTTGACGGTAAGGATGAAGAAGCCTTCAGGCTAGTGCTGAGCGATAAACCAACATTTCAGTTATTTTTAATTGACCGACGTCGGTTAAATTATTTGAATTAAATGTCATTTGTTTTTCTGTGAGCTCAATGCACAGTTTCTCTAGACATAAATCCAATCAAGCCCGAACTGTGCGATGTAGTTTCCAACAGGCCAATATTCTATATAGTTTAGCACAGAAAACATGGTGATTAACTACAATGACCATAATCCATTGCGCACCTACTTGTCCAGTCTATGCAGGGCATGCAGACAGAACGCGCAATCGAGAGGGATAGAGAGGAGTTGCTCGCGAGATATCTCCATCTGAAAATACATGATCTAAGTGATTGATAGTTGGTAGTCAGCAGTCATAAAAGTATGCTTATTTATTTTAAAGAACTACTAAAATTGTGATTTTATTAGACAGCATAGGAAGCAGCAACATCGACGGGGCTGTAGTGGAGCGGGTCGAGACCTTCAAGTTCCTTGGAGTCCATATCACCAAGGACTTAAAATAGACCACACTCACGCAAACAGTCGTGATGAAGGCAAGACAGCGCCTCTTCCCACTGAGGAGGTTGAAAAGATTTGGTATGGGCCCTCAGATCCTCCAAAAGTTCTACAGCTGCACCATTGAGAGCACCTTGACTGGCTGCATCACTGCTTAGTAGGGAAACTACTCTGCCCTCGATCGCATGGCTCTACAGAGGGTGGTGCGGACCGCCCAGTACATCACTGGGGCAGAGCTCCCTGCCATCCAGGACCTCTATACCAGGCGGTGTGAAAGGAAGGCCTGGAAAAATCGAACCACCCAAGCCATAGACTGTTCTCTCTGCTTAAGAACAGCAAGCGGTACTGGTGCCATAACACTGCTAAACAGCTAACAAAATGGTTACAGTGGCTACAGTATCTGCATTAACCCTTCTATTTTATAGTCACACACACACACACTCTCACACAATCATCATATACACTGCTGCTAATCTGTTAATCATATATGCTGATGCTGTGGTACCTTACCCCTTATACATATCTAACCCTGACACTCCAGTATCCCTGCACATTGCAAATATGGTAAATACTTAAAAACGTTTTTTTACCACTGCATTGTTGGGAAAGAACAATTAAAAAACACATTTACTGTGCTAGCATGATAAGATTAGTATTAGCATGCTAATGCTACAAAAACAAATGGACACTGTGCTAGCATGATAAGAGTAGTATTAGCATGATAAGATTAGTATTAGCATGCTAATGCTACAAAAACAAATGGACATGTGCTGTACCTTGGCAGTAAGTAAAAACTGTGGACATGTGCTGTACCTTGGCAGTAAGTAAAAACTGTGGACATGTGCTGTACCTTGGCAGTAAGTAAAAACTGCGGACATGTGCTGTACCTTGGCAGTAAGTAAAAACTGTGGACGTGTGCCGTACCTTGGCAGTAAGGCTGAAGCAGCCCTTAGGCTCCACCACCTTCTCCAGGACATGGCTCTTAATGCCGGCTGTGCTGACATACTCATACACCACCCCGTGCTCCAGGTGCACGTTGTCCACTGTCATGCTCACCAGGGGCACTGTGTCATCGGACAGAGACAGCCTATTCAGGCCCTCCCTATAGTCTGGATGGGACACAAAGGGACGCTTTTGAGTACATACTATCAAGCACACACCTGTTGGCAGACAGACAGACACACAGACACACAGACAGACACGCACTCCCGTGGTGAGGTGGTGAACAGTACCTGTTCCATTCCTGCCGTTCTCCTTCTCTATGTCTGAGTCATCCTCTGCTGGGCAGGCCCTGAATGAGCCCCCCTCCTCGTCCACGTCCTCAAACGCACGGTACACCCACTGACAGGACACAGGGAGGGACACACTAGGGTCAAACACTGATGTCTGTGTCTGTCTCTAGGTGTATAATATGAGTGCATACATTCAAGTGTGTGTGTCTATGTTCCTGTGCAAGAGTGTGCATGCAATCATATGTACTCACAGAACATGGCACTGGTAGAAACAAACACTGGCAAGAACCAGTTGTGTGTGAATGAAGTAAAAGAGACATTAAGATGTGCTCCAAAGCAGCGGATTGGACAAGAGAGGAGCCAGAGTAAATATCAACTAATGAAAGCACTCCATAGTACACCCTGCACTGTCCCAAGCTGGATAAAGCCAAAATATTTGACATATATAGGTATATTGGTAGCTATATTGGCAGTTCACTGAAATTGAGGATGAGGGAGAACCCTGGTTGTGACCCTTGCATGTGACACTGTAGAAGGGAACACACTAGTTAAATGGAAAAATGTCTTGACACTGGTAGAAAAGTAGTAATGGTACATTAGGTTAATGCCATTGTGGATGAATCGCCGATCATGTATGTTTCCCTAATATTGTGCATACAGTATTAATGTCTCTTTTTTCTTAAAAAAAATAGACTCTCCCTATGTATTTTAATGCTTTTTTGAAAGACAGTAATCAGAGGGGATTGAACCCTGGTCTCCAGCAGGGAGCCCAATGTGTATATGGAGCCGGTAGTGTTACTGCTGGACCACAGCTCTGCACACACACTGTGTCTCACCATGTCGTGCTGTTCCTGCTGGTATGGGTGGGAGGACGTGAAGTGCTCCAGGACCTCCTGGTAGTCGCTATGCTTCATGTCGTTGCCATTCACCTTCAGGATGCACTGACCTGGCTGGAGGCCTGCCACCGCCGCCTCCGACCCTGTAATCACACAGGGGTCAAAGTAGGCGGGGACACAGTTCTTATGTGTAATCATGTAACCACCGATGTCACAGAATGTATGCACGTTGAATGAATGTACACATGCCGTTATTATAGAAAAGCAACGTATCGTTACGTATCTGGTCCATTCTGTAAACACTTTGTTTATTCTATTTTACTTGGAGATCCCCCTGAGATGAAGAATCTGTTCATCATCCAACCGTTTTACACACTTGGATCCATCCCTTGCTCAGTTTATTTCCTTATTTTTTTTAATGTGATATAAACATCTGCCTAGTAGGCAGCGCACTGAGGAGTTAGGTTCTGTGTGGCTGTATGGGTGGTGCAGAGCCTCAAGAAACTGCAACTGAAGCTAACAGGTGCATGGCTGGCAGGTAACGCCTAATCCTATACTTTAATGTTGATTAAGGCAGTCCCCCGCATCTCTCTGAATCAGAGGAGTTGGGTTAAATGCGAAAGACACATTTCAGTTGAATGCATTCAGTTGTACAACTGACTAGGTATCCCCCGCTTCCCCTTTACCCAATCAAAGTGGATGTTACTCACCTTTCCTTACTGCGTGTACATGAGGTGGGGCAGAGCCACAGAGTTTGAAGGACAGGGCATCGGGAGTGTCTGGAATCTTCACAATCCTATAACAACAAGAGATTGTGTGCGTGCGTGAGCATACATGTGTATGTAGGTCAGTGGAGGTTCCTCAGAGGAGGAAGGGGAAGACCATCCTCAGTGAATTTGCATAAAATAGTGAGGAAAAACAAAAACAAACTTTTACTTACTTAGCTAGCGAATGCAGCTAGCTACTTTAACCTACTCAAACACCCGGCTCAAACAGAGAGGGATGCTATGTTACCTAGGTGGTTATAGCTATCCAACACTCATCCAAGTCAAGGTAAGCTTTTGGTTTTCATAAATGTATTGCCACCGGAGTCCGCCGGTGTAACTGCTAAACTGCTTGCTAACTGTACACTGTACTGCATGATTGTAGCAGTTTACTAATCTGTTAGTTCTAGTATCTACAGTATGTTGACTTGATGTTAGCTAATATGGTGACAATGATGTAGGCTGTGTGTAGCGGTTATGATATGAAGGTTTTCTAAAGGAGAGAGTGTAGATATGAGAAAAAAGTATCCAATGATCAAAGGGCTCATGCTATTTGTATGTGGCTGCTATGAAAGTAGCGGTGTGCCAACATGGACATACTCTTAATCGTAATCATATCCGTAAATTGATAGTCGGATTGGATGATACTCGTGATCGTGTTTTAATATGCCTAAATAGATGTTGGCAAAATACCTCCCTCACTACAAAAAAGCTACAGGAGCGGTGCACAGAGGGGTGGGTGTGTATATGTCCTCAACCTGCAGGGGACAGCCAAGTGTCACTCAGTGACAGACAGACAGACAGACAGACAGACAGACAGACAGACAGACAGACAGACAGACAGACAGACAGACAGACAGACAGACAGACAGACAGACAGACAGACAGACAGACAGACAGACAGACAGACAGACAGACATGGACTCCCATTGATTGTTGACCCGTTTTCTTCATTATTGCAGCTTCCATCAATGTAATTTTATGTAAATATATCTACAGTATACAGTACTAGTAAATAAAATTGGACACACCTACTCATTCAAGGGTTTGTCATTATTTTTACTATTTTGTACATCAAAACTATGACATAACACATATGGAATCATTTAGTAACCAAAAAAGTTAAACAAATCAAAATATATTTAATATTTTAGATTCTTCAAAGTAGCCACCCTTTACCTTGATGACAGCTTTCGCATTGTTTCTTATTTTACACATGGATTAGCCTACACTGTAATTCATTAAACTGAACTGGATTATTTCACCGCACCAGCATTACAATATATAAAGCGCTATACATTTCATCAAGGCTATATGGGTCTGCTAATACAGGACTAGTAAAGGCCCAGTGCACAACTTTTGTAAAAAATAAATAAATAAAATATACAAAAAAATATGATATATCTATATTTTTGGGGGATTATTCACGCTCAGCACCCCTACTTCCAGAAAATTACCCATAACCCTACGATATTCTGATTACTCGGCACAGCCCTATATGAAAGTGAACTGTGTTTGCGTGTGATCAGGGGTGTATTCATTCCGCCGATTCTGTTGAAATACGTTTCTTAAACGGAAGCAAGCGGAAACAAAACAGGGATAAACATACCTGCCCAATAGAAACTCTCGTTTGCAACTGTTGGACTAATGATTACACCCAGGATCAGCTAGATGATGATTGTGCAAGTCGGTATTGAATGTGTCAATTTCTCTCGACCTGTGGACACCTACCTTGTAAACTTTCATTCATAGGCTCGGTTGTAGCAACCTCATGACGGGTATGGGGAAAATGTGAGTATCATGTAGTAGCCTAAACCTATCGATGTTACATTGAACTGGGTGAGTCAAATATGTCTCCCAATATGCTGTAATAGAAACAACGCTCATGAAAAAAGAATCGTTGTCCCTCATCTTAAAAACGGACACTACTGTAGGTGTGTAGAGGACACTTGTGTGTGTGTTTGTACACATGCCTGTGTGTGCATGCATACTATTGTACTCACTCCTTGGCTTTGGTGTTGACCAGCAGGCGTAGGGAGAGGCGGATGCAGAAGGCCTGCTTGATCATGGTCTCCACCTCCTGGAACGACCTGAGGAACACCAGGTCCTCGTTGATGGTGAAGATCTTCCTTCCCGCCTGCAGCCCCGCCATCTGGAGGGGAGGACGGAGAGAGAGAAAACCATCATTTAATTTCATGTTACGTTGGTGGCCACCAAAATAGCGTGTGAACAATTTTCAACCAGTAAAAATGTTATGAGAATAGCATAGAAAATAACATTTAAATTATTTAAAAATCAGCACATGAAGACCAACAACAATACGAGCTTTGCACATCTGACAGCCATTTGCGGGGCATTGATGCATATCAATAATAATCATTTCTTCAACTTCTATATTGAACTGTGATGGGTTGCTTGCATGTCTTTTGGTCACATTAGGATGTGTCTGCGTGCGATTTCACATTTTGTGTGTTTGGTATTCTCCATGCAAACCTCCCGGAGTCCCTGGCTCTCCCAGGGTTTTTGTCACTGGGCCCTGGGAATCAGCTGGGCCTCATTCACAAAGTACACACATAGACAGACTCAGTGTTTGGCCAGTCTCGGATTCACACGCTCTGTGTCAGCCAGGGACCAACTACACTGGCACTGTCTGCAGCGGAGGAGGGGAGCAATAGAGGAGGATGAGGAGGAGTGAGATGGAATGGGAACGAGGTTAGGGAAAAACAGGGTAGGGGACACAGAGGGAGTGTGAGAGGTTCATTTTAGGAACTGTAGGGATTATGGTACAACTGTAGGCCTTAGGGCGCGAGGAGTGAGACGGAGTGGGCAGGGAACAAGGGGAGGAGTGTGGGACATTAAGGGACACTGAGGGACTGTTAGGGATGGAAGGCTGCGTTTACCAATCCCTTCCTCAGGGATCCCCAGTCGTTGCACATATGCTCTGATTCAACTAGTCAACAAGGAGCTGAATGAAAAAAGAAAGAAAGAAAGAAAGAGAGTAGATAAAGTATATGGCTGTCCTCCAGCTGCAGACAGAATGACAGATAAACACGTATGCACACACGTATGCACCCCCCACCCCCACACACACACACACACACACACACACTTCCACAGAGAGAGCTGAGATGTCTGTGTACTGTGGAGTGTGGTGGCAGCGAGGAGAATGTGAGCAGGCATGTCTAATATGTCTGATCTGAGAATAAAGCCCCCATGAAGAGAGGGACAGGTACTGTGACAGCACCAACACTGCCTGACACACTGGGTCTAATGGGCTGTGAGGAGGAGGAAGGAAAGGAGGATACTAGTCAGTTGTACATCTGAATGCATTCAACTGAAATGTGTCTTCTGCATTTATCCCAAGGTGTGTGTGTTGTCATCCATGTGTGTGTGTGTGTGTGTGTGTGTGTGTGTGCGCGTCATCTTCATCTATGTGTGTGTGTGTTTGTAGACCCCATACCTCGGCGTGAGAGCCCCTGGTGACAGAGCTCACCACGATGGCCTTGTTCTTCTCCTCGATCTCAAAGCCATAGTCTTCCTCTTCCGGGTGGATCTATGGGGAAACAAACAAACAAACAAACAAACATCAACAAAGGAGCTTAGAAGGCATTGACTCATTCATTTATGCATTAGATCCATGACCATACGCTAACGTGAGCACCGGCAATTGGGGTTATTTCACTGCTGCATAGTTGTGGCTGTAGAACTGTAATATTCTGTTTCTCGTAGTCGTGGCTGAACAAGGACATGGATAATATACATCTAGCTGGTTTTTCCATGCATCTTCAAGACCAGACGGCAGCCTTGGGTAAGATGAGAGGGTGTGTCTAATGTTACAGATGGTTGTCTTAAGTAAGTGTTTGCTCGCCTGATTTAGAACACCTCATGATAAGCTGCAGACC
Source organism: Thymallus thymallus (assembly GCA_023634145.1). Classification (NCBI taxonomy): domain Eukaryota; kingdom Metazoa; phylum Chordata; class Actinopteri; order Salmoniformes; family Salmonidae; genus Thymallus; species Thymallus thymallus. The sequence continues at coordinate 3,593,349 of CM042399.1, read as the reverse complement.
GGACTATTTACCATAATATTTTTAGTAGCTGTCTAGTTACCACCACAAACCGACTCTGGCACTAAGACCGCACTCAATGAGCTGTATAGGCAAACAAGAAAATACACATCTCGTGGCAGGTGATTTTAATGCAAGGAAACTGAAATCAGTTTGACAAAATGTTTACCAGCATGTCACCTGTGCAACTAGAGGTGACAAAACTCTAGACCACCTTTTCTCCACATACAGAATACAAGGCTCGCCCTCCATTTGGCAAATCTGACCAAAACTCCTGATTAATGCATACAAACTGTCATGTCTTGACTTTGGATTAGAATTGGCGACATGCTTTATAAAATTATTCATTATTTTAACATTTAATTAGTTACGTGATTAATTAAATCTTACAACAATTAAACGTTAAACCCGGAGAACCACGGAAGCATTCATTTATATGGAGCGATTATCTCCCGAATACGCTCTTAAAGATTAATATCTTTAATGTCAAATAGCAGTCACTTATCTAGTTGTTGCCTCTATTCAGTCAGTCTCATTCTGAAAGTCTGTAAGATCTAATTTGCAAGAACCCTGGTGAATCATGTTGAATTAGAAAAATACAAAATTGGATTATTCATTTATTTACTAGCTAAAGAATCACACAGAGTTACATACATGTACAGGAGAAATCATACACTCTTAGTGGTCATATCATGGAGAGTCCCTAGCGACTACCACGATATGACGGCTGGTTACACAAAAGAAAAGGGGAGGAGTTTTGAGAGGCGGGAAGGTTGAAAGACAAAGGAAGGGTCGTTTCTATAGTTAGGCTAACATCAATATCATATGCACTAACAACCACCGAATTGAAAGGTAAATGCAATTATAGATATTTACGGTTGAGCCTGGCTTTAGTAGATGGGTCGAAGAAGGAAGACTCTGGTCCTTTGGAGAATCTTCCTGGTTGTCGAGTCTGTATAGCAGATACATGGGAGTACCCTCAGTCCTTTGGAGTCTGTCTGTGTTCAAAGTTCATACCAAGTGGTATAATCAGCTCGTGCTGGATCCTGAGTTGTCTAATCGAAATGGTCAGTGATCTGTTTGGTAACTTGGCTTCCGAAGACTTTACAAAGGCAGGAAAGGATGGATATAGGTATGTAACAATTTGGGTCAAGAGTGTCTCCCCCTTTGAAGAGGGGGATGACCGCGGCAGCTTTTCAATCTCTAGGGATCTCAGACGATACAAAAGGATGTGGCAGGGCTTGCAAACTATCACAGATTAGAAAGGGAAACCCAGACGCTACCTGCCCAGTGACGCGAGCCTGCCAGACGAGCTAAATGCCTTCTATGCTCGCTTCGAGGCAAGAAACACCGAACAATGCATAAGAGTACCAGCTGTTCCGGATGATTTTGTGATCTCGCTCTCTGTAGCTGATGTGAGTAAGAACTTTAAACAGGTTAACATTCACCGGATTACCAGGACGCATATTCAGAGCATAAGATGACCAGCTGGCAAGTGTCTTTACTTACATTTTCAACCTCTTCCTGACCCAGTCTATAATACCTACATGTTTCAAGCAGACCGCCTGTGCACAAGAACGCCAAGGTAACCTGTTGAAATTACTTTCGCCCCATAGCATCTGTAGCCATGAAATATTTTGAAAGGCTGGTCATGGCTCACATCAACACCATCATCCCAGACACCCTGGACCTACTCCAATTCGCATACCGCCCCAACAGATCTACAGCTGATGCAATCTGTATTGCACTCCACACTTCCCTCTTCCACCTGGACAAGAGGAACACCTATGTTAGAATGCTGTTCATTGACTATAGCTCAGCATTGAACACAATAGTGTCCTCCAAGCGCAGTTCAGGACCCTGGAACTGAACACCTCTATCTGCAACTGGATCCTGGACTTCCAGAGGGGACGCCCCCAGCTGGTGAGGGTAGGGAACAACACATCCGCCACACCGACCCTCAACACGGGGGCCCCTCAGGAGTGCGTGCTTAGTCCACTCCTGTAATCCCTGTTCAGCCATGACTGGGTGGCGGCGCACAAATACAACACCATCATTAAGTTTGCTGATGACACAACCATGGTAGGCCTGATCACCGATGATGATGAGACAGACTATAGGGAGGAGGTCAGTGACCTGGCAGTGTGTTGCCAGGACAACAACCTCTACCTCAATGTCAACAAGACAAAGGAGCTGATAGTGGACTACAGGAAACACAGGGCTGAGCACGCCCCCATCCAAAACGATGGAGCTGTAGTGGAGCGGGTTGAGAGCTTCAAGTTCCTCAGTGTCCACATCACTAAGGAATTAACATGGTCCACACACACCAACACAGTTGTGAAGAAGGCACAACAACGCCTCTTCCCCCTCAGGAGATTTGGCATGGGCCCTCAGATCCTCAAAACATTCGACAGCTACACCATTGGGAGCATCTTGACTGGCTGCATCACCGCTAGGTATGACAACTGCTTGGCATCCGACCGCAAGGTTCTACAGAAGGTAATGCGTGAAGCCCAGTACATTACTGGGGCTGAGCTCCCTGCCATTCAGGACCTCTATACCGGGTAGTGTCAAAGGAGGCCCTAAAGCTCCAGCCACCCAAGTCATAGACTGTTCTCTCTGCTACCACATGAAAAGTCTGGAACCAACAGGACCCTGAACGGCTTCTACCTCCAAACCATAAGACTGCTAAATAGTTAACTGGACTATCTGCATTGACCCCTTTGCACTAACTCCTTTGACTCAACACATACGCTGCTGCTACTGTTTATTATCTATTCTGTTGCCTAGTCAGTTATTCCTAGTTATATGTACTGTACATATCTACCTCAATCACCTCGTACCCTTGCAAATCGACTCAGTACTGGGTCCCTGTGTATGCAGTACCGGTACCAAAGGTTTTAGAACACCATCTCATTAAAGGGTTTTTCATTATTTTTACTATTTTCTACATTGTATAATAATAGTGAAGACATCAACACTATGACATAACACATATGGAATCATGTAGTAACCAAATAGTATTAAATAAATAAAAATCTATATTATATCTGAGATTCTTCCACCCTTTGCCTTGATGACAGCTTTGCAAGGTCCTGGCATCATAATCCCACTAAGCCCAAACCAGATGGGATGGCGTATCGCTGCAGATTGCTGTGGTAGCCATGCTGGTTAATTGTGTCTTGAATTCTAAATAAATCACAGACAGTGTCACCAGCAAAGCACCCTCACACCATAGCACCTCCTCCTCCATGCTTTACGGTGGGAAATACACATGCAGATGTCATGACGCCCGCTTCCTTGCCTACTAGGAAGTTTATGATTTAACGACACGTTGTAAATTCCTTGCAGACTCTCTCTCCCTGGACATGCAGAAAGAGAGAGTCAGAAGATGTATTTTATTAGAACAAAGGATATTCTCCCACCAATACTCTTACATCCCAGAATTGGAGAATTAAAGAATATTCCTATTAAAGAAAATGTGGGAAAGGCTTGGTGGAGAATCCAAGAACGACCCTATCGATTTTGTTTCATTTTGTGACATGAAAGACAGTAGGACAACATAACTGTATCTTTGAAAGTCTACATTCCTCAGTTATTAGCTCTGCATCTGATGAATGATTAAGTATCAGAATACTTTTTAAAAGATAGAAATGATGGGCCTCCCGAGTGGTGCAGTGGTCTAAGGCACTGCATCGCAGTGCAAGCTGCATTACTACAGATGCGGTTTTGAGCCCCGTCTGTCGCAGCCGGCCGCGACCGGGAGACCCATGAGGCGACGCACAATTGGCCCAGCGTCGTCCGGGTTAGGGAGGGTTTGGCTGGCCGGGTTGTCCTTGTCCCATCGCGCTCTAGCATCTCCTGTGGCGGGCCGAGCGCATGCACGTTGACTCAGTCGCCAGGTTTACGGTGGTTCCTCCGACACATTGGTGCAGCTGGCTTCCGGGTTAAGCGTTCATTGTGTCAAGAAGCAGTGCGGCTTGGTGGGTTGTGTTTCGGAGGACGCGCGGCTCTCAACCTTTGCCTCTCCCGAGTCCGTACGGGAGTTGTAGCGATTGGACAAGACTGTAACTACCAATTGGATATGACGAAATTGAAAAAAATAAAAAATAAAAAAGAGGACTCGCTAACAATTTAAATATCAGTCCAAAGAACGTGGAGATGCTGATCCCCACGTTGAAATAGCTACCACTCTATAGACCACGCAAACCACGGTGTAAGCTAAGGTTGCAAATGGTAGGACCTCTGAAACTATCAATCAATGCAGAAGAAGTGAATCCTAGACTTCACCATATATCAGTCTGCAGCTGAAAATGTGAGCAAGTCTAGGAAAAGGACACTGGCGACCACGTGGAAGCTCTTCAAGGTATCAACTCTCACACCACTACGACCCGGAAGACTCTACAAAGGACCACGGCGATCTCTACGGGGCAAACCAGAGTCTTACCTCATCGACCCATCTATCGAAGCCAGCTTCACGTAAATACATTGCATTACTTTTTTGAATGAGCAATTGTTAGTGGCATATGTATTTGTATTTATGTGAGCGTAGCTTCCCATGTCCAATAGAGACCCATTCATTGGTCTCTTCCTTCCACCCCCCCTTTTCTCTGAATCAATCGTGTTATAACCGAACTGTCTTGTTTTGTTATGTCCTCTAGGGACGGCATTTACTGTATAATGTTAAGATGTTTTGTATATTCTGTAATTGTTTAATTAGCTAGTAAATAAATAATTGAGACAATTTGTGTATGGATGATTCATCAATAAAGTTGTGGTTTCGTGCAGACTACAAGAAATTACGACGTTCAAGAATAAGACTGATCGAGGTAAAATTCATTAATAAGCGACTGTTATAAGATCTAAAAATATCAGAAGAGTTATTTTCGGGAAATAGTAACTCTGTAAACGACTTTCTCCGTGGTGCCCCGACTTCCTAGTTAATTAATGTTTACATGATTAGTTAATCACGTAATAATTCAACCTAGAGAATCGATTTGATATTATAACAGTCTTCACTTTTAATGATAGTCAAGACACGACACAGAGATCATCCGTTCACCCACACCACTTCTCATAAAGGCACAGCGGTTGAAACATAAATCTAAAATTTGGACTCCAGACCAAAGGACAAATTTCCAACAGTCTAATGTCCATTGCTCGTGTTTCGTGGCCCAAGCAAGTCTCTTCTTATTATTTGTGTCCTTTAGTAGTGGTTTCTTTGCAGCAATTCGACCATGAAGGCCTGAACAGTTGATGTGTTACTTGAACTCTGTGAAGCATTTATTTGGCCTGCAATTTCTGAGACTGGTAACTCTAATGAACTTATCCTCTGCAGCAGAGTTAACTCTGGGTCTTCCATTCCTGTGGCGGTCCTCATGAGAGCTAGTTTCATCATAGCGCTTGATGGTTTTTGCGACTGCAAAGTTCTTGAAATTTTCCATATTGACTGACCTTCATGTCTTAAAGTAATGATGGGCTGTTGTTTCTCTTTGCTTATTTGAGCTGTTCTTGCCATAATATGGACTTGGTCTTTTACCAAATAGGGTTATCTTCTGTATACTCCCCTACCTTGTCACAACACATCTGATTGACTCAAATGCATTAACAAGGAAAGAAATTCCACAAATGGCTATTTGAAAATATATTTTGATTTGTTTAACACCTTTGTTATTTAATAGTTGTGATGTCTTCACTATTATTCTACAATGTAGAAAATTGAAAAAATAAAGAAAAACCCTTGAATGAGTAGATGTTCTAAACCTTTTGACCGGTAGTGTATGTAGGCAAGTTATCGTTACTCATTGCGTATTTATGAATTTTTTAACATTTTCTCTATGCATTGTTAAGAAGGGCCCGTAAGTAAGCATATCACTGTTAGTGACGAATAACATTTTATTTGAATCACATTTGTTTTGATTTGATTAGACACACTATTCTGGCAAGCCTTTGGAGAGCTTCGTAATTACCATCTTCACGCACAGTAGGGAAGTAAATTAAAGTCTAATTGCAACTCACGCATGGAAGCACATAACGTGACGGCTCCTCTCATGGAACATCTTTTTCAAATTACCCCCGTGAAGAAAATATCCTATCAATTTCAACTGAACTCATGACCGTTTGTGGGTGATGATACATGATATTCCTTATATATTGTAGATTATATTTATATCTTTATATCTTAAACATTATATCAGAACTAATGTTATCGAATGTTCGGTTTGAATATGAGCAAACTGTCAATTGTATGTCGCCACCAGGCGTTTGAATTGTTCTTCCTGATGCTAGCATCCTATAAGACCTCCTTACACACACCGATACACACATCTGATTTCCAAAAGACAACTGCCATTAATGGACCAGTGGGACTTCAAAGCCCTGTCTCATCTTCAAAGGAGGATATGTTTTGAGCTGCATCAGACACTGAGGTGATGAGACGTCTCCATGTGCTCTCTGATACCCACAACCAGATGTGGTTAACGTCATCTCACACACACACACACACACACACACACACACACACACACTTGGGCATTGTGGAGTGAAGGACATGGCTGTTTCCAATCATGCCCAGACTTCTTGGGAAGTCAAAAACCTGCTCCTCTAAATACTACTGTGTGGTAGTTCATTGTTACAGCAATGGACAAACCATGCAATGAATTACTGACTGGTAACAATGTACAGTGCTGTTATATTTACACAAATGTATGTGCTAATTTATGTGTGTGTGTGGGCATTCATGTGTGTGTGTACGTTCATGCGTGTGTGTGTGTCTGTGTATGTGTTTGTGTTTGTGTGTACGTTCATGTGTGTGGGGATACATTCATGTGTGTATTTGTGTACATTCTTGTGTGTGTAATTGCACTCACCACTAGGGACTTGGCCAGGATGTTCTCGATGAGCTTGAAGTCGTTGCGCTGCAGCTGCTTGCTCTTGGAGCTGGTGCCCTCCATCTCCTCATCGGCATAGAAACGGAAGAACTGTGACTCGTCTTTGAACTCGGTCTTCTCCAGGACTGAGACAAAGAAAGGGTTGAACTGAAGAGAAATGTGGGTCACTTGAATAAAAGCGGAGTCTGCGTCTGAAAAGGAAGGTCACCCTATTCCCTATTTAGTGCAGGTGAACTGTAGGGATTATGGTGCCATGTCTGATAAACCCTTACTCAACCACTTGGATATTCATTCACTGTCAAGTGACTAGCTGCTAACACAGTGTTGTGACGTGACTTTCATTAACTTGATGACTTATTTGCTAAATCAACTAACTATGTTTAATTCTTACCCGATTAAATCACTCATTAGGAATTTGGGGCATCACGGAAGAAGTTGTTTATAGAGTTACCATCTCCCGAATTGAACTCTAAAAGGTATAAGTTATATATTGATAACAGTCACTTATGAATCATTATCTCATATCAGTCTCACTCTGAACGTCGCATGCTCCTTGGATCCGCAAGAACCCCAGCTTTACTGATCATTCCGTACCAAACAAATTGGTTTAATTATTTATTTACTACTCTGTCTGACTCTGTCTGACTCTGTCTGACTCTGTCTGACTCCGCCTCCGTCCGTCCGTCCGCCTGCCTCCGTCCGGTCCGCCTGCCTCTGCCTGCCTCCGTCCGTCCGTCCGCCTGCCTCCGTCCGTCCGCCTGCCTCCGTCTCTGTCCGCCTGCCTCCGTCTCTGTCCGCCTGCCTCCGTCTCTGTCCGCCTGCCTCCGTCTCTGTCCGCCTGCCTCCGTCTCTGTCCGCCTGCCTCCGTCTCTGTCCGCCTGCCTCCGTCTCTGTCCGCCTGCCTCCGTCTCTGTCCGCCTGCCTCCGTCTCTGTCCGCCTGCCTCAGTCTCTGTCCGCCTGCCTCAGTCTCTGTCTGCCAACCTGTCTGCTCGTCTTTCAGCCTGTCAGTACATCTTTCTCAGTCTGACTGCCTATCAGTCTTCTACTGTTTGTCTCCGTGTCTGTCTGAGGAAGTGAAGTGGTGTAACAGTGGTATCTGGGGAAAAGGTACCCAGCTGTATGGTAGAGCATCTGGTAGGCCAAGTGGAACAAAAGCCATCAAACAGATCTGTGCTGCCCACACACGTACACACACAGACACGCACACAGCACTAACAATACACACATTCACATCTGGCACAATGCCAAGAGAATTATGCCCGTCCTGGGGGCATTTCCTATCAGTCGGACAGTACTATCCGTTGAATACCTCGAACACCACTTATTCAAAAATGGGAGGACAAGGCATCAGAGGGAGAGAGAGAGAGGGATAGATAGAGAGAGGGGTGGGGAGAGAGGGTGGAAAGGGAGGGGGGAGAGAGAGAGAGAGAGAGAGAGGGAGAGAGAGAGAGAGAGGGGGGGGGGGAGAGAGAGAGAGCGGGTGGAAAGGGAGAGAGAGAGTGTATGTGTGTGCATGCAAGAAAGTGGGTGAGAGAGAGGAAGAGACGTTAACAGACATGCTAAGATGGAGTGTGTGATGGGATAGATGAGGGGAGGTGAGAAGAGACATGCCATGTCCTCAACAGGCAGAGAAGAGACGTGTGAACTTGAGAACAGAACTAGCCATCAGATGGCAACGTAAGGGTTTGTGTGTGAGTGTGAGTCTACTGTATTTGTGTATGTGGTCTTTCTGTTTGTGTGTACATACTTTAACCAGGCTATGGGATGTGTTTGGGCTCTGGGAAGACCTTTAAAGACGCTCCATGGTTCAATGCTATGACCCGGACCATGAGTGTGGAAACGCCAAACAGCTGCGGTCAGGGAACACTGCAAATACTGTTGATGTTGACAACAGTGTGTCTGACTGTGGTCTACGGTCGTCCGACTTGACTCCAATGTATGGATGTGGGACAACTTCTACATGTACTGACTGACTGTCAAATGGGGCAAGTCCTAACTTGTACTTTGCTCCAATTTAAGTGGAAGTCTCCCGTTGACATCAATGCATGATTAAGTGAAAATGTGCCTTTAGTGCAAGTATGGATTAGTCCCAATGTCAATAGGAAACCTTTCTAGTGCCAGTAACAGTATGAAACAGTTGAGAAATATTATAATGCAATACCAGGTGTTAATTATTAATAAGAAAACAACCTTATGTGTATGGCAACTGACACCTATGAGGAAGAAATTGTGAATGTGAAACGTTATGTTTTGATTATAACATAATTGATAACAGAATCGTATAACAAGAGGTATATTATGTTCTCGATCAAAAATCCTGCTAGAGAGAAAGTAGTTTCGCAGACCCAACCTGCCCTTATTATGGTAGTAAATGCATTGTAGCATGGTGTGTGCGTGTACGGTATATCACCCAGTGAAGTGCAACGTGTGTTGTCATAAATTAGTTCATTAATTAATTCCATGAAATTATGTTATGGCCCTCTGTCTATCCGCTCAGGGGAACATGAGCCTGGTGAAAAATGTAATGCAATATCCCTGGTGTATATCATTCAGATAATTATAAAACATGATGTTGGCGTGTGTGTTGTACTTACCATGGTGCATGAAGCCGTTGTTGCAAAGTCCGACCCCCAACGTCACCGCATCCTCACGAGAGGAACAATCACCCTTGGAAACAGAATGACTCACAATCACAATTAAGCGTTTCACTTCTTTAGACTTGTTGTTTTCACCCTCGTTGACGCAGTGGGGAGGGTGTGTGTGCGTTCATACGTGCACTGTACCTGTGACAGGAGCCAGTCCACCAGTTTGCTGGCAGGCACCACAGACTTGAAGGTTTTTAAATGGTAGTCTCTATCCCTGTAAGTGAGAAGGAGATGGGGGTAGTAAAGATATGGTTTCAAAAAGCAACATACAAGGGCCTTCAAAAAGTATTCAGATCCCTTGACTTTTCCCAAATTTTGTTTTATTCCACAATGGATAAAAAAATATATATATATCCTTAGCTATCTACACACAATACCCCATAATGACAAAGTGAAAACAGGTTTTAAAAATGTTCTAATCTATTATTAATAAAAAACAGAAATACCTTATACGTAAGTATTCAGACCCTTTGCTATGAAACTCGAAATTGAGCTCAGGTGCTTCCTGTTTCCATTGATCATCCTTGAGATGTTTCTACAACTTGATTGGAGTCCACCTGTGGTTAATTCAATTGATTGGACATGATTTGGAAAGGCACACACCTGTCTATATAAGGTCCCAGAGTTGACATTGCATGTCAGAGCAAAAACCGAGCCATGAGTTCGAAGGCATTGTCTGTAGAGTTCTGAGACAGGATTGTGTGGAGGCGGAGATCTGGGGAAGGGTACCAAAAAATGTCTGCAACATTGAAGGATCCAAGAACACAGTGGCCTCCATCATTCTTAAATTGAAGAAGTTTGGAACCACCAAGACTCTTCCTAGAGCTGGCCGCCCGGCCAAACTGATCAATCGGTGGAGAAGGTCCTTGGTCAGGGAGGTGACCAAGAACCCAATGGTCACTCTACCAGAGCTCCAGAGTTCCTCTGTGGAAATGGGAGAACCTTCCAGAAGGACAACCATCTCTGCAGGACTCCACCAATCAGGCATTTATGGTAGAGTGGCCAGACAGAAGCCACTCCTCAGTAAAAAGCACATGGCAGCCCGCTTAGAGTTTGCCAAAAGGCACCTAAAGACTCTCAGACCATGAGAAACAAGATTCTCTGGTCTAATGAAACCAAGATTCATCTCTTTGACCTGAATGCCAAGCGTCACATCTGGAGGAAACCTGGCACCATCCCTACGGTGAAGCAAGGTGGTGGCAGCATCATGCTGTGGGGATCTTTTTCAGCAGCAGGGAATGGGAGACTAGTCAGGATCGAGGGAAAGATGAACGGAACAAAGTACAGAGAGATCCTTCATGAAAACTTGCTCCAGAGCGCTCAGGACTTCACACTGGGGTGAAGGTTCACCTTCCAACAGGACAACAACCCTAAGCACACAGCCAAGACAACGCATGAGTGGCTTTGGGACAAGTCTCAATGTCCTTGAGTGGCCCAGCCAGAGCCCGGACTTGAACCCGATCAAACATCTCTGGAGAGACCTGAAAATAGCTGTGGAGCAACCCTCCCCATCCAACCTGACAGAGCTTGATAGGATCTGCAGAGAATAATGGGAGAAACTCCATAAATACAGGTGTGCCAAGCTCGTATCATACCCAAGAATTCGAGGCTGTAATCGCTGCCAAAGGTGCTTCAACAAAGTACTGAGTAAAGGGTCTGAATACTTATGATGTAAATGTGATATGTAATATTTTTTTTGAAATAAATTTGCAACATTTTCTAAAAACGTGTTTTTGTTTTGTCATTATGGGGTATTGTGTGTAAATTGTAGAGGGGAAAAACAATTTAATACATTTTAGAATAAAGCTGTAACCTAACAATATGTGGGAATCAAGGGTCTGAATACTTTCCGAAGGCACTGTACATCCAACACATATTCAAGCTATCAGGTACACATAAACACACACACAATCACACTTCCCAGACAGGTGCGGTTCTAGGATTTTTTTAATGGGAGGGCCAAGGGGGGCCAAAGAACCAAGCATGGGTGGTCATGCGAAAATCTGCTAATTGTATCACAAATAGCATTGACAATTGTTTTAACTAAAAATAATTGTACTGAATAACTGTTTCAATTGTTGTATTTGTATATGCCCCTAATCTATTCAAATAAATCAATTTGTAAATGACATCGCCGAAGTCAAGGATCAGTAGGATAGTCAGTTTTACAAGGGCATGTTTGGCAGCATGAGTGAAGGAGGCTTTGTTGCGAAATAGGAAGCCGATTCTAGATTTAATTTTGGATTGGAGATGGTTTATGTGAGTCTAGAAGTTCAGTTTATAGTCTAACCAGACGCCTAGGTATTTGTAGGTGTTCATGTATTCTAAGTCAGACCCGTCGAGAGTAGTGATGATAGTCCGGTGGGCGGGTGCGTGCAGCGTTCGATTGAAAAGCATGCATTTAGTTTTACTAGCATTTAAGAGCAGTTGGAGGCCACGGAAGGAGTGTTGTATGGCATTGAAGCTTGTTTGAAGGTTAGTTAACACAGTGTCCAAAGAGGGGCCAGATGTATACAGAATGGTGTCGTCTGCGTAGAGATGGATCAGAGAGTCACCAGCAGCGAGAGCGACATCGTTGATGTATATAGAGAAAAGGGTTGGCCCAAGAATTGTGGTACCCCCATAGAGACTGCCAGAGGATCGGACAATAGGCCCTCCGATTTGATACACTGAACTCTGTCTGAGAAGTAGTTGGAGAACCGGGCAAGGCAGTCACTTTAGAAACCAAGGCTGTTGAGTCTGCCAATGAGAATGCGGTGATTGACAGAGTCGAAAGCCTTGGCCAGGTCGATGAAAACGGCTGCACAGTACTGTCTTTTATCGATGGCGGTTATGATATCGTTCAGTACCTTGAGCGTAGCTGAGGTGCACCCATGACCAGCTCGGAAACCTGATTGCATAGCAGAGAAGGTACGGTGGGATTCGAAGTGGTCAGTGATCTGTTTGTTAACTTGGTTTTCGAAGACTTTAGAAAGGCAGGGCAGGATGGATATTGGTCTGTAACAGTTTGGGTCTAGAGTGTCTCCCCCTTTGAAGAGGGGGATGACCGCGGCAGCTTTCCAATCTCTAGGGATCTCAGAAGATACGAAAGAGAGGTTGAACAGGCTAGTGATAGGGGTTGCAACAATTTTGGCGGATTTGTAGGGGTCCAGATTTAGCTGTCTGGATTTGGGTGAAGGAGAAGCGGGGTAACTTGGGCATGTTGCTGCCGGGGGTACAGAGCTGTTGGCCGGGTTAGGGGTAGCCAGGTGGAAAGCATGGCCAGCCGTAGCAAAATGCTTATTTAAATTTTCAATAATCGTGAATTTATTGGTGGTGACAGTGTTTCCTAGCCTCAATGCAGTGAGCAACTGGGAGGAGATGCTCTTATTCTGAGCATCACGGCTGGGTGTGGCTCTTATTCTGAGCATATTATGAGTGTCACGGCTGGGTTTGGCTCTTATTCTGAGCATATGATGAGTGTCACGGCTGGCGTGTGTGTGTGTGTGTGTGTGTGTGTTTGTGTGTGTGTTTGTGCGCGCAAAGCACCTATACACAAACAATATCCCACAACACAGGTGGGAAGGTAAGCGCCTTAAACAGGATCCCCAATTAGTGACAACGCATAGCAGCTGCCTCTAATTGGGGACCAAAACACAAATTAAGTGTTTAACCACACAAATCCTGCCTGTACATAGAGATGCCAGAGGCCCTGAACCCTAATCCTGACACTGAGTTACAGTTCATATGAGGAAATCAGTCAATTTGAAACAAATTCATTAGTATTGTATTTATTAGGCCCTAATCTATGGATATCACGACTGGGAATACAGATATGCATCTGTTGGTCACAGATAACTTAAAAGAAAATGGACCTCACAATGGAGTTGTGTTCATCCTCCCCTCTTCCTCTTCCTGTTCGTTGTCCGTAGTTTATGCCTGCCCATACCATAACCCCACCATGGAGCACTCTGTTCACAACGTTTACAGCAGCAAACCGCTCGCCCACACAACGCCATACACGTGGTCTGCGGTTACGAGGCCGGTTGGACGTACTGCCAAATTCTCTAAGACGACGTTGGAGGCAGCTTACGGTAGAGAAATTAACATTCAATTATCTGGCAATAGCTCTGGTGGACATTCCTGCAGTCAGCATGCCAATTGCACATTCCCTCAAAACTTGAGACATCTGTGGCACATTTTAGAGTGGCCTTTTATTGTCCCCAGCACAAGGTGCACCCGTTCAATCAGCTTCTTGATATGCCACACCTGTCAGGTGGATGTATTATCTTGGCAAAGGAGAAATGCTCGCTAACAGGGACGTAAACAAATTCTGGTATCTTTTATTTCAGCTCATGAAACATGGGACCAACACTTTACATGATTTGTTTATATTTTTGTTTTCCCAAAGAAATTGGAAAGTTTTGAAGAAAACTAATCAGGTAGCCTGATAATTGTGTGTGTGTTCCTTCCTGTTTCCATCCATAGTTTTTAATGCGAGTAAAGTCATACCATTTAGTTATTATATTGTTTTGTGAAAGATGGATATAATAAGTATTGATATAATAACCATCATATCGAAGTAAACTTGGAGTCACGGAATGATATGGTTTGTGGTCCTCCCAAAGTTTATTAGGCTACAGATTAAACAAGTTATGATGAACTTCACAGGATGGTGAAAGTCCATGATGCTCCTTTCCAATAAATATTGAGGCTCTTATTCTGGTAACTTCGTCAGACACCATATAAGGCATTTCATTTTTAAAATGATTGTCCAACAAGTGTTTAAAGGCATTGATTGTTTAAATCTAAAAGATTACCCGAATATGTAATACAAATCCCCAAACATTTTTGTTATGTTCTATAGCACTATTACATGCTCCATTAGGATGTTTTTCTAGATTTAAAACATAAAATAACTTGTATAAAGCAAACATTATCCCGTAAGGTAGGTCTAGTACAGCAAATACTTACAAATTATTGAAGCATATGTTGCAGAACGGTGGTTATAATTTTTTGCAGAATATTGACGAAAACAAAACCGATCTTAAGAGGGTGAGAGTTGAGCAGAGTTGACAAGCCACTGATGGAGTTGACAGCAGATACTCGAAACAGACGTATTTTAGCTACGGACATTGAAAGTTCACTACAAAAATTGGTAAAATATGGAAAATTATTCATTTGAAAATACTCAATAAAAGCATAACCATTCTCCAAGATCTTTCAGCATGACAGAGTTGACGTTAGACAACAATCTGACAGAGTTGATGTTTTATGTTTTAAAATGTACACTATCTTAATCTATCAGACTGATGGAGTTGACAGTTCATGGTTGTCACCATGGTGATTCCAATATTGTTTGTTTAAATCTTTCAAAAATGGAGAACTCTACAGACCATGAGCGGTCTTGTTGCACTACATGTAATGAGGACATGAATAAGGGGTCCTTATGGTATAGCTGACTCTGCTCATTCCTGAATAATGTAGGATGTTAGACAAATCTGACGGAGTTGACCAAATCTCCAGACACATCTTTTATGAATCACAGATTTGATTTAAATATTATTTACTGTCAGAGAGGGCTATTGCAAGGAACTACATATCATTTTTCTGTTAATATCCTTTAAAAAAAAAATATATATATACAGTGGGGAGAACAAGTATTTGATACACTGCCGATTTTGCAGGTTTTCCTACTTACAAAGAATGTAGAGGTCTGTAATTTTTATCATAGGTACACTTCAACTGTGAGAGACGGAATCTAAAACACAAATCCTGAAAATTACATTGTATGATTTTTAAATAATTAATTTGCATTTTATTGCATGACATAAGTATTTGATCACCTACCAACCAGTAAGAATTCCGGCTCTCACAGACCTATTAGTTTTTCTTTAAGAAGCCCTCCTGTTCTCCACTCATTACCTGTATTAACTGCACCTGTTTGAACTCGTTACCTGTATAAAAGACACCTCTCCACACACTCAATCAAACAGACTCCAACCTCTCCACAATGGCCAAGACCAGAGAGCTGTGTAAGGACATCAGGGATAAAATTGTAGACCTGCACAAGGCTGGGATGGGCTACAGGACAATAGGCAAGCAGCTTGGTGAGAAGGCAACAACTGTTGGCGCAATTATTAGAAAATGGAAGAAGTTCAAGATGACGGTCAATCTCCCTCGGTCTGGGGCACCATGCAAGATCTCACCTCGTGGGGCATCAATGATCATGAGGAAGGTGAGGGATCAGCCCAGAACAACACGGCAGGACCTGGTCAATAACCTGAAGAGAGCTGGGACCACAGTCTCAATGAAAACCATTTGTAACACACTACGCCGTCATGGATTAAAATCCTGCAGCGCACGCAAGGTCCCCCTGCTCAAGCCAGCGCATGTCCAGGCCCGTCTGAAGTTTGCCAATGACCATCTGGATGATCCAGAGGAGGAATGGGAGAAAGTCATGTGGTCTGATGAGACAAAAATAGAGCTTTTTGGTCTAAACTCCACTCGCCGTGTTTGGAGGAAGAAGAAGGATTAGTACAACCCCAAGAACACCATCCCAACAGTGAAGCATGGAGGTGGAAACATCATTCTTTGAGGATGCTTTTCTGCAAAGGGGACAGGACGACTGCACCGTATTGAGGGGAGGATGGATGGGGCCATGTATCGCGAGATCTTGGCCAACAACCTCCTTCCCTCAGTAAGAGCATTGAAGATGGGTCGTGGCTGGGTCTTCCAGCATGACAACGACCCGAAACACACAGCCAGGGCAACTAAGGAGTGGCTCCATAAGAATCATCTCAAGGTCCTGGAGTGGCCTTTGCCAGTCTCCAGACCTGAACCCAATAGAAAATCTTTGGAGGGAGCTGAAAGTCCGTATTGCCCAGCGACAGCCCCAAAACCTGAAGGATCTGGAGAAGGTCTGTATGGAGGAGTGGGCCAAAATCCCTGCTGCAGTGTGTGCAAACCTGGTCAAGAACTATAGGAAACGTATGATCTCTGTAAAGGTTTCTGTACCAAATATTAAGTTCTGCTTTTCTGATGTATCAAATACTTATGTCATGCAATAAAATGCAAATTAATTACTTAAAAATCATACAATGTGATTTTCTGGATTTTTAGATTCCATCACTTACAGTTGAAGAGTACCTATGATAAAAATTACAGACTTCTACATGCTTTGTAAGTGGGAAAACCTGCAAAATCGTCAGTGTATCAAATACTTGTTCTCCCCACTGTTTGTGTATTTTTCACAAACAGTGAAAAATGTGCTCTTGCAACAGCTGCGTAGTGCGGACCCCAGCCTACTGAATAAAAGTTTGGAGGGGCTCCTCCCTTCTAAACTCCTCTGTGTTTGTGCTCCACATACGGTCAAAAAACTGTTTAATTCAGGAAGACCACAAATGGGGATTTTATTGCTCAATCGAATTCGTGCTGATAAAAATTTTTATAATCCATAGACCTAATGGTCTCATGCTCAAACTCAGACACTTTTCATAAACTTAAACAGCTGCAAATTAATCGAGATACCAAAGTGTCACCAACAAAAAGGTAAACAATAGCCCTATTGCAAATGCAGCATATGGCATTCATTTTTCACATGCAAATAACACAAAGCATGCCATTCCATGCGAGGCTGGTTTTGTTAGGGGCAACCATCTAAACTACACCATTCTTGTAAGAGGAAGAAATAAGCGATACAGGAAGTACTGAAAAGGATGTGGTTGGTTGGTTGTCACGTGACTGGTGGAATATTTGGAGAACGTCGACATTGTGTTTGCTCATAAATCTCACTGTGATGACTACAGGGTGTTTCTGCAAGGCCCTACTATATGAATGATGACAAACTGACCCAAACTGGATGTTAAATGACAGTGTGACACCTTCTATATGACCATATAATCTCGGGGGTCGTGTTCAGTTGGGCACACTAATGCAAAACGTTATGCAGTAGAAAACGAAAATCTGTGTTCTTAAAACCTTGCACAAAGCCAGTTAACGATAGGCATTCTGAACTGGCAGATTAGTTTTCTAAACTGCATTGTAAATACCAAATGGGTCCAACAGTGTTACATAATGACAGGGTGACAGACAGACATATTTTTATCAGTGTGATTTTTTTCCAAACCCATTTTGTTAAGTCTGACACAGATGCCCCGGCGACACCAATCAATGCCCCAGAGAGGAAGAGGAAGAGAGGAGAGGAAGAGGAGGAGGAGGAAGAGAGGGGAGGAGGAGGAAGAGGAAGAGAGGGGAGGGGGAGGAAGAGGAGAGGAAGAGAGGGGAGGAAGAGGAAGAGAGGGGCGGAAGAGGAAGAGAGGGGTGGAAGAGGAAGAGAGGGGCGGAAGAGGAAGAGGGGCGGAAGAGGAAGAGAGGGAAAGAAGAGGAAGAGAGGGAAAGAAGAGGAAGAGAGGGGAAGAAGAGGAAGAGGGGCGGAAGAGGAAAAGAGGGGAGGAAGAGAGGGGAGGAGGATGAAGAGAGGGGAGGAAGATGAAGAGAGGGGAGGAAGATGAAGAGAGGGGAGGAAGATGAAGAGAGGGGAGGAAGATGAAGAGAGGGGAGGAAGAGGAAGAGAGGGGAGGAAGAGGAAGAGAGTGGAGGAAGAGGAAGATGAAGAGGGGAGGAGGTGGAAAAGAAAGAGGGGAGGAGGAGGAGGAAGAGAGTGGAGGAGGAGGAAGAGAGTGGAGGAGGAGGAAGAGAGTGGAGGAGGAGGAAGAGAGTGGAGGAAGAGGAAGAGAGTGGAGGAAGAGAGGTGAGGAAGAGGAAGAGAGGTGAGGAAGAGGAAGAGGAGTGTGAGGAGGGATACCTACTTGGCGACAGGGGTGTACAGGCTGTGCAGACGACAGTAGAGCCTCACACCCTACGAGAAGTAGAGAGAGAACGAGTGTTGAGTCACTATCCTCAACAGGCAACACTCAAATTCAGACTTCAGACTACTTCATTGTTCCCTAGTCTCCTAATGCAGTGCTGTAGCATGTCGGCTAAAGACTCCTGGCGGAAGTTGACTTCTTAGTGATAGTTCACGCAACAAAACATGAGTCAGTCAGATGTCTTTAGACATTACTTTAAGCTCTGATCTAGAAACAGCTCTCCTACATCCCACAACTACTTTTCAGACGTCTATTTATCTATGGCTTTGGCGCTAACAGGCACTCTTGCAGATTTTCATCTTGATATATAACAGGGTTCGGGTCAATTCCATTTAAATTCAGACAATTCAGGAAGTAAACTGGAAGTCCAATTCCAAATGTTTATCTTAGAATTAGAATTTCAGTTTCCTTCCTGAATTGATAACTGAAATTGACACCAACACAGATAGATACCTTTGACATGATGTCCTCCATCTCGCTCCTGGCCTTGTACGTGCCGTCATCGTAGCGGAAACGGTACAACACCGGCTCGTTCTTGAACTGGTGCTTGTCCAACACTGAAATATCAAGAGAGAGAGAGGAGAGAGAGAGAGAGACGGGGGGAGAGAGAGGGAGAGAGAGAAGGAAGTGAGAGGGGAAAAGCCAGAAAGAATGACAGGGTGGTATGAAGGACAGAGGCTGTTCTCTCACCATGGTGGATGATGCCGTTCTCCAGCAGAGCTTGACCCAGGTTGACACCCTCGTCCGGCTTGCTGATCTCTCCCCTGTCTATCAGCCATGACACAAACTCGCTGCGGGGACAAGGACACACCACTTCAGTATAATAATGTAGAACATATTTATTTGCACAGAAGAAAATACAAAACAATGTGCTAAGAGTTTAAAAGACAATAGAAGAAATGCCATTTAGAAGATGCTTTCATCATGTGTAATGCCCCAGCAGGGATAGAACCCTGATGGGATACAGTCAGGCTGGGACCCAGGAAGAATACCTGTCACCATTCCCAATCATTAATAACTCAATTCATTCAAGAATAAAGCAAGACTAGATACAATATAGTACAAACTTTTTCGGTTACCGTACCAGAAACTGAAATATGCTCTGCCCAGGGTACCCCTTAAGTACCTTCTCATGTGCATTTTCACCAGTAGCCCAATGGACTCATAAGTCTTTTCAAGAACCCCCTGTGGATAGGCCAAGTACCCCAATGGTCTTTTCAAGTACCCCCAGGGGTCCTAGTACCCTTGGTTGGGAACCACTGGTATAGACTTAAGCAATAAGGCACGAGGGGGTGTGGTATATGGCCAATATACCACGGCTAAGGGCTGTTCTTAGGCACGACGCATCGCAGATACGGTCGGATATACCACGGCAGTCAGCCAATCAGCATGCAGGGCTGGAACCACCCAGTTTATAATATGGTATATACAGTACAGCTTACAGTATATAATACAGATACAGCTTTAGCCAAGGATTGTTCAAAATGAGAGGAACAACTACAGTTCTGGGAGGATATCAGTGCTATCAAATGTAGTCAGTCACCTGTATTGTATATGGCACACACACACCTTTTAACGGTACACCTTCTTTCTTTCTCCCCTATTCCACGTCTCCTTCCCTTTCTAGCCCACTGCCTCCTCCTCCCTTGTTCCCATTGTCCTCCCTCACATCAGCATTAAACCCCATATTTCTCGCTCTCTTTTTTCCACTCACTCCAAAAAGTGCCAATTTTAATTAATGGCTTTTGTGGCACCGTTCATATACAATCCTACTCGTATTTAAACACAGTGTATTCTCCCTCTTGAGACACTGAGCAAACCAGATGTTTGGAGCAGATAATATAAAATGTCCCTCTGCTCAATGTTCCACGCCACTGAGCAAACTCAATTTCCCATTGGATGACGAACAGTGAATGCGAGCGAGTGTCTGAGTGTGCGAGTGTGTATGTGTGAGTGAGCATTGCTGAGAAAGCAGGCTAAATGTGTGATTCCTGTGTGTGTGTTCATGCAAAACGTGTGAACGTGTGTGTGCTTGTGTACCCTGCAGGGTAACTGTATGTTTACTCTGCATGTGTGTTCATGACAAATTTGTATGTGTGTGTGTGTGTGTTAATGCCAAATTATATGTATGCATGTGTTCATGCAATGTTTGTATGTATGTGTTACCCTGCTGCGGAAGCAGACAAAGTGTGATCCCTGCGTGTGTGTTCATGCCAAAGTGGGAGAGTGTGTGTGTGTCTGGGTTCGTGTGCTTGTGCGTATCACTGTGAAATGTGCGATTCCTGTAGCGTGTGTGTTCATGCTAAATCACAGAGACACCTTGAGCCATCTGCACACACCTGAGCTTGCCTGTCCTGTTGATTTACAATGGGCATATTGTACCATAATTAAAAGAGCCAGTCACGACCTACCATCTGCTGCTTCTCTTTAGCCCTGTGATATGTCTGTCTGTCTGTCTGTCTGTCTGTCTGTCTGTCTGTCTGTCTGTCTGTCTGTCTGTCTGTCTGTCTGTCTGTCTGTCTGTCTGTCTGTCTGTCTGTCTGTCTGTCTGTCTGTCTGTCTGTCTGTCTGTCTGTCTGTCTGTCTGTCTGTCTGTCTGTCTGTCTGTGTCTGTGTCTGTGTGTGTGTGTGTGTGTGTGTGTGTGTCAGCCAGGTCGCTGTACTGCACCTCAAGTATGTGTGCGACATTGGCAGAGGACTCACGTGGATCTGGTGAGGTGGAGGACGGGGGAGGGGCTGTTGTATATTAAGAGCTCTGGTTAATTTGGGCACTGGAGCAGTCACACAGAGGAGTAACATCACTGCTAGGTATGGAACAGTGTGTCTGTGTGTGGCAAAACGAGAGAGAGAGAGAGAGAGAGAGAGAGAGAAAGAGAGTTGTGGAGAAGAAAATACAAAAAACTGAACCAGGGTGTCAGTAGTGACTCCTCTAGTACTGAGATGCAGTGTCTTAGACCACTGAACCAGGTTGTCTGTAGTGACTCCTCTAGTACTGAGATGCAGTGTCTTAGACCACTGAACCAGGGTGTCAGTAGTGACTCCTCTAGCACTGAGATGCAGTGTCTTAGACCACTGAACCAGGTTGTCTGTAGTGACACCTCTAGCACTGAGATGCAGTGTCTTAGACCACTGAACCAGGGTGTCAGTAGTGACTCCTCTAGCACTGAGATGCAGTGTCTTAGACCACTGAACTAGGTTGTCTGTAGTGACTCCTCTAGCACTGAGATGCAGTGTCTTAGACCACTGAACCAGGGTGTCAGTAGTGACTCCTCTAGCACTGAGATGCAGTGTCTTAGACCACTGCTCCACTTGGAAGGCTTGCTTCATCTTGAACAAGGGACTTGTGAAATAGAGCACTTATGTTGACTTGATATTGCAAATTAAATTAATCTTGTGAAAACCATATCAGTTTGCACATCCAGCATACACAAGACCTGGGTTGTATTCATTAGTGCACAACGTAGCAAAACATAGAAACATTAGCGTTTCTTATTCGACAATAAGATAAGAATTCAGGTATTCCCTCCCTGTTTGGGTCTGTTCTGTTCCAGTGCATTGTGATACCCATGATGCACTACAAGCACCAATGTGTGCAAAGAAACCTGCATTAGGAAATGGGCTTAGAAAGAGGAAGGCTAAAAGAAGAACCAAATACGATGTCGAAAAATGGTGGAATAAAAGGAGCTACTAAGATAAACGTCACTGTCAAATCTGTACCAGATTAATATAATCCAATAACAACACTTAGTGAGCAGTGCCGTCTCCTGGAGTGAGCTATGCTCATTTATAGTCCGGGGGATTATATTGTCTGGGTATTGTCTGGGTATTGTCGGAGGGGGCCACAGTGTCTCCTGACCCCCCCTGTCTCAGCCTCCAGTATCTATGCTGCAATAGTCTATGTGCCGGGGGGCTAGGGTAAATTTGATAAATCTGATGTTATTATCCGGTGTCTTGTGTGAATTTAAGTATGCTCCCTCTAATTCTCTCTCTCTCCCACTCTACCTCCTCTCCCGGAGGACCTGAGCCTACCCGGAGGACCATGCTTCAGGACCACCTGCCCTGATGACCCCTAGCTGTCCCCAGTCCACCTGGTCGTGCTGCTGCACCGGTTTCAACTCTTCTGCCTGCGGTTATGGAACCCTGACCTGTTCATTGGACGTGTCACCCTGTCCCAGACCTGCTGTTTTCATCTCCCTCTCTCTCTCCCTCTCTCTCTACCGCACCTGCGCTCTATTGCACTGAAAAACCAAGTGACATTCACTCCTGATGTATTTACCTGTTGCAACCTCCACAACTACTTTTATTATTATTTGACCCTGCTGGTCATCTATGAACATTTGAACATCTTGGAGAAAGAACTGGCCTTAATGGCCATGTTATAATGTTATAATCTCCACCAGGCACAGCCAGAAGAGGACTGGCCACCCATCAGAGCCTGGTTCCTCTCTAGGTTTCTTCCTAGGTTCCTGCCTTTCTAGGGAGTTTTTCCTAGCCACCGTGCTTCTCCATCTGCATTGCTTGCTGTTTGGGGTTTTAGGCTGGGTTTCTGTATAGCACTTTGTGACATCGGCTGATGTAAAAAGCGCTTTATAAATACATTTGATTTGATGATGATGATAATAGCGTCAGTAATACAGAGAGGTTGCGTTCAATAAAAACAGGAGGGAAGAGAACTTAATTTGGCTGTATTAAGAGGTAGAGAGCTTTTCCTGGAAGAGGAGAAATTAGCCAAGGAAACACCTTGGAGGGGATGGACGGCTTGACGTACGGATGGAGGGAAGCAGTGAGCTTGTTGGGGTACGGGACAGTCAGGACAGTGTGGAAACGTTTTTGTTGTTGTTGTTATGGACCTCTCTTGGGAGGGCACGGATTTGTAGGAGGAATCTGTATCGGATTCATTTTGGGATAAAATTCACGATCTTATAAGACAATATGACAACTGCCTCACCCATAACACCCGTGGAATCTTACCGCATTCCATTTTACAGTTCTAAAGAAACTAATTAAATCCTTGTTTGGATGCTGACTGACTCCATAATGAATGCCCAGTGATCAATATCACCGTTTTGACCCCTTTTTTTCCCTCTTCTCCCGAAAGGAATCTCGCAAACACTGTTATGGAGCATTTTTATGCGAAAGCAGGCTAAATGTGTCATTTCTGTGTGTGTTCATGCTAAAATATATGTATGCATGCGTTCATACCAATGTGTGCGTGTGTTCCCTGCTGTGGAAGCAGACTATAAGTGTGATCCCTGCATGTTTGTTCATGCCAAAGTGTGCGTGTTTGGGTGCGTGCGCTTGTGCGTATCACTGTGAAAGCAGGGTAAATGTATGATCCCTGTAGCGTGTGTGTGATGCTCTGGCAGTTAAAGGGAAGGTCTCTTGTCTAATGAAGCTCTTTCTGTATTTGTTGGGTCGCCTCCGACAACAAAGTGTTTGGCTCCCAACACAGGGGGGAAAACACCTCCCATAGACCTCACTCATAAGTTAACTATTCGGTGGGAACAAACTCACTTTCCCATGAAGCACTTGGGCACGATAGTCAGCTTTCGGCGCCGGTCCTTGATCAAGTGGCGGCTCTTGGTCATCATCATGTGGTAGAGCTTCTCGCCTTTTTTGGCGATCATAACGTAGGCGTCCCGCTCCATCCCCAGCTTCAGACCTGTTACCAACAGAGAAACACTCAAGGGGTTAGACACCAAAGCATTTTCAATTTGAAGTCCACGAGACGTGTTATTATCGAAAGCCTAAGGCGCTACAAACGGCTATTAATATTTGTCTAAATTCGTTTCCGGACGCAGGAAAGGAAGAGGAGAAAATAAGCTCAATCCCAGTGGGAGCGAGTGAACGTGAAAAAGAAAGACTGCACCACTCCTCCCACCGCATAACATGCCATGCTGATTCCGTGGTCACAGCAGCTTTTGTCTCACATTGCCCCCCCAAAAAACAAGAAGGCCCAACACCGAACCCTGAGGGACACCACCATATCCTACAGTCAGCCCTCTGACGTCTACGCGTTTCAGCCACCAGGGGGGGAGAGGCTGTCACGGGGCTGTCAGAAGACGCAATGCACCTGCCTGGAGGGCCTCGTTGGGGTATATGACACAGTGCAGGGGTAGGAGAGGAACGGAGCACGGCGGCTCGCTTCTGCCACCTCATTTCTGATGGAAATTCAGATGTTGATCTGTCCAGGTCCTGTTTCAACGCTTGCCTGCTAATGTACTGACGCCACTGGGTTTTTATATCTTTGGTGTAGAGTAGCAGTTCTGTTTACCAAGCTGCAAAACAACTGAGTGATGTTGAGCCCTTTGAAGGGAAGGGAAAGTGGGGTACTAGTCAGTTGTACAACTGAAATGTGTCTTTAACCCAACCCCCCTGAATCAGAGAGGTGCAGGGGGCTGCCATCCACGTCTTCGGCGCCCGGGAAACAGTGGGTTAACTGCCTTGTTCAGGGGCAGAACGACAGATTTTTACCTGGTCAGCTCGGGGATTTGATCGAGCAACCTTCCGGTTACTGACCCAACGCACAGAAGGTCGACCATGCTCATAGAGCTTCTGAACCATATAATGTAAATAAAACTCTCTCTGTTCTACCGTGAGGCTCGCTGAGCTGCTAAACTACACCGTTGGGCTCTCTGAACTTTGGAGCTACATCATCAGGCTCTCTGACGGGCTAAACTCTACTGTCAGCTTCTCTGTCCTGCTAAACCATTGGACACTGACAATTCCAACTCAATTTGCGGGTGTGCCAGAGCTGAGTTCCGCTGACAGAGGTGGGGTTGGATTACACTTGACTCAAACAAAGAGTGCCACTGGACAGACTGTGGTCTAGTCCTGGTGACCGTGGGCCACAACCCTGGGCTGCTGCCCCAGCTGTCAGAGCCTGTTCAGAGGCCCTCTCTTCCCACTCTCACATGCACAGGCTAACCGGCTAACATGCTAGCCCACTCATTTTCCCTCAAAAAAAAAATAAAGACGATCCCAGACCCATTCAGCTGGCAGGGCAAAAACAACGGATCTGTCTTGGGTGTATTTAAAGGGGCCACAACCAAAACGTCCAATTGAAGTCAGTGCCATTTTAAAGAGGTGTACTGGGGGAATAGGAACCCAACAATAGGTCAGGTATCAATAGTGGAACAGGGATGAAAGGGATGTGCCGTGGATCTAATGGTCATGGTCAAACCTTCTAGATGTGGGCTAGGCAGGGGTTCAGGGAGTGGGGCTGGGGGTAGGGTTGGCTGCACTGTGACTGATCTGGAATCTATTAGCCTCTGGTTAATTTCTCGACTTTAGCCACAGGATCAGGTGCCGATACCATGACTTCTGCTGTGATCGCTCACTGAAGTCCATGCGGAAGGCTCATTTGCTACATTTGAAATATCCGAGCTTTGTTGTACACAGCTAGAAGCAGGTGTGGTTATGCTGCGTTCAAACCCTCGGCTGTTTAAGTTGAGTCATTGCCATACACATACAGCTTGGGGGTAAGCGGTTGTGGTTTCTGCCTCCAATGCTATCAGGTGTCACCGGGAATGCCTTCAGCCACAAAATCCTGTAAAAGCCTTTCAAGCTTTATTGGCACACCCCCCAATACGCACAAACATAGAGACAGGTGGCCAGTGCTGAACAGGTGTCCTTACTCTGATGGTTTTAGGGAAAAAAGAGAAGTAAGAGTGCTTACAATGACACTTAGAACAAATAGCCCATCTTCCTCAAAATAAATGTTTTTGGTCAAACACTCCAGCAAATAGCATATGTTTTAACCAGAGAAAGTGGTGTTTTAGTCCCATTCTTTTTAGAGAGGACCAACTTTATTCTAGTGACTGGATTTTTTGGGTGTGACTCAATTTGAACACACTATTAATTACACAGTAAAGGAAACCTGCACCCAAGCTGCCAATTCATACCAAAAGTCTACAATCACTCCACACAAGTTTGTAAAAATGGAATACAAAATGTGTTACGAGCCTCATTTTCATGCCACGGTATAGACGTCTAGACAATAGAGACAGACAACAACCAGTGATGGGAACTGTGTTGCAATACTCTCTCGGTGCGTTACCGTTTCTGGCAAAGCTGCTGCTACTGCTTTTTTTCGGGCTCTGGCTAGAATCTAATAGTCTGTTTTTTGCGCATCTTGAGTTTGTCTGTGAATGAACTTTTCGATAAAGTGCTCTCTCTCTCTCTGTGGTGTTGATTAGCAAACATGGGTCTCGTACTGCATCATATGAGGCGACTGGCTCTTTCCTTTGAACGTTAAACTCCAGGCAGTGTTCTTCTGCATACATTTGGCAACACAGTTCTAGGTCATCGTGTCACAATCTTAAGACTTTATTTATGAAACAAAAGCTAGCTAGAGAGACAGGGTGGTAAGACATATGGTA
The DNA here is from genome assembly GCA_023634145.1 of Thymallus thymallus. NCBI lineage: Eukaryota > Metazoa > Chordata > Actinopteri > Salmoniformes > Salmonidae > Thymallus > Thymallus thymallus. The sequence continues at coordinate 3,566,586 of CM042399.1, read as the reverse complement.
TCATAATCCACATACCATAAGCATACCACAACAGTCCTAGTAATGCACCTATTAATTTGCATGCATGCATGCTACAATTGGAGCTTTCACAACTTACAGAAATTATTATTTTGTTCCCTCTTGCAACGCTAACCATTTGTTTATCTGAAACACTATTGTGTTAGCAACTCATAGCGTAGCATTGCTGGAGATACTGTACCCCTCAAGGTCAGCCAGCACACTCCATGGAGGTGGGAGGGAAGGAGTGTGAGTGACACCTCTCTTTCCATTCTACTCACTTTCTCTCTGCTCTCGCTCCCTCAAGATGGTATCGAGCCACTTCTGCTTGTTCTCTGCGTCCTTGGCCATGCAGACGAACCACTTGTTCTTAGCCGTGTTGTGGATCTTCCAGCCGTTGGTCACTGTGTAGTTGTTGCTGTGGTAGTCAGCTGAGAAAAGGGATGCAAAACAAATAAGGGCCAAAAGTCCAGAACACACCCCACATGTGACTCTTCTAGAAATAACCGTTATTACAAGTAAGGGGCCATAGTCCAGGACACACCCCACATGTGACTCTTCTAGAAATAACTGTTATTAAAAGTAAGGGGCCATAGTCCAGAACACACCCCACATGTGACTCTTCTAGAAATAACTGTTATTACAAGTAAGGGGCCATAGTCCAGAACACACCCCACATGTGACTCTTCTAGAAATAACCGTTATTACAAGTAAGGGGCCATAGTCCAGGACACACCCCACATGTGACTCTTCTAGAAATAACTGTTATTAAAAGTAAGGGGCCATAGTCCAGAACACACCCCACATGTGACTCTTCTAGAAATAACTGTTATTACAAGTAAGGGGCCATAGTCCAGAACACACCCCACATGTGACTCTTCTAGAAATAACCGTTATTACAAGTAAGGGGCCATAGTCCAGAACACACCCCACATGTGACTCTTCTAGAAATAACCGTTATTACAAGTAAGGGGCCATAGTCCAGAACACACCCCACATGTGACTCTTCTAGAAATAACCGTTATTACAAGTAAGGGGCCATAGTCCAGAACACACCCCACAAGTGACTCTTCTAGAAATAACTGTTATTAAAAGTAAGGGGCCATAGTTCAGGACACACCCCACATGTGACTCTTCTAGAAATAACTGTTATTAAAAGTAAGGGGCCATAGTCCAGGACACACCCCACATGTGACTCTTCTAGAAATAACCGTTATTACAAGTAAGGGGCCATAGTCCAGAACACACCCCACATGTGACTCTTCTAGAAATAACCGTTATTACAAGTAAGGGGCCATAGTCCAGAACACACCCAACATGTGACTTCTAGAAATAACCGTTATTACAAGTAAGGGGCCATAGTCCAGAACACACCCCACATGTGACTCTTCTAGAAATAACCGTTATTACAAGTAAGGGGCCACAGTCCAGAACACACCCCACATGTGACTCTTCTAGAAATAACCGTTATTACAAGTAAGGGGCCATAGTCCAGAACACACCCCACATGTGACTCTTCTAGAAATAACTGTTATTACAAGTAAGGGGCCATAGTCCAGAACACACCCCACATGTGACTCTTCTAGAAATAACCGTTATTACAAGTAAGGGGCCATAGTCCAGAACACACCCCACATGTGACTCTTCTAGAAATAACCGTTATTACAAGTAAGGGGCCACAGTCCAGAACACACCCCACATGTGACTCTTCTAGAAATAACCGTTATTACAAGTAAGGGGCCATAGTCCAGAACACACCCCACATGTGACTCTTCTAGAAATAACCGTTATTACAAGTAAGGGGCCATAGTCCAGGACACACCCCACATGTGACTCTTCTAGAAATAACTGTTATTAAAAGTAAGGGGCCATAGTCCAGAACACACCCCACATGTGACTCTTCTAGAAATAACTGTTATTACAAGTAAGGGGCCATAGTCCAGAACACACCCCACATGTGACTCTTCTAGAAATAACCGTTATTACAAGTAAGGGGCCATAGTCCAGAACACACCCCACATGTGACTCTTCTAGAAATAACCGTTATTACAAGTAAGGGGCCATAGTCCAGAACACACCCCACATGTGACTCTTCTAGAAATAACCGTTATTACAAGTAAGGGGCCATAGTCCAGAACACACCCCACATGTGACTCTTCTAGAAATAACTGTTATTAAAAGTAAGGGGCCATAGTTCAGGACACACCCCACATGTGACTCTTCTAGAAATAACTGTTATTAAAAGTAAGGGGCCATAGTCCAGGACACACCCCACATGTGACTCTTCTAGAAATAACCGTTATTACAAGTAAGGGGCCATAGTCCAGAACACACCCCACATGTGACTCTTCTAGAAATAACCGTTATTACAAGTAAGGGGCCATAGTCCAGAACACACCCCACATGTGACTCTTCTAGAAATAACCGTTATTACAAGTAAGGGGCCACAGTCCAGAACACACCCCACATGTGACTCTTCTAGAAATAACCGTTATTACAAGTAAGGGGCCATAGTCCAGAACACACCCCACATGTGACTCTTCTAGAAATAACTGTTATTACAAGTAAGGGGCCATAGTCCAGAACACACCCCACATGTGACTCTTCTAGAAATAACCGTTATTACAAGTAAGGGGCCATAGTCCAGAACACACCCCACATGTGACTCTTCTAGAAATAACCGTTATTACAAGTAAGGGGCCATAGTCCAGAACACACCCCACATGTGACTCTTCTAGAAATAACTGTTATTAAAAGTAAGGGGCCATAGTCCAGGACACACCCCACATGTGACTCTTCTAGAAATAACCGTTATTACAAGTAAGGGGCCATAGTCCAGAACACACCCCACGTGTGACTCTTCTAGAAATAACCGTTATTACAAGTAAGGGCCATAGTCCAGGACACACCCAACATGTGACTTCTAGAAATAACCATTATTACAAGTAAGGGGCCATAGTCCAGAACACACCCCACATGTGACTCTTCTAGAAATAACCGTTATTACATTTTTAAACCGCAATTCTGTTGGACATTGATATCAATACTGTACTACTTTTTTACTTGGCGATAAAACATGCAGTGTCAATGAACTTGTGTTGACCTCAGCTGTAACAAACTTGGAGGGTAATACAGCCTGCCTGGACACACCACTCTCAAGCGTCACTTGTCTTTGAAACATCTTGGAGTTGAAATATCCATCATTCTGTAATTACTGCTAAGAAAAAAAAGAACAACAGAGCGGTAAAATACATCTTTCTGCTGACTCGACAGAAAGTCTCTCTCTCTCTGTTCATTTTACCAGCTATTTGGCTCCAGGTGAGTTGAATGCATAATGAATGGGCTGGGGTAATGGAAGTGCATTAGTGTAATGTTAAAATCACATAATCACGGCCCGGAGGGAGGTAGGCATAGTTTGGGTGTGCATGGGGAATGGTATTAAACAACAATAGATGTAGGAGGATGATGTTACTGCATTCATCCAATGAAAAGACGTGTGACCGTATATACACACTCGCTCTACAAAGGTCTCCTTGTGCGAACAAGGAACTGGCCTTCGCTTTGTTTCCATATGGATGTGTTTGTTCACAAGCTGTCAGTGCATGTCAATGTCGTAATATTTAGTTGAAGAACAAACCACAAACCTTTACTGGGTCTTGTCCTTATTACTCTAAAACGGTTAATGGAAATGGTGTAAAAAGCGCACCTATCTCAAGTGTGATTCGTTGGGCTTCTACAATGCTACAAATCAACACATCATAAACCATAGACAGACTCGAGCTAAGCTGGCAGTGTAAAAACAGAGCACATGACCTCGGTCTCACTATCGGCTAATACATGCAGCGAGATAACTTGTTTTTCTTTGTGGTTTCTTCTGAAAGCACGGTGTGGTGAGAGAAAAAGGGTGTGTTTAAAGAAGAAGTGCCTCATTCATACCCCTAAGGCCTACAACTAGACCTACCACTATGAATTGTCCTACTTCATTGGTTCTATAAGCTCGATTAAGCACAACTGAAGTATTTGAATGATTTGAACTACTATTTGAACACAAGACCGGAAAGAAACAGGCTGGTGTGCAATAAAACCAGACGAGCAAAACAATGTTGTAAGTTGGTAAGTGCCAGTTCTCACAGCAGCAGGCATCGCAGTAGACCTCAGACCCATATAATCACCCGTTTGTAAGCAGTTCAAACGTGAAAAACCTATGAAAGATTTGATCGCCACACCCAAACTGTAAACACTCATTAGCTTTGTATAATCTACTCTGCCAGCTAATCTACAATATAGTTTTGGTGGTGGTGGTGGGGGGGGGGGGGGGTAAAGAATTCACATGAAACAAACAGGTATAAAGCCTAATTAACACTGTAGTAAAGAAAGAATACATAGAAAGGATGAATGAATGAAAAGAGGGAGGATAGAAGGATGGATGAATGCTTCAATACGAACTGAAGACTGGTGGGGTTGGCACGAACCTGTTCCATCCTCAATGTTTTCCACCTCCATCACCTCCGTGTTGATTCTTCCTCTGAACACGTACAGGGGGCCGCTGATGGACTTGGTCCTCTTTATAGATTTCTTCCCAGTAACCCTACGAAATGTAACATTATATGGGGGAAAAAGTGTTATTCCTGCAACAACAACTTCACAGTACTTAAGTGCACACAGGTGTAAGTACACGTTAGGTTGACTTGTTCTGTTCACATATAAAATGAGCTTACTCTATTTTTCCACATCTGGCTTCTTTCTATGGTGACTTCTTGTCGATGAATGGAAACACGTTCCTGCCACTTTCCTGAGGTGCATGACTCCCTCCCTCCCTACCCAATCTCACCTGGACTTCCTCTTGCAGTAGACCAGGAGGTTGTCAAACAGGAAGAAGACTCTCTCCTGGATGTTGCCGGCGGAGATCTTGAGCAGGTTGCCGTGGAGGAGCAGCTCGGTACATATGTCAGTCAGATTGGTGCCCTGGGGACAGACAGTCAAGAGAGGGAAGCAATTAAATCACTGTCATCATCTCTCAAATCAAAGTATATTTGTCACGTGCATCGTAAACAACAAGTGTAGACTAGAAGTGAAATGCTTACTTATGGACCCTTCCTAACAATGCAGAGGAAAATAAAAAAAAACAATAACACAAGAAATAAGGTCATTGAGGTAGATATGTACATATAGGTAGGGGTAAAGTGACTAGGCAACAGGATAGATAACAGTCTTACAGTATGGCTTGGGTGGTAGAAGCTGTTCCGGGTCATGTTGGTTCCAGACTTACATCGGAACCGCTTGCCGTGCAGTAGCAGATAGAACGGTCTATGACTCGGGTGGTTGGAGTTTTTTTTTACATCGTCTGACACCGCCTGGTATAGAGGTCCTGGATGGTATGGAGCTTGGCCCCAGTGATGTACTGGGAAGTATGCACTACCCTCTGTAGCGCCTTGCGGTAAGACGTCAAGCAGTTGCCGTACCAAACGGTGATGCTGCCAGTCAAGATGCTCTCAACGGTGCAGCTGTAGAACTTTGAGGATCAGAGATCCCATGCCAAAATCTTTTCAGGCGTTGTCGTGCCTTTTTCACAACTGTGTTTGTGTGTGTGGACCATGTTAATTCCTTTGTGATGTAGACACCGAGGAACTTGAAATTCGTCCATACATTTCCCTATAGCCATGTCGATGTGGATGGGGGCGATCAGCTCCTTTGTCTTGCCCACGTTGAGGGAGACATTGTTGTCCTGGCAACACACTGCCAGGTCTCTGACCTCATCCCTGTAGGCTGTCTCGTCATCATCAGTGATCAGGCCTACCAACGTCGTGTCATCAGCAAACGTAATGATGGTGTTGGAGTCGAGTGCGGCCATGTAGTTGTGGGTGAACAGGGAGTACAGGAGGGGACTAAGCACGCACCCCTGAGGGGCCCCAGTGTTGAGGGTCGGCGTGGCGGATGAGTTGTTGCCTACCCTCACCACCTGGCGGTGGCCGGTCAGGAAGTCCAGGATCCAGTTGCAGAGGGAGTTGTTCAGTCCCAAGGTTCTTGAGCTTAGTGATGAGCTTGGAAGGCACTATGGCGTTGATGTGTACGTGAGTATAACAAGGATTTAAAAAATGACCAGAAATTCACACATAATTTGTTTATTTAACAAGACATTGGTGGCCTTTCAATGTTGAAGTCGAACGGCCAAAAACGGACCGACAAGGAGTCATGTCAAAACAAACAGGGGAAAAACTACTCGAACCGCAGGCGCGTCTGTGAATACCAGGCTATATCGCAAGTCCTTCTGTAAGTCACCTACAAGTTATCAATTGAGAGATTCAACTTGTTTCATAATTCATTAAGTTCTCATTTTACCGAATTTAGGCTACATAGTCTCTGTCATTAGCTTTGTAGCTTTAGAAGCTAGCTGACATCATCCAGTATGTGTCAAAAGCATTAATATGACTCAGTGTGTGGCCAATTAACCTTTTAGACAACATGGTTTAACTTTAGTTCAATGAATCACTATTTAGTCATTAGATGTGACATTTTTAAGGCAGTATTTTTAGGGTTATACACTAACACTAAATGTAAACAAGAAAGCTAAAGGTATTTTTAAAAGGTTGAACTTTGTGATTTTAGCTGTGACATTAATAATGTATGGGGGTGCGTCCGAAATGGCACCCTAAGGCAGTGGTTCTCAAACCTCTCCCCGGGGACCCACAGACGTTTCACAGCCCTGAACTAACTCACCTGATTCACCTAGTCAAGGGCTTGATGATAAGTTGACAATTTGAATCAGGTGTGCTAGCTGTGGAATAGTTAAAATACTTCGACCCCTGGTATCATATAAACACACATAAGACATGGAAGAATACATAGAACTGCAGGAAATTAGCTTTAAAACAGCACAAAACAAAAATATCTGCCCCCATGCAAAATGTGTAGAATTGTGGGAAATTAGCTTTAAAACGGCAAAATGTTCTCTCCACCAACAAGAGGTGTGTGAACAGTTTGGGGTCACATGGGTTGCGAGGTGGGGGTTTGTTACCACGTCAATAAATTACATTATCCATCCGGACCTTTGCCTACTAGGAAATCTGTGTGACCGGACCTTCTCAAATAGTACTTGAGTACCCCTAACCGTCCTAGCAGACAAATAACGTTTTGCATGATCAATCCAATTCATTCTGCGCGCTCTCCCTCCCTCTCTCCCTCCCTCTCTCCCTCTCTCCCTCCCTCCATCTTCACCTGACTCTCATCCATCTTTATTGCTCATCTCTCAATCTTTCTCCTCACACCATCTCTGATCCCTCTAACAGTTATATTACACCTCCTTCCATCTTTCTCCCATCTTCTATCCCTCCCTCCACCTTCCATTTCTCTCTCCACTCCCACCCTTCTATCTCCACTCCTCTTTATCGTACACTTCTCTCCTCACCTTTGAGCACTCTTCTCTGCCCACCCCCCCCCCCCCTCCCATCCCCCTCCTCTCTACCTCCCTCCTCTCTCTCCCTCCAACAATGGCGAGCTATAGGATGCATCCTAGCCCCATGGTCTAAAATAGAATAGAATCCTTCACCTCCCAGCCCTCGATGTGTGACTGCAGCTGCTCCAGGGCCTCCAGTTTCTCCATCTGCCTCTTGGTCTCGTTGATGTTGGAGCACACTGCCTTCATGGCCTGCAGGGCCTCCTCCACCGCTGGGTAGTCCGCATGCTTCTTGGGCGTCCGCTTCAGAAGCTCCTAGTAAGAGGGAAATGTCTTCAGTAGTACTACAGTACATAAAACAGTCATCGATAATGTTTCGGAGAACAGCCCTGGTGCGTTGGATATTAGCAATCATCTCATCGATAAGGGTCGATGGTAAAAAAACTAAAACAAAGGGTCGATGGTGGATGTGGTGTGCAAAGGTCAGGTAAGATAAATCGGATGAAGTAAGGACAGCGTTTCGGGGAAATGTTGGAGGATGGAGTGTGGAGGTTGAATGTAGAGGTTGGAGAAGGGAGAAGTTGGACTCGGGGTGGAAAACAGATTCTAAATAGGAGTGGCTGTTTTTTTTTTTTTTTTTTATTATTAAAGACGCAAGTGCTGAGAGTTCTGGATGAGAGGCAACGGGCGAGACTATTACGGTCTCTCTATTATAGAGACTTAGCGTAAGTAATTGAGATAGGCAGTGCTTGCCACTGGGTGTGCTATTGTTTTGGCGTGAGTGAGCTTAAGTAGCCTTTGAGTTTAGCGTGACAGATGCACAGTTTCAATAGGCCTACGGACGCAATTAGGCCTACAGCTTACCGACAGACACCATGGAATACTGCATAAACCCAGTCCTCAATTACAAGGCCTATTCATTTGTAGCTTTTTCTAAATCGTAGGCTATTGTCCAGTCAAAGTAGCCTATGTTGTTGTGAAAACATTCCCCCACAATACTGCCAAAATACCATTTATCCAACGCCTTTTATCATATAGGCCAAATATATAGCCCCATCTGTCACAGATGCAGGGATATAGCAAAATTGCTGGACATTTCGGGAAGCATGTCCAGCAATTTTGGAATTCTAGAAAACAACTGCTGCTTGTCAGTGGAAGAGAAGCACAGAGAGATGCAGAGGAAATGTTTTACTCTTTGATATCCACTTCTACTTTTTAAATCGCTGTGTGCCCCTGCAACGGCATAGTAGCCTACATAATTGGACAAATAAACCCTAGCCTAGGATACTTCATTGCCAATATAGTTTTCAAAGTGTTTGCCCCCCCCCCGTGACTGTCTGGAGAGACCAACGTATCAGGATCTAGTTTCCCAGTTGTGATGGAACTTAAAAAAGGGGCAATCAGCAGTTGCTACATCCATGTTTGTACTTATAGATGAATGATGTGTTGATTCTTGAAGAATATAACTTCTAAATGCACCATGAGCTTAGTTCAACTGTCATATCCCACCAGAACCCAAAATAAGCTTGTTTCACGTCAATGTTTGTTAAAAAAGAAATATAGTTTTAACACTATATAGCCTCAAAATATGGTTAAAACCATTTGGATATGGAACGTGCCCATTTGGATATCATGGATGGTCAGTCCTTGCATCCATAGCTCTGTCCATGAATTTGAAAGTGGTATAATTTTTCCAGACCCATCCCGCAGCTTTTTACAGAACCAGCGGTGGGATTGGAATTAGTTACTATGGTTCTATCTGCTACTGCATGGCAAGCGGTTCTGATGCAAGTCTGGAACCAACACGACCCGGAACAGCTTCTACTCCCCAAGCCATAGACTTGTTATTGCTCCTACTACTGATTGCCGCTTTAAGCTTTACGATGTTCATACCAAATGCATCGTTAGTTACGATCCAACTTTAAGTGTTTCCCAAACACGTAGAGTGAACCTATAAGAGCGACAGCTAATAGCGCCTGTTGGGGGTATGTTTGGTTTTTCACATGATTCCGTTTGGGGAGCTGTCCAGGTCTCTGGTGCTGCATCATAAGCCTAGCTTATGATGCCGCTTGCATCATAAGCTAGGCTAGGCCTATACATTTTGCAGAACAGTTTTTTATGAATTTAAATAATTAAAATAATATACAAACTAAACTTTTTCCTGGTTGGCTTCTTTCCTCCACAGTCCTGATCAGTTTTTCTTTTACTGTATGATGTATTTATGTTTTGTATACAATGTTTTCATGTCTAGATGTTTTAGGGACTACAGATGGAAATGAGCTATTAGCTAAATCTGGTGCAACTTTCTCAGTGCTCTGAGACTTAGCCTGTTTTTGTTTTTGTTGTGCATTGTCCCTGCCAAATACATGTAATAATACAATAAATATTTGTATATTTAGCCCACCAAAATATACTTTAACTAACCCTCTAGCGCACACATTTCGTTTTTTTTTCATTTGTTTTATTCCGAAGATGTGTCCATCCCCAAGAACCTGGAGAAAACTCCCTGCTGCGTAAAAGCACTCAGCGCAAAGTTGCGGCGGGTTGGTTGACTGATTGAGAGGGACACAAGGTTGAGGGGTTTGAGTATCTCCTCTCCTGTATTTCTGACCCATCATTATGAGTCTGCAACGGGCTCAGGTTGTTGAGAATATGCACATTGATATACACTAACCGACTGCGTGGCCGGTGGCACCGGTTATGCTGGAGAGCAACAATCGGCTGAATAGCAGCCATATGCTGTATTAATTGTTCCGCTGACGTCTGACAATGCCTTGGCGTTTGTAGTGTTCCAGGTGTTTCCAATTTCTACCGGATAACATTCAGCTTGGGATGAAACTAATCTTGACAAAATGTTACAAATACATATTTCAAATACTACATTAGATCCTATACATTACCCAAATGAAACATCTATCATCGTATGATCATTCCCAATCCCACAACACTCTTATAAATAGTTTTTGAATTATATATTGTGCAATAAGACAGAAAATAAGCCTAACAGTGCACTTTGGCTGCTCTATGAATGGTCTGGATCACTCATAGATGTGCGAAGCCTCTGGGAAGCACCTTGCTAACTAAAGGTACATCGTAAAATGTTTCTAACGATGATTTTAACGATATACGAAGGCTTTGGCAAAACACCTTTCTAACTAAAGATACATCGTAAAATGTTTCTAACGATGATTTTAACGCTATACGAAGGCTTTGGGAAGCGAGGCCCAAGGCAATGAACCAAGATGATTTTGGGAAACCGGGCCCTGGTCTTTACGCACGGTAGGCATCAGAGAGTTTTAAAGAACGTGTCATATACTATAGGTCTGTGGACAGAGCTCTGGTTTCTATATCATACCTTATTATTGATGTAGCTTATAGGCACATCCCAATTGGCCAGATCCTGCCATAGGTAAAACTAAAAACTGCTCTCCATGGGTCATTTCACAGGACTGTGTGGTCATGTTGTCTAAGCTCGTCGGCACTGAAGCTTGTGGTAATTGGTGGCATGTTGTAGTGCAGGGGTATTCAACTATTACCCTGTGAGGTCCGGAGCCTGCTGGTTTGCACTCAATCAGTCCCAGATTAGAGAGGAACAATGGGGGAAAAAATGCAGTGGAACTGGCTTCGAGGTCCAGAGCTGAGTTTGAGGGTTATAGAGCCTATCCACAATTATGTAGGCTACAGTTTAGGTCTCACTGACCTAGGCCAATTTGGACTCAAGACTGGTCACATGACCCCTACAGTGACCATCAATCATCAAATCATTGGAATGAGAATACAATTATGTGTTTATTGGATTACATATGCAGATCAAACACAAAGAAAGACCCATTTATTGTATTTCCTGTGTTGGCAGGAAGAAACACAACTATTAAACGGCCAAAACGTACGGTGCATGGGTCGAACCAGAACCTATAATTAAAAACACAACTTTGAATAACAAATCATAATTCCGTTTCTCATTATTTAATATTTACTTTAGACAATAAAAACAAAAACTTAACCGTTTGTGTTGTTTGATTTCAGATTCAAATAAAGTCATCAAAGATTTGTTAAAATGGCCATAAAGTACTTGGAGGCAGGACTGAGTTTCATTCTCCTTGGGGTCAGCAGGACCTTACCTTCAGTAAGAGGGGGTACTTGCAGATCCTCTGAATGGGCGATAGCAGGTGCCCCTCCAGGGGGATGTCTGTGCTCTTCTTCCCTCCCAACAGCATACAGTGCTGGAACACAGACAAAGATTTTAACAAAAACTCATGTATTAATCTGGGACATCTATGGCCCTGTAAAATTACACATCTACTTTATTTTTCTTCTCAAAGTTGGTTACTCCACTAAAATGATTAAGTAAAATGGTTTAGGGCAAGAAGTAAAATACAAAACACCATAGAAAGTCTTCTCATGAGGGTCGGACTGCAACTAAAGTCAGCTTTAAGAATTAACCCATGAAATCAGTTTGGTGGTGAAACCCTTCTGAGGAGAACTCTTCAGGTGCGCAAGAGAGAGAAGGCGATAAAGATGGTGGGTTTTCCCTTCTCTGTGATATAGTCTCTAGGAATCTTGTATACCAAAAGCTAAGTCCCCGTGGGTAAGCAAGGGCAGTATTCACCAGATCAAAGGCCAGAATACTACAGTTGAGAAAACAGAAAGCACATCATTGGTCAGTATACGGCACGCATTTCCTTTAATCACATTCCAGCCCTTCTAAGTTCATAAAGCTGGAATTCTCTGAAAGGAGAACTAAAGCCACGTGATCTGGGATTCCACAGATTCCAGACGGTTTGACAATTGTGATGCAATCCCCTCCCCTCTGTTTCTCTAGTCTACTCATATGAACCTTATTTCCATCTGCAGCCAAACTTCTCTTTGATCTCCTTTCAGCAGAATCCCCTCCTCTCTCAGTATTCACACGTCTTCGTTTTTTGATGTCAGTGTAGAGGCGGCGTAACTTTTTAGTGTGCTTGTCAAATTAAAATGGAAATATCATCACGCCGCACCATCCTCAAATATAATTATAATACTAATAACGTTGTACATTTATAAATCGTGACTATTTAATGCAAAGCCTACATCCAAATGTGATTAAATCAAATGACATTGCATTGGTCACATACACATACTTAACAGATGTTATTGCGGGTGTAGCAAAATGCTTGTTATTCATTAAAGCCTCCATGTTCTCTGATTACAAAAGGCATTCTCTCAATGCCACAGAGTTCATTGACTGACTACACTTCAATTTCCCTCACTCTACCACATCCTCAAAAGGCAATGTGGTCTACCGTGCATTGGGGAACGTGCCTTGCATTTTGTGTAGAGATCCGCTTACAGCTTACACCTGTGGAGCTTAGACTTAAGGTTGATGTCTGCACCCCCACGGAAATCATATTAGCATAAAAAAATATCCCCATAAAAATCCATCAGCATCCGCTTAAGTCGCACTTCCGCATCTGTGGTGGAAGGTGACAGAGCTAGAGCGGTGTTTGTCAGACCATGAGACACCCCGAAAATCGAGTGTCAGGAGATACGTCTGAAGTCAGTACAGCCAATCTGGCAAATTCTGTCTGTAGCGTCCGAACCGTTTGGGCTACACACTAATATGACCCATCTGTGCAAAGGCTAGACAGGATGCCAGCAGGACTCACAAGACTTGTCTGAAGAAAACCCGGTACAAGCTGAAAAAAGGAATTGAAGTATATATGGAGACTGTTTAAGGGGTGAATCCTAATTTCCATTTAAGTAAAATTTTCACTTAGTCACCCATTGATGGATGACTAAGTAAAAGACAAAAGTGTGACTTAAGTGAAAGTACCCTATGTGATTTTACACTAGCAGCCTGGGAGGAAATGTACAGAACACAACTAGAACAAGTTCAGGTCAGTCAATAACGAGACGGAGGAAGCCCATCAAGGCTCAGATCTTCCATCCAGCCGTGGACAGCTCGCACTGAGCATGACATCACCGTTGGAAGCACAGTCAAAGGCGGTTCCTGTGTTCAATGCCGAGGGGCAAGAAAGAGTGTCAAAACAAGGAAACAGCTAGATTTCTGGTGCCAAAAACGACCTTCACACACTTTGTGGTTACATTGTGAGTTTGCTGTAGTAACCAAGCAACCTTATTCCAATTCATGTTCTTTTTAGAACAAAAATAAACATATAAACAGAAGAAGAGGTGACATGATGAAGAGGAGTAGAATGGAGAGAAGTAAAAGAGAGGGGAAAGGAAGAAGGGGTGGGAGGAAGAGGATGACAAGAAGATTAAAGGGAGAGGAAGAGGAATAGAACCGGAGGAAGAATATATACATCCTGTTTCCATTGATCATCCATGAGATTTTTCTACAACTTGATTGGAGTCCACCTGCGGAAAATTCAATTGATTGGATATGATTTGGAAAGGCACACATCTGTCTATAAGGTCCCACAGTTGACAGTGCATGTCAGAGCAAAAACTGAGCCATGAGGTCGAAGGAATTGTCGGTAGAGGTCAGAGACAAGATTGTGTCGAGGCTCAGATCTGGGGAAGGGTACTGAAAATGTCTGCAGCATTGAAGGTCCCCAAGAACACAGTGGCCACCATCATTCTTAAATGGAAGAAGTTTGGAATCACCAAGACTCTTATTAGAGCTGACTGCCTGCCAAACTTAGCAATTTGGTGAAAAGGGCCTTGGTCAGAGCTCCAGAGTTCCTCTGTGGAGATGGGAGAACCTTCCAGAAGGACAACCATCTCTGCAGGATTCCACCAATCAGGCCTTTATGGTAGAGTGGCCAGAAGGACAGTGGCACATGACAGCCCTCTTGGAGTTTGCCAAAAGGCACCTAATGGACTCTCAGACCATGAGAAACAAGATTCTCTGGTCTGATGAAACCAAGATAGAACTCTTTGGCCTGAATGCCAAGCGTCACATTTGGAGGAAACCTGGCACCATCCTTACGGTGAAGCATGGTGGTGGCAGCATCATGCTGTGGGGATGTTTTCAGTGGCAGGGACTGGGAGACTAGTCAGGATCGAGGGAAAGATGAATGGGGAAAAGAGATCCTTGATGAAAACATGCTCCAGAGCCTCAAACTGGGGTGAAGGTTCACCTTCCAACAGGATAACGACCCTAAGCACACAGCCAAGACAATGCAGGAGTGTCCTTGAGTGGCCCAGACAGAGCCCGGACTTGAACATCTCTGGAGAGACCTGAAAATAGCTGTGTAGCGACGCTCCCCATCCAACCTGACAGAGCTTGAGAGGATCTGCAGAGAAGAATGGGAGAAACTCCCCAAATATGTGTGCCAAGCTTGTAGCGTCATACCCAAGAAGACTCAAGGATGTAATCGCTGCCAAAAGTACTTCAACAAAGTACTGAGTTAGAGGACGCCTGGTTGTTCTTTAAAAGTGCTTTCCTCACCATCCTAAATAAGCATGCCCCTTTCAAAAAACATAGAACTAAGAATAGATATAGCCCTTGGTTCACCCCAGACTTGACTGCACTAGACCAACACAAAAACATCCTGTGGCGCACTGCATTAGCATCGAATAGCCCCCGCGATATGCAGCTAATCAGGGAAGTCAGGAATTAGAAAGTACACACAGTCAGTTAGAAAAGCAAAGGCCAGCTTTTTCAAACAGAAATTTGCTTCCTGTAGTACTAACTCCAAAAAGTTCTGGGACACTGTAAAGTCCATGGAGAATAAGAGCACCTCCTCCCAGTTGCCCACTGCATTGAGGCTCGGAAACACTGTTACCACCGATAAATCCACGATTATCGAAAATTTCAATAAGCATTTTGCTACGGCTGGCCATGCTTTCCACCTGGCTACCCCTACCCCGGCCAACAGCTCTGCACCCCCGGCAGCTACTTGCCCAAGCCCCCCCCCGCTTCTCCTTCACCCAAATCCAGACGGCTGATGTTCTGAAAGAGCTGCTAAATCTGGACCCCTACAAATCTGCTGGGCTAGATAATCTGGACCCTCTCTTTCTGAAATTATCAGCCAAAATTGTTGCAACACCTATCACTAGCCTGTTCAACCTCTCTTTCGTATCGTCTGAGATCCCTAGAGATTGGAAAGCTGCCGCGGTCATCCCCCTCTTCAAAGGAGGAGACACTCTAGACCCAAACTGTTATAGACCAATATCCATCCTGCCCTGCCTTTCTAAAGTTTTCGAAAGCCAAGTTAACAAACAGATAACTGACCACTTCGAATCCCACCGTACCTTCTCTGCTATGCAATCTGGTTTCCGAGCTGGTCATGGGTGCACCTCAGCTACGCTCAAGGTACTGAACGATATCATAACCGCCATCGATAAAAGACAGTACTGTGCAGCCGTTTTCATCGACCTGGCCAAGGCTTTCGACTCTGTCAATCACCGCATTCTTATTGGCAGACTCAACAGCCTTGGTTTCTCAAGTGACTGCCTTGCCTGGTTCTCTAACTACTTTGCAGACAGAGTTCAGTGTGTCAAATCGGAGGGCCTATTGTCCGATCCTCTGGCAGTCTCTATGGGGGTGCCACAGGGTTCAATTCTTGGGCCAACCCTTTTCTCTATATACATCAACGATGTCGCTCTCGCTGCTGGTGACTCTCTGATCCATCTCTACGCAGATGACACCATTCTGTATACATCTGGCCCCTCTTTGGATACTGTGTTTACTAACCTTCAATCAAGCTTCAATGCCATACAACACTCCTTCCGTGGCCTCCAACTGCTCTTAAATGCTAGTAAAACTAAGTGCATGCTTTTCTATCGAACGCTGCCAGCACCCGCCCACCGGACTATCATCACTACTCTCGACGGGTCCGAATTAGAATACGTGGACACCTACAAATACCTAGGCATCTGGTTAGACTATAAACTCAACTTCCAGACTCACATCAACCATCTCCAATCCAAAATTAAATCCAGAATTGGCTTCCTATTTCGCAACAAAGCCTCCTTCACTCATGCTGCCAAACATGCCCTTGTAAAACTGACTATCCTACCGATCCTTGATTTCGGCGATGTCATTTACAAACTAGCCTCCAACACTCTACTTAGCAAATTGGATGTAGTCTATCACAGTGCCATCCGTTTTGTCACCAAAGCCCCATACACTACCCACCACTGCGACCTGTATGCTCTCGTTGGCTGGCCTTCATTATATATTCGTCGCCAAACCCACTGGCTCCAGGTCATCTATAAGTCTTTATTAGGTAAATCCCCGCCCTATCTCAGCTCACTGGTCACTATAGCAACACCCACCCGTAGCATGCGCTCCAGCAGGTATATCTCACTGGTCACCCCCAAAGCCAACACCTCCTTTGGCCGCCATTCCTTCCAGTTCGCTGCTGCCAATGACTGGAACGAATTGCAAAAATCATTGAAGCTAGAGGTTCCTATCTCCCTCAATAACTGTAAGCATCAGTTGTCAAAGCTGCTTATCGATCACTGCACCTGTATATAGCCCTTCTGTAAATAGCCCACACTACTACCTCATCCCCATATTTATTTTTGTTTATTTTCACTTGCACTCCAGTATCTCTATTTGCACATCATAATTTGCACATCCTTCATTCCTGTGTTAATGATGATAAATCTGTAATTTATTTCAGCACTATAGTCTATTTATTGTCCTACCTCCTAACCTTACTGCATTTTGCACTACATTTTGCACTCTGTATATAGATTTTCTATTGTGTTTTTGACTGTTTGTTTACTGTGTAACTCTGTGTTGTTTTTTTGTCGCACTGCTTTGCTTTGTCTTGGCCAGGTCGCAGTTGCAAATGAGAACTTGTTCTCAACTGACCTACCTGGTTAAATAAAGGTGAAATAAAAAAAATAAAAAGTAAAGGGTCTGAATACTTATGTAAATGTGATATTTCATTATTATTATTTTTTTTAAATTGCAGAAAATTCTAAAAACCTGTTTTTGCTTTGTTATTATGGGGTATTGTGTGTAGATTGATGAGAAAATAACAATGTAGTCTGTTTTAGAATAAGGCTGCAAGGGTCCAAGGGTCTTAATACTTTCAGAATGCACTGTAGAGGAAGAGAATGTGAAAATGAGCCAACTAGCGTCAGCGGTGGGATCCTCACCAGGAGGAAGGTCCTGATTTCGGGGATCTTGTTGAGCTCCATCAGCAGCCGCAGGGCCTTCTCATGGTTACTGCAGTACTCCCCATACACAGAGAACCGCCCCTTCTGAAAGATGGAGGAAGAAACAAGTCGGTCAGTGCAAGATCTGAACTAAATATAAAACTTGGAATTGAATATGTAGGAACCAAATTGTTAAAAATATATATTTTGTCAAACACAAATCACAAAATAAGTTTAATTAAAGTGTAACTCCAATAATCATCTAGCAGAGGGAAAAAACTAATCTGGCTTTGATATTACCTTGCCTTTATTTAACTAAAAAAATAGGCTACCTGCCGCTACAATAACGTTCAGCCCCTCTCCGGTTCCCATGATGACCATAGATCCAAAGTGTGTCACCGTGTTCTGCTCCGCTGCCCCAAACACGCGCATACACACACACACACACACACACACACTGCCGCACGCGCACACAAACGGCCACACAAGCAAACACAGAGCGGCTAAGACAGCGGCTGGCAGGGCAACAAAGTCCAAGGCATCACTGGGAGCAACAGCTGGCCCAGCATATGGTGTAAAACACCAAAAGTAAATGTGTCTTCTCTGTGTGTGTGTGTGCGCGCGCGCACACTTGTGCACGTGGCCCATGTTTTCGGAGGCAATGTTTAAAACATCAGGTCACATTCTTTCGACATGAATCTTTCATTACATACTTCAAAGATCATGACTACCTCATAACATATCAATGTTTTATTGCCAGAGTTTCCGTAGAACACCAGAACCAAGAAAAGACCATGAAACGTCTGTGACCGTCTTCAGACTACCTGCTGAGATACTACTTACTTGCTTACTTACTTTATGGGCATTTCTGTAGCCCTTTACACTCAGATTTGGACACTGATAAGCGCCAAAATTACTGTACAGTAACATGCTAAAGGCTCTCCGCTTTACAGCACTGTATGAGTTTTGACTGACAGCCTTTCTGAACTTTTGCTAATGTTTTGTTGTCTGAGTGAAGGGAATTCTGTAAATTAAGAGGACTCAATGTATCCTGAAAGATGAGACGTTGAGGATTATTATAAATGCAGCTTTGATGCCATACAAGTGAGTGCAAATGTGCACTTTACATTGCTATAGTGTGTGATGGTGGGGATACAGGCTTGTACTCCCCCCCCCAAAAATGTACAAGTCTGCTTGCTCTAGTTCTTCAAAGGCACAACGAAGAGAGCTAAAAGTACCTTAGTTGAAGACCCTTCTTTGAGCCATTAAAGTGCATTGAAATGACTTACTGTGCACACTCTGGAGAGGTGTCTAGCCACTTCGAGACACCAGATAGTCCTCCCATTCAAACCCTTGTCACTTACCCCACATTTTCCAGGAATATTCTTATCATCATACTGAATGTTTCTGATTTTCTCATCAACAAATGAGGCGAAAAGTACAGAAAATTTAAAACGCCTATAAAATCAACAGTGTAATGTTTGGATTCAGTCTTGTGTCATGTGAATTGTTCTGTCCTCAACTTTGGTCTAATAATGTTCCCATAATCTCCAAGCTTTGGTCTAATAATGTTCCCATAATCTCCAAGCTTTGGTCTAATAATGTCCCCATAATCTCCAAGCTTTGGTCTAATAATGTCCCCATAATCTCCAAGCTTTGGTCTAATAATGTCCCCATAATCTCCAAGCTTTGGTCTAATAATGTCCCCATAATCTCCAAGCTTTGGTCTAATAATGTCCCCCTTAATCTCCAAGCTTTGGTCTAATAATGTCCCCATAATCTCCAAGCTTTGGTCTAATAATGTCCCCATAATCTCCAAGCTTTGGTCTAATAATGTCCCCATAATCTCCAAGCTTTGGTCTAATAATGTCCCCATAATCTCCAAGCTTTGGTCTAATAATGTCCCCCTTAATCTCCAAGCTTTGGTCTAATAATGTTCCCATAATCTCCAAACTGTTCTCCTTCAATTGCTACTATGCTTATGCTTTTCCTATTTATTCTGTAAGGAACATTTCAATTTAGGCCTATACATATAGGCCAATGCCCACGAGTACAAGGGGTTAAGGTCCTGAATGTGATCCGTTCAATTCCAACGGCGGGTGAGCCCTGAACAAACTGGGTCTGATCTTAAGGCCTCCTCTCAGAATATCTCAAAGAGTGTGTTTGTGCCTCTGATAAAACACTTGCTTTTCCAGAAGTATTTCAGAGGGATAATAGGGGCCAATTTCAAACACAGGGCAAATAAGTGTGTCAAAGCTCAAAGCATAGTAAGCCTATTTAAGAAGGGACATAATACGATGACTGTTGGCTCGGAGAGAAAGAGGCCTTGGTCAGGAGACAGCCCAATAGAGCAACTATACACATCTGAATTATCCTTCTGAATTAACATTCTCTAGTAGTTTTTTGGGTAGGTTTGTGTAATCCTTGGCCTCACGCCAAGGTGGTTCAAACGTCACCCCAAAATTCTGCACAGGGTTGGCTCAGCCTGCCTGTCTTTGCAAAAACCCAATGATTCATCAACATGCATCCCTTAAAAGCAGTTAATATTTGAGGCTACTATAGGCTGGATTCCAATCGAATGTATTCCCCCTAACCGACATTTTTTATTTTATAATTTTTTTATTTAACCTGTATTTAATTAAGCAATTCAGTTAAGAACAATTATTATTTACAATGACGGCCTACACCGGACAAACTCAGACGACGCTGGGCCAATTGTGCACCGCCCTACATGGAATCAAGCCATGGTGCTGAGGTTATACTGTGGCCTATAAGCAACATTGGAAATGACAGAGCTTGAGAGAGAGGTGAATCTGTATTGTATTTATCCGCAGGGTGGGATTGTGATTGACAGTGAATGGCCCCCTGAACAATACTGGGTTATGCTGTGGCGCAATTGATTGGGCGAGAGGTGTCGGCTGTCAGTGTTGAAGGAGAGAGGAGTCACAGACAGAGAGAGCCCTGTAATGGATAAGGAGCTACAAAGCAAGTGGCCGTGTGAAGACACCCCTCCACACATCCAAATCAACACACACGCTTACACACATACGGTACACACACACACACACACACACACACACACACACACACACACACACACACACACACACACACACACACACACACACACACACACACACACACACACACACACACACACACACACACACACACACACACACACACAGTTGTCCGACCCCTGCCCTTGAGAACTGGCTGTGTATCAGTGGCGTGTGGCCCAGGGTGTCCTCGCCCCCAACACCTGAAATCTGATTTGCCACCCGAGTACCACACTTTTTGAAGTGATTTGTTTGACAATCAGATTAAAACATCATGACTGGTCGTGTTATTTAGAATGGCGCTGCAATGGAAAGCTGACATTTTTTCGTGTTCCTGACCAACTCTGCTATTGTGTTTTTTCGCGCGGATCTTAACTTTTTTTTGTAATGTTTCCGCTATCGTTTCCTGTGACAGCTGGACATCAGAACAGTGATCACTAACTTCGATGTGGATGAAGTTTTCTAATTCAACGAGTCGGAGGCGCTATTGGCGAACGTACAATCGCTGGACAACAAGCTGGGCGAGCTCCGTTTGAGACTATCCTATCAACGGGACCTGAAGAACATTAATATACTATGTTTCTCGTAGTCGTGGCTGAACAAGGACAATATACATCTAGCTGGTTTTGCTATGCATCAGCAGGACAGAACAGCAGCGTTGGGTAAGTTCAAGGGTGGAGGTGTGTGACTCTTTGTTAACAACAGCTGATGCGCAATCTATTAAGGAATGAGGGGCGCAGCGGTCTAAGGCACTGCATCTCAGGGCTACAGGGCGTCACTACAGACCCTGGTTTGATCCCGGGCTGTATCACAACCGGCCGTGATCTGGAGTCCCATACGGCGGCGCACAATTGGCCCAGCATCGCCATGGTTAGGGGAGGGTTTGGCCGGGGTGGGCTAAAGAAGAATGTTCTTAACTGACTTGCCTAGCTAAATAAAGATTAAATAAAAAATGATAAGCTGTAGATCTTACTATTTACGAGTTAATCTATATTTTTCATAGCTGTCTATTTACCACCACAAACAGATGCTGGGACGAAGACCGCACTCAACGAGCTGTATAGGGCCATAAGCAACCTAGAAAATGCTCATTCAGAAGCGGCGCTTGTAGTGTCCAGTGACTTTTAATGCGGGAAATGTATCTTGCTGTGTGTGTGTGTGTGTGTGTCTGTACAGTATGTATGTGTGTGTGTGAGCCTGTGACTGTGTGTGTGTGTGTGTGTGTGTGTGTGTGTGAGCCTGTGACTGTGTGTGTGTGTGTGCGCGCTCTCAACTAGATCCACCATTGTCCCATTGCTGACTGACACCATCTCTTCCCCCGACAAAGGCAGTTATTGGTTGTCCCCAAGGGCCAATTAGTTCAAAAGGGTGGGATTAGGAGGAGGGTTTGGGAGGAAGAGAGGGTGGGAGGAGGAGAGCAATCTGCTGAAGGGGAGGAGGGAAGAAGAAGGGAAGAGGGCCAGGAACAGGGACCTTGCATGGGGCTGGCAGGCAACGGAGAGAGGGGTCTTTCTGGATAACAGGATACAGGCTTTTTGAGGGGATGGGGGGGAAATTGGTGAGGTGGGAAGAGAGGGAGTGAAGAATTATTATTATTATTGTTATTATGTGAAAGAGAGTTGTGTTAACCTCAACTGTGGTTCGTGGGAAAAGGGTCAAACAAGTAGAGTTGACTGTGTGTGTGTTTATGCCGGTCTCTGTATGCGTATACGTGTGTGTGTGTGTGTGTGTGTGTGAATGGAAGTGTGTTACTCACAAACTGGAGAAAGACGTGTCCGAGGGCATGCCCGGGCTGCGGCTCCGGCTGCAGGCTGGCCTCCAATGCAGACAGAACCTCTCTGTGAACGTCCAGGATGGACTCGATGTTGGAAAACAGGGTCTGTGGTAGCAGAGACATACACTCCCAGTACTTCAGTGATTTCAACGTTTCACTTTGTATTCAACTTTTTGAAGCACATACTCACCCAAGGACAGTATCTTATAAAACATGTCTACGTAAACTATTATCAAAGCGTTACAGTTATACACTCTGCAGAAGAGATTACATTTTACAATTGAGTCATTTAGCAGACGTTCTTACCCACAGCAATGTACAGTTAGTTAGTGCATACATGTTCATACTTCTTTTTTTCGTACTGGTCCCCCATTGGAATCGAACCCACAACCCTGGTGTTGCAAGCGCCATGCTCTACCAACTGAGCTAGGCGGGTCTCCCGAGGCCTGACCATCCTCAGGAGAGTCCTAACGGTTTAAAAGGAAAAAGGTCATATTTACCTTGACATGCTCAGGCGACAGACATTGTTGCTCCTCTGCAGTTTGTCGGATTCTGTGTAAAAAGGCCTGCATGGGTAGAGAAAAGACAAAGATGCTGGTTCAAGACTGGTCTTACTGAAGTATCACAGGTTTATGTAAAGTTTACTTTAGTTTTAAGGTTGGGGGTGAACGTCATCCTGTGAAGTTAGTAAACGCCATGGTCTCGTACACACACACACTGCAAGACCCAAAATGTGCTACATCCGTGTTTACCTGAAATACCTTACATTCATACAGAATCCCCAAGATACCTGTATCTACTGTATGCTGTAGGTCCTTGCTATAGAAGCCATTCAAACCAATGTATGTGGGGAACCATCTGAGACACTGTAAATGCCTCTTATAACAGTACTGTATTACACCCACGTCAGACTAAATCAGTGGCTCTGTGGCTTGCAACAGTGTGTTTGTGTTTGTGAGCCCAGCGTCTCCCTGGAGAAACGTTGACCTGTCACTCAAATCCTGACGAGGGAAAACAAAAAGGAAAGTCTCTCTCTTTTCCCCCCATCTCCTCTCTGTTTGCATGTCTGACTCCAAATGTCTCTCAACTTCTATGCATAGCTTGGCAATTTAAATGTTTTATTATTTTAATTTTTTTTAGGAGCGGTGTCTGTACAATTTTTTTTTTTTTTTAAGTGGCACACACAATAATTGAGAGATGATAATGACAACTAATGAAACCTAAAGAGAACGTCTGAAGATGGGAAATAATCCCTGGCTTCATCCTATGTCATCTATTCCCAGGGAATGTTTTTTTCCCCTGTTCAGAGGAATTAGTTTTGAAGTAGTTAGGTTTATGTCCCATTCTACACCCTGATATTACCAGATTCTGACCACTAGATGGTGCTGTTTCTGCTATTATGTGATTGTAGCAAGGTCCATTCAGAAATGGTTTGTCGAGAACATTATGGAAGAACTTGACTGGCCTGCACAGAGCCCTGACCTCAACTCCATTGAACACCTTTGGGAGGGATTGGAACGCCTAATCACCCAACCTCACTTTTGCTCGTCCACGCAGCAATGTGGGAAGCCTTCCCAGAAGAGAGAAGGCTGTTATAGCAGACAAGGGAGGACCAACTCCATACTAATGCCCATGGTTTTGGAATGAGATGTTCAATGAGGAGGTATCCACATATTTTTGGTTACATGGTGTATATTTATTTAATATTATATGAACCCTATTAATTACAATTAGCCAGTTTGTGTGCAATCAATTAGCTGAATTTCTTAGAAACAAAATGATATCCCAACAAAATAATGTTGCAGAAATGCTAATCTTATCTGTTTCTGACTACAGAAATGATTTCAGAAAAATTGGAGATGGTTGGTGTCAACAACGCAGACGTACGCACGCACACAAACAAACATCATCCTTTAAATGAATGACTGGCACTTCACTTCTAATCACACATCAGCATAGAAAATACCTAGCGACTGGCTCTCGACGTCAGTCAGTCGGCCGGTCTTCATTTATACCGGTCTAATAAAAATAGCATGCAATGGTCTTGAGCTGTGTGCATGTATTTAGCTAATTAGAGCCTAGATACTCTGGTTGGCAGGGAAGTAGCTACTGGCAGCTTGGTGGTGAGCAGGCTAGGTTTCAAATACTATTCAAAATCATTTTAAAATGCTTTATCTGTGATTGATCGAGCATGCCTGGCTAAAATGGAGCAATACAATTGTCCCTAAACTGCAAAACACTCAAAGTATTTGAAAGATTATAAATAGTATTTGAACCCAGGTCTGGTGCTGTGCATCTTTGGGCTGGTTTAGGACGGGTGGATTCCATGTCCATGTTGAGGGAGCCCATTCATGTGGAAAATTGTCCCCTGGTATCTTAGAAGAGGGCTAAGATATACTTCCACACTTCATGGTGAGGAGGATGGAGGAGTGATGGGATGGTAGGAAGAGTATCAGGCAGTGGTGCTGGTGGCGGGGGTTTAGGGTTGGAATACAATGGAGAGGGGGGGTGAAAACAACAGTGTCTTTGGTCAAACCTTATTTGTGACTTCGTAGTTCGTACAACTGCACTGTGGACCGTCTCGCTCCTAAACTTCTAAATGAGAAGGTGGGGTGGAGGGGGGGGGTTATACAAATGTGCGAGGCCACAAGCAACAAAGGGGTCCTTTCAGTGTCTGCGTTACGCCCTGACACCAGCGACTCTCTCCCGGGCTGTATCGGCTATCGGCAGTGTTGTGTTACTAAACGACTGGACTTGTTATTTGTAGAGAAGAGGGGAGCTTTGTCAATCTACTAGCGCCGCCACCAGCATCACTGAGCAGGAGTGGCCAAGGGCAGATCAGATAACACACTGGCTGTTCAGAGTTTCTATGAAATAACACAAATCTTGAAGTAACACCAAAAAAAAAAAAAAAGTGTTAAACAAATCAAAATATATTTTATACTTCAGATTCTTCAAAGTAGTCACCTTTTGCGTTGATGACAGTTTTGCACACTCTTGGTATGGCTACTTTGAAGAATCTAAAATATATAAAGGTCATTTTAATTTGTTTCAATTTCAAACACTTTTTTTGATTACTACATGATTCCATATGGGTTATTTCATAATTTTGATGTATTCACTATTATTCTACAATGTAGAAAATAATAAAAATAAAGAAAAACCCTGGAATGAGTAGATGTTCTAAACCTTTGACTGGTACTGTACTTCTTTATGAACTATTTCACTCATTACTTCCAAATTCATTAAGCTGGTAGACTAAGTCTGACAGTACGTTTGTTTTCATATATTCATGTCTCAGGTTGCCCTTTATGCAGGTTTTTGACGTCAATGTGCCGTCATCGGGGCTTTGGTTTTCCGCTCCGGTAAGATCAACCTTTTGCTGTTGTAAATAAACAAAGCAAGGTTACCATGGTAACTCTTTTTGTCATTTCTTGCTGGGGGAACGTGATGGGGAGATGAGAGGCGATCTAGCAGAGGACTGGACTGACCTCTCTTTCAGAGATGCTGTGATTGGATG
Source organism: Thymallus thymallus (assembly GCA_023634145.1). Classification (NCBI taxonomy): domain Eukaryota; kingdom Metazoa; phylum Chordata; class Actinopteri; order Salmoniformes; family Salmonidae; genus Thymallus; species Thymallus thymallus. The sequence goes on along the minus strand of CM042399.1, from coordinate 3,540,784 downwards.
AAACAGGTGTTCCAAGGGTCAAAGGGCACAACTTGACCTCCAAAGGCCATGGCGTTTTGTGAAACAGTATCATGTCCATTTGTGTTGGGAAAAGCTTTGTAAATGAATAGTAAACCACAATAGGCCAGGCCAGGCCTACATAAAAAGGTATGTATGCTAAAAAGCTAAAGTCACAAATAGCAAATATATTTTTTCTTGCCAATCAGTCAATTTAATTGAAATAAATTGAGTTTAAAATTCAATAATTGTACAGGTCTCTGATTTTTTTCTTCATTTTCCACAATTTCATCATCCTGAATTAAACTGACTCCAACCATGATCTCAAGAGACCTGCCACTGCATACGTCATCCACTGTGCTCTTACAGTTTGGCCATCAATACATCATGTGCTAATAACACATCAAATAGTACTCTAACAGGGCCACAAATGGAGCAGAGCAGCAATATTGCACACCAGGGTCTGTAGCCAGAAGGGCCATGGACTGTAAGGGTGAATCTGCTCATATGGAACTCCCAAAGGATATCAGCTCCAACCAGCTTATTGCAAGACAAATTACCACCAGACAGTCAAGTACTAAATACTATGAATCATAGCCACAACACTGAATGCCTGACAAGATCAACCTCAGATCAAATGCCCTATCTGCTAACAACAGGTTATACAGTAGGGATGAGTATCACTTGTGGTAATTGAGGAGTCTTCAACCTTGTGTGCATTTCCTTGGGCGGAGCTTGGTTTCCAGTGTGCGTTCTGGACAAAGACAATACTTGATCGATTGTTTGAGTACCAAAGAGACTTGCACTCTCTGTCACTGATGTGGCTATAACACACTCATCATGCACGCACCTCTGCACAACCCTTTAGTTATACACCATTAGCCACACATTACTTCAACTGCTAAAGAAACCAATTCAAACCATACATTATTAAGGGGCCCCGTAATACTGATAAATGATTCAGCCCCAATACAGTCATTTCCTCGTATGAAACCCCTTCCTTTTCGAGCAACTATACCTCTAAAATCACAGCACAAGCATTTCGATACACCCGCAATAACATCAGCTAAATACAGTATGTGTATGCGACCAATAAAACATGTATTTTGTCCTGAGCTGGGAGGTCACCGAGGGCTTTGTCAGGATTGCTTTTATTGCTCTCTCGGGTCTGAATCCATTCTGACTCCCTCCTTCTCCCTCATCCCCCTCTCCTAATAAGAGCCCACTCACTTTCAACTTATTACCGGGCCTGACTGATCACAATTTATTGGGGAAAATTAACAATTCCTTCAATATTCTGTGAGGGCTTTCAACCAATCATCGCATTCACCACATTTAGTGCTGAGGACTATTTTTCTCCGGTAATACAGGAGTAAGGCCTAGCTCACAATATCATTTTATATACACACACACACACACACACACATATATACATACATATATACACACACATATATATACACACATATATACAGTGGGGAGAACAAGTATTTGATACACTGCCGATTTTGCAGGTTTTCCCACTTACAAAGCATGTAGAAGTCTGTAATTTTTATCATAGGTACTCTTCAACTGTGAGTGACGGAATCCAGAAAATCACATTGCATGATTTTTAAGTAACTAATTTGCATTTTATTGCATGACATAAGTATTTGATACATCAGAAAAGCAGAACTTAATATTTGGTACAGAAACCTTTGTTTGCAATTACAGAGATCATACGTTTCCTGTAGTTCTTGACCAGGTTTGCACACACTGCAGCAGGGATTTTGGCCCACTCCTCCATACAGATCCTTCAGGTTTCGGGGCTGTCGCTGGGCAATACGGACTTTCAGCTCCCTCCAAAGATTTTCTATTGGGTTCAGGTCTGGAGACTGGCTAGGCCACTCCAGGACCTTGAGATGCTTCTTACGGAGCCACTCCTTAGTTGCCCTGGCTGTGTGTTTCGGGTCGTTGTCATGCTGGAAGACCCAGCCACAACCCATCTTCAATGCTCTTACTGAGGGAAGGAGGTTGTTGGCCAAGATCTCGCGATACATGGCCCCATCCATCCTCCCCTCAATACGGTGCAGTCGTCCTGTCCCCTTTGCAGAAAAGTATCCCCAAAGAATGATGTTTCCACCTCCATGCTTCACGGTTGGGATGGTGTTCTTGGGGTTGTACTCATCCTTCTTCTTCCTCCAAACACGGCGAGTGGAGTTTAGACCAAAAAGCTCTATTTTTGTCTCATCAGACCACATGACCTTCTCCCATTCCTCCTCTGGATCATCCAGATGGTCATTGGCAAACTTCAGACGGGCCTGGACATGCGCTGGCTTGAGCAGGGGGACCTTGCGTGCGCTGCAGGAATTTAATCCATGACGGCGTAGTGTGTTACTAATGGTTTTCTTTGAGAATGTGGTCCCAGCTCTCTTCAGGTCATTGACCAGGTCCTGCCGTGTAGTTCTGGGCTGATCCCTCACCTTCCTCATGATCATTGATGCCCCACGAGGTGAGATCTTGCATGGTGCCCCAGACCGAGGGAGATTGACAGTCATCTTGAACTTCTTCCATTTTCTAATATTTCCGCCAACAGTTGTTGCCTTCTCACCAAGCTGCTTGCCTATTGTCCTGTAGCCCATCCCAGCCTTGTGCAGGTCTACAATTTTCTCCCTGATGTCCTTACACAGCTCTCTGGTCTTGGCCATTGTGGAGAGGTTGGAGTCTGTTTGATTGAGTGTGTGGACAGGTGTCTTTTATACAGGTAACAAGTTCAAACAGGTGCAGTTAATACAGGTAATGAGTGGAGAACAGGAGGGCTTCTTAAAGAAAAACTAACAGGTCTGTGAGAGCCGGAATTCTTACTGGTTGGTAGGTGATCAAATACTTATGTCATGCAATAAAATGCAAATTAATTATTTAAATATAATACAATGTGATTTTCTGGATTTTTGTTTTAGATTCCGTCTCTCACAGTTGAAGAGTACCTATGATAAAAATTACAGACCTCTACATGCTTTGTAAGTAGGAAAACCTGCAAAATCGGCAGTGTATCAAATACTTGTTCTCCCCACTGTGTGTGTATATATATATATATATACACACATACATACACACACAACGATTTATCAGGTGGTGCAGCGACACCATTTTTAAAAAAAGAGTAGCTTTGTACACTGAAGCCCAGTTGCAAAGGAGTTCCTGCTGTTTTTCTTTTTCTTTGTTGGTGCTTATGTGATGAGCAAACAGGAAGTGAAAACAGAGCATTCTCTCTCTTTTGTTCTGTAGAAGTCTTTGAAAAAAGTTTCTTCTTTTCGAGTTAGATACGCAGTGGCTGGACTCAGAGAGGAACGGGAAATAATCACTGCACACAGAGCGAGTGAGGCACTGCTAGCTGGCTTGCAACACAAAAGTAGCGAGGAGGATGTCCCGTGACAGGAAGTTAAGTTTTGTGAAGAGGAAGTGTGCAAGTGACATTGGTTTGAACATTTACAATCAGACCATGCATTAACAGAATGTGGTTTTGCGCAAACACACTGCAACAAGCCAAGATAGAGCTTCAGAGTGTACAGTATTGTGCTGCAGTAAAATTAATAAAGTTCTTATACCACAGCATTGTTGAATACTCATTTCTGATTGGCTAGAAGGGCATTCTAGAATATACATTAAAACCAGATAACGAGACAACTTGCAAAGATGACGCAACATGCGCCTACACATGCAGACCATACTTCCTAAAAAGTTACAGAAAGCTAAACCAACAACCACGATAACTTTTTCATAGACATTTTTTGGGAGCATCTGATGACAACGTGGTGAGTGATGAACATGAATTCCTCCTGTCCCCTCCACCGCTAAAGCTGTCAAATCCTCCCACATGTTTCTAGTTTGACCAGCTGTTTTCAGCAACTGATATTTTTGAATTTGGTTGGCAGGTTTGCTAGCAACAAACTATTTAGCCAGCTTCTAGTCTAGTGTTTTGATATGCAATGCAATCTACTCCGAATTAACAGTCAGTGTTGACGAGTGTCCTGACGAGAAGGCAAACCTTTCTAGCTATGCCAGGCAGAATAGGGCATTATATCAGCTCATTGTTATGGACGTATCCCAATGAATATCAATAGAAAACAGCTGCATTGCTGTTATTCTGGCTGAATAGGTAGTGACTGTGTAGCTGTAGCTAGTTGGCTAGTTAGCAGCAAGCAAGGGATAAGAACATTGCCAGCGAAAGGAAGATAAAGAACGAATGACTGGGTCGTGTCCATAAATATCAAACTAATCAAAAGAATGACTGGGTCGCGTCCATAAATATCGGACTAATCAAACGAACGACTGGGTCGCGTCCATAAATATCAAACTAATCAAACGAACGGCTGGGTCATGTCTCTAGCAACCAAAATATGAGATGATAAAAAATAAAAATATCAAAGAGAAAAAGCCTCGTCCTATTATGTCGTCCATTATTTCCAAGGTTATGTACAGAACGTCGCTGTTTATCCCTTACATGTTGAAGACTTGAAAGTTGGGAAATTATCAGAGCATTAGGACCCTGGTTCTAAACACACCTTTCCGGCCCATAATGGTCCCTCTGAGCAGGGACGGACTGGGAGTAAAAAACGGCCCTAGACTTTGATCCAGACCGGCCCACCAGAACTGGCCCCTGTATACTCCACCACGGCCACCCTGCTACTGCACGCACGTACACACACGACCAGCCCCTAACACAACCACCTAGATGCATCACAACCATTGATCACTATTGCAGTACTACTTTACAAAGGCTGCAGAACACACACTGAATTTGTCAGGATTTAACTACCTCACATCACATGAAGCCTAGAGTGAAAAACAGATTCTAAAATATCCACAATACTCACTGAGACATAGAACTGTCTAAATGCGGCAGTAACAAAAAAAATCTGAATTGGGTCTCTTGAAATAATCAAAAGTTGGTCTGGCCTTCCCTGACACTCTCTTCCACTGAAACTGGACGGGGACTGTTCTCAACATCAATGCTCACTTCCACTGAAACTAGACTAGACCTATCATCAACCTGGATATATATGGATGGATGGATGGATGGATGGATGGATGGATGGATGGATGGATGGATGGATGGATGGATGGATGGATGGATGGATGGATGGATGGATGGATGGATGGATGGATGGATGGATGGATGGATATATGGATGGATGGATATATGGATGGATGGATGGATGGATGGATGGATGGATGGATGGATGGATGGATGGATGGATGGATGGATGGATGGATGGATGGATGGATGGATGGACAGATGGACAGACAGATAGACAGACACTATTTATCCCCAAGGGGAAATTTCTTGGTCAAGCAGCTACGAAAAAACACAGGGCAGGTGCAAGCAGAACGAAAATACACAAAAGACAGATATATGATACATAGTGCGGCAGTATGAAAAAGTATAAAAATACAAGAAGTCTGGAGTGCAAAAAACTATAAAAAGACATTGCATAGTATGGGTGAATGGCTGAATATGTACACTATACATTGTTACAGAGTGTTAGGTGAAAATTATTAAAATATTGCAAGTTGATAGAGATAAATATGGAATATTTGTATGGTTAACTATACTATACAGGTCGATGGCAGAGAAATACTTAAATAGCGTATGATATAAGTGAGGGTAATAATAGTTTACTTAATATACAGTCAGTATACAGTCTGGTTATATTAACAGGTAAGTGACTATTTTGCATGTAAATTCCCTTAAAAAGACACTCCTTAGTGCGCAGGGTTTAATTACAGATAAACGCACATTCGATATACTAAAAGCAATGACAAAAGATACAACTGACAGGATACTAATATGCATTCCTGAGTGAATGACTACGTAAGTTCAGTCCAAGAATTACTTACAATATTGCATGTGATATGATATAGCAAGTGTACATGAATATGTATATACAGTCCTGAATGAATAAGTCCTGAGTGAATGAGTGATTACAGACCAGAGTTACTCACGGATGGATGCCTAATTGTTAAACTAGGTCCTAATTCCCCAACAGTTCCAGATCTATGTTGCCGGGGGCACGGCACCCCAGTCAGGCATTAAATAGTCTAATAGCCGCCGGCAGGAAGGACCTCCTGTAGCGCTCTATGGCACACCGTGGGCGGATCAGTCTGAGACTGAAAGTGCTCCTCTACATCGTTGTCCATGTTGGCCAGCAGTTTGGCCAGGATCCATCTCTCTGCCACCTCCTCTAGAGTGTCAAGGCTAATCCCCAGAACAGAGCTAGCCTTCCTGATCAGCTTATTTACCCAAGAAGCATCACTGGCCTTTATGTTGGCGCCCCAGCACACCACTGCAAAAAAGACAGACTGGTAGAAACAGACTGGTAGAAAGTAGAGTCGGCTCTGGCCCTTTTTGTACAGAGCCCCGGTGTTACGAGCCCATTCCAGCCAGGAGTCCATATGGACTCCCAGGAACTTGTATGACCCAACCATTTCCACATCCATCCCCCGTATGGGGACTGCAGTCAGTTGGGCCTTGGTTCTCCTGAAGTCCACCACCATCTCCATTGTTTTGTTGATGTTGACCTGAAGGTGGTTCTACTCACACCACAACACAAAGTCATTGATTGTGCTCCTGTACTCCTCCTCCTGCCCACCCTTGATGCACCCTAAAATTGCGTAGTCATCCGAGAACTTCTGTAGGTGGCATGTTTCAGAGTTATATCTGAAGTCTGAGGTGTAGAGGGTAAACAGGAAGGGGGACAGGACCGTTCCCTGGGCGGCCCCTGTGATGCTCACTGCCCGTTCTGACAACTCTGTTGCCACACAAATTGTGGCCTACCAGTCAGGTATTCCGTAACCCAGGAGACTAAGGGTGCTTCCACTTTCATCCTCCTCATCTTCTCACCCAGTAGCAGGGGCTGAATGGCGTTGAAGGCACTGGAGAAGTCCAAAAACATAACCCTCCCAGTGCGACCTGCGTTGTCCAGGTGAGAGTAGGCCCTCTGCAGAAGGTAAATGATTGCATCATCCACCCCGATGTTGCGCTGATATGCGAACTGCAGGGGTTCCAGTGATGTACACACCAGGGGTCTGAGGTGAGCGATGGACTAACCTTTCCAGGGTCTTCATGATGTGGGATGTTAGCGCTACAGTTCTGAAGTCATTCAGGACAGTGGGGTGTGCCTTCAGGATGTTTTCCACAGCACAGGGACCCTTTCCAGGCTCAGGCTAAGGTTGAACAGTCGCTGGAGTATTCAACACAGTTGGTCAGCACAGACCCTAAGCACCCTTGGGCTGATGCCATCAGAGCCCCCCGCTTTCCACTGATGTAGTCTCACCAGCTCTCTCTTCACTTGATTGGTGGTGAAAGCCAGCCCAGGTGGGGAGGTGGGGGGAACGGGGGTGTTGAGGATCAGTCCAGAGGTGGGGGAAAGGGAGGTGTTGCAGATCAGTCCAGAGGGAGAGGGGCGGAGAGGGGGTCACTGATTGTCTCAACAGAGGTGTTGTGAGCAAAGTGGGGATGGGACAGCTGTGAGGGTGTGTGGCCTGGGGAGCTGGAGGGGAGGTGGACAGGACCAGCATCGAACCTGTTAAAAAATTGGTTCAGCTCATTGGCTCTGTCCTGGATCCCCTCCGTCTGCCCACTGTTTGACTTTTTGAAGCCAGTGATATTTCTCATACACTTCCACACCTCTCTCACCTGGTTCTGCCTCAGCTTGTCCTCCATCTTCTCCTTATACCCTCTCTTCCCCTCCGCAACTTCAAAATTGATATAGTCCGTTATGCAGTCAGTAAGTCCATCAATGTCCTCCCCATGAGCCTTACAGAGCACATCCCAGTCTGTTGTTTCAAAGCAGTCCTGTAGGGCCTCATTCGCCTCTGGGGACTCCTAATCTCCTAATGGTCCTAGTGGTCGCAGGCTACTGTTGGAAAATAGGCCTGTAGAGTTGGGTGAGGTGGACAAGGTTGTGATCCAATCTACCGAGGGGAGGGAGTGCAGTGGAGTTGTATTCATCCTTCATATTAGCATATAACAAGTCCAGAGTTTTATTATTCCTGGTTGGGCACTTCACGAACGTGGGCAGCGTTGAAGAGAGAGATGCATGGAAAAAACGCTATCCCTGTCCGCTCTGATGGTCTGGAAACCGCCGATAGTTATGTTCTCTATGGGGATGTTATCATTTAGCCATGTTTCAGTAAAGCACAATAGGCTAGCTTCCCGGTAGTCTCTTTGTCCATGGACAAGACCCTCAAGCTCGTCCATCTTGTTATGTAGCGATCTCACGTTGCCCATAATGATAGACGGTATAGCCGACTTGTATTTCCTAAGCTTTGCTTTACACTTCAATCCCGCCCTGCGTCCACGCCGTCACCTTTTCAACTCTTCCGGAATAACAAATTTTTCCCTGGGATGCTCCATGCTAAATCCAGGAGCTGGGCTCGGTTGTAAATAATTGAGGACTCGTGTGAACGTTCGGTGCTGAGAAAAATAAAAAGTGCCTCAGTGATAAAAAGGACCGCTAAAACCTTCGTAAAACAGTAGCACTCCATACTTCTTTACTATTATAGTTCAACTGTTGCAAAAAAACTTACGAAAAACATACTAAAACAACAATTAACGCACGGACAATGGGAGCTGCTTAACAGGCGACCACACAGGGCAGCGCCAAACTCGTATAATAAATAATATAATAATATATAAATTAACTAATAAAGGCCCAATTTTGAAAAACTACAAAAACACAGCAGTCACACTATTTCATATCAAGTGAATGAATGACAACACAACACGTTTTTTTGTGTGGCTTCACACTGGACTGTTGGCATGGTGATGAGTTTCAATGATTTGTCTAGTAAGAGGCGAAGTGGTAGGAACCGTGGCGATGAGGATCATAGCTAGCAAAATCACTGTAGCCATATTCTCCCACACAAAATATGAATTTGAGAGGGAAAGGACTTGATTGGTTTTACAATATGTATACTATTTGCAACCAATGGCTGTATAGACATGAAATAAAATTTGCTAGTTAACGTTTCTACAGGTCTAATGCAATTTTTGCATTTAGAACAACAAGGCAAAATAATTCAGAATCAAAGCTGAATCAGAATGAAATTATACGACAGTAAATCACTGATACTCAAGTGATTGCCATTTCCCACAAAATCCCCACAGGACGGCAAAATCTAGGCATTCAGAGCTTTGCTAGGTGTCAATTTTGAGTTTTTCCGCTAGCCGGGTTAAACACCCAGTTACTGTACGTCTTTACCTCAAATATTTTTGGGGGTACATTTACACAGCAGTGGCTGACCAATAGTGTTTGCATTTCACTCATAAATTCTGATATATCAAGTTGTATTTGTAACACATTTCTACCGCTTCATATCTACCGCTTCGGCTGCACTATCTTTGGCTTCGCTGTCCCCTTCGTCTACTCTTTACCCATGAACTGGGTTGTGGCATCTTCCTCTTGCCGGTCGATGTTAGCGTCGGTGGTACTAGTACTACTACTACCGAATAAGTTGTTCATTTTTTTACATTTACTTGCATTTGAGTGTAGACTTTTGACTCGTCTTTTCAGTCCCACCCTTACGTTTTTTACACTGCTTTTCCATTTTCTATTGTAGCTAATTTTCGAGCCGTCACTGTCAGTGTCAATGTGTGTGTGACTGTGAGCAAGACAGGGTTAAAGGTTGCATAGATGTTCATTTGGAATAGACCAACAGGCCTGGGGGAAAGGGTGGGGTTGGCCCATGTCACTCAACATTTTTATTTTTTATTTGTAGTAAAATATTTATGAGGTAAGCGGCCCACCGGCCCAGAGGTTGACCAGCCCACCGGGAACTGTCCCGTCCGCTACTGCCTCTGAGCCAAGCTCAACATGAGTGTTAAACTCTTAACTTAATCGTAATCACATTAACTTTGATGCAGAAGGACGACAGCTTTCAATCAGCTCAAATTTGCATAGCTTTCAAAGCCTAATTTTAGACCTAATTACGTTGAGAGGGGTAATGGTTACAAGACTACATTCATTGAAGCCCTTCTTCCACTGGTTGTGTGGACCCAGTCATCCCCAAGGGCCTTGTGATGCGGTTGTGTCCGTAGGGACATGGAGAGAGCACTACAGCTACACTGCCTCTTTACATTATGAAATAACATACTAAATCACCCTTACAGGCAAATCTATATTGGCACATTCAGTAAGAAAAAGAGAAGTGAACAATTTTTACCCTGTCATAAGAGCTGGCAGGACCGTTCCAAATTGCGAAATGAGGGCAAAGTCCTCAAACAAAGTCAGCTGTAGTAGCGAAGCTGGAAGTGCCATCACGCTGCTTGCGGCAGGGACTTTACGTGGGTTACAACATTACAGAACGTTCAGATATAATGTTTTGAGTAGAACACATCTGATTGTCTGTCGGTGACTGTCAGCTCTTGTCATGACCATGCTACCTGCAACGTTCCGAACATTTAACTTCACCGAATACCCTAGAAGAGAGGAAAGGGATCCATTTAAAGGGATTGAAAGGGCTTGATGACACTCTGAAAAGATTACCCAGATTCAGTTAAAGATGCAAATCAATTCAACGTTTATTTGTCACGCGCGCTGAATACAACAAGTGTAGACCTTACAGTGAAATGCTTACTAACAAGCCCTTAACCAACAATACAACAGGTGTAGACCTTACAGTGAAATGCTTACTTACAAGCCCTAACCAACAATACAACAGGTGTAGACCTTACAGTGAAATGCTTACTAACAAGCCCTAACCAACAATACAACAGGTGTAGACCTTACAGTGAAATGCTTACTAACAAGACCTTAACCAACAATACAACAGGTGTAGACCTTACAGTGAAATGCTTACTTACAAGCCCTAACCAACAATACAACAGGTGTAGACCTTACAGTGAAATGCTTACTTACAAGCCCTAACCAACAATACAACAGGTGTAGACCTTACAGTGGAATGCTTACTTACAAGCCCTTAACCAACAATACAACAGGTGTAGACCTTACAGTGAAATGCTTACTTACAAGCCCTAACCAAAAATACAACAGGTGTAGACCTTACAGTGAAATGCTTACTTACAAGCCCTAACCAACAGTAATTTTAATTAAAAAATAAGTATTAGGTAATCAAAAGAAATATTAAAAACAGTAAAATGACAGTAAAACATAACAGTAGTGAGGCTTTATACAGGTGGTACCAGTACAGAGTCAATGTGAGGAGGCTATATACAGGAAGTACCAGTACAGAGTCAATGTGTGGAGGCTATATACAGGGGGTACCAGTACAGAGTCAATGTGAGGAGGCTATATACAGGTGGTACCAGTACAGAGTCAATGTGTGGAGGCTATATACAGGGGGTACCAGTACAGAGTCAATGTGAAGAGGCTATATACAGGAAGTACCAGTACAGAGTCAATGTGTGGAGGCTATATACAGGGGGTACCAGTACAGAGTCAATGTGAGGAGGCTATATACAGGGGGTACCAGTACAGAGTCAATGTGAGGAGGCTATATACAGGGGGTACCAGTACAGAGTCAATGTGAGGAGGCTATATACAGGCATTTTGGGCCTCATGAAAAGGTATCACAATGGGCCCCACCACCACAGGCCACAAGAACCCTGCGCAATTGCTGTCACCACACACCTCCAGAACCCAATCGACCCATTAAAAGCTTTAAAAACTCTCTTGTAGTCCAATATTTAGTGTACGATATTTACTGACTGTGAAAATATAACAGACATGCATGGAATATTAATGAATAACTGAAATATACGTTAACCTCTTCAATTAAAATAAATTAACATTATCATCTATAGAATGATATAACAAACAAAATAATAAAATCAGCAGCAGATTTTTGAAGTAAGTATACAAACCAACTAGAAAATAAACAGCTGTAAAAGTGGAAACAGAAAACCAAATGGAAATGAAAAGGCCTGATGGTGGCGCTAGAGGAAAGGTCAAGAGGTCACCAAATAAATAGGTTTCTTCCACTTAGGGTCTTGTTTGTGCACAACAAATTTTATGGCAACAATTTGTGGCAAGATAGATCTTGTTCTGAGTCTGTTCTCAGTCTTGTTCTCAGCCTGTAGTGATACAATATCCAAAGCTATGCCATTTAACAGTTGTCACTGGTCCTTGCTCAGCCTTACTCACCAAGAGCCCAGCGCTGAGCCGTATTGCTAGCAAAGTCACTGTGAAGATTTTAAGTAACTAATGTTAGGGGAGCAAAAGTAGCCTATTTCACTATGGACTAAGCTAACAGGTTCATTTCCTCCAGTCACGGACCACACCCACCTTCCTTAGTGATAAATGGTGTGACATACTGTCGTCCTTTCTTTTCTCTCACCTGTCTTTCTTTTCGTTTTTGGAAGCCAGATTTTTCTTTAGGAAGCTGAGACATGATGCTCCACCGGCACTCCTCACTCGCAATTCACTGCTAGCATGTACCGTTCGGTTTGGAGGCAGGACCGAACCATTTCATGTAAATAAGAGGCTCTCTGGATGTTTCTTTTTTGCCAAAAACAAGAAAAAGAAACCGTAAGTTTTATTAGTACATTGTAAATAAAAAATTATATTAATGAAGATAGGCTAATAATTTAATATTGAAATAAAATGTACCTAATGTTCTAATAATTTTTTGGGGCCCCTGTCAGTCACAGGCCCTTAGAATCGTCCTAACTTGTCTCCCCCACACAGCGCCCCTGTATACAGATGGTACCGGTACAGAGTCAATGTGTGGGAGCACTGGCTAGTCGGGCTAATTGAGGTAATATGTACATGTAGGTATAGTTAAAGTGACTATGCATAGATGATAAACAGAGAGTAGCAGCAGCGTAAAAGAGAGGTTGAGGGCGAGACACATTGCAAATAGTCTGGGTAGCCATTTGATTACCTGTTCATGAGTCTTATGGCTTGGGGGTAAAATCTGTTGATTGGTCCTAGCGGCTGAGCAGTTGCCGTACCAGGCAGTGATGCAAACCAGTCAGGATGCTCTCGATGTTGCAGCTGTAGAACCTTTTGAGGATCTGAGGACCCATACCAAATATTTTCAGCCTCCTGAGGTGGAATAGGCTGTGTCGTGCCCTCTTCACGACTGTCTTGGTGTGTATGAACCATTCTAGTTTGTTGGTGATGTAGACACGAAGGCACTTGAAGCTCTCAACCTGCTCCACTACAGCCCTGTCGATGAGAATGGGAGCGTGCCTGGTCCTCCTTTTCCTGTAGTCCACAATCATCTCCTTTGTCTTGATTACGTTGAGGGAGAGGTTGTTATCCTGGCACCACACGGCCAGGTCTCTGACCTCCTCCCTATAGGCTGTCTCATCGTTGTCGGTGATCAGGCCTACCACTGTTGTGTCGTCTGAAAACTTAATGAGGGTGTTGGAGTCCTGCCTGGCCATTCAGTCGTGGGTAAACAGGGAGTACAGGGGGGGACTGAGCACACATCCCTGAGGGGCCCCAGTGTTGAGGATCAGCGTGGCAGTTGTGTTGTTACCTACCCTTACCACCTGGGGGCGGCCTGTCAGGAAGTTCAGGATCTAGTTGCAGAGGGAGGTGTTTAGTCCCAGGGTCCTTAGCTTAGTGATGAGCTTTGTAGGCACTATGGTGTTGAACACTGAGCTGTAGTCAATTAATAGCATTCTCACATAGGTGTTCCTTTTGTCCAGGTGTGAAAGGGCAGTGTGGAGGGCAATAGAGATTGCATCATCTGTGGATCTGTTTGAGCGGTATGCAAATTGGAGTGGATGTAGGTTTTCTGGAATGGTGTTAATGCATGACCAGCCTTTCAAAGCACTTCATGACTACAGACGTGAGTGCTACGGGTCTGTAGTCATTTAGGCAGGTTACCTTAGTGTTCTTGGGCACAGGGACTAAGGTGGTCTGCTTGAAACATGTTGGTATTACAGACTCAATCTGGGACATGTTGAAAATGTCAGTGAAAACACTTGCCAGTTGGACAGCGCATGCTCGGAGTACACATCCTGGTAATCCATCTGGCCCAGAGGCCTTTTGAATGTTGACCCGTTTTTAAATCGGCAGGTAGCCCAGTGGTTAGAGTGTTGGGCCCATAACCGAAAGGTTGCTGGATCAAATCCCCGAGCTGACAAGGTAAAAATCTGTCGTTCTGCCCCTGAACAAGGCAGTTAACCCACTGTTCCTAGGCCGTCATTGAAAATAAGAATATGTTCTTAACTGACTTGCCTAGTAAAATAAAGGTAAAATAAAAAAATAAATAAAACTCACGTCGGCTACGGAGAGGGTGATCACACAGTCGTCTGGAACAGCTGATGCTCTCATGCATGCCTCAATGTTGCTTGTGATTTAGCTCATCTGGTATGCTCGTGTCACTGGGCAGCTCACGGCTGTGCTTCCCTTTGTAGTGTGTAATAGTTTGCAGGCCCTGCCACATCTGACGAGCGTCGGAGCCGGTGTAGTACGATTCAATCTTAGTCCTGTATTGCCGCTTTGCCTGTTTGATGGTTCGTCTGAGGGCATAGCAGGATTTTTTTTTCCAGGTTAGAGTCCCAATCCTTGAAGGTGGCAGCTCTACCCTTTAGCTCAGTGCAGATGTTTCCTGTAATCCATGGTTTCTGGTTGGGGTATGTATGTACAGTCACTTTTGGGACGACATCATCGATGCACTTATTGATACAACCAGTGACTGATCTGGTGTACTCCTCAATGCCATCGGAAGAATCCCGGAACATATTCCAGTCTGTGCTAGCAAAACAGTCCTGTAGCTTAGCATCTGCACCATCTGACAACTTCTTTATTGACCGAGTCACTGGTACTTCCTGCTTTAGTTTTTGCTTCTAAGCAGGAATCAGGACGATGGAATTATGGTCAGATTTGCCATATGGAGGGCGAGGGAGAGCTTTGTATGCGTCTCTGTGTGTGGTGTAAAGGTTGTCAAGAGTTTTTTTTCCTCTGGTTGTACAATTAACATGCTGATAGAAATGAGGTAAAACTGATTTAAGTTTCCATGCATTAAAGTCCCCGGCCACTAGGAGCGCCGACTCTGGATGGGCGTTTTCCTGTTTGCTTATTGCCTTATACAGCTGACTGAGTGCGGTCTTAGTTCCAGCATCTGACTGTGGTGGTAAATAAACAGCCCTGAAAAATATAGATAAACTCTCTTGGCAAATAGTGTCGTCTACAGCTTATCTACGCAGAAATTGCTTCAGCATTTCCTGGTTGCTAAAATTCTTAAAGTTTGCCTAATGTCAAAACAAGCAAGTATAAACCACTGTGAAATGTATTTTCCATAACCAAATATATTATATTTTCAGCTGTTTGAAGCTGGTGTAAAAAAACAAAAGTAAGACACACAAACTAAAATCAAGAATGGGAAGCCTATAAATAGCAATCTACCAAAGAACCAAATCTACCGCTCCTTATACTTGCTTTCGATGAGAAAGACAGATCTATAACTAACATTTCTATGTGAATTTTGTCAGGTCGCCCAGAAATGTACATATTGCAGCTTTAACCGGATTAAATCATGGGATTCATGGAATAATGAGGGCTGGATAGCACCTTGACCAGGAGCCCTCAACTCCACAACCTATGAATGAAACAGGGTGCTTGAAGAGGGGCACATTTTGGCTGATTTGTGAAATGTCTCAAAAGGAGTTTTTTTTCCGGTTGGGCAATCATCTGGCGTTGGACTCAACTGAACATGACCCCTTTGTCTGTGTATCGACATTTCTTGCAAAACTCAAGAGAGTGCTGCACACAGTCCCTTTGACACCAAAGAACAGTGAAACATCAGGGCATCTGATTGGAGTTGTCAAAAGCTCTTAAGTCCTACTGTTAAGTTACCATCATTCGTCTAACCACATCCTCTCTCCACTGCACAAGCAGTGATGTCTGCATTTACACAAGGAGACCAAAAAGAGATAGCCTTTATCAGTCCTTTACTTAAACAGTAGCAGGGATATGTGTAGAAAAAAACAAAATGTGAAGCTTAAAGTCAGTATTTCTATATGATCCACTGATAAATAATATAGACCTACATGCAACAGTAGGTATTTGTTGCGCTTTCACAACTATTTCACATGAGGGCTAATTCACATATGCCTAAATACTTAAAACCACTAGGCTAATAAATAATCACAATTTTCTTTCAATTATTTCATTAACATACATTATTTCAAGTTATTCCGTTGGAGTGCAATATCACACTGTTAAAAAATCTGCCTAACATTGGGCATACCTATAAGTTGGGCTGCATCTGTTTTCCAACTGGGCTATACATTTGGGTGAGGTTTCTTTCTAGTGTTCAGCGAAATAACAAAAATGTCAAATACAGGTAGCTTAGTCAAATAATTAACATCCAATCACATGAACCGTTACTCTCTCGCGGGAATTCCACTAACGGTCCGCATGTAGCAGCTGCTCATTCAGTTTGCTCTAAAATGGATAAATGGTTTAAAACAGTAAGGCCCGTGTCCATAGAGACACATACCAGCTCTACTGGTAGTACTGCTACCATCAGCAGCACTACACCTGCACCTGTCAACGACACAAGTTGTTCTGCTTCGGCTAGCATCAGTAATTCTACATTTGTTGTTAGCCCAGCTAGCATGGACACTGACAGTTGTGAATCTGATGCAGCCGAAGAGCTACTGCCCCCGTACCTGGGAAAGCACCGAACAACAGACAGGGACGTGAAGAGGCGCAAATATGATGAGAACTACATTGATTTGGGGTTTACTTTGGGAGTAGTGCCTTTCCTCAGCCACAGTGTGTTATATATTTTTTATTTTTTTTTATTTTACCTTTATTTTACTAGGCAAGTCAGTTAAGAACAAATTCTTATTTTCAATGACAGCCTAGGAACAGTGGGTTAACTGCCTTGGTGAGGGGCAGAACGACAGATTTTAACCTTGTCAGCTCGGGGATTCGATCCAGCAACCTTTCGGTTACGGGCCCAACACTCTAACCATTGGGCTACCTGCCGCCCCGTAAGTCAACAAATATGTGCAGAAGTACTCTCTCACAACTCGATGAAACCTTCACTCTTGCGCAGACATTTGGAAACAAAACGTGCCAATTTGAAAAATAAGCCACGGGAGTTTTTGGAGCGAGAATTAAGAGGACTTTGGAGTAGTAAGACATGTATAAAAGCAACAGATACCATTAATAAGAAGGTTCTAGAAGCATCTTATATGGTGAGCTACCGAGTGGCTAGGACAGGCCATACTATTGTGGAGGACTTAATTCAGGAGATGTTTTGTCACATCTGGTAACAGGATTGGAAGTCTCCACTTGTAGAGTATCTACAGTGGAAGATAAAGGCATTTGGGATATACAGTATCTCATTAGAAACAGGAAGATTAGGTAACGTTACGGCTTTAGCTTATGGGGGATCCTAAGAAAAATTGACAAATTCATAAGAAGTATTGTATTGCATATATTTCTAAATACATGCTGCAACCCCACACCATCAGGAGAGGGCCATGATTCGTTATGGGGTCGAAGTTTCCCCTCAGTAGTCTAGCAGGTCTTATAGCTACATCAGCCCGAAGCATCAGGCCAGCTCAGTCACAAGAGACCATTTCACTACACCCGCAATAACATCTGATAAACATGTATATGCGACCAATAACATTTGGTTTGTATCAATAACACGGCCAAGCACTACACTTGTCAGGTTCTCTACCCAACCCCTGTTTCATTCGCTCCCCTTCAGTAGAAATGAAACCCTTGAGTGAATCACAGATACAAGCGACATGGCATGAAATTGAATAAATAAAATCAAGAAATCCCCTTTTTGTAGCCATGCCGCAGCGGAGCGTAAAATTAATAGACAGAAGTCTCTCCATACATGACACTGTCTTGGGGTTGTCAGAAATCTTGTAACTACTCTTGATGGGTTCTACAACCATGCCAATTGGTTCTAGAATGGAATAGAAGACGAACACGTCTAACAAAAATGCTGCTTCCATCATGCCAGGGTATAGTGTTCAATGCATCTCATATTGCTAATAGTCTGTAAGTGAGAACCCTGAACATCTCTGGGTTGCAGAGATGGAGTACAGCTTGTCCTCTGAATCAGGGCCTTTTAAATTGGCAGAGTAGGAAAGAAGCATGTCCAATTGGATATGGGGACGTGGTGGTTGGTGTCACATTGAGAGGTGACATGATGTGCTGGAGCTAACATTTCGGGACAGATTGTAGAGACCATCTGGAAGTCTGGATGTGTGTCCACTGTGACAGAGATCAGTTGGACAGAGCTGTCAGATCTGGAATATTCAAATATGATACAGGCCTCAGATCTGTCGGTGATGTAAGACATTGGGTAACTTGTGCATCTCCACTCCATACTGCAGCCCCTTTTATGGCTGTTCACTCGATACGATTACCTGCTAGCATTTAGATTTAGGTAGAGGAATCGGAAGTTATCTACACAGCATAGGAAGTATAGCTTCAGTGTATATAGTGTATAATGGATAAAGGTACAGACACTGAGTGATATAACACAGGAGATGTGTGTGTGTGCTGCGTGTGATACTCAGGCAATAACACATGACATAAGCCATAAGCAGCGTCACTGAGACCCACCAACAAGATGGCTTGTGGGAAGTGAATTAGAGCCCTGACATGCATTCACAGTCAGAATACAACCAAAGCAGATACCCACTGGTTCTGAAAATCAGACAAGAGGAGCAGAACAAGTCAGCGAACAGTACCATAGCCAATAAACAGACCAGAATCAGCTGAACAACGTTTCTAAGTGGGATACAATGACGCACCTTGTAGGCTGAGTGATTAACCGAAATGTTGGTTATTTTTCGTTTTTAACAACTGATGTCAGTTCAATTATTTGAATTCCATTTTGTTCCGTTTTTTTCTGTGAGCTCAATGCACGCTGCAGTTTCTCTAGAGATAAATCAGATCCAGCCTGAACTGTGCGATGTAGTAGGGAGCTGTAGTTTCCAACAGGCCAATATTCTACATAGTTTAGTGCAGAAAGTGATAACTGACTACAATGACCATAAAATCACAGCTACTTGTCCTGTCTGTGTTTCTTTTTTTATTTAACCTGTATTTAAAAATAGGCAAGTCGGTTAAGAACAAATTCTTATTTACAATGACAGCCTACACCTGGTCAAACTCGGACGACTCTGGGCCAATTGTGATTAACATAATTGAACGGGACCCCCAATCACGGCCGGTTGTGATACAGAAGAATGCGTGATCTAGAGGGGTTACATAGGGAACAGTGCCGTCGCCTTATTCACTAAAATAGTGATTTTGAGATTACTTAATGAAATAATTAAGTCAACAAATAAAACAAATGTAATATTACACAACCAAAATACTTTATAAAATAATATAAGTGATATAAAATATAAAAGTAAAGTATTGTGAATAACTGGTGGTTAATAAGTGAATAAGTAGTAATGTCACTACTATCATGGGATTTTTCTTAATGGTGTTATTCTGTGTTACAGCATTAAACCCACATAATGCAATTTTTTTTTTTATAATCATAAACTGAAATAGTGATAATTTTTTAAGAGTCAAACCGACCTCAAAAAGTACTAAATCGCTCAGCATTAGTATTGTGCCATCTTTAATTGAACACAATGAGACTAGTTTTACAACACCATAGAAAGATACATGACTTACTTGAGTAAAACTCAAAGTAAGTATGACTAAGTGAAAATTCAACGGAAGTGAAAGTTAGGATTCATCCGGAGCACGGTCAATTGGCAGTCTCAAGGTGAACCAAAAATGAGGCAACGTTGTAAGGACGGTCACACACCCCATCCATCACAACACACACTCCCTTTCTATTGGTCTTCCATTAGGCCAGGGGTGACATTGGAAATCAAGTTCAATGTTCATCAAAACCACTGTTCAAATAAAATAAAATTGTATTGCTCACATACACGTGTTTAGCATGTTATTGCGGGTGTAGCGAAATGCTTGTTTTTCAATTCTAACAGTGCAGTAATATCTAACAAGTAATATCTAACAAATTCACAACAATACACAAAATACACACTAATCTAAAGTAAAGGAATTATGAATATATTAATATTTGGACGCGCGATGTCAGAGCGGCATATACTAAGATGGATGATAGCGGGGTGAACAGGCCGTGGCTCAGTTGGTTGATGTCCTTGATGATCTTTTTGGCCTTCCTGTGACATCGGGTGCTGTAGGTGTCCTGGAGGACGGGAAGTTTGCCCCCGGTAATGTGTTGGGGAGACCGCACCACCCTCTGGAGAGCCTTGCTGTTGCATGCGGTGCAGTTGCATACCAGGCGGTGATACAGCCCGACAGGATGCTTTCAATTGTGCATCTGTAAAAGTTTGTGGGTTTTAGGTGCCAAGCCAAATTTCTTTAGCCTCCTGAGGTTGAAGAGTCTCTGTTACGCCTTCACCACACTGTCTGTGTGGGTGGTTCATTTCAGTTTGTCAGTGATGTGTACGCTGAGGAACTTGAAGCTTTTCACCTTCTCCACTGCGGTCCCGTCGATGTGGATAGGGGGGTGCTCCCTCTGCTGCTTCCTGAAGTCCACGATCATCTCCTTTGTTTTGTTGATGTTGAGTGAGAGGTTGTTTTCCTGGCACCACACTCCCAGGGCCCTGTCATTGTTGGTAATCAAGCCTACTACTGTTGTGTCGTCTGCAAACTTGACGATTGACTTGGAGGCGTGCTGGCCACGCAGTCATGGGTGAACAGGGAGTACAGGAGGGTGCTGAGCATGCATCCTTGTGGGGCCCCTGTGTTGAGGATCAGCAAAGTAGAGGTGTTGTTTCCTACCTCCACCACCTCGGGGCGACCCGTCAGGAAGTCTAGGACCCAGTTGCACAGGGCGGGGTTCAGACCCAGGGCCTCGAGCTTAATGAGCTTGGAGGGTAATATGGTGTTGAATGCTGAGCTATAGACAATGAACAGTGTTCTTACATAGGTATTCCTCTTGTCCAGATGGGATAGGGCAGTGTGCAGTGCGATGGCGATTGCATTTTCTGTGGATCTATTGGGGTGGTAAGCAAATTGAAGGGAGTCTAGGATGTCAGGTAAGGTAGAGGTGATATTATACTTGACTAGTCTCTCAAAGCACTTCATGATGACAGAAGTGAGTGCTACGGGGCAATAGAAATGTACTTCAGTTACCTTGGCGGACATATGGTGGACATATTGAAGGATGTGGGGACAGCAGACTGGGATAGGGAAAGATTGAATATGTCCGTAAACAGAGACTGAACGTTAGCGAATAATACAGTCCTGGCCAAATGTTTTGAGAATGACACAAGTATTGGTCTCCACAAAGTTTGCTGCCTCAGTGTTGATGATGGCAATTTGCATATACTCCAGAATGTCATGAAGATTGATCAGATGAATTGCAATTAATTGCAAAGTCCCTCTTTGCCATGAAAGTTAACTTAATCCCCAAAAAACATTTCCACTGCATTTCAGCCCTGCCACAAAAGGACCAGCTGCCATCATGTCAGTGATTGTCTCGTTAACACAGGTGAGAGTGTTGACGAGGACAAGGCTGGAGATCACTCTGTCATGCTGATTGAGTCAGAATAACAGACTGGAAGCTTTAAAAGGAGGGTGGTGCTTGAAATCATTGTTCTTACCAGTGCAGAGCTTTCTCAGGAATGGCAGCAGGCAGGTGTGAGTGCATCTGCACGCACAGTGAGGCGAAGACTTTGAGGATGGCCTGGTGTCAAGAAAGGCAGCAAAGAAGCCACTTCTCTCCAGGGAAAACATCAAGGACAGACTGATATTCTGCAAAAGGTAGAGGGATTGGACTGCTGAGGACTTGGGTAGAGTCCTTTTCTCTGATGAATCCCCTTTCCGATTGTTTGGGCCATCTGGAAAACACCTTGTCCGGAGAAGACAAGGTGAACGCTACCATCAGTCCTGTGTCATGCCAACAGTAAAGCATCCTACTTCAGTGTACCATAGTAACTACTGACATAAAGATCTAAGAACACTGAAGCAGCAAACTTTGTGGAGACCAATACTTGTGTCATTCTCAAAACTTTTGGCCACGACTGTATACTCTAGAAGTCAGACTAGAAGTCCACTCCGAATACCTCTCCTCCGTCTGGGGTGTTTTGGGTCAGCCTACTGAATCAGTTCAATTTCCCTGGGGAGTGTTCGGGAAAGTCGTATCCCTGGTCGTAATGATGATAAGTTACCGCCGCTCTGATATTCAAAAGTTCTTCCCGGCTGTTTGTAATAACACAAGAATAAATGTCCGGTGCTAATAATGTAAGAAATAACACATAAAAACTAAATTCTCAATAGAACGGTGACCTCTGCCCCCAGTGAATCCCACACATTTGGTTCTGTTTCACAATCCTGACAAACTTTCCATCTCTGTCCACAAACAGTTTAAGGCATTTCCCAAAAGGCAGTAATGGGAATTCCTGGAGAGTTCTCGCTGTGTGACTGACATTGGGTTCAATTCCAAACTTTTTCTGGTTATTCTTCCATGCTACCTTTTCAATTGGGAGGAGAATATACCCCCCCTCCCGGACTTGAACCTGGTCTAACATCTCTGGAGAGACCTGAAAATAGCTGTGCAGCAAAGCTCCCCATCCAACCTGACAGTGCTTGAGAGGATCTGCAGAGAAGAATGGGAGAAACTTCCCAAATACAGTTGTGCCAAGCTTGTAGCGTCATACCCAAGAAGACTCGAGGCTGTAATCGCTGCCAAAAGTGCTTCAACAAAGTACTGAATACTTATGTAAATGTGATATTTTGTTTTGCAAATACTTTTTCCATTATGGGGTATTGTTTGTAGATTGATGAGGGAATACAAATATTTAATCAATTTTAGAATAAGGCTGTAACGTTCATACCATTTTGCCATACTCAGCTCGCGCCGTATTCTGGCTTGTCTAGTTGAAATTCACCAATTCAACGTGGGGGTCGTCACCTCCACGTTATCTGGTCTCGTAAATTTTGTTAGGTAAAGTTGAAGTGGTTTGCGTGGTCTGATATGAATTGTGTCGCGGGATCTTTTATACAGGGGAAGAGAAGGGGCGTGTTACATCCTTCTCCCCAATGCCTGTGTTCCCTCACAGATAGTTTCATATTTAATCATATAAAATGGACAACATTTACATGTAAATACAATTATGTTGTCCTGTCATCAGTAATAACATCCCAAAACAACAACTGATCTGACATCATATTCTTTAAGTACCAATGGACACATTCAACTGGTTGGATTACAGAAATATTGTTTCCTTTATCCATCTTTTTGATGTTACCATTCTGCAGAGTCTTTCTCTGTGGTAACAAAGGCTTTCCAAACTTCCCTTTTGGTAGAGGGGTTTCAAAGAGTGTAGGTGTTTATGACGGTCATAAACCGCTGGCGGGGGGGGGGGGGGTAGGGGTTGTCGTGACAATTGGCACAAGAGCATTCGAGCTGAGTTGAGCAAAACAAATGAGGAAAAAGTCGATGTTGAATGAATGAATTAAATGTTATTTTCGTGTGAAATCGCCACTTGGCAAGCCCTCCCTTAAGGGATTATTTGACACATAAACAAACATTACAATAATTCACTGTGATAATTTTTATTCCCGTGTTCTCTGCAGTGTGCATCGTATGAAGAGTGAAAAAAATGTAATAATATAAAATAATCTAATAAAAATCAATACATAGTAAATAAGGTTATCCAAACAATAATTGTACAGAAAAAATCAACAGACAGCATTTGAACCCAGTCTGGCACAAAGAGAAGATTCATGTGGGAGACAAACCTACAAACAATCTATATAAACTTGTGACATTTGCCACATAAACCTAAAAAAAATAATGCCAGGGTATACATGCAGGACTGTTTGGTTTTATGGTATTTATTTATGTTTAACTACCAGGCCTCAGGTCCTGTGTGTAGTACATCACTTTTTTCTAACTGACCCTCTTTGTCCATTCATCGCCTTTACCCGTCGTTGTCTTAGCCCTCTTAATTAACTGTCATTTTATTTATTTTATGTTCTGCCCCTTTCTTATTTCAATATGCCTTGTCTGTTGTTGTTTAGGTTAGCTATTATTGTTTTACTTCATTGCAGAGCCCCCAGTCCTGCTCAACTGGGCTCTGATAGCTTTTTTGTCCCTCCCCCCACACATGCGGAGACTTCATCTGGCTTAACTGGTGTCTCCAGAGATGCAACCTCTCTCTTTATTACCCAACGCCTAGGTTTACCTCCACTGAACTCACACCCTTCTATATCCTTGACTATAAATTATGCCCTGAATCTATTCCACCACGCCCAGAAATCTGCTCCTTTTATTCTATGTACCCAACGTACTAGACGTCCAGTTCTTAAAGTCCTTAGTCGAATACTAATTCTATTACTCCTCTGTTCCTCTGGTGATGTAGAGGTAAACCCAGGTCCTGTAGCCCCCAGAACTACACCTATTCCCCAGGCGCTCTCATTTGTTGATTTCTGTAACCGTAAAAGCCTTGGTTTCATGCATGTTAACATTAGAAGCCTCCTCCCTAAGTTTGATTTATTCACTGCATTAGCACACTCCGCCAACCCGGATGTCCTAGCTGTGTCTGAATCCTGGCTTAGGAAGGCCACCAAAAATTCGGAAATTTCCATCCCCAACTACAACATTTCCCGTCAAGATAGAACTGCCAAAGGAGGTGGAGTTGCAATCTACTGCAGAGATAACCTGCAGAGTTCTGTCATACTGTCCAGGTCTGTGCCCAAACAGTTTGAGCTTCTACTCTTAAAAATCCACCTATCCAGAAATAAGTCTCTCACTGTTGCCGCCTGTTACAGACCCCCCTCAGCCCCCAGCTGTGCCCTGGACTCCATATGTGAATTGATTGCCCCCCATCTATCTTCAGAGTTTGTACTGTTAGGTGACTTAAACTGGGATATGCTTAACACCCCGGCTGTCTTTCAATCTAAGATAGATGCCCTCAATCTCACACAAATTATCAAGGAACCCACCAGGTACAACCCAAAATCCGTAAACATGGGTACCATTATTGATATCATCCTGACTAACTTGCCCTCCAAATACACCTCCTCTGTTTTCAACCAGGATCTCAGCGATCACTGCCTCATCGCCTGCGTTCGTAATGGGTCAGCGGCCAAACGACCACCCCTTATCACTGTCAAACGCTGATTGACAGTACTGTGCAGCCGTTTTCATCGACCTGGCCAAGGCTTTCGACTCTGTCAATCACCGCATTCTTATTGGCAGACTCAACAGCCTTGGTTTCTCAAGTGACTGCCTTGCTTGGTTCTCTAACTACTTTGCAGAGTTCAGTGTGTCAAATCGGAGGGCCTATTGTCCGATCCTCTGGCAGTCTCTATGGGGGTGCCACAGGGTTCAATTCTTGGGCCAACCCTTTTCTCTATATATATCAACGATGTTGCTCTCGCTGCTGGTGACTCTCTGATCCATCTCTACGCAGATGACACCATTCTGTATACATCTGGCCCCTCTTTGGATACTGTGTTTACTAACCTTCAATCAAGCTTCAATGCCATACAACACTCCTTCCGTGGCCTACAACTGCTCTTAAACGCTAGTAAAACTAAGTGCATGCTTTTCTATCGAACAATGCCAGCACCCGCCCACCGGACTATCATCACTACTCTCGACGGATCCGAATTAGAATACGTGGACACCTACAAATACCTAGGCATCTGGTTAGACTATAAACTCAACTTCCAGACTCACATCAACCATCTCCAATCCAAAATTAAATCCAGAATTGGCTTCCTATTTCGCAACAGAGCCTCCTTCACTCATGCTGCCAAACATGCCCTTGTAAAACTGACTATCCTACCGATCCTTGATTTCGGCGATGTCATTTACAAACTAGCCTCCAACACTCTACTTAGCAAATTGGATGTAGTCTATCATAGTGCCATCCGTTTTGTCACCAAAGCCCCTTACACTACCCACCACTGCGACCTGTATGCTCTCGTTGGCTGGCCTTCACTATATATTCGTCGCCAAACCCACTGGCTCCAGGTCATCTATAAGTCTTTATTAGGTAAATCCCCGCCCTATCTCAGCTCACTGGTCACCATAGCAACACCCACCCGTAGTATGCGCTCCAGCAGGTATATCTCACTGGTCACCCCCAAAGCCAACACCTCCTTTGGCCGCCATTCCTTCCAGTTCGCTGCTGCCAATGACTGGAACGAATTGCAAAAATCATTGAAGCTAGAGGTTCCTATCTCCCTCAATAACTTTAAGCATCAGCTGTCAAAGCTGCTTATCGATCACTGCACCTGTATATAGCCCTTCTGTAAATAGCCCACACTACTACCTCATCCCCATATTTATTTTTGTTTATTTTTCACTAATCTTGCACTCCAGTATCTCTATTTGCACATCATAATTTGCACATCCTTCATTCCTGTGTTAATGATGATAATTCTGTAATTTATTTCTACTCTATAGTCTATTTATTGTCCTACCTCCCAACCTTACTGCATTTTTGCACTACATTTTGCACTCTGTTTATAGATTTTCTATTGTGTTTTTGACTGTTTGTTTAATGTGTAACTCTGTGTTGTTGTGTTTTTTTTTTTTTGTCGCACTGCTTTGCTTTGTCTTGGCCAGGTCGCAGTTGCAAATGAGAACTTGTTCTCAACTGACCTACCTGGTTAAATAAAGGTGAAATAAAATAATAAAAAAAATACATAATGCCAGGGTATATCTGGTGGTCTGTCTGTCTCATGGATCAGCCACATAATGCCAGGGTATATCTGGTGGTCTGTCTGTCTCATGGCTCAGCCACATAATGCCAGGGTATATCTGGTGGTCTGTCTGTCTCATGGCTCAGCCACATAATGCCAGGGTATATCTGGTGGTCTGTCTGTCTCATGGCTCAGCCACATAATGCCAGGGTATATCTGATGGTCTGTCTGTCTCATGGCTCAGCCACATAATGCCAGGGTATATCTGGTGGTCTGTCTCTCATGGCTCAGCCACATAATGCCAGGATATATCTGGTGGTCTGTCTGTCTCATGGCTCAGCCACATAATGCCAGGGTATATCTGGTGGTCTGTCTGTCTGTCTCATGGCTCAGCCACATAATGCCAGGGTATATCTGGTGGTCTGTCTGTCTCATGGCTCAGCCACAGAATGCCAGGGTATATCTGGTGGTCTGTCTGTCTCATGACTCAGCCACATAATGCCAGGGTATATCTGGTGGTCTGTCTGTCTCATGACTCAGCCACATAATGCCAGGGTATATCTGGTGGTCTGTCTGTCTCATGACTCAGCCACATAATGCCAGGGTATATCTGGTGGTCTGTCTGTCTCATGGCTCAGCCACATAATACCAGGGT
Organism: Thymallus thymallus; assembly: GCA_023634145.1. NCBI lineage: Eukaryota > Metazoa > Chordata > Actinopteri > Salmoniformes > Salmonidae > Thymallus > Thymallus thymallus. The sequence continues at coordinate 3,513,478 of CM042399.1, read as the reverse complement.
ATATCTGGTGGTCTGTCTGTCTCATGGCTCAGCCACATAATGCCAGGGTATATCTGGTGGTCTGTCTGTCTCATGACTCAGCCACATAATGCCAGGGTATATCTGGTGGTCTGTGTCATGGCTCAGCCACATAATGCCAGGGTATATCTGGTGGTCTGTCTGTCTGTCTCATGGCTCAGCCACATAATGCCAGGGTATATCTGGTGGTCTGTCTGTCTCATGGCTCAGCCACATAATGCCAGGGTATATCTGGTGGTCTGTCTGTCTCATGACTCAGACACATAATGCCAGGGTATATCTGGTGGTCTGTCTGTCTCATGGCTCAGCCACATAATGCCAGGGTATATCTGGTGGTCTGTCTGTCTCATGGCTCAGCCACATAATGCCAGGGTATATCTGGAGTGCTTTCTGGAATAAGACCAAGCGTATATTGTGGTTGAAAGGGCAATAGAGGATTACATTAGTTTAATTCTCTATTTCTTAGAGTTCACAATAGTTACATAATCTTTCCTCTTCCATTTCACCACAATCCATATCCCTGATTTTACCTGTTCACATAGCGATCTCTTGCTTTTAGGTAGGTTATACATAATATACATATATCTCACACACTAATTCACCCTTAATCAAACAAAAGGTTCTCAATTTGGGTTTATTATTTATTAATCTCCTCTATTGCATCATCAGTTGTTTTTTTTGTAATATCAATGTCTCCCTTAATTGTAATTTGGTACAGATGTTAACAGTCAGACTGATGGAAAGGGTCAGACATGTCAGTTGCCCAGGCTCCTATGAATTGATCCCATTGAAACACTTTACTGACTATTCTTGCAGTTGTCATATCCAACAGTCTATTCCAAAGTCTCCCCATACACACCTTCCATCTAACCTCACAGGGTTCCCAGCCCTTGTCCCCAGTTATTGCAAGCATAGGTGCAAACCTGTGGACACCTAAAAAGTAACGTGCTGCTCTGTTATAGACATGTTGGTTTTTGAGATCCATCTTACCACCCCACACTCCTGCTGAATAGTCCAGAACAGGACACACACGTCTGATACAGTTTGGAAGACGTAGCATAAACAATATCTTTGAGTGGTTTTGTTTTTCCTAGAACTCCCCCAAGAGCTCTGCTGGCTGAGTCGGCCAGGGCAGATGTTCCGTATAGCAAGGTAATATGTTCATCAATACAAATACACTAATATTTAGAACTGCTAGTAAATGTCTTCACCAAAACAAAACTTAAAAACACTTCTCTTAGTACCTGCTTTTCTAAATGTATTATGTATGTTTATGTCTGATTTGATCATGTCTCCATCTTTTACACCAATTGACTGCACATAATAACATGTTCTGCAGGTCTTCTTCAGTTTCTGCCATCAACATAATATCACCAGCATATAAAAGGATACTTAGCACTTCATCATCATATCTTACTCCAATATTTAACTGTTTACTTTATTTCATCATCATATCTTACTCCAATATTTAACTGTTTACTTTATTTAATCATCATATCTTACTCCAATATTTAACTGTTTACTTTATCATCATATCTTACTCCAATATTTAACTGTTTACTTTATTTAATCATCATATCTTACTCCAATATTTAACTGTTTACTTTATTTAATCATCATATCTTACTCCAATATTTAACTGTTGACTTTATTTATGTCATCATCATATCTTACTCCAACATTTAACTGTTTACTTTATGTCATCATCATATCTTACTCCAACATTTAACTGTTTACTTTATTTTATGTCATCATCATATCTTACTCCAATATTTAACTGTTTACTTTATTTCATCATCATATCTTACTCCAATATTTAACTGTTTACTTTATTTTGCCAAATAATTTATAAACATAGCAAACAAAGTCGGTGATACAGATACAGCAGAAACTGAATAAGACCTGCAGAACATTTTCTTATGGAACAGTCAATTGGTGTAGAAAATTGAGACATGATGAAAATCAGACAAAAACTCAAATTAATTTGAGAAATACAGGTGTTTTTCCTTTTTGTTTTGGTGAAGACATTCTTGAGTTTATTTTTATTGATTAACATATTACCAGAGCTAACATTAATAACATGCATGTCAATATCTCCTGGCTCAAAGTGGAGGAGAGATCATCAGACGTCATCACTACTTGTATTTATGAGAGGTATTGACATGTTGAATGTACCGAGCTGTCTGAACTACTGGCACACAGCTCGGACATCCATGTATACTCCACAAGACATGCCACTAGAGGTCTCTTCACAGTCCCCAAGTCCAGAACAGACTATGGGAGGAACACAGTACTACATAGAGCCATGACTACATGGAACTCTATGCATGCAGTAAAATTAAGATTTAAAAAACAAATACGCCTTATGGCAGCGGGGACTGTGAAGCAACACAAAATAGGCACAGACACATGCATACACACACACAATAACATACGCACTTTACACACACCTGCAGATGGATTTTGAACTGTAGATATCTAGCAGTGGTGTAGTAGGGGCCTGAGAGCACACAGTGTGTTGTATGTGTGTTATTTGTTGACCAATACGTTTTAATGTGAGGCTGCCTGTAAGTTACAGTGTAACAGACGTTGCGAGCTAGCTAACGATAACGTTAAGAGTGTCTTTTAAATTCAACGTAAGTCATGTGGCGATGATATCTAATTAACGTTGTATTTAAATGTAGTTTTGCTATCTGTGCTAGGCTATACATGAGACAGATCTGTTCATACTCAATTGCTTTCATTCAGTAGGCCATTGCAAAACAATTATCAGTAGGTCATGTGTAGAAAAGGTGACATAGTGTTGATCACAATGTCATTGTGTTATCCTCAATTTCTCAACTGTAGGCTAGCTAACGACTAACGTTAGATGGATATACGGAAATCCTTCAAGAGAGGCAGTGCCAGCAGCTCTGCCAAAGGCCAATCCGGTGAGAAATGAAGACATTACCAGTTCAAACAAACAAATTAAAACGTAAACTGATTAATCACCTATTAAGCCTCAAGTTATTGTAAATATGAGTTCAATAACAATACATGTCGAGACACAGCAGACAAGAATGAGGGAAAGATGCTGGAGGCTAACAGGGCTGAGGGAACATGTCTGATGAAGGTTAGTGATAAAAAAAGCGAGTAGATGTTTAAGCTTTCAGTTAAATTTGCACAGCATATGGGTGGATGACCTGCCACAGCTTTTTTTTCACTCCAATGTGTCAACAACATGCATTAATTAATTTGTGAAAACTTCAATGTATGGTTAAGAACAAACTGCTTTGTTTGGATCATCTGCAGACTTGTATAATCAATGAGCATTTTATCATGTATTTTTCAACTAAACGTGTCAAGTGTCCTACGGTGTGACTGTCCCAGGCACGTTTCAGAAATTTCAAACATACATTTTAAAAAAGAAAAATGAATGAATCCCCTCTCTCCGGTATGTAAAATGTTAACACAGATGTCTATTTGTAAGAAGGATATTTCCTAAGTCCATCCATAATTTAATACAAAAGTAATATCCATCTCTCAGGAAGTCCTGAGAGAGAGGAAGTCCTGAGAGAAAGGAGAAAGAGGAAGTCCTGAGAGAAAGGAGAAAGAGGAAGTCCTGAGAGAGAGGAAGTCCTGAGAGAGAGGAAGTCCTGAGAGATAGGAAGTCCTGAGGGAAAGGAAGTCCTGAGGGAAAGGAGAGAGAGGAAGTCCTGAGAGAGAGGAAGTCCTGAGAAAAAGAGAGAGAGGAAGTCCTGAGAGAGAGGAAGTCCTGAGAGAGAGGAAGTCCTGAGAGAGAGGAAGTCCTGAGAGAAAGACGTAGATAGCAAACAGAACAGATAGCAAACAGAACAGATAGCAAACAGAACAGATAGCAAACAGAACAGATAGCAAACAGAACAGATAGTAAACAGAACAGATAGTAAACAGTATAGATAGTAAACAGTATAGATAGTAAACAGAACAGATAGTAAACAGTATAGATAGTAAACAGAATAGATAGTAAACAGTATAGATAGTAAACAGTATAGATTAAAATCAGAAGCTTGATAGTGTAACATACTTTAAAGTCATAATTCATTGTGAATATAAATGATTGTCCTAATTGAATTAGTCATATTTTTAGGCTGCATTTAGTTTTTCCCCGTTCCCTTCCCTCAGATATCAATAGAAGAAATCAAGGGGGATCATTGAAAAATGTACTATAAAGTCATCGCACAAAGAAAAGCTTCGGGAGAAATTGAGAAATTCAAAGAAGAGGAGAAACCTACAGACCATAATGACTCGAACCCCTCAGTCTCCTGAAACCTACAGACCATAATGACTCGAACCCCTCAGTCTCCTGAAACATACAGACCATAATGACTCGAACCCCTCAGTCTCCTGAAACATACAGACCATAATGACTCGACCCCCTCAGTCTCCTGAAACATACAGACCATAATGACTCGAACCCCTCAGTCTCCTGAAACATACAGACCATAATGACTCGAACCCCTCAGTCTCCTGAAACATACAGACCATAATGACTCGAACCCCTCAGTCTCCTGAAACCTACAGACCATAATGACTTGAACCCCTCAATCCAGGGAGACCCAGCTCCAGTACAATGCAGCACACCAGAGCATTCACATGTCCTGCTAAGGAACAGACATTCATGCTCCAGTTAAGTTGTTTTTTATAGAAATGTAAGTGTTTAATGAGCATAAATTATTTATATTTTTTCAGCTTTTTTAATTGATGAATGTTCTTCACTAGTGCGGTTTTTTTATTTCACCTTTATTTAACCAGGTAGGTTTTATTTCACCTTTATTTAACCAGGTAGGTTTTATTTCACCTTTATTTAACCAGGTAGGTTTTATTTCACCTTTATTTAACCAGGTAGGCCAGTTGAGAACAAGTTCTCATTTACAACTGCGACCTGGCCAAGACAAAGCAAAGCAGTGTGACAAAAACAACAACAACAACAGAGATAGAGAGATAGAGAGATAGATAGAGAGATAGATAGAGAGATAGATGCTCTCGTTGGCTGGCCTTCATTATATATTCGTCGCCAAACCCACTGGCTCCAGGTCATCTATAAGTCTTTATTAGGTAAATCCCCGCCCTATCTCAGCTCGCTGGTCACTATAGCAACACCCACCCGTAGCATGCGCTCCAGCAGGTATATCTCACTGGTCACCCCCAAAGCCAACACCTCCTTTGGCCGCCATTCCTTCCAGTTCTCTGCTGCCAATGACTGGAACGAATTGCAAAAATCCTTGAAGCTAGAGGTTCCTATCTCCCTCACTAACTTTAAGCGTCAGCTGTCAAAGCTGCTTATCGATCACTGCACCTGTATATAGCCCTTCTGTAAATAGCCCACACTACTACCTCATCCCCATATTTATTTTTGTTATTTTCACAAATCTTGCACTCCAGTATCTCTATTTGCACATCATAATTTGCACATCCTTCATTCCTGTGTTAATGATGATAATCTGTAATTTATCTCACCACTACGGTCTATTTATTGTCCTACCTCCTAACCTTACTGCATTTTGCACTACATTTTGCACTCTGTATTTAGATTTTCTATTGTGTTTTTACCATGTTTGTTTACTGTGTAACTCTGTGTTGTTTTTGTCGCACTGCTTTGCTTTGTCTTGGCCAGGTTGCAAATGAGAACTTGTTCTCAACTGACCTACCTGGTTAAATAAAAATAAAAATAAGAGATAGAGAGATAGAGAGATAGAGAGATAGAGAGATAGAGAGATAGAGAGATAGATACTTTATTGATCCCAGAGTGGGAAATTTCTTTGTCAAGCAGCTACAACAAAACATAAGGCAGGTGCAAAATGCAGGAACGAAAATACACAAAAGACAGATACACGATACATAAAACATAGAGCGGCAGTATGAAAAAGTATAGAAATACAAGAAGTCTGGAGTGCAAAAAAATAAACGCTAATAAAAGCTAAATAAAAGCTATACACATGGAATAAACAAACATACAGTCAATAACACAATAGAGAATCTATATACAGTGTGTGAAAATGTAGTAAGATTAGGAAGGTAGGACAATAAATAGGCCATAGTGGAGAAATAAGTTACAAATTAGAATTAACACTGGAGTGATAGATGTGGAGATGATGATGTGCAAATAGAGACACTGGAGTGCAAATGGGGATGAGGTAGTAGGGTGGGCTATTTACAGGTGGGCTGTATACAGGTGCAATGATCGATCCTTACTGTACGAGTGTTGTTCAATAGCATTGGTTTTTGACAATTGTACACAATATACAATCTTTAACAAAAAAAATCTGACTGCCTTTTCTTTCATCCTACTGTGTGGCATTATGTCCTATGGTGATCTCCACAAGACCCACAGGTAGATTTGTGGATTTATAAAAAGGTTTGCAAAAATGAATGTATATCTTATTCAAAACTAGAGGGTAGACACTTAACATCACACCATTATCAAAGACAATGATTCCTTATTTTTCAACAATTCCACAAGGTAATACATTAATTTGAGATAGGAATGACAAAGATTAAATAGTTTGTTTATATTTAAGGCTCAAATCTATGAAATGGTTAATAACATTTGAAAAAATATAAAATCATAACCAACCACATACATTTTTTTAAATATTCAGACTTCGTAGCATATCACTATATATTTTTGATACCTGACATTCAAAGATGTTCTTTTTTTTATGCTTAAAGGTCTTACTTTTGTTAGGCATAAATAAATGATGTTCATGATATCTTAAAGGGTCATTGTGGATGATACATAAATGATGTTCATGATATCTTAAAGGGTCATTGTGGATGATACATAAATGATGTTCATGATATCTTAAAGGGTCATTGTGGATGATACATAAATGATGTTCATGATATCTTAAAGGGTCATTGTGGATGATACCTAAATGATGTTCATGATATCTTATAGGGTCATTGTGGATGATACATAAATGATGTTCATGATATCTTAAAGGGTCATTGTGGATGATACATAAATGATGTTCATGATATCTTAAAGGGTCATTGTGGATGATACATAAATGATGTTCATGATATCTTAAAGGGTCATTGTGGATGATACATAAATGATGTTCATGATATCTTAAAGGGTCATTGTGGATGATACATAAATGATGTTCATGATATCTTAAAGGGTCATTGTGGATGATACATAAATGATGTTCATGATATCTTAAAGGGTCATTGTGGATGATACATAAATGATGTTCATGATATCTTAAAGGGTCTGTGGATGATACTGTTTAAGATGTTCCATGTGTCTGAATTATTAGGTACATTTTGAGCAACAATTAACAAATGGGTGAAACTTAAATAAAGATTTTTTTGTAATGGTATAATATGACCTTCATGTCTCTCACTCACATACATGCATACATACATACATACACACACACCTGGTCAAAAGTTTGGAATATTACTCATTCAAGGGTTTTTCTTTTATCGAGTCAAGAGTGTGCAAAGCTGTCATCAAGGCAAAGGTGGCTATTTGAAGAATCTCAAATATAAAAATATATTTTGATGAAGTTTGTCTTCACTTTTATTCTACAATGTAAAAAATTGTGCAAACAAAGAAAAACCCTTGAATGAGTAATATTCCAAACTTTTGACCGGGTGTGTATATATATATATATATATAGTAATAGTCTGGAATCGAACCAGGGACTGTAGTGACGCCTCTAGCACCGAGATGCAGTGCCTTAGAACTCTGCGCCACTCGGGAGCCATCCACTTATACCAAGTGGATGGCAGTATACTGTACTCAAAACTAATCTGGAGCAAATCACATAGGATGCCAATTAATTTTAAAACGTCTTAGGCAATTCATCAATGCTTTCCCATTTTTTACAGCGTCAATCACCTTCTTGGCTTCTGCCACAGACAGTTCCTGTTTACATTTGTACAAGTATCGACTGATGGTAATTCAATGTTATTGCTAGTAAATGGCGCGACCAGTTATCAATAGCCTACTCAACTCCGCCTCGATATATTGAGAACAGAGTTGAGCGTTCCTCCGCTAAGCCCAAGTTGTCAAGCAAAACATCATTATGGACACCGCTCTAACAGGCTACCATAAAAAGAAGGGTGAAACCAAAAAGAGGATGTTGGATTGTGTTTTCGGTGCAACAAATAGGCTAGAGATCCATGATAATGCATTCAGCAGCTGTAGAAAGCCAGCCATGCCTTCACTTTCTCGTAGGGTGTTTGTTGCCATCAATTTGTGATATAGGCTAATGATTCAACAGCTTGCCGACAGCTGAACAATATAAAAACCTCACACAGGTTCAATTAAAGCCAAAAGAGTGAACAAAAACTTACCGACTGAAGGAAAAGCAATACCCGAACGTAATCCCTCTCTGTGTTCAAAATTTCATGTAAAACACAGAGCCTCAAGCGTTGCTGGCGGTCCGACTCTTTGGTGCCGTGAACGCCGCCGTTCTGTTGCCCCTCTTCTTCCATGATTGATCTTTATCCAAAAAAGTAGGGACAAATAACTCTCAATTATTCTTGATACTTGGGTCACTGCAAAAGTATTCGGAGTTAGTTGCAGTTTTAGTCCATTCTGCAACACCGTATCTTCCAACCACATGCACTGATGCGCAATAGGCTTTAAATTAACTAAAACAAAAAGTATCAAAATAAAAACACGCGTCTTGTATTAACGTGTTTGCTGTTGTTTCTAGAAAAGCCCGAAGCCACAATACATGAGGAATGACGGCAGATCGATTTGCTTGATCCGATTCCCGGACAAGAAAATCTCACATACTATCAGAGGAGAACTAAATCACTGGCTCTCTGGTTGGTTAGTTGTGTGTCAAAACAAGTTGAGGAGACAACACATGATGTAAGCAGTACTAGTTCCGCAGACGGCAGTGTGAAAAGTGCTTGTCCTCTTCTCCGCTTCTGTTGGGACTAACAGCAGTGAAAACGAACGCTGGTGCCAGTGGTGGATTTCAGAAGTGCCGCAGTGTAGGGACCGCCTGTAGGTTCAATTAGCATAACGAATTTACGTTCAATATCAAATAATTAATTCTGCACCTATAACATATCCTATACCCAATTATTCTTTCAATAAGGCAGCCTCATTCATAATTCACTTGACGCATAAAGTGGCATGGTTTATCCAGGCCCATTACCACCAACTGGCTCAAGTATGAAAGGTGCTGCGTGGTCAATCCGAGGTCTGCACTGGCCGTGCAGCGTTTACTGGGATATGGACTCTGCAGAAGTCAGGGCATTCATACTTCTTGCTCTTCGTGGAGCAGCGCAGAGCGGTTGAGCAGAGCTGTTGTCAAGGAAGTGAGTTTGTGTTTATACAGGACTTCCTGCCCCCACCTACAGTTAACCAATCTTGTCAATGCGGAGCTATACTGAACCCTCCATTGTTACATTTGGGAGGCGCATGATGATGTTGTACAGAGAACTGTTTGGCCTCTGCGTGCCCCCTGAGTCTACGCAATTGGGTCACATCTTCCATAAGCCATCATTGTAAATCTTACATCATAAAAAAAAAAAAATATTTGACTAGGCAAGTCAGTAAAGAACAAATTCGTATTTACAATGACGGCCTACACCGGCCAAACTCGGAAAACGCTAGGCCAATTGAGCGCCGCCCTATGGGACTCCCAATCATGACGGGTTGTGATATAGTCTGAATTCAAACCAGGGTGCCTGTAGTGACGCCTCTAGCACTGAGATGCAGTGCCTTAGACCACTTGGGAGACCAAACTGACTTGCCTAGTTAAATAAAGGTTAAATCAAAATAATACTAAGACAAAAAGTGAATCAATGCAGGTTACATTCATTATCCACTGTGATACCAATTTACACTTTGCTCTCAACGTCAATGGCAGCAAAGTGTTATATAAATATAACCAGATAAATATAGAGAATCTAGGGCTGTATGTGTTAGTGTTAGTGTTATATAAATATAACCAGATAAATATAGAGAATCTAGGGCTGTCTGTGTTAGTGTTAGTGTTATATAAATATAACCAGATAAATATAGAGAATCTAGGGCTGTAGGTGTTACTGTTAGTGTTATATAAATATAACCAGAAAAATATAGAGAATCTAGGGCTGTATGTGTTAGTGTTATATAAATATAACCAGAAAAATATAGAGAATCTAGGGCTGTATGTGTTAGTGTTATATAAATATAACCAGATAAATATAGAGAATCTAGGGCTGTATGTGTTAGTGTTATATAAATATTACCAGATAAATATAGAGAATCTAGGGCTGTATGTGTTAGTGTTATATAAATATAACCAGATACATATAGAGAATCTAGGGCTGTATGTGTTAGTGTTTGTGTTATATAAATATAACCAGATAAATATAGAGAATCTAGGGCTGTATGTGTTACTGTTAGTGTTATATAAATATAACCAGATAAATATAGAGAATCTAGGGCTGTCTGTGTTAGTGTTAGTGTTATATAAATATAACCAGATAAATATAGAGAATCTAGTGCTGTATGTGTTAGTGTTATATAAATATAACCAGATAAATATAGAGAATCTAGGGCTGTATGTGTTAGCGTTAGTGTTATATAAATATAACCAGATAAATATAGAGAATCTAAGGCTGTATGTGTTAGTGTTAGTGTTATATAAATATAACCAGAAAAATATAGAGAATCTAGGGCTGTATGTGTTAGTGTTAGTGTTATATAAATATAACCAGACAAATATAGAGAATCTAGGGCTGTATGTGTTAGTGTTAGTGTTTTATAAATATAATCAGATAAATATAGAGAATCTAAGGCTGTATGTGTTAGTGTTAGTGTTATATAAATATAACCAGATAAATATAGAGAATCTAGGGCTGTATGTGTTAGTGTTAGTGTTTTATAAATATAATCAGATAAATATAGAGAATCTAAGGCTGTATGTGTTAGTGTTAGTGTTATATAAATATAACCAGATAAATATAGAGAATCTAGGGCTGTAGGTGTTACTGTTAGTGTTATATAAATATAACCAGAAAAATATAGAGAATCTAGGGCTGTATGTGTTAGTGTTATATAAATATAACCAGAAAAATATAGAGAATCTAGGGCTGTATGTGTTAGTGTTATATAAATATAACCAGATAAATATAGAGAATCTAGGGCTGTATGTGTTAGTGTTATATAAATATTACCAGATAAATATAGAGAATCTAGGGCTGTATGTGTTAGTGTTATATAAATATAACCAGATACATATAGAGAATCTAGTGCTGTATGTGTTAGTGTTATATAAATATAACCAGATAAATATAGAGAATCTAGGGCTGTATGTGTTAGTGTTAGTGTTATATAAATATAACCAGATAAATATAGAGAATCTAAGGCTGTATGTGTTAGTGTTAGTGTTATATAAATATAACCAGAAAAATATAGAGAATCTAGGGCTGTATGTGTTAGTGTTAGTGTTATATAAATATAACCAGAAGAATATAGAGAATCTAGGGCTGTATGTGTTAGTGTTAGTGTTTTATAAATATAATCAGATAAATATAGAGAATCTAGGGCTGTATGTGTTAGTGTTAGTGTTTTATAAATATAATCAGATAAATATAGAGAATCTAAGGCTGTATGTGTTAGTGTTAGTGTTATATAAATATAACCAGATAAATATAGAGAATCTAGGGCTGTATGTGTTAGTGTTATATAAATATAACCAGAAAAATATAGAGAATCTAGGGCTGTATGTGTTAGTGTTAGTGTTATATAAATATAACCAGATAAATATAGAGAATCTAAGGCTGTATGTGTTAGTGTTAGTGTTACATAAATATAACCAGATTAATATAGAGAATCTAGGGCTGTATGTGTTAGTGTTAGTGTTATATAAATATAACCAGATAAATATAGATAATCTAGGGCTGTATGTGTTAGTGTTATATAAATATAACCAGAAAAATATAGAGAATCTAGGGCTGTATGTGTTACTGTTAGTGTTATATAAATATAACCAGAAAAATATAGAGAATCTAGGGCTGTATGTGTTAGTGTTATATAAATATAACCAGATACATATAGAGAATCTAGGGCTGTATGTGTTAGTGTTAGTGTTATATAAATATAACCAGAAAAATATATAGAATCTAGGGCTGTATGTGTGTTACTGTGTGTTACTGTGTGTTAGTGTGTATGTGTTAGTGTGTATGTGTTACTGTGTGTTAGTGTGTTAGTGTGTGTATTTGTGTGTGTGTTAGTGTGTGTGTTAGTGTGTATGTGTCAGTGTGTAAGTGTTACTGTATGTGTGTTACTGTATGTGTGTTAGTGTGTGTGTGTGTGTGTGTGTGTGTGTGTGTGTGTGTGTGTTAGTGTGTGTGTGTTAGTGTGTGTGTGTTAGTGTGTGTGTGTTAGTGTGTGTGTGTGTGTGTGTTAGTGTGTGTGTGTGTGTGTGTGTGTGTGTGTGTGTGTGTGTGTGTGTGTGTGTGTGTGTGTGTGTGTGTGTGTGTGTGTGTGTGTGTTAGTGTGTGTGTGTGTTAGTGTGTGTTAGTGTGTGTGTGTGTGTGTTAGTGTGTGTGTGTGTGTTAGTGTGTGTTAGTGTGTGTTAGTGTGTGTGTGTTAGTGTGTGAGTGTGTGTGTGTGTGTGTGTGTGTGTGTGTGTGTGTGTGTGTGTGTGTGTGTGTTAGTGTGTGTGTGTGTGTGTGTGTGTGTGTGTGTGTGTGTGTGTGTGTGTGTGTGTGTGTGTGTGTGTGTGTGTGTGTGTGTGTGTGTGTGTGTGTGTGTGTGTTAGTGTGTGTGTGTGTGTGTGTGTGTGTGTGTGTGTGTGTGTGTGTGTGTCTGACCTGGGGAGAAAGAGAGGGAGGAAATAGCATTCTATTCAACAGCAAATATGTGTTGCAGTGTATTTCAGGGTATCATAACTGACTAAGTCCACAGTGATAAACTACTGAAATTGTATTGAACATTAAAATATTCCTTTTTTAATGAAATGATCATATATACACTGATTAACTATTAATAGAAATAACTAAGAAGGATATTACTGTCAAGAGAAAGGCATCCCGTTGAAATACTTGCTTGGACAGCTCTGTCTCTACATTACTCCTTTCACCATATCTCAGCCCTGTTTGGTGTGTGCAGCCTGGCAATGAGCCTGAGGGTTAGTGTTTGGTTGGGCGGGGGCCTCAGTACCTGCAGGAAGTGCTGTTGTTACGGTTCACCTCCAAACCTGTGCTGGATTCCACCAAGAGATCAGACAGGGAAATTCTCTAGAGAAAAACAACAGGGCAATTTGAGGGGAAACACCTTTAACAGTGTCTCACTTTGGTTTCTCTGGTTAGGCATGCACTGCTAACGGAACAGGGGGAAAAAAACCATGGGTACATGAGGACAGAAATGACACAGAGCTAGGTCAGAGTTCAAGTGTTATAAAGGAACTGTATAATCCAAGGTTGTTTACCGATGTGATCTTAGCGCTCCACCCAGACCGCAAGCACCTTGGTCTCAGGCCCCAGGGGAGGAGCAGTCTTTCCTGTAGATGATCTCTTGGTCTTCAACATAGGACTCTGCTAGAGGAGAGAAGCGATCAGAGAGAGATGTCAATACACCAGGCATAGAAGTGTCCAGAGATACCCTGAGATTGAATATTTTCCTCAAAGAAATTCTTGAAGTCAAGTTTGACTATATAAAATGTTCAAAGAATTTCGAACTCAAGTAGCGTTAAAGGTGCAATCTGGGTTTCAAACAACAACAAACCAAAACGCAGACACTTTTTTTGGGATAAACAGCTGAGTGATGGGGTTGGAGAAATGTAACCACTCTAAAATTCATAGACAGAGGTGGATACAAGGACTGATTCATCCATGAGATCAAAGAGATCTGAGAAAACTCAGCGCTTATGACAATACCAAAACAATCCTTTGTTGAATCAAAACTCTCTTCATGTAGGATGTTGGGTTAGTTAACCTTTGGGAAGCCGATAGGTTGTCTGAGTAATTGGAGAAGAGCTCCAGTGTTAGGTTGGGTTGCTTCATTAAACTAGGCAGGAGGTCTGCGTGCTGTCCGCCTCCACTTGAGTCGCTGTGCACAAAGGAATCCTCTGCAAATACAAAAAGAGCCATAAGCCAACCATGGATAGGCAAATAGTCGGTCAGGTTGGATAGTCTTCAAATAGCATTAACCTCTAAAGGATTGTGTCCCGCCCTCGGGACGCTTGAGCTAACGTGCGCTAATGTGATTAGAACAGGGGTCACCAACACGGTGCCCGCGGGCACCAGGTCGCCCCCAAGGACCACATGAGTCGCCTGCAGGCCTGTTCTAAAAATAGCACTTGTGAGCTGCGTCTGAAATTAAATTTTATTCTGTTGCTATTCTTTTTTAATCACACTAGCATTTATATATATTTCAAAATGACAATATCTTAAAAATATGTTCATTATACATGAGTTTAGATAAGTTTAGGTGACCTACTCTAGTTCAAAAGTATTTTGCGCGAGACAAAACCAGTGCTCGTGTAGAGTAAGCTAGCGGGCGCAACGAAGATGGTAGCTGAATGCAGTTTCTTGCCCCAAAACCATGGCAGAAAAAAGGAAGAAAACATATCACTTTCACAACGAATGGGAGGAGGAATTATTTTTTACGACTGTGAAAGAAACCTGCTTGTGTCTCATTTGCGGGGCGACTGTGGCGACGGCAAAGCGGCACAATGTGGAGAGACACTTCACTACGTGTCACAAAAGCTACCATGCTAACTACCCACCGGGAGTTTGACAATAGGTTTTGTGACCTTCATCAGCTTGAGCCATGTGTGTCGTTCATTTCCAATCCTTTCATGAATGTGGACACAACATGGTTTGCTGAGCAACTAAGTGCAACGTTCAACTTGGATGCTGGACAGGTGGAGATTAAAATCATAACATTGCAAAATGACCTCCACCTCAAAGCCTACCAGGCTGCACCAAACTGTTGGTCCCTTGTTGACACAGAGAAGTACAGTGGAGTATGCACAGCAGCTATGAAGGTTGCTAGTCTGTTTGGTTCAACCTATCTCTGTGAATCAGCGTTTTCTGACATGAACTTCATCAAGGACAAACACAGAACACGCCTCACTGATGCACATCTGAAAGACTCACTCACAGTTGCAGTGTCAAGTTACACACCAGATTACAATACACTGGTAATCATGCAATGCCAGTCTTCCCACTAAAAAAGAAACAGATACCAGATGTTGTCAGTGGCAACATGGCAGTGCCATGGCGAAATTGAATTAAAATAATGAAGAATTGTGTTCAATTTAGAAAGTGTTTTAAAAGATTTGGTCATCAGTTCAAAATGTGACAAGATTTATTAAAAAATATGTAAGTTGATTTTTCTAACATTACATAATTGATAACTTTTTGAAACAACATAGTTCATGATTTGTTAAAAGGGCTTGTCAGTGGCTAGTGAAAATGGGACATTTTTCCTATGAAATGTAGTGATGTAAGTGATTATCTAAAAATGTAACAATTACTGAGATTAAAGTGCTGAATATTGATATCTGTTTCCCTTCTTATTGTCATTGTTGCTAATTATTGTGAGAAATCATTTACGTGATTAGTGTCTTCACATAGATTAGTATTATTAATAATGTATAACTAAAGGCAAACTGAGCAAATGTGTTATTTCAGAAGAGCGTATCAAACTGGTAGCCCTTTGTATGACTCAGTCCCCATGAAGTAGCTCTCAGTTTCAAAAAGGTTGATGACCCCTGGATTAGAATGACGTTGTAAGTGACAAGAACATTTCCCAGGACAAAGACATATCTTATATGCGCCTGGACTCAAAATAATATGATGGCCTTTCTCTTCCATTTCAAAGATGATGGGACAAAGGAAAAAACGCATGTTAACCGTTCACCTTGTCTGCGATATAGGCACTATTCCAACACCATCTTACTACTTAGTATGATGCAATCTAAGTGGTATACCAGTATGGATATTGCAAGAACGTGCATTATATCTAGAGACATCAGGTCATCTAGAGCTAGTGCCTCAGCTTTAGCTCGGTGAGCGAAGACCTTCTTCAGTAAGTGGGTGTGTCAAGCGGACAATCTGGACTCAATCTTCACTTTTAACCCTTTCTTGAGACTTAACGACACATTTTGGCTTCCAGAGCTATCCCACTGCCTTTTTTTCAGCGAGCTAACAAGTTCTTCTGGTGGTGGGTGTGTTAAGACAAATAGCCTGGGTTTCTGTAACATGTTAGTTCTTGTTAGCCTGGGTTTCTAGCAGACTCACCTGTCTGCTGTGTGTCTTTGCCGCTGCTGCAGGAGTTCAGGGACCAGCTTGTGTCCAGATGTCCGGTCCAGTCAGGGGTACCTTAAGAACAACATATTTCCATCACACTAATTGCAAAAAAATGAATGATAATAATAATAGTTATTATTTTTGCAGGACGTAACAAACATATCATACAAAATGGATGACACAGTACACAATTGGATGAAGTAGTACACAAAGAAACAGGAACCCGTTTTAATCGTCAGCACCACTTTCAAAACTACGGGCTGAAATTATAGAAAGGTTCTGGGTCATCACTATAATTTATAGTGCATTCAGAAAGATTTCAGACACCTTCACTTTTTCCACATTTTGTTACGTTACAGCCTTATTCTAAAATTGATAAAATACATTATCGTCATCAATCTACACACAATACCCCATAATGACAAAGCGAAAACAGGAATACCTTATTTACACAAGTATTCAGACACTTTGCTATGAGACTCAAAATTGAGCTCAGGTGCATCCTGTTTCCATTAGTCATCCATGAGATGTTTCTACAACCTGATTGGAGTCGAACCTATGGTAAATTCAATTGATTGGACATGATTTGGAAAGGAACACACCTGTCTATATAAGGTCCCACAGTTGACAGTGCATGTCAGAGCAAAAACCAATCCATGAGGTCGAAGGAATTGTCCGTAGAGGTACGAGACAGGATTGTGTCGAGGCACAGATCTGGGGAAGGGTACAAAAACATTTCTGCAGCATTGAAGGTCCCCAACAACACAGTGGCCTCCATCATTCTTAAATGGAAGAAGTTTGGAACCACCAAGACTCTTCCTAGAACTGGCCGCCCGGCCAAGCTGAGCAATCAGTGGAGAAGGGCCTTGGTCAGGGAGGTGACCATTGACAGAGCTCCAGAGTTCCTCTGTGGAGAAGCAGAACCTTTCAAAAGGACAACCATCTCTGAAGCACTCCACCAATCAGACCTTTATGCTAGCAGTCCGCTCCACCGGTGCCCATTCCGGGTCCAGCCGTCTGCTCCGCTCCAGTGCCTGAGCAGTCCGCTCCACCGGTGCCACCGATGCCCAGACGGCTGGACCCGGACTGGGCACCGGTGGAGCGGACTGCTCTGGCTCAGGAGCGGAGCAGACGGCTGGACCCGGAATGGGCACCGGTGGAGCGGACTGCTCAGGCACTGGAGCGGAGCAGACGGCTGGACCCGGACTGGGCACCGGTGGAGCGGACTGCTCTGGCTCAGGAGCGGAGCAGACGGCTGGACCCGGAATGGGCACCGGTGGAGCGGACTGCTCAGGCCCTGGAGCGGAGCAGACGGCTGGACCCGGATTGGGAACCGGTGGAGTGGTATGTCCCAGCCACAGAGCGGTGTTGACTTCGGGAAGTTTCGGGCTGCGGACCTTTGCTGGAGGTTCTGGGCTACGGACCTTCGCTGGAGGTTCCGGGCTGCGGACCTTCGCTATAGGCTTCAGGCTGCGGACCTTCGCTGGAGGTTCCGGGCTGCGGACCTTTGCTGGAGGTTCCGGGCTGCGGACCTTTGCTGGAGGTTCCGGGCTGCGGACCTTTGCTGGAGGTTCCGGGCTGCGGACCTTTGCTGGAGGTTCCGGGCTGCGGACCTTTGCTGGAGGTTCCGGGCTGCGGACCTTTGCTGGGGGTTCCGGGCTGCGGACCTTTGCTGGAGGTTCCGGGCTGCGGACCTTCGCTGGGGGTTCCGGGCTGCGGACCTTCGCTATAGGCTTCGGGCTACGGACCTTCGCTGGGGGTTCCGGGCTGCGGGCCTTCGCTGTAGGCTTCAGGCTGTGGACCTTTGCTGGAGGTTCCGGGACGCAGCGCAGTTGAAGTTCAACATTATTTATTAGACGAAACAAAATGTTGAATTACGAACTTCACAAAATAAACCAACAACGTAATACACATGTACTCACACTGCTTAACGTGACTTGTAACATATATACAGCGAAATATACAATGACCCACCTCCCCGGTGTGGAACATACAAACCTATGTAGGATCCCTAATAAGAGACGATGCACAGCAGCTGCCTCTAATTAGGGATCCAACACAACCCACCACCAGAAACAGAAAGAATAGGACTGTCAGACTCTGACCATGGCTACATAGAGAAGCAAATAGGCTTCTCTATGGCCAGAGCCTGACAGTACCTTACTTGGCTCATCGCGCTCTAGCGACTCCTTGTGGCGGGCCGGGCGCCTGCAGGCTGACTTCGGTTCAGTTAAACGGTGTTTCCTCCGACACATTGGTGCGGCTGGTTTCCAGGTTAATCTGCAAGTGTTAAGAAACACGGTTTGGCGGGTCATGTTTCGGAGGACGCATGACTCGAACTTCGCCTCTCCCGAGCCCGTTGGGGAGCTGCAGTGATGACACAAGATCGTAATTGGATCGTAATTGAATATCACGAAATTGGGGAGAAAAAAGGGGGTCAAATACATTTAAAAAAAAAAATAGACCAATGTTAGTTAGAGCACAACCGATATGGGATTTCTGGGTCCGATACCGCTACCCGATATTGTTTTTTAGAGGTGGATTGAAAAAAGATTGACAGATACTCTAAATGATTCATTCTTAACTATATATTAAATTAACATTACTTAAGAACATTTTATTTGTGGTTTACATGATAACCACCAAAAAGCAACTATATCTTCTATAAATACAAAAGGAAATAAAGCTAAAAACTAAAATTTTAAAGCAGGTTGTAGAGTGCCCTCTATTTTTAACCTTTATTTAACTAGGCAGTTTAGAATAAATTCTTATTTACAATGACGGCCAACACCGGCCAAACTCGGACGACGCTGGGCCAATTGTGTGCTACCCTATGGGACTCCCAATCACGGCCTGTTGTGAAACAGTCTGGCTTTGAACCAGGTTGTCTGTAGTGACGCCTCTAGCACTGAGATGCAGTGTCTTAGACCCCTGCGCCATTTGGGAGTACGCCAAGGGTTTTGTCCAAAAGTCATTAACTTTAGAATACGTTTACATTACATTCAGTTTGGACAGTGACAAGAGCTGCGTTCCAATATGCTAAACTACTCTGACCCTCCTCTCCCTGCATTCTTTCCTTCATGATCATGGATAGTAGAAAGAACTGGATAGGTGACAGAAATAAGATGAACACCTATCAAGTTACTTTCAGATCATTGGTCATGAAAGAGAGGATATGAGAAGAGTAGGATAATCAACAGTCTATTGGGGTCGTGGTGGGGTCAACATTGTCGCTCACACCTTGTTGACAATGTCATCCAGGTCTGGAATGCCCTCAGGGACAAACACCTGCTGGAGGAGAGGAGAGGAGAGGAAAGAAGAGGAGAGGAGAGGAGAGGAGAGGAGAGGAGAGGAGAGGAGAGGAGAGGAGAGGAGAGGAGAGGAGAGGAGAGGAGAGGGAGCGTTCAGCAGACTGCAGGTGGAGGCTGGGCCACTGGAGGAGGGGAAGGACCCCAAGATCTGCATGATACTGGACAACAACAAGAGAGAGGGGGGAGGTTGGTTTCAAAGTGGCTTGACTGATACCCAGATGGGAGCAATAAACATCATTTATTTAGTTAGTTATTATTGGACCATGTGCAATTTTGCGCAAAAATACAAGGGTCATGTTCTTCAAGGCACACCGTAGCAAAACGTTTTGAAACAGAAAACAAAGATCTATTTCTTAATGGACAAGTCCGGGTAGATCCACCCTGTATCAACCATTTTCCCTCATCCTTCACAAACATGGTCAGACATGGTCCTACTTGACAAACATGGTCATAAATGGTCCTACTTGACAAACATGGTCAGACATGGTCCTACTTGACAAACATGGTCAGACATGGTCCTACTTGACAAACATGGTCAGACATGGTCCTACTTGACAAACATGGTCATAAATGGTTCTACTTGACAAACATGGTCAGACATGGTCCTACTTGACAAACATGGTCATAAATGGTCCTACTTGACAAACATGGTCATAAATGGACCTACTTGACAAACATGGTCAGACATCGTCCTACTTGACAAACATGGTCATAAATTGTCCTACTTGACAAACATGGTCAGATATGGTACTACTTGACAAATATGGTCATAAATGGTCCTACTTGACAAACATGGTAATAAATGGTCCTACTTGACAAACATGGTCAGACATGATCCTACTTGACAAACATGGTCATAAATGGTCCTACTTGACAAACATGGTCAGACATGGTCCTACTTGACAAACATGGTCATAAATGGTTCTACTTGACAAACATGGTCAGACATGGTCCTACTTGACAAACATGGTCATAAATGGTGCTACTTGACAAACATGGTCAGACATGGTCCTACAACAAACACATTGGTCATCAATGGTTAATAAACAAATAGACAAATACAGTGAGGTATTTGGACGGTGCAAAATGTTTTGTTGTTCCAGCACAATTATACAATGACTATGAGGTTAAAATGCAGACTGTCGGCTTGAATTTTATGGTATTTTCAGCCATATCAGGTGAACCGTTTCCCCATTTTAGGGAAACAAAAGTATTTGGACAAATTCACTTTTGTGTATTTGGTCCCATATTCCTAGCACGCAATGACTTGTAACTCTAGAAACCTGTTGGATGCATTTGCAGTTTGTTTTCGTTGTGTTTCAGATTATGTTTTGCCCAAATAGAAATGAAGGGTAAATAATATAGTGTGCCATTTTGGAGTCACTTATATTTTAATAAGAATGGATTATGTTTCTAAACTGTAGTGGAGTGAGAGGATGGGTCTGTGATGGCCGGAATGCTCTGTCTCGTTGGCTACATCTGCTGGCCAGGAGAGGTGGTGGCCCGGTAGGCTAAGGCCTAATTACACACACCTGAAGCCACTTAAGGAGAGGTATTTTAACCTGGCCTTGAGCACACCCAGCGGGTGGTTGTTTGGTGGGAAAAGCTACCAGGAGGGCAGAGGATTCTAGGATAACCTCAAGTGAAAGAAGGGACTGGACCTCAATGACTACTGGACAAGAAGACACACACAGTAAGACCCAGACTGTATTTGAATTGCTCTCTCTCTTTTCATTTGGTTATAACCGGTAAACAGTTTAGCTGTCCGGTCACAGTGAGGGACCCGGAAGAACTGTATAGTAAGGCTCTCGAAAGAGCTAGGCTTTTGTTTTGGTTTCATTGTTACCCAGCGCCCGGGCGTGGCCTCTGTTAAAGTTTCACTAATAAAAGTCCTGGGTCACTGCCTTGGAGAAAGGTTCCCCACTGTTTCTCCACGTTCTCCACCTTGAGGCTCAGCCTGGCTAGAAACCTGCTAAACTGGTGGATAATGCGGGCAAGAACGAACTAAAGAGAACCTGGGAAGTAATACTCGACCATGGAGAACCTCGTCAAGAAGCTGGCCCATGACAGTCAGGTCCAACAGGACATGCATCGAGAATTCATGGCGGAACAAAGAAACCAAACTGCAATGGTGTTGGCACACCTCCAAGCTCTCAATACTGGGGCCCCACTGGTCCCAACCCCAGTCAGTACAGTCAACCCGGGCCGGTTCCTGGTGAAAATGACAGAGGCGACGGCGTGGAGGCCTACCTCCTTACTTTTGAAAGAACCGCAACCTGGGAGGGCTGGCCAGAGGACACATGGGCGGGGCTTCTTGGACCCTTCCTGACCGGAGAAGCACAAGGGGCCTACTATGACCTACCAGATGATCAGGCTAAAGACTACAAACGGGTAAAGGCTGACATTTTGGCCCGTTATGGATATTCGCTAATGACCAGGGCCTTGAAATTCCATGAATGGACCTTCGTTCCCTCCGAGCCAGTGAGGGCTCAGGTACACAACCTCATCCACCTGACGAAGGCCTGGTTGCAGGCTCTTCCATATGATGCTAAGAAAGTGGCCAGCCAGGGCAACCCACAGTCAGTTGACCAACTGGTCCTGTTGGTGGAGACTCACCAGACCACGTTGGAGTTGCTGAAGGCCGGTAAGGCAGACCGGGTGGAGGGAAAGCAGAAGAAGATGACAGAGAAACTCTGGCAGAGAGGTATGTGAATCCAGCGAAAGGGGGGCCACCACAGCGACACGGGTCTACCCTAAACCCTGACCGGAGAAAATGTTATACCTGTGGGGACCTCGGACACGTGTCCTGGTGTTGCCCCAATCGAGACGAACCCATGCCCTCTGCTCCCTCAGCTGACCATACAGGAGGGAGTCCCTGTCACTTCTTGACCTCCTGTTGGGCCCATAAGGAGACCCCAGCCCCCACAATCCCCACCAAGGTAAACGGAAGGGATACAGAAGCTCTGCTGGACTCGGGTAGAATGGTTTCGTTGATACGACCTCAGCTCATAGGGGAATCTCTGCATAGGCCAGAGGATACGGTAGCGGTCTCGTGCATTCATGGGGACACCAAGGAATATCCCACGGCGGTCGTGATGCTTACAACCCCCCAAGGGACCTGCCAGCTGCGCCTTGTCCCCAACCTCCCTGTGCCACTCTTGGTCGGTCGGGATTGTCAACTATTCACAAACCTGCTGGGGAAGCAGAAGGCCCTCAGCGCCCGTCAAAGAAAACCCTCATCTGGGGTCCGGAGGAGAACTACCTCAGGACCACCTCAACAACAGAGGAAAACTCCCTTTTGTGCGGCCCAGGTGAACCTAGACGCGGTGTCTGCCGAGCCTGATACAGAGGAAGACTCAGGGCCCCCCCCCCGATCCATTTCCAGACTGGCAGATATCAGGGGAAGAACACGACGACGCACCACCTGGACAAAACCTCAAGGGCCTGTTTGGTACGGCCCAGTTGGAGGACCCCAACCTCACCCAAGCGAGGAGCCAGGTTACCGAAGTAGACGGACGAATGGTCGCGGGGGTGAGTGAATTGAAATTACCTCGTTTTGTGATCAAAAGGCAGCTTTTATATTATGTTAAAGAAGAAGATAGGAAAGTTAAAGAACTGTTGTTGGTCCCAAAACGGTGTGTACCCACAGTTTTACAGCTAGCGCACTCCCATGTCATGGGAGCACACCTGGGTGTCCAGAAGACCAAAGATCGGATTCTACTGGCCGGGGGTGGTAAGGGCCGTGGAAGACTACTGCCACTCGTGTCCTGAATGCCAACTCACTGCACCTAAACCACACTTTAAAAATCCCCTGATCCCCCTCCCTATCACTAATAACTAATAAAAGTCCTGGGTCACTGCCTTGGAGAAAGGTTCCCCACTTCTGTTTCTCCACGTTCTTGTACCTTGAGGCTCAGCCTGGCTAGAAACCCGCTACAAAACACTTCAACATTAACATGGATTCTACCATATTTACAGATAATCATGAATGAATCATGAAGAATGCGAAAGAGAAATGCTAACCTAAACTGTTAATGGTGAGAGGTTGGCATGTCTTGGGATCTTCGGACCTCAAAAAATGTTTCACTGTCCAAATACTTTGACCTCACAGGTTGACACTCAACAAACACATCACCCATATACAGTCCTAATAAATAAACTTTGGTCATGCATGCAAACATTGTTAAACATTGTCAATACTAAAGAAAGGGTAAATTTAGACTTCCTCGACAAACACAGACTTATTTAGTCTTATGAAACAGAACCAGGTTCCTGAGAAACAGCCACAAACTGTCCCTTATCACTGCCTGTCAGTGGCGATTTCAGCATGTAAAGCTGAAATCTGGCAACAAAAAAAAAAAGTGTGTGGGATGCAAGTCAGCAAAGCCACAACACAACACTAAACGGTGACAAATGGCACCCCTGAACTGTTAGGGCCTACATAAAGCTGACATAGTCAATATAACTATCTGTTCAGCACTTTTGAAATGTACAGTGACGAAATTCAGAGCATGGGCCGTTCTAACAGTATTCTCCCTGTACACCAAGTCAGAACCGTAAGTATGACAATGAAAGCTCTTACAATATTCAATGATTCAAAAATGTTATTTTTAACAAACACACAAACATCATGAACACATTTCCTGAAATGTTTTAAGTGTCCTGTATTATATTTATGCCATGTATTATGTATTTTACGTGAGTGTTTTAATGACGTAAATTCTGCAAAAATCAACAAACTCAAACTCAAAGAACACGCCACATTGATCACAGCGCAATCTAGTTTGGGATCCTGTCTTGTCTCATTCAGCATGTCGGGGTGCTCCGTCAGCCACACACACAGGCACTGGAAGGCTGCTACGATCATGGAGTGGAGGTCTCGGGAGTGGAGGGGGGCCGGTCGGCTACACTGGTACACAATGTAACCACACACCGAGCTGACTGCCCGCTTACGGTCCGCAGAGTCCACACACGCCTTCACCTTGACCAGGCCAGCCAGTAGCTCCAGGGCGGCCAGTGAGATGCTAATTTCAGACCTCCACTGGGTGTTGAGCCTCTGGGTGACCAGGTGGATGCTGCGCACCTGCAGCCGTATCTGTAAAAGCTAAAGGATGTAAACGAAACACCTCCACCACAGATAGATGAGGACAGGGAGAACAAGGCTGCAAGTTTGAACAACCAAGCTATATTTACCAGTGTGAACCTAAAGGCGTCAACATGCTTCAGTTCAGCTGGCGCCTAGCCGAACGAGTGTGCTCGCATACTGCCTTAAAAGACCTTTACTTGAAAAACACGGCAATAGTACTGTTTGTCCATTTTGAGACGCCGTAACCAGTATACACTTACTCAAAATAGTCCTAAATAATCTAAGATAACTTCAGACATCTTTCTTAAATATTTATGTTTTTGCTTAAGAGATCTTAGTCACGCAATTCTACTTCTAACTAAGATGTTTGGTGTAGTATTTTTCCAATTAAATGTATTTTTTTATTTTTTATACTTAAATGGACAGTAAATTAAATCACACATAAGGAAATCATGAATGTCATGGATATATTGGAACTAGTGGCTATATGGAGACTTAACTCTCCTGTCCTAGTGAGATATAACTCTGGGACCTTATATAGACAGGTGTGTGCCTTTCCAAATCATGTCCAATCAATTGAATTTACCACAGGTGGACTACCAATCAAGTTGTAGAAACATCTCAAGGATGATCAATGGAAACAGGAAGCACCTGAGATCAATTTCGAGTCTCATAGCAAAGGATCTGAATACTTTTTTTATAAATGTTTTATACATTTGCAAACATTTCTAAAAACCTGTTTTCGCTGTCATTATGGGGTAATTGCGTCATTATGGGGTATTGTGTCATTATGGGGTATTGTGTCATTAAGGGGCGGCAGGTAGCCCAGTGGTTAGAGTGTTGGGCCCATAACCGAAAGGTTGCTGGATCAAATCCCCGAGCTGACAAGGTAAAAATCTGTCGTTCTGCCCCTGAACAAGGCAGTTACCCCCCTGTTCCTAGGCTGTCATTGAAAATAAGAATATGTTCTTAACTGACTTGCCTAGTAAAATAAAGGTAAAAAAATAAAATATTGTGTCATTATGGGGTATGGTGTTTCGATTGATGCAGAAAAAGTCAAGGGGTCTGAATACTTTACGAATGCAATGTACCTCAGTTTGAATACTTATGTGTATCTGTGTCTGGTTACGTGTTATCCATGTGTGTATTTTAGGACTATATCTGTTTCTATTTGTGTGCGTGTTCATACGTACATGTGTGAGGATGGCTGTCTGTCCCTTTCTGGGGTCCTTTCACTCCTGTGTCTCCCCTTAGCCTTTTCAGGTGGGTCTGGAGCTGAGGAGGAAGGGCTCCCAGATGTCTTCTGGCCAGCATCATCCTCAACTCCTCCTCTCTGTTCTGCTCTGACCTGAAGGGCGTCAACGTGGTGGACCCCTACTTCACATCCGCTCTGGAGACCATTTTGCCTGAAGGGCGTCAACGTGGTGGACCCCTACTTCACATCCGCTCTGGAGACCATTTTGCCTGAAGGGCGTCAACGTGGTGGACCCCTACTTCACATCCGCTCTGGAGACCATTTTGCCTGAAGGGCGTCAACGTGGTGGACCCCTACTTCACATCCGCTCTGGAGACCATTTTGCCTGAAGGGCGTCAACGTGGTGGACCCCTACTTCACATCCGCTCTGGAGACCATTTTGCCTGAAGGGCGTCAACGTGGTGGACCCCTACTTCACATCCGCTCTGGAGACCATTTTGCCTGAAGGGCGTCAACGTGGTGGACCCCTACTTCACATCCGCTCTGGAGACCATTTTGCCTGAAGGGCGTCAACGTGGTGGACCCCTACTTCACATCCGCTCTGGAGACCATTTTGCCTGAAGGGCGTCAACGTGGTGGACCCCTACTTCACATCCGCTCTGGAGACCATTTTGCCTGAAGGGCGTCAACGTGGTGGACCCCTACTTCACATCCGCTCTGGAGACCATTTTGCCTGACAGGTAACAAGAGAGATATGACACACAGTCCTCTAAAACGACCAAACATGAACAAAGCTACGCTAGATGTTTAAAAACGATACTAATGTTGTTTAATTAATGTACAATAACCAAAACCAAATCATTCTGGTGCTTTACTGTGACCATCCAAGTTGCCCAGGGGCTAATCATATCTGTAATGTTAACTAATGCCATTGACAGGAAATACTTGAGCATCAACTGAACATAGAAGTAAAAGTGTGTGAATCTGATCTAGAAATTCAAATTCTATGGTCCTCCTCCAGGGAACTGTCTAAATTCAAGCTGTATGTGAATCCCACGGACCTGAGGAGGGCTTCAATCCACACCACTTTGGCAACGGCAAGTCCGAGGTAGGAGATGTTGCAATAGCCTAGCTTTAGCTGATTTGACAGGTATTTGTGACGACAATACAACAGAACGTAGGCTACTAAAGTGTTTCTCAACCTAGTCCACTGAGACCATCAGCTGTTTCACATATTTGATCTACTCCAACACAAACACACCTGATCCAAGTCAAGGCGTTGATGGTTAGTTGATTCATGTGTGCTAGAGTTGCAGTGTAAAGTGTTGTGTTGACTTCTGTTGTTGCTGGCTTGATTTTGTGTTCTGTGTATGTTGATCAATTGATTGAGTGATTTATTGATTGATGTGTAGGTGCTTCTGGAAGAGACGTTCAGTGAGGATAACGGGACGCCCCCACGACCAGTCCATGTCCTTCCTGTCCCTGAGACTAGGTCTGGTCAAAGTCCTTATCGGAGCCCTGCAGACAGAGACAGACCCCAACAACACCCAGCTCATCCTAGGTCTACCACTCACTACCATTCAGCTCCACTACACACTCTCTTGCTCTCGCTCTCTCTTCATCCTTCTGTCTGTGAACCTCACTCTATACTGAGCATCAGGTACGACGCTTAATATAGTCCAAGACTCTGCACTGTTGGAGTCCAAAGGGGCACAGAATGAAATGGTGAGACCTTTATAAATTCTGTCAGTGTTGATATAAACCTAACAACCGTCATACAACCTTTATACATTTAAAGGTCCAATGAAGCCGTTTTCTATCTCAATATCAAATAATTTCTGGAAACAGTTCCTTACTGTGATTTATTTTCAATTAAAATGGTCAAAAAGAAACAAAAATAGCTTCTTAGCCAAGGGGAATCTTTTTATTATTGGTCTATTAACACGTGTACCTCCTGGTGATGTCACCAGTCAGGCCAAAACTCCATCCCACCAAAATAGGCTGAAATCTTTTCAAACAGCTTAATTATTTATTTTTTTACAATTTTCCAGTATTATTCCAATTTCAGTGTGGAAATATACTGTATATAAAACACAGGAATCACGTTTCTAATTGCACTGGGACTATTTTAATTACACAGACCCAGCCACGACCCATCTATTTTATTTCACCTTTATTTAACCAGGTAGGTCAGTTGAGAACAAGTTCTCATTTGCAACTGCGACCTGGCCAAGACAAAGCAAAGCAGTGCGACAAAAACAACAGAGTTACACAGTAAACAAACATAGTCAAAAAACTTTAAGCACCTTGATATCAGTTTGGTACAATTGAGTTGAATGTGTAGGCTTTGCTAAGGCCCTGTAGCAGCCAATAATGTAATAACTGCCAATAATGTAATACATTTCCCATTCTTAAAGTAATAAAAGTCAATAATGTAATAACTTACCAATAATGTAATACAATTTCTGTCTAATGGTGGACAGGCCGCACATGGCAGCCATTACTTGCATAGCCCCTCTAATGGCTGCCGACCTGCCTACCCACCTCTGACTGACTGACTGACTGACTGTCTGTCTGTCTCTCTCTAGCTCTCTCTCTCTCTCTCTCTCTGTCTCTAGTGATATTTGTTCCAGAGAAAACACAATTTATTTATCTCTCTCTCTCTCTCTCTCTCCCCAGTTGTTTGCAAATGTATGTCTTCCTTATCACACATTTTGAAAGGTAATTAGTGATCTAATTTAAGTTAGTAAATACAGTTCATTTAGTTGATGCACATACATTAACATCATATATTTAGTGCAAGAGGGTATAGAAATGAGTGAGATCATTCTAATTAATGTTAAATGACTATAGCTAACTGTAGGCTAATTAGTAGCTATCTATGTTAATTTGATAATACCAGTGACATCATGTACAATGCAGATCTCAACCCTGGTCCTTCAGAGCTTGTGTGGAAAACTTTCCAATTAACAGTTATGTGTTTCGTAAACCATTGTGTAAGAAATTGGAAATAGTGTTGTTCATTTTTAGATGTAATTTCTACCTATCAATAACATTATGGGGAATTGCTACGTGTTTATGTAACACACCTGTGTATTGCCCCTTTAATTGAAACTCTGTTATACATAAGCTGATATTGTATGTTAGGTCATGTAATGTCCTCAGTTTAGAGTTTATAGAATTAAATAATGTACCTCAAAGGGTTGTAGAATGTTTGGTGCCAAAGGTGCAGTGCGAAAACTCATGGAATCCATTCAGGTGAAAATAATTCAGAGCTCGCCATATCATCCCCAGAGCCAGGGTAAACTTGAGAGGAGCCACCGTGTACTGAGGAAAAATAGGTTGTATGACTTAGTTAACTACCAACAAGGAGGAGTCAACTGGGTCAAGCATTTACGAATTTATGCCAGGATAACGAATGAAGACCCAAAGGAGGTTTTAAGTTGGATGTCTCCTTTTCAGGTGTACTATGGAAGAAAAAAATCATAGATCAGCAGATCATTTAATTTGGATTCTCTCGTTCTTTTTTATATTTGTAAATGAGTGGAAGTTACTTTTCATTTGAGATTGAACTTTACCTCCAGCACCTTTCCATTTTGTCAAAGAGAGAGAGAGAGAGAGAGAGAGAGAGAGAGAGAGAGAGAGAGAGAAAGTATGTGTGAGTTGTGTTTTCTCAGTTAGGACTAAGATTCAGGGGTCAGGATTGGTCAGGTTTTTGAGCAGCTATTTGAAAGAAGTAACAGTAAGGCTAAGTGTTATGGAAGTCTGACACTTACTAAATAAAACTTAAACACACCGTCACGATGGCTATGAGACAGGACCCGAGGCGCAGAGCTGTAGTGAGATAACATTCCTTTTATTAATAAGAAAACACAACAATAACAAAAGGAGAGACATCGACCATGAACAGCACCAACACAAAGGAACACACACACACCCACAAACACAGGTGGAACAACTGAATTTAAATAGGCTCCCCAATTAGAGGCAATGCGGCGCAGAGCTGCCTCTAATTGGGGACCAATTCCAACATAGAGAATTCCAGAGAGATCTCTGGACACTAAACCTGGAAAACATAATGGTTTCCAGAGACCTCTCTGAACATAAATCCTTACACACACTGTGATATGAGTATATTATTACATTATCGGCTACAAATATTACAATATGTATTTTTTATCAACCCAGCCAATAATGTAATAGCCAGCCAATAATGAAAGAACGTATTACATTATGGGCAAATTTATTTTACATTATTGGTTCAGAAATGTTATTACATTATTGGTAAGTTATTACATTATTGACTTTTATTACATTAAGAAGGGAACATTTATTTCATTATTGGCAGATGTTACATTAATGGTAGTTAGTATAGGCCCTCTGTCTCTCTCCTTGGGTTTGTATGGTACCAGGGCAGTGTGGATGGGAGCCACGCAGGGTTTAGGGGACACAGCTGCGCTAGCAGTGGACTCAGCTTCACCAGCGGGGGGAAGCACTGGCACAGAGGCCACCAGCCTGGACCAGGCACTGCTCCAGGACTACGGTAAAGCACTTAGCTAGGCCTACTACTTGCTAACTAGCTAGTGTTAGCATGGCAATCATGATAACTAATTGTAGCCACACACAGACTATGGTAAGGATTTACTACTTGCTAACTAGCTAGTGTTAGCATGGTAATCATGATAACTAATTGTAGCCACACACAGACTATGGTAAGGATTTACTACTTGCTAACTAGCTAGTATTAGCATGGTAATCATGATAACTAATTGTAGCCACACACAGACTATGGTAAGGATTTACTACTTGCTAACTAGCTAGTATTAGCATGGTAATCATGATAACTAATTGTAGCCACACACAGACTATGGTAAGGATTTACTACTTGCTAACTAGCTAGTGTTAGCATGGTAATCATGATAACTAATTGTAGCCACACACAGACTATGGTAAGGACTTACCACATGCTAATTAGCTAGCCATAGCATGATTGCTTTAATCTATTATTACATTTACTATGATCATTTAATTTAATAATAAATATTACTGTAATAATGCCAAGGTCAGATTTTTTTGTAGTATTAGCACAATAGCCATTACTACAATAACCATATTTAGCCTATAATTTATTTCCCTCATATTTAATCATTTTGCTGTTAGCATTCACAAGTACTGACACCACCTGGTCAATATTCCAGAAATGCAACTCTGAATTAACAATACTGTATATTTCATAAAAGCAATGAGAAAAGATACAACTGACAGGATACTAATATGCATTCCTGAGTGAATGACTACGTAAGTTAAGTCCAAGAATTACTTGCAATATTGAACGTGATCTTGGTCAGAGGTTGTGCAATAAAGTCGTAGATCTTGGTTGGCAATAATGTCCCTAAAACCTATCATTTTTATTGTCAGTGTTTCAAAATGTCTTACGATATTCAATGAATGAATGAATAAATAAGTCCTGCGTGAATGAGTGATTACGGACCAGAGTTACTCACGGATGGATGCATAATTGTTCAACTAGAACCTAGCACCCCAGCAGTTCCAGATCTATGTTGCCGGCGGCACGGCACCCCGGAGAGGCATTATATAGTCTAATAGCCGGAAGGACCTCCTGTAGCGCTGGGATCAGTCTGTGACTGAAGGTGCTCCTCTGCGTCATAACCATGGCATGCAGAGGGTGGGTGACATTGTCCATGATGGCCAGCAGTTTGGCCAGGATCCGTCTCTCCGCCACCTCCTCTAGAGTGTCAAGGCTCATCCCCAGGACAGAGCTAGCCTTCCTCATCAGCTTATTTACCCGAGAAGCATCACCGGCTTTTATGTTGGGTCCCCAGCACACCACTGCAAAAAAGATGGCACTGGCCACCACAGACTGGTAGAAGGTATGCAGTAGTTTACTGCACACGTTGAAGGACCTGATTCTCCTCAGAAAGTAGAGTCGGCTCTGGCCCTTTTTGTACAGGGCCCCGGTGTTACCAGCCCATTCCAGCCTGTTGTCCATATGGACTCCCAGGAACTTGTATGACCCAACCATTTCCACATCCATCCCCTGTATAGACTGCAGTCAGTTGGGCCTTGGTTCTCCTGAAGTCCACCACCATCTCCTTTGTTTTGCTGATGTTGAGCTGAAGGTGGTTCTGCTCACACCACAACACAAAGTCACTGATTGTGCTCCTGTACTCCTCCTCCTGCCCACCCCTGATGCACCCTACAATTGCGGAGTCATCCGAGAACTTCTGTAGGTGGCATGTTTCATATATATATATATATATACATACAGTGGGGAGAACAAGTATTTGATACACTGCCGATTTTGCAGGTTTTCCCACTTATAAAGCATGTAGAGGTCTGTAATTTTTATCATAGGTACTCTTCAACTGAGTGGCGGTATCTAAAACAAAAATTCAGAAAATCACATTGTATGATTTTTAAGTAATTCATTTGCATTTTATTGCATGACATAAGTATTTGATACATCAGAAAATCAGAACTTAATATTTGGTACAGAAACCTTTGTTTGCAATTACAGAGATCATACGTTTCCTGTAGTTCTTGACCAGGTTTGCACACACTGCAGCAGGGATTTTGGCCCATTCCTCCATACAGATCCTTCAGGTTTCAGGGCTGTCGCTGGGCAATACGGACTTTCAGCTCCCTCCAAAGATTTTCTATTGGGTTCAGGTCTGGAGACTGGCTAGGCCACTCCAGGACCTTGAGATGCTTCTTACGGAGCCACTCCTTAGTTGCCCTGGCTGTGTGTTTCGGGTCGTTGTCATGCTGGAAGACCCAGCCACGACCCATCTTCAATGCTCTTACTGAAGGAAGGAGGTTGTTGGCCAAGATCTTGCGATACATGGCCCCATCCATCCTCCCCTCAATACGGTGCAGTCATCCTGTCCCCTTTGCAGAAAAGAATCCCCAAAGAATGATGTTTCCACCTCCATGCTTCACGGTTGGGATGGTGTTCTTGGGGTTGTACTCATCCTTCTTCTTCCTCCAAACACGGCGAGTGGAGTTTAGACCAAAAAGCTCTATTTTTGTCTCATCAGACCACATGACCTTCTCCCATTCCTCCTCTGGATCATCCAGATGGTCATTGGCAAACTTCAGACGGGCCTGGACATGCGCTGGCTTGAGCAGGGGGACATTGCGTGCGCTGCAGGATTTTAATCCATGACGGCGTAGTGTGTTACTAATGGTTTTCTTTGAGACTGTGGTCCCAGCTCTCTTCAGGTCATTGACCAGGTCCTGCCGTGTAGTTCTGGGCTGATCCCTCACCTTCCTCATGATCATTGATGCCCCACGAGGTGAGATCTTGCATGGTGCCCCAGACCGAGGGAGATTGACCGTCATCTTGAACTTCTTCCATTTTCTAATAATTGCGCCAACCGTTGTTGCCTTCTCACCAAGCTGCTTGCCTATTGTCCTGTAGCCCATCCCAGCCTTGTGCAGGTCTACAATTTTATCCCTGATGTCCTTACACAGCTCTCTGGTCTTGGCCGTTGTGGAGAGGTTGAAGTCTGTTTGATTGAGTTTGTGGACAGGTGTCATTTATACAGGAAACGAGTTCAAACAGGTGCAGTTATTACAGGTAATGAGTGGAGAACAGGAGGGCTTCTTAAAAGAAAAACTAACAGGTCTGTGAGAGCCGGAATTCTTACTGGTTGGTAGGTGATCAAATACTTATGTCATGCAATAAAATGCAAATTAATTATTTAAAAATCATACAATGTGATTTTCTGGATTTTTGTTTTAGATTCCGTCTCTCACAGTTGAAGTGTACCTATGATAAAAATTACAGACCTCTACATGTTTTGTAAGTAGGAAAACCTGCAAAATCAGCAGTGTATCAAATACTTGTTCTCCCCACTGTAGGTAGAGGGTTGTATTTACTGCTTGAAATGTCTGGCAATGGCATTTTTGTTAGTTTGTTAAATTCTGTATTGACTTTCTACAGGTTCTCGTTGACGTTATTCCATCAGTTATAGACAAGATGGAGTGCAACACCAGCACTGAGTGTCAGGCAGAACCAGTGTCAAGTGGACAATCTTCATCCTCAACACAGAAGGTAAACAACAGTCTGCAAAACCTGGCTACTTGGGCTCACTGGTATCCAGAATGTCACTGCAAACACCGGTAATATCTCAAACTACAGTGCATTCATGGGTGGCATTATAGGCTAGACTGCTGCTATTGATTAAGTGTGTAAAAGGCACTGAGGATAGAGTGCTAATATCAAGTCCCCAAAGGTGGTAAGACAGGACTTCTTGCTCAGGAATGTCATGTCTCTTCTATTCACACACACATCTTGTAATCGGTCCTCAGTTTGAATTTGTGTGAGGGATAGAAGACCTCATTGGTGACTTCTTAGATTATAAACATTTGAGTTTGTTTGCAGTTATCTTGGTCAGAGGTTGTGCAATAAAGTCGTAGATCTTGGTTGGCAATAATGTCCCTAAAACCTATCATTTTTATTATCAGTGTCTCAAAATGTCTTAAGATATTCAACCTTGATGTTGTCAATATTAGATATGTATATAATTCTGTCACCTATATTGTTAATTTCTTTTTCTGCTGTTGTCCCAGCGCTTTCAATCAAGGTTGACCAAACTGATACAACACCACAATAGATGTTCCAATCGGTATAACAGAGGGGAAGAGTCAGAAAGACAACGTAGCACGTTGTTGCATCAGCGCACCTTGCTTGCTAAACAACTGTCACAAATAGATGATGAGGTGAGGTCTATTTGGATGGTAGCTACCACAGTTACATTGACCGCTCTTTGATCCATAAATACGAAAATGCAGTCGTTCAACCTGTACATTGTGCTCTTTTGTGTAGACATTTCATTGATAATAAACCTTATTGACTTTTATTTAATATTAACTAAGATAACTTGTTTTCAAGCTGGCATTGCATTCACCCTCCACTGCTTACACCTCTGAGACGACTGTATCACACTCACTCTCTACTGCCTTCACCCCTCAGAAGCCACCTCTACCAAGTGATTCAGAGGTACGCAAATAGTAATGATACATCTTCATCTTAAGTATACTCAACATCTAGCCAGTGGCACTTAGTGTTTACCTACCTATGTTGACAATTGCACATGGGGGGCATCATGGGTAAGTTTGATTCCATTTGTTGGTTATCCGTGCTCATTCAGGTAAAGCTGAACGTTTGCCTTCATAAATAGGGCCTGGTTTCCAGTTGGACTAAATTGATGTATAAAGACGTAAGTAGGGATGCACCGATAAGGATTTTTTTGGCCGATACCGATAGCCGATGATCATGTAACATAATTGGCAGATTCCGAAACCGATGTTTTGCCGTTTGTCATTTTTACCCTGTGAGAAATTATACCACAATTTTCTAATTTCATATTATGTTAATTATACATGTTATTTTTCAAATGTATTTGTATGAGAAAATACTTATACCCCCATTCAAACATAGGATAAAAATTATTTAAAAAAATAAATGGCTGAAAGGTACGCAGAGGCAAACCCGTCAAAAGCAAATACATTTATTTCCAGTAATGGGATCTATTTTACCTCGGATTTGTATGATTGAGGTGGCACTTTGTAGTGAATACTTTGGTAATAGTTTCAACAAGAACACATTATCTGTAATTTCTTCACAGATTAAGTATTTAATAACGTATTCAACAGGCTAAAGCAAATTGTCAAATTCTTAAGATTATTACTCCCTTAGAAGTCATATGTTCATCACCATCTGAACAAGGCGGAAACAACATTCGTTATTTGACACCAATACACTCGTTTTGAACCTCAGTTCGAGCGTTAATAAGCAGCGAACCCAGCGCTTGTTGTTTCACACATTACACTCGCTTTTGACGACTTTGATTACCGTACAAACGTCTTAAAAAGTCAGACGTTCATCACAGTCTGAGCAGGCGAAGACAACACTCATAATTTGACACCAATGCACTCGCTTTCAACGACATGATCAGATCAAATGTTTGACAGTAAGCGCATCCAGCGCTTGTTTTGAACGGCATGATGATTGAGTGTCGAAATTCGAAACCATTTAACGAGACATCACCCAGTCAGGGCTAAGCAATCTGCAAAAGTGTTGGATCCGAAACAAGTTCCACTGGAGAATGCGTTTGGTTTGAGGTGGCCATCCATTTCTCTGCGTGCCCAAAAAGTAACTGAGGCTCTCGCAACGTTAATATGCAAAGATATATGCCCATACAGCGTTGTTGAGAATTATGGTTTCCAAAGCCTCATTAATATACTAGAACCACCCTACGTTTTGCCGACACGCAAGCATCTAAGTGAAGTGGCAATTCCAAACCTGTATGCAGATATGAAACATAGCGTCGCAACTTCACTCAAGTCCGCGGAAAGAGTCGCCCTAATTTGTGACAGCTGGACATCCAGATCAACGGATTCATACCTGACAATTATTTGTCACTACAGCAACATTTAAAAAAAGGTTTGTCATGTAAAAAATACTTTGATGTAACATTTTGGGGGTGAATTCTTAATGCAAACATTAACCTGGTGCATTATAAAAAATATTTGAGGGTTGCTTCTTGCTTGTACAATTTACAGCATAAGTTCTCAGAGAATCTCTTTTATATCCAAGCAAAATTGGTATTGTAACTGAAATATCTCTAACCTAATTTATATCGAATCGGAAATGTAATCGGAATCAAATCGATTCGGAAAATCAGTGGCGATACCAGCCCTATTCCCAACAGTTTTTTCACATTCTGTAGGCGCGAGTAGGCTAGTTGGGAATGTTTGAGGTGACTTACTACCGTCTGCCTATAGCTACCACATCTGCGATGCTCAGCTGACAAGATTTTCAGACACCACAATCGATTGCAAATAATCTGTTATTTTTAAAGTAGTCGGCAGATACTGAATATTACATTTTTTGCCTTTAATCCGCCGATACCGATTGCTGGCCGATTCATCGGTGCATCCCTAACCGAAAGAGTATTGTGGGGATACTGGCACTGGAGCAACCAAGAGCCTTACCCATCCTCTATAAGGGTCAGAGTTTTCAAGAGAAAGGAAGGCCTGTACACAGAGTGAAGAGCAAGAACAACTTTGCAGTAGTAAACTTTGCTGCTCCAACTGCATTATCACTTCACTGAGAATGGTTTTTTTGTTATCTTTTTCCAGATGAACTCTCCCTTATCTTCTACAACTGAATCAACAGCCCTAATAAAGCACTTAGATTTCTGTTATATTCAGCTAGGTCAAAGGCCATCAAGAAAAAGACAGGTTTGCCAAGTTCTCTTTACAGTTTTAATCCTATTTATTGGCCATCTCTCCTTCATAGTGGTTCATTTTCTTTGCCTGAGTTATGAAATATCTCCCCCAACTTGACCGGGTTGCATGATATGAAAATAATTACTATAAGCACCTTTGTTCCCTTTGATCTCTGGTTCCTTCTAGAAGAAAATACTGAAATCCATGTATCAAAGTGCTGCATTAAGTTATTTCACTGAGTTAAACAGTCAAACACTTTAGACCAGACTCATGGTATAAAATGTGTTTTAAGTGTTATTTTTCTTCTTTCAGTACCTAAGTGGCTCCAGTGATTCAGCTGATAACACTGATCATACACAATACAGTGATGCTGACTACATACCTAACAGCAGCTCCTCAGATGAATCGAATGACAGTGAACCTCTCAACCTAAAGCCTTATGTAAACCAGAGATTTCCAACATCTCCAGCCTCTATGAAAGGACAGATCAAAGAATTAGGCAGTTCATCTGACACACAGTCTTCCATTCACATATTGCCATCATCACAAAAAAGAATGTGCAGGTTGTATAACAAGAAGCAGTATTGCCTTTATTGCTCAAAGCCTTTTTCGAAAATGGCAAGACATCTTGAATTTGTCCATCACAATGAAGTGGAGGTTGCCAAGGCAGTTCGATTTCCAAAACGTTAGAAAGAAAGACGACTGCAGTTGAACCATCTCAGAAAAAGGGGTAGTTTTGCAGAGGTTACAAGAAAAGGAGCTGGAGAGATGGTCGCCTGTTATCGCCCAAAGAAGAGCAAAGACGCTAAGGATTTTATACATTGCATCCACTGCCAAGGACTTTACTCCAAAAGGACCCTTTGGAAACATGTAAAAAACTGCTCACTTAAAGATAAAGGAGATGGTGAAAGTCGACGGAATAGGAGAGTTAGATCTCTGTGTGCTATTAAAACACCAGTTGGTCTGAAGGTTAGCGAAGGTTTGAAAAAAGTACTATCCCAAATTAACTATGATGATGTTTTCTGCGTTGTCCAAAATGACAATTGCATTATGCAACTGGGAGAACACATGTTCAACAGGATGGGGACCGACGTAGGCAAACATGACTACATCAGGCAGAAGATGAGAGAAGTTGGCAGACTCCTGCTTGAAGCAAAGAAGATCACCCCTCTAAGAACAATGGAAGACTTTGTCATACGATCCAACTTTCCACATATCATATCAGCTGTCAAAGTTGTGGCAGGCTACAATGCAGAAAACAACTCCTACCGCATTCCCTCTTTGGCTCTGAAACTTGGCCACTCTCTACAAAAAAGCTGTAGTATTGTTGAGAGTAATGCAATTATTATTGGAGACCACCAACTTGCTGACTGTGCTCGAGATTTCAGGCAAATACACCAAGCCAGATGGAATGAGTTTATTTCTGCGGGTGCTTTAACAACACTCAAAGTGGCAAAGTGGAACACCCCACAAGTCATACCATTCACCCAGGATGTGAAATTGTTGCACTTTCATTTGGAGATGAAACAAGATGAGTTCCAGAGTAAGTAGAGGAGCTGCCCTTCTACAGACAACTATGTTGCCCTTGTCAAGGTTACACTGCCTCAGATCATCGTTTTCAATAGAAGACGAGAAGGCGAGGTATCGAAGATGACATTGTCTGCATTTAGATCTAGGGATAGGTCTGAGCTCCATGAAGACATAGCCATCTGTCTGTCTGAGTTGGAAAAGAAGATGTGTCGACACTTCACTAGAGTTGAGATCTGTGGAAAACGTGGGAGAAAGGTGCCTGTCCTATTAAAACCATCAGTGGTTTCTGCCATGGAGCTCTTAGTAGAAACATGTGAAATTTGTGGTGTCCCAACTGAAAATCCCTACATGTTTGCCAGACCAGGTGCACTAACTAATTACAGAGGAGGAGAATGTCTTCACAAAGCTGCCTGTGAATGTGGAGCCAAGAATCCAGAGGCACTGTCATCAACCAAGCTCAGAAAACACATTGCAACCATGTCCAAGGTTCTGAACCTTGAAGAAAATGAAGCAGACCAGTTGGCTGACTTTCTTGGTCATGATATTAGAATCCACAGGGAGTACTAACGCTTACCGGAGGGAACATTGCAGCTTGCA
The DNA here is from genome assembly GCA_023634145.1 of Thymallus thymallus. Taxonomy (NCBI): domain Eukaryota; kingdom Metazoa; phylum Chordata; class Actinopteri; order Salmoniformes; family Salmonidae; genus Thymallus; species Thymallus thymallus. The sequence goes on along the minus strand of CM042399.1, from coordinate 3,474,240 downwards.
AAGATGAGTAAGGTTTTGATGGCAATGGAGAAGGGAACACTGTCAGACTTCAAAGGGAAGAAACTAGATGACATTGAAATCAACCCGGAAGGTACAAGCATGTTTAAAGATAACAGAAATAGATCTTTATGTGTCTATAGTGTGCATGCTTGTTTATTTGTTCACTGTATTATAGATCACCACAAATTAAAAACTATTCACTGTAATGAAGAGACTCTAAAGTGGTTCTCAAACCTCACCTCAGGGACTCACAACTATCTCACAATTTTGTTGTAGGCCTAAAGTAGCTTACATGTTTCAAGCAGACATGGGCTTGATAATCAGTTGACAGGTATTTTTTAAACAGTCTCACTTTGTAGAAAAACTTGCCTTGTCTAGTGAAGAGGAAGATTTGAGCGATATGGAGGTAGCTGGACCATCTAAGATCGCACAACCTATTGAATCATCTAAGACCGCTCAACCTACTGAATCATCGAAGACTGCTCAACCCTCTGTGGTGAGAAATGATCAAGGTGAGCATAGATCATTATAATCTACTTTAACATACAATTCATTGAATTAGTAATGTCAACTGAATCTGTCATCATTTCTTATTGTTTTAGCCTCTTCAAAGGCGCCAGTGCGGAGATGGCAGGTAAATGAAACAGATGCAATAGAGCGACAGATGATGAGTTTCATCCACTCGTGCAGAGTTCCTGGTAAGAGAGACTGAACGATGCATTGAAGCAGAGCAACATGCTCTAAAGGACCGGACGTGGACTGGTATGAAAAACTATGTGCGGAACAGAATCACCGTTCTGAAGAGGAAGAGTAGCTCGTCACTTAAATAGTGCAACAACATCAAATGTAGAAGCACTTCGTTCGACTGTTGTAGTACAGTAAAGTGGAACCAAAATGTCCTACATTCTTCGTACTGTTCTTCTTCTGTACTCTTCTTCGTCTGTAAAGAACCATTATTTTGATAAACATTTTGAGTACTATAGAGCCTGACATGTAGCTTTGGAGGTACATTTGTTTAAATACGTTGAGACCAAAACATTAATAATTGCACACAAAACAATTTATTCTGAAAGCAAGACCATAACCAGAGACCAAGACCAAAACTGCATCGCTGATGTACACACACACACACACACACACACACACACACACACACAGCGGGTGAAATAAGTATTGAACACGTCACCATTTTTCCTCAGTAAATATATTTCCAAAGGTGCTATTGACATGAAATTTTCACCAGATGTTGGTAACAACCCAAGTAACCCATAAATACAAAGAAACCAAAACAAATAAGTTCAGAAATTAAGTTGTGTGTAATAATGTGAAATGACACAGGGAAAAGGTATTGAACACACTTACTGATATTTATTTAATACTTTGTACAAAAGCCTTTGTTGGTAATGACAGCTTTAAGACGCCTCCTGTATGGAGAAACTAGTCGCATGCATTGCTCTGGTGTGATTTTGGCCCATTCTTCCACACAGTCTTCAAATCTTGAAGGTTCCGTGGGCCTCTTCTATGAATCTTGATCTTCAGTTCTTTCCATAGATTTTCAATGGGATTTAAGTCAGGTGATTGGCTGGGCCATTCTAGCAGCTTTATTTTCTTTCTTTGAAACCAATTGAGAGTTTCCTTGGCTGTGTGTTTGGGATCATTGTCTTGCTGAAATGTCCACCCTCGTTTCATCTTCATCAGCCTGGTAGATGGCAGCAGATTTCTGTCAAGAATGTCTCGGTAAATTTGCCCATTCATCCTTCCTTCAATTATGTTAAGTTTGCCAGTACCATTTGCTGAAAAGCAGCCCCACACCATGATGTTCCCACCTCCAAACTTCACTGTTGGTATGGTGTTTTTAGGGTGATGTGCAGTGCCATTTCTCCTCCAAACATGGTGTGTATTATGACATCCAAACAGTTCAATTTTGCTCTCATCTGACCACACTATATTCTTCCAGTATTTCACTGGCTTTTCCAAATGTTGTGCAACAAACTTTAAACGAGCTTCAACATGCTTTTTTTTCAGCAATGGAGTCTTGCGTGGTGAGCGTGCATACAGACCATGGCGGTGGAGTGCATTACTTACTGTTTTCTTTGAGACAACAGTACCTGCTAATTGCAGGTCTTTTTGAAGCTCTCCACAAGTGGTCCTTGGCTCTTGGACAACTCTTCTGATTATTATTTTCACTCCTCTGTCAGAAATCTTGCGAGGAGCACCTGGTCGAGGCAAATTTATGGTCTTTCCACTTCCGTATTATGGCCCCAACAGTGCTCACGGGAACATTCAGAAGCGTAGAAATGCGCCTATAACCAATAGGCGCATTTATAACCATTATGTTTTGCAACAATTAGGTTGCGAAGGTCTTGAGACAGCTCTTTGCTTTTACCCATCATGAGATGTGTCTTGTGTGACACCTTGGCAATGAGACCTTTTTGTAGGCCATCAGTTGGGACTGAACCAGCTGATATTAATTTGCACTGACAGGGGGCTGGATTGCTTTTTAATTATCTTATAGTTTTGAGCTGTTGTCTTGGCTTTCCATGCCTTTTTGAACCTCCCTTTCTTCATGTGTTCAATACTTTTTCCCTGTGTCATTTCACATTATTACACATAACTTAATTTCTGAACTTATTTGTTTTGGTTTCTTTCATGTAAGTAGCACCTTGGGAAATATATTTACTGAGAGAAATGGTGACGTGTTAAATACTTATTTCACCTGCTGTATGTGTATACATATCTATATATATGTATATACAGAGATGGAGTTTTGGTCTTGGTCCAAAAAGGTATTTAACTTCAGACTTTCACATGCTTGGAAGGGTGTGGCCATACTAGCCAGTCGTTTCCCAGTCTTGCATCAATCTTTTGGCCCGAAACAGTGGTGGGAGGTGTCTATTCTTGCTGCACTCTACACAACTTCCTGAGGACTAAGGGCATAGACCAATAAACAACTAACATTGTTTGGAGTGTAGGGCCCAATCATGACATTATCCCAGGAGGATAAAGAGAAGACCCTCCCCTTCAGCAAGTGTGTCTTTGCCATCCCCAAATACTGCAGTGAGAGCCTAGCATTGGGACACGATGGATACTGATAGACATGTAGCCTAGTAGTCCCCTGGATTCATGTGACATGTTAAAAAGCAATGAGACTGAATTATTTGCAGGTCAGTCAATGTACTTGGTCTTTGAGGTTGTTCAAGTTTTATTTTTGAGGGGGGGGGGGTTAAACAACATTAAAATGATACTTTGATGGTCTGAATGCGATTCTGACATGATATTTTCCTGCAGTTACTAGCTCCATCATATTTAACATGTTATTACATTGTACACTACACTGATTTGACTATGCCAGATTTATTTATCCTTGGATGTTTATCCCAGCTGTGGATTAGATGTATACATTGTACTTATCTCCTGGCCCATTTTCAGTCAAATGAAATTCACAACATAATCATGCGTGCAGATTACCATTTCGCTGTAAACAGAGACCTAACTAACTGACAGAGGAAATAAGAACACGTAGCTATCATTGAGTGATGTGCTCTGTTCTCTTGGTCCTGGTTAACATTCTAGCAACAGCATTCTGAATGAGCTACAGCTGTTTTACAGTCTTTTTGGGGAGTCCAGTTAGGAGCCCATTACAGTAGTCATCCTTACTGGGGATAAAAGCAAGGATGAACTTCTCCTGGTCTTTTGACCAGGAGAAGCCCTTGATTCTGCCTATATTTTTAAGATGATAGAATGCTGTTTTGGTGACCGCTTTGAAATGACTGGTGAATGTGAGATCGGAGTCTATTAGAACACCAAGATTACGCACTTGGTCCCTAGTTTTTAGGGCCTGAGAATCCAGCTTTTTACTAATACTAGTTATCTTATTTTTGTTGCCAAACACAATAATCTCTGTTTTATCTTGGTTTAGTTGTAGACAATTTGCGTTCATCCAGGCATTTATGTGTTCTATACAGTGACACCGTGAGTCTAACTGTAGTCATATGGTTCGATAGCCATATCTATTTGAGTATCATCTGCATAGCTATGGTAGTTAATGTTTTTGTTCTGAAGAAATTGGCCCAGATATAACATTGAACAGAAGTGGTCCAAGCACTGAACCCTGGAGAATTCTGCATGTCATAGCCACCCTATCGGACTCATGATTGCCAATGGTGGCAAATCTAAGTAAGAACTGAACGAATTAAGGACTGTCCCGGAGAGTCCTACGCAATTTTCCAGCCTGCCCAGAAGTGTTCTATGATCTACAGCAGGCATATTCAAATCTGGACCTCGATGCCAGATCCACTCTTTTTTTCATTGCAACCCTCTAATCTGGGACTTTTCTAAACCTGTGAAATCAGGTGGATGCAAGTAATGAGGAGGTAGAACAGAAAACCAGCAGGCTCCGGACTTTGTAGGGTAAATTCAGTGTCAAATGCAGCACTAAGATCAGAGCCGTTTCAGTACTGTGGTGAGGTCGAAAGTCTGAAATGTGTCTAAAATGCCACTAGAGTTCACAAAATTGCTGAGTTGGTTGAAGACAACCTTCTCAATGATCTTGGCAATAAAAGGTAGATTTGATACAGGTCTATAGTTGTTCAAAATAGATGCATCCATTGTTCTCTTTTTTTAAAAGAGGCTTAATGGCCTCTTTAGTGACGTTGGAAAAATGCCTGATTGCAGAGAGTTAACTATTTGGTGCAGATCCACTGTTATAGAGTTAAAAATAGTTTTTAAAAAGTCAGATGGGAGTGTGTTGGGCGTTTTGACAAATTGTACTAAATTGCGACAAAATGACCTATTTATTTCTTGGTGGTAGTAGTGGCGGTACAGTGTCATTGTTTGACTGTTCTGATGGTCTGCCTAATACTTTTTCTTCACAAAAGAAACAGGCAAATTCATTGCATTTCTCAATGGACAAGAGTTCTCATGCTATCTGATTCGGCGGGTTTGTAAGCTTGTCGACCAGGGCAGATAAGAGTGCGGGTATTGTGGATGTTCCTGTTGATCATTCCCGATAAATGCTGCTGTCTAGCCTTGCATAACTCTTGAGTTGAAGTTACAAAGGCTTTGTTTATAGATGCCTCTACGTTCAGCTTTCCTACATTCTCTTTTCAGCGTCTTTACCGTCTTGATGTGTCTCCATAGTAATCTCTGTTTACTCTAGTTTTCTTTACCTTTACAACACGATCCATGACATTCAATATCTTGGTGTTAAAATTATCCAGAAGTACATCAACATTTTACATTGACATGTTAGTCATTTAGCAGGCGCTCTTATCCAGAGTGACTTACATTAAGTATGTTGAGTCAGCACTTATTGTTAGTGAGATAACTATGGCCTACACTAACTGAGCACTGGTACTCTCATTAATGTACCTTTTCTTAACAGAAACTGAAATTACTTGAACATCCGGGGCGATCAGTGATTTAAAAAAAAGACAGAAATGAAGTCTTTTACAATGACAGGAAATATCCAGACCTTAAGAGATACCCAAATCTAGAATGTGGCCTCGAGTGTGGGTACTCTTCCACATGTTGAGTGAGATCAAGTGTCAAGTAGTGCAAAATGTTCTTTGGCATTATTGTCCGTATTATTATCTATGTGGATGTTGAAATCCCCTGTTATACTAAACAAGTTGTAATCAACGGATTAAACAGAGTAGTTCAGCAAAATCATCAATAACATTTCCAGAGTATCGTGGACGTCTGTCAATAGTTAAAAACAAAATTTGGGGTGCACCCTTCAACGAGGCTAACCATTGCAGACATACAACAATAAATATATTACACCAAAGCTAGTTAACTACTAATTTTTGTGATTTAGATAGCTACAATAACATTATCAGACTACATTTTCGCAAAGCCAGCTGTCTGTCTGTGCCGCTACTACTTCCTCAATGGACCTCCTTTCTCTGCTCTCATTGACCTTTCTTCTGACATTTTCTGATTGTTTAGAGCTAGCCCCTAGCGCTTAGCAATTCTCCCGGATAATCACTAGTTGCTAGCTCAATGCTAACAATGGGTGGCCAGTCAAACACAGAATGAGTTTAATTGGCACAGCTAGAAGAGGACTGGCCACCCCCGAGAGTCTGGCCCCTCTCAGGGTTTCTTCCTAGGGTGCTTCCCACTAGCATTTCCAAGCCACTGTGCATCAACCTGTTGTTGCTTGCTTTATAGGGTTTCAGGCCGGATATCTGTTTAAGCACTTTGTGACATCTGCTGATGTAAATTGAATTGATGAGGGGAGTTAGAGATCGGAGGCAAGTCGGAAACTAAGTGATCGCAAACTCTTTAGGTTGCAGGATGAGGTGTGGGAGGGTGTGGGGGTTGCTCTGCTCATGGTCTGAGCATATGTAGGGTTTTAGTGTGGCACTCTGCCATGTGTTGGAATGGTCTGTGTAGAGAATTAAGTTAAAATAGTCATGCCTGTCAGAATTCGCATATTTATTTTCTTTGGTGCAACATTGAGGACCACACGGTCCTCAATAAGATGTTGTGTTTGATTTAAATGTTCTCAAATGTTTGCTAAATCAGACTGTGTGTGTGTGTAGGTCCTCAATATGATTTTGTGTTTGATTTAAATGTTCTCAAATGTTTGCTAAATCAGACTGTGTGTGCATGTCCTCAAAAGTGTCTTAAAAAATACTGTCCCCAAAGGCAAGGTAAAGTTTCAGGTCTTTAAAGAAAGCTTTTATCAAAAATATCAACTGATATTGTTGATCTGTGCACCTCCTGTAGTGCTGTTGTCTATTCCTCTTCTCTCTAAACCTTCTAGAAAGGGGTGTCCCCGAAGGTAGGGTATTTTGTCATACGTCCTCAATTTCCTTTTAAGTAGGTATGTGTGTGGGTGTGTGTGTGTTTGCCGGCCACCTATTAGGTCTGTGGTTGGGTCTTTGTTTTTATTCTGTGTTCTTAGTGTGTTAGTTTGTGTGTGTACAGTATTTACAGTGCATTCTTACAGTATTCAGACCCCTCCCCTTTTTACACATTTTATGTTAAAGCCTTATTCTAAAATATATGTTTTCCTCATCGATCTACACACAATACCCCATAACGACATAGCAAAACAGGTTTTTAGAAATGTATATAAAAAAAACTGGATACCTTATTTACATAAGTATTCAGACCCTTTGCCATGTGACTCGAAATTGAGCTCAGGAGCATCCTGTTTCCATTGATCATCCTTGAGATGTTTCTACAAATTCATTGGAGTCCACCTTTGGTAAATTTAATTGATTGGACATGATTTGGCAAGGCACACACCTGCCTATCAGAGCAAAAACCAAGCCATGAGGTCGAAGGAATTGTCCGTTGAGCTCTGAGACAGGATTTTGTAGAGGCACACCGGGGAGAAGGGCCTTCGTCAGGGAGGTGACCAAGAACCCAATGGTCAGTCTGACAGAGGTCCAGAGTTCCTCTGTGGAGATGGGAGAACCTTCCAGAAGGACAACCATCTCTGCAGTACTCCACCAATCAGGCCTTTATGGTAGAGTGGCAGACGGAAGCCACTCCTCAGTAAAAGGCACATGACAGCCCTCTTGGAGTTTGCCAAAAGACACCTAAAGGACTCTCAGACCATGAGAAACAAGATTCTCTGGTCTGATGAAACCAAGATTGAACTCTTTGGCCTGAATGCCAAGTGTCACGTCTGGAGGAAACCAGGCACCGATCATCACCTGACAAATACCATCCCTACGTTGAAGCATGGTGGTGGCAGCATCAAGCTGTGGGATGTTTTTTAACGGCAGGGACTGGGAGACTAGTCAGAATCAAGGGAAAGATGAATTGAGAAAAGTACAGAGAGATCCTTGATGAACCTGCTCCAGAGCGCAGACTGGGGCGAAGGTTCACCTACCAACAGGACTCCCCAAATACAGGTGTAACAAACTTGTAGCGTCATACCCAAGAATACTCAAGGATGTAATAGCTGTCAAAAGGTGCTTCAACAAAGTAAAGGGTCTGAATACTTATGGAAATTGAATATTTGTTGTTATTCTTTTTCTATATATCTCTATCTCTATCTCTATCTCTATCTCTATCTATCTCTATATATATATATATATGTGCAAAATGTCTAAAAACCTGTTTTTACTTTGCCAAAATGGGGTATTGTGTCATTATGGGGTATTGATGTCATTATGGGGTATTGGGTCATTATGGGGTATTGGGTCATTATGGGGTATTGTTTGTAGATTGATGAGGAAAAATGTAATTTAATCAATTTTAGAATAAGGCTGTAAAGTCAAGGGGTCTGAATACTTTCCGAATGCACTGTAGCACTGCTGGGTGATCACTGTAGCACTGCTGGGTGATCACTGTAGCACTGCTGGGTGATCACTGTAGCTCTGCTGGGTGATCACTGAAAAGTCAGAGTCAATCGACCAATAATATAATAATGGACTTGGCAAAAAAAAAAAACTTTAATTTACAATCTATGAGAATAGAAAGGTTCAGAACTTTTATGAAACATCACAGTGTCGCGGTTGTAATGAGACAGGACTCGAGGCACAGAGCAGAGGTGAAAAGACATACCTTTTTGTTTGCTGTTTTAAAAGGAAATAACGCGACCATGAACTGGTCAAACACAGAAACCCACAACACAACAGGCAGCAAACGTATCCCATTTAGAGGCAACGCAGACCAGCTGACTCCAATTGGGGACCACACAACACAACCAACATGGAGTTATCCAGAGAGGTCTCTGGACACTAAACCTGATGATCATGGAGTTATCCAGAGAGGTCTCTGGACACTAAACCTGATGATCATGGAGTTATCCAGAGACCTCTCTGAACACTAAACCTGATGATCATGGAGTTATCCAGAGACCTCTCTAGACACTAAACCTGATGATCATGGAGTTATCCAGAGACCTCTCTGAACACTAAACCTGATGATCATGGAGTTATCCAGAGACCTCTCTGAACACTAATCCTGACACACAGCACAGTTGTCCATTAATTTACTCCAATTAGAGGAGGGATGGTAGGGTTAGGGGAAAATGTTTTGTTGTATTAAAAAAAAAATCATATTTTTTTATATATATATATATATATATATATAAAAAAAAATCATATTTTTATATACACACACACACACACACAGTGGGGAGAACAAGTATTTGATACACTGCAGATTTTGCAGGTTTTCCTACTTACAAAGCATGTTGAGGTCCGTAAATTTTATCATAGGTACACTTCAACTGTGAGAGACGGAATCTAAAATACAGAAAATCACATTGTATGATTTTTAAACAATTAATTAGCATTTTATTGCATGACCTGTTAGTTTTTCTTTAAGAAGCCCTCCTGTTCTCCACTCATTACCTGTATTAACTGCACCTGTTTGAACTCGTTCCCTGTATAAAAGACACCTGTCCACACACTCAAACAGACTCCAACCTCTCCACAATGGCCAAGGCCAGAGAGCTGTGTAAGGACATCAGGGAAAAAACTGTAGACCTGCACAAGGCTGGGATGGGCTACAGGACAATAGGCAAGCAGCTTGGTGAGAAGGCAACAACTGTTGGCGCAATTATTAGAAAATGGAAGAAGTTCAAGATGACGGTCAATCTCCCTCGGTCTGGGGCACCATGCAAGATCTCACCTCGTGGGGCATCAATGATCATGAGGAAGGTGAGGGATCAGCCCAGAACTACACGGCAGGACCTGGTCAATGACCTGAAGAGAGCTGGGACCACAGTCTCAAAGAAAACCATTAGTAACACACTACGCCGTCATGGATTAAAATCCTGCAGTGCACGCAAGGTCCCCCTGCTCAAGCCAGCGCATGTCCAGGCCCTTCTGAAGTTTGCCAATGACCATCTGGATGATCCAGAGGAGGAATGGGAGAAGGTCATGTGGTCTGATGAGACAAAAATTGAGCTTTTTGGTCTAAACTCCACTCGCCGTGTTTGGAGGAAGAAGGATGAGTACAACCCCAAGAACACCATCCCAACCGTGAAGCATGGAGGTGGAAACATGATTCTTTTCTGCAAAGGGGACAGAACGACTGCACCGTATTGAGGGGAGGATGGATGGGGCCATGTATCGCGAAATCTTGGCCAACAACCTCCTTCCCTCAGTAAGAGCATTGAAGATGGGTCGTGGCTGGGTCTTCCAGCATGACAACGACCCGAAACACACAGCCAGGGCAACTAAGGAGTGGCTCCGTAAGAAGCATCTCAAGATCCTGGAGTGGACTAGCCAGTCTCCAGACCTGAACCCAATAGAAAATCTTTGGAGGGAGCTGAAAGTCCGTATTGCCCAGCGACAGCCCCGAAACCTGAAGGATGGAGGAATGGGCCAAAATCCCTGCTGCAGTGTGTGCAAACCTGGTCAAGAACTACAGGAAACATATGATCTCTAATTGCAAACAAAGGTTTCTGTACCAAATATTAAGTTCTGCTTTTCTGATGTATCAAATACTTATGTCATGCAATAAAATGCAAATTAATTACTTACAATGTGATTTTCTGGATTTTTGTTTTAGATTCCGTCACTCACAGTTGAAGAGTACCTATGATAAAAATTACAGACTTCTACATGCTTTGTAAGTGGGAAAACCTGCAAAATCGGCAGTGTATCAAATACTTGTTCTCCCCACTGTATATACTTTAAATTTACCACTAAAATGCAATATCTTGACACCAACCATCATATTTTGACTAGTAATGAAAGGAGCTGAAATTCTATTTGGGAAACCTTGAGTTTATAATCTAAGAAGTCACCAATGAGGTCTTCTATCCCTCACACAAATTCAAACTGAGGACCGATTACAAGATGTGTGTGTGAATAGAAGAGACATGACATTCCAGAGCAAGAAGTCCTGTCTTACCACCTTGTGGGACTTGATATAAGCACTCTATCCTCAGTGCCTTTTACACACTTAATCAATAGCAGCAGTCTAGCCTATAATGCCAACCATGAATGCACTGTAGTTTGAGATATTACCGGTGTTTGCAGTGACATTCTGGATACCAGTGAGCCCAAGTAGCCAGGTTTTGCAGACTGTTGTTTACCTTCTGTGTTGAGGATGAAGATTGTCCACTTGACACTGGTTCTGCCTGACACTCAGTGCTGGTGTTGCACTCCATCTTGTCTATAACTGATGGAATAACGTCAACGAGAACCTGTAGAAAGTCAATACAGAATTTAAAAAACTAACAAAAATGCCATTGCCAGACATTTCAAGCAGTAAATACAACCCTTTACCTATATACTTTAAATGTACCACTAAAATGCAATATCTTGATACCAACCATCATATTTTGACTGGTAATGAAAGGAGCTGAAATTCTATTTGGGAAACCTTGAGTTTATAATCTAAGAAGTCACCAATGAGGTCTTCTATCCCTCACACAAATTCAAACTGAGGACCGATTACAAGATGTGTGTGTGAATAGAAGAGACATGACATTCCAGAGCAAGAAGTCCTGTCTTACCACCTTTGGGGACTTGATATAAGCACTCTATCCTCAGTGCCTTCTACACACTTAATCAATAGCAGCAGTCTAGCCTATAATGCCACCCATGAATGCACTGTAGTTTGAGATGTGTGTGTGAACAGAACATATGAACACATGTCAATCTCAGACTATGTCATTGCTTGGTTCCGTCTATCTTTTCCTATAATTTGAACCTTAGGCCTAGGGGTGAAAGGGATTCTGGACCATTCATCACACAACTCTGGTTTCTTTACCTTTGCTCGCCAGGGCCAGTCTGAATCCCCATAATTAATAAGTTATTTCTTCACCAGGCACAATATCTCTTGAAGCGAAGAGACGCAGATGTGGTTTTCCTTGTACATCAATGGTTTTTATTCGGCAAATTGGGACTTTTGTGTTCATCGTTGACGAGTCTGCCCAAGGACTTGTCTTCCTGAGACGCATCCATGCTACACAGAAGTAAAAAGAAATTCAATATACACCTACATACCTTGTTAGAGTTTCTTATCTAAAATAACATTTAGGTTTAATATTTCACTTTTTAACACTTGTGTGGATAGATCCAGCAACTACTAGGGTTGGGTATCATTTCAATTTAATTGATTCCGATGTAAGTCATGTCAATTCTGTATAATCAACTGTTAACTGTGACAGGAAGGTTTATTTTTTCCTTCAAACAAAATATATTTAGATTTTTGATTTAGGGCTTTGGTCGTCTCCCAACAGAGAAATGTTGCACTCACATTACATGACATTCTACACTTACCACAGGGTAGACCCAATCACAGTTTTCAGTAGACTACAATGTAAGATATTCTGTCCGCTGTTTTCTAATGTACTATAACAAAGGAAAATAATAAAGAAGGCTAAAGTCTTGATATTGCTGTGACTAACCAGATATCAATAATGCATTTTGCATACCTAATCGCAGGAGACTAAACCGTAGCAAAGGGATGTAACCGCTTTACCACAGATCTCGTCACCGCTTGGTGGCATTCATCCTCCTTCTTGCTCATATTCCCCTTCATGGCTAAATTGAACAGAGTTTCTGCACTAGAGCAGGGTCTCTGGGGATGAACCGGAGGTGTAGGGATACTCTCTGAACTCGTATCTAAGTAAAATATATATTAGAATAATTTGTAGTAGACATAATGTTTACCTTCAATATAAAAAGGCAAATGTCAGCCCACTATGTTTTTTTACTTGAGCACGAGACGCTGGTAATGTTAGCTGTATCTGACACGCTATTTTGACAACTAGTGCTGCAACTAACAGTTATTTTTTTTATTAGTCGGTTAATCTAACGACTATTTTATCAATAATTCTAGAGTATATTTTGATACTTGGTTAATAGAATTATAGTATTATTAAATTACCCAAAATAAATATACAAAACATGTATAACTAATATGTAAACATTTTTGATCAATTACCTCTTAAAAACAAACAAGAAAAGGTATGCATTGCAGGGCATTATTGTACAACAAAAAATTGCCCAGTCAACGGGTTTTACACATTTTAACATTAAATATCTAAAACAAGAAATCTGCAAGAGCTTGTTCAATTTAAGTAGTTCATTAAAAAGTGCACTAAATCATGTTTGACCGCCTCACCTACTTGATCAATGATAATGCTAACTTTGGATAACTATGTTCAATATAGCTTGTGAAGTGATTCATATTTCTTATTGCTAGCTGGCTCCTAAGTCGCCACCAAATAACCATATGGGAAGGGTTGAAAGTAGCCCAGTGCTAGGTTATGTGTTTAAGGCTCCAGTCTTTTGCTAGTATGAGTTTAATTGCTCAATATTTTGGACGGAAACAGACAAATTAGCATACAGCTGTGAATGCCGTAACAAACTAGCCGGCAGTGATAACCATAAATATATAGCTAACAAGTAGCATATAGGCCTATTAAGTAGACTACTGTGCAGCACATTCTGCCAATATCACTCGTTTTGCCTATTTATCGCGCTGGCTGCACCATGTACAGTTTTTACTCTTTCAGTACGAACCGGTCTCTCAGAAAGGAGTGCATGGATCTACACTTGCGTTACCATGGCTACACTTGTTTGTTTACCGGGCTGTGTTTTTCACTTTTTTCACAGGTACTTTTCGTGACGGATCGGTTTGGCATTGGGTCCAATCGAAAAGGGTCAATTTTTGGGGGGAGTTGTGTGAAAATATTTGCATAGATTGCAGACCACCAGATTGTTGGGTCTCTCGTTTACTCCCACACTTTTGAAGATCGTGGGCGACATCTACCAGTAAATGTCAAGTCGACTGTACTTTTTGCAAATCAACGTATTTACATAATTGATTACGTCAATGCGTCGTCCCAGCTCTAACCGCAACACATCGAACACGGGAGCATTCTTTTAGGTTCACGCCGTGTTTGCTGCAGTTAAACTCAGCCATGGTGCGGGACCTAAACAGAAGTGTCTATTCTGTCTTCTCGCATGCTTTTTTGACGTACTGTGTAACAAAACACGTTAGGTCCACGTTGCTCGGGAGCGAGCACGTCGCAACTGAAATAAAGTTACGAACCGAAGTTAGAACTTGAAATGTATGTGTCTTATCGATTCCTCTGATCTTTGAAAATTTGGAACTGGTACAATCTTGGAACCGGCTCTCGATACCCAACCATGGCAACTACATGTTTTAGTTTGACAATGCCCAAACAGAGCAATTAACACAAAACTTGTAAATACAACAAAATACACTAAACAACACCAAATGACCATCAAACTTAAGCCACATCAACTAAACAAAAGTACAAACATTTGATTTTGGCACCACTTAAGCAAAAACCTGTGTACTTACCACCAATTCTCCCCATGCCATTTAAAATCAAATAAGAAGACCGTCTCTGCCTCATGGTTTCTGGTAATTCGGGCAAGAGTCTCCTTTCCAGATAAAAGTTCTCCTCTATATTCGAGGACAAAGTCTCCTTTACAAATTGTTTGAGTGGCGAAAACTCCACGCCCTTTTGATGAGAAAAACGAATTATTACTATGATAAAACATGCACCAAATGTAAGTTACTTCTGAAGCAAGTGCTACATTTGCATACATTTTATTGTTGATCAAATTTAGGAATCTAAACATAGGATAGCCCGAACATGTCAAAGTGAGTTCGGAGTTTCTAGCTTGAATGGTTTATTGCCATTGAGGGATTCCAGTAAGCATCCTTTCAGTTTGTTTGCCAAGTAGAAGAAAATGGACAAATTCAAAATGGAGAAAGTACTGCCCATGCACCCACAGATCCCATGAGGGGACATTTATCAAGATGATTCCTGTATAATTTGGTTTACCACAATGTCACATTCCAGCATCTGTAAATGAACAAGAACTGCCATTAAGGCCACCTCCCTTTTGAAGTAGTACTTGTTCTTATATTGTTTGTTTAGTTTATGGTTGACACAGCCAGTTCCTCATGTGTGGTACAGAAACAAAATAGAAATAATGTCCCATTATGACTTATATGTTATTCCTCTTTTGAAGTAGTACATTTTTTTAATCTACTACTTCTACTAGTTGGCAAACAAACTGAAAGGTTGCATATCCGAAGCCCTCAATGGCAATATTCATGCCAAATGTGTCCTAACATCTACAGTGTCCTAACTCTATGGTGGTAAATTCCCTCTGGGTTACAAACACACCATAAAAAGACTTAGGCCTACCTTTGTATCTACTGATGTACTGCTCTTGTAGTCCATATTTGTCAATCATTGACTTAATGTGATGTTCAGCCTCCTGCAGAGGAGAAATCCGTCTTCTCCTCGAGAGTTTCTCCATTTCGAACAAGAATTTGGGTAAAACTGAAAATGTTAACATTTAATATAAAAATAGCTTATCATTAGAACTATAGCCTTGCGGGTCTAGCATAAAAAGCTAGCCAAGTTAGATACTTAGCAATGTACTGTATATAATGAGAGTCCCTTGTTACCTAGCTAACTAGCTAGCTAGCAAAGTAGCATGCAAAAGTGAAGTAGCTAGCTACGGAGTACAGTATTCACACTGAACTGAAGAACACAAACATTATTGATTCACAGACACTTTCCATGTAATTCTTTATACTAATTTAACATATTTAAAGCTTAAAACATGATCTTACCGTTGATGCGTGCAGCAGTATGGTATTCCACATGGACAAACAGAAGGAGAAATAAACCTTGTCAGCTGGAAAAATGTCAGTCCTCGGTTTGCGCGCTAATTAGTCATACCCGGAAGGAGAGAAAAGGGCACGAGATAGATGAGTGAAACCGCGGGAAAAAGGTCCTTCCTCCGTGCGCGAGCAGAACGAAATAGAAATGCGCGCGTTGACATGAATGCTGCAGTGTGCGAAAATATGGTGCTGCATAGTGAGGGCCTTCTGCAATTAGCAAGAGCAGGTCTGCTTATCTAGCCTATGAAAGCTCTATTTGTTGGGTTTATAGCTTAATTAGAGCGTATCAGATAAATATTAGGTTTAGTCTACTTTCTATTATAGATTATAAAATGACAGATATGGATGCATTTGTCCAAGTTGTATTAAGCCTAATGTGGTCACCAACATGGTAAAATGCTCAATTATTCAGGCAATTGTGCTGCGTTCCTCTCCAAGCAGCCTAGTGCATCCTATACCATCTTGTCCATTTTGTAATTGCAACAATGAAAGTACAAAACAAGTATTGGGAACTGTTTCTAAGTAGCTTACATTTTCCTGGCCACCTACCAAGGTTTTACAAGACAAGATGCATGGAATTCGAAAATTGATATTTCCATCAAGCAGTAGCCTAGCCAGAAAAAAAGACTGTCAAGACTGCCGTGTACAGTCGTGGTCTTGAGAAGGAGAATGACACAAGTATTGGTCTCCACAAAGTTTGCTGCTTCAGTGTTCTTAGATCTTTATGTTAGTAGTTACTATGGTACACTGAAGTATAATTACAAGTATTCCATAAGTGTCAAAGGCTTTCATTGACAATGACATTCCGTTTATGCAAAGAGTCAATATTTGCAGTGTTGACCCTTCTTTTTCAAGACCTCTGCAATCTGCCCTGGCATGCTGTCAATTAACTTCTGGGCCACATCCTGACTGATGGCAGGCCATTCTTGCATAATCAATGTTTGGAGTTTGGCAGAAGTTGTGGGTTTTTGTTTGTCCACCCGCCTCTTGAGGATCGACCACAAGTTCTCAATGGGATTAAGATCTGGGGAGTTTCCTGGTCATGGACCCAAAATGTCGATGTTTTGTTCCCCGAGCCACTTAGTTATCACTTTTTCCTTATGGCAAGGTGCTCCATCATGCTGGAAAAGGCATTGGTCATTACCAAACTGTTCTTGGATGGTTAGGAGAAGTTGCTCTCGGAGGATGTGTTGGTACCATTCTTTATTCATGGCTGTGTTCTTAGGCAAAATTGTGTGTGAGCCCACTCCCTTGGTTGAGAAGCAACCCCACGCATGAATGGTCTCAGGATGCTTTACTGTTGGCATGACACAGGACTGATGGTAGCGCTCACCTTGTCTTCTCCAGACAAGGTTTTTCCAGATGGACCAAACAATTGGAAAGGGGATTCATCAGAGAAAATGACTCTACCCCAGTCCTCAGCAGTCCAATCCCTGTACCTTTTGCAGAATATCAGTCTGTCTCTGATGTTTTTCCTGGAGAGAAGTGCCTTCTTTTCTGCCCTTCTTGACACCAGGCCATCCTACAAAAGTCTTCGCCTCACTGTGCGTGCAGATGCACTCACACCTGCCTCCTGCCATTCCTGAGCAAGCTCTGCACTGGTGGTGCCCCGATCCCGCAGCTAAATCAACTTTAGGAGACGGTCCTGGCGCTTGCTGGACTTCCTTGGGCGCCCTGACACCTTCTTCACAACAATTGAACCTCTCTCCTTGAAGTTCTTGATGATCCGATAAATGGTTGATTTAGGTGCAATCTTACCAGAAGCAATATCCTTGCCTGTGAAGCCCTTTTTGTGCAAAGCAATGATGATGGCATGTGTTTCCTTGTAGGTAACCATGGTTGACAGAGGAAGAAAAATGATTTCAAGAACCAACCTCCTTTTAAAGCTTCCAGTCTGTTATTCTGACTCAATCAGCGTGACAGAGTGATCTCCAGCCTTGTCCTCAACACTCTCACCTGTGTTAACAGACAATCACTGACATGATGGCAGCTTGTCCTTTTGTGGCAGGGCTGAAATGCAGTGGACATTTTTGTGGGGGTTATGTTCATTTTCATGGCAAAGAGGGACTTCGCAATTCATCTGATCACTCTTCATGATTCTGGAGTATAAAACGGACTTAATTAAAAGTAATTTGCATTCACTAAGAATTCTGATGGTGAGCTAATAAAACATTGAATTCTGTCAAGTTTACTCTGAAATGTTAGTAGCCTACTAAAAAGTAACGCATCTAATAGGCTAATGGTGTCAAAACGCACAGGCCAGCACTCTAAACCCTGAAAAGTAGAAACTACTTAAATATTTTGTGGAAATTCGTTGCCTCAAACTAATTAAGTACATTAAACCTAGTTGGTTAAGTCAGATCTACTTTTTAAATGTTAAAAGTGAATATGAATTAAAAAAATTTAGTTAATTATACTTAATTAGTTTGAGGCAACGATGGTATAGTGGATCCTTTAGACCGCAAGGCCCTCCAGAGGGTGGTGAAGTTAGCAGAACGTATCATTGGCTGCCATCTCTATCCGTGCAAGGCGGCATCACACGCGATGGCTCAGGAAAGCACCGAACATCATAAAAGACCCAACCAGGCTATGGGCTGTTCACACTGCTGCTTTCAGGGTAGACGTTACAGTAGCATCAGGGCACATACTACCAGACTTACCGTTTTTCCCCACAGGCCAAAAGGACTCTAAATCAGCAACCTTGATCTATTGACCGCATGCACATTGAACATTTCCATTTTCCATTTCCATATACCATATTTTAATGTACCCATTCACAGGAACACACTTATATTTATAATATTTAATATTCTATTCATATTCCCAACATTACCCATTTCTACACTATTGGAATGATCTGCTAGTTGTAATTGTTATGTATATATTTGGTTTTTAATTATTGGTTTATTTTTACTACGAATATGTCTTGGGCTATGTCGCAAGAATTTAAATGTTCAGAATGATGCTATGTTATTCAGTGCATTTGACTAATAAAACTACTTTGACCTATATGTCAAATGAAAGGACGCACAGCGTGGTCGTGGGACTGAAAGGATTAGAAGTGTATCTGATGAGAGCGCGCAATCAACATTGCCTATTGGGTTTTAGGCTTCTCAAATCAGTCTACTTTGAGAATTGCGCTCCGCCAGCCTAACAATTAAACCTACGCTTGCTTTGTTCGACGGGTTTATTTAATTTGACTGGTGCACTTCCTAGAAAAATATCTGTACAAATAGCAAAGCGAGTCTGTGCCAGATCAGAAACCCAACTAACGTAAATCTGTCACCGATCCACCTAGCGTAGCCTATTCGTAATTGGTGTCCAAACGCACTACCACCCAGTAACCGTGCTTCTCAGGATTGAAATGTAAGGTGCACAAAAATATTGCTCAATTGTTTAACAGGAATAACATTTCATTTCGCATGAGCAATAGGCTATTGTAGCGAAATTGTAGAGGGACAGATAGCTGCCACTCCAAAGTATTGGAAACTTGCCCTGCGCTCAAGCCAAGAGCGCTCCGTTTCTCGCTTTATACACGTCACACATAGGCCTACTCTAAAGTGACGAATTGTTAGACCACTGTCAGCATGGATGCCCCAGTGTAGGCTACTTGTCAAAACTCTCGAGTGGGCCTAAACACATGTGTTGAATTATGAACAGTCATCAGAATTGGAGCGCAAAGGCAGGTGCATCCAGATTAGTGACCGTAACGCATAATTTTCGCTAGGTACATGCCTGACAGAGTCGACCTACGTTTATATGAATCATATATATAGTATTAAATAGGCTAAAATATTCGCTAAAATAAACGAAGTAGGCTATGTGGCGCTTTCATTGAGCATCTTTGTATTTCAGATGCGCATAGTTTGGGTGGATACAGTCAGACTATGCCTAAATATAGCTGTGACATTGCACTGGCTTCAATATTATGGGATAATTTGTTGTTAGATTTTGCACGTGTGAATCATCGCTGAGAAACTGTTTAACAGAAAGACGTGTCTGATAGTCAAACAGACAGAAATATCTCTCATTGTTTTTAAATCCAGTGTCAATCACACTACTGTAGTAGTGCCACCCTTTCCTTTTGTTGACTCAAGACGCCCTGCTAGCCTAAAGGCAAATTCTCGTCAATCGCAGCAGGTAGACTAATATGACACTAAGCAGATTAAATTGTGGTATTATAAACGTTTTTAGCAAGCCTACATTAATTTAAACTGAAATGTATAATTGTTTGGGCTACATTTCTCATAACAAACTAGCTAGCTAATACCGTGCTAACTACTTCCTACTTTGCCGCGTCACTTGTCTTCAACAAGTCTTATTGGTCAATCAAGGTTGCCTACGTCAAAAAGTGTGTGCTTTTCAGGAAGTGCAGTTTTCTTAGATTCCTTTGGGAGCGCTGTGTTATACACAAATTGCACACAAATTAGTACACAAATCAGATGTTTATCATTTTTAGGGACAAAGGAGATTTTGAGGCTGGACACCATTTTAGACCTCCTGAACAAGATTATATGGCTAAACAATTGGGGACACGATTTTTGTCCCCACTTTTCAAGATGTCCCCGATGTACTGGTGTGTATTCTGGTGAATGTCCCCATTTATGGCCAAAGTAAGTACACACCCACACCCCCCCCCCCCCACACACACACACACACATAAATCAGCAGGCACACAAAAAGGCACTTCTGACACACACAGTTTACCATAAAAAGTGTTGTCTTTATCATGGGTTAAGTCAGTGATGGGCAACTGGCGGACCCTTTTGTAGGCCCACAAACCAATTAATTTTTTGTTTTGGGAACTCAGTCAGGGTTAGGGTTAAGGTTATGCTGCCCCCATTTGTAGGCCCGCGGACCAATTAAAAAATCCTAATAACAAAACAGAAATTAGGAACTCACTCGGGGTCTCAACTTACTGTAATGGAATACACAAGGTGCAATTTCAAAATTTGGCTGTGCATCAGCAGTCACTCAATTAGAACATGTCAGCTAAACATTTTCAGATTGGTAAATTAGTCTAGTGGCCAATCATCTAAATTTGGTCAAATTACTGACCAGGGTGGGGCTTATTGATCATCAGTTATCATATTAAGAACCGCAAACATTTGCCTCCACCCTGTGGCAAAATGAGTAGAACTACATGCAATTAGTTACAAAATTGCAAAATATTCTACACCCCATGGCAAAATGTTTAGAATTGCAGGACATGAACTTTAAAATGACTTTTTAAATTTCTAAGTGAATAGAATTGAGGTTAGAAACTTTTACAACCTGTTCAACTTTTTATGGGTGACTTACGGTTCAACTCTTTATGGGTGACTTACGGTTAAACTCTTTATGGGTGACTTACGGTTCAACTCTTTATGGGTGACTTACGGTTCAACTCTTTATGGGTGACTTACGGTTCAACTCTTTATGGGTGACTTACTGTTCAACTCTTTATGGGTGAATTACTGTTCAACTCTTTATGGGTGACTTACTGTTCAACTCTTTATGGGTGACTTACTGTTCAACTCTTTATGGGTGACTTACGGTTCAACTCTTTATGGGTGACTTACGGTTCAACTCTTTATGGGTGACTTACGGTTCATCTCTTTATGGGTGACTTACGGTTCAACTCTTTATGGGTGACTTACGGTTCAACTCTTTATGGGTGACTTACGGTTCAACTCTTTATGGGTGACTTACGGTTCATCTCTTTATGGGTGACTTACGGTTCATCTCTTTATGGGTGACTTACGGTTCAACTCTTTATGGGTGACTTACGGTTCAACTCTTTATGGGTGACTTACGGTTCATCTCTTTATGGGTGACTTACGGTTCATCTCTTTATGGGTGACTTACGGTTCAACTCTTTATGGGTGACTTACGGTTCAACTCTTTATGGGTGACTTACTGTTCAACTCTTGCTGCCGGTGTTGGTAACCACAGCGTGGTGGTGTTGTTGGAGGAGTATGTGGACATGCTTAGCCTGTTGACCGGTGTGGGCGTGGCACTGTCAGCCCTGGGTCGGGATACACCCCATTTGAAAGCTTACAAACAGGGTTGTCAAACTATTTTATAATTTCTTGAAAACAAAAACATGACAAATTGACTTTTCAAACATTTTTATGCCAATTATTAAAACATTTGTGAACTAAGATTGGTCTAATTTTTGGATATGTTGTAGCTTAGACCCTAATTTACATCATCTGAGGTTTTCGTGTTGTGCATCGGTTAAAAATACAGTATACTCTTGAATACAGGGTGGGTGCCTTTTAAATCATAGAAATTGAATTGACAGTTTTACTTCCAATTACAACTAAAATGTTAGCTGACGGTCGAATGTGAACTTGAATTGGAATGTCTATTCTATTATCTACATTTCTATGATTTCAATAGGTTTCCTAAAGAGGATTGACAAATTAATTTAAAACAATGGATATTCCCTCTCAAGTCAACATTCTCTGATGTGTGAACCTTCACCATCTTAGTGGTATTATTTGAAAGTTGAAGTATTATTTTATTTAAGATTGAATGTCTTATGTTTCAACTGCAGAGATCAAAACAAACGTACAGGTTTCGGCGGCAGCCAATTTTATTCACATTTGAGGTAATTTATCAGCAAAAACATGACACCCACCCTGCATGCGGAGTCTCAACCGATTGTGGGCACAACACAAACACCTCTGATGATGCAAGATATGGTCTAAGCTACAACAAACATTTAAAAAAATATGAGTTTACACTATTTTAAATGTTAAAAGGTGACAATAAAAAAAATCAAATAATAATCTATACGTTATTAAATAGTTTGACAAATGATATCAAACGCAACCGTTTATCTATTTCAGTGATGAAGACATGCATGTCTCATGGTAGAGAATATCTGCTAAATTAAGTCAATGTAAATGACTGTTCTCAATTAAAATGGTAAAAAATAAACAATAATAGTTTCTTAGCGAAGAGCAATTTCTCAAACAAGAATGTTACTAGGACTGTCTGGGAGTGGTTTGAGTGGGAGTGGTTTGAGTGGGGAGGGGAAAACTGAAAACTCGCTGTTATTGGCAGAGAGGTTTGGAACTCTTTCTTATTGGTCTATGAACCTCCTGGTGATGTCACCAGGCAGGCCAACACTCCATCCCACCAAAACAGACTGAAATGTAAGGCAGTCTTTTCAAACACCTCTTACACTAAAAGGGCAACATAATTTTCACCATTCACAGTATTATTCCAACCTCAGTGTGGGAAATACACTGAGTATACCATTTTATCAGTTCAAACTGAAAACAAATTCAGACCAGGGTTGGATCAATTCCATTTCCATTGAATTCCAATTCAAATGTTCCTTATTGCCTTACAATTAGAAAAAAAAAAGAATTTCAGTTAAGTTCCTGAATTGACATATTTGTAATGGAATTGACCCCAACCCTGATTCAGACTATTGAAGTGCACCGTGTGTTGCACCCCCACTTGACTCTGAGAGACTAAGCTATTCTTTTCACCCAGGAAGGCATCCACCAGGCAGCTGACCCCCCTTCATGGCCCTGAAGAAGATCTGGGGCAGCTGCTTGAGGCAGGGGTGCAGCACCACCTCGTGGGGGATGCCGCTCGAGATGAGGAACTGCTCCTGGAACTTAGGTGTTGCGCTCACCAGCGTTGGGTTGCTACGGAAACCACAGGGGGGGGGACAGAGGTGAGGAGGGATTGACACACATTAAGAGCCTCACTGACTGACGCATACCTGTAGTGAGTGGGGTTTACAAAGTGCTGAGAAAATAACACGCTGACTGGTATTAGCCACTGCTAAAACAGGGTTGTATCCATTAGGACAACTGTCAACGTTTTAAATTAAAAATGATCCTTTCTTATTGTTCCAGTTCCCTTTTTTTTTTATTCAGTTTTCTTCCGTTTGGTGATAAATTAATATGTCCCAGTATTGTGGTCAAGAAAGGAGATGAGGAAAGGAGGCCATATAGAGACACACGTGGGAAGATGTTTACAGGGGGACTTGCTGAGAATTTGTTTGTCGACGGGCTGTGTGGGGTTGAGATATTTATTTCTCCCTGCGCTGCGGACGGCTATTTTGGTCGGCCCAGTGAACTACTTATGATAAAACATTTTTTTTACAATGTCTTATTTTCATTTATTAGGGGGTGCACAACAGCATAATTCTTCTTCACCGCAGCATGTGGAGGAAGCGGAAACCAAGTTTGGGCCACACAGTCGTTGTCCATCTCTACTGGAATCAGGTTGGAGTACTTGTCAGGGACTTTAAACAGGGGCAACGAGGGGCCTTGGGTGAACCGCAACAACCTGGGTGGACAAACAACACACACGTTAGTATGCTCATTTCCTCCTCTCTGTCATTGTGTTTGTAAATGATCATGCCTGCAAAGAGAAACAGCAGTATCTCTGCATAGGTATTTTGAACCAACTCTACACTACACCATCAGGAGAATGTTCAGAGGTTAGCTACATTACAGGTAAGGTACAATGCCACCAGTAGTCCAATAGTCAAATAGACTGGATTTGCAAATCAGGTGACAAGCTGGTCTAAGTAGATGGTAGTTTTTAGAACAGCTAGCAAGTGGACACCAGAACACCCACCAGTAAGCCAGGAGAGTGGTAAGGTAAAAAGCTGCACAAAAATAATTTCACTTCCGACAAGCAAGAGAAAAGAGGGTACTCACCAAACAAAACGGTTTTTTCTACAAACAAAATTAACGGATTTGTACTCAAGATTTGTTTTTATGAGTGTGTCTAAACAAATACCACAACACATTTCGACCCTTAGCTCTTCCTCAGGCAGTGATAAACAACAGAACCCCCTGTGCCATAACCAAACCAAAGTGATCATCAGGTCACCTGGAGGTGAGGGCGCTGGCCACCCTGCTCCACTGCTCCACCACGGCCGGTTGGTGCCTCCAGTTGGCCAGCATCTCCCTGGCCGTCTTCCAGTAGGAAGGTGTGGGGAAGCAACGGGCACACGCCAGGAGCCACACGGGTCAACAGAATATACAGGATAAACACCCAAGAGAAATACTTAAATAGCTAAAAGTACGTATGATATAAGTGAGGGTAATAATAGTTTCCTAAATATACAGACTGGTTAATGAACAGGTAAGTGAATATTTGCATGGTTACATTAACTGTACAGGTAAATGACAGGAAGAGATACTTAAATAGCTAAATGTGCGTATGATATAATTTAGGGTAATAATAATAATTCCCTTAAAAAACTGTCCTTAGTGCAGGGTTCAATTACAGATAAATGCATGTATTGCACATTCGATATACTAAAAGCAATGAAAAAAGATACAACTGACAGGATACTAATATGCATTCCTGAGTGAATGACTACGTAAGTTCAGTCCAAGAATTACTTACAATATTGCACGTGATATGATATAACAACTGTACATGAATATGTATACACAGTCCTGAATTAATAAGTCCTGAGTGAATAAAGTAATTACAAACCAGAGTTACTCACGGATGAATGCCTAATTGTTAAACTAGGTCCTAACACCCTAACAGTTCAAGGTCTATGTTGCCGACAGCACGGCACCCCGGTGAGGCATTAAATAGTCTAATAGCCACCGACAGGAAGGACCTCCTGTAGCGCTCTCTCGCACACCGTGGTGCGATCAGTCTGTGATTGAAAGTGCTCCTCTGCATCATAACCATGGCATGCAGAGAGTGGGTGACGTTGTCCATGATGGCCAGCAGTTTGGCCAGGATCCGTCTCTCCGCCACTTCCTGTGTCAAGGCTAATCCCCAGAACAGACCTAGCCTTCCTGATCAGCTTATTTACCCGAGAAGCATCACCAGCCTTTATGTTGGCGCCCCAGCACACCACTGCAAAAAGATGGCACTGCCACAACGCAGCCGCCATACCGCTGAAGAAGGAGACACGTTCTGTCTCCTAGAGATGAACGTACTTTGGTGAGAATCAATCCCAAAAAAACAGCAAAGGACCTTGTGAAGATGCTGGAGGAAACAAGTACAAAAGTATCTATATCCACAGTAAAACGAGTACTATATCGACATAACTTGAAAGGCCGCTCAGCAAGGAAGAAGCCACAGCTCCAAAACCGCCATAAAAAAGCCAGACTACGGTTTGCAACAGGGACAAAGATCATACTTTTTGGAGAAATGTCCTCTGGTCTGATGAAACAAAAATAGAATTGTTTGGCCGTAATGACCATCATTATGTTTGAAGGAAAAAGGGGGAGGCTTGCAAACCGAAGAACACCATCCCAACCGTGAAGCACGGGGGTGGCAGCATCATGTTGTGGGGGTGCTTTGCTGCAGGAGGGACTGGTGCACTTCACAAAATAGATGGCATCATGAGGACGGAACCTTATATATTGAAGCAACATCTCAAGACATCAGTCAGGAAGTTAAAGCATGGTCGCAAATGGGTCTTCCAAATGGACAATGACCCCAAGCATACTTCCAAAGTTGTGGCAAAATGGCTTAAGGACAACAAAGTCAAGGTATTGGAGTGGCCATCACAAAGCCCTGACCTCAATCCTATAGAACATTTGTGGGCAGAACTGAAAACGTGTGTGCGAGCAATGAGGCCTACAAACCTGACTCAGTTACACCAGTTCTGTCAGGAGGAATGGGCCAAAATTCACACAACTTAATGTGGGAAGCTTGTGGAAGGTTACCCAAAACGTTTGACTCAAGTTAAACAATTTAAAGGCAATGCTACCAAATACTAATTGAGTGTATGTAAACTTCTGACCCACTGGAAATGTGATGAAATAAATAAAAGCTGTAATAAATCATTCTCTCTACTATTATTCTGACATTTCACATTCTTAAAATAAAGTGGTGATCCTAACTGACCTAAGACAGGTAATTTTTACTAGGATTAAATGTCAGGAATTGTGAAAATCTTAGTTTAAATGTATTTGGCTAAGGTGTATGTAAAACAGTATGTAAAAGCCACTGTGTTATTGGGGACCTTCAATGCTGCAGAAATGTTTTGGTACCCTTCCCCAGATCTGTGCCTCGACACAATCCCGTCTCGGAGCGCTACGGACAATTCCTCCGACGTCATGGCTTGGTTTTTGCTCTGACATGCACTGTCAACACTTATATAGACAGGTGTGTGCCTTTCCAAATCATGTCCAATCAAATGAATTTACCACAAGTGGACTCCAATCAAGTTGTATGAACATCCCAAGGATGATCAATGGAAACAGGATGTAACTGAGCTCAATTTCGAGTCTCATAGCAAAGGGTCTGAATACTTATGTAAATTTGCTAATTTGCTCAAATTAAAAAAATAACTGTTTTCGCTTTGTCATTATGGGGTATTGTGTGTAGATTGATGAGGATTTTTTTCAATTTCATCAATTTTAGAATAAGGCTGTAACGTAACAAATTGTGGAAAAATTCAAGGGGTCTGAATACTTTCCGATTGCACTGTATATCTGTACTGTCATTGTTGTGTTACAGCCTGAATTAAAAAATAATACCCCATAATACCCCCCTGAGTCAATACATGTTACAATCACTTTCAGAGTAAGTCTCTAAGAGCTTTGCACTCCTGGATTGTACAATATTTGCACATTATTATTTGTATTGTTCTTCAGGCTCTTATTGGAATATTTGTACAGACTTCCTTATTTTCACTCTGTCATTTCGGTTAGTATTGTGGAGTAACTACAATGTTGTTGATTCATCATCAGTTTTCTCCTATCACAGCCATTAAACTCTATTTTAAAGTCACCACCGGGCAGTTTCTTTCCTCTCCGGCAACTGAGTTAGGAAGGACACCTGTATCTTTGTAGTGACTGGGTGTATTGATACACCATCCAAAGTGTAATTAATAACTTCACCATGCTCAAAAAGATATTCAATGTCTTTATTTGTTTTTTATGCGGAAAAAAAGCATAACAAATGTGTGTCGCATTTTGAAAACGCAGGTGTACTGACCATGACATTCAATTTCAAGTTCTAAATGTTTATATTTAAATAGACTCGCTGTGATTATCCAATACGTTCAAACTGTTCAAACCACAAGCTTTCTCTCTGCGGCAGTGATGGGTGGGTGGGTGGGTGGCAGGAGTAGCTCTCAGGGGCATTTTCGTTGCTAGGTTATGTTTACGGAAAAGTGTGAATGAATAGAATGGCTAGCCATCATATCATATCTTTTGCTCTTTATGTGAAAAAAAGTATTCCTTCACCAAAGGTTGTACAACATTACAGAAAAGTGCATTAAAACGTCATGCAGACCAGAGTGACCACCGGGAAGCAGTGTTGCTTCAGTCCTTACCAAATGTTTTGGGGAGTAGCCTAACATTGAAAGAGGCAGAAAAGCAAACAAACGACTCGTATAGACTGTATGGCAAAAGAGGACATACCAGACATAAAGTTTCCGCTGAAAAAAGAAAATGGCTGCCCTGCCCTTCAGTCGGGTACCACTTACACCAGGGTTCCCCAACTGGCAGCCCGCAGGCTGAACATTTATTTTTACTGTTCTAATAAGGACAGCTAGTTTCCATCCTCCTCTGGGTACATTGACTTCAATACAAAACCTAGGAGGCTCATTGTTCTCACCACCTTCCATAGACTTACACAGTAATTATGACAACTTCCAGAGGACATCCTCAAACCAGAACTCTTGCAGCATGAACTGACATGTTGTCCAGCCAATCAAAGGATCAGAGAATGAATCTAGTATTGAAAGCATAATCTACAGCTAGCTAGCTAGTGGTGAGCAGTTGACTCAAAGAGAGAGAAAGACAATAGTTTAACCATTTTGATAGTTTTCTATATTTCATAGTTTTCTTTTCACATTAACTTACTTAGCTAGCGAATGCAAACACCCAGCTCAAACAGAGAGGGATACTATATTATCTAGCATGCTAAGGTTATCCAACACTGGAACTCTTCCAAGTCAAGGTAAGCTTTTGGTTGTATTAATTTATTTCCAGCAGGGCCCGCCAGTGTAACTGCTAAACTGCTTGCTGACGGTACAGTGTACTGCATGATGGTAACGGGTTGATTTTGCTATGTCATGAGCGATTTTTGACCAGGGTGCTAAAAGGAGTAAATATATACTGAATACAAATAAACCATCGCAACAATTTCCATGATTTTACTGAGTTACAGTTCATATAAGGAAATCAGTGTCACGAAAGGGTGCATACAGAGACCAAGGCGCAGCGCAGCTTTAGTTCAACATTTTATTACTGAATTATAAATTCCCAAAATGACGAACTCACAAAACAAAACAAAACACGATGTGACAAAACGTAACACACTTACTTCAAACGTGACTTGATGATAACGACCCACACAAAGGTGTGGGACATACAAACATATGTAGGATCCCTAATTAGAGACAATGCAGTGCAGGTGCCTCTAATTAGGGATCCAACACAAAACCACCACACAGAGCCAGAAATAATAGACCTGTCAGACTCTGACCATGGATACATAGAGAAGCAATAGGCTTCTCTATGGCCAGAGCCTGACAATCAGTCAATTGAAATACATTCATTAGGCCCTAATCTATGGCTTCCACATGGTGACAGTATGTGATTATGATGACATAGGATAAAAAAAACTATGTTTTCACATAGCACCCTCTTGAACTGACCCATATTGTCCTGCTTTCTAGAACACTGAGAATGTATCTATCGTCCGTTTGTTTAATTAGAACGCAGGTGAACTCTATTAAAACGCAGATTCTTTTAGGGTCTGCATTTTGAAAATGCAGACTTTTGAAAGCTAACTTAAGCCCTGAGAGTCCATGCAACTTATTATGTGACTTGTTAAGCAAATGTGTACTCCTGAATTTATTTAGGCTTGCCATAACAAAGGTGTTGAATACTTATTGACTCAAGACATTTCAGCTTTACATTTTTTATTTATTACTAAATATGTCTAAAAACATAATTCCACTTTGACATTATGGGGTATCGTTTGTAGGCCATTGACACAACATCTCAATTTATCCCAAGAAACAAAGAGATATGCTTTTGGATCTGACAATTAATCTTGATGGTTGTACAGCCGTCTCCCCAAAAAACTGTGAAGAACCTCGGCGTTACTCTGGACCCTGATCTATCTTTTGAACATATCAAGAATATTTCAAGGATAGCTTTTTTCCATCTTCGTAACATTGCAAAAATCGGACATTTTTTGTCCAAAAATGATGCGGAAAAGCTAATCCATGCTTTTGTCACTTGTAGATTAGATTACTGCAATGCTCTACTCTCCGGTTACCCGGATAAAGCACTAAATAAACTTCAATTAGTGCTAAACACGGCTGCTAGAATCTTGACTAGAACCAAAACATGTGATCATATTATTCCCGTGCTAGCCTCACTACACTAGCTTCCTGTTAAGGCTAGGGCTGATTTCAAGGTTTTACTGCTAACCTACA
Source organism: Thymallus thymallus (assembly GCA_023634145.1). Classification (NCBI taxonomy): domain Eukaryota; kingdom Metazoa; phylum Chordata; class Actinopteri; order Salmoniformes; family Salmonidae; genus Thymallus; species Thymallus thymallus. The sequence continues at coordinate 3,444,239 of CM042399.1, read as the reverse complement.
AAGCATTACATGGGCTTTCTCCTACTTATCTCTCAGATTTGGTCCTGCCGTACATACCTACACGTACGCTCCGGTCACAAGACGCAGGCCTCCTTATTGTCCCTAGAATTTCTAAGCAAACAGCTGGAGGCAGGGCTTTCTCCTATAGAGCTCAATTTTTATTGAATGGTCTGCCTATCCACAGGGCCGCCCATAAGGGGGGAAAGGGGGGAAACCTTTCTGGGGCCAAGCCGCGGCCCATGGTTGCGGCCAATGGTTCATCCTAAATATTTTAAGAAATAACCTATTTTATTTTTGTGATGGCTTGGTTGTGGTAAGGCCTCTTACTCCCACCTAGGGGAGGAGAGAGGCACACAACCAAGTCATCACACCCTAACTAGGGAGATTATCATCCCCAATCAGAGACAGCTGTCTAGCGTTGTCTCTGATTGGGGATAGTATATAGACTCCACACATTTCCACCTGTGTGTGGATCATTGTTCCTGCTGTTCTGCTTCGTGTCACAGAAAGCAAGCAAGTGAGTCACTGTGTTTTGTTTTGTAATCGTGTTTTTTGTTTCTTTGTCATCTCCGTCTGTTTATTTAATGCTTCGTGAGTACATCTCATTGAATAAAAGAGGAATGACACTCCATCAGCGCTCCGTTTATCGTCCCTTAACTACGCACCGTGACAATTTTGAACTAAAATACTCACCAGTAATTAATAAAAAGAGCAAAAATAAACATTGTATTGTTGGCTTTAGTAAAATGTATCCTGTTTCATAATGAACCCCCCCCCCCCCCCCCCTCTCCTAAAAATGGTATGAGTCATTTTTTGTTTACGCACTGTCATTTATTGATCTAAGCTAATACTAGCTAATGTCAGAGTACATTTCGTTGCTATGCCAGGACCTGTTCATACATCGGGATGTCAGAAAAGAAAAGAGAAAAAAAGGAGGGAGCTAGCAAGGGCATTAGACCCCAAAATAAATGTAATTAATACATTTTTTCAGTCAGCTCCGAAAGCTGCCCCCAGCCAGGCTGCAGAGACGAGCAGTAGCCATGAGCCTAATGTTAGCCAAGAGGTAGATAGTTTGAGTAATTCCCCGACACCAGGATTTGGATAGCTTTTTTCCATCTTCGTAACATTGCAAAAACCAGACATTTTTTGTCAAAAAATGATGCGGAAAAGCTAATCCATGTTTTTGTCACTTCTAGATTAGATTACTGCAATGCTCTACTCTCCGGCTACCCGGATAAAGCACTAAATAAACTTCAATTAGTGCTAAACACGGCTGCTAGAATCTTGACTAGAACCAAAAGATTTGATCATATTACTCCCGTGCTAGCCTCTCTACACTGGCTTCCTGTTAAGGCTAGGGCTGATTTCAAGGTTTTACTGCTAACCTACAAAGCATTACATGGGCTTGCTCCTACTTATCTCTCAGATTTGGTCCTGCCGTACATACCTACACGTACGCTCCGGTCACAAGACGCAGGCCTCCTTATTGTCTCCTATAGAGCTCCATTTTTATGGAATGGTCTGCCTATCCATGTGAGAGACGCAGACTCAGTCTCAACCTTTAAGTCTTTACTGAAGACTCATCTCTTCAGTATGTCCTATGATTGAGTGTAGTCTGGCCCAGGGGTGCAAGGGTGAACGGCAAGGCTCTGGAGCGACGAACCACCCTTGCTGTCTCTGCCTGGCCGGTTCCCGTCTCTCCATTGGGATTCTCTGCCTCTGACCCTATTACAGGGGCTGAGTCACTGGCTTACTGGTGCTTTCCATGCCATTCCTAGGAGGGGTGCGTCACTTCCTGTCCGGTTTGTCGCCCCCTCTGGCTTGTGCAGTGGAGGGGATCTTTCGTGGACTATACTCAGCCTTGTCTCAGGGTAGTAAGTTGGTGGTTGTTGATATCCCTCTATTGGTGTAGGGGCTGTGCTTGGCAGAGTGGGTGAGGTTATATCCTGCCTGGTTTGGCCCTGTCCGGGGGTATTGTCTGGGTATTGTCGGAGGGGGCCACAGTGTCTCCTGACCCCCCTGTCTCAGCCTCCAGTATCTATGCTGCAATAGTCTATGTGCCGGGGGGCTAGGGTCAGTTTGTTAAATCTGATGTTATTATCCAGTGTCTTGTGTGAATTTAAGTATGCTCCCTCTAATTCTCTCTCTCTCCCACTCTACCTCCTCTCCCGGAGGACCTGAGCCTACCCGGAGGACCATGCTTCAGGACCACCTGCCCTGATGACTCCTAGCTGTCCCCAGTCCACCTGGTCGTGCTGCAGCACCGGTTTCAACTCCTCTGCCTGCGGTTATGGAACCCTGACCTGTTCATTGGACGTGCCACCCTGTCCCAGACCTGCTGTTTTCACCTCGCTCTATTGCACTGAAAAACCAAGTGACATTCACTCCTGATGTATTTACCTGTTGCAACCTCCACAACTACTTTTATTATTATTTGACCCTGCTGGTCATCTATGAACATTTGAACATCTTGGAGAAAGAACTGGCCTTAATGGCCATGAATTGTTATAATCTCCACCCGGCACAGCCAGAAGAGGACTGGCCACCCCTCAGAGCCTGGTTCCTCTCTAGGTTTCTTCCTAGGTTCCTGCCTTTCTAGGGAGTTTTTCCTAGCCACCGTGCTTCTACATCTGCATTGCTTGCTGTTTGGGGTTTTAGGCTGGGTTTTGTATAGCACTTTGACATCGGCTGATGTAAAAAGCGCTTTATAAATACATTTGATTGATTGATTGATTGATTTAAACCCACAGCAATAATGTGGTAAATACAAAAAGTGCTTTCATTTCTGAACGATAAAAAATATATTCATGAAAAGAAATAAATAAATAAAAGTTGACCTTCTGTACTGTACTGTGGCCTCATATAACACTGACACCCTGATCTGTTTCACCTGTCTGTGTGCTTGTCTCCACCCTCCTCCAGGTGTCGCCCATCTTCCCTGTTATAGATAGATAGATAGGTACTTTATCCCCTGTGTTTTTATACCTGTGTTCTATGTTTGGCTGTTGTCAGTTTGTTTTGCTTCGTCAAACCTACCAGCGGTTTTCCCCTTGTTCCTGTCTTTTCTATAGTTCCTGTTTTCTAGTTCTCCCGGTTCTGACCATACTGCCTGCTGTTCTGGACCTTTACCCACCACCCTGGATTATTGACATCTGCCTGCCCTGACCCTGAGACTGCATGCCGTTCTGGACCTTTTGGACTCTAATCTGGATTACTGACCTCTGCCTGCCCTTGACATGTCGTTGTGCTAGTAATAAACTGTTGTTACTGCGTCTGGGATTTCTGGAAAACCTGGGAACTTTGGGAAAGTTACTGGAATTTAGCAACCCTAAGGGGACGACCCAGGTAAACTTTCATGTGGAATCACAAATGAGTGTCTAAAGGAGCAGGGACTTCAATGAGCTTGTCAATGCATTGTCAATGATAAAGCAGTATCTACAAGATGTGTTGTGACAGTAGAAACCCATCCATATGGTGTGATGTGAATCTTATACTATTTTATAACCCTTGATTTGGACTTTTTTGAGATATGTCTCATACTATCTGAGAACAGAAAGATAGATTGGGTGGTGACAGAGAGAGAGAGAGAGAGAGAGAGAGAGAGAGAGAGAGAGAGAGAGAGAGAGGAGAGACAGGGAGAGAGAGACAGGGAGAGAGAGAGAGAGACGGAGAGAGAGAGAGAGAGAGAGAGAGAGAGAGAGAGAGAGAGAGAGAGAGAGAGAGAGAGAATGTGTGATTCACTCCTCTTGGCCTATCCCCTCCCCCTCTCCCCCTCATCTTACCCCTTCAGACACTCCCTTAAGGCCACCTTTTTGTTCCCCTGCCTATCAGTGTCATTTACATAGAGAGCTGAAAAGGGAGTTGGCAGAGTAGGGCAGGTGAGAGACGACCAACGGACACAGAGAGAGAAGGAGCCCCGAGCTAATGAAAACACCTCATGCTTTGTGAGAGCACACCTGCTGCTTGCTTGACTTCCAGTCGTTTAGCCTAGCTCCCAATGACCAGAGAGCTCTGTAGCTGTAGAGTGATCCCCACAATTCACACCTCTTTCGTGGGACCCCCCAGTCATCCAACTTGGCCTGAAGATGTGTTTTTGTCTACAGAAGGGTGAATCGTTCAGGAAATCCCTGTAATACATTACAAAGAGAGAGAGAGAGAGAGAGAGAGAGAGAGAGAGAGAGTCATCTGACAATATTATCCCTATACAGGTAAGAGCAAACTTTAGCAGGAACTTTATAACTTGTGTTGACCTTAGCTTTATATGTATACAGTGCAAACATATGAGATTGTCCCAACTGATACATAGGATAAAACATATTTTTGGATTATGTTTTCACATGTGGGTCAATTAACTTCATATCAGAGCAAGTTTTTCAGCAGAACTGTATGCTGTTGCACACCTCACGTTTCTGAGGATCAAGTTTCATAAACTTTACAACTGGATAACAGGCAGAGCAGGAAAGTCGTTTTAACTGTCTATGCACCAGATGAAGAACACAGGGGGGGACATGATGTTGTTTTAGAAACGCCAGAGCCGATTTCTGGTCCCAGTCCACCCCTGGCCAAGCTAGTCAGTTGAAAACAACAGCTGCTGCCCTAAAAAGTCAACATGACTCTACTGGCTTGGCTTCGTAGCCTACTGTACCTACAGTATCTTACCATTTAAAAAGTAAGCCTTGGTAACACTTTAAAATAGCGATCATGAATAAGCATTGATAACCTGTTTATAAACTGTTACTAAATAAGTATTTAATTAATTTAATTTATACGCATATACAATGGTTTATTCATGAAAGACATTATCAGGTGTTACCGAAGACTTTAAACAAGCCAAGATTCCACACTGAGAATCAGAAAAAACACAACACTTAACAACACAAAATATATCTAAGCTCAGGCAGCATGTATAGATCTGGAGGTAGTCACAAAACGGGTCACTCGGCTAAGCTGGCGATAGGGCAGAAACGTGCGGCTGATAGCCAAAGCGGGTCGTATAGATAGAGACAGGGCAGGCAGGGAGGAAGGGTTCAAACTTCAGGGAGCGCTAGTCAAAACAAAGGCTAGATAATCAGGTCTGACTTGCCTGACAAAGATTATATTAATGACTAACTGTCAGTGGTCCCGCACACTAAAATGTAAGGTAGGGTAAGCTGATCCTAGATCTGTGCTTGGGGGGTAACTTCTACCTGAAGTGCAAACAGTGGATTGTGATTGTGGGAGAATAAAGTTAACAGTGGTATAACACATTTAACGGAGGTTAAAACCCATAGGCCACAGATAAGCTGCAGATATTCTCACTTGGTCAACTTAGTGGAATGTTTTACATTGTTTCCAACATCAGAGCAGTTGCTACATTGTAGTTTGCGTAGGAATTTGGGGCATCTGTTGAGACTTCTTTTGAGGGCCTCCAATTGTTTCTGTGTCCGATTTGGTAGAGAGGGAGAGAGAGAGAGAGAGGAACAAATTTGCCTCAAGAACCAATAAAGTCCGCTATGATGGATTTTCTGGCATTTTGAATTTGGTGAAAAACACGCTACTCCTCTGACACCGATCTTTGCAAAACTTGATATATGACATCTATGGACAAAGGTCTGTAAACGCACAATAATCCAGGCTAATACGTCAAACAACATAGTGTGTCAAACTGACCAACACACATTCACATGGGCATGGTCTGTCACATAAATGCCTATAAATCAGTCACTCATATTTGTATTGTACACATGTTCCAAACACTGAAGACTCAATATATTCAAACACATTCATATCGACCACACGGTGGCACTATAACTGGCACATCTCCTGATCTGTTTCACTCAAATTTGGCACACATGGGCGGCAGGTAGCCTATTGGGTGGCAGGTAGCCTATTGGGTGGCAGGTAGCCTATTGGGTGGCAGGTAGCCTATTGGGTGGCAGGTAGCCTATTGGGTGGCAGGTAGCCTATTGGGTGGCAGGTAGCCTATTGGGTGGCAGGTAGCCTAGTGGTCAGAGCGTTGGGCCAGTAACCGAAAGGTTGCTGGATCAAATCCCTGAGCTGACAATGTGAAAACCTGTTGATGTGTCCTTGAGCAAGGCACTTAACCCTAATTTGCTCCAGGGGTGCTGACAATGTGAAAACCTGTTGATGTGTCCTTGAGCAAGGCACTTAACCCTAATTTGCTCCAGGGGTGCTGTACTACTATGGCTGTCCCTGTAGGTAGGCAGTCATTGTAAATAAGAATTTGTTCTTAACTGACTTGCCTAGTTAAACAAAAAAATAAATAACATGCTCAAGGATATGAGTCTAGCTAACCTGTAAAATATGGTTGAGCTTGGCCACATTGTGGCACTGTTGGACAGGAAAAAACCTTCATGCAAGCTCATTGGTTCATTGTGGCCATATTGTTTTGGAAAATGTTGTTGCGATCAGTCCAGCGGTCCCGGAAAAGAAGATGTTTAAAGTAGTCAACATCAATGAACATTTTCAAAAATATATCAAAAGCAAATAATATTGCATGACCAGTTTGATTTTGAGTTCTGATATTTAGCAAGATAGTACATAGTACATCCTTGGGCAATGTGTCCAATTTGTCCTGTGGGCACACAGCTTAATCCTAACAACGCTGCTTGTCCTGTGGGCACACAGCTTAATCCCAGCAACGCTGCTTGTCCTGTGGGCACACAGCTTAATCCCAGCAACGCTGCTTGTCCTGTGGGCACACAGCTTAATCCCAGCAACGCTGCTTGCATATTTAATTCCTGGTGTTTTCTTCAGCTTTTTATATTTCCCAAACAGACTTCAAACACTTACAGACAGATCACAGACATGGGTATAAGACAAGGTTTAAGACAAGGTGATGTTTTGTGGATATAACAGTCAATTTAATAGATTTCTGCCCAGGAAAGAGTGTCTATTATACTGTAATAGACTCATATAGTTGTTGTCACAAACTCCAAATTAAACACAGTTGTCACATACTATTTTGAATATTCATATCCCACCAACATTTTCTGTACTTATTTTTTTAAATTATTAAATCAGTTGTGTAATTTTTGTAGTCATAGTATTCAATTAAACTCATGAATTTAACTTTTTATCTCAAAATGTTTATTGACAAAGGTGCTATTGACATGAAATTTTCACCAGATGTTGGTAACAACCCAAGTAATCCATACATACAAAGAAACCAAAACAAATAAGTTCAGAAATTAAGTTATGTGTAATAATGTGAAATGACACAGAGAAAAAGTATTGAACACACTTACTGGGCCATTCTAGCAGCCTCATTTTCTTTCTTTGAAACCAATTGAGAGTTTCCTTGGCTGTGTGTTTGGGATCATTGTCTTGCTGAAATGTCCAACCTCGTTTCATCTTCATCATCCTGGTAGATGGCAGCAGATTTTTGTCAAGAATGTCTCTGTAAATTTGCCCATTCATCCTTCCTTCAATTATGTGAAGTTTGCCAGTACCATTTGCTGAAAAGCAGCCCCACATCATGATGTTCCAACCTCCAAACTTCACTGTTGGATGGTGTTTTTAGGGTGATGTGCAGTGCCATTTCTCCTCCAAACATGGTGTGTATTATGACATCCAAACAGTTCAATTTTGCTCTCATCTGACCACACTATATTCTCCCAGTATTTCACTGGCTTTTCCAAATGTTGTGCAGCAAACTTTAAACGAGCTTCAACATGCTTTTTTTTCAGCAATGGAGTCTTGCGTGGTGAGCGTGCATACAGGCCATGGCGGTGGAGTGCATTACTTACTGTTTTCTTTGAGACAACAGTACCTGCTAATTGCAGGTCTTTTTGAAGCTCTCCACAAGTGGTTCTTGGCTCTTGGACAACTCTTCTGAATATTCTTTTCACTCCTCTGTCAGAAATCTTGCGAGGAGCACCTGGTCGAGGCAAATTTATGGTGAAATGATTGTCTTTCCACTTCCGTATTATGGCCCCAACAGTGCTCACTGGAACATTCAGAAGCTTAGAAATGTGCCTATAACCAATGCCATCATTATGTTTTGCAACAATTAGGTTGCGAATGTCTTGAGACAGCTCTTTGCTTTTACCCATCATGAGATGTGTCTTGTGTGACACCTTGGCAATGAGACCTTTTCGTAGGCCATCAGTTGGGACTGAACCAGCTGATATTAATTTGCACTGACAGGGGGCTGGATTGCTTTTTAATTACTGATAGTTTTCAGCTGTTGTCTTGGCTTTCCATGCCTTTTTGCACCTCCCTTTCTTCATGTGTTCAATACTTTTTCCCTGTGTCATTTCACATTATTACACATAACTTAATTTCTGAACTTATTTGTTTTGGTTTCTTTTTATGTATGGATTACTTGGGTTGTTACCAACATCTGGTGAACATTTCATGTCAATAGCACCTTTGGAAATATATTTACTGAGAAAAATGGTGTTCAATACTTATTTCACCCGCTGTATATATACACACACATAATACTGTATGTTTACTTTATGATTAAATTCCACCAAAAACTGAATTATTTTGACCACTGTAAGTGTAATATTAATCTCCTTAAATTAGGTCAGAATGTAATTGTATTCTGAAGGGAATAACATAATGGTATTGCAACTCTGCCTGCATGGAGACATAAACCTTTATGACTTACTATATAATATGCTCATGAATTAAATCCTGTTTTGGGATTATGTACACACTGCGTGATGTTAAAAATAGATTTTACATAAATAACTTCCAGACGCCATCTGAACACGTCATTAAAAGATAAATAATCTGGATTTTCATTCCTTCTCAGATAATCCACACCAAAAACAAAGAAGAGAAAGAGGGAAAAAGAGGGAGTACCAATCACGAGACCAAAGAAAGGGAGAAAAGGAAACAGATAAACCCCTTCAAGATGGCGCAGATCCCTCAGGTGGGGCACACCAAGGTGGTGCCCCAGGAAGAGAATGTGGACCTGGACAAAATGGTTGCTTTTGGTAGCCAACCCGAGTGCTCCATCTGCTACAACACCTACGACAATGTCTTCAAGACGCCCAAGTTGCTGGAGTGCACCCACACCTTCTGCCTGGAGTGCCTGTCACGTCTCATGACCATTTCGTTAGGAGAGCAGGAAGAAGGCGGCAGCAGCAAGATCCCTTGTCCATTCTGCCGCCACCTCACCCTCCTAACCGAGGAGGGTCCGCCTGCCCTGGCCACCAGCCAGGAGGTACTGTGTAAACTGCCCAGCCACCAGCAGCACGAGGAACCTGTGTGGATGGATGGGGAGAAGCTGTGCTACAAGCGGCCACCGGAGGCAGGCTCAGGAACATCCAGCTCCACCTTCTGCATCTGCATCGACATCGGGGCCAGCAAGGCAGGAGAGGTCCCTGCTCAGACGCGGCCCCACCACATGGGCTTGCTGGAGCATCTGAACGACTGGAAGCGGCTGATGCTCTTCCTCGTGTTGATGTTGCTGCTGGTGGTCATCGTACTGTGGCCCCTGCAGTGCATTGTTACCACGGGAAATGTACGCTGCATGCCGAGCTCCGTGGGTTCAGTACACGACTTCACCACCGCCGCCGCTACCCCATTCGCCAGGATACACCGTCTCACAAAGGGAGCCTTTAATTAAAAGACATGTACGTAGTAGTAGGCCGGATACCTGGTTCAAAAGCCCACAGATCATTGAAAAGCACAAGCCATGTGGTTAAGGTAAAAAAGTTGCAAATTCATACATGAATTCGAATCCTTGCACTTAGATGAACTGATATTGTTTGAGATTTTCATTTATAAAATTGTTTTTTTGCTGTAAAAATATAATATGTGGATAATGTTGTAATATTCAGACACAATCTGGGTGAAATCTATTCATATCTACAGTAACAGATTTGTTGGCCACAGTGCAACAATATAGTATGACAGCTAGGTGATTTATTTTTCAAACTAAATAAGTCCAACATTGCTTTCACAACACATTGAAAGCATTATTGTTGTGTATCCAAGTCAGAGCGGACACTGAAACTCAATAACTTAGAAACCTCAGCTCATAATGTTTAATTTAAGAACAATGTGCAAGGTTAGCTGTCTTATCAGATTTGAAAATAATTGTATGCCAAAACACAATGCTGAAATTGTAAGTGTATATAAATGTATAGTTGATTGTACTATTTTTATAAATATTTAGTTTACAATGCTACAATAAATGAAAAAAACACTGGTATTGTCTAGGTTTGGGAAAACATTGCATAGCTTTTTTTATGAAAAGCTTTGTACATCACTCCCCTAATCATTACTGACCAAAATGACAGACATGGATGGGTGGTCTTGGTAGGAACTAATGATTCCTAGACTGCTGTTTCCCACTTCCTGTTAAACAAACGTATAGAGACGAACAACAACTTACAGACACACAAACAATGACTACGTCTCCTCTGCCCAGATCTGCATGCTCACTCCTCCATCCCTAGTGCCTGCATGATTGTTCGGTCGCTGATGCTATTTCAATAATAAATAATTGGATTTTCCCCATTGTGTCAATGATGGTGGATTGTTTGACTTCCAAGTTTTTAGTATACTTTTTTTCCAAGATGAGTGACTCCTGTTAGAACCTTATCTGGGCACACACACACCATTGACCAATCAGAATGTTGGTCCCAATACACAACCATTATTACTAACAACAAGGTTGTAAACTATTTCAAAGGAATAAGGAATCCTTCCTGGTACAGTAAGATGTGGCCTTTCCAGTTAGGAGTCACCTTTTTACAGTAGGGAGTGTTGATATGAGGCTGATAAACAGCTACTTTAGAATGCAATAAAAAGCTAATTTTAGAAAGCTTTTTATTACCCTGTGTTAGATAGATATGCAAAGTTAGAAGATAACTTTATTTCCTCTCGAAATAATGCATTTCTTCCTTCTGAAAGGAAAATATATGATCTTATGAAAGGCATGGCCAAACAAGAACATAACAACAAAAGGGGAGTACAACTAAGCATAGCTAAAAATATATGACATAAGCAAATAGCTTATTATTTCTGGCAAAAGAAAATCACTTCACATCCCTGCTTATAAGTAAAGGTTGCGCTAACTGTCCACGGACATCAGCAACAGGAAGTCACGTTATTACAGCATTCAAGGGGGCACTTGACAAACTATCATTACATAGAGACAGGAAGGAGCAGAGATCTTATGACATTTTGGATATTTCCTTCATAGATTTTTATTAAAACTATTAAATATTTAATCACATTGCATTACTGCTATATGCCTGGACAGAAGGCGTTTGGGCTGAGCCAATGCAAGAGTGGGAAACAGTCAGTATATGACTATTCAAATCAGGCAATATTGCAACCAGCAAAGGAACAAGTCTTTTTTATTCAAGTAAAATTAAAGAGCAGAAATAAAATAACTGATATAATAGTTTAATAACACCTAATAATAATAATAATAATACATCTTATACAAAACAAAATGAATCAAAAGAAAATGTACAATTTGAAACACCTCAGTAAATGAAAAGAAAACGTACAACACTGATGGCGTATACTTGTAGCAGACAATGGACATCCTGACAGACACAGATCACGAGTCCGTAGCTAAAAGGACTCAGAAGCTTCAAACAGAATTTCAAGTATTGAAGTGTTAGGTGGATATTAGCATTCGCCCCTAAGTAAAGTTTTCACTCAGTGTCCCACTGACATCAATACATGACTAACTTAACATTTGTCATAAGTAGAAGTTAGCATTCACCCTTCAATGTTTCACCACATCATAAAAAGTTGACCCAGAGAGGCAAAGTGAAATACAATACAAAAATCATCATCATCAACAACAGTGCAACATAATTAGGAAATTTACTTTTCATTCATTGGACAAGATTGGGAATTGGACAGGCAGTTGAAAAATGGAGAGGGATCATTTCACAAAATGTTCAGTGTTTACTTCAGAATAGCATACCACTTAAAAATACCTACAGCTACCAGAATATACAGTGAGCTCCTAATGTATTGGGACAGTGACACATTTCCTGTTGCTTTGACTCTGTACTCCAGAACTTTGGATTTTAAATGATACAGTGCAGTCAGCTTTAATTTGAGGGTATTTTCATCCATACCGGGTGAACCGTTTAGAAATTACAGCACTTTTTGTACATAGTTCCCCCCCATTTTAAGAGACCAAAAGTATTGGGACAAATTCAATCATGTGTATGTAAAAAGTTAACTATTTGGTCCAATATTCATAGCATGCAATGATTACATCAAGCTTGTGACTCGACAAACTTGTTGGATGCATTTTCTGTTTGTTTTGGTTGAGTTTCAGATTATTTTGTGTCCAATAGAAATGAATGGTAAATAATGTATTGTGTCATTTGAGTCACTTTCATTGTAAATAAGAATATAATATGTTTCTAAACACTTCTACGTTAAGGTGGATGTTGCCATGATTACGGATAGTCCTGAATGAATCGTCAATAATGAGTGACAAAGTTAAAGACACACAAATATCCTACCCCCAAGACATGCTAACGTCTTACCATGACAACAGGGGAGGTTAGCATTCTGGGAGGGTAGGATATTTGTGTCTGTAACTTACTCACTCATCATTATTCATAATTCATTCAGGACTATCCATAATCATGGTAAAAAGAGTACAGAGCCAAAACAACAAAAGATGTGTCACTGTCCCAATACCTTTGGAGCTCAATGTAGCATCAATATAATATCAACAACCAAATTGCAGCGTATCCTATTAGGACTGATTTAGCTGTGTTTTCTGAAATACCAAAAGGGGAATACTGAAAATCCATACTTTCAGTACTACTTTAAGTTACTGCATTGGTGTTAGGATGAGCAAAGGACAAAGTAGCAAATGTGTCCCTAAGATGTGCTGCCAAGCCCTAGTTAAAACGCCCTAGACACACACAGCAGAGAACACAGCACAGCCTCTACAGTGGCAAGAAAAAGTATGTGAACTCTTTGGAAATACCTGTATTCCTGCATAAATTGGTCATACATTTTATCTGATCTTCATCTAAGTCACAACAATAGACAAACACAGTCTGCTTAAACTAATAACACACAAACAATTATATGTTTTCATGTCTTTATTGAACACACCGTGTAAACATTCACAGTGCAGGGTGGAAAAAATGGTTGACCCTCCTTTGTCAGCAATAACCTCAACCAAAAGAGTTCTGTAGTTGCGGATCAGACCTTCACAACGGTCAGGAGGAATTTTGGACCATTCCTATTTACAAAACTGTTTCAGTTCAGCAATATTCTTGGGATGTCTGGTGTGAACCACTCTCTTGAGGTCATGCCACAGCATCTCAATCAGGTTGAGGTCAGGACTCTGTCGTTGATTTACTTCTGTGTTTTGGGTCGTTGTCCTGTTGCATCACCCAACTTCTGTTGAGCTTCAATTGGTGGACAGATAGCCTTATATTCTCCTGGAAAATGAATGTCTTGATAAACGTTGATGATAGCAAGCTGTCCAGGCCCTGAGGCAGCAAAGCAGCCCCAAACCATGATGCTCCCTCCACCATACTTTACAGTTGGGATGAGGTTTTGATGTTGGTGTGCTGTGCCTTTTTTTCTCCACACATAGTGTTGTGTGTTCCTTCCTGGCAACTCAACTTTAGTTTAATCTGTCCACAGAATACTTTGCCAGTAGCGCTGTGGAACATCCAGGTGCTCTTTTGAGAGCTTCAGACAATGTTTTATTTGACAGCTGTGGATTCTCCCGGGGTGTCCTCCCATGAACACCATTCTTGTTTAGTGTTTTACGTATCGTAGACTCGTTAACAGAGATGTTAGCATGTTCCAGAGATTTCTGTAAGTCTTTAGCTGACACTCTAGGGTTCTTCTTAACCTCATCGAGCATTCTGCGTTGTGCTTTTTGCAGGACGGCCACTCCTAGGGAGAGTAGCAACAGTGCTGAACTTTCTCCATTTATAGACAATTTGTCTTACCGTGGACTGATGAACATCAAGGCTTTTAGAGATACTTTTGTAACCCTTTCCAGCTTTATGCAAGTCAACAATTATTAGTCAACAATCTTCTGAAATCTCTTTTGTTCGAGGCAATGCTTCTTGTGAATAGCAAACTCACATTTTGTGAGTGTTTTTTATAGGGCAGGGCAGCTCTAACCAACATCTCCAATCTCGTCTCATTGATTGGACTCCAGGTTAGCTGACTCCTGACTCCAATTAACTTTTGGAGAAGTAATTAGCCTAGGGGTTCGCATACCTTTTCCAACCTACACTGTGAATGTTTGAATTATGTATTCAATATAGACAAGAAAAATACAATAATTAGTGTGTTTTTAGTTTAAGCACACTGTGTTTGTCTATTGTTGTGACTTAGATGAAGATCAGATCAAATTTTATGACCAATTTATGCAGAAAATCCAGGCAATTCCAAAGGGTTCACATACTTTTTCTTGCCACTGTATGTAGCCTAACAACTGAGTCGTTCAAAAGGATGGCATCATTGAGCCGCTGGCTCAATCCAGTGCGAACATCTTCAACATTAGATTTACATGCAAAATGCTAAGAATAGTTAGCATTTCGTCTGTCAGAAAGAAGCCACTGCCCATTATGTACATGAAAAAAATATATTACAAAAGTCTCTTTGCTGTACCTCCCTCCTTATGACATCATCCCTGACGTTGGTTTTTACTCCCACCATCATCAAGCCTGGATTATAGCCATTTTGTAGATTGCTTTTTGGAGACAAATCTATCCTTTAATCTTGGGCTGTAGGCCATCTGGCCCAGTAATGTTTGGCTAAAGACTTGATGCGATGGCAGCCCACATTAGTGAGCCTGGCAAGCATCCCGACATCTCTCCTATCTCTCGCTTGGCAGATGTTTAACCCTGTTCGTTATACCATTAGATTTCGCTGAGGCCAAACTATGTTCATTTCCCGCATATAAACCAGGATCTGCAGAGCAAGAGCAGGGCAGAGAATGTTGCTTTTTTTGTTGATTCATAACAATGGAATTGGATCTTTCTTCGGAGGCAAAATACCGCACTGCTTTTTCATTTCCCCCAATGAACAAAAACGTGTCCTGTGCATTACAAAATCACACCAAATAATAACAATAAAATAAACAAGAATCAATCAGATTCCAACTATATAAATAGAAAAATTGCATGAGTAAGTCCGGAGAGGAGCTAGTTATCTTTGTTTGAATAGGCTCTCAGCAACTGTAATGGTGGAATCACTGCAGTAGATGAGCATGCACGTACACTATTGGCACAAGAGACCGTCGGTGGAACAGGTGGGAAAAACAAGTACTTCTCAAACTATATTGAAGAAATACTTCCCTGTACAAAAATAGAAAATGTCCACCCTTTCCACCCCATCTCTGAAATCAGCTCCCCACTGACAAAGGGCCATTGCGAATACCCTGACTTTCCTCTTGACTTTCAAAATGAAGGGTTTTCATAAAGGTTTGGGAGAGGAATGAGTAAGGAGTTAGCTTGTCCGCGCCAGTGCCTCACGTGGTACAAATCGCTCAACGCTGCAGTCATGACTGCTGCTAGCAAGAATAGAACATTGCTAAAGTATTTGGTTCAAGTAGATGAGAGCCAGCAGAGAGAGAGAGAGAGAGAGAGAGCGAGAGGAGGGAATTCTGAGAGCAAGAAGAGAAATGGCTTAGCTTCATCCTTTCTTGTCCCATCCACCCCACGACGGAACAAAGCATCACCTTAAACATTGATATCGCACAAGACATAACTTCACAAGACAAGACATATCACACATACACATTGATATCACACAAGACATAAGACACACATTGAGTACACAAATGTTTATTTCTTTTGTCGATTTAGTTTGAGTCAATAGAAATAAGCCAAGGACATTTGTTGGGTTGGTGAGATGGTTGATGGATGGGTTGGTGGGATGGTTGATGGATGGGTGATGGGATGGTTGATGGATGGGTTGGTGAGATGGTTAATGGATGGGTTGGTGGGATGGTTGATGGATGGGTGATGGGATGGTTGATGGATGGGTTGGTGAGATGGTTAATGGATGGGTTGGTGAGATGGTTAATGGATGGGTTGGTGGGATGGTTGATGGATGGGTGATGGGATGGTTGATGGATGGGTTGGTGAGATGGTTAATGGATGGGTTGGTGGGATGGTTGATGGATGGGTGGTGGGATGGTTGATGGATGGGTGGTGAGATGGTTGATGGATGGGTGGTGAGATGGTTGATGGATGGGTGGTGAGATGGTTGATGGATGGGTTGGTGGGATGGTTGATAGATGAGTGGTGGGATGGTTGATGGATGGGTGGTGGGATGGTTGATGGATGTGTGGTGAGATGGTTGATGGATGGGTTGGTGGGATGGTTGATGGATGGGTTGGTGAGATGGTTGATGGATGGGTTGGTGGAATGGTTGATGGATGGGTGGTGGGATGGTTGATGGATGGGTTGGTGAGATGGTTGATGGATGGGTTGGTGGGATGGTTGATGGATGGGTGGTGGGATGGTTGATGGATGGGTGGTGGGATGGTTGATGGATGGGTGGTGGGATGGTTGATGGATGGGTGGTGGGATGGTTGATGGATGGGTGGTGGGATGGTTGATGGATGGGTGGTGGGATGGTTGATGGATGGGTGGTGGGATGGTTGATGGATGGGTGATGGGATGGTTGATGGATGGGTGATGGGATGGTTGATGGATGGGTGGTGAGATGGTTGATGGATGTGTGGTGGGATGGTTGATGGGTGTGGTGGGATGGTTGATGGATGGGTGGTGGGATGGTTGATGGATGGGTGGTGGGATGGTTGATGGATGGGTGGTGGGATGGTTGATGGATGGGTGGTGGGATGGTTGATGGATGGGTGGTGAGATGGTTGATGGATGGGTGGTGGGATGGTTGATGGATGGGTGGTGGGATGGTTGATGGATGGGTGGTGGGATGGTTGATGGATGGGTGGTGGGATGGTTGATGGATGGGTGGTGAGATGGTTTAACTGTGGGAGGAGGAGGGGTTACATACATCTGTACACAAGGCACTGTCAGTAAACGGTAAAGTCTGTAGAAGAGGCATGAAGTCATGAGGAGGTCATAGAGAGAGAGAGGGGTGGGGGGGAATAGAAGGACAAGAGCCCTGCGCTACACCCCTCTCTCCATTGTAGGGGGAGGCTCCAGCCAGGCAGCAGGGCAGCAGAAGGGGGAGACAAGGAGGGGTCAGCACCTCCACCTTCACCCCAGGTAGGGTCAGCCACCAGAGCTCCACCGGCCCTCCATGGAAAAGGCTCTGGCGAAGTGGCACCTCTGCTAAAACTGAAACACACACAAAGGCACACCGTGTTAGACATACACGGAACCACCCTTAATAGAAATGCACACAATAAACACAGTAGTGAGCGCGACAACTAAATTAATCCTAATTTCACTATTTTAGTGAATTGCAAAATGCATGTGTTTTTGTGATGTCTTTCCTCATCTGGAATATTTCTGGAACCAAGTATTGGATTAATGTCAATTGAATTGTCTTGTATTTTACCAGACAACCAAACATGCATGAAATGGAGTTAAATTAATTAGAAAACACTTTGTCTTGTGTTGGAATAATAACAATAATAATAATAATGTAGATAATAATAATAATGATAATAATAATAATGTAGATAATAATAATAATGTAGATAATAATAATGTAGATAATAATGATATAGATAATAATAATAATGTAGATAATAATATAGATAATAATAATATAGATAATAATAATGTAGATAATAATAATAACAATGTAGATAATAATAATAATATAGATAATAATATAGATAATCATAATAATAATAATAATATAGATAATATTAATAAAGATAATAATAACAATATAGATAATAATAATATAGATAATAATAATAATAATATAGATGATAATATAGATGATAATAATAATAATATAGATAATAATAACAATATAGATAATAACAATAATAATATAGATAATAACAATAATAATATAGATAATAATAATATAGATAATAATAATATAGATAATAATAATAATAAATAATAAATAATAATAATAATAATAATAATAATAATAATAACAATAATAACAACACTAAATCGAAGCCAGTTCAGAAGGGAAACCCGAGTGTGGTGACAACAGTTGATCACATCAGTGGCTATTGCACCAATTGGATTGACACTCTACTTACATGGGATCTATTTCAGTTGGCCAGTTCTATGCTTCCTCGATGCTGGATGTCTCGTGCTGCCATTGTGTTTCAGCTTATTAGTTGTTACTCGCTGTTTTCTGAAATCCCACCAACAACCCAGACTCCACCTGTCTTGGTTCTGTTTCCACCAACAACTCAGCCTCCACCTGTCTTGGTACAGCATACTGTGCTCACCGCCTGTCTTGGTTCTGTTTCTGCCTCCACCTGTCTTGGTACAGCATACTGTGCTCACCGCCTGTCTTGGTTCTGTTTCTGCCTCCACCTGTCTTGGTTCTGTTTCTGCCTCCACCTGTCTTGGTTCTGTTTCTGCCTCCACCTGTCTTGGTTCTGTTTCTGCCTCCACCGGTCTTGGTTCTGTTTCTGCCTCCACCTGTCTTGGTTCTGTTTCTGCCTCCATCTATCTTGGTTCTGTTTCTGCCTCCACCTGTCTTGGTTCTGTTTCTGCCTCCACCTGTCTTGGTTCCGTTTCTGCCTCCACCTGTCTTGGTTCTGTTTCTGCCTCCACCTGTCTTGGTTCTGTTTCTGAAACTTCTATAACCCCCTGACCTCCACATCTTCTGTATGTGGTATTTTATGTCATGTAAGCAGGTTTTATGACGCAAAGGACATTTATGTCAAAACAGACAATAAAATGCTAATCTATCTTATCTTAATTGCTTCTTCGCCAATAATGATTATTCTATCCATTAATAATTAAGCTGTTTATTTTGGTCCCTGTCGGCTGGTCATCATCACATTTTATTAATCAAATAGAGCAATTTATGAGTATATGCAGCAGTTGCTCAATATGATGCTTTATAACTTGTTATAAGCACATACGAGCCTTTATAATGTCATATAAATAATAGCTAAACGAGCCACAGTAATAGAGTACTCACAGAGAGGCAGAGGTCCGTGGCTGGACTTTACTTCCTGGTGTTACTGCTGCTCCCAGAGGTCTTTTGGTTCCTGATGTTTAAGTTCTCATACACGCCAGCTGGGTCGTCGTTCGTCACCCTGCATCACACACACACACACACACACACACACACACACACACACACACACACACACACACACACACACACACACACACACACACACACACACACACACACACACACACACACACACACACACACACACACACACACAGACACACAGACACACAGACAAAACATGGTGAGCTGAAATTCCATTTCATGTTCATTCAGACAATGTTCATTGGATGTGGATGGAATTACATGATACAGATGTCAACGGTAGTGTGCATTTAGAGAGAGTAGCGTTTGTCTGTGGACTATGAGCAGTGTATTTGCAGCGCTACTCACACAGAGGAGGAGCGTGACACACCGGTCACGTTGGGTTTTGACCGGGCGTTGGTCATCCGGGGGTATTTGATATTGGAGTACTCCCTTTCCTTAGTTTTGTTCCTCTGCAAAGTTGCCACAAGAAACCATGTTTTTTTTTACTTGAAAAAGAAGATCGTTCAACATTGAGACCCGGTAACATAACGCACACCTGGCCAACATGCTTTGCACCTGTCCTGTGTTGTTCGTAGCTGCTTGACAAAGACATTTCCCCTCAGGGATCAATAAAGTACCTACATACCTTAGAGAATATGTACTGCAATACTGCTGTTGGTACGGTAGTTACTAGGCCACGTTTACTGCTAGAATACTACTACTGCCACAGTAGTGACAATGCTACAGAACTACTTCCACTAGTCCTATACTACTGAGTGTTTGGTAGGTACCTGCTCCTCCTCCAGTCTCTTCTGTGCTGTGTCAATGTACTGCTGGACGGCCATGTAGATGAACTTATACTGGGCCTCCGTCTGCACCATGCCTGACCGCTGCTGACGAACCCTCTGGATGGTCTTAGGGATGTCGATATCACAATCTAATCCTGAAACACACACACACACACACACACACACACAGAGGCACAAAGATCAGCATATTTTTAGCACGGTAACACAGATTTGTCCCAAATCCTAGTCTCTACTACATGCAGATCCATCCTTAAACAGGATCTCACAGCTGTAACGTTTGGATAGGACTGATGTCAGAGCTTTAAGGTTTGGACAGGGCTGATGTCAGAGCCGTTACATTTGGATAGGACTGACGTCAGAGCCGTAACATTTGGCTAGAACTGATGTCAGAGCCGTAACGTTTGGTCAGGACTGATATCAGAGCCGTAACGTTTGGATAGAACTGATTTCATAGCGCTAAAGTTTGGTTAGGACTGGTAACCATAATGTTTGACATTCTCTTACCTTGTCTGTTGATGACGTCAATGAGAATGTCAATGACAATTATGGTGCCTGTTCTCCCGATTCCTGCACTGGGGGGGCGGGGGCGGGGTCAAAAGAGACAATAGCACTAGATTACTAGAATTAGGTGGCACTTTCATAACAGACATAGACCCAAACTGCTATTCCGCTACTCTATGACCATTGGCTGCTGAGCACTCCTGCACTACTAACCATCTATATGAGACAGTTGAGCTTCATACTAAAAGGTGACAATGCATCATACTCTTTGGTCTGTTAAATTAATAGTCTAACACTGATTCATGGTCGACTCTTGATGTACACAGTCCTAGACTGCTAGATCCATAATTATATATTTATGTTTATATATTTATCTTTTCATATCCCATGACAGTGTTCTCCCAAAACATAACCAATAAGGACTGTCTTCACAAACAGACAGGCATTTAGGCCCTTTAATGACTGCCTTTACGTCAGTAGGGCTTGGAGAGGTGTTGTGTCTGATAAGTGCCGTCTGTCTGTTTTACCTGCAGTGGACCACAATGGGCCCGGTGTCTGGGATGGCGCTCTGCGTGCGGTTGACCTGCTCCAGGAAGCTGAGCACGCCCCCAGGCTCGTTGGGTACGCCATGGTCAGGCCAGCTCAGGTACTGGTAGTGCCAGATATTCCTCACCAGCTCCCTCTACAGATGGAGAGAGGTAGCACTACAGTTTAAAGGCCTATTTCAGACCAGAGTTACTCTTGTTTGCAAACTGATTTGTGACACGTATTAATACCAAAATTACATGCAAAACAGGCAAAAAATACATAAATTATATATATTACACATGTGGGGCTCAAAACAGGTTGGGCTCTGCCCTGAATGACGGGTCGCCACTGATCATTTTGCACAAAAAACAAACAAAGTTCGACAGGTCCACTCGGCAACATATGGACCAGGTCTTCCAAATGCCAGATGGCCAGTCCGCCCGTCTGTAGGCTACATTTCATTCCATTGTTATTTTCCCTTTCTTTCCTCCATGTAGTTGTTCCTGGGTGTCGCTAGCAACAGTGAATCATATTAGGCTGATGTATTACAAGTTGCGCAATCATTTGGGACACGTAGCCTATTTAAATCATTATGGATGACTGGGCCGTTGTCATCACAGTTCCATGATTAGTGAGGATTAGGATAGTTTTATAGGGACCCTGGTATTTGCTAAGGGGGGGAATTCAGACCCGATTTACGCAGGCGTAAATGGAGCGTAATTTATAAATTGATAAGAGCTATTGATAAGAGCCGTTTGGATAAGGGGATTGTAAATACAGGCTAAATCAATGACAATTGTTAAAGATCTATTCTACCTTACCAGTCATATGGCAGGAAACTGAAAAGCATATCAACACGACAGGTATTTGTGAGGCGTGCAGAATTGTAATTGCATGGCCATAATTTAGAGATAGAATTTTGAGACACAGACAAATAGAATGGTAACGCAAAGACTCTTCCCAAATAGAATGGTAACGCAAAGACTCTTCCCAAATAGAATGGTAACGCAAAGACTCTTCCCAAATAGAATGGTAACGCAAAGACTCTTCCCAAATAGAATGGTAACGCAAAGACTCTTCCCAAATAGAATGGTAACGCAAAGACTCTTCCCAAATGTAACCTTAAATATTATAAGCCACCATCTGTAGCGACCACCAGTTGGTAGGGCCTATACTATATTTGTATAACATACGTTTTGCCTCTTTATTTGTTTCTTCTGTAAATGCTGTCATGCCCTTGTGGTTGCTGCTGAGGGTCAAGTAATAGTGGATACTATTTTAAGGTCAAATACAAATTGTAGAAACAAAATGTTTCGGGAGGTTTGTTTAATCATTATAGAGTGCAAACCGTTAGTTTGAACTTGAGCAAGACTCGGCCCTTCGTCATCACAGTTCCATGACCAGTGCGGGCAATTACGGTATATTAATTATATCATACTATTGTATATTATTCTCCATATTATAATTATAGTGTACACTACTTCCAACGTTACCATTGATGAACTGAATGTAGCAACTTTGAAAATGAATACAACCTTTAATTTTTTGTTCTCCACCCTAAGAAGGATTCATGATTATTTCCTAAGCATAAATAATAATCATGGTCGAATTACCGACCAGCTGGCCCTTATTTATTTTGTTAGTCACTCTCACTCAGATATCATATTAGAAACAGTAAACATCTCTCTCCACACTATGGATTTTTCTCTCTGCCCCATGGCAAAATGTGTAAAATTGCAGCAAACTTACTTTAAAACTGCAACATGTTCTCTACGCCCCATCGCGCTGCCCATTGGGTGAGTTCTCTGGGGTCGAATTAAATGTATTCAGTGCAGGCAAGGGTGCCATACCAGCATACCTGGTTATGCACCTTCATAAGTTAAGTCTGAATAGCAACTATTGAGAAGTGCGTAGGGAAGGCGTACATTTCCTAAGTCTGAATCGGGGCCCTTATGACAATGTGCAGTAAAAAGGTACTTACTTAAAAAGGAACTGCACATGCTGATTTGGCCTCATTTTTAGGCTTGCTCCTCAATAAATGCTGGTGGCAATGACAGAAGCCAAACGTGAGTTAGCTTGGGGGTGTGGTTTGATGTGGGTGTTTCTTGAGTGTGTCCTTGACAAGACACACCCATCTGTCAGAACCTTGCCCGCAGCCATTTCCCCTCACTCAATAACTACAGGCAAATGTATGGAGAGATGCCGGAGGAAGCTTGGCAGAGGTCGGTAGCCCTCAGTGTAATATGAGAAGAAAGCAATTGATGAGTTTATGTAGATATTCTAAACTAAGTGTTTTGATAACTTTCAGATGTAGCAACAGGTCCATGTAGACCCTTTACATAATACCATAGAAGCAATGTTCTGATAATCCAGTATAACAATATGCACCTTTCATTGTCATTCCCAGGATATACAGATACTGTGCCAATTGACATTTTGTCTGGTGGTAATGGGGCTACCTTGGCAAACGTCAGAGTACCTTCCTGTGTGGTGTCCCGTATACAACCATGATACCATTCAACTCAATAATAAAAAAAGACAATACAAGTCAAAGTTATCTCTAGTAACAATTTTATGCAGAGTGACAGGTCCATTTCCATCACATCATCTTGCAAGTCTCCATGTTCTGGCTCCATACATGTTTCTGTGAACACATAAACACACAGTCACTGTTCTATTACCAATGGCAGTTAGGATAGGAGATATCTAACAGACACACATATACGATGTTGAAGTTTGAATAGGTCAGACTAAATGTACCTAATTCTGGTCTCCCCATCGACAACCATTGGCGAGCAGGCAAGAGGTGAGGCAGGAGGTAAGGTCTTTGCCAGCCCCCAATTGATGGGCATAGCAGCATCGATCAGCTACTGGCCCATCAAAGCCCATACTGGTTGGTCACACACAAACACACAGAGCACTGATTAGATTATCAATGGTGGCTATGATAAGCATGGTAGAACCACTGTATTCACCTTTCTATTTCAGTTCAGATATCTTGATATGTCAAGTGAGATCGAATGGTAAACACAGCGATCAGGCTGGTTCCACCAGGCTAGGTTATGAAGGTGAATTGGGACAAAACTCTTTAGACCTTTGACCAGGTAAAATGTCACCAACCTGATTCAAGTGTCCTCCCTGTTCCATTTCTAGGAATGCTCACAGCGAGGGCATTTCTGCGTGATGCTGCGCATCACCTTGCTGGTCTTCTCTATGTTGCATGTTCGGCTGCAAACTTTAAACCAACAACTGCAGCAGGCAATCCTCATTAACAATGTACTTCCTCATCTTATGAGGTGGTGTTGACTGGGAGGGCCTGTGAAAAGGTGATACAATAGCAGTAAATAGCATCTATAAAGAAAGGACAACACTTTTTGATAATGCACCTCACAACCAAAATGACTCTACTACTTGCATCTGCATGGCTGGGTAACTAACCTAGTAGTTTATCAAACTGGGTATTTTTTAATACAACTTTCCACATCGCACACGTTGTTCATCAGGGCAGTACATTGGGTCAATCTAGTTATAGGTTATCACTAGTTACCACAGGCTCAATCTCTCTTAACCTAGCCCTAACCACAATGCTAACATTAAGCCTAACCTTACATTTTTTTGTTTTTAATAATTGTTACGATATAGTACATTTAGACTTTGTGGCTGTGGTAACTAGTGGAAGCCCCTAATTCTATGCTTTACAGATGTAGACTGACTGTAGCTCCAGATCGGAGTAGATTCAGGTCGGTGACTGTCACGGTTATTTGCTCCTAGTTCACTGTATTAGTCAGACTTAGACATGAGTTAACTACCACCATAGATGCATCCATTATTTAGTATTGCTCTAGACAATACAGAATACACTTGTATGTGCTACGAAGTAAATTGCAAATCCGACTTGTAGGCTAATGTTAGCTAGTATGTAGCTAGCTAGCCTTCCTCGCTAGCTTTATCAAATGATAACGTTACATAACCAGCAGTATCTAGACAATACACAATATACTTGTATGAGCTACGACTTAACTAAGTTGTAATGAGGTAATTAGCCATCTAGCTAGCTACTCTAACGTTAGCTAAAAATTTAGCTAACATGTCTCACTAGCTAACGTAAGCTAACCTGTCTCACTAGCTAACTTTACCTAACCTGTCTCACTAGCTAATGTAAGCTAACCTGTCTCACTAGCTAACTTTACCTAACCTGTCTCACTAGCTAACCTGTCTCACTAGCTAACTTTAGCTAACCTGTCTTACTAGCTAACTTTACCTAACCTGTCTCACTAGCTAACGTAAGCTAACCTGTCTCACTAGCTAACTTTACCTAACCTGTCTCACTAGCTAACTTTAGCTAACCTGTCTCACTAGCTAACTTTACCTAATCTGTCTCACTAGCTAACTTTATCTAACCTGTCTCACTAGCTAACCTGTCTCACTAGCTAACTTTAGCTAACCTGTCTTACTAGCTAACTTTACCTAACCTGTCTCACTAGCTAACTTTACCTAACCTGTCTCACTAGCTAACTTTAGCTAACCTGTCTCACTAGCTAACCTGTCTCACTAGCTAACTTTAGCTAACCTGTCTCACTAGCTAACCTGTCTCACTAGCTAACTTTACCTAACCTGTCTCACTAGCTAACTTTAGCTAACCTGTCTCACTAGCTAACCTGTCTCACTAGCTAACTTTACCTAACCTGTCTCACTAGCTAACTTTAGCTAACCTGTCTCACTAGCTAACTTTACATAACCTGTCTCACTAGCTAACTTTAGCTAACCTGTCTCACTAGCTAACTTTACCTAACCTGTCTCACTAGCTAACTTTAGCTAACCTGTCTCACTAGCTAACTTTAGCTAGCCTGCCTTGCTTTATCACAAGGTAGGTACTACGCTACATAACCAGTAATAACGTTATCTAACGTTGTCAGCTAAATTATACCAGAGGTAATTATATTCCAGTATCTCTGGTTATACTTACAACCGCAGGTCGTTGCACACCAAGCTAGCGTTACTTGTGCAGACTTCAACCACATATTCTGCATACTAGGGTCCATCTTCTTCTTCTTCTTCTTCTTCTTCTTCTATGGTATTTTGGCGATCACACAATTTAATGTGCATTCCGCCACCTACTATTACGGGATGGAACAAGGATTCCCCCCCAAAACGAAAAAAAATATAACAAAGAACGAAAAATGAAATACTCAAACAACTTTTCTGTTAAAAAACATAAATAAAACAGATGTGATCATTACACGGGCTTAGGGGAACCCTGGGAGGGCGGATCTTCCGTCGCCAGTACCCCTTGCAAGTCTACAGAAGCAAAACCTTTGAGTCCCAAAAACCTTTCTGCCGCAGCCACAATAATGTCCAGTTCCTTTGACTTCTTTGAGACTTGTGCTGTACAGTTTATAACTGGGGCAATGAACGCAACACAATTCACCTTTTTAACACACAGGGTGTCTTTAGTCTGGCAATAAACATTTACTACAGGCTGTATTTTATCCACTACCATATCTTCCCTAGCATCACTTGTTTTCTCAATTATTTTAATCTCCTCCGCATAGGAGAATCTATTGACCGTTCTAACCTTTGCCACCTCGATGTCCATCACTCTTACAGGTCAGTCCAGGAACACAGGATCATGATGCCCACCACAACACCAACACCTTCGTCCTTCATTATACTCTGTTCGTCTACACACACTTGCAACACGACCAAATCCTTTACAATTCTTTCACTGCAGTGGTTTGGGAACGAAGGCTCTTACGGCATATCGTACATAACGAGTGGGTCAGTCGCCGGGCACCAACCACACCAGGAATTCTCTTCAGGGATTCAACCTGAACATCCGTCGTCACCCCTGACATCACTCCTTTAACGGGTGCTCTACCCCGAAGTTCAAAACTTCTGTTGTAAGGATTCTTTTGAGGCCCATTGCAATCTTCCTCTGCTCATTAGAAACACAATGAATCAAAACTCCTGGTCATTCTGACAGACACCACTTTACCAAGCGCATACTTCACCATTTTCGATACCTCAAAAGGGTTTCCCACATATGTATTCTTGCTCAACAAACGCATCCCAACAAGAAGCGAGTCATTATAATTTACACATGTATCATTCACTTAAACAATTTCCTTTTTGTTCCAGTTTTCGACACTGTAGCCCATTCAGAACATTCATCTTCACCACATTTACTCGACACGCAGCTTATTTCAAACTCTTCATCCACTTCCGACCTTCTCTCTCGGAGGGGCGATTTGCTCGTTGAGCTTGGAAAAATAGTGCATTACTCACATTTTACGGTGGTCACTCAGAAATGGCCTATGTGGTACCTGTTAATTATACACACACGTATACAACCAGAAATCAACCCCTCCCCCCATCACAAGTGGACTTAGTTGAGGTGAAAGATAATGTGCCGTACCAAACTACCCCCATTTTTATAAAGATCCTCCATAGATTTATGTGATCACTACAGGGGTCTGTCTTACCCTGTCCAAACGCGTCACCTCCAGTTCCCTCAGGATGTAGTCCTGGGCCGGACGCTCCTCCACGTTCTTCACACTCACTTTCCCAAACTCCTTAGTGGCGTTGAGGTCGGGCCAGTAACGCACACACTTGTTCTGACGAGGGAAAAGTTGAGCATTAGACAATCTAGAAGACCGCGTTTTCGCTCAAGCAGCTTTACAACCAGTTTAGCTGTCATAGTGTCCTGGTCATCCCGGAGATTGGGATTGTCTTACACCCAGCTGTTTTGGATGGGAGGGGAGGAGTTAGGCGCAAACAATGTATTGCTAACCTCCTGAATTTCAGTTCTGATAAGAAGCATCTATCCATCAGTACATGCAACCCATCCACTAATGTGCTTCTAAACAGAGATGGTGTCAGCGGGAGACCTTCATCCATAGAAATAGTATTACAGTACATTGACATGAAAGGAATGCCTGTTCTAATACATTTACTTATTTTTATTCAACAATTCTGAATGCCTAACATATTTTAATTTATTTGTGAAAAGAGCAAACTGGGATCCCCACCATGGGGGAATGTACAGTATGTGGTTCCATAGATGATACTGTTATCACCCGTAATTCTACTTCTATGCCCTCACCCGTCCTCTCTCCATCTCCTTGGTGGTCATGACAATGACGTGTGTGTTTTCCTGGTGGACCATCTTCCAGAAGTCCACCACGGTGTTCTGAAGGCAGCCCTGGGTGGCGATGAACACCTTGCCTTCCTCCACGTGGCGGCCCTCTTCATGCATACTCTGGACGAGAGAAACACAAAGTACTTCATTCATTTCATGTCTTCATTCGTGAGGAACATATGAACATTTGTTGTCTGGTGGTGGTTCAACTCCTCACTGTGTTAGTTCATTTCCACGCCAAACATAAAAGTGTTGGCTACATAGGCTACAGTATGGCAACAGGCCAAAACGTTGGGGCCTGACTGTGACAATATGTATGGGTACATGTGAGGAGTTTCCAGTGCTCAGATCCGTTTCACGTTACGCACATTAGAATATGGCCATATTGCTGTAATATTTACAGTGCCTTCAGAAAGTATTCATACCCATTGATTATTATTCCACATTTTGTCACAGCCTGAATTCAAAATGGATTCAATAGATTTTTTAATCTACAACCCATCTACACACAATACACCATAATGACAAAGTGAAAATGTTTATTGACATACAGTAAGTATTCACAACCCTTTACTGTGACACTCCAAATTGAGCTCAGGTGCATCAAATTTCCTTTGATCATCCTTGAGATGTTACTACAACTTGATTGGAGTTCACCTGTGGCCAATTCAATGGTTTGGACGTGATTTAGAAAGAAACACACCTGTCTATATAAGGTCCCACAGTTGGCAGTGCATGTCAGTGCAGAAACTATACCATGAATTATAAGGAACTGTCCGTAGAGCTCTGAGATAAAATTGTGTTCAGGCATATATCTGGGGAACTATTTCTAGTGTGTTGAAAGTTTCCAAGAGCATAATCTCCATAATTGGGAAATGGGAAACATATGGAACTGCCCATGACCATTCTGACAGAACAAAAAAGTTATTTGGCTGAACATATAACTTCTCTGGGAGAACCTGCCAGACGGACAACAGTCTTTACAGCACTTCACCAATCTGGGCTTTATTGGAGAGTGGCCAGACGGAAGCCACTCCAGAGAAAAAGCACACCTGGAGTTTGCAAAATGCAGTGGTGTAAAATACTTCAGTAAAAATACTTGAAGGTACTACTTTTGTACTTTACTTTACTATATATATTTTTTACAAGAAAATGGTGCCGTCTGGTTTGCTTAATATAAGGAATTTAAAAGGATTTATACTTTTACTTTTGATACTTAAGTATATTTTAGCAATTACATTTACTTTTGATACTTAAGTATATTTAAAACCAAATACTTTTAGACTTTTACTCAAGTAGTATTTTACTGGGTGACTTTCACTTTTACCTGAGTCATTTTCTATTAAGGTGTCTTTACTTTTACTCAAGTATGACAATTGGGTCCTTTTTCCACCACTGAGACAGCCTACAGGGAAGAGGTGAGGGCTCTGGGAGTG
The DNA here is from genome assembly GCA_023634145.1 of Thymallus thymallus. NCBI lineage: Eukaryota > Metazoa > Chordata > Actinopteri > Salmoniformes > Salmonidae > Thymallus > Thymallus thymallus. The sequence goes on along the minus strand of CM042399.1, from coordinate 3,414,717 downwards.
TGGTGCCAGGAAAATAACCTCTCCCTCAACGTCAACAAAACTAAGGAGATGATCGTGGACTTCAGGAAACAGCAGAGGGAGCACCCCCCTATCCACATCGATGGGACCACAGTGGAGAAGGTGGAAAGCTTCAAGATGCTCGGCATACACATCACTGACAAACTGAAATGGTCCACCCAGCACCTCTTCAACCTCAAACAGGGATTCAACCTTTAGGAGGCTAAAGAAATTTGGCTTAACACCTAAAACCCTCACAAACCTTTACAGACGCACAATTGAGAGTATCCTGTCGGGCTGTATCACTGCCTGGTACGGAAACTGCACCGCCCACAACCGCAAAGCTCTCCAGAGGGTGGTGCGGTCTCCCCAACGCATTACCGGGGGCAAACTTCCCGCCCTCCAGGACACCTACAGCACCCGATGTCACAGGAAGGCCAAAAAGATCATCAAGGACATCAACCACCCGAGCCACTGCCTGTTCACCCCGCTATCATCCAGAAGACGAGGTCAATACAGGTGCATCAAAGCTGGGACCGAGAGACTGAAAAACAGCTTCTATCTCAAGGCCATCAGACAGTTAAATACCCATCACTAACACATTAGACGCTGCTGCCTAAAGGCACAGACTAGAAATCACTGGCCACTTTAAGAAATGTATCTGCATCATTCATCTCTATGTATAAACTGCACTCTACACTATTCTACGGTATCTTAGTCACTCTAATAGTGTGTTCATATTGCATCACCCATCACATTTGTATATACTGTATTGTACTCTATACTTCACCACCGACTGCTAAACAGCCATCACTAGCACATCAGAGACTGCTGCCTATAGACATAGATTAGAAATCACCAGCCACTTTAAGAAAATTAAACACTAGTCACTTTAATAATGTTTCCGTATCTTGCACTACTCATCTCATATGTACAAACTGTACGCTATACTATTCTCTGTATTCTTCGGTATCTTAGTCACTTAATCATGTTTACATACTGCATCACCAATCTCTTAAATGTATACTGTACACTATAAAGCTTACTATGCCACTATAAGTCCAATGCCGCCCTGACATTTATGTACATATTCTCAATCCATTCCTTACTTAGTTTTATGTGTATTTGGGTATGTGTTGTGAAAGCACAAGCATTTCGCTACACCCGCAATAACATCTGCTAACCACGTGTATGTGACCAATAACATTTGATTTGATTTCACATGCAAATGACTCTGTGGTCTGATGAGACAAAAACTTTTTGGCCTGAATGCAAAGCGCTATGTCTGGAGAAAACCAGGCATAGCTTCTCCTGTCTAACCACATCCCTACCATGATGTATAGTGGTGGCTAGCATCATGCCTAAGCAGCAGGGACTGGGAGACTGGTGTGGAGGGAACAATGAATGGAGCCAAATACAGACAAATCCTTGATGAGAACCTGCTTCAGAGTGCAAACAACCTTAGACTGGGGCAAAGATGTACGTGCCAACAGGACAATGACACCAAGCATACAGCCAAAGCTGTCACGGTGCGTATTATATACGGGACGATAGACAGAGCGCTGGTGAAGTGTCATCCTTTTTATTTTCGGAGTTGGATTCACGAGGCACGAAAATACAAAAGGAGAGAATAAACAAAATGAAACTACAAACAAAACACAGTGACTTACGTTGTGGGCTGCTGGCAGTGCAGACAAACACAAAACGAACAATGATCCACACACAGGTGGCTGTGTGTGGAGTATAAATACTATCCCCAATCAGAGACAACGCTATACAGCTGTCTCTGATTGGGGATGATAATCACCCTAGTTAGGGTGTGATGACTTGGTTGTGTGCCTCTCTCCTCCCCTAGGTGGGAGTAAGAGGCCTTACCACAACCAAGCCATCACAGTACCCCCCCCCCCAAGGTGCGGACTCCCGATCGCACACACAACAAACATCCCCCCTCTCCTGAAAAAAAATTTGTCCAAAACTCTAGGGGGGACATGGCGGGGTACTGAGGTGGTTGCTGGTGGGGGCTCCGGTTCCGGGCGTGGCACAGGCTGTGAGAGTAGCCTCTCTCCTACCTCTCCGTTGCACGCCCGGTCCGGTCCGGACCCCGGCGCGATGGTTCCCCCCTCAGTACTCCCGCCTTCCACCAAGTCCTGTCTGGACCCTGGTGTGGGAGCCCTCGACCCTGGAGAGGGGCTGACAACCGGCCCCGGACTGGGCACCGGAGGAGCGGACTGCTCCTTCCCTGGAGCGACGTAGACAACCAGCCCCGGACTGGGCACCGGTGGAGCGGACTGCTCCGGCACTGGAGCGACGCCGACGACCGGCCCCGGACTGGGCACCGGTGGAGCGGACTGCTCCGTCACTGGATCGACGTAGACGACCGGCCCCGGACTGGGCACCGGTGGAGCGGACTGCTCCGGCACTGGAGCGACACAGACGGCCGGCCCCGGACTGGGCACCGGTGGAATGGACTGCTCCGTCACTGGATCGACGTAGACGACCGGCCCCGGACTGGGCACCGGTGGAGCGGACTGCTCCGGCACTGGAGCGACACAGACGGCCGGCCCCGGACTGGGCACCGGTGGAATGGACTGCTCCTTCACTGGAGCGACGTCGATGACCGGCCCCGGACTGGGCACCGGTGGAGGAGGCTCCAGGCCTTGAGCTGTGGCTGGAGGCTCCGGAACGCTGACCTTCGCTGGAGGTGGCGGAACGCTGACCTTCGCTGGAGGTGGCGTGGCGCTGACCTTCGCTGGATGTGGCGTGGCGCTGACCTTCGCTGGAGGTGGCGTGGCGCTGACCTTCGCTGGAGGTGGCGTGGCGCTGACCTTCGCTGGAGGTGGCGTGGCGCTGACCTTCGCTGGAGGTGGCGTGGCGCTGACCTTCGCTGGAGGCCTCGGGCTGCTGACCTTCGCTGGAGGCCTCGGGCTGCTGACCTTCGCTGGAGGCCTCGGGCTGCTGACCTTCACTGGAGGCCTCGGGCTGCTGACCTTCACTGGAGGCCTCGGGCTGCTGACCTTCACTGGAGGCCTCGGGCTGCTGACCTTCACTGGAGGCCTCGGGCTGCTGACCTTCACTGGAGGCCTCGGGCTGCTGACCTTCACTGGAGGCCTCGGGCTGCTGACCTTCTCCGGAGGTCTCGGGCTGCTGACCTTCTCCGGAGGTCTCGGGCTGCTGACCTTCTCCGGAGGTCTCGGGCTGCTGACCTTCACAGGAGGCCTCAGGCTGCTGACCTTTACAGGAGGCCTCGGGCTACTGACCGTCACAGGAGGCCTCGGGCTGCTGACCTTCTCCGGAGACCTCAGGCTGGATGCCGTGCCCACCCTGGGCACCGACGCAGAGGTGGTCTTCAGCCCTGCAGCTGGTCTGGCTGTCGGCCCCAGACTGGGCACCGACACGCTATGGAGCTCCTGCTCCACAGCGGGACTGAACGTCGTGCCCACCCTGGGCACCGACGCAGAGATGGTCTTCAGCCTTGCAGCTGGTCTGGCTGTCGGCCCCAGACTGGGCACCGACACGCTATGGAGCTCCTGCTCCACAGCGGGACTGAACGTCGTGCCCTCCCTGGGCACCGACGCAGAGATGGTTCCCAACCCTCTGGTGGGGCTGAACGTCGTGCCCACCCTGGGCACCGACGCGGAGAGGGTTTCCAGCCCTGTGGTTGGGCTGGCTGTCGGCCCCAGACTGGGCACCGACACGCTATGGAGCTCCTGCTCCACAGCGGGGCTGAACGTCGTGCCCACCCTGGGCACCGACGCAGAGATGGTTTCCAGCCCTCTGGTTGGGCTGGCTGTCGGCCCCAGACTGGGCACCGACACGCTATGGAGCTCCTGCTCCACAGCGGGGCTGAACGTCGTGCCCACCCTGGGCACCGACGCAGAGATGGTTTCCAGCCCTCTTGTTGGGCTGGCTGTCGGCCCCACACTGGGCACCGACGCGCTATGGAGCTCCTGCTCCACAGCGGGGCTGAACGTCGTGCCCACCCTGGGCACCGACGCAGAGATGGTTTCCAGCCCTCTTGTTGGGCTGGCTGTCGGCCCCACACTGGGCACCGACGCGCTATGGAGCTCCTGCTCCACAGCGGGGCTGAACGTCGTGCCCACCCTGGGCACCGACGCAGAGAGGGTTTCCAGCCCTGTGGTTGGGCTGGCTGTCGGCCCCAGACTGGGCACCGACGCGCTATGGAGCTCCAGCTCCACAGCGGGACTGAACGTCGTGTCCACTCTGGGCACCGACGCAGAGATGGTTTCCAAACACAGAGCTGCGCTGTCGACCCTCGCGGTAGGCTCCGTGTGAGGAATAGGTGAGCGCGCCACTGCTCTGCTGCGAGGCGCAGGCACGGGCCGTACCGGGCTGGGTAAACGCACTGTTGGGTTGTTGCGTTTAGCTGGCACGGGTCGCGCCGGGCTGGGGAAACGCACCGTTTGGCTGGTGCGCGGAGCAGGCGCGGGCCGTACCGGGCTGGGGAAACGCACCGTTGGCTGGGTGCGTTTAGCTGGTACGGGTCGCACCGGGCTAGTGTTGCGCACCGATGGTTTGGTGCGCTGAGTCGGTCTCCTCCTCCTCCGACTCTGGACCGGCGCTGGAGGCACCGGACTGGGAGCTGGCGCTGGAGCACGACTGTCCCTGTCGTGCCTACTCCACCGCCAATCCCCATCCTGTGAGGGCTCTTCCGGGAACCCCCACGAGTGAGGGAACAGAAGCACATCGTCGTCGTCTTCCTCCGACTCCTCTCTGTACTCCCGTTCCCACGGCTGTAGGGGCTCCTCCTGGAACCCCCACGAGTGCAGTGGTCGGGGCTCTTCTCCCTCGATCCCCGACCACCCCCATAGCCCCCCCCCAAAATCCGTTTGAGGGGTTTTCTGGGCTCCAGGCTGGTCCTCAACCCTAGCCCGGTGACGTGTCCTCCGTCTCCGGCGCCTCGGCTGCTCCGGACCCCAGTCTTCCTCCACCGAGCGATAATAGGAGTGTTCCTCCTCGGTAATTTTTCCCATACCGAGGAGGATATCTCCTAAAGTTATTCCCCGTTGCGTCCCAGGGTGGTGGATCATTCTGTCACGGTGCGTATTATATACGGGACGATAGACAGAGCGCTGGTGAAGTGTCATCCTTTTTATTTTCGGAGTTGGATTCACGAGGCACGAAAATACAAAAGGAGAGAATAAACAAAATGAAACTACAAACAAAACACAGTGACTTACGTTGTGGGCTGCTGGCAGTGCAGACAAACACAAAACGAACAATGATCCACACACAGGTGGCTGTGTGTGGAGTATAAATACTATCCCCAATCAGAGACAACGCTATACAGCTGTCTCTGATTGGGGATGATAATCACCCTAGTTAGGGTGTGATGACTTGGTTGTGTGCCTCTCTCCTCCCCTAGGTGGGAGTAAGAGGCCTTACCACAACCAAGCCATCACAAAAGCAATGCTGGAATGGCTTCAGAACAAGAATGCGAAAGTCCTTGAGTGGCCCAGCTAAAGCCCAGACTTGAACTCATTGAAAATCTGTAGAAAGACTTAAAGATTGCTGTTCGCGGCTCCCCATCTAACTTAACAGAGCTTGAGAAAATCTGTAAGGAAGAATGGAAGAAAGAAAAGTTGATACAGACATATCTAAGACGACTCAAAGCTGTAATTGCCACAAAAGGTGCTTCTACAAAGTATTGACTCAGAGGTGCAAATACTTATGTAAATGAGATATTTCATAATAACCTGTTAAATAAATGCATTTAATCCATTTTGAATTCAGGATGTAGCACAACAAAATGTGGGATAAGTCAAGGGGTGTGACTAGTTTCTGAAGGCACTGTAAAGTGTAAGGGGCAAATCAAATTCAAGCCAAATGTTCACTTTTCTGTTTCCATCTACTCGGGCTGGCACCCGTGTCTCACTGGGCCATGGCTCTGGCGGACCTGCTCTCAGTTGGGGTCAAAGCCAGGCCCCTGGTACTTTTCAGCTTGCTTTTACATAACAATGGCTAACTGTTAACTTTAACACCTTCTCATAAAGCAACTGTTTTGATGATGCAGAGGTTGTTAAGTCCTCACTGTCATCCATAGATATGGAAACACAATTTCCATAGTATAACATAAGGGTTTATCCACTAGTGTAACAGTGGTGTTACAGTGGAGAAGCAGCATTAGTCATGCCTTGATGTCAATGGGAGATTAAGGGAACATTTGATTTAAATAGTTAGGAGTCGTCCCTAAATTAAATTATTCCACTCAGCTGTGATGTGCATAACTACATTCCTGGTTCTTCAACTCCAGGCTGTTTCCAGAACTCACTCTGATGTAGTTGGCGTTGATGTAGTCGGAGCCAGGCACGTCTGTGTCTGCGTCTGTGATCTCCACCCGCGTGGTGTCAACTGGAACACAGATAGATAGGTATTTGGTCACACACACACACAAACACACAGGGAGGTTTTTGTAGACAGGTACAGGTCGATATCTCACTCACAAGGGAGGATGTTCTTGTATCTGTTTTTACTCTTGTTCTCTGCTCTCTGTCCTTCTTTCCTAGGGTACAGGAGCTTACACTCCTGCTGCTGTAGCACCTAGAAGAAGAGAGAAGAGAAGAGAACAAGATGAGAGACTTACAAAAAAAGTCAGAGGCAGTATCTGAAATGGCATTCCCTAATGGCAATCTAGTGTAATACTTGTGACCAAAGCCTAGGAAGTCATTTTGGAGTGAAGAGTCTAATCTGATCCACAGAAAAAGCAAGAGTTAACTATTACATTAAGGACATCAGTCTGACATGTAAATATAATTAAATCATAATAATTTGAGTTTGGCTTTGGCCTACTTTGGGTATGTTTGGTCACATGTACAGTAGGGGTCACTATGGATTGGATGTACATCAGATCATGAAACGTATTATGTAATAATGATGTAATAACAAGACTTATTGCATAGTCTTGACTGAACACACCTGGCCCAATGCAGTGTGTACCCATCCACTGCCCCTAGGGGAAGCTGAGGGTAGAATCTCTCACCACAAGAGGTTATAAAGAGACAAATCCCTTAGACCTAGGATGTTTCCCAAATGGCACTATATTGCCTATATAGTGCACTACCTTTGATCAGGGCCCATAAACAGACTATGACAGGAACCAGTGGTGTCCATGTTATATTTAACAATAATGTGCTGTGTGTTTCATGAACATTCTGGATTTACATGATCTTAATCTTGACTTTCATGTTTTGGAATGAGATGATATGTGTGATCTACAATCATTTAAACACACTGGTGTTGACGATGATACCACTACTCTCGTACCTCAAACTCTTCCCAGAATCCCTGTTTGGGCTTCTCTGAGTTGTCGGCCACTTTGTTTAGTTCCTTCACCCTGTTCTCAATGTTGGCTGCATTTATCCTGGTGGCATTGAAGGGCTTCCGTTGGGAAAGGGAAGCGCAATACATTAACTCCATCACATTATTTCCACTCCACTCTTCACGTTAAATAATATTACGGATATAGAATTGGCAGCTTACCCATTCTTGGAATGACACATCATTAATATACTTAACACATCTGGTTTTATCAGAGTGGCTTCCATTTTCTTTACAAGTACAACATTGTTTCATGTGCAGCTGTCTGAATGCACTGGTCCAGTCTCTCACCTGTTTGAGGTGAACAACAATTCCACTCTTTTCCACCATGGGGTTTTTCTTGTAATGATCCACCAGGTCAGCTAGCGTGTCAAACCTCTCTCCTCCACCAACGTCATACTTCCCATCCTGCTAGAAACACACACAAACTGTTGTTTGCTAGCCCTTCTAGCCTACTAGCACCTACTAACCTGACAGCTAGCTTGCCTACAAGCCTGCTATCCCTACAAGCCTGCTATCCCTACTAGCCTGCTATTCCTGCCAGCTAGCCGGATAGCTCCTAGCCTGCCTGCTAGCTTGTTAGCTCTGCAAGCATGCTGGTCCTTACTAGCTGGTCATGGCTAGAAGGGATGCAGCTAATGTCAAAGTGATGTTTGAGTTGCGTCGGGGATCCATTTTTGCATTTTAGCTAACCCTAAACCTTTTCCTAACCTTAACCTAATTCTCCTAATCTGCTACGTAATTATCCTAACATCTAAGATCCATCACCATATTTTACAGTAGGTATGGGGTTATGTTTTTCTATTTTTATTTATTTTTGTAACCCTTTTTCTCCCCAATTTCGTGATATCCAATTGGTAGTTACAGTCTTGTCCCATCGCTGCAACTCCCGTACGGACTCGGGGAAACACGACCCTGCTAAGCTGCACTGCTTCTTGACACACTGCTCGCTTAACGCGGAAGTCAGCCGCACCAATGTGTCAGAGGAAATACTGTACAACTGGTGACTGTGTCAGCATGCATGCATCCGGCCCGCCACAGGAGTCGCTAGAGCGCGATGGGACAAGGACATCCCGGCTGGCCAAACCCTCCCCTAACCCGGACGACACTGGGCCAATTGTGCATTTCAAAGCCAAACCCACCATCCAACCTGGAACTGAGACAGACCAGATACAAATTCAATTTGCACTGTGGTGTGAAGTGAGAGGTGTCGAAGCCTTTGAGCCCAACAAATGTCAAGAATCTCACAGGCTACCCAAACCAAATCCAGAGGCCTTTGAAGCTGTTCAGAGACCATCCACTGGCATTTTCTACAAGAAATCTGCCTCCAGAAATAAAAGCTTCTCCCAAGTGGGTGTGACTTCTATTCCCGTTGCCTGCTGCACTGCTGTTTGGATTCCACCTGGCGATCTGTTCACCTGCCCTGGCCTGTCTCCCCCCGTCTGGTACAGGTACCCCCACCACATTCCCCCCTCTCTCCCAAGCTTTCAATCGCCTCCAGCACACACACTGTTGGGTCGAGTGACTCTAAACTTACAATGGCTAGCCCCAAGTCGTTATATATACTCCTGCATGCTTTGTTGACTAAAAACTTTCTTGTTTACCCAACCGTGGGACAGACTATGTTTGTTCCCACACTCGGGGAACACCAACACTCGTTCCCACTCTCTATTGGTTACACAGACTTTTGGCCTACCATCCCATTCTAACCACCTCTCGCCGGCTTTGTATTCATGTTACCTGATGAAATTGCTGTACAATATGATCTTGTTGCCATCTGATGCACATTCAGATGTCATACATCAGCACTGCAGAGCTCTCCCTGTCCTCTGCTGTGCCTTGATGGTATTACTGTTGATGATATCTGGTAATGTGCATGTACACCCTGGCCCATCTACTGTTGCTAGCCCCAATTCTGACTTGTGCTCTGATATCTGCTTCACTGATTTCTGCTCTCGTAAAAGCATGGGTTTTCTGAACGTTAACACTAGAAGCTTATTACCTAAAATGGATCAATTTAAAGTGTGGGTTTACAGCTCCAATCCAGATGTGTTGGTCATTACTGAGACGTCGTAAAGGAAGAGTGTTTTGAATAATGATGTTAACCTTTCTAGTTATATCCTTTTTCGGCAAGACAGATCTTCCAAAGGTGGGGGAGTGGCAATCTTTACCAAGGATCACCTTCAGTGCTCGGTTGTCTCCACCAAGTCTGTCCCCAGACAATTTGATTTCCTGGTTTTAAGCATTACACTTTCAAATAGCTCTTTGTTGACTGTTGCTGGGTGTTATTGTCTATCATTAGCACCGGCCTGTACACTACCTGCCCTAAGCTCTCTCCTGGCCCCTTACACTAAGTCTGAATTTGTCCTGCTAGGTGACCTAAACTGGGACATGCAAAAACCACCTGTCCTAAAGCAATGGGACTCCCTAAATCTTTCTCAGATTATTAGCAATCCAACAAGGTATGAATCCAAACACTCAGAAAAGGCTGCTCTCCTCGATGTTATCCTCACAAATAATCCTGATAGGTATCAGCCTGGTGTTTCTGTAATGACCTTAGTGATCACTGTTTTACAGCCTGTGTTCGTAATGGCTGCTCAGCGAAACAACGTCCTGATTTGCCTTCCTTCATGACCTGGCCTCGGTAAATTGGTATAGAATCAGCTTGATCCCCTCTGTCGAAGACGCTTGGACCTTCTTTTTTTATATTTTCAGTGGTATTGTTAACAAACGCCCCCATACAGAAAATGAGAATTATAAACAGGTTCAGTCCCTGGTTCGACCGTGATCTTGCAGAGTTACTCCAATTTAAGAATTGCATTTGGCGAAAGGCTCGGCACACGCATACTCAGACTGACAAGCTCTCATTCAGGCAAATGAGAAATAAGTGCACTCAGGCTATCCGGAAGGCCAAAGTTAGTTACTTTAAGGAGCAGTTCTCTCTCTGTGGGTCTAACCCCAAGAAGTTATGGAAAATGGTAAAGACCTGGAGAATAAACCCTCCTCCTCACAGCAACCCATGTCCCTTAAAGTTGATGATGTGGTTGTTACTGACAAGAAGCACATGGCTGAGCTCTTTAATCACCACTTCATTAAGTCAGGATTCCTATTTAACTCAGCCATGCCTCCTTGCCCGTCCAACATTTCCTCATCTGCCACCCCTTCTAATGCGACTAGCCCTGATGCTCCTCCCTCTTTTTCCCCTGCCCCGCTACAAAGTTTCTCCCTGCAGGCGGTCACTGAGTCCGAGGTGCTAAAGGAGCTCCTTAAACTTGACCCCCAAAAAACATCTGGGTCAGATGGTTTAGACCCTTTCTTCTTTAAGGTTGCTGCCCCTATCATCGCCAAGCCTATCTCCAATCTTTTTAACCTGTCTCTCCTCTCTGTGGAGGTTCCCTTTGCTTGGAAGGCAGCCACAGTGTGTCCTTTATTTAAAGGGGGACATCAAGCTGATCCTAACTGTTAGAGGCCTATTTCTATTTTGCCCTGTTTATCAAAAGTGTTGGAAGAACTTGTCAATAATCAACTGACTGGATTTATTGATGTCTATAGTATTCTCTCTGGTTTCCGCTCAGGTTATGGATGTGTCACTGCAACCTTAAAGTTCCTCAATGATGTCACCACTGCCCTTGATTCTAAGCAATGTTGTGCTGCTATTTTTATTGACTTGGCCAAAACCCTCTTAAGCCTCACTCCCCCCTATCTGAGATATCTACTGCAGCCCTCATCCTCCACATACAACACCCGTTCTACCAGTCACATTCTGTTAAAGGTCCCCAAAGCACACACATCCCTGGGTCTCTCGTCTTTTCAGTTCGCTGCAGCTAGCGACTGGAACAAGCTGCAACAAACACTCAAACTGGACAGTTTTATCTCAATCTCTTCATTCAAACACTCAGTCATAGACACTCTTGCTGACAGTTGTGGCTGCTTAGCGTGATGTATTGTTGTCTCTACCTTCTTGCCCTTTGTGCTGTTGTCTGTGCCCAATAATGTTTGTACCCTGTTTTGTGCTGCTACCATGTTGTGTTGCTACCATGTTGTGTTGCTACCATGCTGTGTTGTCATGTGTTGCTGCCATGCTGTGTTGTCATGTGTTGCTGCCATGCTATGTTGTTGTCTCAGGTCTCTCTTTATGTAATGTTGTCTCTCTTGTCATGATGTGTGTTTCGTCCTATATTTTTATTTAATTTGTTTATATTTTTAATCCCAGCCCTGCAGGAGGCCTTTTGCCTTTTGGTAGGCCGTCATTGTAAATAAGAAATTGTTCTTAACTGACTAATTAGTTAAATAAAGGTTAAATAAAATAAATGAAGGATATCAAGGATCTGGAAGGATTCAGTATGAAGGAATGGTGTAAAATCCCTCCGAATGTGTTCTTCAACTCATAAGACATTTTAGAAAAAGGCTCAGTGCTGTTATCCTCTCATTGTGAGGTTATTGAAAGGTATTGAAAACAGGGGTGTCAATAATTTTGACCCCTACCTTTGAGAAAAAAAGTATTACTTGTTGAACAAAATCTCTTTCTCTGAGCGATTGTATTAGTATAAAATAACATATTTTCAAAAACTTTTTAGCATACAATATAGCTCAGAATTATTTATTATATACGGTTATTTTTGTTAATCTTTATCAAGAATGTCAATCATTTCGGACCCCACTAGCTGGTCTTACCTGGTAGCGAATCATGACGTGGGTGACCTTGGTCTTGCGGTCTACGTTCTCGTGCTTCTCCTCGTTGGTGAGGACAGAGAGCACAAAGTCACCCGGTTTGCTCTGGCTCTCCCGTACCAGGAAACTGCCGGGCTTGCCCTTGTCCGTGAGCAGCTTCTCAGCATCGCGCCCAGAGAGGTGCCCGTGGTACCACCTAGTGTAGATCGGTAGACACTTTATGACTATTATGTTTGAAAATACTAATACAATTAACCTCTTAAATGTAAAAATGTTGATTTCCACCTAAATAGACATACCCAAAAGTAACTGCTAATTGTGTGTAATTACATGACTCTGACATGCAAAAACTTGGTATATTTGGAAAGAAAACATCTGGGAGATTATGAGGTTTCAAAACACAAAACAACCTTTTATTTTTCTTTCTTTTTTTGAAAGGCATCTTTCACTGACAAGCGATAAGTGAATGATTGATTCCCAGAGCTGGAAACACATCAGATGGCTTCCACAACATGTGAACAATATCAGAAAAGGCAGATGTTTTAGTAAGCGGTGCCACGTCTTCTGCGCACAGGGAACAGTAGGTTAACTGCCTTGTTCAGGGGCAGAAAGACAGGTTTTTACCTTGTCAGCTCGGGGATTCGATCCAGCAACCTTTTGGTTACTGACCCAACGCATATCCCTGGAAAGCTCATCTCATTGGCTACAAGACTGTCAAGGTGCCATAGTAGCCACTCCCCTGTGTAATGGATGCTTTCTGCGCGTAAGCAGGCAACATCATATTTTTGATGTGCAAAGATATAGTCACTCGGTGGACATTCGATGTTTCATAGGTCATGACAATAGGCTAGATTTGTTCCTACCAACGTAATGATTATTAAGATACCCCCCATGTAGCTGTAGCTCAAATTGAAGCTTACCTTGTAAGATGTTCGCTGTTTGGTAAAAACATTGTGTAAAATTAAATGTTTGACTCTCGGGGCTGGTGATCAATAATGGCAGACAAATAAGATACCCTCGTGATCTGTGAAGTCCCGGCTTTCGGTGTGTATCAACGTATTCCATGTTTATTTAATTTATGCTTCACAACACAAAGCTTTCTGCAGTTCTCATACCAGACTGAATTTAATAAAGAAAATCTAATAGGGGCGGCAGGTAGCCGAGTGGTTAGAGCGTTGGGCCCGTAACTGAAAGGTTGCTGGATCGAATCCCCGAGCTGACCCACTGTTCCTAGGCTATCAACCCACTGTTCCTAGGCTATCATTGTAAATAAAAATGTGTTCTTAACTGACTTAAATAAAGGTCAAATAAATGAAAAGGATCCCAAAATTTGTGGACTTTACATTTAAGAGCAAAGGGGATATGAAAATCACCCCAACCCTGCCGTTTACATAAGACATCGGAAAGTGTGTGTGTTTCTCTGTAGGAGGTTCCGGCAAGAGATCTCAGCGGGTGTTTCATGGAGAAACCACAGAAACCATCCTACAGAGATCCCATGTTGTTCTTGGAAGTAGATATACACTGTACATCCCAATGTGTAGAGAGACAGATATGTTTGTGAAGGTTATAAAAGGGGGGGTGTGTGTGTGCATTTTATTGTAAATGTTGTGTCTGTGGTTGTTTTCATCTGTGTGTGTGTGTATGCATGTGTGTTTGTGCGTACCTCTCTGAGGTGGGGTCCTTACAGTTGAGTGGGTACTTGAGCTCGATGACGTCTCCGTTCCTCTCTCTGAGGAGGTCGTGCTGCTCTGTGTAATACTGCACCAGCTCTGCTAGCGTGGCAAACTTCTCCCCTCCATACAGGTCATAGTAGTCCCCTGAGTTCTGGATCTTAATGTGGGTGACCTCATTGTTCCGCCTGACCCACACACGCACGCACGCACGCACGCACACACACACACACACACACACACACAGGGTAAGAGAGGTTGGAGTCAGGGTTAGTCACAGTACACGCTGTTCAGATAGATCAGTATATATTATGTAACAGGTGCACCCTGCAGCATGTAGCAGTGGTTAGGTTAATATGGTACCACTGTTCTCTCTCTGTGTGTGTGTGTGTGTGTGTGTGTGTGTGTGTGTGTGTGTGTGTGTGTGTGTGTGTGTGTGTGTGTGTGTGTGTGTGTGTGATGTGATGTGAGACCTGCCAAAAGGATCATGTATTCTAGCCACAGGTCGTGCTCAGCACCTATTTGGAACCGCAGCAGTGTGTGGCATTAGTGTATGTGAATGAGAAAAAGTATGTGTAGGTGTGTGGATGGGTGGGTGTGACAGGGAGAGAGAGTCTGTGTCCAAATACCCGTACTAAATAGTAGGCGTTTTGGGTATGCGAAAATATAACGTTTTATAGTATGTGATTTTTTTTGGGGGGGGAATAACTGTATGCTTTAAAATGCCAGGATGTCATACTAATTTTGCCTTTTCATCTAGTAGACTTCGCCGCACACTATTGAGGAAGAGAATTGTCTCTGGAAACTGATGTGTGTTTGACAACAGCTGATAATCATGAGGGGACGCTGTATCAAAATGAACGAATGGAGTGAATCAATTAGATTTAATTAGATGACGCATTCTCAGTTGGATGAGCCTAGTATACTGATATTTGTTGCTTGCTGCATTAGGTTTTTACTCAACAGTATGTTCTAAATATTATGTAGTACTATTAGTACACAGTATGCCGTGTATCCTTTCCTGCAGTCAAATGACCAAATCGCTCTCTAGTGGCCTCATGAGTGGAATGTTATTCATATTTTTAATAATTTAATAATTAATCAACATTCTTTATTTTACGCCGAATATCCAGTGTTTCTATGTCAATCGGTATTGTTATATGTATATAAAGTGTAATGTTGGGATGCAAACTTAAAATGTATTACATTTCAACTATATCTGACATAGTACAAGTGTCTTCTTTTTAAGACCATAACCATGTGTGTGAGGTGTATACTTTTGTTTCAAAGTAGATTTGTTTTAGACTACCAAGAAACATTCTTTGTGACCCTGATTCAGCCCACTGTAGTAAAAGGTAAAGTGAGTAGTGAAGCCAGATTTCGGATACGGCCAGAGTGTGTGTGTTTGTATTTATGAACGTGCCTGCGTGTGCCTGAACAGAGCAAGAGAGACACCACGAAAACCCACATGAAAATAACAGGTTGATGTGGTCCGTGGACACCCAATCATTTCTGCACAGGAGGAAACCGTTTGTTCGCCAAGTCTATGTGGAAATAAGACTTAAGTAAGACTCCTAGTAAGAAAAACCTCAGACAAGATTATCCCTTTTAAGAGCCTGTTGATTTCATATTAACTGCTTAGAAGAGATTTATTGGGAGTGAGTACTTAAGAGCAACTGGTTTTCAATAAATGCAGGTTGCTAGGGAGCACTTTACAAAATACACAGCCACAAAGAGACAGGATGTCACACACATGCATGCACACAGCATTCTAAACCGAAACGTTAGTATCGTTATAGTTCTTAGCTAGCTAGCCCTCTCTGCAAATTGATGATCAAGTAACGGTCATATGAAGTGGAACAAATTCTCCCTCCCTCCCTCCCTCTCTCTCTCTATCTCTCCCTCCCACCCTCCCTCTCTCTCTATCTCTCCCTTCATCCCTCCCTCTCTCCATCCCTCCCTCCATCCATCCCTCTCTCTCTCTCTCCATCCCTCCCTTCATCCATCCCTCTCTCTCCCTCCATCCCTCCCTCTCTCCATCCCTCCCTCCATCCCTCTCTCTCTCTCTCTCCATCCCTCCCTTCATCCATCCCTCTCTCTCTCTCTCTCCCTCCATCCCTCCCTCTCTCCATCCCTCCCTCCCTCTCCCTCCCTCCCTCCATCCATCCCTCTCTCTCTCTCTCCATCCCTCCCTTCATCCATCCCTCTCCATCCCTCCCTCCATCCCTCTCTCTCTCTCTCTCCATCCCTCCCTTCATCCATCCCTCTCTCTCTCTCTCTCTCTCCCTCCATCCCTCCCTCTCTCCATCCCTCCCTCCCTCTCCCTCCCTCCCTCCCTCCCTCCCTCCATCCCTCCCTCCCTCCATCTTTCTCTCCTATAAACCTGCACTCTCTCCTTCCCTCCCTCCCTCTCTCTCCCTCCATCCCTCCCTCTCTCCATCCCTCCCTCACTCTCCCTCCCTCCCTCCCTCCATCCCTCCCTCCCTCCATCCATCTTTCTCTCCTATAAACCTGCACTCTCTCCTTCCCTCCCTCCCTCTCTCTCCCTCCATCCCTCCCTCTCTCCCTCCCTCTCCCTCCCTCCCTCCCTCCATCCCTCCATCCATCTTTCTCTCCTATAAACCTGCACTCTCTCCTTCCCTGTAATTGTGAATGTTTGAGTGGAGCAGTATGCCTCCCTGTCTGTGGCTACTAATGGCCTGTGGCGGCTGCAGTGTGTGTGTGTGTTGTGTGTGTGTGTGTTGTGTGTTGTGTGTTGTGTGTTGTGTGTTGTGTGTGTTGTGTGTTGTGTGTTGTGTGTGTGTGTTTGCGCATTGAGCCAAAAACATCCAACTAGATTTTACTCTGCCGATGGGATGAGTCTCTTGCTGACTTGGAGACATAGCACATATAATCATTGTGTCATACAGAGCATCCATTAATGAATCAATGGCAAAACCAAGTAATGCTGTTGTACAGAGTTGTGTAAATATTGTTTTTTGGATATACAGTGGGGTCAGGAATTATTGGATGCCTTGATAAAGATGAGCAAAAAGACTGTATAAAATAAATAGTACAAATACTGAGCTCAAATGTTTATATATATTTATATTTTTAAAAAATCCCAAAAATATAGGGGTCAAAATGATTGGATCCCCGGTTTTCAGTACTCCAGCACCCTGGATAACGACACTGAGCCTTTTTCTTTTCATGAGTTTGGAGAACACGTTGGGAGGGATCTTAGACCATTCCTTCACACAGAATCTTTCCAGATCCTTGATATCCTTCCTCTGAGTTTATCGACTGTCCTCTTCAATTCAAACCACAGGTTTTCAATGGGGTTCAAGTCAGGAGACTGAGGTGGCCTTCTTTGAGGATTTTGTGCTTGGGGTTATTGTTTTGCTGGAATATCCTCTTGCGGCCAAGTTTCAGCCTCCTGGCAGAGGCAACCAGGTCTTTAGCAAAAACATCCTGGTACTTGGTAAAGTTCATGATGCCGTTGATCTTAAAAAGGGAAGCAAAATAGCCCCATAATATAAAAAATATACACCATATTTTACAGTAGGGATGAGGTATTTTCTGCATATGCATTGTTCTTTCGAAGTCCCAACCCACTACTGGTGTGCGAGACCATAGAGCTCTATTTTCATGCCATCTGACCATAGCACCGCCTGGAGTTTGCTAAACGGCATTGGCACTTGGATTATAACCGGTCCCATGGTCATATAGAGGACTTTGGTGTAGCAGTGTGCAAGAACAATAACGCACTTCTGGTACAAGAACAGAAGTAGGCGTTTCTAACCCTAACTCCTAATGTTTATTGAAACATTAGGAGTTAGGGTTAGGAGTTAGGATTAGGAGTTAGGGGTTCAAGGATGGAGGCCGCTTCACTTGTTGTTTTATTACATCTGGAGCAACATTAGGTCATTGTCAAGCTCCACCCGTGGTTCGGGAAGAAGGAACACATACGACGACACTTCCCGCCTTTCCTTTCATCTACTAGCTTCTCTCTCTAATTCCAAAACTGTGTATCAAACAGGCCTTTGGACAGATTCGTACACAGTATATGTGAGTGCTGAGGGCACAGTCACTGACCACTAGACCACCATGGCCGCTTGTCTCTGTTACCCAGTACCCCACTAGACCACCATGGCCGCTTGTCTCTGTTACCCAGTACCCCACTAGACCACCATGGCCGCTTGTCTCTGTTACCCAGTACCCCACTAGACCACCATGGCCGCTTGTCTCTGTTACCCAGTACCCCACTAGACCACCATGGCCGCTTGTCTCTGTTACCCAGTACCCCACTAGACCACCATGGCCGCTTGTCTCTGTTACCCAGTACCCCACTAGACCACCATGGCCGCTTGTCTCTGTTACCCAGTACCCCACTAGACCACCATGGCCGCTTGTCTCTTTTACCCAGTTAGAACGCCTTCCACTTATCCAAATGAGATGAATCAACATTCTATAGGTCTATTTGGCCGATGCATTTAATCGATTGGATCTATAAATAGCCCGACTGCAATGGAACTATGTCTAATGGAAGTGAATGGAGGCAATGGTATACGTAATACAGGGATAGCATCCATCCACAGTCCCAGCTAA
The DNA here is from genome assembly GCA_023634145.1 of Thymallus thymallus. NCBI lineage: Eukaryota > Metazoa > Chordata > Actinopteri > Salmoniformes > Salmonidae > Thymallus > Thymallus thymallus. Next base: position 3,396,457 of record CM042399.1, on the reverse strand, counting down.
TGCCCTCGAAACTTCTCCTCTGTTCATAGAGATGTAGAAAAACACAACACGATACTAGAACAAAATAAATGTCCCCCAAGAACATTTTTACTGAAAGAAAACAATGGAAAATAAAGCATTTCGTTTGCTCTGAGAATTACATACACTGAGTATAGTAAACATTAGGAACACCTTAATAATACTGAGTAGCGTATCTTTGAGAGAGTATGCGTGAGAGAATGCTAGCGATTGTGTCTGTGATGTGGGAGTATGTTAGCTTGGTCACACCGGACCCTGACAGGCTTAGGGCCCAATTACGACTTGTGAAATGACGCCTTACTTACGCACGCCTATCCTACGCACTTCTCAGTAGTTGGTATTTAGACTTACCTTACGAAGGTGTGTAACAGGCTTTGCTGACGTGGTTCCCTTGCACGCGCTGAATAAATGTAATTCAACTGCTGAAAACCTTCCCACCATGTTTTCATTCAACAGGGTTTTCAGTACATTTATCTGAAGCCATCCCTTTAGATACGGTGTTCCTTTAATTAGAATTCTGTCGACAGACTCAATAGAACATATTGGGAGAACGGGTTCACAATATTAGGGATCAATGAAAGAAAGCCAACTAAAATATATGTATATTCATCTCTGTTTCAACACCAATTGGTAAATTTAAAAATACTCAGATCTTGTAGATTATTTAAAGTTGGGGAAGTATTTATGAATCATGAATAAAAATAAAAACAGGTTTGCCTCGAAAGAAAGAAAACGGTGGTTTGATTCATTGTGAAAATTGCTACATTGTTCTTTAACCCGTGGTAACTGGTGTAAGACTAGTGTACATATAATTATAATAGGGAGAAGTGTACTATAGCAAGCAGGCGTCGGGTTCACACTATTACGGCTTGTCTTCACAGTGTTGTTAGTAGGCCTACTGACGGTCCATACTGATAGCCTATAGTAAATAAGACCATTGAAGGTGCCCATTCCCTGCAAGTTAAAAGGCTATACAATTTAAATTCTGCATAATGGAACAACATTTCCTAAACTTAACGGTGGGAAAGCTGATGTGTTAATATGCATCAGTTTGCTGCCATATGACTGGTTTCACATTTGTCTCCAGCGATTATAAGGTAACATTTTAATTGAACCAAACGGATTACTCATTTTGGGCTCCCGAGTGGCATCTCAGTGCTAGAAGCATCACTACAGACCCTGGTTCGATCCCGGGCTGTACCACAACCGGCCGTAATCGGGAGTCCCATAGGGCGGCGCACAATTGGCCAGGTAGGCCGTCATTGTAAATAAGAATGTGTTCTTATTAAGAATGTGTTCTTATTATTTTTTTTTAATTTAACCTTTATTTAACTAGGCAAGTCAATTAAGAACTTCTTAATTGACTTGCCTAGTTAAATAAAGGTTAAATTAAAAAAAAATCTACATTTGCCTAGCTGTTATGAATAGCTCTTATCAAGTTGTAAAATACAGTGCATGATGAATGGTGTTATTTCTTTTGAAAAAAAAAAATAAAGTAGATGCCGACAGGTTAGCTAGACCTTATTCATGGTTTCCTCGCTCGTAAAGGTGGTGAAATGATTTGGAAATGACTGTAAGTCAAGGTCAGAATATGGCGTATCTGTAGACACACCTCCACCACACCTTCATTTATTCGATCACCACCCAAAACGAATAGCAGGTGAATAGGACACTATTCTCATGCTTAAGTTCAAGGTCAGACGGAGAAAAGTATTAACTCGGGTCGGAATTGGGCCCTTGGTGAATAGGCAAGACATCTCTGAATAGTCACAAAGAAAAGGGTATGTGAGTAAGGGTAAAGCATAATACTCTCATCAGCTCATCAAAGCTTAATAAGCTTTTTGTATTTCTCACCGTCAGCAAAGATATAAAAACTCTTAAGAATTCATGTTGATACGTAGCCTACTTTCAACAGAAATACAGTGCAGACACAAAATAAAGCTGCCAATGCTCTAGATAGCAATATTCTATCTATTTCCCACATTTCCCCACCAAACTGACCTTACTGTACCATAATACACACAGGCCGCAGGGGGGTGGAGGAGGGGGGCGAGGGAGGGAGGGGGCTGTTAGCCTGCGCTACAGTTTATCCACAGGGGCTGTGGTCTGAAGAACAACAAATACATGTAATTGCGCCTTGTGAACGCAAAACACACACAACACACACAGGCAGTTAGGCAGCCCTCAGTCACCACAAAGCCAGATGCCACCAGGGCCAAGCAGGGTCAGACCTCGACATGGGCCCCCGGCCTTAACGTTATTAAGAGCTACTGCCTGGACTGGCCTGGCTGCCACACACACTGCTGCTGCCAGTCTAACAACCTTCTCTCTCTCTCACCCCTCTCTCTCCTCTCCATATACTCTCTCCTGTCTTTTCTTCCCCCTTTCCCTCAGACACACTCTCCCTCTTTCTCGGTTTCCCTCACACACACTCCCCCTCTCCCCCTCTCCCTCTCCCTCTCCCTCTCTCTCTCTCTCTCTCTCTCTCTCGCTTTCCTAACACTCTCATTCGCTACCCAAGCCAACTGCTGCTAAAGAGCGGTGAGCCAAAGGACGATGCTGGACCTTTTCCATGAGTTCGTCTGACTGATGAGCCTCTTAAAAGGTTCCATAGCCAAAGCAGGAAGTCACAGAGGCTGTTTACAAGAACTCCACTTTTCTCTTTTGTATTCAGCTCCCCAACTACAGAGCTCACTGTTCATAATTCAGTGAAATGTAATGTCATTGGACAGGGATAGACCTGATCATTTCATACATGGTGTCAATAGAGATCATATTCCTTGAAGTGCTGTTGTGGCGTAAGTTAATTCTTGTGAAAGCTATTTATGACCAGTTCTCGCTTTTTTTTTTTTCATCCGAGGAGAGAAACAAACATTTTCCAATTCGTAGAAACTTAGAAGAGTGACAAAGATGGCATTTTTCAAGCTCGGACTGCCACAAGCTGTGACTGTTCACCCAAAGGCAAGGCTCTTGCTCTCTCGCTAGCTTGCTTACTGAAAAGCGATTAATTCCTATTTCTTGTGGCTTGACTCACACGCTCATTTAACTGCTCAGTCGGTACAAGGAGACAATTTGCTCAGGAATGATGAACTTTACACCAGGGGAAATGTTGTGAAGAATACGCCGCTAACGCTAGGCTAAAGAGGTAGGCTAAAGCGCTAAGCTAATGCCTTTGGTTATTTGACAAATAACTCCCAGATTGTTCTTGGAACCAACATTTGTTAGCTGGGAACATGGAGGCCCCTACCTGATGGAGAGAGTAAAATCCCCCGGGTTGCTCTTGCTCGGCCGGGCTAGGAAACTGCCGTGGACCCCCCGCGTCAAGAGGAGCTGCTCTGCCTCGACGCCGGTGATGTTGGGGTGGAACCACCTGGAAGAACAGAGACAGAGAGAGAATAGTTTTGAGCACAAATGCCAAATCCAGAGCCAGAACCAGTTTCTCAATTTCCTGATTCGATTTATCAACCAAGTACTTGATCGATGGAATCAGGTGTGTTACTGCTAGGCTAAAACAAAAACATAGAGGTCACACCAGGAGTTGATTGATAAACTTAGCTTTAAACTCACTCATCAATCATTATTTCCCAGTAAAAGATTCAGAGATTCAGTTTGGTGACAGTGGTTAGATACACATAAACCGTAAGAGTTAAACGTTTGGAGAGCAGAGCCCTATACTATGAATGAGGTTTGAGGAGTTAGCTAAGTAACTTTGGTCAACTCAAAGATTGTGTCATCTGAGGAAGATAACTTACTCAATATTTTACTAATCCAATGTTTTCTTTGTGTGCAATTATTTTTTTAAATGTTAAAATCACATTACACATTTAGTGATGACAGCATTTGCTTTCCAAACTGTACGTTTTTTTCAAGCAATTGGATTTTGAAATGTGCAAAATGCAAACTGACAGCTGCAACCAACCATAGACATTTAATCCATAAATAGCAGTTCCCATTGAAGTTAAGACTGACAGCCATTGCTAGTGTACCCATGAGTTACAGTCAAATTGTCAGGGTTAGAGGTTCCAAAACTCTATGGATTATATGCCTATGGCCACAATGCAACAAGCTGTTCCACAGATAGAAAAATTTGCGATAGGAGAGGGGAAAAAGGTGCTTGTGCATTGATAAGCACACCAAAGACGGCATTAAAAATAAGTAATAAAAGCCTATTTCACACCATAGCTTACTGAATTTGCAAGATAACCTTTTTTATATTGATTTCAGCACAGTTTAAAATGTGGCACTGACTCGCCAATGGACTGATGTTTCAACATTGTCTCAATGAAGAGTCTGGTGCTCGACTAGCCATGTGCAACAGTTACAAGCCTACTAGAGTTGGCGGCAGGCGGACAAGCAATATGGTTGAAGCCTAATCTGCAATGTGAAGCTAACTGAAACTGGCTAGCTTTATAAAAGCCTGAGTAGATCTAGCTTGCTTCGTAGTATTACCACTCAGGACACCAACGTTTACAGGACTTAAAGATAACTGGCAAATTACTTACTTCCTGTGTTATATAACCAAACAGAGAGTAAAATACAATTTACTCCATTGAGCTCACATTTGGATAAACCGTATCGTTCACCATCAACCATTACACATTTGGATGCTACATTGTCCAACAATAAAATCTACGGATATACACCACTAGCGTAATTGCAAATGATGGCTCTGGTCTGTGCCCTTCTACCACGATCTCCCTCTCTCCATATATCCTAACTATTATTTCATAAAAATCATTGGATTTATGTAACAAATTAATTTGTTCAAAAATGAAGGAGAAGCAAAAGATCGAGAGAGAGAGAGAGATATTTTGTTGTATTTTTCCTTCACTTTCACTTACTTAGCTAGCGAATGCAGCTAGCTAGTTTAGCCTACTCAAACACCCGGCTCAAAACAGAGAGGGATGCTCTGTTAGCTAGCTGGCTATGGCTATCCAACACGCTTCCAAGTCATGGTAAGATTTTGGTTTAATTAATTTATTGCCCCTGGGACCCGCAGGTGTAACTGCTCAACTACTCGCTCTACACTGTACTGCATGATTGTAGCGGGTTTACTAAGTTAGCTACTAGTAGCTATGTTGACTATGACGTTAGCTAATATGGTGACAACGATGTAGGCAGTGTGTAGCGGTTAGCGGTTAGCGGTTATGGAATGAAGGTTTGGCATGGAAAGTTTTTTCGCCTGGTCACAGACAGCTGTTGTGTTGTGCTCTGAAGTCCACGAAAGAAGGGAAAAGGTGAAAGGGGATGCTATAAGGAATTATACAACAAGCAAAGTGATCATGATGTTTGTAAGTGGCTGCTATGAAAGTGTTTGCGGGTGATCAGGGGTGCATTCATTCAGCCGATTCTGTTTCTTAAACGGAAGCAAACAGATCAAAAATGTGGATAAACATAACTGAATTTGTCCAACAGAAACTCTTGTTTGCAACTGTTTGCACTAATGATCAGCTGGATGCAGGCAAGGGTGTGTAAGGCGGTATTGTACGTGTCACTGTCTGTCACCTTGATTACTCGACCTGTGCACCTGCCTTGCGAAGGCTAGGTTGTTGGGTATAGAGAACATTTGAGAATCATGTAGGAGCCTAAACCTACAGTATGAATGTTACATTGAGCTGGGTGAAATGGAATATGAATGACAGTCATCCAATATGCTGTAAAAGGCCATACTATAAAATCAATTATTATCCTTCCTAATGTTAAACGGCACCAACCGCCACTGCTGTTTACAATTCACTGTTTACAACACTGTAGGGGACTCTTCTTTTGAGAAAATACCAGAGATAAGAAGGGAATTTTGGTCGAGTGGGAAAATTATACTTGACACTGACATTTATAGAATCAGAGTCAAATAGCACACGCATTTCCACAGCACAAAGCACACGCTTCACAAAGAATCATGGACAGTGATAAATGCAGTGAGCGTAAAACAAATATATCCTTTTATCAATTAACACAATCTTTGCCAGATCAAGCCTCGATGCCCTGGCACAAAAGTGAGTATTTGGGTATTTACATTTACATTAAGTATTTTAGCAGACACTCTTATCCAGAGACACTTACAGTATATTTGTACTCAATAAAGTAGGTATCAGCAAAGTCAGTGCTAGCAGAGGAGAACAAAGTCGAGTGTAAAATGTTAGTTCACAAAAAGGCAAGTGTGTTTTCTCGAGGGGAGCGGTGAGGGGGTGCTGTGGGATTATATACGATGTAGGGTTTCAATGTTTTCGGGAAGCTGGGCAGGGACTCTGCTGTCCTAGCTTCAGGGTGAAGCTGATTCCACCATTTGTTTTTCTTCTTAAAATGACTGTATTCATAAGATAAGGACATCGACAGGCATGTTAACACTAAATCTACTTACAAGCCTTGTGAGACTTTCGTACAGCTTTCAAGCAGCCGTGAAACACACATCCTTTCATATTTCTGTTTGATGGCAAAACTGTGGATCCAATTTAACCTGACTCGTGGGGAGCTTGAGCTCAACCGCTGGGCCAACATCTAAATCGATAAAGTCCCTCCAACGTCAAACGAGTAAACCAAGTCCTTGGAATGGCGGGACGTTCTTCGCTCCGGACCTCCAGTGCAATGACACCCAGATCAGGATGAATCAGGCTTTAGTGGCGGCTCGTCATTCACAAAGCAGATTGACGTGAGAGATAGCGAGAGACAGAGAGAGAGCAAGAGAAGACAACAGTAGACAGTAGTGGAGCTGATGGAAGAGGGAACAGACGGGGCCAAAGCCACGCGAAGCTGCAGACATCTGGGGAGCGACACTGGCCCAGATTGCACCTGACCCCCCCTTATCCAGCCGGGCACCAGGCTTTTTTCTCATTCCAAGCCCAGGAGATTAACTGAGGAACTGTTCAAACAGAGGCAGGAAATCGTAACAGATTACAACTGGCATTCACCAAGGGATTAGACACAAATACAGAGTTGAACAAGGCTCTGTATCATCAAAGGCCCATGCTGTGGCATTAACAATGGACTGGGATACACAGCAATGAAAGGAACATTTGCCAAAGTCGATTGTTTTGCTTGTGTAGAGTTCCAGAAACACACCTGACATACTGTAGAACGGGGGTCACTGCATGATCTACCTGATTCAAAAATAGTCTATCAGTAGGTGATAAAGTTGCTACCAGTACAATACCTTGGGCTCTATTTTAACAAACCTAACGCAATGGTAATTCTGGAAGGTTCTCTGAAGCTCTGTCAGAGTGAACATCAGGTTCTTGGTCACCTCCCTGACCAAAGCCCTTCTCCCCCGATTGCTCAGTTTGGCCGGGCGGACAGCTCTAGGAAGAGTCTTGGTGGTTCCAAACTTCTTCCATTTAAGAATGGTAGAGGCCACTGTGGTCTTGGTGACCTTCAATGCTGCAGAAATGTTTTGGTACCCTTCCCCAGATCTGTGCCTCGACACAATCCTCTCTCTGAGATCTACGGACAGTTCCTTTGACCTCATGGCTTGGTTTTTGCTCTGACATACACTGTCAACTGTGGGACCTTATGCCTTTCCAAATCATGTCCAATTAATTGAATTTACCAAAGGTGGACTCCAATCAAGTTGTAGAAACATCTCAAGGATGATCAATGCAAACAGGATGCTCCTGAGATCAATTTGGAGTCTCATAGTAAAGGGTCTGAATACTTACGTAAATAAGGTATCTGTTTTTTATTTTTAATACATATAGCAAAAAAATCTAAAAAACTGTTGTTTGTCGTTATGGGGTTTTGTATATAGAGGATTTATTTAATTTTTATTGAATCCATTTTAGAATAAGGCTGTAACGAAACAAAATGTGGAAAAAGTCAAGGAGTCTGAATACTTTCCAAAGGCACTGTATATATACACATTACATTTTGGATAGATAGTACTCAGACATCTCCGGTATACATTAAATATACTTTTTCCAGTAATAACTATTACCAATCATGAATTTTTCAATCCCATCCATCAGCTACTTTCAGCCCATCCCACCTCCGTAGACCACCCTACTTTCAGCCCATCCCACCTCTGTAGACCACCCTACTTTCAGCCTATCCCACCTCCGTAGACCACCCTACTTTCAGCCTATCCCACCTCCGTAGACCACCCTACTTTCAGCCCATCCCACCTCCATAGACCACCCTACTTTCAGCCCATCCCACCTCCGTAGACCACCCTACTTTGATTTCCATGTGCCCTATATTTTTCAACTGTGCTGTGATGTCTTACATGAATTTTGAATAATTTTCTAATAACATAGTATCAGCCGAATTGTGAGTTAAATATGAACATTTTTCAGATTATTATTATATTGTTGATTGATTGACTATGGCTTTCCAAATTGCCCAACACTGCTATTTGTAGGATTCATTTTAAATTAATGTTTTTTTTTTTCCATTCCTGAACCTGTGACCAGAAACAAGCTACATGGGAGCAATACCAGAATAAATTATCTAATAATTCTGTCTCTTTGCAGCAACATCTGCAGAGTTGAGATTGTTGTATGCTCCATATATATAAAACATTTCCATGACATAGACCGACCAGGTGAATCCAGTTGAAAGCTATGATCCCTTATTGATGTCACTTGTTAAATCCACTTCAATCAGTGTAGATGAAGTGGAGGATAGAGGTTAAAGAAGGATTTATAAGCCTTGAAAGAATTGAGACGTGAGTGCCATTCAGAGGGTGAATGGGCAAGACAAAAGGTTTAAGCGCCTTTAAACGGGGTATGGTAGTAGGTGCCAGGCGCACCGGTTTGTGTCAAGAACTGCAACGCTGCTGGTTTGTCACGTTCAACAGTTTCCTTTGTGTATCAAGAATGGTCCACCACCCAAAGGACATCCAACAAACTGGACACAACTGTGGGAAGCATAGTGTGTAAAGAGTTTTTATGTTGTCTTTCAAATATATAAATCATATTTATTATTATAAAAACATATTGCTGTAATATCGGTAACGATTTATGTTAATCTAAATGTTTAACATGTTGCATCCCCCAATATAAAATACATCCATATCTATAGCGCACTCATATTTAGGAATCTTATTAGATGCATCATTAAAATTATAGCGTAGTGTCATCGTTGGCTGTTCTCTAAAGTGTGTTTCTGCCACACCAGTGTACCAGCCCCGTTTCCTCCACCGGCCAGTATATTCCCGTCACACGCCCGTGACCTTCTGCCACCTTCTTCGCACTGAGGTCAACGGTGCATGAAGAGCCCTACAATGTTGAATCCCGAGGGTGCATTTTACGGATCGGAGCCGTATCATAACTCTTTCGTAACTCATTAACAGTTCTCCTTCACATCACAACTAAGTTGGTCATACTGATCTAAAAACGCACACATGAAAAGTCTATGCATGAATTCTATGCAGTCAAAGTAAGGTCAAATCTATTTTCCCGTTCATAAAGCATTTATAAACATGCCTCACTTATCAAAGAGAACACAGACACAACACTGAAAGTATTCAGACCCCTTGACTTTGTCCACATTATTTTAGTGTTACAGCCGTAATTCAAAATGGATTAAAAATATTTTTTTCTCTCATGTTTTTAGACATTTTAGCAAATTTATTGACAATGAAAATACAGAAATATCTCATTGACATTAGTATTCACACCCCTGAGTCAATACAGAATCACCTTTGGCAGCAATTAGAGCTGTGAGTGTTTCTGGGTAAGACTAAGAGCTTTGCACACCTGGATTGTACAATATTAAACAGCCATTTTCAAGTCTTCCGTCGATTTTCAAGCGGATTTAAGTCAAAACTGTAACTAGGCCACAATAAGATTGAAACGGATGTTAATGAACTTAAAAAGGAGAACATCTTTCTTGCAAGAAACCTTACTTGACATACAGACTAGATCCATGAGAGAAACTCTGCTACTTACAGGAATCCAAGAGAAAGAAGAAGTTCCTGAACGTGTAGTTAGGGAGTTCCTCCTTACAGCGCTTCGGATCCCACGCAAAGCTGTCGACAAAATCCAGCTCGAACGTGTACACCGTTTCAGACAGAGGACAGAGGTGTTAACGCCCAATCAATTGCCAAATTTGCTTTCTTTAAAGATAAAATAATGGTTAAAAGCCTGGGTCTTGCTGACACAAACATAGGCACGAATGATCAGTTCTTGAAAGACAATTGCAGAACGGCGCCAAAGTTCTGTATCCAATCTTCAAGGAAAATAGATTGAAACGCGTAGCTCTAGTAGTCGATAAACTGTATATTTTTAACCAAATGTTCAGAGACACAAAGACCTCATATAGGAGGCAAATAATGGAACACACAATACTGGTCATGGTAGGGAATGTATTAATACACACATATAGATAGAAAAGCAAATCTTCAAATATAACTAATTGGAACACAAAATAACCAATTCAACATGGTGGAGATAAAAACACAGCAGACAGAAGGTACAGTATGTGGGTATGTGGATGTATTGTGATGGAAGGCAGACAGAAGGCACAGTATGTGGGTATGTTGATGTATTGTGATGGAAGACAGACAGAAGGCACAGTATGTGGGTATGTGTGGATGTATTGTGACGGAAGGCAGACAGAAGGTACAGTATGTGGGTATGTGGATGTATTGTGATGGAAGGCAGACAGAAGGTACAGTATGTGTGGATGTATTGTGATGGAAGCAGACAGAAGGCACAGTATGTGGGTATGTGGATGTATTGTGATGGAAGGCAGACAGAAGGTACAGTATGTGGGTATGTGTGGATGTATTGTGATGGAAGGCAGACAGAAGGTACAGTATGTGGGTATGTGTGGATGTATTGTGATGGAAGGCAGACAGAAGGCACAGTATGTGGGTATGTGGATGTATTGTGATGGAAGGCAGACAGAAGGTACAGTATGTGGGTATGTGGATGTATTGTGATGGAAGGCAGACAGAAGGCACAGTATGTGGGTATTGGGATGTATTGTGATGGAAGCAGACAGAAGGCACAGTATGTGGGTATGTGGATGTATTGTGATGGAAGGCAGACAGAAGGTACAGTATGTGTGGATGTATTGTGATGGAAGCAGACAGAAGGCACAGTATGTGGGTATGTGTGGATGTATTGTGATGGAAGCAGACAGAATGCACAGTATGTGGGTATTTGGATGTATTGTGATGGAAGCAGACAGAAGGCACAGTATGTGGGTATGTGTGGATGTATTGTGATGGAAGGCAGACAGAAGGCACAGTATGTGGGTATGTGGATGTATTGTGATGGAAGGCAGACAGAAGGTACAGTATGTGTGGATGTATTGTGATGGAAGCAGACAAAAGGCACAGTATGTGGGTCGTGTGGATGTATTGTGATGGAAGCAGACAGAATGCACAGTATGTGGGTATGTGGATGTATTGTGATGGAAGCAGACAGAAGGCACAGTATGTGGGTGTGTGTGGATGTATTGTGATGGAAGGCAGACAGAAGGTACAGTATGTGGGTATGTGGATGTATTGTGATGGAAGGCAGACAGAAGGCACAGTATGTGGGTATGTGGATGTATTGTGATGGAAGGCAGACAGAAGGTACAGTATGTGGGTATGTGTGGATGTATTGTGATGGAAGCAGACAGAAGGCACAGTATGTGGGTATATGGATGTATTGTGATGGAAGTCAGACAGAAGGTACAGTATGTGGGTATGTATTGTGATGGAAGCAGACAGAAGGCACAGTATTTGGGTATGTGTGGATGTATTGTGATGGAAGCAGACAGAAGGCACAGTATGTGGGTATGTGGATGTATTGTGATGGAAGCAGACAGAAGCCACAGTATGTGGGTATGTGTGGATGTATTGTGATGGAAGGCAGACAGAAGGCACAGTATGTGGGTATGTGGATGTATTGTGATGGAAGGCAGACAGAAGGTACAGTATGTGTGGATGTATTGTGATGGAAGCAGACAGAAGGCACAGTATGTGGGTATGTGTGGATGTATTGTGATGGAAGCAGACAGAATGCACAGTATGTGGGTATGTGGATGTATTGTGATGGAAGCAGACAGAAGGCACAGTATGTGGGTGTGTGTGGATGTATTGTGATGGAAGGCAGACAGAAGGTACAGTATGTGGGTATGTGGATGTATTGTGATGGAAGGCAGACAGAAGGCACAGTATGTGGGTATGTGGATGTATTGTGATGGAAGGCAGACAGAAGGTACAGTATGTGGGTATGTGTGGATGTATTGTGATGGAAGCAGACAGAAGGCACAGTATGTGGGTATATGGATGTATTGTGATGGAAGTCAGACAGAAGGTACAGTATGTGGGTATGTATTGTGATGGAAGCAGACAGAAGGCACAGTATTTGGGTATGTGTGGATGTATTGTGATGGAAGCAGACAGAAGGCACAGTATGTGGGTATGTGGATGTATTGTGATGGAAGCAGACAGAAGGCACAGTATGTGGGTATGTGTGGATGTATTGTGATGGAAGCAGACAGAATGCACAGTATGTGGGTATGTGGATGTATTGTGATGGAAGCAGACAGAAGGCACAGTATGTGGGTGTGTGTGGATGTATTGTGATGGAAGGCAGACAGAAGGTACAGTATGTGGGTATGTGGATGTATTGTGATGGAAGGCAGACAGAAGGCACAGTATGTGGGTATGTGGATGTATTGTGATGGAAGGCAGACAGAAGGTACAGTATGTGGGTATGTGTGGATGTATTGTGATGGAAGCAGACAGAAGGCACAGTATGTGGGTATATGGATGTATTGTGATGGAAGTCAGACAGAAGGTACAGTATGTGGGTATGTATTGTGATGGAAGCAGACAGAAGGCACAGTATTTGGGTATGTGTGGATGTATTGTGATGGAAGCAGACAGAAGGCACAGTATGTGGGTATGTGGATGTATTGTGATGGAAGCAGACAGAAGCCACAGTATGTGGGTATGTGTGGATGTATTGTGATGGAAAGCAGACAGAAGGTACAGTATGTGGGTATGTATTGTGATGGAAGCAGACAGAAGGCACAGTATGTGGGTATGTGTGGATGTATTGTGATGGAAGCAGACAGAAGGCACAGTATGTGGGTATGTGGATGTATTGTGATGGAAGGCAGACAGAAGGCACAGTATGTGGATATGTGGATGTATTGTGATGGAAGGCAGACAGAAGGTACAGTATGTGGGTATGTATTGTGATGGAAGCAGACAGAAGGCACAGTATGTGGGTATGTGTGGATGTATTGTGATGGAAGCAGACAGAAGGCACAGTATGTGGGTATGTGGATGTATTGTGATGGAAGGCAGACAGAAGGTACAGTATGTGGGTATGTATTGTGATGGAAGCAGACAGAAGGCACAGTATGTGGGTATGTGTGGATGTATTGTGATGGAAGCAGACAGAAGGCACAGTATGTGGGTATGTGTGGATGTATTGTGATGGAAGGCAGACAGAAGGTACAGTATGTGGGTATGTATTGTGATGGAAGCAGACAGAAGGCACAGTATGTGGGTATGTGTGGATGTATTGTGATGGAAGCAGACAGAAGGCACAGTATGTGGGTATGTGGATGTATTGTGATGGAAGGCAGACAGAAGGTACAGTATGTGGGTATGTATTGTGATGGAAGAAGACAGAAGGCACAGTATGTGGGTATGTGTGGATGTATTGTGATGGAAGGCAGACAGAAGGCACAGTATGTGGGTATGTGTAGATGTATTGTGATGGAAGGGGTGTGTTTTTGGGAAAGTGTGGCGTTAAGTGAGTGAGAAAGGAAATGGTTGCATATCCCAGAACCAATGTATGTATGTGAGCAGGGGTTGTGGGAGAGGTTTCAATTTTATTTATGGTCCTATCTTGATGGAATGGTCCACAACCCTGTACGCTGGAAACCCACCTGAACGACCCAGAGAAGTCCCTATCTGTTTTATGGGCCTGCTGTAAGCTGCCTGAGCGCCCCCCTACTAGAGAAGCACCGCCCCCCTACTAGAGAAGCACCGCCCCCCCTACTAGAGCAGCACCGCCCCCCTACTAGAGAAGCACCGCCCCCCTACTAGAGAAGCACCGCCCCCCTACTAGAGCAGCACCGCCCCCCTACTAGAGCAGCACCGCCCCCCTCCTAGAGCAGCACCGCCCCCCTACTAGAGCAGCACCGCCCCCTCAAGATTCTGAGCCTGCCTGGCAGGGTTGGTCCTTGCAAAACCAGAGCCCCCTGATGGGAGAGAATAATAAACAAGGAAATTCTCAAATAAATAATTCTCTCTACTATTATTCTGACATTTAAAATAAATGGGTGATCCTAACTGACCTAAGACAGGGAATTATTACTAGGATTAAATGTCAGGAATTGTGAAAAACTGAGTTTAAATGTATTTGGCTAAGATGCATGTAAACCTCCGACTTTAACTGTATATATAATACAAATTGAGGTGGGGGCAATGGACCTGCTTCTGTTTCAGGGGTGGTTTGCCGGTCATGGGGATGACAACCCAACTCGGGATGAGGAGGGATTTTAGAGGGAGGAATAGTGGGGACCAATTGGAGGTTTACTTAGTAGCAATGCAAATATCATGGTACAGCTATAAAGACACGCAATCATCATGTTACTTTTTAAATGGTACGTTTACAAACATATATTATGATAAATAGAATTGAAACTTGATTCTCAGTATGGTAACTGGTGAAATAAGTACAGCCAGATATAAATGTAATGGTTTAGCAGATAATAAGAAAATATTATCAGTATTTACCTGCTGAAAGAGAAGGAATATAATATCTATTGTTTACAGGAAACTCACTCAACAATGTTGGATAAAGTTTTGTGGATAAAGGACTGGGGGGAAATATATTTCTCCTATGGACAAAGAAATTCAAAGGGGATGATGATATTAATTAACAGTAATTTTGATCCAAATGTGCAAATTGTCCTTACAGATCCTCAAGGTAGATGATTATAAATATGTTACTGGACCATAAGCAGATATGGCTTATTAACCTATACGGTCCAAATAATGATGATCCACTCTTCTTTGAAAATATATATAATAATTTATCAACCGTAGAAGCAATGCAAGAATCTATTATTATGGTGGGAGGTTATAATACGGTTTTAAATACCCCTAGAAAGATAGATAGATAGATAGATAGATAGATAGATAGATAGATAGATAGATAGATAGATAGATAGATAGATAGATAGATAGATAGATAGATAGATACTTTATTGATCCCCGAGGGGGAAATGTCTTTGTCAAGCAGCTACAACAAAACATAGGGCAGGTGCAAAATGCCAGAATGAAAATACACAAAAGACAGATACACGGTACATGATACATAGAGCGGCAGTATGAAAAAGTATAGAAATACAAGATATCTGGAATGCAAAAAAGCAATAAAAAGACATTGCCTAGTATGGGTGGTTGGCTGAATATGTACACTATACATTGGTGGATGTTTGATGGTTAACTATACTATACAGGTCGATGGCAGAGAAATACTTCAATAGCTAAAAATGCATATGATATGAGTGAGGGTATTAATAGTTTACTTAATAGACAGACTGGTTAAATGAACAGGTAAGTGAATATTTTGCATGGTTAAATTAACTGTACAGGTAAATATACAGTTATATTTACAGGTAAGTGAATACTTGCATGGTTACATTAACTGTACAGGTAAATGACAGGAAGAGATACTTAAATAGCTAAATGTGTGTATGATATAATTTGGGGTAATAATAGTAATTCCTTTAAAATACAGTCCTTAGCGCGCAGGGTTAATTACAGATAAAAGCACGTAATTAATTTGCATTTTATTGCATGACATAAGTATTTGATCACCTACCAACCAGTAAGAATTCCGGCTCTCACAGACCTGTTAGTTTTTCTTTAAGAAGCCCTCCTGCTCTCCACTCATTACCTGTATTAACTGCACCTGCTTGAACGTGTTACCTGTATAAAAGACACCTGTCCACACACTCAATCAAACAAACTCCAACCTCTCCACAATGGCCAAGACCAGAGAGCTGTGTAAGGACATCAGGGATAAAATTGTAGACCTGCACAAGGCTGGGATGGGCTACAGGACAATAGGCAAGCAGCTTGGTGAGAAGGCAACAACTGTTGGCGCAATTATTAGAAAATGGAAGAAGTTCAAGATGACGGTCAACCTCCCTCGGTCTGGTGCACCATGCAAGATCTCACCTCGTGGGGCATCAATGATCATGAGGAAGGTGAGGGATCAGCCCAGAACTACACGGCAGGACCTGGTCAATGACCTGAAGAGAGCTGGAACCACAGTCTCAAAGAAAACCATTAGTAACACACTACGCCGTCATGGATTAAAATCCTGCAGCGCACGCAAGGTCCCCCTGCTCAAGCCAGCGCATGTCCAGGCCCGTCTGAAGTTTGCCAATGACCATCTGGATGATCCAGAGGAGGAATGGGAGAAGGTCATGTGGTCTGATGAGACAAAAATTGTGCTTTTTGGTCTAAACTCCACCCGCCGTGTTTGGAGGAAGAAGAAGGATGAGTACAACCCCTAGAACACCATCCCAACCGTGAAGCATGGAGGTGGAAACATCATTCTTTGGGGATGCTTTTCTGCAAAGGGGACAGGACGACTGCACCGTATTGAGGGGAGGATGGATGGGGTCATGTATTGCGAGATCTTGGCCAACAACCTCCTTCCCTCAGTAAGAGCATTGAAGATGGGTCGTGGCTGGGTCTTCCAGCATGACAATGACCCGAAACACACAGCCAGGGCAACTATGGAGTGGCTCCATAAGAAGCATCTCAAGGTCCTGGAGTGGCCTAGCCAGTCTCCAGACCTGAACCCAATAGAAAATCTTTGGAGGGAGCTGAAAGTCTGTATTGCCCAGCGACAGCCCCAAAACCTGAAGGAACTGTATGGAGGAGTGGGCCAAAATCCCTGCTGCAGTGTGTGCAAACCTGGTCAAGAACTACAGGAATCGTATGATCTCTGTAATTGCAAACAAAGGTTTCTGTAACAAATATTAAGTTCTGCTTTTCTGATGTATCAAATACTTATGTCATGCAATAAAATGCAAATTAATTACTTAAAAATCATACAATGTGATTTTCTGGATTTTTGTTTTAGATTCCGTCACTCACAGTTGAAGAGTACCTATGATAAAAATTACAGACTTCTACATGCTTTGTAAGTGGGAAAACCTGCAAAATTGGCAGTGTATCAAATACTTGTTCTCCCCACTGTATATGCGCTTTCCGGACGGTACTGTGTCACAACACACGTGGCGACTTGACCCACTACTACTATCCTGTAGTGCCTTTAAAGAATACATATCAACTCACATTGTTGTCCTTTTACAGATCAACTGCACCCCTGACATGTCTCATTCTACTGTGTGGGAGTCGCTAAAAGCATATCTAAGGGGCCAAATTATTTCATACACAGCGTATGACAACAAACTAAATGCTTATCGGAGCTATCTCAACTCATTCTAGATGTGGAGAACAGATATGCTTCTTCTCCGACTCCTGAGAGAGACTGCTACACCAATCAGAATTTGACAATCTTCACACTACACAAACGGAGCAGCTTCTGTTTAAGTCTAGGCAGACATTTTATTAGCACGGAGAGAAAGCTGGCAAGTTGTTATCTCACCAGCTATGACAATCTGCTGCTAGCAGCACCATATCTGAAATCTGTGTTGAAGCTGATTTAACTTCTACCAATCCCAATGAAATCGACAATCAATTTAAGCAATTCTACTCTGCTCTTTACTCGTCAGAAGCACTTCCTGACACATCTTGTATGCATGCATTTCTAGACAATCTGGACATCCCGTCTCAATTCAGATGAACAAACCAACATGGATGCCTCAATAAGTGATGATGAAGCTACTCTGGCAATCCAGTCCATGCAGAGCGGTAAAGCTCCTGGGCCTGATGGCTTTTCTATTGAATTTTATAAAGCATTCTCCTCTAACCTATCCCCTATCCTCAGCTCAATGTACAATGAAAACCTTTCTAGACAGAAACTGCCCCAGACACTTACCCAGGCGACCATTTCAGTTTTGCTTAAAAAGGAGAAGAATTCCCCAGACTCTGGCTCATACCGCCCTATAAGCCTTTCATGCTGAGATTATAAAATTCTCACTAAAGTCCTCTCGTGCCGTTTAGAGACAGTGATGCCTAATATAATTAACTCTGACCAAACTGGATTTATCTCAGGTAGACAATCCTTCTATAATATACGCTGGCTATTTAATATTCTGCCCACTCAACTCGACAGCCAGAGGTTGTCATCTCTATTGATGCTGAGAAGGCTTTCGACCAGGTTGAGTGGGAATATCTATTCACAGTACTAGAGAGATTTGGGTTTGGCCCGTCATTCCTTTCCTGGATTAAGATTTTGTACTCGTCCCCAGTGGCTTCTGTTCGCACCAATAATGTTACCTCCAGCTAGTTCCCTCTCCACAGCGGGGCCAGGCAGGGCTACTGTTACCTCCAGCTACTTCCCTCTCCACAGGGGGGCCAGGCAGGGCTACTGTTACCTCCAGCTACTTCCCTCTCCACAGCGGGCCAGGCAGGGCTACTGTTACCTCCAGCTACTTCCCTCTCCACAGCGGGGCCAGGCAGGGCTACTGTTACCTCCAGCTACTTCCCTCTCCACAGCGGGGCCAGGCAGGGCTACTGTTACCTCCAGCTACTTCCCTCTCCACAGGGGGGCCAGACAGGGCTACTGTTACCTCCAGCTACTTCCCTCTCCACAGGGGGGCCAGACAGGGCTACTGTTACCTCCAGCTACTTCCCTCTCCACAGGGGGGCCAGGCAGGGTTGCAATTTATCCCCTTTCCTATTTGATATGGCTATTGAGCCTTGCTATCAACCTGCGGGCGGAGGAGAGGATTAAAGGAATACTAAGGGGCGACATAACGCACAAGGTGTCCTTATATGCAGACAATCTTCTCTAACCATGTGGAGTCTATATCCTATCTCTTGGCCATGCTACAAGGTTTTGGGACATTCTCTGGTTATAAGTTAAACCTAACAAAAAGTTTGCTCCTCCCCATTAATCAGTTAGCAGAAGGAATTGGGTATGCCAGTTTCCCATTTAAGGTGGAGCATCAAGTCTTTACTTATTTGGGGATAAAGGTCACACGCTCATTTAAGGTTCTGTTTAAGCATAACTTCAAAACACTCCTGGAGCGCACTAAGCAGGATTTCATAAGGTGGTCGTCTCTTCCCATTTCATTAGCAGGTCGCATTCATTCTGTTAAAATGACTGTACTACCAGGTTTTTGTACTTATTCCAAATGATTCCCAATTTTCTGCCAAAGTCGATGTTCAAACAGCTGAACAGCTACATTTCCAACATCATTTGGAATAAGTAAAATCCACGAATGAGAAAGGTATATCTAGAGAGACCTAAGCCTGCAGGTGGGCCTGGCCTTCCCAATTTTTTACACTACTACTGGTCAGCAAATATCTCTAAACATGTTTATTGGGTTTCTATATTTGAAAACAAGGATGGTCCAACTTGGGCCATTATGGAGTTACAGTCAAGCCTTCCAACTTCTCCTGTCTCGCTCCTGTGGTCCCCACTGCCCATGAACCTTGGCACCCATTGTCAAGAACTCCCTTCAAATCTGGTCCCAATTCTGAAATCACTTTAGCCTTAAACAAGCTAGCTGCTTCTCTCCAAGGGCACAATCTCCAGATTATACGACATAATACAGAACATTAATCCGCCTTCCTTGGCAAATACAAAATCTGCATGAGAGCAAGACATGGGTGGCGAGTTATCCGATGACATATGGCAACACAGTATTGAGCGTATACACACATAATTTTGCGTAAGGCTCATTCTGTTCAAAGTTTTGCACCATCTCCATTACTCAAATGACAGATTGGCAAAAATATATCCAAATGTTGACCCCAAGTGTTTGAGATGCCACCAACGACTGTGGGACAGTGACAGTGAGACACATGTTTTGGTCATGCCAATTTTTGAGTGGCTTTTGGGACCCAATGTTTCACTCATTCTCACATGTGTAATACAACTGTTAGCCCCAACCTGTTCACTGCCATTTTTAGGGTAGTTCCCCTCGACCAGAATGCTACCACGCTGCTAGCTTGCTGCCTTGTACTTATATTGTGATGTCTGTTCATGTCTGTTCTAGTGGCCATATATTGTGATGTCTGTTCATGTGGCCATATATTGTGATGTCTGTTCTAGTGGCCATATATTGTGATGTCTGTTCTAGTGGCCATATATTGTGATGTCTGTTCATGTGGCCATATATTGTGATGTCTGTTCATGTGGCCATATATTGTGATGTCTGTTCTAGTGGCCATATATTGTGATGTCTGTTCTAGTGGCCAACTATAATTATGATTATGATACTGATTAAATGTTTCCATTGTTTTTGTTTCTACTGTTTGTTTCTGTTCTATTTAATTTATTTTTCTATGATATCCTTGTATGATGCCTTGGTGGGTGGTTTGGAGGGAAGGATGGATGAGGGATGGATGAGGGATGGATGAGGGATGGATGAGGGGTTGGGGTTGTAGTGTTTCTGTTTCTGAAAATCTATAAATAAAGTAAAAAAAAAAAAAAAGTATCAATTGAAAAGTAGATCAAGTTTTAGGAAAGAACGGACAGTGATACGCGTTCATATCACCATCTGTCCCCGATGCCAAGACAGTGTGTCTTATTTGCAGCGAAAATGTCGCTGTTTGCAAATAATTAATTCTCAGACGTCATTATGAATCCAAGTACGGGACTTTCCAAGTGGCCTTCCCCCCCCAAGCAGAGGCCTGATGCAGAGAAGGAGGTAGGAGGTAGGGTTCATCGAGGAACCTCCTTAGTTGGTGAGGGTTCTTGCAGGAACCTAACTGCCCAACTGAAACATTTGGATTTGAATTTGAAAGGACAGCAGGTGCAGGAACTGACAAATGTTAAGATCTTCTCAATTTAAGGTAAGGTTTGTTCCTTGTCTGATCTAAATTGATATAGTTTTATGACCATACAATCTATCTTTTCATATTGTGAAAATCGTTCGAAAACAGAAAATTGACACATTTCAATGGATATCAATCAACAAAGAGGTAAGAATATGTAGGCTATGAGAATATGTTGAAGGCTAGCTGTATTGGGTGCTCACTTTTGTGTCTGTGTCTGCAGGTACACAGAGGAGGAGGCATACAAAGGTATGTCAACTGGTATTGGTATGTTACGCAGATCACATTAACCATCCTCCTCCCTTACCTCTTCAGTTAATATCCCATAGGCCTCTACTGTACATTATGGAGGTAAGTGTATGAAAACCATTATCAAAACCATTATCATTCAGATTTACCAATTGACATATCTTTGTATGCCTCCTCCTCTGTACACCTGCAGACACAGACACAAAAGTGAGCAGCTCAGTCGTCTGCACCCAATACAGCTAGCCTTCAACATATTCTTATGAACTCTAGCTTGGCTTCCTGAACTCGCCTTTCATCTCATATTAAAATCTGAATTGTTTAAAATGAATGGCTATAAATGTGCTACAGTGATGAAACCACTCTCCCCTGCTGCACTACGATGTAAGTATTGCAGGCAAATGCTGCGTCATTGACGTAGGGTTCAGCCAGGAGTTTATGGACTGTCGGAAGAGCAAATTAAACGTTAGGAGGGACATCCCAGGTTCAAGTGGTTTCAGATTTCACATCCTACATCACACAGGCTCAGAAAATACTGCATACTACTGTGTCTGTGATAACCAGGGTTATCGCTCAATGCAAGTAATTTCCACAGATCGATTTATAAGTGAAAATGTCAGTCCGAACTGGTACCAGAATCACGCAGGTCCCCTAAAAAGGGGACTTTACATCTAAGATGTTTTTAAGGAGCAGAAATTAGCAGTTGGTTGTGTGCTCAGTTTTTACATACAGCGGGTGAAATAAGTATTGAACACGTCACCATTTTTCTCAGTAAATATATTTCCAAAGGTGCTATTGACATGAAAGTTTCACCAGATGTTGGTAACAACCCAAGTAATCCATACATACAAAGAAACCAAAACAAATAAGTTCAGAAATTAAGTTATGTGTAATAATGTGAAATGACACAGGGAAAAAGTATTGAACACATGAAGAAAGGGAGGTTCAAAAAGGCATGGAAAGCCAAGAGAACAGCTGAAAACTATCAGTAATTTAAAAGCAATCCAGCCCCCTGTCAGTCCCAACTGATGGCCTACAAAAAGGTAATTGCCAAGGTGTCACACAAGACACATCTCATGATGGGTAAAAGCAAAGAGCTGTCTCAAGACATTCGCAACCTAATTGTTGCAAAACATAATGATGGCATTGGTTATAGGTACATTTCTAAGCTTCTGAATGTTCCAGTGAGCACTGTTGGGGCCATAATACGGAAGTGGAAAGATAATAATTTCACCATAAATTTGCCTCGTGGGTACATTTGTCTGTAACTTTCTCACTCATCATTATTCACAATTCATTCAGGACTATCCATAATCATGGTAGCATCCGCATGAATGTTCAGAAACATATTCTATTCTTATTTACAATGAAAGTGACTCCAAAATGACACAATACATAATTTACCATTCATTTCAAATTGGGAACCAAATTATCCGGACACATCTAGCAAATTTGTCTCAAGCTTGATGAAGTCATTGTGTGCTAGGAATATGGGATCAAACAGTATACCCGATGTGCCACTGTCCCAAAACTTTTGGAGCTCACTGTATATCCTCCAGATACCACCTCAGCCACCAGTTGTTACTTGTTTATGTGTATTCTGTGCATATTATGTGCATTCTGGGGTGCTGCCATCTTGAATACACAGTCTCGTAGAGTACACCCCATGGGTTTTATTGTGTGTTGACTGGGGTCTTGTAGACTTCTGTAGACCTTGGGTTGTTGACTGGGGTGCAGATAAGACTTAAGTCTGTTGTTAATATGATATTTTTCTCTGGGCCATGGAGAAATATTTCTCTACCAATCGGAAAAGAATGTCATGTGTTACTATAGTAATCCCATACAAGTGGCTTTTTTAAGTCACACCAGCACTGCTGTCACTCATGTTATCTGATGAAACAATGGCAGACCATGCAGTCTCTGAAAAATGTTCAAGCACGAAACTTGTTGCCCCTACGAATTCACCATTGCTCTACAATAACAACCAGCGACAAACATTACTTGTATCTTTTCTGATCAGCTTCATACAACAGTTTTGGAGTGAATCACATACAGTGGGGAGAACAAGTATTTGATACACTGCCGATTTTGCAGGTTTTCCTACTTGCAAAGCATGTAGAGGTCTGTAATTTTTATCATAGGTACACTTCAACTGTGAGAGACGGAATCTAAAAAATAGTGGCTATCCAGAAAATCACATTGTATGATTTTTAAATAATTAATTTGCATTTTATTGCATGACATAAGTATTTGATCACCTACCAACCAGTAAGAATTCCGGCTCTCACAGACCTGTTAGTTTTTCTTTAAGAAGCCCTCCTGTTCTCTGGCCTAGCCAGTCTCCAGACCTGAACCCAATAGAAAATCTTTGGAGGGAGCTGAAAGTCCGTATTGCCCAGCGACAGCCCCGAAACCTGAAGGATCTGGAGAAGGTCTGTATGGAGGAGTGAGACAAAATCCCTGCTGCAGTGTGTGCAAACCTGGTCAAGAACTACAGGAAACGTATGATCTCTGTAATTGCAAACAAAGGTTTCTGTACCAAATATTAAGTTCTGCTTTTCTGATGTATCAAATACTTATGTCATGCAATAAAATGCAAATTAATTACTTAAAAATCATACAATGTGATTTTCTGGATTTTTGTTTTAGATTCCGTCTCTCACAGTTGAAGTGTACCTATGATAAAAATTACAGACCTCTACATGCTTTGTAAGTGAGAAATCCTGCAAAATCGGCAGTGTATCAAATACTTGTTCTCCCCATTGTATATATATATATATATATATATATATATATATATATATATACATATATATATATATACATATACATACATACACACATTTATTTATTTATTTATTTATTTATATTTAACCTTTATTTAACTAGGCAAGTCAGTTAAGAACAAACTCTTATTTACTACACCGGCCAAACCCGGACGACGCTGGGCCAAATGTGCGCCGCCCTATGGGACTCCCAATCACGGCCGGTTGTGATTCAGCCTGGATCCAAACCAGAGTGTCTGTAGTGACACCTCTAGCACTGAGATGCAGTGCCTTAGACTGCTGCGCCACTCAGGAGCCCCAAGTAGGTCACACTGAAGTCAGGAAACTAGCAGCATGTGCACAGACATGAAACAATGAGGCCAGGACAGCTTATTAAGAGTTCTTCTGGTAAGCCTCCTGCTTATGCCTGATCCAGTCGCAGGGGTCCTACTCAGTCTACCTTGAAGACACTAATGGTTAACAAATACACCCTCAAGACATGAAGCCTGCAGGCTCCTCTATGGCCTTTCATTGGCGCATAGAGAGACATAACATTACAAAGGCTCATACATGCTTATAACAAGTTACAAAGCATTATACCTGGATATTTTAAGTAAAGTGTTACTATGGCATTCAATTAAAAAACAATACACCAATGTCATGCGGACACCAGAATGGGATTTTTTTGTCAAACTTTGAATAGGCTGGTTATTGTGTAAATCCGGGGCCAGTGTGTTTGCCGTTTCTCTTTTTCTTTGTGCAGAGTTTAATGATTAACTGGTTAACTGGTAGTGTCCTTGCTTGCCACACCTCTCACTGAGAAATCACTTCCGCAAATAGATCAACTTGAACAGATGTGCGCCACCAAAATGGATACCCTTGTTTCTCATTTGTGTATGAATAAACAGTGCATTCAGGAAAGTTCAGACCCCTTGACTTTTTCCACATTTTGTTACATTACAGCCTTATTCAACACACACTTATTCAATACCCTATAATGACAAAGCGAAAACAGGTTTTTAGAAATATTTGCACATTACTATGAGACTCGAAATTCAGGTGCTTCCTGTTTCCATTGATTATCATTGAGATGTTTCTACAACTTGATTGGAGTCCACCTGTGGTAAATTCAATTGATTAGACATGATTTGGAAAGGCACACACCTGTCTATATAAGGTCCCACAGATGACAGTGGATGTCAGAGCAAAAACCATGATGTCAGAGCATACACCAAGCTCCGAGAGAGGATTGTGTCAAGGCACAGATCTGGGGAAGGGTACCAAAACATTTTTAAAGCATTGAAGGTCCCCAAGAACACAGTGGC
Source organism: Thymallus thymallus (assembly GCA_023634145.1). NCBI lineage: Eukaryota > Metazoa > Chordata > Actinopteri > Salmoniformes > Salmonidae > Thymallus > Thymallus thymallus. The sequence continues at coordinate 3,371,216 of CM042399.1, read as the reverse complement.
CTCCATCATTCTTAAATGGAAGAAGTTTGGAACCACCAAGACTCTTCCTAGAGCTGGCCGCCCGGCCAAACTGAGCAATCGGGGGAGAAGGGCCTTGGTCGGGTAGATGACCAAGAACCTGATGGTCACTCTGACAGAGCTCCAGAGTTTCTCAGTGGAGATGGGAGAACCTTCCAGAAAAACAACCATCTCTGCAGCACTCCACCAATCAGGCCTTTATGGTAGAGTGGCCAGACGGAAGCCACTCCTCTGTAAAAGACACATGACGCTTGGAGTTTGCCAAAAGGCACCTAATGACTCTCAGACCATGAGAAGCAAGATTCTCTGGTCTGATGAAACCAAGATTGAACTCTTTGGCATGGTGGTGGCAGAATCATGCTGTGGGGATCGTTTTCAGTGTCAGGGACTGGGAGACTAATCAGGATCGAGGGAAAGATGAATGGGGAAAAGAGATCCTTGATGAAAACATGCTCCAGATTGCTCAGGACTTCAAACTGGGGTGAAGGTTCACCTTCCAACAGGACAACGACCCTAAGCACACAGCCAAGATAATGCAGGAGTGGCTTCAGGACAAGTCTCTGAATGTCCTTGAGTGGCCCAGCCAGAGCCCGGACTTGAACCCGATCAAACATCTCTGGAGAGAACTGAAAAAATCTGTGCAGCGACGCTCCCCATCCAACCTGACAGAGCTTGAGAGGATCTGCAGAGAAGAATGGGAGAAATTCCCAAATACAAGTGTGCCAAGCTTGTAGTGTCATACCCATGAAGACTCGAGGCTGTACTCATTGCCAAGGGTGCTTCAACAAAGTACTTAGTAAAGGGTCTGAATACTTATGTAATGTGATATCAGTTTTATATTTTTAATAAATGTGCAAAAAAATGTTGCTTTGCCATTATAGGTTATTGTGTAGATTGTGTAGAAATGACATTTTCAGTATAAAAAGACCTGAAGTATGCACTTTTTGTGGTGTCCGCATGCTACAAATATCATCCTCATCTCTCTATATATCCTCACAGAACACGACTGCAGGAGTGACTCAGGGCTTTGCAAGAATTTCCTTTGACAACTACCAGGCCCTTCAATTCCCTGTATCAGGCATGGAGCAATGGCTGAAAGAGAGAGAGAGCGAGCGAAAGAGACAGAGAGAATAGCAAAAAAGACAAATCCAGAGACACTGCGCAAGAACCAGTTTTTCTAACCTGATGCAAAACTGTCAATGAGAGACTGGTATAAAAAAAGATATACAGAGAGAGAGAGAGAGACAGAGCAAAATATAGAGTGACAGATGGATGGGAGAGCAAAACAGTCAAAAAGCCATGGCTCAGCAGGCGAACACACAGCACAAGCGCTAGCTTGCTCAGACAGACAGGGGAAGCAGAGGCCCCACGTGCATCCAGCACGCCGGCTCTCTATCCTCTTACATAATGTCTCAAGTTCAATACAGCCTGGGCTATTTAAAGCACTGGCTAGGCCTGGTGACACAAAGATGACATACTTAGTGCCCCCAACGCTGCATGAAAGCCCCGTTAGGGCTATATCGGTCACAGACAAGCCCTGGGGTGTGGATTTTGGTCATGTTGCTGGTATTTTTAGAACAGTTGATGATCCTGCAGTATTTACATGCAGTGCAAACCCACCCTCAGCGACTAGATGCCCCACCTCACTATGTAATCGGCTAGAGGCTAACAGCTAGAGGCTAGCAGCTAGAGGTTAGCAGCTAGAGGCTAGCAGCTAGAGGTTAGCAGCTAGAGGTTAGCAGCTAGATTTTAGCAGCTGACTTAGCGCTTTCATGTTACACAGGTATGCATTTGAAAGATATTATGGAATAGCTCCCTCTGTTTTGAGGGGATGGCTAACTATTCTGCCTGATTGTGTGTAATGATATTGAAAATCTGGCAATTGGCAATCCATTTAACTTGCATGAGCACAGGCTATGCACACAGTTTGAAGAGAGAGCAAGCTGTGCTACTCTGGTTACACTCCAGACAAGGAGTGTAGCATTGGCGGTTTGATATAACCTGACCATTATACACTGCCTGGCCCAAAAAAGGTGCACTCTAATATTTCGTTGGACCGCCTTTAGCTTTGATTACGGCGCGCTGTGGCATTGTTTCCACAAACTTATGCAACGTCACAGCATTTATTTCCGTCCAGAGTTACATTCATTTTTGGCCGAGATCTTGTATTGACGACGGGAGACTTTCAAATGGGGCTAAGGTCAGGACTCTTCGCCAATTCATGTGTGAAAATGATTCCTCATGCTCCCTGAACCACTCTTGCACAATTCGAGCCCGATGAATCCTGGCATTGACGTCCTGGAATATGCCTGTGCCATCAGGGAAGAAAAAATCCATTGATGTGATAACCTGGTCATTCAGTACATTCAGGTACTCAGCTGACTTCATTTTATTGCCACATAACGTTGCTGAGCCTAGACCTGACCAATTGAAGCAACCACAGATCATAACACTGCCTCCTGAGGCTTGTACAGTGGGCACAATGCATGATGGGTGCATTCCTTCATGTGCTTCCCTTCTTACCCTGACGCACCCATTGCTCTGGAATAGAGTAAATCTGGACTCATCAGACCACATGACCGTTCTCCATTGCTCCAGAGTCCATTCTTTATGCTCCCTAACAAATTGAAGACTTTTCTTCTGATTAGCTTCACTAACAAGTGGTTTTCTTGTGGCCACACAGCTGTGTATTCCCAATACTGGGAGTTCTCGTCGCATTGAGCGCGTGGAAATGCTCTTACTTTCTCTATTAAACATGGCTATGAGTTCTACTGTCGATTTTTTACGATTCGACTTCACCAAGCGTTTAAGTGATCTCCGATCGCGGTCATTCAATATTTATTTCTGTCCACATTTATTCTGCGAATCTGTTTTTGGCCAGGCAGTGTACATTGTCTGAGATATTTAACCCATTTTGAAAGTGTTGCGCAATCTTGATTAATTTGATGCTAGAAACCCCTAACTACCCAAGCCTTGGATAACTAACAACAAAAAGCAGTATGAATGCACATTTGTTGACTCAGCAAGTTGATCATTCATAATTAAGAAGAAAGCAGGTATGAAAAACTGATAAATCTTGGACATGTGCATCCTCTTCAAAATGTGACTTTAGCAACTGGTAGGTAAAACGCATGTTATTGTAGTTTCAATTGGTGCAATATTATGAAACCAGAAATGTGCACATTTAAAGGGATAGTTCACCCCAAATCTAATTTTGGCAGACATTTTCATACTTCAAGCTTTGTTTCTGGGAGTTGTGAGCTGTCCCTTAGTTCGTAATTAGCTAGTAGCAGTAACTTTGATCTAAACCGGTTGCCTTTTTCTCCACACGCACCCGCGTGGAAAGTCAGAGACTGTGTAAAATAACAGAAGAAACAGACAGAATTTCAATAATTCCCAAATATCCTAGAAAAAAACCAACCAACAAAATGACAGACTGGCGGATACATTTGAGAGTGCTGTGGTTATGCACCAAACAGGTGCTGGAAATGATATCGAAATGTGATAAATCAAACACAGCAGGATGGGAGATGAAAGGATTTTATGGCATTGGTAATTATAGTATGGTCATAACAACTCTTATTGTGAATTATTGTATGGTCATAACAACTCTTATTGTGAATTCCTGGAAATTTTGGAAGGGTTATCTTACATCTCCACATTGGCCTGTTGTTTTTCCTGACTGCTTATCTACCCCGAACAACTCACTATTTTCCCCATTTTCAAATCAATTTTAGTGAAAGACGAGGCTTGAAAAGCACCAGGATGGACCGGCAAAATATTATAGGTATGAGAACACTCCTGCTGTAGCTATTGATGTAAAATTGGAATGGCACATGCAACTCCATTGTGATAGGTATTATGTCAAGCTTGCTGACATGGTGTATTTTGATGTTATTCTGTTTAATGTAGGCTTATCTCCACTTTCAGGTACTTGCAGCTCTCAAAAAAGTATTTACATAAGTACAGTATACAGCTGGAGAGGTATGACTACAGTTACACACTTACCAGAAAAGCATACCATATGTATGGTGGTTTGAACTAGTCCATAAAAGATGTATTGATTGAAATGGCAATCAATAGCCTTTGCTGAACTCAATTACAAACTGCAGTTGTGACAATTTGAGGTTGAGCTACAATTTTTAGTGGTGGTTATGCCTGTATAACACAAATCATGGATAACATAGGCCTTCCTAAACCCCATCATTTTAGTATTTTCTTACGAGGCGACTGACACTAAGCTACATTTGAAAATTACTTATTTACTTCTTATCTCCCACTGAGGGACACACTTCAGTTGATAACTTAACTGTAAATGTGTAATATTGACCAAAGTTCTGTTCAGATTACAAAAAGTATGAAAGTGAATGAAATACCACACTGAACAAACATATCAAACATTATCATTTAAATGTAGGCCTATCTGTAAATTCCAAACAGTATGCTGTGCTCAAATGGTTCAACAATAATATCAAATCTAAAATGTGAAGACTAAGTATTTCTCTATGAAGTTTTAGTAAAACAACCACCTGTTTTATTATTATTTTTATTTTTTTATTTAACCTTTATTTAATTAGGCAAGTCAGTTAAGAACAAATTCTTATTTACAATGACGGCCTAGGAACAGTGGGTTAACTGCCTTGTTCAGGGGCAGAACGACAGATTTTTACCTTGTCAGCTCGGAGATTTGATCCTGCAACCTTGCAGATACGGGCCCAACACTCTAACCACTAGGCTACCTGCCGCCAATGAGTTAGTGGTTACTTGTTTTAGGTTTACAAATCATTAAATGTTTGTTCTAACAGGTTTTAACCACATTGAGGTAAAAATGCATTTTAGTATTTATGATACCCAAACGTGATGTACACAGTGTATTCATTTTTGGCCTATTCTATTGTATTCAGCTCAATTCAACCAAAACGTGGACCTTGATATCATAGCTCAACTCCTGGTGGTTTCCTGCACAGGAAGGAGAGAGAGAGAGGGAGAGAGAGGGAGAGAGATAGAGGGAGAGAGAGGGAGAGGGGAGGGAGAGAGGGAGAGAGGGGTAGGGAGAGAGGGAGAGGGGGGGAGGAGAGAGGGGGGGAGGGAGAGAGCGAGGGAGAGAGGGGGGTAAAGAGAGGGAGAGGGGGTGAGAGAGAGGGAGGAGGGAGAGGGGGGAGGGAGAGAGAGGGAGAGAGAGAGGGAGAGAGAGGGGGAGGGAGAGAGAGAGAGGGGGGAGGGAGAGAGAGAGAGGGGGGGAGGGAGAGAGAGAGAGAGAGGGGGAGGGAGAGAGGGAGGGGGGTTAGAGAGGGGGAGAGGGAGGGAGAGAGAGAGGGGGGAGGGAGAGAGAGAGAGGGGGGAGGGAGAGGGAGAGGGAGAGAGAGAGAGAGGGAGAGAGAGGGGGGAGGGAGAGAGAGAGAGAGAGGGGGGGGGGGAGGGAGAGGGAGAGAGAGAGAGAGAGAGAGAGAGGGAGAGAGGGAGAGAGGAGGGAGGGGGGTTAGAGAGGGGGAGGGAGGGAGAGAGGGGGGGGTAGAGAGGGGGAGAGGGAGGGAGAGAGGGGGGGTTAGAGAGGGGGAGAGGGAGGGAGAGAGATAGAGAGAACTAGTGTGCTATAGCAAATAAGATCCTCCTGGTTTTCAAATGAACAGTTGTCGCTTTATATCAATCTATATTCAACGGCACGGTAGTTTTGCCATGTCCCATAGCCTTACAAGCGTAAAATAGCTTATAACCTAAATGTCTATGACAATGTTATTGTAACTCTGAACTTAGTCAATAACTTTAGTCATACAAATACAAGATGCAGACAAAGGAAACAAAAATACCGCTAATTGAAGCAACCATTCTGGGCTTTGTGCGTTTTAATGGGTCAAAACGTCAACCTGCAAATCCAGCAAGGAATAAATCGTGACACATTGGGTGAAATGACTATACCCCGTTCGTCCCATTGTTTTCGATAAAGGGTCTTACCTGCGAGACGTCATAGCAGTCTTAGAAAGCTGTCCTCGAATGAGAAGGGAAAGTCAAATCAAGTGAGCCTTCCCTTTGCGGCTTTGCCGTGTCGCTGTTGGAGAGCATGCACTCCGGAGGGCGTTTGTTGAACAATGTTCAACTCCAAAGACAATATCGCCGGATACCCCGCCTCCAAAGCCCATAGTCAGGGATATTCATTCTACTAAGGGTCGCTGTGGCTTACACAAAGACTGAATTGTGTCGTTTATTCTGTCATACTGTGTCCATAATATCCACTTGGTTTATGTCAGATCGCTTACAGGTGCAATAATAGAACCGCAGACTGAAGGAGCGTGCGTGTGTCTGGTGCGTTGGCCTAGACCAATTAGCCCTATTATATAATCTAATTCAATATTATATCGCCTCTAAAACAAAATCGGGAGGGCAAGCAAGTTGAAGCCAGTACTATATCACCTCAAGCATTACCTACTTATCACTACAGTTCATGAGAAGGTAAACTAGTTCAAAGAACATTTTGTATGCTAAATGCTGCTAATTTTCGTATTGAAATGCATGATTACACAAATCCTGATTAGAAAATAGTCATCCACGAACTCCCTTTCGTGTTATTAATAGCAACAATGCAATTGATGAACGTCATTATGCAATGTTTTGCTCAGCTATTGTCTCGCAGGGAAGGATAATGGCAAATCTATTTAAATATTCTACCTGCCTCTGTCCACTTCATTTTACCATGGCATGAACACGAGTGCTCCTCAGTCAAAGCGAAAGGCATCAGTCAATGGTTCCATGGCTGCAGCAGCATTGAAGTCATCGGGCTGTGTGGTTATCAGCAGAGGTTAATCTGCCAGGGAATGGGGTTATGCAATTGTCTGGGCCACAGGGCTTTCTCTCATCTATGGATTTGCTTTGGACTGAACAATTTCAAAGATTTGACTGTGTTACAGTTCATATAAGGAAATCAGTCTATTTAAATACATAAATTAGGCCCTAATCTATGGATTTCACATGACTGGGCAAAGGCGGTCTGAGAGGTCATACGCCCACCCACTGGGGAGCCAGGCCCATCCACTGGGGAGCCAGGCCCAGCAAATCAGAATGAGTTTTTCCCCAGAAAATGGGTTTATTACTGACAGAAATACTCCTCAGCACCCCCTAGATGATCTTGCAGGTGAAGAAGCCGGGTGTGGAGGTCCTGGGCTGGAGTGGTTACACGTGGTCTGCGGTTTTGAGGCCGGTTGGATATACTGCCAAATTCTCTAAAATGACATTGGCTTATGGTAGAGAACTGAACATTAAATTATCTGGCAACAGCTCTGCTGGACATTCCTGCAGTCAACATGCCAATTGCAAGCTCCCATTTTCATTTACTGTTCCATGTTTCATTTAACTAATATTTGTCTTATTTATGCATTTGGTCTTGTATCTTGTACAGAATACTATCAAAGTACCAGTTAGATATTTACAGTGTTCCATGAATATTAGGCTATTTTTTTGCAAAGAAGCTAGCTAGCTACCTAGCTACCTAGACAATATTAGCAACATACCCTTATTTGACCAGATCCTCTTCTCCTTCAGTCGGAGGAGGTCTATATTTAATCACTTATAATGTCTGCCAACTATATGAATGAGGTGAAATCTATTTTAATTCATAGTGTCAGAATGAAATGCTGTATTAAAGCAACTCAGAACTAACTTGTTGTTACAGGAGTGGGCCGCAGTTCCAGAGCGACCCACTAGGTGTCACCCTACAACAACCTTAGGCGCCTCCTCACTCACAGTCTGGACTTACCAGGATCCTATTGTTGTCACCTGTTCACCTGTGTATTGATATCCTCACTCCCCTGTGTTCCCTTGCTCGGTTTTCTCTGTTAGTTTCTTGATACCAAGCAGTACGACTCCGTGTCTGTTCACAAAGCGTATGTACAGGCACTAGAGAAGTGTTTTCCTTGTGTTATTGTTGTTACAGTCATAGTTAATATTTCATATTTTTCTGTCAGCCTGTTTTTGGAGACTAATTTTCACCTTCTTAATTATCTTGTGACCAGTCTGTTATATTGACCAGTCTGTTATATTGTATCCTGGCTTTGGGACCACCAGTAAATATCCTTGTTTCACCATCTCAGCCTATTGCCTATCCTGCAGAGCACCTGGGTCACACCTCACACCACACCTTCCAACTTTTGACATGTTCTGTTGCAGATTCAAAGCCAAATAAACCAATTGCATTGTCCATAATCATGGATGAATTTATTTGACAAGAATGCACTAGTCAATCACACCAAACACCCAAACTACATTCATTTAAATGTGTTTTTTAAGAGAATAATAAACAACGCCACAAATATGGGACATCGACGAGCAACATATGAACTATTATCACCATTTGAGAATGAACAGATTCTTCTGCTTTTCCATTTCAGGACTAGACCAGAACACAACACAATATAGTGATTATGGCTGGGTGAAATTCAAATGACGAAACAACTGGATTGGTAAGGTAGGTTTAATATGAAACACTAGGTTAACTCCAGCAGAATGGTTGACTAATGGGTTAATCTGGCCAACCAATCAAACAATGTTTTAATGACAACATTCGAGCTGACAACAACCGGGACCGCTGGTCTCTACACAAGGTACGCTGATTTCCCTCGCAGTTCAATTGCCATTTACCGCGGGTGTAAGCGCCTTTAAACGTGTTACTGAGTCTAGATGTTGTCAAATCAGGAGAAGAACGAAGGAAGGAAGGAAGCTGCATCGTGAAAATAGGTAAAAGGTAGACTGAGTTTGTAGAGATAAGATGGAAAGTTCCGTGGCCTCCCGCGCAGCGGTCACATACAGACCCGGGTTCGATCTCAGGCTGTGTTGCAGCAGCCGGCTGCGACCAGGAGACCCATAAGGCGGCGCACAGTTGGCCCAATGTCGTCCCGGTAAGGGGAAAGTTTGGCCTGCCGGGATGTCCGGGCGCATGCACGGTGACACGGTCGCCAGTTGTAAGGTGTTTCCTCCGACACGTTGGTGCAGCTGGCTACCGGGTTAAGCGAGCAGTGTGTCAAGAAGCAGTGCGGCTTGGCAGGGTCGTGTTTCGGAGGACGCATGACTCTTGACCTTCACCTCTCCCGAGTCCGTACGGGAGTTTCAGCGATGGGACAAGACTGTAACTACCAATTGGGGAGAAAAAAGGGGAAGAAATAAATATATAAAAAAAACGTTATTATAAAATTATAATATGAGGAGTTCCAAAGTGTCCTAAAATTGCCATAAAAGGCATAGTGTGGAACTATGTGAGTGTACTCGGGGTCTCAGCGTGTCCCTCGACGTCATTCAAATCGTGGTCATCGAGTGTCTGTGAAGCACAACATTAAAGACGATGAGGGATCATCATTTCCACAAATTGAACCATACACAATACAACTTAAGCATTGAGGTCAGCATTTGTTGTTGACAACATGCTGGTTTACACTGTCTACTCTGTGTGAATCAGTACTAGGGCTGTTGGAAACTTGGGATGCTTGCTCTCAAAGTGTTGTTTGAATGTCTTTGGGTCTGCGTCTATAAAGGTCAAGTACAAAATGGAGGACGTTAATCTGTGGCTTAGATTGAATAAAAAAAGGACACAAACTAAGCAATACAAACTCCTACACATATGAATAACTATACCTCACAGGCCAGTAAAATAGCCTACACATTGAGAGGTATCTAAAGGCACATACAGTACCAACCAATACTGGGCTGGGACAAAACCTTTCATGGACTCCTGTTCTCCAGGACTTCCTGCAATGTCAACCAGAGAATAGTGTTCCTGTTTACCTAGTTGAGAGGTAATAAGACTCAGGCACACCCATTGGTTCTGGTATAGAGAAGGTGCAAATAAAGTTAGCAATTTGCATCAATAACATGGCAGTAATTCTACCTCAAAAACAAACATGTGAATACCAATCACGATATTAACACGATACGTAGATAGCGATACGATATGTATTGTGATTCGATATTGCTCAGTATATGTCTGTTGAGTTTTGATCAGTCATGGAAATAAAAGTGCTGAAAATATGTTGGCTCACTATTTTGGCTAACTTTTATTTTTATTTTATTTTTTACAAACCAATATAATATTGTCCATAAGAATATTGTGATATGTAACTATTGATTTTATTTTATCCCCATCACTATTGCCTACTAGCCATACTAATGATCTGCTTTCCAGAGTGTAACAGCAAACAAAGTTAGCACACTGTTGACTCGAGAGAATGCTAGTCAGTTAATCTCTGAAACCTCTCAAAAAGCCAAACCAAAATAATACTAGGGTAGATACAGTACAAGTCAAGTAGTACTTGAAGTAGGCTCCCCACCCCTCACCCACAAAATAATACTAGGGTACAGTTCAAGTCAAGTAGTACTTGAAGTAGGCTCCCCACCCCTCACCCACAGAAGCCAGGCTAAGGTTGCTAACTAGCTAACCATGAGCTAGCTAGCTTAATTACTTGTATCATTATACAGTAAATAACAAAAACTTGCCCGAGACAGTTCACAGAATTGTGAATTTAAATAAATGTAGCTAATTTATTTATTACTAAATTTAGCTAACATTAGATAGTTATTCCAGAAATGATTACCCTTGCCTTGATCCGGCTGTCTCGTCCAGATCATCATGGCTTGGTGAGTGACGTAAAGCTTGAGACAGGCATTTGTAGTTATGTATGATGGCTTCATTAACAGCTAATTAGCATTTTATTTTTGGGGGGTGTAAATACAGGCGAATATATTGATAAAAATAATTTTATCCAAGAGAGATTTACACATTTATCAAAATGTCACACCAGGGTAAGCCTACACAAAACACAGCCCTTATTTAAAGTGTTCTAAAAAATGTATGGTGGAAAAACGATTGGAACCATTTCCGTGTTTGACCGCTAGGTTTTATGGGTATTATGACTCATACTGTGGTACTCTATAACCCACCAGTAACACAACACAGGGGGAGTTCTGTCGAATTCAAACGTAATTGATATGTCATTGCTCTTTTAGGGAACTCTAGGAATTGGTCTTAAAGCCGAAATAGATCATTTGAGAGCCATGGAGAACCGTTTGTTGCATTTTCACTGCACTGCAATGCCATGGAAATGTTTGACAGGATGTTGAGGATGTATAGAGACTGTCGTGCAGACCAAGGCTGGGACAAAATACATTTTAATGGTTTCCTTTACCCATTTCCACTGTCCCTCCCTCGCTCATAGTTTAACTGAGAGATCCACTAAAATGGACTACAATGGAATTAGCATACTTATTGATATGGGACATCCAGGTTGCCATTGACCGAAAGGTGTATGGTGGCAGAGAACGAGAGGTGCGAAACAGACAAATGGTTAATACACATCCAGACTATTAGTTGGTGTGATGGGATACTCTAATTGAATAAGGAAACGTAAGGCTTTTCACACTACTGATCCGAATCGAGCAGAGCCAAACCAAGCTGCATTAAGATGGCCTGGTTAAGCATCCATCCTAGTTGCTGGAACCATTAAAATCATGCACTGTTATGTTTGGGTCGGTACCAGTGGCGGTCAGTGCCGCTTAAGGAAAAAGATTTTGTCATGAGAATGGCCTTGTTTCTATTACAGCATGTTGGATGACTCTCATTCATATTCCATTCCCCCAGTTCAATGTAACATTGATAGGTTTAGGCTACTACATGATACTCACATTTTCCCATCATGAGGTTGCTACAACCTAGCCTATGAATGAAAGTTTACAACGTAGGTGCCCACAGGTCGAGAGACACATTTGAGGTGACAGACAGTGACACATGGACAGACAGTGATATTCAACACCGCCATACGAAATCTTGCCTGCGTCTAGCTGATATTGGGTCTAATCATTAGTCCAACAGTTGCAAACGAGAGTTTCAATTGGACAAATTCAGTTATGTTAATCCCCGTTTTGTTCTGTTTGCTTCCTTTTAAGAAGCGTTTTTCAACAGAATGGGAGGAATGAATACACCCCTGATCACGTGTAAACACAGTTCACTTTCATAGCAGCCACGTTGTATTCCTTCTCGCATCTACAGTGGGGAGAACAAGTATTTGATACACTGCCGATTTTGCAGGTTTTCCTACTTACAAAGCATGTAGAGGTCTGTAATTTTTTATCATAGGTACACTTCAACTGTGAGAGACGGAATCTAAAACAAAATTCCAGAAAATCACATTGTATGATTTTTAAATAATTAATTTGCATTGTATTGCTTGACATAAGTATTTGATCACCTACCAACCAGTAAGAATTCCGGCTATCACAGACCTGTTCGTTTTTCTTTAAGAAGCCCTCCTGTTCTCCATTCATTACCTGTATTAACTGCACCTGTTTGAACTCGTTACCTGTATAAAAGACACCTGTCCACACACTCAATCAAACAGACTCCAACCTCTCCACAATGGCCAAGACCAGAGAGCTGTGTAAGGACATCAGGGATAAAATTGTAGACCTGCACAAGGCTGGGATGGGCTACAGGACAATAGGCAAGCAGCTTGGTGAGAAGGCAACAACTGTTGGCGCAATTATTAGAAAATGGAAGAAGTTCAAGATGACGGTCAATCTCCCTCGGTCTGGGGCACCATGCAAGATCTCATCTCGTGGGGCATCAATGATCATGAGGAAGGTGAGGGATCAGCCCAGAACTACACGGCAGGACCTGGTCAATGACCTGAAGAGAGCTGGGACCACAGTCTCAAAGAAAACCATTAGTAACACACTACGACGTCATGGATTATAATCCTGCAGCGCACGCAAGGTCCCCCTGCTCAAGCCAGCGCATGTCTAGGCCTGTCTGAAGTTTGCCAATAACCATCTGGATGATCCAGAGGAGGAACGGTAGAAGGTCATGTGTTCTGATGAGACAAAAATAGAGCTTTTTGGTCTAAACTCCACTCGCCGTGTTTGGAGGAAGAAGAAGGATGAGTACAGCCCCAAGAACACCATCCCAACCGTGAAGCATGGAGGTGGAAACATCATTCTTTGGGGATGCTTTTCTGCAAAGGGGACAGGACGACTGCACCGTATTGAGGGGAGGATGGATGGGGCCATGTATCGTGAGATCTTGGCCAACAACCTCCTTCCCTCAGTAAGAGCATTGAAGATGGGTCGTGGCTGGGTCTTCCAGCATGACAACGACCCGAAACACACAGCCAGGGCAACTAAGGAGTGGCTCCGTAAGAAGCATCAAGGTCCTGGAGTGGCCTAGCCAGTCTCCAGACCTGAACCCAATAGAAAATCTTTGGAGGGAGCTGAAAGTCCGTATTGCCCAGCGACAGCCCTGAAACCTGAAGGATCTGGATGGAGGAGTGGGACAAAATCCCTGCTGCAGTGTGCAAACCTGGTCAAGAACTACAGGAAACGTATGATCTCTGTAATTGCAAACAAAGGTTTCTGTACCAAATATTAAGTTCTGCTTTTCTGATGTATCAAATACTTATGTCATGCAATAAAATGCAAATTAATTACTTAAAAATCATACAATGTGATTTTCTGGATTTTTGTTTTAGATTCCGTCTCTCACAGTTGAAGTGTACCTATGATAAAAATTACAGACTTCTACTTGCTTTGTAAGTAGGAAAACCTGCAAAATCGGCAGTGTATCAAATACTTGTTCTCCCCACTGTATGTGCTCTCATCCTCTAACCTTTTCCCTTCGTTAGCGGACTTCAATGAACAACACATCAGCAGTATGTGACAAGGCGAAAAAAACATTCCAAGCCAAACCGCTACACACAGCCTACATCGTTGTCACCATATTAGCTAAATTATCGTCCTAGTCAGCATAAATAATAGACCTAACGTGTTAATAAACCCGCTACAATCATGCAGTAATGTTACAGTGTACAGTCAGTAAGCAGTTACACCGGCGGGCCCCAGTGGCAATAAATTAGTAATACCAAAACCTTACTTTGACTTGGAAGAGTTAGTGTTGTGTTGAAAAGTCATAGCCAGCTAGCTAACATAGCATCCCTATGAGATGCAGTGTCTTAGACCGCTGCACCACTCAGGAGCCCATTGATTGGGTGGACAACATGTCAGTTCATGCTGCAAGAGCTCTAATAGGCTGGAGGAACGTCCTCCGGAAGTTGTCATAATTACTGTGCAAGTCTATGGAAGAGGGTGAAAACCATGAGCCTCATAGGTTTTGTATTGAAGTCAATGTACCCAGAGGAGGACGGAAGCTAGCTGTCCTCCGGCTGCTACACCATGGTGCTATCCTACAGAGTGCTGTTGAGGCTACTGTAGACCTTCCTTGCAAAATTGTGTTTAAATAGATTATTTGGTGATGTGATTATATTAAGTATAGTTTTACAATTTAAATTATGAAATTCACTGAGCAGGATGTTCCTCCCCTTCCTCCTCTGAGGAGCCTCCACTGGTCGGCATGATAAAAGAGACTATGGGATGGGGTGACTGTGTACACTGACTCTGCAGCATAGAACGGTCCCATAGAGCCAGGCCAAAACCAAAAAAAGAAGACCCTGCCAAGTGTCTCCTCTCTCTCTCTGTCTGTCTGTCTCTGTCCCGATGTGATTGGTTCCAGGTTGATCAAGAGTCCTCTGGTCCAACAATAAAGTCCCAGGAAAATAAACAAAGGGGACTCACATAGTCTGATAGCAGGACAACTAGGTCCTTGTTACAGCCAGAAAAATAGAGCCTTTATTGCAGCCGACCAGGGCCTAGCTAGAAACCCCCCTTGGATAATTTTTTATCATTACTTGACATTGGACAGGCTAGTCGCCTCTCCTTTACTGCTCAGGATATCTACTGATGACCTTTCAGTTGGAGAAGGCCGGTCATTGTTGCATAATTCATAAATTCCCTTTAACCTTTGGAAAAATAAGAATTTAAAATTGTATTCCCTGGCGTGTTTAAAAATAACAAATGTTGAAATGTGCTTTAGCACCGGCTGGCTGGCTGGATATTTTACACTCTGATGTCAGTCCAGAAGCCCACTAAAGTTGAATAACAATGATAATGCATTGCTGCCTGCCTGTCCATCTCCTTTTCTCACCCCAAACACATACTGACATTCCAACTTTACATTAGTCCTGAACCCATGGTTATCTGTGGAGGTACTCGTATGTTGGAACGAGTACTTATTCAACTACGGCTTGAATTGTAAAGGCCGCAGTCCATTCTGCACAGTCAATTCTTAATTTATATTTAGATAATTCAATCATCCAAGAGCAGACAAGGTTTTTTAGGAATCATTAACACTTTGATAAGCATGAGTAAAATATACGTTGTTATTGACATACATTAAGCGTCGATCAATGTTTCGCTTGTGCTTATAATGCAGCTATGCATTGCTTATGAAGGCGTTAAGTAATCCTTACGTTGTTTCGTTCGATGGAAGGAGATGAGTACGGAGACAGGCGACAGAGTCAGGTCCGTTTTGTTCGACACTTTATTTCATGGTGGTAGGAACACAAGACAAAGGTACCAAAGTTAGTAACGGTCAGGTCATGCCACTCTTACTCGGTGCACTGCCCTTCAGGAGAGTCTCGATCAAACAATCAAAGTTTAGAGGCCAGTCGATGGGGCGGGGGGGGGAATCCACATGAAGACATAAATAAAGGAACAGAAAATATATTTAAACAGTAAATAGTATATTTTCTGTAAAAGACAGAGGCAGCCATTTTTATGGCCCTCCAATTATTTGTGTGAACATTATTATGAATATTAATTTACACAATGGGGATGATGAGTCTAGTATTCTGGCTAAAATAAGAGCACAGGACAGTATGGACAACGACTTTGTCAACCGGTGGGTCGGTGACCTGTTTTAAGGCAATTCATAGACGGTTTCAACCCCCCCGACATTAGATTGTACCCTCTTACTCCTGAGCCAGTGTCATTAACACAGGAACCCACTGTTCATGCACAACCACTGGAATAGGTCAAATTCAACAGTAATACATGGGAATGCTGTGGTTTAGACCGTACACACAGTTCCTGGTCTTAACTTTTGACACTAGTCCTTGATTTCACTCAAAATCCATATGCTTCAATGCTCTTCCCCTCCCCTTTCCATCCCCATTGACATAGGGACATAATTATTGTGTGTAGTGAACAGACAAGTCGGACTTGGTTCCAGTGTATAGCACTAAAAACATAACCTCCACAGTTTTACACAAAGGTAAATTTACACAATTGCAGGGCTGTACAAAATGGTGTCAGGAGGGGGAAATTATTAAGTGAACTTAAAAACCAAGAAACCAAGAAAACCAACCAAGGAAAATGATTTGTTTTACCATATAATATTGCCAAGTATCTTATATATCAAAACAGAGTGGGTTTATGTCAGTCATTGCAGTTTAGTTCTGCAGAAGTTTTCAGTTTTTGGACGTTACAGAATCCATCTTGCAAATACAAACCCATGTATTAGTATCTTTATTTGCAATCGCAATTATGTTTGCATCTAATTCTCCTTCCCAATGTCCCAATTTATCACATTATCTCCTTTCCAACAGCAAGAGATGGACCACTTTATTTTAATGCGAGAGTATAAACCAGTTTTCATTTCAATTTGAGAATTTTTTTTACTCTGAAGTTTGAAAGATTGAAGAATTTCATTGGTGACTGAACATTCCATGACTGAGCAATTGAAAGGTCCCATTGCCTCCCTGGTATGATATCTCTCCTCTTCCTCTGTTTGTCATATATTTATAGACTTAGCTTACAGCGCCTCCATCAGGCCAGTTGTGGTAAAAACAACTTGTTATTTCGCACTCAAAAATGGACCCCACCAAATGAAATAGCTCTCCTTGCTCAGTGAAATCAGGTGAGAGTAAAATAATACACTTGACCGCTGACGCGTACGCCTCAGAAAATAATCCAGAGAAACTACAACAAAAACAAAACAAACAGTGCAGAAACGGCATGCAACTAGCGGTCATTGTCAGCTTTACTGACTGTAAAATAGAATGCACAATACACGAGAAGAGAACCAATCTTACATATTCACAGTCTCAGGTATTTATATACTCTATATTAATTATGTCAATTATTATTACATTTCTTGATTGATGGATGTTCTTGAATTATGATAAAGCGATGTAAAAGTTGTTCTGGAATGCAGGGCACTTTGTCTTTCTTAGGCTCTGGGGGTTAAGCGAATAGCGAGGCATTTCAAAAGTGAGACTCAGTCATTGACTCAGAGCCAACTGAGAGCATTTGCGCCCAGTTTGAAGAGTTTGATGAAGCGGTTTCCGAAACTCATTCTTGGCCTATAAAGGGCAAGCAGAGGGTTCCATGATACCAGGCTTGTGTTCATTAGGCACCAATAAGAGGTCCTTGTTTTCGTTGCAAAATGTTGTAAAACATTTTGTAACAGTGTGCACTAATGAACATGACCCAGGTAAATGCAGTATGTCTCTACTGCATTTGCCTCACAGGGGAATGTTTGTATGTACTGTAGAGTTAGCGTTATATCTATAGATTGTGTTGGGTGGTAGTGATTGACAAGGCAATAACAGAGAGCAACAATGTGGTTCACCAGTGTTCAAGTAATGAGCGATTTGTTTGCATTTGTTTTAAAATAACAAATACAATTAATACAACTTTCGCTCGTCTCGCGACGCCACACAAATGTACGCGTTTACACTGGGGGCCAAAAGTTTGGAATATTACTCCTTCAAGGGTTTTTCTTTATTTGCACTATTTTTTACATTGTATAATAAAAGTGAAGACATCAAAACTATGAAATAACATATATGGAATCATGTAGTAACCAAAAAAGTGTTAAACAAATCAAAATATATTTTACAGTTTTTACAGTTGATGTTGAGATGTGTCTGTTACTTTAACTGCCATGAGTGTGCAAAGCTGACATCAAGGCAAAGGGTGGCTACTTGGAGAATCTCAAATAAAAAACACTTTTTTTGTTACTACATGATTCCATATGTGTTATTTCATAGTTTTGATGTCTTCACTTTTATTCTACAATGTAAAAAATTGTGCAAATAAAGAAAAACCCTTGAATGAGTAATATTCCAAACTTTTGGCCCCCAGTGTACGTACGGTATTTACACCAGCCTTTCAGGAGGGGAATAATGAACGAACGGGAGGCATAGATAAAAAAAAGAACAGAAATACAGTATATAAAAAAAAAAAAAAAAAATTAAAACAATGTATTATTTTTTTCCAATATAAAAAGCGATGAAAATTATACAAAAATAGAACTTAATTACAGCAGTAGACATGTCGTTTATGAAGGGAGTGGTTTAGCCAGGCTATTTTTCGGGCACAGCAGCGGAACAGTGTAATATTTTGGGGCTGTTGAGGGCGTCCTCCACCAGGTGGAGCTCCATGCCGTCCACCACCACTTCCTTCACACAGCCAACAAAGCCTGTGCTGTAGGGCTTAGGCAGCCTGCGGGCCACCGCCAACTCCTCCAAGCCACCTGTAGACAGAGAACGAGAGAGGAGGAGTGAAAGTGAGAGGGAGGGAAAGAGTAGGGGGAGAGAAAGAGGGCGATTTATAACTCAGTGTCTGAGGTGCATGGACAGACACACAACAAATGCATTCACATACACACGCACATCTCTATCTATATCTCTATCAAACACTTTCACAGTCTCTCTGTCTACATCTCTATCAAACACTTTCACAGTCTCTCTGTCTACATCTCTATCAAACACTTTCACAGTCTCTCTGTCTACATCTCTATCAAACACTTTCACATTCTCTGTCTATATCTCTATCAAACACTTTCACAGTCTCTCTGTCTATATCTCTATCAAACACTTTCACAGTCTATTGGTCTATATCTCTATCAAACACTTTCAGTCTCTTTGTCTATATCTCTATCAAACACTTTCACAGTCTCTCTGTCTATATCTCTATCAAACACTCAGTCTCTGTCTATATCTCCATCAAACACTCACAGTATCTTTGTCTATATCTTTATCAAACACTTTCACAGTCTCTCTGTCTATATCTCTATCCAAAACTTTCACAGTCTCTCTGTCTATATCTCTATCAACCACTTTCACAGTCTCTGTCTATATCTCTATCAAACACTTTCACAGTCTCTCTGTCTATATCTCTTTCCAAAACTTTCACAGTCTCTCGGTCTATATCTCTATCAACCACTTTCAGTCTCTTTGTCTATATCTCTATCAAACACTTTCACAGTCTCTTTGTCTATATCTCTATCAAACACTTTCACAGTCTCTGTCTATATCTCTATCAAACACTTTCACAGTCTCTCTGTCTATATCTCTATCAAACACTTTCACAGTCTCTCTGTCTATATCTCTATCAAACACTTTCACAGTATCTCTGTCTACATCTCTATCAAACACTTTCACAGTCTCTCTGTCTACATCTCTATCAAACACTTTCACAGTCTCTCTGTCTATATCTCTATCAAACACTTTCACATTCTCTCTGTCTACATCTATCTCTCAAAGACACTCTTTTCCATTTATTCCATTTCTCTTTCCTCTCTTGCTTTTGTTCCCCGTCTAAACTGCTGACCGGGTCGGGTTTGTTCCCGTTTAATCTGCTGACCGGGTCGGGTTTGTTCCCGTTTAATCTGCTGACCGGGTCGGGTTTGTTCCCGTTTAATCTGCTGACCGGGTCGGGTTTGTTCCCGTTTAATCTGCTGACCGGGTCGGGTTTGTTCCCGTTTAATCTGCTGACCGGGTCGGGGCTTGCTGCTTGATGTGAGGCTTGCTGAAAGGATAATGTATTCTAGCTGTGAGGCGTGCTCAGCACCTGTTTGGAACCACAGTGTGTGTGTGTGTGTGTGTGTATGTGTGTAGTGTGTCATTAGTGAGTGTGTGTGCGTAAGTGTGAGAAAGAGAGAGATCGTGTGTGTGTGTGTCATGTGTCTCTCTACCTGCTGGCTCTCCTAGCTCAAACACCCACACACACACCTTCCCAACACCTTGCACGACCACATGCATTTGAAGGTAATCTTTTTCTACCAGTGCCATTTCCCCAGAATGTTCTATCTATCAGCGTGTGCTCTTTCAAAAGTCATTTCTCTGAGCGAAGTTCAGTTTAAATGGAACTCAAAAAGATAACAGGCAGACTTTGGTTGTTTCAAATTCCAGAGAGCAGATAGCCTTTAATTTCTCAAATCAATACCTGACAGTTATCTTACACTTCTGACCAATTGTTTTCACGCCAGCGAGTTCACTCTCATCAACTGCAAGGCAGAGTGAGAGCATTCCTCATTTCTGACACACTTCTACCATTGTTACAGCTGGAAATGTACTACGTGAGTCAGATTTCAGGTTAACTCTGTGTGTTACTCAACAGTACCTCGGTCACTAGTCTATGTCCTTCACACTATCAGAGGGATGTTAGACCAAGTCTTATCAGCATTTCCTCACTTGATGTTTGCAGTTTCTAAAAACAGCATTTTAGTGTCTGACCGATTGATACAGTATATGAAGGACTTGTCTATGTCTATCGTGTGTCTGCATGTGCCTCCATCTGTGTGTGTGTCTGTCTCTGTCTTACTGTGTCAACCCTAAGACCTGTTGCGGGCTCATTAGTCCACCTACCCAACCAGAGAGCTCCGTCTGTGTCCAGCTGCGTGGCTGCCAGGGGTGACGATCCCGTGACCGCTGCCTCGTTGCCCACCTGGAGAGAGCCATCCCTAAGTGCTCTGAGAGAGGGGGAGGAGGAGGGGGGAGAGAGGAGATAGGGAGGGAGAGAGGAGAGATAGGGGGGAGAGGAGAGGGAGGGAGAGAGAGGGGAGATAGGGGGGAGATAGGGAGGGAGAGAGGGGAGATAGAGAGGGAGAGAGGGAGAGAGGGGAGATAGGGGGGAGAGAGAGGAGAGGGAGGGAGAGAGGGGAGATAGGGGGGAGATAGGGAGGGAGAGAGGGGGGATAGGGACGGAGAGAGGGGGGATAGGGAGGGGAGATAGGGGGGGAGAGAGAGGAGAGGGAGGGAGAGAGGGGAGATAGGGGGGATAGGGAGGGAGAGAGGGGAGATAGGGAGGGAGAGAGGGGAGATAGGGAGGGAGAGAGGGGAGATAGGGAGGGAGAGAGGGAAGATAGGGAGGGAGAGAGGGGAGATAGGGAGGGAGAGAGGGAGGGAGAGAGGGGAGATAGGGAGGGAGAGAGGGGAGGGGGAGAGAGGGGAGATGGGGAGGGAGAGAGGGGAGATAGGGAGGGAGAGAGGGGAGATAGGGAGGGAGAGAGGGGAGGGAGAGAGGGGAGATAGGGAGAGAAAGAGGGAGATGGCAGAGAGAGAAATAGTTTACAGCCTGTCTGGTACATCATCGTCAATTCCACTTCAACGGGCTTGTAATAAAAACCGAGAGAACTGAAGTCTTCACTGTTCTGATGTGCTTAGCAGTTGATCGAGCGAAGGGGGAGCAGAGCCTCTATGGTCAAAAGAAGTGCATTATTTAGGGAATAGGGTGCCATTTCAGACGCAGCCAGTCACCCAACAGGCTGTTGGAGGCGTCGCTGTCAATCCCTCTGAGCCGGACTGACAGAGACCAACCTCCATGGGTTTAAAGGAATCAAGTCTTCACTATGTGGTAAGTAAGCACTTATGTCGTAGGATGATGGGGGTTCAGAGTATGGAATACGTCAGAAGGGGTTGAGATAACATTCACAACCCCACATTTAAATGCTGGTACATGAAAGCTAACCCAAAGCTAGCTGACTGAAATGAAAGGAAAATAAAAACCAGACACTGTATGCTGAAGATTACGTTGAACATTTCATGACTTCCTTTCCACTGTTTGGTCAAAATATAAATAGTCACTTAAGGGTAAATCCTTACTTCCAAGTCAAAGTTAGTCAAGTTGAAGTTAGCATTTACACCAAAACAAAATATCACTAATACAGGCTATCCTACGCTGTAGGTGGACTGCTCCTGTTCAAGGTCACGTTATCCGTCCCCTTACCTGCTGGCCTTGATGCGGATCCAGCGGTTAGTGTCGACGCGCACCGTCGAGCGAAGCACCACAGGCTTGGAGCCCAGGTCATAGGTCATCTGCACGCGGCCATCCACAATGGCCAGGGCGATATAGTCAGAGCGCTCCACGCCCTTACCGCTCCACAGCACCAGGCCCTGAGTGGCCTCCGTCTTGATGCTCAGATCAAATTTGTTAACCAGCAGGGCCTTCTCACTGCAGGGCCGGAGGAGAGTGAGAACGACTTACGTTAGTGAAGAGTGGAGTAAATGAGGTGACTGTAGTCCACATTTGCATACTGGCTGTTTTGCTTGTACGTAGGTGATTCAAGGTTGATAGTGGAGGGCTGCATTGTAAATGGTGGCCAGATATGGCCTCTCTCTCTCTCTCTCTCTCTCTCTCTCTCTCTCTCTCTCTCTCTCTCTCTCTCTCTCTCTCTCTCTCTCTCTCTCTCTCTCTAAATGGTGGTGGTTGAGGTGGGGGACAGGGGCAGGATGCTGGGGGGTTCGGAGCAAGCTGTCTGATGTGTTGTTTGATCCCAGTCTCTGTACTGCCAGTTCTACGGGGGAGTCAGGGAGCTGTGGAAAGGGGTGGAGGGAGAGGGTTGGAGACTCTGGGACATCCTGGGCCTTCCTATGGGGGAGCGCTGCATGTCACTGTCACAGCTGTCTCTGCTCTGGGAGAGTGGGGCTGCTGCTCAGAGCCTAACTGGAGCTGGTGTGGTGGTTTGCACACGCTCACACACATACACCCGCACGTTCATGCATCCCTCCCCCAAACACAAAGGCATACATACACACATCCATGTACACACACATCCATGTACACACACATCCATGTACACACACATCCATGTACACACACATCCATGTACACACACAGAAATGTACACACACAGAAATGTACACACACAGAAATGTACACACACATCCATGTACACACACAGAAATGTACACACACATCCATGTACACACACATCCATGTACACACACAGAAATGTACACACACATCCATGTACACACACAGAAATGTACACACACAGAAATGTACACAAACATCCATGTACACACACATCCATGTACACACACATCCATGTACACACACAGAAATGCAGGCACACACGCACTCAGCTCCATTTGGTACAGACCTCAAGCACAAACACTCATGAAGGGTTGCTATTTTTAAACAGTAGCTCCTTTGTTCTCCACTGTTCACCTCAAGAGATGGATATCAAGAGAACCATACCTTTGTTTTGGTGTATGTGCTTGTGTGTGTGTTTCTTTTTGTGTGTCTGTAATGTACTGTGAAGTCGGCAAGGTTAAATCCCTTTATAGTTTTCAAAAGGATCGTAAACAAAATGGACAAACACAGGCAAAGCACACAGGCAAAGCACAGAGCACACAACACAGAATAACACAACACGCAACACAGATCACACGGGACAGACATGACACGTACACGACGTACACGACACGAGTCAGCACAGGCAAACAGACTCATGGGAGCATAGAGGGTTTTACACAAAGGAAAATGGACAGTTGACTACGTCTAAAGTTTGACTTTATCCTCTCATCGGGCCGGCCAATAACGGTGCTACTTCTAATGATCTAACGGTGGTGAAGAGAACCAACTGATTGTTGAACTGGTTTCTGTTCAGGCCAAACGGAGTTGACGCATGTTCAGTATTCAACCCAGCAGAGAGGAAGGAGTGCAAAGTTTAATTGGATGCGCCTCTTTCTACACTGCAACCACGTTTGGATTTGAGATTTCCAAAGCAAAACTATTATAAAAAAATATATTAAAAAAACACAAATTCATTTCACTGAAGAACAAAACGGAGTGACTAATGAATTTAGTGTCATAGAAATCCTTTGAACACAAACGGTCAGTAGAAAAACACATACAATATTTGGACTCCTTTCCCCTTGCCTTGCCCTCACAGTAACCAGGGCCCCAACTTTCCCCTTGCCTTGCCCTCACAGTAACCAGGGCCCCAACTTTCCCCTTTCCTTACCCTCACAGTAACCAGGGCCCCAACTTTCCCCTTGCCTTACCCTCACAGTAACCAGGGCCCC
Organism: Thymallus thymallus; assembly: GCA_023634145.1. NCBI lineage: Eukaryota > Metazoa > Chordata > Actinopteri > Salmoniformes > Salmonidae > Thymallus > Thymallus thymallus. The sequence goes on along the minus strand of CM042399.1, from coordinate 3,347,241 downwards.
AACTTCCCCCTTGCCCTGCCCTCACAGTAACCAGGGCCCCAACTTTCCCCTTGCCTTGCCCTCACAGTAACCAGGGCCCCAACTTTCCCCTTGCCTTACCCTCACAGTAACCAGGGCCCCAACCTTCCCCTTTCCTTGCCCTCACAGTAACCAGGGCCCCAACTTTCCCATTGCCTTGCCCTCACAGTAACCAGGGCCCCAACCTTCCCCTTTCCTTGCCCTCACAGTAACCAGGGCCCCAACTTTCCCCTTGCCTTACCCTCACAGTAACCAGGGCCCCAACTTTCCCCTTGCCTTACCCTCACAGTAACCAGGGCCCCAACTTTCCCCTTGCCTTACCCTCACAATAACCAGGGCCCCAAATAAATCATAAGCTGTGTCTGAAATTGCACCCCGTTCCCTATAAAATGCACTACTTTTGAGACCTATGTAGGAAATAGGGTTCCATTTTAGACAAAGTCATAGTGCCACAACAGCCTGGGTATGAGGTTGAATAAATCCTGAACAGGATGGATTTTCAACTGTACCAAGTTGTCTTACTTTGGGGCTTACTTACTGGATTATTATTAATTATTAGATCAATATTATGGTGTTGCGTTATCTTCTATAAGTCCTTTATATTATTCCTTATTGAATACATCAGAAAAAGTGGTATGCCTCTAGATGGGAGTATTAAAACAGAACACTGCTAAACTTGGACGGAGAACACTGCATAGAGATTTCAAGGCTGGCTGCTAGTGCTGGAGATGATTGGGAACTGAGCTATGCTGTCTTAATAGACCCTGGGTGCGATTGCAACACCTTCTGGGGATCCAGAAAAACATATAAAAAAATGGAGCCCTAAAATACTCTCTCTATACGCGGCCCAGAATATAGAGAATCTGTCCCTCCAATCATTTCTCATCGTTAGGCTGCGACCTGCGGGTGGTTGTGTCGGGGTGGGGTGAGGATGGATGGGGAGGCAGCATGCTAGCGATTGGATGGACAGCGGTGACTACAGGCTCCAGGCTCGGGGACACTCACCTCTGTTCCGACGGGTTGTCCAGTGACTCGGGACTTTAAGGGAGCAGGGAGAGAATGGAAGGGCATGCAATAAGCGGAAGAAGGGAGGTGGTGGGAGGACCCGCGAGGAACATTACAGGGTGACGTACGGCATAGCATCGTACGGCATAGACAAGAGCCTCAGTGATCAGGCAGAGTAATTTACTGCTCGAGAGATGGGAAAGCATGGCTAGCTACCTTCCGAGGTCCATATTAGCATACTACCCAATGCATTACTACATTCTAGGTAGTACGAACACAGGAAACAGAACACATTATGAGTTTGGCTCTGGAGACGTTACTGTGATAACGGATTCATGTCTCTCTCCGGATATACTGTCCCCGTCCATACAGCCAGCTGGGTTTTCAATACATTGTGCTGATAGGAATAAACTCTCCAAGGAAGAAGAAAAGGCAGAGGTGTATGTTTCATGATTAACTACTCATGGTGTGATTGTGGGAACTTACAGGAACTGTGAGGTATTCTAGGTCGTTCACCCGACCTAGAATACCTCACAATCAAATGACGGCCGCATTACCTCCTTAGAGAATTTTCTTTGGTTATAGTCACAGCCATGTATATTTCCCCACGACGGCTCTCAAGGAACTACACTGGATCTTGTGCAAACTGGAAACTGCATATCCTGGAAGACATTTATTATAGCTGGGGACTTTAATAATCATGACTCATAATCAATAAATTTGCTCTTCCCTTCCTATAAGCAGGAGGTACCCATGCTAAGGTTTATTCAATGCTGGTCTAACCAATCGGAATCCATGCTTCAACATTGTTTTGATCACATGGACTGTGACACGTTCCAGGTTGCCTCTGAGAATAAAATTGATGTATACACCGACACGGTGACTGAGTTAATCAAGAAGTGTATTGGGAATGTGTGTTCCCACTGTGACGTTTAAAACCTATCCAAACCAAAAACCGTGGATAGATGGCAGCATTCGCGCAAAATTGAAAGCGCAAACCACCACATATACTATTCTATCCACTTTTTCTTCAGACACACTACAGTTGAAGTCGGAAGTTGACATACACTTAGGTTGATGTCATTAAATCTAATTTCAACCACTCCACAGATTTCATGTTAACAAACTATAGTCTTGACAAGTCGGTTAGGACATCTACTTTGTGCATGACAAGTAATTCTTCCAACAATTGTTTACAGACAGATTATTTCACTTATAATTCACTATATCACAATTCCAGTGGGTCAGACATTTACATACACTAAGTTGACTGTGCCTTTTAAACAGCTTGGACATTTCCAGAAAATGATGTCACTTTAGAAGCTTCTGATAGGCTAATTGACATAATTTGAGTCATTTGGAGGTGTACCTGGGGATGTATTTCAAGGCCTACCTTCAAACCCAGTGCCTCTTTGCTCAACATCATGGGAAAATCAAAAGAAATCAGCCTTGGGAGAAATGTCCAAATGCCTGAAGGTACCACGTTCATCTGTACAAACAATAGTACGCAAGTATAAACACCATGGGACCACACAGCCGTCATACCGCTCAGGAAGGAGACGCGTTCTGTCTCCTAGAGATGAACGTACTTTGGTGCGAAAAGTGCAAATCAATCCCAGAACAGCATCAAAGGACCTTGTGAAGATGCTGGAGGAAACAGGTACAAAAGTATCTATATCCACAGTAAAATGAGTCCTATATCGGCATAACCTGAAAGGCCGCTCAGCAAGGAAGAAGCCACTGCTCCAAAACCACATAAAAAATCCAGACTACGGTTTGCAACTGCACATGGGGACAAAGTAAGGTATTTCAGTTTAAAATGTTTAATACATTTGCAAAAATGTCTAAAAAACTGTTTTTGCTTTGTCATTATAGGGTATTTTGTGTAAATTGTTGATGGAAATTTAAAAAATAATAAATTTTAGAATAAGGCTGTAACATTAAAAAAAATACGATCTTACAGTGTTACGCTTTTACAGAGTAACGTAAAGAAAACAGACGGTAATTTTGGTGCGCAGAGAAAGAAGTCATGCGTGCATTCAGTTGCGTGTTCCGTGACAGATTTTCTCACAACAAGGCTCATTCTGTTCAGAACAACATAGGGTATGACGCCATGCCATCCTGTAACTGTACGTCAAACATAGTGATTATAAATGTTGACACTGTATATGACATGAGGTTTATGATATGGCATCGTGAAGTGCATTTGGACTCACAGATGTTTGGTTTGCTTGTACGACATCAAAGCTGCATTTATTATAGTCCTCAACGTCTCATATTTCTAAATATATCGAGTCCTCTTAATTTAACTTCTTCACTCAAACATCTACACATTTGCAAAAGTAGCTCAGTTAGCGGCAGGGATGGGAGCATTTTCTTGTCGCTTGCGGTGCTCAAGTTGATAATGGCTGTCAGTCAAAAGCAATGCAGCGCTGGTGCAGAGCCTGAGCACTGACGTAATTCATAGCATTTTACTGTACAGCCACTGCATTCCAATTTAGGTGCTTATCAATGCCCAAATCTGCCATTTTCACCCGATATATTGGTACGAGTGTTAAGGGTTAAGAAGGGGTCTCATTAATTTCAACATGACAGTTAATACCATCCAATATAAGGTGTGTGGATATATTTCTGGTTCTGGAGCTACAACCATGTAGACAATATAGCACCTTGTTTTACTCTTTGGTATGGGTTTGAACACAATGCTTCTGGTACACATGCAGTCATGCATTCATTTAGACTGGACTATGATGAACCATTTCAATGAGAAAAGATAAAAGCCTGGTCAACATCAAATGATGGGCATGGAGTTTGAATGTCCTGTAGGCCTATTTAAACATAATACACATGATAGCTATATGCACAGGTGTAGATGATGAACATGATACAGGAGAAAATAAATATAGGATCTATTACTTTGTGTTAACTATCTTAATGTATTTATCGTTGGGTTAGTTTGTCTTTGACAATCTGGGAAGATTCTGCATCTCTTTAAATCTACTTACTCTGGAATCTCATTGGTCAGTTGGCTTGAGTGCATCGGAAAGACAGACAAGGAACACTCATATGAGACAGACAGACAAGACACAGACATGGACAGACAGACAGACAGCCGGACGGCAGCACGTACATCTGAAAGGCTCAACCAGGACAATAGACAGAGGATACAGACATATCCTACAATTGTCTCTTAAGAGTTTCCCTGTGTGTGTGTGTGTGTGTATATGTGTACGCACATGTGCTCTTTGTGTGTGTGTTCTTAAGACCACAAATTCACTGTCTGTTTCTCCAGTTTCCACGCCCTCGAGTGTTGTGTTGTATTTCTAAAAGAAGCTTACGTTAAATCAAATTTGAACCAAGTATAGCGAGGGATGCTATGGTCGTTGTGGAATGCATGGTGTGTGTGTCAAATCAGAGTGTATGTGTGTCGGCTCAGTCTGCTGTGGTGTACAGCAAGCAAGGGGGGCGCTCGGGGCATTGCCGTAATTGTTAGCAAATCCGGTAATTAGCTAAATTCAGTCAAGACCAGAGAAACAGCGCAGGGGAAGTGGTCGAGCTATTAGCTAACGCCCGGCTCACTCCGAAGACCCTAATGGGCCTGGAATAATCAACCCTGTCACCACTTACTTACTGCAGTGGAATATGAACATTTAGCTTAAACCAGTTAGCATTAGCATCGAAGGTCATTAGCATCGAAGGACAAGATGGCCTCTCCCTTACCTCTTGGTGACGGCGTTGTGGTACTCGATGAACGTCCGGCCGTCAAAGGCAATGGACTCCGTCTCCCCGGCGGACTTCTCGAAGATGGCTTCGAGGAAGAGGAGGAGGAACATTGGATGAGATCACATGAATCAATAGGAAACATGGCTCCTTTAATTGGAGTCAAGGCAGTGGATGGTGATGAATTGGGATGCGCTTATGGTTTAAATTAAAGTAAAAGGGACAGGGCATACGGCCAAGGTTAATGGGTTTGGTAAAGTATACGTGTGTGTGTGTGTGTAGTTAGTGTGTGTGTGTTAACGTGTGCGAACAGATGAAAATGATGAAACAGAGGGGTAACTCTAACCTTCAAAGGGAAACATCATAAGACCAACATAAACATTGCATTGAATTCAGGACCATTGTTCACTCACTGTTCTGACAGTGTGTGCCCGTGAAGCCGTGGAGGCACACACACTCGTAGCTCTCAAGCAGGGAGTTGCAGTGACCCCCATTGTGGCATGGCACCAGGCTGCACGGGTGATCCTCGAACATGGCCAAGTCGCTGGAGTGTAATGCGTTCTCCTGCCGCAGGATGGGCGTGCCCATCAGGGTGAACTGAGGGGGGATAGAGAGGAAGAGAGTGATGGTCCTGTGATAGTGCAGTGTGTCGCCACATAATGACAAAGCAAAAACAGGTTGTTTATCAAAAAATAAAACAGAAATATCACATTTACATAGGTATTCAGAACCTTGGATCTTCTTGGGTATGACGCTACAAGCTTGGCACATCTGTATTTGGGGACTTTCTCCCATTCTTCTCTGCAGATCCTCTCAAGCTCTGTCAGGTTGGATGGGAAGCGTCGCTGCACAGCTATTTTCAGGTCTCTACAGAGATGTTAGATTGGGTTCAAGTTCGGGCTTTGGCTGGGCCACTCAAGGACATTCAGAGACTTGTCCCGAAGCCACTCCTGCATTGTCTTGGCTTAGGGTCGTTGTCCTGTTGTAAGATGAACCTTCGCCCCAGTCTGAGGTCCTGAGCAGTCTGAGATTTTCATTAAGGATCTCTCTGTACTTTGCTCCGTTCATCTTTCCCTCGATCCTGACTAGTCTCCCAGTCCCTGCCGCTGAAAAACATCCCCACTGCATGAGTTCGATCTTGTTTCTCATGGTCCGAGAGACTTTAGGTGCCTTTTGGCAAACTCAAAGCGGGCTGTCATGTGCCTTTTCCTGAGGAGTGGCTTCAGTCTGGCCACTCCCATAAAGTCCTGATTGGTGGAGTGCTGCAGAGATGGTTGTCCTTCTGGAAGTTTCTTCTCTATCCACAGAGGAACTCTGGAGCTCTGGTAGAGTGACCATCGGGTTCTTGTTCACCTCCCTGACCAAGGGCCTTCTCTCCCCCAATTGTTCAGTTTGGCCTGGCTGCCAGCTCTAGCAAGAGTCTTGGTGCTTCCAAACGTCTTCCATTTAAGATTGATGAAGGCCCTGTGTTCTTGCGGACCTTCAACGTTGTAGACATTTTTTGGTGCCTTCCCAGATCTGTGCCTCAACACAATCCTGTCTCTGACCTCTACGGACAATTCCTTCGACCTCATGGCTTGGTTTTTGCTCTGACATGCACTGTCAACCGTGGGACCTTATATAGACAGGTGTGTGCCTTTCCAAATCATGTCCAATCAACTCAATTCACCACAGGTGGACTTCATTTAAGTAGTAGAAACAACTCAAGGATGATCAATGGAAACAGGATGCACCTGAGCACAATTTCGAGTCTAATAGCAAAGGCTCTGAATACTTACAGTGGGGAGAACAAGTATTTTATACACTGCCGATTTTGCAGGTTTTCCCACTTACAAAGCATGTAGAAGTCTGTAATTTTTATCATAGGTACTCTTCAACTGTGAGTGACGGAATCTAAAACAAAAATCCAGAAAATCACATTGTATGACTTTTAAGTAATTAATTTGCATTTTATTGCATGACATAAGTATTTGATACATCAGAAAAGCAGAACTTAATATTTGGTACAGAAACCTTTGTTTGCAATTACAGAGATCATACGTTTCCTGTAGTTCTTGACCAGGTTTGCACACACTGCAGCAGGGATTTTGGCCCACTCCTCCATACAGATCCTTCAGGTTTCGGGGCTGTCGCTGGGCAATACGGACTTTCAGCTCCCTCCAAAGATTTTCTATTGGGTTCAGGTCTGGAGACTGGCTAGGCCACTCCAGGACCTTGAGATGCTTCTTACGGAGCCACTCCTTAGTTGCCCTGGCTGTGTGTTTCAGGTCGTTGTCATGCTGGAAGACCCAGCCACGACCCATCTTCAATGCTCTTACTGAGGGAAGGAGGTTGTTGGCCAAGATCTCGCGATACATGGCCCCATCCATCCTCCCCTCAATACGGTGCAGTCGTCCTGTCCCCTTTGCAGAAAAGCCTCCCCAAAGAATGATGTTTCCACCTCCATGCTTCACGGTTGGGATGGTGTTCTTGGGGTTGTACTCATCCTTCTTCTTCCTCCAAACACGGCGAGTGGAGTTTAGACCAAAAAGCTCTATTTTTGTCTCATCAGACCACATGACCTTCTCCCATTCTTCCTCTGGATCATCCAGATGGTCATTGGAAAACTTCAGACGGGCCTGGACATGCGCTGGCTTGAGCAGGGGGACCTTGCGTGCGCTGCAGGATTTTAATCCATGACGACGTAGTGTGTTACTAATGGTTTTCTTTGAGACTGTGGCCCCAGCTCTCTTCAGGTCATTGACCAGGTCCTGCCGTGTAGTTCTGGCCTGATCCCTCACCTTCCTCATGATCATTGATGCCCCACGAGGTGAGATCTTGCATGGTGCCCCAGACCGAGGGAGATTGACCGTCATCTTGAACTTCTTCCATTTTCTAATAATTGCGCCAGTTGTTGCCTTCTCACCAAGCTGCTTGCCTATTGTCCTGTAGCCCATCCCAGCCTTGTGGAGGTCTACAATTTTATCCCTGATGTCCTTACACAGCTCTCTGGTCTTGGCCATTGTGGAGAGGTTGGAGTCTGTTTGATTTAGTGTGTGGACAGGTGTCTTTTATACAGGTAACGAGTTCAAACAGGTGCAGTTAATACAGGTAATGAGTGGAGAACAGGAGGGCTTCTTAAAGAAAAACTAACAGGTCTGTGAGAGCCGGAATTCTTACTGGTTGGTAGGTGATCAAATAAAATAAAATGCAAATTAATTATTTAAAAATCATACAATGTGATTTTCTGGATTTTTAGATTCCGTCTCTCACAGTTGAAGTGTAGCTATGATAAAAATTACAGACCTCTACATGCTTTGTAAGTAGGAAAACCTGCAAAATCGGCAGTGTATCAAATACTTGTTCTCCCTACTGTATGTAAATAAGCTATTTCTGTTTTGTTTTTTTCATTATGGAGTGTTGTGTGTAGATTGATGAGGAAAATTGTTTATTTAATCAATTTTAGAATAAGGCTGACGTAAAAAAATGTGGAAAAAGTCAAGGGGTCTGAATACTTTCGAATGCACTGTACATACATAGTCAACATACAGTACACACATCTGTGCAGTCTATACTAGTCACTGTATGCACTGCATGATTCAGTACACACATTGGACAAACATGTTATGCAACGTACAGGTCATCCAGGGCTATTCAATTCTAACCATTGTGGGCTGAAATACTGCTAGTTTTCTTTACTAGAAGTTAATCTAATCAAGTAATGTCATTAGTTAGCTAGAGTCCATTAACTTTTTGTCCCAGGTCTGAATTAGTCTTTGATCAGAAGAAAACAGTGAAAACCAGCAGCCCTCGAGGACCGTGATAAAATAGCCATGACATATAAGTCGATGCAGCATACATTCAACACACTACACCCTGTCATCTTCACTCATTTCAAACTCAAGACTCATGAGTAACGACTTTACAAGTCACTTATTAATTAATTCAGTGAATAACTGCTAAAACAGCTTTGATTAACTGGCTCTTTCGAGGGAAAGTTTTGTGAGAGAAAGAACTAACGACAAGTTGAAGCTAGCTAGAAGTAAGTAACATCCTGCCTTTGTTGGACAGCTATTTCTGGCACTAAAATACAAGCCTTTTGCTGCAGAGGAGAATAAACAAGCTGGAAAGTTGTCAGGGAAGAGATCTGAGCTTGGAAACATGGAGTGACATCAAATGTGTTCTATTATTAGTACAGTAGTACAGTGAGCCAAACAAGAGGAGAGAGCCTCTGTTAGCACTGATTAGAGTGGTAGGGCCAACAGCACTTCCCTAAAACTCTGAAAAATATGACACAAAAATAAGACATTTTAGGGATGGTAAAACGTTTTCAGTGCAAACTTAAATGACTTAAACCAAATATAAAGTATGTAGAAAAGATAATGGAGCTACTTTATATAGTGCCATTAAAAATCCTCCTCACCTTCATCTACACTGAATGAAGTGGATTTAACATCAATAAGGGATCATAGCTTTCACCTGGATTCACCTGGTCAGTCTGTCATGGAAAGAGCAGGTGTTCTTAATCTTTTGTACACTTAGTGTATTTTTTTTTTATAAGATCATCTTTGAGAACTAACAATAACCAAAATAAGAACTCGACAGTTAGGGATGTCATGGTATGTCCGGTTGATTTTGTTCGAATGTTTGAGTCACTCAGATGGCATAAGAACAAGTCATAAGTCATGGCAAAGTGTGTAAAATTGCAGGAAATTTGCTTTAAAACTGCAAATGTTCTCTTATCTCCATGGCAAAATGTATAGAATTGCAGGACATTTGCTTTAAATCTGCAAAATTTTGTCTCTGTGGCCAAGAGACTTGCCTCTAAAAACACACTAGCACAACTCCTCCCCCCAAACATTAACTTTGCCACCGCTGCAAAATATATACAGCGGGTGAAATAAGTATTGAACACGTCACCATTTTTCTCAGTAAATATATTTCCAAAGGTGCTATTGACATGAAAGTTTCACCAGATGTTGGTAACAACCCAAGTAATACAAAGAAACCAAAACAAATAAGTTATGTGAAATGACACAGGGAAAAGGTATTGAACACACTTACTGATATTTATTTAATACTTTGTACAAAAGCCTTTGTTGGTAATGACAGCTTCATGACCCCTCCTGTATGGAGAAACTAGTCGCATGCATTGCTCTGGTGTGATTTTGGCTCATTCTTCCACACAAACAGTCTTCAAATCTTGAAGGTTCCGTGGGCCTCTTCTATGAATCTTTTTTGGCTACTACATGATTCCATATGTGTTATTTCATTGTTGTGATGTCTTCACTATTATTCTACAATGTAGAAATAGTAGTACATAGTACAAATGAAGAAAAACCCTTGAATGAGTAGGTGTGTCCAGACTTTTGACTGGTACTGCATATATCCATGTATAAAGGTGGATTCAACATTGTTTCAAGGTTAAAACATGTAAAATGCCTACCTATTTTAAATGAAATAATCTATAGTTGTTGATAGTTGGTCAAATGTATAAAATCTTTTGCACAACCTTTTGAACAGGGTGTCTGGTAAAGAATATCTGCTTTTGTGTGAATATTGTGTGTGTGTGGGGACAGGACACTCACCTTCTGAATGGCTCCCTTGAAGCCATCTTTGAGCGAGGCGGCCCTCGCTAGCCGGCTGAAATCAGGAGCGCCGCCCACGAACAGAGACTCCTTCAGGTTGAGAGCGGTGTGTTGGTTCTGGAGATAGGACACAAGTGTTAGAACCCTATAATAACAGGGTATGGAAACCTTAACACAGGAACTAAAACCCTACCACAAGGACTAGAACCTTACCAGAAACTAGAACCCTACCATAACAGGGACTAGAACCCTACCAGAGACTAGAACCCTACCATAACAGGGACTAGAACCCTACCATAACAGGGACTAGAACCCTACCAGAGACTAGAACCCTACCATAACAGGGACTAGAACCTTACCAGGGACTAGAACCTTACCATAACAGGGACTAGAACCCTACCAGAGACTAGAACCCTATAACAAGGACTAGAACCCTACCACATGGTCTATTACCCTACCTGACCAATCTCTTTCGTTTTGATACAAATGGGACTAGTTTATTTCTGTTTTTGTTGTTGAGCCATATAGACTGTAGCACAATGAGACTAATATCTGTCCCAGTGAAAAAGATGTATGCTTTGAAAGATGTATCTATATAGTGCATGCAGGACAATTCTCTATAATTGTACTATCTCCTTTTCCACATCAATACACTTGATATATTACAATACATCATTGATTTCTGTGCAACTTTGAGAGCAGTCAATTTTTCGTTATCTAGTACAAAACGCAAGAAAAGGGCTACAAAAAGAGTCAGCTGGTGTGGCTGGAGTGACAATATGGATGCTGTTATTTTTACGAAAGTCTCTCTAATGAATGAGTGATTGTACCGGCGACCTTTCCAGTGCCGAGCGGGCCACAGCCTATAATTGGCCGTTAATTTGCGAGGTGGAGGACCATGAAATCAGATTCATCCAGCAACCCGCAGGGGAATTGCCTTCAATTACGACAGCACTCCTTCTGCAGAGAAAGCACAGGCCCTCTCTTAGGGAGGAATTGTGAATCTTTATTTTTATGTAGGCCAGTAATTACCAGAGGGAAAAGATGAGGTAATTGGTGTAAAAATTATGGAAGTTGCCAAGTAAACATGGGTTGTGTGTGGAGAGAGCTGGCATGGGGTTGTGCTTCTATTTCAGATTGGAGCTGGAGGGTGGAGGCCAGCTGGGCTTTGCTAACCCCATGGCAGTCAGGTGGGTCACCTCCAGCCCAGCTATGGCTGCCTCTTATGGGAAGGACTAAGTGCCCACTTTAGCTGAAGGCAATGCTCAAGTGAAGAGTCACGGGTTGGGATTAACTCCACCTGTATTTCGATTCAAGATTCAAATTGACATGCAATTCCCCCTGTGTAGCTCAGATGGTAGAGCATGGCGCTTCCAACGCCAGGGTTGTGGGTTCGATTCCCATGGTGGACCAGTATGAAAAAAGTTTGAACATGTATGCACTAACTAACTGTAAGTTGCTGTGGGTAAGAGCATCTGCTAAATGACTAAATTGTAAAATGTACAATTGTAAAACGCTTTGGATATATGTACTTTGGCCACAATATAATAAACATGGCTTCTATCAATTTGAAAAGTCATATTAGATTCTTGAACAAGAGTGAATTACAATGATAAAAGACCAGTATAATGCCAGTGCTGTTATGGGTGGGTGAGTGAGTGAGTGAGTGAGTGAGTGAGTGAGTGAGTGAGTGAGTGAGTGAGTGAGTGATTTTATGATATGGAAAATTTTGTTTCTATTTCGAGAAAATAAAGTTGATGAAAAGGAACAGCCCGTCTTGGCACCTCACTCTCTTTCACATTCTTCTCTCCTCTCGCTTCTTATCTCCATCGACTGCCACACAGAGCCGGTGAGATATCTCCGGCAGCCTTTTCTCATCAACTGTGTTGCAATCTTTTTCGGCCCAATTCCCCTAAAATACAGATTCCGATTTTGACGTTCTAAACAATTGGCATAATGTCATCAACGCTGCTGAGGTCATTCTCTAAGGCAATTTGTTGCTCAAAGAGACAAATCACATACTAGGCTACTGGAAAAATAATATGCTACTGAAAATATTAGGATAGGCTATTCATCTTATAGTATTAATCATGAATGGAGAATGGCTACCTTTCATTCAATAAGTGAGGAGATGCAAAACTGGAATCTGCCGTTGTTCCTCGCACATCCTGACACTTGCTGACTACAGTTTTCTTTCTGTCGGATTAAAGAGATTAAGTCTAGACAGGCTAGGCCTATTTTAGGAAACTTTCTGAATGGACAGAGAATTAGCGAACTCATACCCACTCACCTAAAAGGACCCATCAATCAAAGCAGCCTGCAACGCATCTCACTCAGAAATGTAAGCAAATCACGTCTCCTTTCCCAAAAAACGTATTACTGTAATGACCTTGCCTTAGCTTCAAATCCTTTCTGCAGGATATCAAAAACGAGTCTATAGAGATATAGAGACAACTATATGAAGATGTAATTGACAACCATTCGAAAAAAGAAACACATGCACACAACTTATCCATAGCCTAATCATCAACCGTTGATAAAAAAAATGTGTAAACCTACATTTTATATTTGTGTGAGTGCTTTATCTAAATCTGTGCAACCACTTATAGAAAAGGGTCCTGCAGATATTAGCACAGGTGGTTGCCTAGATTCACTTTAGCAGGCCTATATGTACAGTGCCTTCGAAAAGTATTCAGACACCTTGACTTTTTCCACATTTTGTTACGTTACAGCCTTATTCTAAAATGGATGAAATAAAACCATTTCCTCAGCACTCTACATGTAATACCCCAATACGACAAAGCGAATAGCTTTTTAGAAATGTTTTGCTAATTTATTACAAATAAAACAGAAATACACAAGTATTCAGACATTTTGCTACGAGACTAAAAATTTTGCTCAAGTGCATCCTGTTTCCATTGATCATCCTTGAGATGTTTCTACAACTTGATTTGAGTCCACCTGTGGTAAATTCTATTAATTGGACAGGATTTGGAAAGACACACACCTGTCTATATAAGGCCCCACATCTGACAGTGCATGTCAGAGCAAAACCAAGCCATGAGGTCGAAGGAACTGTCCGTAGAGGTCCTAGACAGGATTGTTTCGAGGCACAGATCTGGGGAAGGGTACCAAAACATTTCTGCAGCATTGAAGGTCCCCAAGAACACAGTGGCCTCCATCATTCGTAAATGGAAGAAGTTTGGAACCACCATGACTCTTCCTAGAGCTGGTTGCCCGGCCAAACTGAGCAATCGGGGGAGAAAGGCCTTGGTCAGGGAGGTGACCAAGAACCCGATGGTCACTCTGACAGAGCTTTAGAGATCCTCTGTGGAGATGGGAGAACCTTCCAGAAAACAACCATCTCTGCAGCACTCAACCAATTAGGCCTTTATGGTAGAGTGGCCAGACTGAAGCCACTCCTCAGTAAAAGATTGAACTCTTTGGCCTGAATGCCAAGTGTCACGTCTGGAGGAAACCTAGCACCATCCTTACGGTAAAGCATGGTGGTGGCAGCATCATGCTGTGGGGGTGTTTTTCAACGGCAGGGAGACTACTCACTACGAGGGACAGATTAACGGAGCAAAGTATAGAGAGATCCTTGATGAAAATCTGCTCCAGAGCACTCAGGACCTCAGACTGGGGTGATGGTTCACCTTCCAACAGGACAACGACCCTAAGCACACAACCAAGACAATGCAGGAGTGGCTTCGGGACAAGTCTCTGAATGTCCTTGAGTGGCCCAGCCAGAGCCCGGACTTGAACCTGGCGAGACCTGAAAATAGCTGTGCAGCGACGCTCCCCATCCGACCTGACAAAGCTTGAAAGGATCTGCAGAGAAGAATGGGAGAAACTCCCTAAATACAGGTGTGCCAAGCTTGTAGCATCATACCCAACAACACTCAAGACTGTAATCGCCGCCAAAGGTCCTTCAACAAAGTACTGAATAAAGGGTCTGAATAGAAAGATTTCTAAAAATCTGTTTTTGCTTGGTCATTATGGGGTATCATGTGTAGATTGATGAGAAAAAAAACCAAGTTAATACATTTTAGAATAAGGCTGTAACGTAACTAAATGTGGAAAAGGTCAAGGGGTCTGAATACTTTCCGAATGCACTGCATTCATATATTAATTAACTTCACAACTCCACCGGCCATATCTTAGATAATGACTAAAGATATACAGCACCAGTCAAACATTTAGACACACCGACTCGACTCATTCAAGGGTTTTACTTTATTTTTTACTATTTTCTACATTTTAGAATAATAGTGAAGACATCAAAACTATGACATAACACATTTGGAATCATGTAGTAAAAGTGTTAAACAAATCAAAATATATTTTATATTTGAGATTCTTCAAAGTAGCCACCCTTTTCCTTGATGACAGCTTTGCACACTCTTGGTATTCTCTCAACCAGCTTCATGAGGTAGTCAACTGGAATGCATTTCAATTAACAGGTGTGCCTTGTTAAAAGTAAATTTGTGGAATTTCTTTCTGGATATACTGAAACCATGTCCATATTATGGCAAGAACAGCTCAAATAAGCAAAGAGAAACGACAGTCCATCATTACTTTAAGACATGAAGGTCAGTCAATCCTGAAAATGTCAAGAACTTTGAAAGTTTCTTCAAGTGCAGTCACAGAAACAATCAAGCGCTATGATGAAACTGGCTCTCATGAGGACCGCCACAGGAAAGGAAGACCCAGAGTTACCTCTGCTGCAGAGGATAAGTTCATTAGAGTTACAAGCCTCAGAACATCAACTGTTCAGAGGTGACTGTGTGAATCAGGCCTTCATGGTCGAATTGCTGCAAAGAAACCACTACTAAAGGCCACCAATAAGAAGAATCTATCTATCTATCTATCTATCTATCTATCTATCTATCTATCTATCTATCTATCTATCTATCTATCTATCTATCTATCTATCTATCTATCTATCTATCTATCTATCTATCTATCTATCTATCTATCTATCTATCTATCTATCTATCTATCTATCTATCTATCTATCTATCTATCTATCTATCTATCTATCTATCTATCTATCTAGTGTGCAAGGCTGTCATCAAGGCAAAGGTGGCTTATTTGGTTACTACATGATTCCGTGTTATTTCATAGTTTTGATGTCTTCACTATTATTCTACAATAGTAAAAAATAGTAAAAATAAAGAAAAACCTTTGAATGAGTAGGTGTGTCAATTTTTGACTGGTACTGTAGTTTGAAATGTATTTCAAGGAGAGAAGCATTGATCGATCCCCTTGCTTGCTGGATGGCTATAAAATAGTCTAAATCGTTGGCATTGAACTGGCGGGGAAGTTTGAATGGCGAGAGCGACGTGTTGCAATTTGGCTAAATTGATACAGTGCTGCACTGATGCATTGGAAATGTAAAAAACAGATATTAATGAATTAATTCATTCACACAATGAACCCACAGACCTGTCAGTGCTTGGCTTGACTGGCAGTGTTCCAGATAACAATTTCTATTGGTCAACAGCTTATTTTGGAATGCCAAAAGACACAAAAATCTAACCAGTTCCGAATAAATAATTGACGGATTGCGGCAGTACGATATTTCGCAATTGGTGTGAACAAAAATAACGGAGTCGGTGAGAAAGGGCCTTAATGAAGACGTTTCATTGTTGCAAGGAACAATGGCGGTCAGAAATATAACGGCCTCCCTCACTCCCTCTCCTTCCACCTCCACAGCAGATGGACTGAGGTGAAAAGCCAAACCTAGGTCTTGAACAAATGTCTCTACGTCGGTATGGTGTTTGAAATGGTAGAACTAAATACAGACCCTTTTCCCCTGTCAGTTATATAGTCTAATATCTGTCGTATGGTTAAGCATGGGGATATGAAGTAGCTGAAAGTGGAGATATGAAATATATGTCTTAGGAGGTGGATGGGACTTGTCTTATTACCTTGCGTGATTTCTTAGTTTCCGGACAGCAAACAGTAACAGAAAAGAACACAGGAGGGGAAAAAGGTTATCAGAAGAGTGAGAGATCAACGGACGTTGGTGTGCGGAGAAACAGGCAACACAACACACACCCCGGACCAACATAAAACCATAACACAACACAACACACACCCCGGACCAACATAAAACCATAACACAACACAACACACACCCCGGACCAACATAAAACCATAACACAACACAACACACACCCCGGACCAACATAAAACCATAACACAACACAACACACACCCCGGACCAACATAAAACCATAACACAACACAACACAACACACACCCCGGACCAACATAAAACCATAACACAACAGAACACACACCCCGGACCAACATAAAACCATAACACAACACAACACACACCCCGGACCAACATAAAACCATAACACAACACAACACACACCCCGGACCAACATAAAACCATAACACAACACAACACACACCCCGGACCAACATAAAACCATAACACAACACAACACACACCCCGGACCAACATAAAACCATAACACAACACAACACACACCCCGGACCAACATAAAACCATAACACAACACAACACACACCCCGGACCAACATAAAACCATAACACAACACAACACACACCCCGGACCAACATAAAACCATAACACAACACAACACACACCCCGGACCAACATAAAACCATAACACAACACAACACACACCCCGGACCAACATAAAACCATAACACAACACAACACACACCTCGGACCAACATAAAACCATAACACAACATAACACACACCCCGCACCAACATAAAACCATAACACAACACAAACTGTGAAGCCCGAAGGTCATGCACAAGACAGAAAGGCTGGCACATAAAATAAATAACCAAAACAAATTGTGCTTAAGGAAGTTGCAGCTGTGGCTCATAACAGGATTTGGATCCATCATATAGCCAGCCGCTGCAGACAGTGTTATTTCTGTTTGTGTGAGGAAGCATGCATGGATTTGTTATGAAATGTTGTCTTTTTTAGATCTCTCTGGATTTTACTGAAATTGTTATTTTTAAAGATGCCCTTCTGGATATAGTGAAATGTTCTCTTTAAGGATGCCCTTCAGGATATACTGAAATGTTCTCTTTAAAGACGTCCTTCTGGATATACTGAAATGTTCTCTTTAAAGACGTCCTTCTGGATATACTGAAATGTTCTCTTTAAAGATGTCCTTCTGGATATACTGAAATTCTCTTTTAGATGTCCTGAATCACTGAAATTCCCATCCCAGGTATAATAACTTTATATAAGGTATCTATATCAAAGATGCTAGGTTCTTCCTGGCTACCCTCTTCATTGTAAATGCAGAAGTAGGAGAAAATTAGCTGCCAGCTATTTCCTGCATGTGACCTCTATGCATTGAGCTCCTCCATCACCAGCCTACGCTCATCCCTCCATCTTTCTTTCTCTCCCTCTCCCTGTTCTCGTCTTTTAATATGATTTTCTGCCTCCGCTGCCGGAGGGAAAACACAATTACTTTACGGAGGACGGGAGGGGGGAAAAAAGAAGAGCGAGAAAAAGAGACAGCAGCACATTCTGGAGATGGCGGCTTTGGAGTTGACTTGCGTACGGATGTACATGTTCCTAATCACAAATTACTTTGTTAAATATAATTGGATGACTTGCGGACATACTGTATCTGGCTATTAGATTGCTCTCACTCAGGCCCATGTACCTGGTTTACTGCTTGAGTATCATCATTTATATCACTCTCAATCTTTATATCTATGTCCCCAGAGTTTTTAAGAGCATGGGTTATAATAATAGTAATAAATGACATTAACTAATTAGTGTACATATTAAATTGGCTGCACTATTGGGGGTCTTTGCTTCACTAGGAGCTAAAAGGAATAAGTTAAGTCATACTAATGGGTGTATCCCACTCGGGCCAGAGAGGTTGTTTTTCGTGACTGCAAGAAAGAACAAGATCATACGACTGGGTAGGCATTTCAGCAGATGCAAAGATTTTAAAAAGGAGGTAAATAAGGCATTTCCAAATCAGAAGACCGCCTGTCAAACCTGCCCTCTACATCTCCAACGTACTATTACAGTGGAATATGTTTTCAAACGCAACCCTGGTAGCGTTTTGTGGTGTTTTATCACCAGTGCACTCTGGGAGTATACAGTGCACTGAGTTGAACAGCTCCATTGATAAGGGCATATATGCATGGCAAAGGATGTGGTGCTAAAGTGACACGCACGTACACAAAACACACACAGTAGCGCAGGCTAGGGTAAGCATAAGCGAGGCTGGATATTGCCTTGCATGCTAATAGCTAGGCTAATCATTAAAAAAAGCGTGATTGGCCTAGCATGCTAACTCTCTCTCTCTCGCTCTCACCGGAGACTCTCCCCTGACTGGGTCCTTTCCGTTGATGTTGATCTCTCCTTTGCGATTGGCCCTTTCCAGATTCACTGTGTTCCACTCACCCATCTTGATCTTATTTTTACTCCTGCATGGGAGTAGCAGACACAAACAAGCCAAGAGGTCAGGGACGTCTCAAAGCAACACACACAAGTACAATCCAAAATCAAGAGACAACAATAACCAAGTTAACAAGGATTCCAGACTATGTTCTAGATTCACTATGGGGTTCAAGAGTCATTATAGGTGTCTAGACTAGAGTTGCTACAGAGTTCTAGACTAGAGTTGCTACAGAGTTCTAGACTAGAGTCACAATGGGGTTCGCTATGAGGTAGTAGATTATTCGCTATGAGGTTTAAGACCTGCATCACTATGGGGTTCTAGACTAGAGTTGTTATGTGGTTCTAGATTCAAGTCACTCTGGGGTTATAGACATGAGTACCACTATGGGATTCTAGACTAGAGTCACTATGGGATTCTAGACTAGAGTCACTATGGGGTTCTAGACTAGAGTCACTATGGGGTTCTAGACTAGAGTCGCTATGGGGTTTTAGACTAGAGTCGCTATGGGGTTCTAGACTAGAGTCACTATGGGGTTTTAGACTAGAGTCACTATGGGGTTCTAGACTAGAGTCACTATGGGGTTTTAGACTAGAGTCACTATGGGGTTCTAGACTAGAGTCACTATGGGGTTTTAGACTAGTCACTATGGGGTTTTAGACTAGAGTTAGTATGGGGTTCTAGACTAGAGTCACTATGGGGTTCTAGACTAGAGTCACTATGGGGTTCTAGACTAGAGTCACTATGGGGTTCTAGACTAGATTTACTATTGGGTTCTAGTGTGGTGCCCACCTGATGACAGCGGGGCCCTTGCCCAGGTCATAGCGGAACTCCAGGATGCCGTCGTTGAGGGAGAGGGAGATGAAGTCACCTTTGCCGTCGGTCTTCTGGCCATTGTAGAAAATCATGCCGTTGGATTCGTTGGCCATGAGCACCACCGTCATGCTGACCTTTTGGCTACAGACAAAACACATACAACATGAGTAAACAACCAGGCACAGACAAAACACATACAACATGAGTAAACAACCAGGCACAGACAAAACACATACAACATGAGTAAACAACCAGGCACAGACAAAACACAAAACAACATGAGTAAACAACCAGGCACAGACAAAACACATACAACATGAATAAACAACCAGGCACAGACAAAACACATACAACATGAGTAAACAACCAGGCACAGACAAAACACAAAACAACATGAGTAAACAACCAGGCACAAACAAAACACATACAACATGAGTAAACAACCAGGCACAGACAAAACACAAAACAACATGAGTAAACAACCAGGCACAGACAAAACACATACAACATTAGTAAACAACCAGGCACAGACAAAACACATACAACATGAGTAAACAACCAGGCACAGACAAAACACATACAACATGAGTAAACAACCAGGCACAGACAAAACACATACAACATGAGTAAACAACCAGGCACAGACAAAACACAAAACAACATGAGTAAACAACCAGGCACAGACAAAACACATACAACATGAGTAAACAACCAGGCACAGACAAAACACATACAACATGAGTAAACAACCAGGCACAGACAAAACACATACAACATGAGTAAACAACCAGGCACAGACAAAACACATACAACATGAGTAAACAACCAGGCACAGACAAAACACAAAACAACATGAGTAAACAACCAGGCACAGACAAAACACATACAACATGAGTAAACAACCAGGCACAGACAAAACACAAAACAACATGAGTAAACAACCAGGCACAGACAAAACACATACAACATGAATAAACAACCAGGCACAGACAAAACACAAAACAACATGAGTAAACAACCAGGCACAGACAAAACACAAAACAACATGAGTAAACAACCAGGCACAGACAAAACACAAAACAACATGAGTAAACAACCAGGCACAGACAAAACACAAAACAACATGAGTAAACAACCAGGCACAGACAAAACACATACAACATGAATAAACAACCAGGCACAGACAAAACACAAAACAACATGAGTAAACAACCAGGCACAGACAAAACACAAAACAACATGAGTAAACAACCAGGCACAGACAAAACACAGGCACAGACCAACAACACCATTGCTGAACGGAGGCCAGACCTGATATTAAACACTTGTCTACCATGCATGTCTGCCTTTAGTCTACTGTTATGTCTATCTGGTCTTTTCATAATGTGACAATTTTGTATGTGACGGTAGCTGTGTGTTCTTTTGTGTAACCTACACAAAACTGAAAATAATTCCCACCATAGAGGACAACATAGAAATGTAATTAATTATATTTCTATGGAATAGTATTTCTAAGGAAGACAATTATCTGTTCTGTTCCAAGTCCTACACAAGACTGTTCTGCTGGAGGCACAGCTTTAAGTATCCATCTGCCATTACATCAATTCACAGCTCCTCAGTACCTACTCCTTGAGATCAATATGCCTTTACAATAAAGGACCAGAATACATTCAAATATCAGTAACTGTGTCCTTGTGGAAGCATATGGTGTTGTGTATGTAATGTGTGGAGTGTGTGTGAGTATGTGTGTGACTGTATGTCTGTGTGTAGTGAAATTAGCATTTGACTTACTGGAGATCGTGACCGTAGGTGTGCAATCCCTTCAGCTCCAGGTAAGAGTCGCCGCTAAAGAACGGCATGTAGGTCCCTTTCTTGTCCGACACTGAAGATGAAACACAAACGGAACGCATTATAACAGGCATTATGTCATCTTTACGATAGCACTATGCACACTTATGACAGTAAGAAGGCTTATGCAGTCTGTCAGGGGCACATTGGGTGAAGTCAGTGCTAGCCACCAAGGGGGTCCATTTCGGATAACAATGGCGGCCTAGTCTTTACCCATCCAGACACACACACAAAAACACACAAACACACACAGTTTGGGGCTGAGAGGCTCTTTTCATTGGTAATTAGGCGGGATTAGCTAACTGAGTGAGGGAGGGGAGGGGAGGGAAGGGGTGGGGAGGCAGACGGAGATGAGAACGCTAATTAGCCATTGTGTAGGAAATGGCTAAAGACGCCAACCGAGGATAGGAGAGGAGAATAGGAGCTCCGCTGCACACAACAAGGAAGTGTGCCGTCAAAGCAGCTGTCATAAGAAAAGAGCTACCTCGGAATTCAGCCAGCAGGAGAAGATTTCGGTTTCTTTAGCACCTATGGCTTAAAGGACTGGCTATGTTTCTGCCATAATGTACAGGGACTCAGATAAGTGAGGGAGATGGAATAAAAAATCTCACACAGAGTTCCAGTGAAGCAAATCTATGTAGCTGAATTGGGGACAGCAGCCAACTACTAGGGAAAGGCACTCTTAATATTAAAATTAAAACTACAGTTGAAGTCGGAAGTTTACTTACACCTTAGCCAAATACATTTAAACTCAGTTTTTCACTATTTCTAAAATGTAATCCTAGTAAAAATTCCCTGTCTTAGGTCAGTTAGGATCACCACTTATGAATCACACAAAATCTGTGGAGTGGTTGAAAAACGAGTTTTAATGACTTCAACTTAAGTGTATGTAAACTTCCGACTTCAACTGTATGTTTACCAAGGGCTTCCTTCGAGTAGGTGGTTGGCGACACCACCTGTCTTTAACTGTTCCCAGTACAGCCCTTAAAGCATACACAGGCTGAATGAGGTCCTCTTATCTGATCTGAGATATCCTACCCTAACTGTTCCCAGTACAGGCTTTAAAAGTATACTCGGTTGAATGATAGTTCTGTTATCTGATCCAGATCCTGTGTTGGCCAGACACTCAGGCTGAGTGACTTCTTCATTAATCTCCATGGGAGGACTGATGCCATTAGTCATCTCATTGATTTAATCGAAGCCCTCAGAGCGTGAGACACTCTTTCCCTCACATTGATGTTCAGTCCACCCCAATTTATTTGAATTACCTGCTAACTGGGACTTGTGGTGAGGCGAGAGGTGGTTCCTGAGGCGTTTCTCGACCCAGTGCGGTTAGGAAAGTGCGTGCCTGTGTTTGTGTGATTGTATGAAAGAGACTGTGCACGTTTGTCTTTGCCTGTGTGTCTACATACTAATCAAAGGATTTTTTACTTTTGAACACCAACCTTCATTATTCTACACTGAGTCAAGTTTTTCAAGCCTTTATATTCTGAAAATATCCATGAGAATTTCAATAGGAGGTGGTGGAGGAAAAAAGAGAATGAAACATCGTCAGAAGTGTTAATGATAAACTCCGGTGCGTTAGGGTCTCCTCCCCAGCCGCGGCCCACGCTTCAACCCACTTCCCCGCGGAGCTAAGTAGAGGCGAACGCGTTTGAACACAACACCTGTGGTTGGAGAGAGACGGAGAATGGCCAATCAGTAAGGCTCTGTAACAAACCGAAGCCGATGCCCGATAGGCCAACAGCAACGCTCCGCTGTGCGCCGGAGATCCTGGAGGCGGCGGCCTGTCAGCATTTGATCCCTCTCCCGAATCAGGATGGAAAAAAAACGGAGCGGCACGACACAGAGAATGAAAAACGAGGAGAGGAGGAAAGACATTTAAAATGTGGGAGGTAGGATGAAAAGCGTAGGGTTTTTCTTTTTTAAATAAAATGTTTGTAGTTTAAGTAGGGCTGAAGTCGAACATAGACTGACGTACATACTGTACTGACATGCTTTATATATCTCAGATACATGCTCACTCTCACTCAAACAGAGACACAAAAGGTCAAGCAGTGGGGATTTTACTTCTTTAAAAAAAGGTGGCAGCACCTTGCTCGCAATGGTGTCCCTCGCGGCCCATGGGACACTCGCACTTGTACCCTCCCTCTGGTTGCACCTGGCACTGGGACGATGGGTGGCATCTGTTAGGTTTGCATGGATTGTGGGTGTCGGCGCACGTCGGACCTGTATTTCACCATCACCAGAATAAATAGAAAAACCACCTCAAGTTAGAACTCACACAGAATCTTCAAACCATCTTCTCTTATAAAAATCAGGGTTGTATTCATTAGGCGCCAAAAACGGGGAATTAGTTACAAAAAGCGAGGGACTACCTGAACTTCTCCAATAAGACAAGAAAGAGTCAGAAGACAAATTACTGTTGTTTGCTGAAACATATGGACAACTAACTTTCATTTTCTATTGCAAACTTTTTTTGCTATGATATGCCCTAACTAATATAACCTAGGCCTTTCAGACCATTTTCTCTCCATTCCATGTGAGGGTGAGGATGGATGTCCTCAGTAACAGAGGTAATTTTCTAATAGGATTTAGAAATATTAAACGTGCAGAACAAGGAAAGACCCAGGCACCCTGTCTTGTGGTCATACGTATGGAGCCTTAGTTCCTGGCTGTGGGAGAGGTGGCTGAAATGGCTCCCGGATGGCTGAAATGGCTTTGGCCTACTCTAGCGAGGACGCATCCCAATTCAGCCATCATTATTTCAGTAGCCAGTTCTGCCTGAGGTGAGGAGAATGCTGTAATAAACCCGCTGAGTTCTGAAGGAAGGCTCTCTCCCACCAACTCTCTCGTTATCTCTCTCAGAATGATCTTCTTGACCCTAACCAGTCAGGCTTCAAGGCGGCTAATTCAACTGAGACCGCTCTCCTCTATGTTACAGACGCTCTCTGCTAAAGCTGACTTTCTCTCCTCTGTTCTCATCCTCCTAGAGCTATCCGATGCCTTCAACACTGTGAACCATCATTCCTCTCCACCTTCTCAGTGTTGGGCATCTCAGGCTCTGTAAATTCTTGGATTGCATTCTAACTGACAGGTCGCTTGTACCAGGTGAAGAAGAGAGGATCTGTGTCTGCACCACGTACTCTCACTACTGGTGTCCCCCAGGGTTCGGTTCTAGGCCCTCTCCTCTTCTCTCTATACACCAAGTCACTTCACATGGTCTCTTCTATCATTGCTATGAGGATTACACTCAACTACTCTTCTCCTTCCCACCTTCTGACACCCAGGTGGCGATGCATTTCTGCGTGCCTGGCAAATGTCTCAGCTTGGATGCCGGCCCACCACCTCAAACTCAACAAAACGGAGCTGCCCAGTCCAATACCTCTCCATCACGGTTGACAACTCCACGGTGTCCCTCTCCCAGAGTGCAAAGAACCGTGGCGTGACCCTGGACAAGACCCTGCCGTTCTCTGCAAACACCAAAGCAGTGACTCGCTCCTGCAGAGTACAACCTTGCCTCACACAGGAAGTGGCGCAGGTCCTAATCCAGACACTTGTTATCTCCAGTCTAGACTAATGCAACTCTCTGTTGGCTGGGCTCCCCGCTTGTGCCATGAAACCCCTGCAACTTATCCAGAAGCCGCAGCCTGCATTGTGTTCAACCGTCCTAAGTTCTCCCATGTCACCCCGCTCCTCTGCACACTCCACTGGCTTCATTCTCAAGACCCTGGTGCTTGTCTACGGAGGAGCAAGGGGAACTGCCCCTTGTACATTTAGGCTATGCTCAAACCCTACACCCCAACCCGAGCACTCCATTCCGCCACCTCTGGTCTCCTGGCCCTTCCAACCCTACTGGAGGGCAGCTCCCGCTCAGCCCAGTCCAAGCTCTTCTCGGTCCTGGGACACCAATGGTGGAACAAGCTTCTCTCTAAAGTCAGGACAGCGGAGTCCATGCCCATCTTCCGAAAACGTCTGAAACCCTACCTCTTTGAAGAGTGTCTTAAATAACTCTCACGGCACCCCCGACGCCTCCCTTGGACTGTGACCACTCTAAAAGAGGAGAGAGGGGCAAAGGCCAGGCGATAGGGAGTATTTGGTTATAGTCTTTAATGGGTTCCTGTACTGCACTATATATAATCCCAGACAAGTCTTAAACAAGACGTACAGAGGCAAAATGCTGTGTGCTTGTCAGATGGTTAAATCCTGACTGCAGTGAATTCCCCAGATATGGGTTCAAATAGTATTGGCATGCTTTCAAATACTTTTGAGCAGTTGATTGAGCCCAAGGAGAGTGCATGCACTGTGGGGTAGAGATAATCACAGGTCCAAAAAGTTGCAAAATGGACCTGGGGTTTTCCCAACCCGGACCCGATATGCATAATCTACGGTGCCAAGAACTGAGGTCTGGGTCGTGTTCATCAGAGCATGCATAAAAACATGTTGCAATGGAAAGCCCAAAAAGGGCGTTTTGCAGTGGAAAAGTCCAGGTAGTCCCTCGATGTTGCAGTCCACTTTCTTCCGTTTTGGCGACTAATGAATACGACCATGTTGTTAGAAAGTGTTTGGCTGACCAGAGTACCCGCTGATGCACTTGCAGTGGAACATCTCAGCCTCCTTGACCTGGCATGAGGCGCCGTTCTTGCAGGGG
This sequence comes from Thymallus thymallus, assembly GCA_023634145.1. Classification (NCBI taxonomy): domain Eukaryota; kingdom Metazoa; phylum Chordata; class Actinopteri; order Salmoniformes; family Salmonidae; genus Thymallus; species Thymallus thymallus. Next base: position 3,321,188 of record CM042399.1, on the reverse strand, counting down.
TTGGGCTGGCACGGGTTGTTGCCGCACTCGCCCACGCCGGTGCCGTAGCGCACGTTGCCACCCTTCTCCTGTAGGTTGTACACCAGGTTGTTGACATCCAGCGTGCGGACACAGCCGACAAGACCTGTACCGGTGGAGGTCCTCTCCTTCACACTAAGAGACAGGGGGATGGAGAGAGTCAGAGAGAGAGAGTCAGAGAGAGAGAGAGAGTCAGAGAGAGAGAGAGAGAGTCAGAGAGAGAGAGAGTCAGAGAGAGAGAGAGAGAGAGAGAGAGAGAGAGAGAGAGAGAGAGAGAGAGAGAGAGAGAGAGAGAGAGAGGGAGAGGGAGAGGGAGAGAGAGAGAGAGAGAGAGAGCGAGAGAGAGAGTCAGAGAGAGGGAGAGAGAGAGAGAGAGAGAGGGAGAGAGAGAGAGAGAGAGAGAGAGAGAGAGAGAGAGAGAGAGAGAGAGAGAGAGAGGGAGAGAGAGAGAGAGAGAGGGAGAGAGAGAGAAAGAGTGTGATAGATAATATACCATCAACCATTTGACAGTTATTCAACTCAACTCAGTGGAAAATAGGAAAAATACACACAAAGGTGCTGGACAGAAACAACTAACAAAAATATGAAAAAAGCTATATCTGCAACTCTGATAATGCTCTCTGTGTCTCAATAAACCACCATGGCATAGTACATAACTGTTTTCATATAGACTCAACAACTAAAACCACCTTTCTCCATCAATCTCCTTTTTCTCTATATTTACTAAATATATTATTAATTACATATTGCTAATATACAACCAAACTAATACCATCTTCATGTTAGGCCTTACTCTGTCATCATGTCCTCGGGCACCCCTCCGATGAAGAGGTGTGTGTCCAGGTTGAGGCCGTCGGTGCCGGGGGGGCTAGCGCCCTCGATGTGGGGCTCGTCATCCACGCTCAGCACGGCATTGCGCCGGTTCCTCGTCACCACCAGCTGGTGCCAGCGACCCTGCTTCACCTGGACCTTACTGACTAGTGTGCCTGTGCCCGAGCCTGTGTTGAATCTGGGGGTGGAAAGCAAACCATCATCTTTAAATAATAAGTTACATGGAGTACCTGCATTGAAATAAGATGTTTAATTCCAGGAAAAGGTTTAATCTAGATACAGGAAACTGGCCCATACCGCATATGTTTTCAAAGGAAGCAGTTTAGATGTTCATGGGTGAAACTTGGTTGAGAATCGATGATATTATATGCTTCATAATCAATTGCCCTCAACTCTAATGTGATGTTTACTGAGCTACTGTTGGAATGTAGGCCCATTATCATTTCTACAAAGTTTCGATTTAATATTAGTAATTTTAAAGTATATTGAGGTATATATATACAGTTGAAGTCGGAAGTTTACATACACTTAGGTTGAAGTCATTAAAACTCGTTTTTCAACCACTCCACAGATTTCATGTTAACAAACTATAGTTGTGGCAAGTCCATTAGGACATCTACTTTGTGCATGACACAAGTAATTCTTCCAACAATTGTTTACAGACAGATTATTTCAATTATATTTCACTATATCACAATTCCAGTGGGTCAGAAGTTTACATACACTAAGTCGACTGTGCCTTTAAACAGCTTGGAAAATTCCAGAAAATGATGTGATGGCTTTAGAAGCTTCTGATAGGCTAATTGACATAATTTGAGTCAATTGGAGGTGTACCTGTGGATGTATTTCACAGGTACAGGCCTACCTTCAAACTCAGTGCCTCTTTGCTCGACATCATGGGAAAATCAAAAGAAATCAGCCAAGACCTCAATTTTTTTTTGTATAACTACACAAGTCTGGTTCATCCTTGGGAGCAATTTTCAAACTCCTGAAGGTACCACGTTCATCTGTACAAACAATAGTACCCAAGTATAAACACCATGGGACCACGCAGCCGTCATTATTACTATTATTATCCCAAATTATATCATACACACATTTAGCTATTTATGTTTCTCTTCCTGTCATTTACCTGTACAGTTTATGTAACCATGCAAGTATTCACTTACCTGTAAATATAACTGTATATTTACCTGTACAGCTAATTTAACCATGCAAAATATTCACTTACCTGTTCATTTGGCCAGTCTGTCTATTAAGTAAACTATTACCCTCGCTCATATCATATGCATTTTTAGCTACTGAAGTATTTCTCTGCCATCGACCGTATTGTATAGTTAACCATCCAACATCCACCAATGTATAGTGTACATATTCAGCCAACCACCCATACTATGCAATGTCTTTTTATAGCTTTTTTTGCACTCCAGATATCTTGTATTTCTATACTTTTTCATACTGCCGCTCTATGTATCATGTACCGTGTATCTGTCTTTTGTGTACTTTCGTTGTGGCATTTTGCACCTGCCCTGTGTTTTGTTGTAGCTGCTTGACAAAGAAATGTCCCCCTCGGGTATCAATAAAGTACCTACCTACCTACCTACCTACCTACCTACCTACCTACCTACCTACCTACCTACCTACCTACCTACCTACCTACCTACCTACCTACCTACCTACCTACCTACCTACCTACCTACCTACCTACCTACCTACCTACCTACCTACCTACCTACCTACCTACCTACCTACCTACCTACCTACCTACCTACCTACCTAACGCTCAGGAAGGAGACGCATTCTGTCTCCTAGAGATGAGCGTACTTTGGTGCGAAAAGTGCAAATCAATCCCAGAACAACAGCAAAGGACCTTGTGAAGATGCTGGAGGAAACAGGTACAAAAGTATCTATATCCACAGTAAAACAAGCCCTGTATCGACAATCCTATAGAAAGTGTGTGGGCAGAACTGAAAAAGCATGTGTGAGCAAGGAGGCCTACAAACTTGACTCAGTTACACCAGTTCTGAGGAACGGGCCACAATTCACCCAACTTATTGTGGGAAGCTTGTGGAAGGCAACCCGAAACCTTTGACCCAAGTTAAACAATTTAAAGGCAATGCTACCAAATACTAATTGAGTGTATGTAAACTTCTGACCCACTGGGAATGTGATGAATTAAATAAAAGCTGAAATAAATCATTCTCTCTACTATTATTCTGACAATTCACATTATTAAAATAAAGTGGTGATCCTAACTGACCTAAGAAAGGGAATTTTTACTAGGATTAAATGTCAGGAATTGTGAAAAACTGAGTTTAAATGTATTTGACTAAGGTGTATGTAAACTTCTTTTTCAGTTCTGCCCACAAATGTTCTATAGGATTGAGGTCAGGGCTTTGTGATGGCCACTCCAATACCTTGACTTTGTTGTCTTTAAGCCATTTTGCCACAACTTTGGAAGTATGCTTGGGGTCATTGTCCATTTGGAAGACCCATTTGTGACCAATCTTTAACTTCCTGACTAATGTCTTGAGATGTTGCTTCAATATATCCACATCATTTTCCTTCCTCATGATGCCATCTATTTTGTGACGTGCACCAGTCCCTCCTGCAGCAAAGCACCCCCACAACATGAAACATGAAATCAGTGGTGGTTGAAAAATGAGTTTTAATGACTTCAACCTAAGTGTATGTAAACTTCTGACTTCAACTGTGTATACACACACACAAAACTATGTGGACACCCCTTCAAATTAGTGGATTCGGCTATTTTAGCCACACCCGTTGTTGACTGGTGCAATCTCCAAACATTGGCAGTAGAATGGACTGAAGAGCTCATTGACTGTCAATGTGGCACCGTCATAGGATGCCACCTTCCCAACAAGTCAGTTCATAAAATGTCTGCCCTGCTAGAGCTGCCCTAGTCAACTGTAAGTGCTGTTATTGTGAAGTGGAAATGTCTAGTAGCAACAACGGCTCAGCCGCGAAGTGGTAGGCCACACAAGCTCACAGAATGGGGCCGCTGAGAGCTGAAGCGCGTAAAAATGGTCTGTCCTCGGTTGCAACACTCACTAAGGTAGTCGGGATGTTCATGAAATGGGTTTCCATATCTGAGCAGCCGCACACAAGCCTAAGATTACCAGGTGCAATGCCAAGCATCGGCTGGAGTGGTGTAAAGCCATCCAATTGCCATTGGACTCTTGAGCAGTGGAAACGCATTCTTTGGAGTGATGAATCACACTTCGCCATCTGGCAGTCCGATGGATGAATCTGGGTTTGGATGAACCTGCCCCAATGCATAGTGGCAACTGTAAAGTTTGGTGGATGTGGGCCTCCCGAGTGGCGCAGCGGTCTAAGGTACTGCATCGCAGTGCTTGAGGCGTTACTACAGACCTGGGTTCAATGTCACAGCAGGCCGTGACCGGGAGACCCATGAGGAGGCACACAATTGGCCCAGCATCTTCCAGGCTAGGGGAGGGTTTGGCTGGCTGGGATTTCCTTGTCCCATCATGCTCTAGCGACTCCTTGTCGCGGGCAGGGAGCTTGCAAGCTGACTTCGGTCGCCAGGTGTACGGTGTTTCCTCCGACACGTTGGTGCGGCTGGCTTCCTGGTTAAGAGAGCAGTGTGTCAAGAAGCAGTGCGGCTTGGAGGGTTGTGTTTCGTAGGACGCATGGCTCTCGACCTTCGCCTCTCCTGAGTCCATAAGGGAGTTGCAGCGATGGGACAAGACTAACTACCAATTGGATTTCACAAAATGTGGGAGAAAAAGGGGTAAAAGTGGCAATTGTTTTCAGCATGTTCATACAGAAATGTTTGTCGAGATCGGTGTGGAGGTACTTGACTGGCCTATACAGAGCCCTGACCTCAACCCCATCGAACACCTTTGGAAAGAATTGGAACGCCAACTGCTGGAGGCTGTTATAACAGCAAAGGGGGGACCAACTTCATATTAATGCCCATGGTTTTGGAATGAGATGTTCGACAAGCAGGTGTCCACATACTTTGTAGTGTAGCGTATATATAATTTTTTTACTCAAACCACCCGCGTACCGGATTGGACCCCATCGTGGGCCGGATCCAGGCCGTTTGTTTGACACCCCTGATCTACAGCTTGCTAACAATGCTCTTTGACACAACTGAACCTCTTCCTGTTTTGTCACTTCCTGTTTTATCCCCTCTACCCGTCCACTCACTTGAGCTCCACCTTGCCATTGACGAGGGTGAGAGACAGGAAGTCCTTCTTGCCATCCTGGCCGTTGAAGAGCAGGATGCCCGTCATCTCGGCCACCCTGAACTCCATGGCGATGCGGACCGTGTGGTAGGCCCTCATGGTGTCGAAGGCCAGATAGGACTTACCCCCGAATGACGGGATGAAGTATGTGATCACTGGGAAGAAGAGAGGGGTATTTATTTTTGGTAATACCAACTACCCCATTCTTTAAAAAAGTATACTCTGTCATAACAGACTTTATATGAGCAAAAACAATTAATAGAATAATAGTGGTTTTAACCTTCCAGACTTGGAATTGTATCAATTCTCTACCCAAGGCTTTTACTTGCGACATATAGTTAAATAAATAAATAAATAAACAATTCATTCAAGAGGAACAATGGGTAAGTATTGAAGATGCACATGCACAGAATATTTTGACAATCAATAGTTAAGAACACTATAACAATATGGAAGAAAATGAAACATATTCTACGAGAACCAGGGCTGGCCCTAGCTATTTGGGGACCCTAAGCGAGATTTGGTTTTCGGGCCCCCCACCTCGCGGGTAAAATGTTTGGTGGTCCCCCTCTTGACGGCAGAGAGAGTTTTGTAGATTTCCTGTAATTCTCTCCATTTTGCCATGAGGCATAGAGAAAATGTTGTGGTTTTAAAGCAAATTGGGGGTAACAGGAAATAAATGTATTTCCATAACAGAAATAAAAAGTTATATTGAATTGACCAATGTAGTTAGTTTCAAACACACGCGCCGAATACAACAGGTGTAGACCTTACAGTGAAATGCTTACTAACAAGCCCTTAACCAACAATACAACAGGTGTAGACCTTACAGTGAAATGCTTACATACAAGCCCTTAACCAACAATACAACAGGTGTAGACCTTACAGTGAAATGCTTACATACAAGCCCTTAACCAACAATACAACAGGTGTAGACCTTACAGTGAAATGCTTAGATACAAGCCCTTAACCAACAAAGCTTTAAGAAATTTTAAGAAAAAAATAAATATATAATAATATAAGAAATAATTAAACAGCAGCAGTAAAATAACAATAGCGAGGCTATATACAGACAGGGCCGGCACTAGCTATTTGGGGTAAAACATTTGGTGGTCCCTCTCTTGATGGTAGAGAGATTTTTTATGTATATTTCCTGTAATTCTCTCCATTTTGCCATGTGTTGTGGTTTTAAAGCAAATTGGGGGGGGCTGGGGGCCCTAAGCAACCCCTTATATCGCTTATGCCAAGGGCCGGCCCTGTAGGGGTACCGGTACAGAGTCAATGTGCGTGGTCACCGGTTAGTCGAGGTAATTGTGGTAATATGTACATGTAGGTAGAGTTAAAGTGACTATGCATAGATAAATAAACAGAGTAGCAGCAGCGTAAAAAGATGGTTTGGGGGTAGAAGCTGTTATGAAGCCTTTTGGACCTAGACTTGGAGCTCCGGTACCACTTGCCGTGCGGTAGCAGAGAGAACAGTCTATGACTAGGGTGACTGGAATCTTTGACTATTTTTTAGGGCCTTCCTCTGACACTGCCTGGTATAGAGGTATTGGATGGCAGGAAGCTTGGCCCCAATCTTTTCAGTCTCCTGAGGGGGAATAGGCTTTGTCGTGCCCTCTTCACGACTGTCTTGGTGTGTTCGAACCATGATAGTTTAAAATGTACATATCACGAAATTTCGATTTGAAATAATTTGTACATCAGAGCAACCTTGAGGGAATCTTATTTGACTCAGAAAAAGATGTTCATATGAGAGGGAAGATGTACGAAACCTTGCAGAGGTCCAACTGACAATCTCTTAGAAAAAGATATTAACCATTGAAACCAAGAACTGATGTTGGCACAAAATTGGAGCATAACTAAGAAAATTACAGTTAATAAAAAACAGTGTTTGCTTAATCCAGTATAAACTAATGTATAGAACGTATTATAGAAGAGAGAAAATGAACAAACTCAACAGCACAATGGCAGAGTCATGTCTCAAGTGTAAAACTAATTACAACTCAGTAATCCATGCTTTCTGGGAACTTCTGCTCGAAGTTGTGGACAGAGCTAGAAAGTTGGCTGTCAGAAGTATTAAAAATGTCAACTTACTTTTAATCCGTCTGTCTGCATATTTCAAGATATGGCATATGGGGGTGTAGTGAGATACCCAATGGGCTGGACGATTCTCTTTTCATGACTTGAAAAAACGTATACTAAAAACGTGGAAATCAATCAATCTGCCATCATTGACACAACGGAAAAATCGAATGATTTATTATTGAAATGTTGAAATAGCATTGGCGACTGAGACACATAATATGGTACAATTTAAGGCCAAGTGGTAAACAATAATACAGGCACTAGGGATGGAGGAGTGAGCATGCAGATCTGGGCAGAGGAGATGTACTCATTGTTTCTGTGTGTCTGTAAACAGTTTAATTTTGGAAGGTGTAATGTTAGGTGTAATGTTTATACCATAGGTTGGATAGAAGGTGATAACCACACAGCTTGTCACAAAAGCATTTAATGGCAACGCTATGGTTGCTACATGTCAAACAGTTGGCGATACGTTAGCATAGACTAGCTAGGTAGGACATGCAGAGTACGCTCAACAGACAGATGTGTGGAAAGAGAGAACCGGTGACTTACAGAATATGATGCCGGTGTACACACACACACAAAACACGTACACACAGACACACACACACACACTTGTTTCTCTCACTCTGCCATTATATCATCTTTGTTCCCCAAAACTCAACAAACTCTTGAGCCGTCTGTTCCTCCCATTGTCTTGGGAGAATGTAGGCTGATGAAATCATCTCGTCTAATTATTCGATTGATTCGAGGGAGGCTATGGGGCTGTCGCTTATCCACTCAAACACTGATTTACACCAGCTAATCCCGATCGAAGCAATTAGTGTCAATTATTTTAAGATGCAAGCTGCGTGAGGCAATTTCTTATCAGGGACCACCGAGTTGGAGAAACTAAGAGAAATAAGCTCTTGAGATTGCTCTGACAGCACTCAACATTTGATTTTGTCGCTCGGCGCAGCAGACACTGATTTGATATCAGTTTACTTTAGCGTTGACTCGTAGAGTACGCAGTGGTTGATAACCTCGTTGGTTATTTAGCTAGCGGTGTAGCGACTTTGATAGAGGTTGAATATCTATTGCGTTAAATAGACTGGAAGGTAAACTGTACGGGTTTGGGTATTGTTTTTGATGCAAGGTAGGGGTCAGTTCCAGTTCAGAACATCAATCAGATCCTTCAGTTCTCTTCTAGGGTTGTGTTCATTTTCATATCCTTTTCAAAGTTCAGAGATGGAACCTAGGGTGTGTGTGTGTGTGTGTGTGTGTGTGTGTGTCGGTCAAGGAGGAGGGCGAGGGGTTTCCACTTACATTTCTCGCAGACAGCGCCCCCTCTCCCAGCGGGGCAGATGCAGGTGAAGTCGGCGCCGTCGTCCTCGCAGGTGCCACCGTGGCGGCAGGGGTGGGAGTCGCAAGGCCGCTGGGCCTTGGTGTGTTGGGGCACAGGCCTGGTCCTGTGGAGCGGGGTGATGGTAGTGGCGGGAGTGGGTGCCATGGTAGTAGTGGGGGCGGTCACTGGAGAGGGGGCGGCGGTGGTCCGGCGGCTGGTGTAGGGGCGGCGTGTTGTGCCCAGGGGACGGTGTGTGATGAAGGGGGAGGTGGGGGGCGGCAGGGTAGTGGTGGTGAAGTAGGGGAGGAAGGACAGGCCTGGTAGACAGATGGAGATATTCAGAGAGAGAGAAAATGTCAAGGAGCGTGTCAGTCTTAATCATGCTCACATCGTCCTTCATAAGAACATGTCATGTCCTTCTTCATGTTTGTAATTACATGTAAACAATGCAGGACAATCCCCTGGGTGTGTCCTACCATAGTTGTTGAAGCGAATATTCTCCTCCTCTGGCTTCTTCACCACAATGGCTGTCTCCTTGGCACCCTTCAGCTGCTTGAGCAGGGCTCCTTCAATGTCCTCTACTGTGAACCTGGTCTCTGTGGGACAACACGGAGGATAAAGACGTTCACAACAACCCCCTAGGACACCCAGCTGTTCCATGTACTTCCAGGTATTTTATCTATTCCAGAGCTAGCACACCTGGTTCAACTTGTCAACTAATTATCAAGCCTTTGACTAGTTAAATTAGGGACGCTAGTCCAGGGCTACAACGGTGAAATATTTGGTCCTAGAGGAGAGGTATGAGAGACACTGAACTAGGGGGCAGAGAAGCAAAATAGGAAAGTAACCCTTCATCCCATTACAGTAAATATTTATGAGAGCGATCGAGGACGCTTGCTACGAGACAGCGACACACGAGGTTCAGATGAATCTTTCTCATATTGTATTCCACAGATGGCCATTTGAAATGGCTGACGCAGAGTTCCTTTATGGCAGCGTATCTTGTGCAGATGTATAAGACACTGAGCGGAGCCAGTAAAAAGAGAAGAGGCGAGGATTTTTATCCAATTCGGGAGAGGCGCTAAAGCCTTGTTCACATTGCCAGTTCCAATCTTGGGAAATATCCGATTTTAATTTGTTATTTTTCCTGCACTCTGAACAGCTAAAAAGCACATGGAATCGGATGTTTCAAGCCACATTTCAAACCACCTTCGTAGGTGGCTCGTAGTCGGATACAAATCTGATTCCTGGCAATGCGAACGGTCAAATTGGATTTATTTGCCCTCAACCCCAGTGTTTTTAATACTTATTTGGCATATTGTGTTGCTTGCTAACTACTCTTTTGACAGATAGACAAGAACATGTGATAGCTAACTAGCTTGTAATTGTTTACAAACAAATTAGTTAATGTGCTAGCTACACTACATGGCCAAAAGTATGTGGACACCTGCTTGTCAAACATCTCATTCCAAAATCATGGGCATTAATATGGAATTGGTCCACCTTTGCTGCTATAACAGCTTCCACTCTTCTGGGAAGGCTTTCCACTAGATGTTGGAACATTGCTTCGGGGACTTGCTTCCATTCAGCCATAAGAGCATTAGTGATGTTGGGCACTGATGTTGGGCGATTAGGCCTGGCTCTCAGTCGGCGTTCTAATTAATCCCAAAGGTGTTCGATGGGGTTGAGGTCAGGGATCTGTGCAGGCCAGTCAAGTTCATCCACACCGATCTCGACAAACCATTTCTGTATGGACCTCGCTTTGTGCACAGGGGCATTGTCATGCTGAAACAGGAAAGGGCCTTCCCCAAACTGTTGCCACAAAATTGGAATTACATAATCGTCTAGAATGTCATTGTATGCTGTAGCATTAAGATTTCCCTTCACTGGAACTAAGGGGCTCGAACCATGAAAAACAGCCCCAGACCATTATTCCTCCTCCACCAAACTTTACAGTTGGCACTATGCATTGGGGTAGGTAGCGTTTTCCTGGCATCTGCCAAACCCAGATTCGTCCATCGGACTGCCAAATTGTGTAGAGTACGCGTTTCCACTGCTCCGGAGTCCAATGGCGGCAAACTTTACACCACTCCAGCCGACGCTACTCAGTCATGGAAACCCATTTCAAGAAGTTCCTGACAAACAGTTATTGTGCTGACGTTGCTTCCAGAGGCAGTTTGGAACTCTGTAGTGAGTGTTGCAACCGAGGACAGGACAGACAATTTTTATGCGCTTCAGCACTCAGCGGTCCCGTTCTGTGAGCTTGTGTGACCTTCTACTTCACAATAACAGCACTTACAGTTCTTGATGGAAAGGTGGCATCCTATGACAGTGCCACGTTGAAAGTCACTAAGCTCTTCAGTAAGACCATTCTACTGCTAATGTTTGTCTGTGGAGATTGCATGGCTGTGTGCTCGATTTTATACCTGTAGCATCGGGTGTGGCTGAAATAGCCAAAACCACACATTTTGCAATGTAGTGTAGTTGACTGCTGTGCCTAGCCAAAAAGGGCTTGTTTTGAAAGTTGGACCATCGTATCCTTTGAGGCTTTAAAAGTGTTCTTACACTATGCTTTTGAACATTCAAAGCAACTGGGAAATGTCCATGGCAGGAATTGTTGTCACCTTAGCTTGCTACATAACTACTGAGTGACAGGAAGTACGAGCACCTCCACCAATCAGACTACACACACATCCGTCATTACTATGACAACTAGCGTAGCCATGTCATGACTGAACACACACAAATTCGATTTGGTCACTTGTAACTTGCTGTTTGGGCAATCAGTATTCCAAAACTAAACTGATTTGCCCATTAAGGCATGCAGTGTGAACAATGCTTAACAGTACTCTGGGGGCTGAAATGAACCCAGCTCTGAAAGACCGCGTCTCCTAGCTCCCTGAGAGGATTTCGTTGTTGTTTTTCCCCGTTGGCTCTTACAAATAACAAATACAAAAAATTAAAAATAACATAGCCAGCCTTTTGCTGACATTGGCATTTAGAAACTCGTTCCTATGTTTAATGAATGTGTGACACTAGCCATTACAGTACATTTGCCATACTATACCATACAGTAAGGGATGGTTTCTTGGACTAAGAGGCATTTTCATAGGACAATCTCCATTTAATCTGTGTCCGGGAAACTGGCCCAGTGTGTGCTCACCATTACTTTTTATCAAACAGTTTTTACCTGGGTCGAAGTGGGCCTCGACAAAGGCCAGTATGGAGTTGCTGGGCGCCAAGCTGCGGACTTGGACGCTCATGAAGTCCTTCTGCACCTCTGACTTACGGAACAACTCGTTCAGCTGAGGAGAAACACGTCCATTAGTACCGTAGAAAAATGTTTTGCAACAGAAATCCAGCTCCCTGTTTCAGTCCGTTTTGTCCTGTTTCGTGCATAATTAAAACAACCAGGATGATGAATGAGCGACGTAATGAGCGACGTAATGAGCGGCGTAATGAGCGGCGCAATGAGCGATGTAATGAGCGACGTAATGAGCTCTGTGCAGTGGCTCATCCAATTTGAGTGCAGTGAACTAATTTCCCGGGAGGATGGGATGGGGGGGGAGACTATGCCTGCATCCAAAAATGGCACCCTATTCCCTATATAGTGCACTACTTTTGCACCCTATGTCAGTGGATAGGTCTAACACTGTGTAGAACCACATTGGTCCTGGTGTATAATTTCATGAACACATATTTTTCTGAGGCAGCGATAAATGTAAGGTTATCATGGCACACGCTGGCTGCTGGTTGGTTTAGCTTCTGATTCACAATGTGTGTGAATCAGGAAGTAAATAAGCTCAACTGTGTGCAATCCACATGGTTTCATGCTTCCCTACTAAACAGAGCATAACATTCATAACGTATCTCACTCTACTGACTCAAGTTGATACCATTGAGGGGAAAAATAAGGTACTGTCCCAAGTACCTGAGCTCATTTTTCTTATTTTCAATCACAGAGCTAACTACTGCTAACCACTCTTCTCAAGAGATTTTGAAGCACACACGATTGGGTTGTTCTCCTGTTCCTCGTCTGTTCACTATAAATTATTTGTATGTGGGTGAAGACATCACTCCCACTACACTTCTATAATGCTGTGTGCCATTTTCAGTACTAGCACACTAGTGGCCATGTTTCTGGGTCTGTGTGTGTGTGTGCCCAGACACAAGCTAGGTCTCATAACATCCCCCCACGGGCACACTGACCCAGAAAAATGGCCACTTCTCCCCCTCTCTAGTTTTAACCTCAGGTGATATCCACACACAGTCTCTAGCAGACAAACACACAAGGGACTAGAAGGAGGATGGTTTTGCTATCTAGTGCCACAGCTGGCCCCCACACATACAGACACACAGTCACACACAGAGGGTTGTGAGGCGGTAGATTAGGCTTCGACGGGGGCCAGTGACACCATTTCAACAGCCGGCGAGAAGAACACGTGTGCGCGCGCCCACATAGATACATGCAATGTCCCTGTTTAAGAGCGAGCAAGAACTTTAACAACCCACACTTCTTCGACGGACTTTTGTCGAACCGCCGACAATGGCAGCCTTCTACGGCAGCTAGTTCTGTACACAGAGGGGTGCTACTCACAGCACTCTCAATGCTCCTGGCCGTCTCGCCAAACAGCTCAGACTTGGGATCCTCCATCTCAGGCGTGTAGAAGACCTCCTGGCCCTCCACCTCGTCCAAGTGCAGGAAGCCGCTGAACCGCATGGTGGCTGGGAGGAAATTGTGTCACACACATGTTATAAACCTTTACTTTCTGAACCTGTGAGGCATGCGGTGTCCTCAACTACCCACCCTCAGCTTCAGACAGTGACCGTTTGGGGTAGTGCCAGTCTGGGGTTAGTGATGGAGTGTATGGGGGGGGTGTTAGTGTGGTTGTTTTTTATGGTGGGTATGGCTGTGGAGTTGAGGGGGCAGAGCCTGTGATTGGCCGCAGTGAAAGTGGAAAGAGTGGATTGTGGGATATGGAGGAGGAGTGAAAGAAGAAGAGGAAGAGGAGAAGGGCAGGGAGGGGAGTAATGGACTGGAGTTTACCAGACCGAGACCTGTCCCAAAAGTTGGCAGAGGCATGGAGGACTGAGTAGAGAGATATCAGTTAGACAGACAAGCAGAGGGGGACAGAAAAGACAATACACATAGCAGGACATTTTCTAAAAGTCTCCAGCTTTGGCAAAGACAGTACCCCCGCCTTGCCCTTAAACATTCCCATTTCCCTGTTCAAAATCCATCAACCCCCAATGGCCTCTTGCTATTGTTCCGGCAACACATAGTTAGCGAGACTCAAGACATTGTGGAAGAGAAGAGTGAAATAAAGAAGATAGGGGGCTGAGGTTTCATGCCGCGGCTCAATAATCAGCTGAACAAACAGGTGCCCTGCTTGGCGCTCGCCTGGGGAAAAAAGCGCACTTGTACGATTATCGTGGAAGATAGCCATAATTCTCTCCTAATGCCGCCAAACCGGTGACTGACATAGGCTGGTTAAAATCGCATGATAAGGACTTTTTTTTCACCGTTGTCTCTGGCCGACACACATCGATTCAAATCTGATGAGGCAGCTATCAAATAGGAACAAACGTGGAAGGATTGGATGGAGAAAATAAAAAAAAGGAGGAGAGCGATAGATCTGGGTAGAAGACAAACAGTGGAGGCCATTTTTCTGACGAGCAGCAGCCGTGATGGACAAAGAGAGAGATGGGGGGGGAATATCAGATAACGAGTTTAACTTGCCCCTCGCAACTTGCATTGGGAAAGTGGACAGTAGCTTTGTTCTTAGTATTAACCTGTTCATCTTTGACGCCCTCTGGTGGCATTTTATAAACAGCGCATAATATTGTATACTACCCTCAAAGTAGATTTCAGTTTCAAAACTATAAGTCCTACAAACACATGCTGAGTACTGTTAGAAAGGTATGAACTGTGGGATTGATAAAGGGGGAAGGGATGATAATAATATATGTCAACAATTACTGTTCCAAATATATATTTTTTTTTTTATGAAGGCAAAATAAGTCAGATCTTTTACCTAATGGAGTCGCTCTAAACATGCAGAAATTCCCATAAGAACATAAACATTTTAAAAGTGCAGGGCTTGTGCCACGTAATTTTTCGTCTTACAGGAATTATTTTTCGTCTTACAGGAGAGATATACATTAGGAGAAAGCTGAAGTCTCCACCCATCCATTGATGTAAACATATCCTGTCTGATTCCAGGTTTGTCCACTAGATAGCAGTAGGAGATCACATAAGCACATGACGTCTCTTGGCCACTTGAAACCAGTTGCGTCTGGTTTGGGTGGTCACTGTGCCAAAATGGCTGATCAGATTTTCAAGCCTGACATCTTATAATGACCGTAGCTTTTAAGTTATCACATTTTTTGTCGTTGAAATAAGACACAGGCAGGTGAGGAAACTGCAAACTTCTTTTCCCATTTACTTCTCCTATTGTAAACAAGTGAGAAAGATCAATGGCACATGTGGAGGATGCATACAAGCTAATATGGATGGAGAAGGAAATGCATTGCTTTACAATGACCATCAGGTTGTGTATCCTTTCCATGCATACTACATTTTTGGACTTTTGTTGATTTGACCTACATTGCATACTCTATGAATATAACCATAGCGTATGATTTATGGCCACTGATACAAATCTGGGCTAGTCAGAAAAAAATGTATCTTGCAACTACGAGGATACATAAAAATGTTTGGGCATACTGTGGGGATTCGTATGGTTAAAAGAACACAAACATGATCAAAATGGCCATTTGCGCACCACTACAATTTGTCCACACCTTCTGATGACCGTTTATCGGGCAATGTAAAGATAACTACGCCTTTTTACGCTTGGCGTAAGCAAATAGAGGTTAGCTCCTCTCCTCAGAGAGATCACTGACACCGTCAATACAGGAGGAAAATACAGCGAGACGCTCCGCTCATAGATATTCCACCTCGCCGGTTGCCATGGACATGTCATTTCCATCCTAATGAGTGTGATATTAGCCTTTGTCTCGATTAGAAATAGGTCTGGCGCATTGATTAAGGAGCGCCACACTCTATAATTGGTAACAGAACAAGCTTTCGATCGACAAAGGGTGGGTGGGACATCGTTAGCGCCTCAAAAAACGGATGTTTGTGACGTCTTTCGCCATTGCGTGATGTTGCGTGCCGCAAATGTACTGTACAGAGAATGTATTATGGTATTATGGTGTTTGAGTGATAAGAAAGAAGCAACGCAGCTCTTTATTTTCTATCTTAAATGTGCGTGCCTCCTAAAAAGGGTTAAAGAGCAGTGAGGTGGTAAGTACAGGAGGGGAACAGGAGAAGAAGAAGGGGGTTGTGGGGTACTTACAGGGGCAGTTGGCTCCCTCAGGGCTGCTGGAGGCCGTCTTGCCATCGGGACAACAGCCGAAGGGGGTATTGTCACAAGACGAGCGGTCCTCCGCCGTGGGGATGGTGGTGGCTGCGGCTGTGGGGTCTAGGCGAAAGAGCGGATGGTTCATAACAAAACATAACACAACCTAAGGAACTACGGGGGAGAGAGGAAGAGATGAATAATACTTCATAATACCCTTTTAACCCCAACCTCAGAGAGCTGCATCTGGAACTCATCTCCATAATGAGAGCCATACTATGCTACATACCGTTATAATGGCACAAAGTACTTTGTGATGAGGGCTGGTAAATAACCACGGAAACAGCTAATCTCTTCCACTGATTGGGTGATTGCTATCTGCAAATTTCCACTGATTGGCAGATGGCTATCTCCAAAGACTTTGTCGCAGAGAACATCTAGGAGTACCCTGACCTTATCTCCAACGGGGTAAAGTGGCTATTCTCACAGTACACCAGGAAATGGCCTGCACCCGTTTCTCTTATAGGGATAGGTCCCTCTGTGGAGCAGCTTAACGGTCATCCTATGATTAGAAATTATCGTAGAGCAAACAAATGTGGCTTGCTAAATAAGTCGTAAAGACGTCAAAAGGGGGACGTTTGTCTCTTAAAGGACTCTCTCTCATCGCCCTGTGAGTGAAACACCCGCCGCTAGGACAGGAGTCTGTATGTCTGTCTATTTATGTGTATTGCTCCATTGGGAGGCAAACACACATCTACCCAACCACAACCAGAACCATCCCCCTGTTTACACACTCACAAAGACCTAGACACACAGACACGGAAGAAGACCTTGGCAGACAGGCCATGTGTGCCAGGTGTCAGTGAGTGCTCCGGTCCGCTGGTGACAAGAGAATAAATCTGGGAGGGGGGAAAAGCGACTGAGGAAGCGCTGAGGCTCGTGTTCCATCAATTCAGGAACGTCAAAGCAAGCTGTTGGGTGACTCAAGGGTCACAGAGCTTTGGAATGGTAAAAAAAAAAGCTGTTTGAAAAGGGTTAGTCTACAGGTCTCTGGAGTGTGGTGCTTGGTGGAATGGTTTAGCTATAAGGCCAGAATGCCGTGGAGGGATTTTACTGTATAGCACAAGAGTTGTGTTCTGTACCACTATGTTGCAATGACAAGGTAAGACACATTCTTATCAAGCTATCAACTCAGCCTTGAAAGAACCCCGCAACATAAGCCAATAATCTCATCACCTTTCTGTTTTCCATTTCTACAAAATCAGTTATGTGGGGAGAGAACTTCGTATTTTGACAGAATGGAGGATACCATTTTTTTCTTAGATTAACTTGAACTGAATACACACCTCTGTTGTGGTGACATAACATCAGATAATCACATGTACAACATCACATAATTACATGTTTAAATGGTGTATGATGTAACAATGACATATCAAACCATGAGTCATTTCAGAGGCCAATATTCAACCTAGGGATGGGCACGGTTATTTGAATATTCAAATACGTTAGTATTCAAATACTATACATTTTTGCGATAAGAAAAAGTATAGCGTAATATAAACCTTATTTAACACTGAAAAGGCTCTAAATTGTTACATACAAGGATATACCATCACATTTTAAATGATTAATTTAATAAAACAAACTTTTCAATGTAGTTTATGTTTTCTGTAGCTTGTTGTCAGAAAAAATAAAGCCATATTACAACCTATGTGTTGGGATAATTGCGTTGTTTGCTCTATAACCTGTTAGTTCATATGCCTTGACACCGTGATATACAGTATAGGCCTAAGGTCAAGACAATAAGAAGACATTTGTTTCATTACGACCTGTGAAGTCCACAAAACATACAAACAGTAACATGACCTACAGCATGGTCAAGAAAGTTTCTAGAATATTAATTTAATGTACTATTAATTTAGAACCACGGAGAGTTACCGCAAGTAACAAAGAAAACAGGCACTACCTCCACTATTCCATCGCCATTTCAACCAAAATATTTCAACATCTAATCACCTCTGCTTAATCTAATACAGTGACAGCTAAAAGATACCAATAAGTATTTAGTCCAATCGACGTAAGCTAAATATGATGTGGATGTCCATGGTACTGATCTAAAATGCTTGCTCGCTAGCCTAACTTCCTTTCATGGGCAACACTGCGGCAGGCCAGCTAGTTAACATTAGCATGCTACATCTAGCTACATATTGAACTTCCATCCTCTCAGACCAATTTATGGATATATCATTATCGTTAACATTGTACTCAGCTGTTGGTGTTCAGGAGCTTCAACATTTGTCAGGACGAAAAGGAAAATACATTTTCTCAA
The DNA here is from genome assembly GCA_023634145.1 of Thymallus thymallus. Taxonomy (NCBI): domain Eukaryota; kingdom Metazoa; phylum Chordata; class Actinopteri; order Salmoniformes; family Salmonidae; genus Thymallus; species Thymallus thymallus. The sequence goes on along the minus strand of CM042399.1, from coordinate 3,303,002 downwards.
AGGAGTGCGGCTGCAGGAGTTGTACTGAAGACCATTTGAAAAGTGTGGATCAGAATCGCCGTTATAATCCTTGGCCAGTACGGAGAATTAAGTAAAACCACAAGTCCAAATCCCTAGCTCCATCCATGGCTAATTTCGGAGAGGGCTGATTTTATCTAGCTAGCCAGCGGAGGACAATGACATAACGAGATGCAACAAGTAAAGTTTCTTTCTGTCAATGACGTTTGGCTTCTAATGTGATTGGTCTGAAGCGAAATCCAAACTGGCTTCCCTTGACACTTTATTTGGGTGCGCCAGGACCATTCATAGCTGAGCTTACTCAGTTTTTTAAATATTTTTCGTATATATATATATATATATTTTTTTTTTTAAATGTAATTGAACCTTTATTGGCAAGTCAGTTAAGAACAAATTCTTATTTACAATGACGGCCTACTTACTGACGGTTTAGCTCAACGCTGATTGACTAACATTTGATAGATTTTTTTATCAAGGGAGGCCAAATGCTCGCAGGCTTCCATTGCATTCAATGCTACGGGCGGCAACAACGTCATACCCTTTTTCATCAGACAGCATCAGATAGATACGCTACACATACTGAGACAGAGGGTTGTGGTTTCGTTCGCTCAGATGCTTTCTCCGGTGAGATACATTCAGCCTCTTGTGAACTGAAGCAAATTTATGAAACACAGAGTATTTTTTTCTTGGTATCTATGAACACACACCACTGGTAGGCCAATCAAAGCGGCAAAGAGGCTCAATGTGTAGCAAGTGGAGTGACAGTTCATTGATGCAATGTAAGGTGGAATAAAATTACGGAATTAAAAGTTAACGAAATGAGATGGAGTTAGCTACAACGAGCAAACAACAGGTATGCTGCTTTACCGGAATGACGCAGCATGTGGCCCCAATTTGCCTAGCTATAGATGAATGACTATTCCAAACCCCCATCTGTAATTCCACCCTCCCCTGACCCCCCACTGACCTCTGACCCTTGACCCCCTGTAGAGCTGCATTATGGGTTATGAAGTGAAAGAGCTTTGATTTACCAACTGGCTTCTCTCCGCTCGCCTCCAGGACTCCGACGCCGCTACCCTCTTCCTCCTCCTCCACCTGGTCGTCTCCGCTGGGCTCGCCGCTCCCTGAGTCCTCGAAGGCTGTAGGGGAGGAGCCAGGGCTGGTGTGGTTGGGTAGGCCGGGGGTGGTGAGCGCTCTCTCAGCGTCCATGGAGGGCGGAAGGGCCTCCACGAATGAGGCTGGTGGACTCTCCGTTTCATCATCGTCCCATGGAGAGCGTGAGGTGCCGTGGCGGGGCGACGTGAGCCTTATGTGGGAGGTGGAGGGGTTGGTGGCTTTTGCGCGGGGGGTGGGGGGGTAAGGGGCTGGTCGGCCGGCCGGCTCTGTGATGTTTTCTGTATGGGGAGGGAAGGGAAGGGAGGAGGAGAGGAAGCAAGAAATGGATGAATGGGTAAGCAAAGATTAAATATAAATGTATCTTTTTTTCTATAGCCCCCATTTCGATTGTACACCTTTACATCATACTACTGCTGTACCCTTATGGTTGTCTTGCGTGTTCTGGTCACGTCAAGCACCCAATACTGACCGACACACAAGAGCAGAGGCCAGACTCATTGCAATATGACATATACAACTGAAATAGAATTGAAACCCTATGCACATACACTCTTAGAAGTAAAGGTGCTATCTATAACCTAAAAGGGTTATTCGGCTGTCCTCATAGGAGAACCCTTTTTGGTTGCAGGCAGAACCTTTTCGAGTTCCATGTAGAACCCTTTACACAGAGGGTTCTACATGGAACCCAAAATAGTTCTGCCTGGAACCAAAAAGGGTTCTTTGAAGGGTTCTCTATGGGGACAGCCGAAGAGCCCTTTTTTGTGTAGGAACAGAAAACCTGGATAAAATCTTTGAACCCCATATGACTCTCGAAGCAAAACAAGCCGTGAAAATAAGAACATCTTACACTGAAGTATGCCAAAGGATGGCAAACTGTTGAGTTCAACTGCACTGCAGTCTGTTTGTGTACAGAGAAGAATAATGTGCCCTATATAGGGTTAAGCTGCACTGCAGTTGCACTGGTGTGTGTGTGTGTGTGTGTGTGTGTGTGTGTGTGTGTGTGTGTGTGTGTGTGTGTGTGTGTGTGTGTGTGTGTAGGTGTGTGTAGGTGTGTGTGTGTGTGTGTGTGTAGGTGTGTGTGTAGGTGTCGGTGTGTGTGAGTATGAATTATATATCCATATTCAAACATTGCCCTCCTGTAGAGAAGCTTTAATCACAGCCAGTCAGAGCCTCTGGTGATGAATGATTGATATAAATGGGGCAGAAAAAGAAGGGTTTAACTCCGGCTTCAAAGACTACAGACTCGGCTCACAGCCGCACAAGCAGCCCTCAACTCCGCCGCGAAAGGCAGCCTTGTCAACACAGTCACACCCGGCATCCAAAAAATCCTTTCCTTGCTTCGCCAGAGAGAGGGACCTGCTTTTTTTCTGCATTACCCATGCAAGGCTTTGGTACAAAGACAAAAATGTATCGGATAAAATAGGAGAACTCCTGAGGGAAAGAAGCGAGTCAAGAGCTGGGGGAAAGGGAGACCCTTCGTAAGTGTAGCTGCTAGGACGGCTTCGTAAGTGTAGCTGCTAGGATGGCTCGTAAGTGTAGCTGCTAGGATGGCTTCATAAGTGTAGCTGCTAGGATGGCTTCATAAGTGTAGCTGCTAGGACGGCTCGTAAGTGTAGCTGCTAGGATGGGCTTCGTAAGTGTAGCTGCTAAGACGGCTCGTAAGTGTAGCTGCTAGGATGGCTTCGTAAGTGTAGCTGCTAGGATGGGCTTCGTAAGTGTAGCTGCTAGGACGGGCTTCGTAAGTGTAGCTGCTAGGACGGCTTCGTAAGTGTAGCTGCTAGGATGGGCTTCGTAATTGTAGCTGCTAGGACGGCTTCGTAAGTATAGCTGCTAGGACGGCTCGTAAGTGTAGTTGCTAGGATGGCTCGTAAGTGTAGTTGCTAGGACGGCTTCGTAAGTATAGCTGCTAGGACGGCTCGTAAGTGTAGTTGCTAGGACGGCTTCGTAAGTATAGCTGCTAGGATGGCCTTTGTGTGTGCAGGGCAAAAGAAAAACCTCCTACGGTATATTATTTCCGTCTCATTGGAATCCGGCCAACATTATGTGTAGGATTTAATTGCACCCTAATAATCTCCTATTTGATCGGCAATTACGCCATGAGGTGTGAAATGTGATACCTTGATGAAGCGCTGGATGTTTCAGCCAGGCAGGCACCTCACTATCTCCCACCCTGCTAGGCTCCAGAAGAGGGGAGGCAGAGGAGCCAGCCTGCAGAGATACAGTATGTCAGCTTAGCCCCAGAGTGCATCTAGCGATTGCTATCGCAGTGAGTGAGGCGGTGGCGGCATACTTTGCTTTTCCTCTTTGCTACACCTGTCACTCAGGTGCCAAGCCTTGCGTCGGCAGCACTAGGGGAGCGGGTGTCTGGGATACGGCCGGGAGTCCTTCGGCAGTGAACGCTCAAAGAGGGGTGGCGTGGGTAAATCACAAAAAAAGAAAAAGGGAAGGACAACTGGCAGCGCAGTTAGTTCGGTGAAAGCTTTCCTTAATCAGGTTTAACGCTCCATTTGCTTCTTTTCTTTCCCCAAGAGGCAGGCGGTTATATCGACGGGCGGGCGTGGAGAGAAATCATTGTCATCTTCACTCGTCTGGGCTGTGTAGTTATATTTGAAAGGCCGTTATTAAGATTGTTTGCCGAGTCTGCCATGCTCAGTTGGGGAGAAGGAATCAGATATTGGAAAGTCGAGAGAAAAAGGGAAAGAGACAATGCTAAAGAAGAAGAAAAACGGGCGGGGGAGAAAGAGAGCACGAAAAAGAGAGATGAAAAGAGGGACAGAGGAAATAAGACAAACAAGTTAAGAAAACGTGTTCAGGGAAAGTATGAGGACGGAGAGAGAGTGAGGAGAGAAGGGAGAGAGAGAGAGAGAGAGGAATGAATCCGAGAAAATGGGAGGATTGAGGGAGAGGCATAAAAAGACAAGAGAATAACATTAATGCAGAAAAACTGATGATGTCATATGCTAGTGTTTGCTGCCAATTTGCGTCAAACCTACAGGTGATGACACCATATGGGAGAACCAGGCCACTGGCCAATGTCTGGACGTGATCGGTGCCAGAAGTTTCTGGCTTGTACCTCTCACACTTTCACTGGTTTTCCCATGGATTGCTTCATCTAGCTCTTAGAAGGGCTACATAGCCAGAAGCAGAAATGCTGTGTCTTGTAGAGAAGACTCAAAGTGCTTGTCCCTTAGCATGGGTGGAGAGATGGGTCAGATCACAAGTTCACAGCAGTAGCCATTTGATGTAGTTTCTACAGAACTTGCTTCAGTGTGAAGATATTAGCACTGGAGTAAGAGTTACATCAGATCAAATAGGCTCAAATAGGCTTGGTCCTTGCAGCCACTTCGGTAGGCGTTAGGGACTATATTTCTGTAGGAATGGCATAGGGCCTCAGTAGTGGTTCTGTGCTAGCTTTTAGCATTGAAGTTGTTTCTGTCAGTTTTATTAAGAGCTGCATCAGATCAGCGGGAGGCGAGGAGCGGCGGTGGGGGGGGGGTAGGATGTTGGAATGCTAATTCACACCCAGTCACACGTGAAATGAGCTCGATCTAGCCCCCAACCTACGGCGCGACCGCATCTGGGGGAAGAAATTAAAAGAACTGCTGTGACAAGTCGGAGGCCTGTTGTGTTCGTCTGGCTTCACCTTGGGCTCAAAGTCAGCGAGCGAGAGATAGAGAGCAGTCCCTGCTACAACTCTTTCTCAATCCGAATGAAGCCCCACACTAGGTAAGGACTTAGATACTACCCATGTCTCCATCGCCAGAGAATGAGTCTGGAGTGAATTTCACTAGTAACCCACGGCGTCAGATGCTGTCGGCCTCTCATAAAACAAATTACAGGGGCGCAACTTTGGTTTTAGAAGATGGGGGGAAATAATGACTATTTTTTAAATGTTTTATTATCCAGTTGGATAAACACTCCAAACAGCCTACCTGACCGCTCGGAGGCGTCCACATGGTCCTAAAGCAAACCGTTGCCTCGTTTTCTGCATGTATGAGTCTGCCACACAGCACTATTTCAGAAGCCTTGGTTAGGGGTTAAGGTGGTGCCTTCGAAGCATTGCACCTACTTCAGGCCTGACAAACTGCACCAAGATCAGCAGGGAAATATATAATTTCTCAAATAACAGTTTTGTGCGCTCGCCTGATCTGTGGGCGCTAAGCGATGAGGTGAGCAAATGCTTTCCTGTGCGAGATGGAAGGCACCTGGCACTGGCCCGTCACCAAAAGTGCGCAGCTGGTGTCGCCTGCCCTCCTGTGCCCGCCTGCCAGGTGCCATGCTGTCCCTGCAGGCCCCACTGTGAGTCATTGTCGTACATGAAAGCCACGGCCTTGGTGCTTGCGACAGAGGGGGATGGAAGGTACCCACTATAGGTCTTCACGGGTCTAACAGACCCAAAATTCTGAGATCCGACCGAGGATCCAAGAGTGTCCTGCTCCAAAATGCTGACTTTTGTTTTGGATCTGGGTCGGGTCTGATATAATTGCCATGGGTCTCAGGTATGTGCAATAAAAATGGATTTATCGACTGGACCCAATTGGACTCGTCCCTCTGTTAATTTAATATGTGAGGGGATGAGAACTGTGCGAGCTTGTTATCGGTGTCAGACAATTGCAACTCAATGAAACATATAGCTTATGTCCAGCTGAAACTGGCTCCAGCTGCTCACCTCACGTGAGCCTGATGCTGAGGACAGAGAGAGAGTGTGTGAAAGGAGTCTTGGCTACAGCTGATTGCCAACATGGAGGCCTTTTTCATTGAAGTAAAACTAAAAAGTTAGAGGAGAAAGAGTATAGTGTAAAGAAGCCAAAAAGGGGAATGCCCTTTGGGGACAAGTTTTAATATTATAGTGGACAAAAATAAGAAGAACAACATTGGCACGGCCAAATGGACTGTGTGGAACTCGCTATTCAGGTATGATGCAATTTTCGAACTTTAAAAAAAGTTTAAAAGTTTACCAGTACCAGTCAAAAGTTTAGACACACCTACTCATTACAGAGTTTTTCTTAATTTTTTTAAAACAACACCAGAACAGCTCAAATAAGCAAAGAGAAACGACAGTCCATCATTATTTAAGACATGAAGATCAGTCAATCCGGAACATTTCAATAACTTTTCAAGTTTCTTCAAGTGCAGTCGCAAACACCATCAAGCGAAACTGTCTTTCATGAGGACCGCCACAGGAAAGGAAGACCCAGTGAATAAGTTCATTAGAGTTACCGGCAATTAACTGCACCTCAGATTGCACCTCACAGAGTTCAAGTAAAAGACACATCTCAACATCAACTGTTCACAGGAGACTGTGTGAATCAGGCCTTCATAGATAGATAGATAGATAGGTACTTTATTGATCCCCCGGGGGGGAAATTTCATTGTCAAGCAGCTACAACAAAACACAGGGCAGGTGCAAAATGCCACAACGAAAGTACACAAAAGACAGATACATGGTACATGATACATAGAGCGGCAGTATGAAAAAGTATAGAAATACAAGATATCTGGAGTGCAAAAAAAAGCTATAAAAAGAGACATTGCATAGTATGGGTGGTTGGCTGAATATGTACACTATACATTGGTGGATGTTGGATGGTTAACTATACTATACAGGTCGATGGCAGAGAAATACTTCAGTAGTCAAAAATGCGTATGATATGAGCGAGGGTAATAATAGTTTACTTAATAGACAGACTGGGTAAATGAACAGGTAAGGGAAAATTTTGCATGGTTAAATTAGCTGTACAGTTAGGTATACAGTTATATTTACAGATAAGTGAATACTTGCATGTTTACACAAACTGTACAGGTAAATGACAGGAAGAGATACTTTAATAGCTAAATGTGTGTATGATATCATTTGGGGTAATAATAGTAATTCCCTTAAAATACAGTCCTTAGTGCGCAGGGTTTAATTACAGACAACTGCACGTATTGCACATTCGATATACTAAAAGCAATGAGAAAAGGTGCAACTGGCAGGATACTAATATGCATTCCTAAGTGAATGCCTACGTAGGTTAAGTCCAATAATTACTTACAATATTGCATGTGATATAATATAACAACTGTACATGAGTATGTATATACAGACCTGTATGAATAAATAGGTCCTGAGTGGATGAGTGCTGACGGACCAGAGTTACTCACGGATGGAAGCATAATTATTAAACTAGGTCCTAGCACCCCAACAGTTCCAGATCTATGTTGCCGACGGCACGGCACCCCGGTGAGGCATTATATAGTCTAATAGCCGCCGGCAGGAAGGACCTCCTGTAGCGCTCTCTGGCACACCGTGGTGGGATCAGTCTGTGACTGAAAGTGCTCCTCTGCGTCATAACCATAGCGTGCAGAGGGTGGGTGACGTTGTCCATGATGGCCAGCAGTTTGGCCAGGATCCGTCTCTCCGCCACCTCCTCTAGAGTGTCAAGGCTCATCCCCAGGACAGAGCTAGCCTTCCTCATCAGCTTATTTACCCGAGAAGCATCACCGGCTTTTATGTTGGCTCCCCAGCACACCACTGCAAAAAAGGACTGGTAGAAGGTATGCAGTAGTTTACTGCACACGTTGAAGGACCTGAGCCTCCTCAGAAAGTAGAGTCGGCTCTGGCCCTTTTTGTACAGGGCCCCGGTGTTACCGGCCCATTCCAGCCTGTTGTCCATATGGACTCCCAGGAACTTGTATGACCCAACCATTTCCACATCCATCCCCTGTATAGGGACTGCAGTCAGTTGTGCCTTGGTTCTCCTGAAGTCCACCACCATCTCCTTTGTTTTGCTGATGTTGAGCTGAAGGTGGTTCTGCTCACACCACAACACAAAGTCACTGATTGTGCTCCTGTACTCCTCCTCCTGCCCACCCCTGATGCACCCTACAATAGCAGAGTCATCCGAGAACTTCTGTAGGTGGCATGTTTCAGAGTTATATCTGAAGTCTGAGGTGTAGAGGGTGAACAGGAAGGGGGACAGGACCGTACCCTGGGGGGCCCCTGTGTTGCTAACTGCCCGTTCTGACACACAGCTCTGTAGTCGCACAAATTGTGGCCTACCGGTCAGGTAGTCCGTGACCCAGGAGACTAAGGGTGCTTCCACTTTCATCCTCCTCATCTTCTCACCCAGTAGCAGGGGCTGAATGGTATTGAAGGCACTGGAGAAGTCAAAAAAACATAACCCTCACAGTGCAACCTGCGTTGTCCAGGTGAGAGTAGGCCCTCTGCAGAAGGTAGATGATTGCATCATCCACCCCGATGTTGCGCTGGTATGCAAACTGCAGGGGGTCCATTGATGAACACACCAGGGCTAACCTTTCCAGGGTCTTCATGATGTGGGATGTTAGCGCTACAGGTCTGAAGTCATTCAGGACAGTGGGGTGTGCCTTCTTGGGCACTGGGACGAGGCAGGATGTTTTCCACAGCACAGGGACCCTTTCTAGGCTCAGGCTAAGGTTGAAAAGACGCTGGAGTATTACACACAGTTGGTCAACACAGACCCTCAGCACCCTTGGGCTGATGCCATCAGGGCCCGCCGCTTTCCACTGGTGTAGTCTCTCCAGCTCTCTCTTCACTTGGTTGGTGGTGAAAGCCAGCCCAGGTGGGGAGGTGGGGGGAAGGGGGGTGTTGAGGATCAGTCCAGGGGGAGCAGGTGCGGAGGTGGGGTCACTGATTGTCTCAGCAGAGGTGCTGTGAGCAAAGTGGGGGTGGGACAGCCGTGAGGGTGTGTGGTCTGGGGAGCTGGAGGGGAGGTGGACAGGGCCAGTATCAAACCTGTTAAAAAATTGGTTCAGCTCATTGGCTCTGTCCTGGGTCCCCTCCGTCTGCCCACTGTTTGACTTTTTGAAGCCAGTGATATTTCTCATACCCTTCCACACCTCTCTCACCTGGCTCTGCCTCAGCTTGTCCTCCATCTTCTCCTTATACACTCTCTTCCCCTCAGCAATCCGCAACTTCAGCTCCCTCTGGACACATTTCATGGTCAAATTGCTGAACAGTTGATGTTGAGATGTGTCGGTTACTTGAACTCTGTGAAGCATTTATTTGGGCTGCAATCTGAGGCTGGTAACTCTAATGAACTTATCCTCTGCAGCAGAGGTAACTCTGGGTCTTCCGTTCCTGTGGCGGTCCTCATGAGAGACAGTTTCATCATAGCGATTGATGGTTTTTGCGACAGCACTTGAAGAAACTTTAAAAGTTCTTGAAATTTTCCGGATTGACTGACCTTCATGTCTCAAAGTAAGTCCTTAAAAAAAAAATGAATACCCACAACCTCCATTCCAAACCAGGTATCAGAAGGCTTACTCTTCCCCCCATCCTCAGACATCTCGCCAATCGCACCTCTGATGGCTGAACAGTGGTGCACTCATTCAGCCAAAAGCTGCGAAGGGGATTGAAGGTGTCGCCACCGGGAATCAAACAGTAAAATGTCTCCCCTTTATGGGGGAGTTTCTCTCATGCCTCGTTTCTCTCCCAATACTTTTTTTTCTCCCTCTTCCTCGCTCCTCTCCGTCAGCTACATTTCACTGGAGGTGACACCGCGATGCGAAGCAGGGAGGATGATGGTAAAGAGACTCAGCTGTTGACAACACGCCAGCTGCTTGTTATTTCCACAAGAAAACTTGTGCTTTACTTCAAATTCTTGGCATATAGAGCCCATATGCACCACAATACAAACACTTGACGATATTTGGAACAGTCAGTCTCAAAAACGGTTCACTACAGTAATGTATAAAGTAAAGTTAATATACTTTAAGCATGCAGGCTATCCATAGACAAACCTGGGTGAAAGACACAGTGAAGGAATATTGAACTACAAAGAGGACACAACCCATAGTCCCTTGGCTTTGACAAGGAGCCCGATAGATAGAGAGAGGACAGTTGGTCTTTCCAACGCCTGTGGCATTATTCATTTTCTTTTGATATGGGCCTGACGACAGGAGTTGGACATCCCCTAGGATGATGTATGGAGGCCAGACGGGGCTCACCTGTGCACTGGCCAAAGTGTTCCACTGTGATGTGCTTGTCCTGCCTACAGGCAATGGTGCTCAGCTGGCACTGGTCAGCGTAGGTCACCCCATCAGAGCCACACACCTGCTCAAGAAAAAAAAAAGAGAGAAAAATAGGATCACAACCTGTTTCATCTGTTAGCAGTTACCAACCACTTTATTCCGAATCTCAAGCTCAGTAGTTCCAGATACTCTGTTCTGGATGCTGTGATGAATTTCTGACAACGTATAGACTGATCGGCCATAGAGAAGATAATGTAGACGCCCACCTTAGTCTTGTTCTTCTCGTGACAGTTGGACGAGGGGCATTCGCAGTGGGCTTGACCTTTGACCTCAACACAAGACGCGCCAAACTTGCAGTCCAGCTCATCACATGAGGTTGGGGCATCAGAACCTCAAATGGGAATGAAGGGGTTAAAATCAACTCATGGGTCAATGGATACCGTCGCTGTCCATTCATATATGTATTCCTGGTCCAAATCATGATGCTTGGTGCTCATAACTGCTCTTAACCCTAGTTGATAATCACCATAATAATAAAATATGCACAGTACTACTTCCACATACATGGAAGTACAAAACTATTGGGACAGTGACAATTGTTGTTGTTTTGGCTCTGTACTCCAGCATTTTGGATTTGAAGTGATACAATGAGGTTAAAGTACAGACTGTCAGCTTTAATTTGAGGGTATTTTCATACGGTGAAGCGTTTAGAAATTACAGCACTTTTTGTACATGGTCCCCCCACTTTAGGGGACCAAAAGTATTGGGACAAATTCACTAATATGTGTATTAATGTATTTGGTCCAATATTCATAGCACGTAATGATTACATCAAGTTTGTGACTAAAAATCTGTTGGATGCATTTGCAGTTTGTTTTGGTTGAGTTTCAGATCATTTTGTGTCCAATACAAATTAATGGTAAATAATGTATTGTGTCAATTTGGAGTCACTTTTATGGTAAATAAGAATAGAATGTGTTTCTAAACACTTCTACATTAAGGTGGACGTTACCATGGTTACGGATAGTCCTGAATGAATCGTCAATAATGATGAGTGAGAAAGTTAAACAGAAATATCAAGACATGCTTGTATTTTATATATTTGTATGTATGTAACTTTCTCACTCATCACTATTCACACAGTCATTGTATCATTTCGAATCCAGCGCCAAAAACCACAAAATATTTCTCACTGTCCCAATACTTTTGGAGCTTACTGTATAGAAACATGAGTAGGTTATGCAGATGGCATAGTTGTTACGCTTTCCATACAAGATTATATTAATGATGAATCTTTAGTTTAAAGTAAATATGTGCACTCTTTTCAAGACAATAAAAAAAGGATTTGATCTCATTCCGTCATGTTTTTATTTTGCCTCACTGGTACTTTAACCAAGGAACCTGTTCGTAGCGTTGATGCAAATCGCCAGCAGTAGCAACAGGGGGCTTGTGCTAAGAATCATTGTCATGAGCCCCTGAGGCGTCGAGTGTGGGCTCTCCTCTCTGGGCTCCCATCAGCATGACGCAACAGATAATGGGATTCGTCAGACCAGGCAATGTTTTCCAACTCCTAAATTGTCCAGTGTTGGTGATAGCGTGTCCACTGGAGCCACTTCTTCTTCTTTTTAGCTGATAGGAGTGGAACCCGGTGTTGTCGTCTCCTGCATTATAGCCCTTCCGTGACAAGGACCGACGAGTTGTGCGTTCTGAGATGCTGTTCTGCACACCACTGTTTTACTGCGCCGTTATTTGCCTGTTAATGACCCGCCTGTTAGCTTGTGCCATTCTTGCTATTCTTCTTAGACATCTCATCAATGAGATGTTTTCTCCAACAGGACTGCCGCTGACTGGATGTTTTTTTATTTGTTGTACCATTCTCGGTAAATCCTAGACACTGTTGTGCGTGAAAAGCTCAGGAGGCCGGACATTCACAAGGTACTGGAACTGGCGCGCTTGGCATCGAGGATCATACCACGCTCAAAGTCGCTCAGGTCACTTGCTTTGCTGATTTGAACAATAAATTGAACAGTAACTGAATGCCTCGATGCCTGTCTGCCTGCTTTATATAACAAGCCATGGCCACGTGACTCAATGTCTGTAGGAGCGAACCATTTTCGTGAATGGGGGTGGTGTACCAAATCAACTGGTCACTTAACATGATATTTTCCATTCTGATGTGTTTTTCCTTCAGATAACACAATGAAAAATAACAGCTACAGCAACAGCTATTGTACTGCAGCCGCCTCTACTGTTTCTACTAAGTTCATGAATTCGCTGGTGCAAGGCCGCTCCCTGGACGAGAGCCGAGGGGTTGCCATGCTCTGTCGATGGCGCCGCTAGTCAGCAGGGGCTCCTCCGTACCTGTGTCGCAGCCGCTCATGCCCATGTCGCTGCCGTCGGGGCACACGTTGCATTTCATGCCCTTCACTCCAGTCTTGCAGGAGCACAGGCCTGACATCTGCTCGCAGTCGTCCCTCACCGAGCCCACCGTGTCGCAGTAACACGCTGAAACACAGCGGGAGAGAAAGAAATAGAGAGAGGTAGATATAAATAGGGAGAAGGGGGGAATGGAGGAAGAGAGAGGGAGATGGAAACACAAAAGGATAAGTGGTACTTAATGACATACAGTGAATAACAATCCACCTGTTCATATTGATTATCCAGCTTAAATCTTTCCCTAAAACTCGACAAGATTCTCCAGGAAGTGCTTTTCAGTTCGGGACTAGGCTTAACCTGTGTCACAGAAACCCCTCACACAGAAACCCCTCACACAGAAATCCCTCACACACACACACACACACACACACACACACACACACACACACACACACACTCAGGTCGCCTCTAGGTTGATGTAAATCTCAACGCCTTGGCGTCGGGGGCGTCCAGGGGTTCTCTTTATTTTTACTATTTTCTATATTGTAGAATAATAATAAAGACATAAAAACTATGAAATAACACATATGGAATCATGTAACCTTGAATTAATTAAAATTCATTTCTGGAATTTCTTTCCTTCTTAATGCTTTTGAGCCAATCAGTTGTGTTGTGACAAGGTAGGGGTGGTATACAGAAGATAGCCCTATATGGTAAAAGTCCAAGTCCATATTATGGCAAGAACAACTCAAATAGTCCATCATTACTTTAAGACATGAAGGTCAGTCAACACAGAACATTTCAAGAACTTTGAAAGTCGCAAAAACCATCAAGCGCTATGATGAAACTGGCTCTCATGAGGACCGCCACAGAGAAGGAAGACCCAGAGTTACCTCTGCTGCAGAGGATAAGTTCATTAGAGTTACCAGCCTCAGAAATTGCAGCCCAAATTAATGCTTCACACAGTTGAAGTAACAGACACATCTCAACATCAACTGTTCAGAGGAGACTGTATGAATCAGGCCTTCATGGCCGAATTGCTGCGAAGAAACCACTACTAAAGGACACCAATAAGAAGAAGAGACTTGCTTGGGCAAAGAAAGACGAGCAATGGACATTAGACCGGTGGAAATTTGTCCTTTGGTCTGATGAGTCCAAATTTGAGATTTTTGGTTCCAACCGTGTCTTTGTGAGACGCAGAGGTGGTGAACGGATGATCTATGCATGTGTGGTTCCCACCGTGAAGTGTGGAGGATTTAGAATTAAAGGCACACTTAACCAGCATGGCTACTACAGCATTCTGCAGTGATATGCCATCCCATCTGGTTTGCACTTACAGGGACTATAATTTGTTTTTTAACAGGACAATGACCCAACACATCTCCAGGCTGTGTAAGGGCTATTTGTCCAAGAAGGACAGTGATTGAGTGCTGCATCAGATGACCTGGCCTCCACAATCACCCGACCTCAACCCAATTGAGATGGTTTGGGACTGATGGAAAAGCATTCCAGGTGAAGCTGGTTGAGAGAATGCCAAGGGTGGCTACTTTGAAGAATCTCAAATATAAAACTTATTTTGATTTGTTTAACACTTTTTTGGTTACTACTTGATTCCATATGTGTCATTTCATAGTTTTGATGTCTTCACTATTATTCTACAATGTAGAAATAGTACAAATAAAAACCCTTGAATGAGTAGGTGTGTCCAAACTTTTGATTGGTACTGTTAGGGTTGCACATTTTTCGGGAATATTCAGAGGTGGAAACTTTCTGTGGGAATAATCTGGAATATATGGGAATTAGCGGAAATATCTGCAAATGAATATTAATACCATTTAAATGTAGATGTTTTTTGCATTGGATATATTTACCATATCATATGGAGACAGAGACACAATTGGAAATTATTAAATCCTTCCAATAGAAAAAAATAATAATATTTAGTTATGAATTGAACTTTAATTCAATGAGTTGACTCTTCACATGGGATGATTTCACTGAACAACAAAAGAAAGGGAATATTGAATGATCCCCAATGATCGATCGCATCTCCCCAAAAAGTTTTCAACATATTGTGGACTGACTGATTACCTCCACTCTGTATTGAACTGGTTTGGCTGAGGACCCGGTCTTGGATTACCACTGGATAACGGACAACGGAGAACGAGAACGGATTGTGGACGGTGAACTGGTTGCTGAATTCTCCCTTTTCCCCCGTGTGTAAATATCCCTAATAAATTATCGTTATTGAACTTGGTGACGTGGAAACCTGCTACATACGGTGGAGAATACGGGCAGACCAAACCAAGCTCAAAAACTAAACAGACACAGACCACAGACCTTAATGGAAGAATTGGTGAAACAGCTGGTGGAGGCGAACATAGCGCAGCACGCAATACACCAGGAGCTTCTGGAGGAACAGAGTCAGCAGCCCGCTCTCCTGCGAGCTGAACTCAGTCAGCTGACAGCCGCCCAGGCCAGCGTGGCTGCAGGCGCAGAGGTTTCTCGTTCACACCCAGTAGGTTTATACTGAAGCTGACAGAGGCTGACGACATCGAGGCTTACCTCCAAGCCTTCGAGAGGACGGCGGCGAGGGAGAAATGGCCCATGATTGGGCGTTATGATGCCACAGCGTCACCCAGATCGCAAATGCATGATCTGATTAGACTGGCCATGAGCTGGTTAACCGCTGAACCACTGACACTCATGCCCATCGAGAAAGTGGTCATAGATACATTTCTATGCTCTCTCCCGTTCAAAGCTAAAAATGTAGCAAGCCAAGCTAACCTACAGAGCGTGCATCAGCTGGTGGAACTGGTGGAAGGTCAACAGGGGCTTTGGAGGTCCTGCACAGTGGACAACCACAGAAGGCTGAATCCTTCACTCGCCCGAAGGACCGAAAAAGGACGGAGGACCACACCTGGACCACGGCAAAGGATGGAGCAACACCAGCTGCCAGCTCCCCGAGACGACGCCCCTTCCAGAACCTGGACAGCCGCTACAAGTGTGGCGAGCCGGGACACATCGCTTGGAAATGTCAAAACCGCAAATCCCAATGCCTTCGGCTTCAGCCAGTGAGGTAGCTATCGGGCATCCCTGCGGCTTGCTGATGACATGCTGGGCTGAGGAGAGTAGTCCTTCCTATGTCACCCCGGTATGAGCTAACGTAAAGGACACTACGGCACTTTTGGACTCCGGGAGTATGGTGACCCTGATCCGATCTGACTTCGCCCAGTCTCCGAACCTGACTGACACCGTGGTCATCACATGCAAACACGGTGAGACCAAGGACTACCCTACCACACTCCTCCACCTACAGACCACAAAGGGACAACACAAGGGGCCAGTGGGAGTCGTCCCGAACCTGCCTGTGCCGGTCCTTATTGGGAGGGATTTCCCGATGTTCCGCCAACTGTGGACCAGTATGTTCGGAGACATGGGGAACCGAGGGAACCAGAAGGGAGGAGGAAGCCGACTGCCATACTGCATCTCCTTCCCAAAGCCCTTGCTTGGAAGTGTACTTTGCCAAACTGCCAAGAACCTTGCCCTTATCCAGGCCACGGTAGTGATGACACCATAGGCCTTGTAAATCTCTGCACCAGACAGGATGCTCTTGCCAGCATACTTGGAGTCCAACATGTACGCTGCTGCGTGTATAGTCTTCATGCTTTTTGATGTATTTCAGAACTGCAGTTTCCTGCAAGCAGAGTCTGAACATCAGACAGGTGTGCGTGCAATGGCTACTGCTATAGGTTTCAGGAGTTTCATGCTGCTTACCACTTTCTCCCAAAATACATAATCCAAGAGGATCCTCTTGATGGGGCTGTCCATATAGGCAGACTGTGATATGGCCATTTCTTGGAAAGACTCCCCTCCAGGAGACTGTCAAACACCCAACGGGTGTTGGTGGGCAGCTTCAATGTGATGCTCTTATTCTTCTCACTTTGCTTGATGAGGTAGATTGCTGCTATAAATTGATGACCCTTCATTACCTAACCATTTCCTTGGCTCTCTGGTAGAGTGTATCCATTGTTTTCAGTGCCTTGATGTCCTTGAGGAGCAGATTCAATGCATGAGTAGCACAGCCAATGAGTGTGATGTGAGGGTAGGACTCCTTCACTTTAGACCAAGCAGCCTTCATGTTTGCAACATTGTCTGTCACCAGTGCAAATACCTTCTGTGGTCCAAGGTCATTGATGACTGCCTTCAGCTAATCTGCAATGTAGAGACCGGTGTGTCTGTTGTCCCTTGTGTCTGTGCTCTTGTAGAATACTGGTTGAGGGTTGGAGATTATGTGGTTAATTATTCCTTGCCCGTGAACATTCGACCACCCATAAGAGATGATTGCAATATAGTCTACTATGATTTGCTTGGCCTTCACTTGAACTCTGTTGAACTCTGCATTCAGCAAATTAGTAGATAAAGCATGTCTGGTTGGAGGGGTGTATGCTGGGTGAAGAACATTCAGAAATCTCTTCCAATACACATTGCCTGTGAGCATCAGAGGTCAAGCAAGACATTCATCAGCATTTCTTTGACTACGTTCCTCCATTGAGTCAAAAAAACTATCGATAAGGTGTCTGATTCATCATTTTCACCTCAAATAGAAGTAGAGGGACTTTTGTCAGAGGTTGCTTGTTGTGAGCGCTGAGGGAACTTTATGCACTTGGCCAGATGATTCTGCATCTTTGTTGCATTCTTTACATATGATTTGGCACAGTATTTGTAAATGTACACAGCTTTTCCTTCTACATTAGCTGCAGTGAAATGTCTCCACACACCGTGGCATTTTCCTGTAAAGATTAGAAGAAAAAAAAATACAATTCCATGTACAAATAAATATTTAAGCAGTTAGATTAAACAATTCCTTTGTAAGGTAAATGTTTAAAAATGAAACATGTATGGAAACAGGAGAATTAACACTCAGTTAGCAGGCTCAAGCAAGCTAAAACCCACATGGTAGCAAAAACTAACTAGCAGAAATTGTTAATAAGTTAGAAATTATTTAAACACACTTTGCTGTAGGCTACTATTTACTAGTTAACAAAAAATATATTTCATATAAAATACATTCACCCCACCCAGAATTGTAATCAAAACTTACCAGAAAGTGTGTAGTAGTGTGGGCTCAATAGCATCTCATTAGTGTGCAAGATCTTGAGAATCAGATGTACATGTGATGGAAGAGTGCACTGTACATGTGATGGAAGAATGCACTGTGCATGCAGAGGGTTGCAATTCCATTGAATTGGGGATAGTTTAACCAAAATATGCCACAAGACCTAGAATTGCCTTATAGTGTATCCCACAAAAAAGGTTCACCGTTATAAGCTAACTTTTTTGATGAATTTAAGCAAAATTCCCAAAATTCCTGGGCTTAACTTCCCAAAATTACCGGAAAGTTTTCGACTCTTTGCAACCCTAGGTACTGTAAGTATTCAGACACTTTACTTCAGTACTTTGTTGAAGGACCTTTGGCAGCGATTACAGCTCTGGCTGGGCCACTCAGGGACATTCAGAGACTTGTCCCAAAGCCACTCCTGTGTTGTCTTGGCTGTGTGCTTAGGGTTGTTGTCCTGTTGGAAGATGAACCTTCGCCCCACTCTGAGGTCCTGAGCACTCTGGATCAAGTTTTCATCAAGGATCTCTCTGTACTTTGCTCCGTTCATCTTTCCCTCAATCCTGACTAGCCTCCCAGTCCCTGCCTCTCAGTCCCTGCCTCCCAGTCCCTGCCTCCCAGTCCATGATGCTGCCAGGACTATCATTTCCTCCTCTTATTGTAGCCTACAATATGTGTGTCTCCACACATCTAGGCTATTGATGGATTCAAGACAAGGTTGCTTTCATTGATCTCAGATTCTCAGCGTCAAAGTAGCCTGTCATGAGAATGGCCTTGTTTCTATTACAGCATGTTGGATGACTCTCATTCATATTCCATTCCCCCAGTTCAATGTAACATCGATAGGTTTAGGCTACTACATGATACTCACATTTTCCCTATACCCATCATGAGGTTGCTACAACCTAGCCTATGAATGAAAGTTTACAACGTTGGTGCCCACAGGTCGAGAGACACATTTGAGGTGACAGACAGTGACATTCAATACCGCCTTGCACACTCTTGCCTGCATCTAGCTGATATAGTGTGTAATTGTTAGTTCAACAGTTGCATTCTGTTGGACAAATTCAGGTATGTTTACCTCCATTTTGTTCTGTTTGCTTCCGTTTAAGAAAGGTTGTTCAACAGAATCGGCGGAATGAACCCCTGATCACACCTTAACAGAGTTCACCGTTATATGAATGAACCCCTGATCACACCTTAACAGAGTTCACTGTTATATGAATGAACCCCTGATCACACCTTAACAGAGTTCACTGTTATATGAATGAACCCCTGATCACACCTAAACAGAGTTCACTGTTATATGAATGAACCCCTGATCACACCTTAACAGAGTTCACTGTTATATGAATTAACCCATGATCACACCTTAACAGAGTTCACTGTTATATGAATTAACCCCTGATCACACCTTAACAGAGTTCACTGTTATATGAATTAACCCCTGATCACACCTAAACAGAGTTCACTCTTATAACAGCCACATTACGCTGTATTCCTTCTCTTCCCTTTGCTTGTGGACTTCAATGCACCACACATCAGCAGTATGTGACAAGGCGGAAAAACCTTTCCAAGCCAAACCGCTACAAACAGCCTACATCGTTGTCACCATATTAGCTAAAGTAACATCATAGCCAGCATAGCTAAAAGAACAATCGCATTAGTAAACCCGCTACAATCATGCAGTAACGTTACAGTCTACAGTCAGTAAACAGCTACACCGGGGGGCCCGGGGGCAATAAATTAGTAATACCAAAAACGTACCTTGACTTGGAAGAGTTCCAGTATTGTGTTGGATAGCCATAGCCAGCTAGTTAACATAGCATCCCTCTGTTTGAGCAGTGTGTTTCAGTAGGCTAAACTAGCTGTTGGATAGCCATAGCCAGCTAGCTAACATATCATCCCTCTGTTTGAGCAGTGTGTTTCAGTAGGCTAAATTAGATAGCTGAATTTGTAAGTGTAAGTGAAAAATGAAAATTGAAAAATGAAAATTTGTAAGTGAAAATGAAAGTGAAGAAAAAAAGACAAAATCTCTTTGCTTTGATGTTGTAGCTGTGTAAAATATCTCATTAATGAAATCATCCATTCAGTCTTGTCCTTGGTGTGTCCCCAGGTACGTGCCAGTGTAACCCGTATGGCTCCTACAAGGGGACCTGTGACCCAGCCAGCGGCCAGTGCTCCTGCAAGCCTGGCGTCGGGGGACAGAAGTGTGACCGCTGTGATCCAGGCTTTTGGAACTTCCGCGGCACTCTTAGAAGTAAAGGTCTATCTAGAACCTTTTTGGTTCCAGGCAGAACCTTTTTGAGTTCCATGTAGAACCCTTTATACAGAAGGATCTACACGTAACCCAAAATAGTTCTGCCTGGAACCAAAAAGGGTTCTTCAAAGGGTTTTCCTATGGGGACAGCCGAAGTACCCTTTTTTCTAAGAGTGTAGTATTTATCTCTTGCTTCTTCTTCATTTTGGAAGAAATGTATTTGTTAAAAACTGTTCAACTATTGTCTTTCTCTCTCTTTGAGTCAACTACTCACCACTTTTTATGCACTGCAGTGCTAGCTAGCTGTAGCTTATGCTTTCAGTACTAGATTAATTCTCTGATCCTTTGATTGGCTGGACAACATGTCATTTCATGCTGCAAGAGCTCTAATAGGCTGGAGGATGTCCTCCGGAAGTTGTCATAATTACTGTGCAAGTCTATGGATGGGGGTGAGAACCATGAGCCTCCTAGGTTTTGTATTGAAGTCAATGTACCCAGAGGAGGACGGAAGCTAACTGTCTACACCATAGTGCTACCCTATAGAGTGCTGTTGAGGCTACTGTAGACCTTTGCAAAATAGTGTGTTTTAATCAGTTATTTGATGACGTGGTTATATTTAGTACAGTTTAATCTAAAATGTATACCTTTTTAAATGTTTTACAGTAGTTTTACAAATGTTTTACAACAGGAGCACTGATTTAGATCATTTGTGCTATTATTATTATTATTATTATATTATTAGTATTAAAGATTCTGCTAAAGTCTCCAGTCATGTAAAATGGTGCAGAATTGCATGAAATGCATTTATAAAAGGCCACATTTTCCCAGACCCTAGGCTACATTTTCCCAGACCCTAGGCTACTAAACATGTTCCCCATGTGTGCAACTTCTGTAAGTGCCTCTACTCTACTGCTCTATGCAAATACGATTCTGTTCCCTATGTCAGGACAGTTAATGTGAAGAAAACAGATGAAGAAAGCGGCGAAGTAGGAGGAGGTCTCTTACGCGTGCAGCCGCTCAAGTTTTCTGTGACGATGCCGCGGAAGTTCCAAAAGCCTGGATCACAGCGGTCACACTTCTGTCCCCCGACGCCGGGCTTGCAGGAGCACTGGCCGCTGGCCGGGTCACAGGTCCCCTTGTAGGAGCCATACGGGTTACACTGGCACGTACCTGGGGACACACCAAGGACAAGACTGAATGGATGATTTCATTAATGAGATATTTTACACAGCTACGACATCAAAGCAAACCGAGGACTGCTCACAATAATGGCTGGAATGGAGAGAATGGAATGGCATTAACCAGCAGCCTCCACTGACTGGAAGAACTTTTAGTCCAGGACTAGACTTGAATGTCTGTCCTGGAAACCGGCCCTATATGTAGATCTTTAGATATTGCTTTATATGAAGGCTTTCCTTTCCAGCAAAGGTATACTAGGCTGTTTGTGTCTGATCAATAAGTTAATACCATTGTGATGGACATAATACAAAAGGTCAGAGGTGAGAGGTCAGATGTCAAGTAAGAGGTCGGCACACTTACTGGTGCATCCAGCGAGTCCCACACCAAGGGCCGCCGTCTTGTTGTCGCGGCAACAGCCATAGACTGACTGACTGCAGCGTTGTGGCGCTGTCAGCACCGGCTGAGAGGTGGTTGTAATCGCTGATGAGGAGATGGGACCGAAGATGGAACAAAAGAGGGAGAGAATAAAAGATTAAATCAAACTTTTTAGAGTGGCAGTGAAGGCTCTTTTAACAGGAATTAGAATACACCATCTCTGAACAACATGCATCTTCTAGCGAACAATGAGGTTCACCTCGAGGTCCAGAGGTGAAAAGCTGGCATCTGGTTTCTACATAACAATTCTACTTTCCCAATTCTGACAACGGCTCAAAATCAGGGGGAAATTATGCCATTACCTGAAAACAAACCATGGTGTTCCTAGTGGAACCGCTGACATTTGCTAGGAGGCCTATTCTCTTCATTTGTTCTCCTGTGAAATTGCAGTATGTGACATCATTTCTGGAAGCTTTCAGAAGCAGAAAAAAAAATGTGACGGACTGGGCCAATCTGTGAGCGTATGTGTGTAGTTTTGTCTGTGCGTGTGCCAGATTCCACGCCAACACGACAGCTCGAGAAGAAAACCGCATACAACACACCTTGAACAAATATGTAACCCAACAGAGACTTGTGTATAAGGGAAACGAAAGAGCGAGATGGAAGGATGGGGGGGAAAAAGGGAGGCAAGGGGTTGGTTCAATAGCCAAGGCAATATATTATCGCTCAAACTCTCTCCAGGCCTTGGATCAAAATGGCCTCCAGTGGTAGAGATGGGAGGAAGACTCTGCCCTTCGCTCTCTCTATTTCTTTCTTCCTCTCTTGTTTTTTTCATTTAGAGTTTAGAGGCTACAGATACCGGCCCATAAATCACACTCTTACTGGTGTGGATATGAGCCGAAGCCTAATGGTGATGACTTGCTCTTTCTTTTTCCAGTGCTTTCCCACTCCAGTGATGGGCTTTGGACACAGTTCATTAACTTGCCACTTTTCAGCGCTCCTGCTACTGTCTGTACTGAGCCCATTAGGGCAAGGGAGAACTTTTAATTTTATATGTTCTTCAACCCTTCAAGGGTTTTTCCTCTTCAGTGGCCATTGTCTGGCATAATGCAGTTCTCTCTGATGTGAGAGTATTACTCTCTCTATCTCAAGGTCTGCTGCTGGCACGGTTCTGTAAAGGTAGCCTTTGTATGTCTACTAGGGGAGAATTGAGTGCCTCTGCTCGTAGCAACGGTATATACCACAGGATTATTTTTTAGACCTCATGAAGACTGGAATCACTGACCCGGTTATCTGATAGAAAATGCAAAATAGGACAGCTTGAAAGTTCTTCGGAGACAGCTGTCATAGATCAAAGAACTCCCAGAGACACAACACGTAAGTTGTTTATGAACAACATAAGACAGTAAAAAACAACAAGATCGTGTTGAGGTCAAGCCCTGTTTGTTTTGTCTAGTTAGTGAAAGCCATAAGGAGTTTTCTTGAATGATTTTGAAGGCTTTGAGGTCAAACCGTGGTCAAAGACAAGTTCCTCCATGCATAGCTAATGAAGAAGGGCCCAATGAGATTCCCATTGATCTGAGCTTTTTGGTAGAAGAAGAGGGCCCAGAGCTTGTGCACCAAAAGCACTCCACAAGAAAAGGGATTGATTCTCCACAGATGGTGGAGAAGCGTGACAGAAAGTGGCCAAAAAGCCAGCTTAGAAGGGACGACTCTACAGGGATGCGAGTGTGAAACCAGAGTATATCGCTCTCTCCAATTCTCTCCCTTTTGTTTGCTCCCTCGCTCTTTTTAGGACAGCAAGGAATCAAACAGGCTGCAGTGATCACACAGAATCTATTATGTTCCGTTGGCTTCGCTCTGGCCTACTACAGAAACCTCTCTATGCTGCCTCTTCAGTTGGAGCTCATGGTTTCCACTGCCAAGGCAGAGACTCGAGTGCAACTAGCATTCCCTACTGAACTGCCTAGCACCTGTGGTGTCTGTCTCTAGAGAAATAGGAGCTTCTTCATGTTGGGACTTTGGTAGCCACATGCACGTTGAGCCATATGTAGCCACATTGAATTGTGGGAATGAAGCTCTCGACAGCCAGCTTTGACACTGTGTTGGATATGTTACCACCAAAGTGCTATTCAGAAAAAACTACATGATTTCTGGGCGTTGCTTCACAACAAAGTAGTAAGCTGTGTGAATCCTCTGTACGAGATGTGTTATTACTCTGGCTGATCTTAGATCTGTAATGGTGGGATGCCCAGGCAGCTCACCTGTGCAGGGTCCCTGATTCTGGATCAGCAGGTGCTCATGCCTTTCGCACCTGGCCTTTTTCATCTCACACTCGTTGCTGTACGTCTTCCCATTTGAGCCACACACCTGAGGAGAATTGTAGTCATACACATATGAATGCTGGAACATAGCAGCGTGAGATAGCAATTTAATTTCAAAGGACTAAGCTTACATCATTAATTTTCAATAAAGTTCAATCTGAATATAAAAATAAAATTGCACTGATATTGACTGAATTTAAATGTCAGATGTCATGCATTCATTACCTAGGAATTACATAGGCTTGCGTGAAATTAAAACCACCACTATTTAAGTAAAACCCACATATAGGGTTGTTGTTGGGAAGGCTAAGTTGTGGAGGTTGAGGCTTACCAGGTTGCGAGGCACGCGATTGCAGTCAAAGTCACAGACACAGCGGTCATCTTCTGTGTCCTCGTCCCACGAGCCTCCAAACGTACGACACCTGTCCTGTTCGCAGCTCTCAACACCTGATGCCGACCCTCCTGAACCACACTCTGCAAAGACCACACACACAGAGAAAAATGTTAATGGTTATTAACAGCCCAGCACAGATACACATTTTAAGAAACCCTAACCTTTTGTTACAGCATTAAAAATGCCTTCCCCCCAAAAAAATAGCAGAGTTCTTGGCAGAGTGTTGATATATTCAGAGCACGCCACCTTTGGATATTGGAATTTCCTTCACGTTGGCACTGAGATTGAACCAAAGGCGCTGCTGGAAGTACAAGATAATGACCAACCATGGAGAGGACCAGCGATTGACAAAATAAATTAGGCACAACATTGCCGCGCCACCAGTGAGGCATCCTTTACATTTCAATTAAAGCTGAAGATAGAGGGAGGAGGGAAATATTACCACATGCCTCCCAGAGAGGGGGAATCAATGCAAGTGCCTGTTTCATGGACACAGATTTCCTGATATGAGGAAGCCACTAATTGCACACTAGTGTTCTGTAAAATCCATTTATCAATCCATTCCAGTAGTGCTGAACGATTAGTTATTTTTGAGATCGGTTCCATTTCGGTCCGATTATAAAAACATAGATATTTTTTTCTTTTTTCTTTTCGATTAACATTAAATGCACTAGGGATGAAACGGTTACCGGTCCCACGATAAACCACAGTAAAATTCCCGACGGTTAGTATTACCGTTTCAAATTGCAATTATCATTAAAACAGTGTTTGATTAACGCGGTTTTGAAAAACTCACGGTAAATACTGTCCAGCATCAACCTGCAACAGTCTTGACTAATCGCAGCATGCAACGTGGGTTTAGTTTTATGTGGAAACATGGCGGAAGGCAGTGACAGCGCTCAGGAGATTTTTCAGCCTTCTAAGAGGACCAAATCTGAAGTGTGGTCGTATTTTGGGTTTTACAAGAGTGCTGAGGGAAACTTAATCGAAGATGGTCACCCAGTCTGCAGAACATGCAAAGAAATAAATCACTTTGAAAGGGGGCAACATCTTCGTCACCATCAGCCACTACTCTATAGCGAATGCAAGGTTAACTTTTAGTTCAATGCATGATGTGGGGACTTCGGAATGGTTTGTCTGTCTAACTTGCTAATAGCTTGTCAATAATGTAAACTGAAGCTTTCAGTGTTACCTACTCTTGTAAAAACACTACACGTTGTTCTGCTGCTGTATGAGTCGTGTGTCTGCAGACTCTATTCGTCCATTGCACATGATAACACGTTATGTAGTTCAGTCACCCAACCAACATATTATGTTCATTTAAAATCCGTCAGTCGTCGACTTGGTTGTGAAAGTGTTCCAACAGGAGAAACACTATAGACTCCTTTACAAGACTCATTGTAATTACTATCACTGTCTTCTTAAGACTCATTTGTATTTATGTAAATTGAGCATGGGGTCATTGCATATACTCAAATGCAACACGGAAGATAGTGTGTGAGTGAGATGATGATAATAATAATAATAAAAGATACATTTTTACATTTCAATCTCAAGTGAGGGTGTAAGGCCAGCAGCACCTTATTTCTTTATGAAGGAGAGAACGGACATACAATCAGTGCTGTTCATTTGATTTGTTTCCATATTTTGTGTTGTTATTTTAATGTCAACACCTGCACATTGGATGTGTTTCCATATGGTTGTATTGTTCTTACAGACACATTGGATGTGTTTCCATATGGTTGTATTGTTCTTACAGGCACATTGGATGTGTTTCCATATGGTTGTATTGTTCTTACAGACACATTGGATGTGTTTCCATATGGTTGTATTGTTCTTACAGACACATTGGATGTGTTTCCATATGGTTGTATTGTTCTTACAGACACATTGGATGTGTTTCCATATGGTTGTATTGTTCTTACAGACACATTGGATGTGTTTCCATATGGTTGTATTGTTATTACAGGCACATTGGATGTGTTTCCATATGGTTGTATTGTTCTTACAGACACATTGGATGTGTTTCCATATGGTTGTATTGTTCTTACAGACACATTGGATGTCTTTCCATATGGTTATATTGTTCTTACAGACACATTGGATGTGTTTCCATATGGTTGTATTGTTCTTACAGGCACATTGGATGTGTTTCCATATGGTTGTATTGTTCTTACAGACACATTGGATGTGTTTCCATATGGTTGTATTGTTCTTACAGACACATTGGATGTGTTTCCATATGGTTGTATTGTTCTTACAGACACATTGGATGTGTTTCCATATGGTTGTATTGTTCTTACAGACACATTGGATGTGTTTCCATATGGTTGTATTGTTCTTACAGACACATTGGATGTGTTTCCATATGGTTGTATTGTTCTTACAGGCACATTGGATGTGTTTCCATATGGTTGTATTGTTCTTACAGACACATTGGATGTGTTTCCATATGGTTGTATTGTTCTTACAGACACATTGGATGTCTTTCCATATGGTTGTATTGTTCTTACAGACACATTGGATGTCTTTCCATATGGTTGTATTGTTCTTACAGGCACATTGGATGTGTTTCCATATGGTTGTATTGTTCTTACAGACACATTGGATGTGTTTCCATATGGTTGTATTGTTCTTACAGACACATTGGATGTGTTTCCATATGGTTGTATTGTTCTTACAGACACATTGGATGTGTTTCCATATGGTTGTATTGTTCTTACAGGCACATTGGATGTGTTTCCATATGGTTGTATTGTTCTTACAGACACATTGGATGTGTTTCCATATGGTTGTATTGTTCTTACAGACACATTGGATGTCTTTCCATATGGTTGTATTGTTCTTACAGACACATTGGATGTCTTTCCATATGGTTGTATTGTTCTTACAGGCACATTGGATGTGTTTCCATATGGTTGTATTGTTCTTACAGACACATTGGATGTGTTTCCATATGGTTGTATTGTACTTACAGACACATTGCTTTACTTGTGTTGCTTTTATATTCACATTTGATTTGCTTACTTAAGGTTGTGTTCATTAAAACCTTCACTAGGGAAACCTTTACCTCTCATGGCCACATGGTGCCATCTGTAATGTTAATGTTATTATTTTAATATTTATGCACACAAAGTGCATAGTGCTGCTAATTTTAATTTGTTTGCTGATTTTCAATATAAAACTTGGTGAAATTATTTCAGTGTTTGTATCAGTACTTTTTGAACATTTCCAGCACATTTTAACAATACCGTGATAATACTGATAACCGCGATAATTTTGGTCACTATAATCGTGATATAAAATGTTCATACTGTTTCATCTCTAAAATGCACTATACATGTAACACGGAATAAAACAATGAATTACATTTGTTTTATTTGATGTCTTTATTTCATTCAAAGTCATCATCTCTGCTGTCTGACAAAATCACTATTTTAGATTTTCAAAATAAATAAGGCATACTTTTGACTGCTGAATACGAACTATTAATCACTTAGATCATGTATTTTCAGGTAGAGACACCACAAAGAAACTGCTCTATGTATCCCCTCTCGTTCTTGCATATGATCTGCATATACTCTGATTTATCTCTAGAGAAATTGAGGTGCAATGTGCGCATTGAGCTCACAGAAGAAAAAAAAAAAGAAAAGAAATGTAATTCAAATAACTGAACCGATGTCGGTCAATAAGTTGTTTAAAAACCCGAAAAATAACAGACTTTTCTCCAGACTTTGGAGAAAAGTAATTCAGATGCTTTTTGTATTGGTAACTGTGGAAGGTAAACATTCAATTTACTTTAAAACAGTAAACGTCACTGGATCAAAAAAAGGCCTTTTTAAAGAGCTGTTGAAAATGGCTCTTCAGAGAGCGGGAACAGCGACAAACGACGAGACAGAATTATTTCCAAAGATCGGAGTCTTAGAAAGCTGAAACTTTGAAAAAATATATTGGAATAGAGATTCCAATGAAATAAAATATAAAGTGCCTTCAGAAAGCATTCAACATCCTTGACTTTTTCCCCATACAGTGGAATTATGTTAAACAAATTAATTAAACATGAAAAACTGAAATGAGTCATTAAGTATTCAATCTCTTTGTTATGGCAAGCCTAATTAAGTTCAGGAGTAAAAATGTGCTTAATTACACTTTGGATGGTTTATCAACACACAACAGTTACAGAGTTTAATGGCTATTACAGGAGAAAACTGAGGATGAATCAACAACATTGTAGTTACTCCACAATACTAACCTAAATGACAGAGTGAAAAGAAGGAAGTCTGTACAGAATAAAAAATATCCCAAAACAAGCATCCTGTTTTTAACAAAGAACTAAAGTAATACTGCAAAACATGTGGCAAAGCAATTGCTTTTTGTCCTGAATACAAATCCAATACAACACATCACTGAGTACCACTCTCCATATTTTCAAGCATAGCGGTGGCTGCATCATGTTATGGGTATGCTTGTCATCATTAAGGACTGGGGAGTTTTTTATTTTTTAAAGACAAAGCACAAATGGAATGGAGCTAATCACAGGCAAAATCCTAGAGGAAAACAAGGTGAGATGAATTCACCTTTCACGAGGACAAAACCTAAAACACAAGTCCAACTCTACACTGGAGTTGCTTACCAAGAAGACAGCGAATGTTCCTGAGTGGCCGAGTTACAGTTTTGACTTCATTCTACTTTAATTCATGTGGAATAAGTGAAGGGGTATGAATACTTTCTAAAGGCACAAAGGGGAACAAGTGCAGACAGATCAAGACTGACTGCAATATTTTATTTAATACAAACAAAAGGGAGGGAGTTCAACCTTGGAAAATGGGAAAGTCCTTCATTTGATATTCTGACAGTTCACCAGCTACCACTTACAATACTCCTGCGGAATGGGGCAGAGAGAAAGGGAGAGAAACCAAGATAGAGAGAGGGAGAGAGAGCAAGAGGGTGATACTCCACATGCAGACAGAGGAAGATGTTACAAGAACGGGAAAATAAATCTATTGATCTATGATGCAAGTTATAATGCAATATTGTACATTTAAAACCAGATGTACAGTACTAGGAAGCCCAGATGCTTCTTTCGACCGTCCGACTCACTCCCATCTGTATCGACGGTGTGCTGTTGCAAGGCCCCCCACTGGCCCTAATGGGTAAATCAATGGTGTAGTCGTGGAAGTGCCACTTAGCATAACCCATCTTCCTAAGTGGATTATGGGGCAGTTCACTCTGTAGCTGGCGGTGCAGAAACAAGGGGAGCAGCAGTCCGTCTCCTCGGCCCTGATACGGGTCATCAGCGATGGGCTCTGACAGGCTCGAGGGGTCAATACAGTGGGAGGGCATTAGCCCCACACACACAGTGAACAATGGAGGAACTCCGGAGGCCAGGGGTATCAAGGAGGGTCATCAAACTCAAGGCAAATACTTTTTTTTAAGCCCAACACTGTACACAACAATTGAAAAAGGATTGTAAAATGGATTTGATACCACTATGAGACGCCATTTTTGAGTCTTCTAAAGCTTAATGCGATATTGTATTGCAAAATGTCTGTCAGCGCGATACGATGAGACCACATGCTATCTGATCCGGGGCAGTGATGGGCCATAATGACGGGTCCCCATGCAAACGCATGAGTCAACTGACCCCAGAGCAGCTGTCAAATAAACAAGGCCCCGGCCTGCCTGGCCACCTGAGTCCATTTATGCAAACTCGCTATGAGAAGGGAAATGTGGGAGTGTGCCGAGAGAGCGTGACTCGAGGAAGAGATAAATATACAGCGGGTTGAAATAAGTATTGAACACGTCACCATTCTTCTCAGAAAATATATTTCCAAAGGTGCTATTGACATGACATTTTCACCAGATGTTGGTAACAACCCAAGTAATCCATACATACAAAGAAACCAAAACAAATAAGTTCAGAAATTAAGTTATGTGTAATAATGTGAAATGACACAGGGAAAAAGTATTGAACACTTGAAGAAAGGGAGGTGCAAAAAGGCATGGAAAGCCAAGACAACAGCTGAAAACTATCAGTAATTAAAAAGCAATCCAGCCCCCTGTCAGTGCAAATTAATATCAGCTGGTTCAGTCCCAACTGATGGCCTACAAAAAGGTCTCATTGCCAAGGTGTCACACAAGACACATCTCATGATGGGTAAAAGCAAAGAGCTGTCTCTCTTTGTATGTATGGATTACTTGGGTTGTTACCAACATCTGGTGAACATTTCATGTCAATAGCACCTTTGGAAATATATTTACTGAGAAAAATGGTGACGTGTTCAATACTTATTTCACCCGCTGTTTAAAAAAAACATTTAAACCTAAGAAATTGAATAAATAAAAGTGAAGAGAGGGAGTTAAGCGAAGGAAGGGGGCACTAATTAGCTGTTGGTCTTTGATGTGGCTGCCACCCACACTTCCTCTCAACCTTTTAATTAGCAGGGAAGATGTTTGCATCAGCTATTCTCCCAGCACCCTTTTCTCCCAACACCTGTGTTTGCCTGCTGCTTTTACTCAATCATGACATACCAATATCATGACTCAATACACTGTACCAATATCATGACTCAATACACTGTACCAATATCATGACTCAATACACTGTACCAATATCATGACTCAATAAACTGTACCAACATCATTGCTCATCACTAAGCTAAGGACCCTGTGACAAAACACCTCCCTCTGCAACTGGATCCTGGATTTCCTGATGGGCCGCCCCCAGGTGGTAAGGGTAGGTAACAACACATCTTCCAACACTGGGGCCCCTCAGGGGTGCGTGCTCAGTCCCCTCCTGTACTCCCTGTTCACCCACGACTGCATGGCCAAGCACAACTCCAACACCATCATTAAGTTTGCTGACGACACAACAGTGGTAGGCCTGATCACCGACAACAACGAGACAGCCTATAGGGAGGAGGTCAGAGACCTGGCCGTGTGGTGCCAGGATAACAACCTCTCCCTCAACGTGATCAAGACAAAGGAGATGGTTGTGGACTACAGGAAAAGGAAGACCGCGCACTCCCCCATTTTCATCGACAGGGCTGTAGTGGAGCAGGTTGAGAGCTTCAAGTTCCTTGGTGTCCACATCACCAACAAACTATCATGGTCCAAACACACTAAGACAGTCGTGAAGAGGGCACGACAAAGCCTATTCCCCCTCAGGACACTGAAAAGATTTGGCATGGGTCCTCAGATCCTCAAAAGGTTCTACAGCTGCAACATCGAGAGCATCCTGACTGGTTGCATCACTGCCTGGTACGGCAACTGCTCGGCCTCCGACCGCAAGGCACTACAGAGGGCTTCCTGCCATCCAGGACCTCTATACCAGGAGGTGTCAGAGGAAGGCCCTAAAAATTGTCAAAGACTCCAGCCACCCCAGTGATAGACTGTTCTCTCTGCAACCGCATGACAAAAGGTACCGGAGCGTCAAGTCTAGGTCCAAAAGGCTTCTTAACAGCTTTTACCCCCAAGCCATAAGACTCCTGAACAGGTAATCAAATTGCTACCCGGACTATTTACATTGTGCCCTGCACCCTCTGTTCTGGTACCACCTGTATATAGCCTCCTCACCATGACTCTGTACTGGTACCACATGTATATAGCCTCCTCACATTGACTATGTACCGGTACCACCTGTATATAGCCTCCTCACATTGACTCTGTACTGGTACCACCTGTATATATCCTCCTCACATTGACTCTGTACTGGTACCACCTGTATATAGCCTCCTCACATTGACTCTGTACTGGTACCACCTGTATATAGCCTCCTCACATTGACTCTGTACTGGTACTTCCTGTATATAGCCTCCTCACATTGACTCTGTACTGGTACTTCCTGTATATAGCCTCCTCACATTGACTCTGTACTGGTACTTCCTGTATATAGCCTCCTCACATTGACTCTGTACTGGTACACCTGTATATAGCCTCCTCACATTGACTCTGTTCTGGTACCCCTGTATATAGCCTCCTCACATTGACTCTGTACTGGTACACCTGTATATAGCCTCCTCACATTGACTCTGTACTGGTACTTCCTGTATATAGCCTCCTCACATTGACTCTGTACTGGTACACCTGTATATAGCCTCCTCACATTGACTCTGTACTGGTACTTCCTGTATATAGCCTCCTCACATTGACTCTGTACTGGTACTTCCTGTATATAACCTCCTCACATTGACTCTGTACTGGTACTTCCTGTATATAGCCTCCTCACATTGACTCTGTACTGGTACACCTGTATATAGCCTCCTCACATTGACTCTGTACTGGTACTTCCTGTATATAGCCTCCTCACATTGACTCTGTACTGGTACACCTGTATATAGCCTCCTCACATTGACTCTGTACTGGTACTTCCTGTATATAGCCTCCTCACATTGACTCTGTACTGGTACTTCCTGTATATAGCCTCCTCACATTGACTCTGTACTGGTACTTCCTGTATATAGCCTCCTCACATTGACTCTGTACTGGTACTTCCTGTATATAGCCTCCTCACATTGACTCTGTACTGGTACTTCCTGTATATAGCCTCCTCACATTGACTCTGTACTGGTACACCTGTATATAGCCTCCTCACATTGACTCTGTACTGGTACTTCCTGTATATAGCCTCCTCACATTGACTCTGTACTGGTACTTCCTGTATATAGCCTCCTCACATTGACTCTGTACTGGTACTTCCTGTATATAGCCTCCTCACATTGACTCTGTACTGGTACTTCCTGTATATAGCCTCCTCACATTGACTCTGTACTGGTACTTCCTGTATATAGCCTCCTCACATTGACTCTGTACTGGTACACCTGTATATAGCCTCCTCACATTGACTCTGTTCTGGTACCCCTGTATATAGCCTCCTCACATTGACTCTGTACTGGTACACCTGTATATAGCCTCCTCACATTGACTCTGTACTGGTACTTCCTGTATATAGCCTCCTCACATTGACTCTGTACTGGTACACCTGTATATAGCCTCCTCACATTGACTCTGTACTGGTACTTCCTGTATATAGCCTCCTCACATTGACTCTGTACTGGTACACCTGTATATAGCCTCCTCACATTGACTCTGTTCTGGTACCCCTGTATATAGCCTCCTCACATTGACTCTGTACTGGTACACCTGTATATAGCCTCCTCACATTGACTCTGTACTGGTACTTCCTGTATATAGCCTCCTCACATTGACTCTGTACTGGTACACCTGTATATAGCCTCCTCACATTGACTCTGTACTGGTACTTCCTGTATATAGCCTCCTCACATTGACTCTGTACTGGTACTTCCTGTATATAACCTCCTCACATTGACTCTGTACTGGTACTTCCTGTATATAGCCTCCTCACATTGACTCTGTACTGGTACACCTGTATATAGCCTCCTCACATTGACTCTGTACTGGTACTTCCTGTATATAGCCTCCTCACATTGACTCTGTACTGGTACACCTGTATATAGCCTCCTCACATTGACTCTGTACTGGTACTTCCTGTATATAGCCTCCTCACATTGACTCTGTACTGGTACTTCCTGTATATAGCCTCCTCACATTGACTCTGTACTGGTACTTCCTGTATATAGCCTCCTCACATTGACTCTGTACTGGTACTTCCTGTATATAGCCTCCTCACATTGACTCTGTACTGGTACTTCCTGTATATAGCCTCCTCACATTGACTCTGTACTGGTACACCTGTATATAGCCTCCTCACATTGACTCTGTACTGGTACTTCCTGTATATAGCCTCCTCACATTGACTCTGTACTGGTACTTCCTGTATATAGCCTCCTCACATTGACTCTGTACTGGTACTTCCTGTATATAGCCTCCTCACATTGACTCTGTACTGGTACTTCCTGTATATAGCCTCCTCACATTGACTCTGTACTGGTACTTCCTGTATATAGCCTCCTCACATTGACTCTGTACTGGTACACCTGTATATAGCCTCCTCACATTGACTCTGTTCTGGTACCCCTGTATATAGCCTCCTCACATTGACTCTGTACTGGTACACCTGTATATAGCCTCCTCACATTGACTCTGTACTGGTACTTCCTGTATATAGCCTCCTCACATTGACTCTGTACTGGTACACCTGTATATAGCCTCCTCACATTGACTCTGTACTGGTACTTCCTGTATATAGCCTCCTCACATTGACTCTGTACTGGTACTTCCTGTATATAGCCTCCTCACATTGACTCTGTACTGGTACTTCCTGTATATAGCCTCCTCACATTGACTCTGTACTGGTACACCTGTATATAGCCTCCTCACATTGACTCTGTACTGGTACTTCCTGTATATAGCCTCCTCACATTGACTCTGTACTGTTATTTTTTTATTGTCATTTTACAGTTTTTTATTTCTTTATTTATCTATTGTTTATCTAATACTTGTTTTTTACTTAAAAAACTGCACTGTTGGTTAGGGCTTGTAAGTAAGCATTTCACCTGTTGTATTCGGCACACGTGACATATGAACTTTGATTTGATGACCCGTGTCAATGTCAACACGACCATTTGTCATCTGTGTGTTGGCACGTCTCCGTACTAGCTCTGGGAATTTCCAGGGACCTCACAATACGATATTATCACGATACTTAGGTGTTGATACGATATGTATTGCAATTCTCACAATTCTACATGTCTTGCGATTCGATGTTCCAAACATATTGCTCACCATGTCTGCTCCAGGAGGACAAGAGAGCCATGAGAAAACGAGTTTTGATCAGTCATGGAAATATAAGTGCTGGGAAATTGTCTCCCTATTTATAAAGAAGATGGAGAACAAGCTATAAAGGAAAAATACAGATTTGGTGCAGTTACAGTCAAATGGCGCAAAAATAATCGTCAAACTAAATATCCCGATATGTAACCAGTGGTGTAAAATACTAAGGTGAAAATACATGACAGTCTACTTAAGTACCTTTGTATCTGTACCTTACTTTAATATTAACATTTTTGACAACTTAATCCTAAAGAAAATAAAGTACATTTTCCCTGCAACCCAAAAGTACTTGTCATATTTTGAATGCTTTGCAGAACAGGAATGGTCATCTACTGCCTCCTACTTTCTGAGGAGGCTCAGGTACTTCAACGTGTGCAGTAAACTACTGCATACCTTCTACCAGTCTGTGGTGGCCAGTGCCATCTTTCTTACGGTGGTGTGCTGGGGACCCAACATAAAAGCCGGTGATGCTTCTCGGGTAAATAAGCTGATCAGGAAGGCTAGCTCTGTCCTGGGGATGAGCCTTGACACTCTAGAGGAGGTGGCGGAGAGACGGATCCTGGTCAAACTGCTGGCCATCATGGACAACGTCACCCACCCTCTGCACGCTATGGTTATGACGCAGAGGAGCACCTTCAGTCACAGACTGATCCCACCACGGTGTGCCAGTGAGCGCTACAGGAGGTCCTTCCTGCCGGCGGCTATTAGACTATATAATGCCTCACCGGGGTGCCGTGCCGTCGGCAACATAGATCTGGAACTGTTGGGGTGTTAGGACCTAGTTTAACAATTATGCTTCCATCCTTGAGTAAATCTGGTCCGTAATCACTCATTCACACAGGACTTATTTATTCATTCAGGTCTGTATATATATATATATATATATATATATATATATATATATATATATATATATATATATATATATATATATATATATATATTCATGTACAGTTGTTATATCATATCACGTGCAATATTGTAAGTAATTCTTGGACTGAACTTACGTAGTCATTCACTCAGGAATGCATATTAGTATCCTGTCAGTTGTATCTTTTCTCATTGCTTTTAGTATATCGAATGTGCAATACGTGCAGTTATCTGTAATTAAACCCTGCGCACTAAGGACTGTATTTTAAGGGAATTACTATTATTACCCTAAATTATATCATACACACATTTAGCTATTTAAGTATCTCTTCCTGTCATTTACCTGTACAGTTAATGTAACCATGCAAATATTCACTTACCTGTAAATGTAACTGTATATTTACCTGTACAGTTCATTTAACCATGCAAAATATTCACTTACCTGTTCAATTAACCAGTCTGTATATTAAGTAAACTATTATTACCCTCACTTATATCATACGCACTTTTAGGATTTTAAGTATTTCTCTGCCTTCGACCTGTATAGTATAGTTATCATTTTTTTCTTCACCTAACACTCTGTAACAATGTATAGTGTACATATTCAGCCAACCACCCATACTATGCAATGTATTTTTATAGCTTTTTTGCACTCCAGACTTCTTGTATTTCTATACTTTTTCATACTGACGCTCTATGTATCATGTATTGTGTATCTGTCTTTTGTGTATTTTCGTTCTGGGATTTTGCACCTGCCCTATGTTTTGTTGTAGCTGCTTGACAAAGACATTTCCCCCTCGGGATCAATAAAGTACCTATCTATCTGTCTTTTAAATGTGATACTTAAGTATATTTAAAACCAAAAAAACGTTTTGACATTTACTCAAGTAGTATTTTACTGGGTGACTTCCACTTTTACTTGAGTCATTGAAGGTATCTTTACTTTTACTCAAGATTCCCCCCTGTACTTGTGTTTGTTTGTCAACCTCAGTCAGACTGCTGTTGAAGGACGTGACAGTGCGTTAGTCCAAATAAACACCCCGCTACATAAAGAAGGATGGAGTGGCAGGGAGGGGAGAGAGAGAGAGAGAGAGAGAGAGAGAGAGAGAGAGAGAGAGAGAGAGAGAGAGAGAAAGAGGGAAAGTTTCTTAGCGGATAGATAGATACAAGCGCTGGTTATGAATCGATGGCTGCGAAGGAGGAAAAAGACCCTGATCTGCTTTTGATTAACTCTTTTCCACAACACTCTTCCTCTCTCCCTCCCTCTTCCTCTCCCCCTCTCCCTCTGTATTGGTGGGTGGATAGTGCATCGACTGTGCATCACCGTGTGATATACTCACCCATAATCCTGTTTAGTAAATATGTATTCAATTAAAATAGGCCTGGACCCCAAGGTGATGCACTATGCTCACCCGCCACTTTGTCAGTGTCGACAGAGAAGCTGAGCCCGGGCCTACCCGGGCGTGAAATTAAACAGGTGATAAATCCCCCCCGTACAGCCAACGCTGGGAACACTATCATTTTTCATTGCCATTAACTAAAAGGTTGAGAAAACACTTCCATTTCTCCTTGTGACTAATGTATATGTTTTTTAAGTTGGGTCTAAATAAACAAATAAATCACTACCGGTACGAAGCTACAACTACAACTACCACATGAACAAAGCTCAGTGAGGAAAAACCCCGGGACAGACTGCTCTCACCCATCTACCCTCTTCCTCCCTCTGTCCATCTCTCAGTCTCTACATCTCTCCCCCTCTCCATCTCTCCCCCTCTCCATCTCTCCCCGTCTCCATCTCTCTATCATTTCTGGCAGGTGAAACCTGCTCTGTGTTCACACCTCCTCAGACGATGACGATAGTCTCGGTGACCGTGACAACGTCTGACAGCATGACAACCGTACGGTGACAAAGAAACAGAGAGGGCTGATTGTCAGTATAAGCTCTGGAACTGTGCCAGTAGGAGAGGAGAGCAGCACCACAAAGGATTGACATTGTGAACTAGGCTGCCACTTGTGAAGCAAGTCATGTTTAGGAAAGCACTCTGCGACTTATAGTTTTGATTTTTTCTTCCCGATCAGTAGTGGCCCCAAGTTTATTTTTCCCTGACGATGGGAGATACTTACAGCAGCTACCAAAAACTAAGTGGACAATGACAGAAGTCAATGGAAAATAAAATATTACAGTTTTGATCATTCCTACCTTCGTCGCAGCTGCCGTGCTTGGCCACCTCGATCTTCCTCGTGAGGACGCAGGATGCCAAGTCCAGCTCACAAGTGTTGTCGTACGTGATGCCGTCGCTACCACACACATGCGATAAAGCCTGGCCCTGGCACTGCGTGCACTCGCACTTGTTCTGGATGCAGCGGGCCCCCCAGGCACACACAGCGCTGCCGCACGTCTCTGTAAACGCACATACAAACACACATGCATGAACAGACGAACGCACAAACACAGGGTTGTCAGTGACTATGCTTCCTAAAATACAACAGAGATACAGGTACATTACTTTAATAAGACATAGTATATTTACATGGTAGTAAATATAAACGCAACATGTTCACGTTTCAAGAGCTGAAATAAAAGATCCCAGAAATGCACAAAAAGCTTATTTCTCTCAAATGTTGTGCACAAATATGTTAGTGAACATTTCCCCACTTTGCCAAGATAATTAATCCACCTGACAGGTATGGCATATCAAGAAGCTGATTAAACAGCATGATCATTACACAGGTGCTCCTTGTGCTAGGGACAATAGAAGGCCACTCTAAAATGTGCAGTTTTGTCACACAACACAATGCCATAGAT
This sequence comes from Thymallus thymallus, assembly GCA_023634145.1. Classification (NCBI taxonomy): domain Eukaryota; kingdom Metazoa; phylum Chordata; class Actinopteri; order Salmoniformes; family Salmonidae; genus Thymallus; species Thymallus thymallus. Next base: position 3,264,419 of record CM042399.1, on the reverse strand, counting down.
GTCTCAAGTTTTGAGGGAGCATGCATTTGGCATGCTGACTGCGGGAATGACAATAAGAGCTGTTACCAGAGAATGTCATGTTAATTTCTCTACCATAAGCCGCCTCCAACGTCGTTTTAGAGAATTTGGCAGTACGTTCCAATCCGCCTCACAACCGCAGACCTCGTGCATGGTGTTGTGTGGGGGTGAGCAGTTTGCTGGTGTAAACATTGTGAACAGAGTGCTCCATGGTGGTGGTGGGGTTAAGGTATGGGCAGGCATAAGCCACAGAGAACGAACACAATTGCATTTCATTGATGGCAATTTGAATGCACAGAGATACCGCCCATTGTCGTGCCATTCATCCGCCGCCATCACCTCATATTTCAGCATGATGATGCACGGCCCCATGTCGCAAGGATCTGTACACAATTCCTGGAAGCTGAGAATGTCCCAGTTATTCCATGGCCTGCAAACATGTCACCTATTGAGCATGTTTGGGATGCTCTGAATTGACCTGTACGACAGCGTGTTCCAGTTCCTGCCAATATCCAGCACAGCCATTGAAGTGGCACAGCCCACAATCAACAGCCTGATAAACTCTATGCGAATGAGATGTGCCCCGTTGCATGAGGCAAATGGTGGGCACACCAGATACTGACTGGCTTTCTTTTTGTGTATTCTCAGTCATGTGAAATCCATAGATAAGGCCTAAACAATTTTTTTCAATTGAACTGTAACTCAGAAAAATTGTTGCATGTTGCATTTATATACAGCGGGTGAAATAAGTATTGAACACGTCACCATTTTTCTCAGTAAATATATTTCCAAAGGTGCTATTGACATGAAATGTTCACCAGATGTTGGTAACAACCCAAGTAATCCATACATACAAAGAAACCAAAACAAATAAGTTCAGAAATTATGTTATGTGTAATAATGTGAAATGACACAGGGAAAAAGTATTGAACACATGAAGAAAGGGAGGTGCAAAAAGGCATGGAAAGCCAAGACAACAGCTGAAAACTATCAGTAATTAAAAAGCAATCCAGCCCCCTGTCAGTGCAAATTAATATCAACTGGTTCAGTCCCAACTGATGGCCTACAAAAAGGTCTCATTGCCAAGGTGTCACACAAGACACATCTCATGATGGGTAAAAGCAAAGAGCTGTCTCAAGACCTTCGCAACCTAATTGTTGCAAAACATAATGATGGCATTGGTTATAGGCGCATTTCTAAGCTTTTGAATGTTCCAGTGAGCACTGTTGGGGCCATAATACGGAAGTGGAAAGACAATAATTTCACCATAAATTTGCCTCGACCAGGTGCTCCTCGCAAGATTTCTGACAGAGGAGTGAAAAGAATAATCAGAAGAGTTGTCCAAGAGCCAAGGACCACTTGTGGAGAGCTTCAAAAAGACCTGCAATTAGCAGGTACTGTTGTCTCAAAGAAAACAGTAAGTAATGCACTCCACCGCCATGGCCTGTTTGCTGCACAACATTTGGAAAAGCCAGTGAAATACTGGGAGAATATAGTGTGGTCAGATGAGAGCAAAATTGAACTGTTTGGATGTCATAATACACACCATGTTTGGAGGAGAAATGGCACTGCACATCACCCTAAAAACACCATACCAACAGTGAAGTTTGGAGGTGGGAACATCTTGGTGTGGGGCTGCTTTTCAGCAAATGGTACTGGCAAACTTCACATAATTGAAGGAAGGATGAATGGGCAAATTTACTGAGACATTCTTGACAAAACTCTGCTGCCATCTACCAGGATGATGAAGATGAAACGAGGGTGGACATTTCAGCAAGACAATGATCCCAAACACACAGCCAAGGAAACTCTCAATTGGTTTCAAAGAAAGAAAATAAAGCTTCTAGAATGGCCCAGCCAATCACCTGACTTAAATCCCATTGAAAATCTATGGAAAGAACTGAAGATCAAGATTCATAGAATCTTCATAGAAGCCCACGGAACCTTCAAGATTTGATGACTGTTTGTGTGGAAGAATGGGCCAAAATCACACCAGAGCAATGCATGCGACTAGTTTCTCCATACAGGAGGCATCTTGAAGCTGTCATTACCAACAAAGGCTTTTGTACAAAGTATTAAATAAATATCAGTAAGTGTGTTCAATACTTTTTCCCTGTGTCATTTCACATTATTACACATAACTTAATTTCTGAACTTATTTGTTTGGTTTCTTTGTATGTATGGATTTCATGTCAATAGCACCTTTAGAAATATATTTACTGAGAAAAATTGTGACGTGTTCAATACTTATTTCACCCGCTGTATAGTATATTTGTACAACCACACTGCTGGTAGGAACAAACACACACACTTGCAGGTAGCATTGGTAGCATTACTCACTGCATTCTCCCTGGGCGAACACACGCAGGTCAAGCTGCTTGTTACAGGCGTGCACATTGAGCTCACACTCGCTGTCGTAGGTGGAACCGTCGCTTCCGCACACCGGTTGGTGGGACTCCACACACTCCTGCGGGCACACACAGCGGCCCAACTGCCCGTCACAGATAGCCCCGAATGAACAGCTGGCACACACCTCATCTGAAGGGAGACAGGTAGGAGAGATAGAGTCTGAGGGAGAGTACATAAGACCAGTATGAAAGAGAATGTGTGTGTATGTTTATGTGTGTGTGTGTGTGTGTGTGTGTGTGTGTGTGTGTGTGTGTGTGTGTGTGTGTGTGTGTGTATGTATGTATGTATGTACAGTTTAAGTCATTAAAACAAATTTTTCAACCACTCCACAGATTTCATGTTAACAAACTATTGTTTTGGCAAGTCGGTTAGGACATATACTTTGTGCATGAAACAAGTCATTCTTCCAACAATTGTTTACAGACAGACATAGTGCATATTTTTATATCACAATTCCAGTGGGTCAGAAGTTTACATACAGTAAGTTGACTGTGCCTTTAAAAAGCTTGGAAAATTCCAGAAAATGATGTCATGGCTTTAGAACTTCTGATAGGCTAATTGACATCTTTTGAGTAAATTGGAGGTGTACCTGTGGATGTATTTCAAGGCATACCTTCAAACTCAGTGCCTCTTTGCTCGACATCATGGGAAAATCTAAAGAAATCAGCCAAGACCTCTGAACATTTTTTTTTTAGACTTCCACAAGTCTGGTTCATCGTTGGGAGCAATTTACAAACGCCTGAAGGTACCATGTTCATCTGTACAAACAATAGTACGCAAGTCTAAACACCATGGGACCACGCAGCCGTCATACCACTCAGGAAGGAGACGCCTAGAGTGTCTCCTAGAGATGAACGTACTTTGGTGCGAAAAGTGCAAATCAATCCCAGAAAAACAGCAAAGGACCTTGGAGGAAACAGGTACAAAAGTATCTATATCGACAGTAAAACCAGTCCTATATCGCTCAGCAAGGAAGAGGCCACTGCTCCAAAACCGCCATAAAAAATGGTGACAAAGATCGTACTTTTTGTAGAAATGTCCTCTGGTCTGATGAAACAAAAATAGAACTGTTTGTCCATAATGCCCATCGTTATGTTTGGAGGAAAAAGGAGGAGGCTTGCAAACCGAAGAACACCATCCCAACCGTGAAGCACGGGGGTGGCAGCATCATGTTGTGGGGGTGCTTTGCTGCAGGAGGGACTGGTGCACTTCACAAAATAGATGGCATCATGAGGAAGGAAAATTATGTTGATATATTGAAGCAACATCTCAAGACATCAGTCAGGAAGTTAAGGCTTGGTCATAAATGGGTCTTCCAAATGGACAATGACCCCAAGCATACTTCCAAAGTTGTGGCAAAATGGCTTAAGGACAACAAAGTCAAGGTATTGGAGTGGCCATCACAAAGCCCTGACCTCAACCCTATAGAACATTTGTGGGCAGAACTGAAAAAGCGTGTAAGAGCAAGGAGGCCTAAAAACCTGACTCAGTTACACCAGTTCTGTCAGGAGGAATGGGCTAAAATTCACCCAACGTATTGTGGGAAGCTTGTGGAAGGCTACCCGAAAGGTTTGACCCAAGTTAAACAATTTAAAGGCAATGCTACCAAATACTAATTGAGTGTATATAAACTTCTGACCCACTGGGAATGTGATGAAAGAAATAAAAGCTGAAATAAATAATTCTCTCTACTATTATTCTGACATTTCACATTCTTAAAATAAAGTGGTGATCCTAACTGACCTAAGACAAGGAATTTTTACTAGGATTAAATGTGAAATGTCAGGAATTGTGAAAAATGTATTTGGCGAAGGTGTATGTAAACTTCCAACTTCTACTGTGTGTGTGTGTGTGTGTGTGTGTGTGTGTGTGTGTGTGTGTGTGTGTGTGTGTGTGTGTGTATGTACAGTTAAAGTCGGAAGTTTACATACACCTTAGCCAAATACATTTTTCACAATTCTTGACATTTAATCCTAGTAAATATTCCCTGTCTTAGGTCAGTTAGGATCACCACTTTATTTTAAGAATGTGAAATGTCAGAATAATAGTAGAGAGAATGATTTATTTCAGCTTTTATTTAATTCATCACATTCCCAGTGGGTCAGAAGTTTACATACACTCAATTAGTATTTGGTAGCATTGCCTGTTAATTACACCTTGTTACACATTAATAAAGTCAGGAACTCGCAGTAGTCCGGCCTGAGGGCCTGATTAAAAGAAAAAAGCAGGCTGCACATTTTTTTTATGTGGCTGAGGTGGCAGCCGGCGGTGATGGCGAATGCATCACTGTGACACCGGTGCTCCGGACCCAGGGGCTCTAAATCACAGCGAGTGTCGTCCTTTATCAGACCTCCCTTCTTTATCTCCCTCCTCTGGCTCTGTCTCACTCCCTCTGTTCCAGCCAGTGTGGCTGGTCGTTGGTGCCAGCTAAATTGGGACACGTCCAGCTAGCCAGACCCAACCGGGCTGCCTTATTGGCTGTAAACACAGGGTCTGGATAGCTAGCAACACAGCGCTAACGAGAGTTGACGGTGGAAGGGGAGGTTGTAAAAAGTGGCCTTGAGGAGACAGCCATTTCGAATGATGGATAGAGCGAGAGACTGTGGGGAAACAGAAAAGCTACACATACTCTCGGACGAGTAATAATAGTCAGAGACACTCGAGCTGTAACGAGGGAGGAGTTGCTCTTTAAAATAAAGAGAAAGAGAGCTGTTTGTTTAGTGAAGGGCTGTGAAAATGTCCCAGACGATAAAATACTCCCCAGCCTGCTCTTACACTGTCCCTCTTCACCGCCTCTCCTCACTTTATTTACCTCTCCCTTTTCTAACTTTCCCGCTCCTCTCCAGCTCAGTTACTTGTTTATATTCTCATATTATCTGACCTACATTTTCCAACCTGTAAAGTATGTATTGTTTGCAGCAACTGTGAAAAACACCCAATGTTTTTTTCGGTTGTAAATGACTTCTCGTCAATCCTCTCATCCATATATAGAAAGTGCCTTTCGGAGCAACTGATATCCTTCTGTGGTCTTTTAGCCATGCGTGTATCTGCCTCATCCAGCCAGCCAGATACACAAGGTCAGAATAATAAAATATGTCACTCATCTCACTATCAGACCGCAGTAAAGATGACTATTTCCCCTTGCCCCCCCCCCCCAAGGGAGGAAAATCTAATTATGACCATGCATATAGGGCACTCACACACACATGTTGTCTCTGCATTCAAACCCACCTGAGACAAAAGCAAACACACACACACGTCCCATCTCCTATTAAGACTCACAACCTCCCTTACCTACCCCCCCCCCCCCCCCCCCCAACACACACACACACAGTATGCCAGTGATATGGATGTTTCATGATAATTAACAGATCATTGTGGAGATGGAGGGTGGTGATGACTGAGTTTGGAGAGGCTTGTGTAAAGCAAACGGCACAGAATAAAACCAACCCAGATCACCATCATCATTCCTCGAACAGGCCTCCCCTGGAACTGCCTACCTGCCTGGTTCCGCTGACTCCTGTTTCTGTGTGGACTCCCTGCCATCCATAGTGCTGTGTGTGTGTGCTGTATTACACACACATGGTGAGGCACGCAACTACTTCGCCTTTTTAAATAAAGACTATTCATCACCCCCCCCCCGGCGGCGCCACAACGAGACCTGTCTACCTAACGCTGCCTGCATGCTCGCCATCTCCAAATTGAGTTTGCCCAACCGGCTTAAGCATTCCTTTTGCTCCATTTCCCATTGGAATACATCCTTACGCGCAGAGATTTCAATTTGGAATGGGGAGGGAGGGTTTCAGCTGAGATGGGTGGGCCACGGAGAGGGGAAATAATAGTGTAGTCACATCGGCCTCCTTGCCAACATCACTACAATGGATTAAACGTGGAACTCGAGTTGAAACAATAGGGGGGGAGAGCTTGCGTAAAGGTGCTAAACCAAGCCAGGCAAATGTAATCTCGCTCTGTGTGCTGGTGGTGGCAGATGTAACTTTACAGGGTGACTAACAGTGGTTAAGGTATCGGCAGTCTGTGTTACTGGCTGACCAATGGCATCAGGCATCTCTGTATTATTAGACAGTCCCTCCTGGATTTCGCAGAGATGTTTTGTGACATTTGCTGGCAAAACTTCTTGAATTTTGCTGCTGCAATTCTGACAATTTGCATGGCGATATGCAATGATTTTGTCCAATTTGTCGCTGAAATGCGCTGAGGAGTGAAAAAAGTTTGTTGAAGTGTGACTTGATTTAACCATATTAAGCGGTAAATGTGCGTGATTGGTTGAAATTGCGAGCCTCTTTTTGTACTACGGTCATGAGTCAGTTTTATGTGATACCATTGCGATGATTTTACTGTTTTATGCGGAAATAGTGCAGTGATTGGTCAAATTTGCAAGCCTTAGCATAACATGCAGGAATTGTTGATTTAGCAAAGAATGTTGCAATCGCAGAATCATGGAGGTTAGATTAGAGATCACTCTATATTTATATTACATCTGTAAGGGTTCAACTTCCACATTTAATATTTATTACATTATCTATGTATTTGTGGCTTTCTTTTGCAAAATAACTACGAATAAACAGACTTATTTTCAAATAACCGTCAACATATAACATCACATTAAATCATCATTTTCTAGATGCAGGCAGTTTATTTGGAAAGGTTAAAGGTCTAAATGAGCTTCCTGTGAATTTACCTGACACCCCTGTGCACTCCTGTGTTCTCCTTCTCATCCTCCTCTGTCACCTAGCTGCAGAACTCCTTGCTCCCCCCTTAACATGTATTTTTAACCTCACGCTTGACGTTAAGGAAATCTGCTTTTGTACCGCCTCTCCTGAAAGGTGGAGATCCTTCGCTACTTGACAACTTTCGACCTATATTAAAATAGTCTGTACTGTCTAAGGTACTGGAGTCCTTAGTTAGTAGGCAGCTGAAGGCCTACCTCCAAGAAAACAACATCTTAAATGGAATGCAATCAGGTTTTAGGTCTGGCCATAGCACTGTTTCAGCAACATTTAATGTTCTAACTGACATCCACTGTACACCTTAGCCAAATACATTTAAACTGGGTAAAGTCAGTTGTGTCTTGATATTCTTTTTTGAGAGCAGAGGCTTCTTCCTTCCTGACCTCCCATGTAGGCCACGTTTGTGCAGTCTCTTTCTGACAGTGTACCCATGCACTTTGACATTGATTGTGGCAAGAGAGGCCTGTAGATCCCTTGATGTTACCCTGGGGTTCATAGAGACTTCTATCAGAATCTTTCGGTCAGCTCTTGGGCTGACTTTGGTGGGACGACCTGTCCTAGGTAGTTTGCCAGTGTGGGCATCAATAATCTTTCTTCTGAGGGCCTCGGGTAGGTCTTTTGATCTTTGAATGATGTGTTACCACACACCCACATGGTTAAGACCAAACCAGACCAATTTTCTTATCTTTATGGAAGGCTGGAGCCTTCCAAGTTTCTCAATAATGTTTTCTAATCATTTGCACTTGTTTTGGTACCTAATTCTAATTTTAGCCATTTTCTGTGATGGTAAAGGTAAGGGTGTCCTAACTTTTTCCCCATAAGGAAAAGGCATTTTTGTTAATTTTAATTGCATAACATTTTCAACGTTTTTTTTTTTTTTTGTGTGTGATTTGTTAAATTGTGTAACCTTTATCTGTCAAATAGTGTTGAAGTGAAGATTACATATCCATCTGTTCAAATATGTAAAATAAAAGAAAAAAAAGAGAACTTCCCAGGGGGTGTACATACTTTTTCACGACTATATATCAAGGTAAGCAAAGGTTCCAAAAGCTGGGCCTAAAATAGTGTATCAGAGATCATACAAAAGATTTTGCCGTGACTTATGTGGATGATGTTAAAAATATTTGTTGGTCTGATGTGATTAATATGGAGCATCCAGATGCTGCACTTCATTAATGTATGAAATTCTGCTACCCAATAATGGTAAAGCAGCCTTTACTGGTTCTAACAGATGACCTATCAGCTTAATGCCAGATCTTAGCAAACAGTTGGAAAAAGTTGTGTTTTACCAAATACAATGCTATTTCTCTGTAAACAAATTAACAAGCCTTTCAGCATGCTTGTAGAGAAGGGCACTCAACATGTACTGCAATGACACACATGACTGATAACTGGTTTAAAGACATTTATAACACAAATATTGTGGGAGATGTACTGTGAGATTTCAGCGCAGCCTTTGATATTATTGACCATAACCTATTATTGAAAAAACGTGTTATGGCTTTTCAACCTCTGCCATATTGTGTATTTAGAGCTATCTATCTAATAGAACACAGAGGGTTTTCTTTAAATGGAAGTTTCTCTAATGTTAAACATGTAAAGTGTGGTGTACCGCAGGGCAGCTGTCTTGGCCCTCAACTCTTTTCTATTTTGACCAATGACCTAAACAAAGAGTTGCAGTCAGTTTTAGATTGGGTTGCCAGTTATTCCTTAAGTTCTAGACCTCAGTTGAATCTGGTAATGAATGGTGTGGCTCTTGAACAAGTTGAGGAGACTCAATTACTTGGTGTTTCCTTAGATTGTAAACTGTCATGATCAAAACATATTGATTCAGTGGATATAAAGATGGTGAGAGGTCTGTCCATAATAAAGAGATGCTCTGGTTTTATGACACCACACTCCACAAAGCAAGTCCTGCAGGCTCTAGTTTTATCTTCTTGATTATTGTCCAGTCATGTGTTCAAGTACTACAAATAAGGACCTAGTTAAGCTGCAGCTGGCCCAGAACAGACGTCTTGCTCATAACTGTAATCAGAGGGCTGATATTAATACAATGCATGCCAGTATCTCTTGGCTAAGAGTTGAGGAAAGACTGACTGCATCACTTCTTGTTTTTATAAGAAACATTAATGTGTTGGAAATTGCATATTGTTTGCATTGCCAATTAAACACAGCAATGACACACACACTTACCCAACCAGACATGCCACCAGGGGTCTTTTCACACTTACCCCACCAGACATGCCACCAGGGGTCTTTTCACACTTACCCCACCAGACATGCCACCAGGGGTCTTTTCACACTTACCCCACCAGACATGCCACCAGGGGTCTTTTCACACTTACCCCACCAGACATGCCACCAGGGGTCTTTTCACAATCCACAGGTCCAGAACAAATTAAAGGAAACATAAAGTATGATACAGAGCCATGAATGCATGGAACTCTCTTCCATCTTATAAAGCACAAGTGAACTGCAATTATTATTTTTTTTAAACAAACAAATAAAGCAACACCTCACGGCACAAGCCTCTCCACCATGTGAACTACTTGTTGTGTGCATGTACTGATAGATACACACACACACACACACTACATGTTAATGTTTTTCAATGTATGTAAATTGTAAAGTCTTTTGTCTGTAATGTATTTTCTGTTATATTTCGGACCCCAGTAAGACTAGCTGTCGCCATTGGCGTTGGCTAATGGGGATTCTATTCAAATCAAAAGCTATTACCGGTTTAGGACCAAATGTCTAGCAGGCAACATTCATCAACTTTGATAAGTAGCCTATAAGAGAAGAGAGAAGTGAAGAGATTTAAATATTCTGTCCTTAGTTAGTCTACACAAGACATGGTAGCCCACATGTTCCTTACTATATAGATACAGGCCTATGGCGTAGCCCACATTTACAGTAAGAGAAAATCTCATTCAAACTAAAGCTGCAGAGAGTGAACTTTGGCTGAAGACTAAGAGCCAGGGAAGGACATGGAATGGAAGGCACAAGAGCAAACGTTTGGTTGGTAAAAGGAAAAATGTTAATCATCGTCATCATCAATTACCCTTCCATGGGAAAATGGATGAGAGGAGACGAGGATAAGAGTGGAGAGGTGAGAGGGTTGTCGTACTCAGAGTACAATAGAGTTCAAGAATTGGTTTGGTGGTTGGTTCGCTGGAGTATGGTGCATGCAACCGCAAAAGGTTTGATTCACACAAGGACCACATGCACTAAATATGTGTTCACTGTAAGTTAAATGACCATAGTACTTACATACTATAACACCATATGATATTATGGTGTAGTTAAAGAGATACTTTGGAATTTTGTCAATGAGGTCATGTATCTACGTTCCCAGAGTCCCTCTCACCTCTCCACTCTTATCCTCGGCTCCTCCCTTCCCTTTTCAACGCTCCTCTATTTCCCTTTTATTTCCTCTTTCTTGTTGAATTTTTCAATTTTTCGGTCTCTGTATCCAGTATGAAGAAAGTTAGAGGTAGTTTCGCGAGCGAATGCTGACTAACAGTAGTGCAATGACTGGAAGTCTATGCGTATCTGCTAGCATGTTAGCAGACACCCATAGACTTCCAGTCATTTTACTAACGCTAGTTAGCAATTGCACTAGCTTTAGTTAGCAACTTATTTCAGAGACAATAAGTTCATCTGATTCTTTGGAAGTAGATAACGGGTCTCATTGCCAAAATCCCGAAGTATCCTTTTAAGACCAGAAGTTTTTCCCTGACCACGACATGACCTTATACCCTAGGGCCCAGAGTTATTCCTGTTTTCCTAGTCAGGTCACATGATCAGGGATGTACAGTATACATACATAGTGTACTACAATATACTACAGTATAGTCCGGGACTCACTGCAGGGTCCTCGGTGCTGGAGGTGGATCTCCCTCTGCAGGGCGCAGCTCATGGCCCTCATCTCACACTGGCTGCCGTAGCTGTGGCCGTCACTGCCGCACACTGGGTCGGGTGTCTGGATGCAGGCTTCAGGGCACTCACATACGGGCTTGTCGTTCTTCACCACACACACAGCTCCAAACTCGCAGACATTTGCCAGGCACGGGCTGGGTGTGTGCAGATCTGAGACGGGAGACAATTGGGGTTAGTATTGAAGGGAGTTAGGGAGCAGTGAGAGAGGTGAAGGAGAGGTGGAGAAGGATGGGTATTGAGGGTGTGGGGGGGGGGGCTAAGGGTTGGGGGGGCGGGGCGGGGGCTAAAGGCAGGAAGAGGTTGGAACTCGGCATAGGTTATGAGAGAGTAGAGGTTGATGGAGGATCAGGATCAGGTCAATGTGAAAGTACTGCTAATTCAAAAAAAAAAGTGTTGTACCTGCACAAACCTATAATCAAGTCTGAACATGTACCAGACTCTCAACCACAGTACTTGATTGATACTACCTGTATCAATCAACTCCCTCCTGTTAATCTCATTGGCCCTGACACCTCTGTATGAGCCAATCACAGGTTGCAGGCACCTCTGTCTGAGCCAATTGGAGGTGGCTGACCCCTCTGTATGAGACAATCAGAGGTGTCTGAGCACATTATTTGAGCCAATTACAGGTGACTGGCCACTCTGTATGAGCCAATCAGAAACCCACAACCTAAGGTGGACTCGTGGCATGCCGTTATCTAAACGAGGCCATTTCCATCTCCTCTGAGAGACAGAGAGAGAGAGAGAGTGAGAGATAGAGAGAGAGAGAGAGAGACAGAGAGAGACAAAGACAGAAAGACAGAGAGAGAGACAGAGAGAGAGAGAGACACAGAGAGAGAGAGAGACAGAGAGATACAGAGAGAGACAGAGACAGACCGAGAGAGACAGAGACAGACCGAGAGAGACAGAGACAGAGAGAGACAGAGACAGAGAGAGACAGAGAGACAGAGAGAGACAAAGACAGACAAAGACAGAGAGAGAGAGAGAGAGAGAGAGAGAGACAGAGACAGAGAGACAGAGAGAGAGACAGAGAGAGAGAGAGAGAGAAAGTGAAGAGAGGACGAAGAGAGGACGAAGAGAGTTCTCGCTATGTGGATAGAAAAGAGAGGGAGGGAAGAAAAACAACAGAGGAGAAGAAGAAGAAAAAAAGAAAGCTCTCTGATTAATAATTCACAATGCCCAGCTCCTGGGCAGAGACAGATATGAAGAAGTGGGAGAACATTAGAGAGAAGGTGTCTGCATGCCACTCTCTTCTCCGGACGCTCCAATACGATATAACTTCATTAAATTGGGGGTTAGCGAAGAGACATGCCTGGGATGGAGTTCCGTGTGGTGCCGGTTCTGCCATTGCCAGGCGAGTTGGGAAGTGGGTCAGGATCGGGAAGAGAAAGGAAGAAATGTGTCGATGACAATGTGATCCAGAGAATTATATTATATTATATACCACCATTGACTCCTTTGCATTCTTTACCCCCAATCAATTCTTCATCAACATTGTTGTCAAGGTTAGACGTACAGGTAACTGCCAAAATAATGTAAATACTTGAGAAAATTAGGGATACAAGGTATATTAAAAGCATATGCTTCCACACAGGTGTGGTTCCTGAGTTAATTAAGCAATAAGCATCCCATCATGTTAAGGGTCATGGCTATGCCCCCATAGGATGCAAATGTATTATCATTTATTTTATTTAACCTTGATTTAACTAGGCAAGTCAGTTAAGAACAAATTCTTATTTACAATGACGGCCTACCCCGGCCAAACCTGGATGACGCTGGGCCAATGGTGCGCCAGCCTGTGGGACTCCCAATCAAGTCCGGATGTAATACAGCCTGGATCCAAACCAGGGACTGCAGTGACGTCTCTTGCACTGAGAGGCAGTGCCTTAGACCGCTGCACCACCCGGCAATGCCCCATCCACAGTGCATGAGTGGTCACTGAATGGCATGAAAATGACGCAAACCATATGCCATGGCCGTCTTAGTCACCAGATCGCAACCCAATCGAACACTCATGGGAGATTCTGGAGCATCAACAAAATACCAAATGATCTACTTTCTCGTGGAAGAATGGTGTCGCATCCCTCCAATAGAGTTCCAGACACTTGTAGAATCTATGCCAAGGTGCTTTAAAGCAGTTGTTTCTCGTTCTGGTCCGACGCCTTATTAAGACACTTTATTTGGGTGTTTCCTTTAATTTGGCAGGTACCTGTATGTTAGCCGTATTGAAAGGGGGTGGATTGACTTGCGGATTGACAGTTGAAACCCCAAGGCCTCGAGAGAACGTGACGTACGGTATGTCCTCCTCGAGTTAAGCAGACAGGAGAATTATGCAGGGTGGCGAAGCCATGCGAGGGAGGCTCATTGGCCTTGCGCCTGGGGGGCGTAACGCGGTGACGCTAAATGCGGCGTGTCGGCAGTACGGGAGAAAGATTAAAAGCTGAGGGAAGAGGATGCATTTGATCCGCGGCTTCCCGGCAAGTGTACTGTCACTATACTGATTATTATGGGATTAGACTGGCATCTCGCCAGGCGCTCCGTTTTAAGAAATCGCTGCCGTTTCATTTTGAAAACGCAGGTGCATTTAATACTCTAAATATTCCCCTCCCCCCGAGCCTCAGCTTTGCCCTCTGGGTAAAATCATCAACAGATAAAAGAAGGCAATGTACTACGGTGGCTCTATCTCGCCCGTTGAATACCAGGTGAGAGAGGAGGGGAACAGATAGCGGTGACGTCATCTTCAAACTCTTAAGGAGAGATGTAGCAGTTTGATAGCTAGCATCATGTCAGAAATCACACAAATAAGAATGTTTCTAACTTATTTTATGCTTATTTCTTGATTTCAACAAGTGCAGAACAAGCGTCCGGGCTGTTAGGCTGTCGTCAGTGTGATAATGTCTCTTCACAGCCAACCTTGATTCGGCACAAAGAGAGCAAAACAACAAGATAAGGCTCTTGCCGATACTGGTGTGAGGAGGAGCATTGCCCCCCCACAGCCATCATTTAACAAATCTATACAGATCATGAGTGAGGATGATCAAGGAGACAAGGCTCTCACCTTTTGTATTTGTATGTGGAATAAGCTATTGATTTCTGTGTTGTGGGAACGCCCGTGGTTTGAAAGAGCTGCAAAATTGGCATGTACAGTAAATACTGTATGCAAGTGGTGGAACTGTGACTAATTTTGCCGTCCCTAAAAAAACACTATTCTGCCTGATATTTATTTTCTCACTGTGTGTGTGTGTGTGTGTGTAGCACTGGAAACAGAGGGCAATCCGCGCACACACACACTCAAGGCCTTAAGATGGGTTCATCAACCCATTTCCCAAGGCTCCCTAACATGCAACTGCAGCCTCCGATAACACTTTTGTCCCCGGTTCCCTTTGTTTCTACCCCCAAAAATAAGATGAATCCAAAAACCTCTTTATTCTTCCAGATGTATTAAATCGAAGAAGCAAAACTCCCACAGTTCTCTGTGAAATAATCTTAGATCAATAAAGTATCTATCTATCTATCTATCTATCTATCTATCTATCTATCTATCTATCTATCTATCTATCTATCTATCTATCTATCTATCTATCTATCTATCTATCTATCTATCTATCTATCTATCTATCTATCTATCTATCTATCTATCTATCTATCTATCTATCTATCTATCTATCTATCTATCTATCTATCTATCTATCTATCTATCTATCTATCTATCTATCTATCTTAGTGCAGAGAAAAAGTGTAAGATTATTGAGAAACGTCCAGCAGCCCTTATACCCAGCTTTGGTAATTGAGATGGCTTACATATTCTGAGTCAAAGAAAAAAAACCATCTCAGGGAACTAAAAGCGTATTTTCTTTCTCAGAAGCAGTGAGGGAGACTTTGAAACCTCAGCCTGTCATCCCAGAGGCCTGGGTAGAGATGGTGGCTGTGCTGCCACATGCCTCAGTAGAGAGGGACAGATACTGGGAGGCTGCAGTAGTCAGTCGCCTGCACACACATACAAGCCTCAAACGCACACACACTATTTAATGTGCCCTCTGTGTTTTTCAGATGAAAGAGACGAGACAATGGTGTGTGTGTGTGTGTGTGTGTGTGTGTGAGTGTGTGTGTGTGTGTGTGTGTGTGTGAGTGTGTAAGATCCAGAGTGCCACAAACGTCTTCAAAGAAGTGAGAGACAGAAAAATGTATGCTGTGGAGGGATGGCTGTGAGTGAGTGAGTGCTTTTCCGCAGGACTAGTCTTGGAGATGAGTAACTCCTCTCTGGTCAATAATTCTATTCCTAGCTGAAGTAAAGAAACCCCAGTGGCTTCTCTACGAAAGGACAATGTTTCTGCCTCGGAAGTGGCGACTTGGGACACTAAATTCTGCCTCTGTTTTGTGCCCTTCTCCCACCAGTCTAGGCCATGCTCCCTCCCTTCGCTCCCCTGCTTTCCTTTTGCTTTTAATTAGTCTGCTATTTTAAAGTGGCCATCCCCCAAGCTTAAAACCAGGGGGATTAAAACTCCCTGTCACATTAAATGGGCTTCTGGGGTGCTGCTAGCATGCATAGCTGCACTGACAAATGTCCCGCTACCTGTCCCGCCCCTCCCCCACCCCTTCTCATAGTCAACCGGAGTATTACCTCATGTTTCACTAGCAGTGAAAACATTTATGGAACATTAAAATAAGTGCCAGAACAGGAGAGAAAAGGCTAAATATTAGTATATAGTGAAAGGAAGGCCCGCGGGCCCTGTTTCCCTGCTACGGAGCACTCACCACAGAGTAATGGCTCCAAACACCTTAGTCCTCCACTCACCATTTAAAACCCCAAACACTCTCTCTCTCTACTACAAGACACCTTAGTCCTCCACTCTCCATTTAAAACCCCAAACACTCTCTCTCTCTACTACAAGACACCTTAGTCCTCCACTCACCATTTAAAACCCCAAACACTCTCTCTCTCTACTACAAGACACCTTAGTCCTCCACTCTCCATTTAAAACCCCAAACACTCTCTCTCTCTACTACAAGACACCTTAGTCCTCCACTCTCCATTTAAAACCCCAAACACTCTCTCTCTCTACTACAAGACACCTTAGTCCTCCACTCTCCATTTAAAACCCCAAACACTCTCTCTCTCTACTACAAGACACCTTAGTCCTCCACTCTCCATTTAAAACCCCAAACACTCTCTCTCTCTCTACTACAAGACACCTTAGTCCTCCACTCTCCATTTAAAACCCCAAACACTCTCTCTCTCTACTACAAGACACCTTAGTCCTCCACTCTTCATTTAAAACCCCAAACACTCTCTCTCTCTACTACAAGACACCTTAGTCCTCCACTCTCCATTTAAAACCCCAAACACTCTCTCTCTCTCTACTACAAGACACCTTAGTCCTCCACTCTCCATTTAAAACCCCAAACACTCTCTCTCTCTACTACAAGACACCTTAGTCCTCCACTCTCCATTTAAAACCCCAAACACTCTCTCTCTCTCTACTACAAGACACCTTAGTCCTCCACTCTCCATTTAAAACCCCAAACACTCTCTCTCTCTACTACAAGACACCTTAGTCCTCCACTCTCCATTTAAAACCCCAAACACTCTCTCTCTCTACTACAAGACACCTTAGTCCTCCACTCTCCATTTAAAACCCCAAACACTCTCTCTCTCTACTACAAGACACCTTAGTCCTCCACTCTCCATTTAAAACCCCAAACACTCTCTCTCTCTACTACAAGACACCTTAGTCCTCCACTCTCCATTTAAAACCCCAAACACTCTCTCTCTCTACTACAAGACACCTTAGTCGTCCACTCTCCATTTAAAACCCCAAACACTCTCTCTCTCTACTACAAGACACCTTAGTCCTCCACTCTCCATTTAAAACCCCAAACACTCTCTCTCTCTACTACAAGACACCTTAGTCCTCCACTCTCCATTTAAAACCCCAAACACTCTCTCTCTCTCTCTACTACAAGACGAGGGGATTATAAAAAAGAGGGAAATATAGAACAAGGGAAAGTAAACGAGGACAGAGAAATACAACAATGAGGGGAATACAAACAGAAATGAGCATTTCCATCTCATGACGTGTGTATATTTACAGAGAACAGAGGAGAGAGGAGAGGAGAGGAGAGGAGAGGAGAGGAGAGGAGAGGAGGGGAGGGGAGGGGAGGGGAGGGGAGGGGAGGGGAGGGGAGGGGAGAGGAGAGGAGAGGAGAGGAGAGGAGAGGAGAGGAGAGGAGAGGAGAGGAGAGGAGAGGAGAGGAGAGGAGAGGAGAGGAGGAGGAGAGGGGGAGGAGAGGGGAGGGGAGGGGAGGGGAGGGGAGGGGAGGGGAGAGGAGAGGAGAGGAGAGGAGAGGAGAGGAGAGGAGAGGAGAGGAGAGGAGAGGAGAGGAGAGGAGAGGAGAGGAGAGGAGAGGAGAGGAGGAGGAGAGGGGGAGGAGAGGAGAGGAGAGGGGAGGGGAGGAGAGGGAGGGGAGGAGAGGGGGAGGAGAGGGAGGGAGGAAGGAAAATCAGGCCCCCAAACAGAAGATAGGCATCATTAGCATGGTGGGCCTGGTCCACACAGAGGGCACACAACACATACACTGTGAGAGAGGATGAGGAGGGAGGGAGGAAGGAAGGAAGGAAGGAGGGGTGCAACAGACAGGGTGCGGTAGAGGGGTGGCTCACCAAAGGAGGACCCTGCTGTACCCATATTGCCTGGTGACTGCTGCAACTCTGCCACTACTGGCACACACACTGTCACGAGAGGGTGCATGGAGCGCCCAAGACGCAGACCATGTTTTTATTACTATGTATATACTTTGACATGAACGAACTATACAACACAAAACAACAAACACCATACAAACGTAAAGTTGCCCACTTCCTGTTTCACAGTGACTGGAGAATTATAACGACCCACGCCGCAGTGTGAAACCTACAAACCTATGTAGGATCCCTAATTAAAGACAATGCGCAGCAGCTGCCTCTAATTAGGGATCCAACACAAACCACCACCAGATACAGAAAGAGTAGACCTGTCAGACTCTGACCATGGTTACATAGAGAAGCAAATAGGCTTCTCTATGGCCAGAGCCTGACACACACACACACTTCAGTCCGCTATAGGCCACATTAAATAAAATCCTTAGAACCCCCGCCATACTGTCAACCTGTCTAATCAGATGAACTACCAAACATCACTGCAGGTCCTCGCTGGGTTCAATAGGTATTCAGCCTATTATTGTTGACGAGTGAAATCCCAGCCAGTGACTAGTGTCGTCGCACGGCGGGGGAGATGCTAATCAAATAAAGATGCAAATGATAGCAGACACTTTTTATCCAAAGCGACCTAAAGTCATGCGTGCATACGGGGTGTCTCCCATTTATCCTCGTACGTCGAAGCTCTTTGTCAATGACAATGTCTCTCTGTTGGAATGATTCTCTCTCTGTTAACCTCCGGGAGGAGAGTGCGTGTGTGAATGTGCACACACACACACACACACACACATATATATGCATGCACGCACACACACAAACAATGAGCCAATCTTGCACCGCTATCAAACCAATTATCTAAACATATACCTAAGTGCTTCACTGTCTGTCTGTCTGTCTATGATCCGTGTACAACGTAATGCCTTTGTCTTGCAGCAGTAAAAGCTTTCTTCGAGCGCTCTGGGTTAAGGCAGAGACATCTCTTGGACTTTTTTCCTCAGAGCATCCGGGGAATGCTATGAATTGACCACTCACAATACACCGTCATTCATCTTTAAAGTCAGAGAGACTGACCTCGAACACATGGAAGACCATATTGGCTTATAAATCAAATAGGGTAGCATTGTCTTTTTCAGCTTCTAAGACCAATGTCCAATGTTCCCCTTACATTTTTTATGGCACTGAGCAGATTTCAGGTCTGCTGAGCGCAAACTTTAACGCAAAACTTCTGTGCAACACTGAGACTATATCCACTTTAAGTAACAGTTTTAACAGTGGCCAAGTAGGCTACTGTGGCTATTTGATCATAATGTAGGCCTACCAGAGTGGCCTACCATTAAAAAACAACTATGGAGAAAATGCATCCCATAACATTTTAACATGGAAATGTTCTATTATTCAGCCTACTGTAGCAGCCAATGTGTGGTGTTCAATGTAGCCCTACATTCCATGAAGGGCTTGACATGAACCTGTTTATACACTTGACCTTTAAACAAGGAAGTCTAGAAATGTACACGTGTTGTGTTCTTGTAGGAAGCAAATCACTCCCCTATTACTGACTACAAATTATCTATAACTGGGCTAATAACTCACTAACTAGCAAAGGATATGCACAAGTGGCTACACGCAGCTTTTGCTTTGATCTCAAAACAAGCGCATCTACTCACGACCACAGCTGTAAACACAGTCCAGTTCAAAGTAAATGGCACAGATCCACATATGGCAATGGTCTATTTGCATATAGGCTTACTGCAGCTCTGATTGGTTATGCCGCGCCGGTCTGTGTAGAATGCGGGAGTCATGCACAATAGAATCCAACTCCGATGCATTCTTGCCTACAACAAAATAACTTGCATAGTTGGTTTTGTTTCGGTGTTTTGCATTGAAAGCAGGCGAATATTGCGCTGATTCGATCACAATTGCCACAGTAAAGGGAAACGCTGATAGTCTTTACTAACGGGGAAAACTCTACAAAGTTGAGTGAAGTTCAATCTCGTGCTTCTCTCTTGGGCACTCTAGTCCCGGGGGAGAGGGACCAGTGGTTGTGTCCGTATGACTAAGGCCCTTGAGGGATACAGAGAGTGAAAGGGTGGACGAAAGGATTTTCAGCCCTCCTGACGGCTTGTGGCGTGACTGGCCGATAAACTAGCGCCGTCTCACGCCCAATAAGAGAGGAGTGTGTGGGTGTGTGGGTGGGTGGGTGGGGGCTAGTGACAGCCATGCTACCCCATCATCCCAGTCTTTCACTCTCTATCCATACCACGGTCAACGCTCTTAGAGCTGACTTTGGGCTTATTGGGGTGCATGTAGAACACTGTACACACACCAGGAATTAGAACAGCAGCTGGATGGGAGGACTATAGATGAAACAGGACAGCAGGGACCCTCTCTTCTGCAGTAGTCTGTGTGTGTGTGTGTGTGTGTGTCTGTGTCTGTGTGTGAGTGTGAGTGTGAGTGTGTGTGTGTGTGTGTGTGTGTGTGTGTGTGTGTGTGTGTGTGTGTGTGTGTGTGTGTGTGTGTGTGTGTGTGTGTGTGTGTGTCTGTGTGTGTGTGTGTGTCTGTGTGTGTGTGTCTGTGTGTGTGTGTCTGTGTGTGTGTGTGTGTGTGTGTGTGTGTGTGTGTGTGTGTGTGTGTGTGTGTGTGTCTGTGTGTGTGTGTGTGTGTGTGTGTGTGTGTGTGTGTGTGTCTGTGTGTGTCTGTGTGTGTCTGTGTGTGTGTGTTGTGGTTAGAATGGAAGTACGGTGTGAGACACGGTCTGCCACGGTCACAGTGATGAGAGACAGTGTGTCCATTGCTGCAACCTGTCCTCTGGTTGTGATACTGAACGCTTCGTGACATACACACACACACACACACTGTCACATACACACAGCTGGACACACACACTGTCACATACACACAGCTGGACACACACACTGTCACATACACACAGCTGGACACACACACTGTCACATACACACAGCTGGACACACACACTGTCACATACACACAGCTGGACACACACACTGTCACATACACACAGCTGGACACACACACTGTCACATACACACAGCTGGACACACACACTGTCACATACACACAGCTGGACACACACACTGTCACATACACACAGCTGGACACACACACTGTCACATACACACAGCTGGACACACACACTGTCACATACACACAGCTGGACACACACACTGTCACATACACACAGCTGGACACACACAACCAAACATACACAAACATTCTAAACCAGCACCTTACTCCTCTCATTTCAATGTTTAATTCAATCTGAAAAGGGGAGGGGGGAGAACTAGGGTGCTGTCTGAGGAGAACTAGGGTGCTGTCTGAGGAGAACTAGGGTGCTGTCTGAGGAGAACTAGGGTGCTGTCTGAGGAGAACTAGGGTGCTGTCTGAGGAGAACTAGGGTGCTGTCTGAGGAGAACTAGGGTGCTGTCTGAGGAGAACTAGGGTGCTGTCTGAGGAGAACTAGGGTGCTGTCTGAGGAGAACTAGGGTGCTGTCTGAGGAGAACTAGGGTGCTGTCTGAGGAGAACTAGGGTGCTGTCTGAGGAGAACTAGGGTGCTGTCTGAGGAGAACTAGGGTGCTGTCTGAGGAGAACTAGGGTGCTGTCTGAGGAGAACTAGGGTGCTGTCTGAGGAGAACTAGGGTGCTGTCTGAGGAGAACTAGGGTGCTGTCTGAGGAGAACTAGGGTGCTGTCTGAGGAGAACTAGGGTGCTGTCTGAGGAGAACTAGGGTGCTGTCTGAGGAGAACTAGGGTGCTGTCTGAGGAGAACAACCGTGGTATTTAGCTTGTCTATCGAGGACAGACACTCTACATCAGGGGTAGGCAATCTATACCCTGTGAGAGCCAGTGTGGGTGCAGGTTTTTACTCCCGCCAAGCAGTAACACACCCATGATTCTACAAAATGGACTCATCGTGGTCTTCGATCGAGGCTTTGATTTGCTGAATCAGGTGTGTTACTGCTTGCCAGGAGTAAAAGCCTGCATCTGTGCCGGATGGCCTTCACAGGGCATAGTTTTCCATCCACTGGTCTAATTCTACATCAACAAACGCCCCCAGTCCTTAGACTATGAGGTTGAGAGATGGGTACTGGGCATAGCTAAACTCAGTGCCCGGGTGGCAAGCGAGGGGTTGGGCATAGGGCGGGGGAGGGTCTACATGCGGTCTGCCATGCTAGGGTAGGGTACCATCATAGGCTGAGGGTTGAGGGAAAAGGGGGTTTGGGAAAGGGGTTGACATGACAAAACACAACACAGCACTGGGAAGAAGAGGAGCGCCCCAACCTCACGGACGGATGCTTTCTTCTCCCCGCAGGAGGAGCGACAAGAGGGACAGCTTGGAGTGTTGGGAGAGAGAACGTACTACTCCATTATAGAGAGAGAGAGAGAGAGAGAGAGAGAGAGAGAGAGAGAGAGAGAGAGAGAGAGAGAGAGAGAGAAAAGAGAGAGAGAGAAAGAAGAGGAAATCAACAATCACTGTTTAGTGATTGGAGGAGGGTCAGTGTCCACCAGAGGTCAAAGGTTGAACTCTGCCCTGCTGAAGTGAGGGGTGTGTCCCGAACAGCGGCAGATGTCACACGGACAAAGACAGACAGACACACTGAAATAGAAAGAATACCTGTTTAAAAAAGGAAGCCACAAAGACAAAAAAAGAGACAGACGGAGACAGACAGGCAAGACAAAACGTTGTGTTGTGTTGTGTAAAGAGAGAGAGAGAAACCATTGAAGTGGAAGACTGGCACTACCCGGGGAAGGTCATGAATGAAACATGAAGGCTGTTGTGTTTTATGTGTCACGTGATGGCGGAGCGTGACGGGCATGAGGTAGATGGGGGGTGACGGGAAACGTGGTCGTCCCGATAACTTCCTGTCTCTTCGCTTTTTCCCCTCCCCTCCCACCACAGACAACTGACAAGTCAAGAGACAGACAGAACAACACATACACAGGGGAACGTTTCAGAAACTGTGAGGGGAGACGGAGAGAGAAAGACCAGACTCTTCTCCCCTTCCCCCCCTCCTAGAGGACCTGACTCACCACACGGGCCTTGCTGCTTGACGGGGATGTGGGCTTTGGCCAGGCACTCGGCCCGCCGGCGCTCACAGTCGTTGACGTAGGTGCGTCCGTCTTTGCCGCACAGCGGCTTGTAGGTCCCGTCGCACTGGATAGGCTCGCAGGAGCAGCGCACGCCTAGACGCTCCACCTGGCAAACGCCATTGAACTTGCACTCCTCCTTGCACTCCTCTGCAAAACGGACGAGGGACATTGTTGTTTTTTGTTTTTCATGTTTCATTTTTTCCACATCTGTAAAGTGTGTTGAGACGTTGTAATAATAGACTTAAAATGAAATGTGACTTGACGTGACGCAGCAAACATATAAAACGTTGTTGAGGCACGTTCAGAACATCAAATTAATTGTGTAAAATCTGTACAATAATTCAATTTGGAGTCATTCCTCTCCTTCTGGTTCCGGTAAAGTGGTCATGCTATGCTGCAACTTAATTACGGAGCTGCATTATCTGGGTGTCGAACATTAGAGGGGCGTACTGTGTGATGTCAAAACTATAAATTATTATGTCTATCCATTTCACTTCAGTAAAAAGGCAGACAGAGAATGGGTTAATGTTAACTCCATCCAGAACTAAATCAACTCACAGTGCTAAGGCTTCTACTGAGAAGTCCCATATGTATTCACATAATAGCAGCCTTTATCTCTACTCAAGCTTGACTACAAAATATTGCTAACGAAAGAGAGTCGGTGTCTTGCTGGGCAGAAAGGGGGAATTATTTGAGAGTGCATCACACCATGAGCCTCTGTCTTTAACTGTTTGGGGAGTCTCAGATGTGTGGAAATGAGGTGAGCGCCTACTGAAGCCCCTATCACACAACAGATCAGATCTGCATCATCTACTGTAAACCTGACAGTGCAGTGAACCTGATAGTCCAGATAATCAAGTAAACCATCTGGTGTCATGCATGTAACACAACACAGCCCGTAAAGAACATTGGTCAAGGCAGTGCAGTGCGTGCACGAACGTGCCGGCTCACCTTGTTTCCTGCAGCGGCCCGGGTGGATCTTCCTGAGTTCAATGCCCTTCTGCATGCCCGTCCTCGTCATACGGCACTCGCTCTCGTACGTCTGGCCGTCGCTGGCGCACAGTGGCGCATTGACGATTGGGCAGGACTCCGGGGGGGCAAAGATCAGGGGCTGGCGTGTACGTGGCTCCACCCAGCACACCACATACAGACTGTTCTCCCTGTCTTTGCAGGGGTCTATAAACAGGGGAGAAAGAGAAAGAGAGAGCGGTTAGTGGTAGGACATGGCTATCCATCACCAGGGATATGCTGGAGATAGGCCTGCTATCAACACGGGTTGCCCTGGAAAGGCCGAGCGGAAAACCAAGAAGCCCATATCAGCTGTAATCATAATGGAACTAGGGAGATGCTTATTGAAATAGGAGCTGCTCGCCGCTGCAGCGTCGTCTCGGCTCTCTACACGGTCTACTATAGGTATTCTATAGAGCAAGGGAACACAAAGGATTTATGTACCTCTGCGCCGCATTAAAACACTGCAAAGCTGCGAGCAAGTCAATCGAAACGAGGACGATGAGACCAAACGGGTAGAGAGCGAGAGATAGATAGATAGATAGATAGATAGATAGGTACTTTATTGATCCCCCCGAGGGGGAAATTTCTTAAAAAGAGAGAGAGCAAGAGCGAGAGCGAGAGAGAGAGAAAAGACCCTGGCTCGAGAAACAAAGAGCTACAACAGGAACACAAAAGTGACAGCGGTAGCTTGGCTTCCACAGCCCAGGCTGGGCCGGGAGGACAACAACAGGGCCAGCAACACATCGCCAAGGTCAGGGATTGAATCACTAACACAGGAGGATATAAAGGGTGGGATCGGTACCAACTCTGGGTTTTTACTGTAATGCAGAAACAGCAATGCAATAATGCAACACAAGCCCAGCTATTATCCCATTTGCAAAAACCATTACCATTAACACACCAGAACGGCTTCCAGGATTCCTGCACTCTGAGGTAATTAGACATACAGACAGGCAGTGGAGGCGCTGGCTAGCCTAGCCCCAGCTGTATATATAAATCATGACCATTTGTCTGGCGCTGGCAAGCCAGTTGAGACAGCCAGACAGAATCGCTCAGGAAGATTTAGGGGCCCGCCGGGCCAGCTCTCCTGAGAACCCAGGCCACCCCCTGCGGGTAAGGCAAAATGACTTGGGTTAGATAGATATTACAGCCTCCTCTGGTGGCCTGAGAACCCATCCCCCTTCCCTTTAGTAGCCTCTCAGGGTCTCCTCACTTTTGGGACGCTAGTTTGTCTGGTTAGCTCTATCTGTCTCTTTCCCTCGGAGCAAATTCCTCAAAGTCAGAAGTCCTCAGGAGAAAACAAATAAAACAAACAGCGGGTGAGACAAAAACGACCATCTCCAACTGGCCAGCTCTAAAAACAAGTGGCTTTGTTTGTCAAGAGGGAATAATCCACACCACGGAAAGAGTTTTGCATGTAGAAAAATGAGGGGACTCACTGCAGTATCCCTGGTGCTGCAGGTGGACGTTCTTCTGGGTGTGGCAGGCTTGCTTGTAGAGCTCGCACTCGTTGCGGTAGTCCTGGCCGTCACTGCCACACACCACCTGCTCGGGCTTGCCTCCGCAGCTCAGCGGGCACATGCACTTGGCCGACAGGCCATCCGATGACTGGATGCAGGTGCTGCCGTAGCTGCAAGTCACCTCGCTGCACGGGTCCTTCAGGGCTGCAGGGAGGGAGAAGACAGAGGTAGGCATTAGGGTTTGTGTGTATAGATCGGTTCTTCTATCTTGTGGGGACCTAAAATCCCCAAAAGTCCCCACAAGGATAGAAGAACATGTTAACACCTAACCATAAGGACAAAGGCTATTTTAAGCTTAGGGGTTAGGTTTACAGTTACAAATAAGTTTATGAGTTAGGTTTACAGTTACAAATAAGTTTATGAGTTAGGTTTAGGGTTGCGGGTTAAGTTTAGGGTTATGGTAAGGGTTAGGTTTAGGGAAAATAGAATTTTGAATGGAAGTGAATTTTATATCCCCATGAGGATAGAGGGTGTGTATGGGTAATGTAGGAACATTTGACTCTACTATAATGATTAGCCTACATCATGTGAACCTTGGATAATCCAAGAAGGCCAGGGAGCGTGAGTGTCTACCATGAGTAACACAACAATGTAAGCAAGTTTCATAGAGGTTTAAATGCAAAATGTACACATGCTACCTTTTTACATCAGCATGTCAGCCTATTTGAGTGCAGATGGGGAAAGCGCAGTGGATGGGTTACTCTGCGCTGAAGAACTACTTGACAGCCTTGACTAAAGATTCCCAGACGGTCACAGCTGGCTGGCTGTACAAACAAGTTGCATTCATTTGCTGTGGGTCAATTGAAGGAGGCTTTGCATTCACAATACGATCTCAATTGCTATTCTTTAGCATGCTCTTCTTCTGGCAGCTGAGGGGAATACATACAGTACATTTCTGAAAATAAGAGTGAGAGAGAGAGAGAGCAGTATTTCCCTGTAGAGAACTTTGTTTCCAGCCCCTTATTAAACGCCACTGCCACTCCGGAGTGACTCATTCTGCCGATATGAGTGGGTGGAACTGGGACTGATGGAGGTATTTTGCTATCTCATATGCTCGACAAAGTTGCGCCATCAGATTAAGACCCCCCGATACATATTTATAACAAACACTCTCTCGGAGTGCGAGGCACCAGGGAAGTGGGGTTCCCGAGACTCTCATTTCGTAAGCACCGCCACTTTCGTAATAATGTATATCTGTGTCCAATAACCCCTTTAGTTGCAATGCTTTGTCTGTGAATTTCATTTCGGGGATGGATGCTACAATATATTAATCCACAAACCTTCAGAGGTACCCTTTCTTGTTTAATCCCCACCCCATCTCCAATTAAATAAAGTCTTATTCGTCTATTTCAGGCCGTGTTTGTCTCCGAAGACTGTGCTCCACTTCTTTTGGTAGATCTTGGGGATAGACTCGTCGCCTTAATGAGCGTCTAGGATCCGGGAGAGGGAAGAAGAGTGCTTCTTTTCTGTGCTGTCGGATCAAAGTCTCACACACATCCTCACTAATTCTCACATCTTGACCGATTTCTACCTCTCTCGTCTTCAAATCGTTTCAAGACACGGCGGAGTGGTGTAGCTAACGAACGGGTCTTTGTTTTAGAAAATGGAGCTGGCCAACTGGTGACAGTTTTTACCAACCAGAGCATGTGAGAGGAGCGGAGGCCATCATTGATTTTGGCCCAATAAGCCTGTTACATTCCCACGTTCCAGTCAGTTAACTATAGAAAAAATAGATGTAACCCACTGTATACGAGATTCTCCAAAATGTTAATATTTCTGGCATTTATATATAAACTCCAGTCGTACTTTATAAATAGCCTTTTCAAAGTCAGCTATGAAAACCAGGCCTGGTTTCACCGATTTTTCATAGTGTTCTATTGCTTCCAATACTTGCCTTATATTATCTCCAATGTATCGTCCATGTAAAAACCCTGTCTGATTAGGATGAATAATATCTGACAATACCTTTTTAATTCTATGTACTAAGTATTTTTGATACCATTTATATAGGAGTGGTTAAAAAATGCTAATAACGGTCCACTGAGTACATCAAAAAAGGTTTGGTTTTACCTCCACTGGAGTTTCCCCAGGCTTAAAGGCTTTAATTGCATCAAGAAGTCCCTCCTCTGTAATTTGGCCTTCACGAGCCTCTGTACCGCTGTTCATTTTACATTATTAATGGAAAAGAAATCCATAAAATTTGCTTCAGTTAGTGTAGATAGAGGAGACTGAAATGAGAACATATGCTCAAAGTACTTTACTTCCTCTTTCAAAATATAATAAATTGCTTTTGTTTTAGAGATGAGTACTGAATTGCATGGCCTCTAAAGGCACATTTCAAATATATCTAACGGTCGCCCCAGCGTGAGTTGTTTTATGCACATAATGTCAGAATGCACTCGCTGTTCCAACATGTGATTGTTACGCAACAGGACAGTTAACACGCGCTGCCTACTAATAATCTATAGGCTGTGTTTGAATTTTTCAATTTCAATTTCAATTTATTATAGTCTGAATTGAGGTGATTATCCGCCTCCTCATTAATTCAGATAGAAGTAGCCCGTTTCACTGTTGCGGACAATTTATGTTTTACTGAGCCAGACAAACTTTTTCGACTTGAGGAGAGCCAAAGCTCCTCCCTAGTTTTTCCCGCAGATCAAGTGTGCAGACATTTGGTCAGTCTTGATGAACTGGAACATTTTCTGGTTGGCGCTCGCATTGACTTCCTTGACGTTTTCCTTACCAATAATAACTCTGGACATGTGTGCGTTGCTTTCAAAGTAAGTGTGTTATTTTCTGTATGTCGTGTTGTCGTTTCTACTGTAGCATAGAGACTGTATCTACGGAACATGATGTATTTACAGTTTATTCATGTTTTCAAGTACTGGTGACAAATAATGCATTCTGATTATTGCATAGATTGTAATGGAAACCTATGATGTGTGTAACACTTTTTTTGAAGGATTATAATGAGCTAAGCTATTTGCCAGCTATGTGTGGCGCCATGTTTGTTGACATTATACAATGCATTATGGGTGTCACGTAAACGTCTGTCAGACCAATGATGATATAATGAGGTGAAGGAATTTCGGGTAAACTTCTGGAAGTGAATGAAGGGAAGTGAATGATCGTAGACGACACACCCCCTTCAACATGCATACTGAAAACAGACCAAACTATATATTTTCAAAGAAGCGTGGATTATCATTATTTGGACCGTATAGGTTAATGAGCCATATCTGATTATGGTCCAATAACATATTTAAAATCATCCATCTACCTTTAGGATCTGTCTGGACAATTTGCACATTTAAAATATATTTGGATTCGTTTAACACCTTTTTGGTTACTACATGATTCCATATGTGTTACAGTTGAAGTTAGAAGTTTACATACACTTAGGTTGAAGTCATCAAAACTCATTTTTCAACCACTCCACAGATTTCATGTTAACAAACTATAGTTTTGGCAAGTCGGTTAGGAAATCTACTTTGTGCATGACACAAGTAATTCTTCTAACAATTGTTTCACTTATAATTCACTATATCACAATTCCAGTGGGTCAGAAGTTTACATACACTAAGTTGACTGTGCTTTTAAAACAGCTTGGAAAATTCCACAAAATGATGTCATGGCTTAAGAAACTTCTGATAGACTAATTGACATAATTTGAGTCAATTGGAGGTGTACCTGTGGATGTATTTCAAGGCCTACCTTCAAACTCGGTGCCCCTTTTGATCATGGGGCATGGCGAAAATCAAAAGAAATCAGCCAAGGCCTCAGAAAAAGAATTGTAGACCTCCACAAGTCTGGTTCATCCTTGGGAGCAATTTCCAAACGTATGAAGGTATCACGTTCATCTGTGGAAGGTTACCCGAAACATTTGACCCAAGTTAAACAATTTAAAGGCAATGCTACCGAATACTAATAGAGTGTATGTAAACTTCTGACCCACTGGGAATGTGATGAAAGAAATAAATAATTCTCACTACTATTATTCTGACATTTCACATTCTTAAAATAAAGTGGTGATCCTAACTGACCTAAAACAGGGAATTTTTACTAGGATTAAATGTCAGGAATTGTGAAAAACTGAGTTTAAAGGTGTATGTAAACTTCAGACTTCAACTGTATTTCATAGTTTTGAGTCTTTACTATTATTCTAAAATGTA
Source organism: Thymallus thymallus (assembly GCA_023634145.1). Taxonomy (NCBI): domain Eukaryota; kingdom Metazoa; phylum Chordata; class Actinopteri; order Salmoniformes; family Salmonidae; genus Thymallus; species Thymallus thymallus. The sequence continues at coordinate 3,234,803 of CM042399.1, read as the reverse complement.
GAAAATAGTAAAAACAAATAAAAACCCTGGAATGAGTCGGTGTGTCCAAACTTTGACTGGTACTGTATGTATATATATATACACAATCCTGTGTATTTTAATTTCCATAATGAACTAATAATATGCATAATAATGTAGGCAGTTCATGCAAAGGATAGTTACCTATAATCAGGATTGACATTACAAAAAGTACATTTTTGCCAAACAATTATTATTTTAGCAAACAATCATTATGATTCATCCTATACTGTCCCTAACATCATTATCCCTGAGCCCAACTCAAGAAAGGACTTGATTTACGAATGCATATACAGTTGCAGCTGTTTGAGAATGCATGCAAAATCGAGATACACCGCCTTCCCCTGAAACACACACACGCTGGCCCGCGTTGTGACCATTTTCCCAAGCATCCACCAAGGCCACAATAATATGCCCCCTTTCTGATTGCAGCTACTGTTACTACAGCTAGTGTTGTCAGCACTGCCACTACCTGGGTGGATCCCCACCGGCTAGGTACAAGGTCTCCAAGGTTCTCCTTAGCAGCTTTGAGAATTTCCTTGTATATTATTCTCTCCCATCAGGGGGCTTTGACTTTGTAGGACCAAACCTGCCAGGCAGGCTCAGAATCTTGAGGGGGCGGAGCTGCTCTAGTAGGTCTCTGATTGCATTCATCTTGCTACTTACAGTAGGCCCATAAAACAGATAGGGACTCCTTAGTGTATGGGTCACTCAGGTGGGTGTCTAGGGTATATGGTTGGGGACTGTTCCATCATGATAGAACAGTAAATAAATAAACTATATATATAATTTGGCCTCCCGAGTGGCACAGTGGTCTAAGGCACTGCATCGCATCGCAAGCTGTGTTGCTACAGATGCAGGTTCGAGCACCGTCTGTGTCGCAGCCTGCCGTGACCGGGAGACCCATGAGGCAACGCACAACTGGCCCAGCGTCGTCCGGGTTAGGGGAGGGTTTGGCTGGCCGGGATGTCCTTGTCCCATCGTGCTGTAGTGGTCGCCAGGTGTACAGTGTTTCCTCCGACACATTGGTGCGGCTGGCTTCCGTGTTAAGCGGGCATTGTGAGAGGCAAAAGTCTGTTGTTCTGCCCCTGAACAAGGCAGTTAATAAGAATTTGTTCTTAACCGACTTGCCTAGTTAAATAAAGGTTCAATTTAAATAAAAAATGCAGGCCCATAGCACCATTAAACCATCACATGGGATCAATATCAGCACTTCTCTAACCTCAGAAAGACAAGCCACAATATTAAGAACTAAAATAACGTAATTGACTGCAAGTAAAAGTGAAAATACAGCAAACCATAAGTCAGAGGGGAAAACTGTGTTTAGTCATTTGAGTATGCAAAACAATTAAGTGTTATATAGTATGTGACATTTCCAAAAATCTAGCTTACTTTAATTGCCCGCTTGGCACACTCATTTAAGCTTTGACAACAGCTGATCAGTTAGATCTAGGGATATGCTACCGAAATCAACGAATAGCGGAAAACAACGCAATCGCGCATGATGCATTCTCAGTATGCGAAAATAGAACGTTTTATAGAATGTGCAAGTATGCTTTAAATGCCAGGATGCTACACTCATTTCAGTTTTTCATTTAGTAGAATTCGAAGCACAAGTTTTGGGAATTTCACAGTCAAAATGCATTGGGGCCACTAGATGTTGGAACGTTGCTTTGGGGCCTTTCATTCAGCCACAAGACCATTAGTGAGGTCGGGTACTGATGTTGGGTGATTAGACAAGTTGGAAGTCACTGAGCTCTTCAGTAAGGCCATTCTACTGCCAATGTTTTTCTATGGAGATTGCATGGCTGTGTATAAAGGGGTGTCCACAAAATGTTGTATATATAGTGGATGTGCATTAGCAGTGGTGTATCTTTTGGTAAACTTTTACTTTTACTTTCCTAAAGTAAAAAATGTACTTTTAACTACATACATTTTTCCTGAAACCCAAAAGTGTCTGTAAATAAAAAAATAGAATTACTTAATATAAGGAACTTGAAATTATGTATACTTTTACTTTTGATACTAAAGTATATTTTAGCAACTGCATTTACTTTGATACTTAAGTATATTTAAAACCAAATACTTGTAGACTTTTACTCAAGTAGTATTTTACTGGGTGCCTATCCCTTTTACTTGAGTCATTTTCAATAACTGTTTGAATAGTAACATTAGCTACAGGATTACTTGCTTGCTTTTGAGCGACAACTTCATATTTAACATCATCCTAGGGCTTGTGTTCAAACTGTTGCAGGGTCTGATGACAATCAGGCATTTAATTAAGTGGCGAAGGAGAAATGCCACGACAAAAGGTTTTGAGTAAGTCATGTGACCACTGCACTATTCACTGCCACTAGCTATAGCTAACGTTAGTAACGTGGTAGCCTACATTAAAATCTGATAAAATGTTATGTCACATGCTTCGTAAACAATAACAGCGAAATGTAGAGAAATAATAGAAAAGTAAAAACTAGTAATAATAAAAATAGTAATAAATACACAATGAGTAACGATAACTTGACGATATTCACGGGTTACCAGTACAGAGTCCATGGGTACGAGGTAATTGAGGTAGATATGTAACTAGGAGTGATAGTACAGATAGTAAACAGTTACAGCAAAAAGGATCTGTTCTCATTGAAAAGTGTTTATTATTGGTAATAAAATATTTATTAATCTACTGTTGGTGTTTTACTTTCAAGATAAAAATATAATGGTGCATCTTGTTGCAGGTAACAATTATATCCAGTGCATTCGGAAAGTATTCAGAACACTTGACTTTTTCCAAGAAATGTTACTACCTTACAGCCTTATTCTAAAATGTATTATATTATATTTTTCCCCCTCATCACTCTACACACAATACCCCATAATGACAAAGAAACATTTATTTAAAATAAAAAACTGAAATATTACATTTTCACAAGTATTCAGACCCTTTACTCAGTACTTTGTGGAAGCACCTTTGGCAGCGGTTACAGCCTCGAGTCTTCTTGGGTATGACGCTACAAGCTTGGCACACCTGCATTTATGGGGTTTCTCCCATTCAAGCTCCGTCAAGCGTCACTGCACAGCTATTTTCAGGTCACTCTGTGAAGTTAAATGTTCAGAGTGAGCTGTTCTCTCATTTGTGTCTGGAAGTAGCTAGCAAGCTAGCCAACGTTAGCCAGTTAGCTTGGGTGCTTGACTGCTGCTGTTAGGTCAGAACGCTCGGATCAACCCTACTCCTCGGACAGAGTGTCCAGTGTGCACTCTGAACGCTCCAAGCGAAACCCCCGATCTCCATCCCAGGACGGGCAAGTCATGACAGCAGTTTCAAAATTTCTACATGCCGTGTCGCATTATTCAAGTGTGTTAACTTCATTGTAGCATGAGTGGGGAGCTAACATGATGCAGCCCAGACTCCCAGTGCAGGCTAACAGTGAGTAAGAGGAGCTCGGTGCTCGCTATAATAATGGGTCGGCAGGCGGCGCTGATATAGACCGGCTTGATCCGTGAGACACATTTGACAGACGCACTGAAAGTAACACAACAAATACTGATTTAAATCAATTTTGAATACAGGTTGTAACCCAACAAAATGTGGAATAAGTCAAGGGGTATGTGTCAGGATTAGTGTTCAGAGATGCCTCTGGGCATCTCTATGTTTATGCCAAGTTTTGTGTTTGGCATAAACATGTGAGCGATCCCCAATTAGAGGCAGCTGCGCTGCGTTGTCTCTAATTGGGGATCCTATTTAAGGCTTTTGCCGGCCCACTGGCACGTGGGTTGTTGTTCGTGTGTGTGCCATGTGCACCGACGTTGCGGTTAATGCATTGTTCTTTGTTTGTTGTTTTTTTGCCATTAATAAAAGTCATGTCAACCGTCTACCGCTCTGCGCCTTGGGTCCTGTCTCAGAACCCTGAAATACTTTCCGAAGGCACTGTACAGAAATTAAAAAATTAAGAAATGAGAGAGGATAAATGCGAGACTAAGGAGGCAGGAAAGTGGACAGAGTACAGAGACTCTCTCAGGACAAGGTGGTCTGAACAATAAATGGTATCTTCCAATTGCTATATACTTCCACATCTCACTAACAGGAAGAGAGACAAAGAGAGAGATGTAGACAGAGATACACACATAGAAAGAGGTGTGGATGGAGTTACCACCATTAACTTACATGAGCCCATTTCCCTATCAATCAAGCCTAACCCAACGCACTCCCAGACAAACGCACTCCCAGACAAACGGAGCAATAAACAAAAAGGATTGTTTCTCACCATTTTGGTTTCCTCACTGATATAAAATGTTCCATTGACTCCCAGCTTATCCTTCTATATCTGATGATGTTGTTTTTTTTCATTAGCATAAGAGGGAGAAGAGTTAACCAACCTCAATGGATTACTGAGGTGAGCCGACTGAAATAATAACAATTCTAAATACATAAGTAAAAAATGTGTCAAACGAAGCATCTGTTTGTCATTAAGAGAATGTGTGTTTTTTAATGTGTGACCCGGCACTATAATCTGTTATCTACGGTGCATTCGGAAAGTATCTAGCTGATGAGTGGTTCGAGTTAAACTAATCTCATTCCCAGACACTTCTGCACAAATGTGCCAAGTCTGGTGGACCAACATGTCAAACTTCGCCTTCGTTCGCCAACACAGAGAGCCGAGGGAATCTTCCAGTGCCAATAGAATTAGCTTAATCTACCAACCAATCATCTCCCACAACACCTCCCCCCTAAGCCTCCCCTATACACTAACACGCCACAAGCACAGAGCCACACCTTGCAGTTGTGTGATTCTCCAAAAATGAAAACTGCAATGTGTAACATTTTGGGTAACCCGACCACATTTACATAGAAATGTGTGTTATAGATCTGTCTTTGAGTAGTTGATATCCCAGGTTTCTATGCGCTGAGGATTCAGGTTAACACTGTGTCGCTGGCACCTCCACGCTGGGAGAGAGAAAAACAAATGAACACAGAGTCTCACAGCGCCCCACCGCCGCTCTAGAACTCTGTTGCCAGGGGGAGGGCACTCACGCCACCTGAGTAACGTACAATCCGTCGGCTAACGGGAGTGAGGAGGGTAGAGTGAGGGAGGGGAGAGTGAGGGAGGAATGAAGTGAGGGCAAAAGGTGGAGGAAGTTAGCTTTCATTTCAAGTTCCTCTTGTCTCTCCTTCGGCCCAGGGTCTTTGGAGTCCGAGGCTTCTTCCCAGAGCTCTATAAGACAGCCAGGGATACATCAGTCTGCCCCTAACATCTTAACTACCTCCTAACTAGCACTGGCAATCACAAAAGTGCAGCCAGAGTAAAACTGTTGGCTTTGAGTTGTAGTCCGCCCTGCGATGGGCCTGGGGGCAAAGTATCAGGGCTTAGGTGTCTGGGAACGCTTTGCTCCATATAAGGCTGGTAGAGAAACAAAATCAACTACAGCTTTAAATAACATACGTACAATCTGCTCCTTTTTCTTGGAATGTCTTTGTGGTTTGTGTTCTATGGAAGACCATGAAAGGGAACATTCTGTATTGATTCTGTGGTAATTGTCTATTGTGGGGACTGTCTGCCTTATGAGGACAGTAGCTCCTCTTCAAGCATCCAATTATATTACAGGTTGGAGAGAGGCTAACTGAGCTTTACATGGTCTCCCATTCGGAACTAGACTTAGGAAGTTGGTGCCACCAGTATGCTTGAACCAAAAATACAGTATCCAGCTTTAATTTGCAATTGGATTCCTGTCAAAGACACCAGACAGACCCAAAGAGAAGCAAACCAACCCTTTCCTTGGTATTGAAGAACATAGTTTTAACATTCAATAAGAGGGAAACACAACACATTGATTTGCACATGAACACTATGTTGCTTCCTCGGTTCGACTCCAGCAAAGATATTACCACAGGAAAGCCGACAAACAGGCAGACAGACGGACAGACAGAGTTCCCTTTGGACTGACTGCCTTGGTTATACCAACTGTGGAGTGAGATCGAGGAGGTGGGTTAAGGAGGTGGGTTAGGAAGGAGAAGTGAGGTACGGCCAGAGTCAGACACACAGAGTACTGAGGCAGACTTTCTTCATCGCTGGAGGAAGTGAAGTAGTGTCTGTTGTCGCTGGAGAGATAAGACAGGGAGGCCTTTCAAACAGCCACTCAGGAATACTGTCCTCCAGTTACCCACGGAGAGACAGAGGGAGGAAGGGAAGGGCAGAGGGGAAGAAGGGAGCAGGAAAAACATAGCAACAGCAGCTAGGTTTCCATCCAATTGGCGACATCATTTCAAATTCTCCCAACAGTGGTGTTTCTCCACCAAACAGACTTGTTGCGGAAAAAAAGCAGTGCGTAATGAGGTAATGCACATAAAACATTAAATGGCATATGTGTCTCTGGTCTTGGCACGTATGCTCTACCTCACAGATACAGTGCAGGTAGGCCAGCCTACATGATGACATTATCACAGACGGGTTTAGCAACAGAACCGACACGTGCACAACTATGGGGCAAAACAGACAAGGCTACAAACGCAACATACAATTTCACTGAGTTACAGTCCATATAAGGAAATCAGTACATTTAATTGAATTCAATAGGCCCTAATCCATGTATTTCACATGAATGGACAGGGGTGCAGTCATGGGTGGGCCTGGGAAGGCATAGGCCCACCCACATGGGAGCCAGGCCCAGCCAATCAGAATGGATTTTTAGAATTAGTTTTTTCCACAAAAGGGCTTTATTACAGACATAAATACTCCTCAGTTTCATCAGCTGTCCGATTGGCTGGTCTCAGACAATACCGCATGTGAAAAAGCCTGATGTGGAGGTCCTGGGCTGGCATGGTCTGCGGTTGTGAGGCCGTTGGAGGTGGCTTACTGTAGAGAAAATAACATTACATTCTATGGCAACAGCTCTGGTGGACAAAACTGCACATTTTAGAGTGGCTTTTTATTGTTTCCAGCACAAGGTGCATCTGTGTAATGATCATGCTGTTTAATCAGCTCCTAGATATGCCACACCTGTCAGGTGGATGGAATATCTTGGCAAAGGTGAAATGCTCACTAACAGAGATGTAAATTTGTGCACAAATCTGAGAGAAATAAGCTTTTTGTGTATATGGAACATTTCTGGGATCTTTTATTTCAGCTCATGAAACATGGGACCAACATGTTGCGTTAATATTTTTGTTCAATGTATATTTTGTCTCCAATGTTTATTGAAAACAATTACATTTGCAGAATGTGCACTTGTCTCTCAAATACATAGTTACAGTTGTTGGTTAGCATTGCCAGATTAGCATTGACATGAAATCAGTCAAAAAAACTCAAAACAAGACAACAAGATGAAACGAGTCACTTCCGATTCATCATGACGCCAGAATAAGACCCTCAACATTTATTGGAAAAGAGCATTGAGCTCGTCACTGTGAGCCACCCTGTGAAGTTCATCAAAATTTATTTAATCTGTAGCCTAATAAACAACATGCATAGTGGGAGGACCACACAACATGTCATGAAGAAGTTTACTTTGTTATATCAATATTTATAATGGCATTTCCAACGCCATTTCTTGCATAATGTATTTTACAGACACAACAAGATCCCACCTTGTCTAGAGTATTTTGTTTTGTCGACATTTGGAAAGTTTATCATCAAATATGCTGTTTCCATCAGGCCTGTTGCGAAAGGTTTTATCCGACATATACTTTTCTCGCATTAAAAGGTTGGATGGAAACCTGGTGAGAGAGAGAATGAGAGAGAAATTGACAGTGGAGGGGAGAGAGAGGAAAAGAGAAAGAGGAAGGATAGAGAATGGGAAGGTGATGGATAGAGGGGAGGAAGTTGAAAGAAATACATTGAGGGTATGAAAGAGGAAAAGGAGAGAAAGAAAGTCTAGTCTATCAACGGACCATGAGGCTCCCGGACCCCTCACTCCCCGCACGCACGCACGCACGCACACGCACACGCACACACACACACACACACACACACACACACACACACACACACACACACACACACACACACACACACAAAATCGATCTTCCCCATTGATCTGGGAGCTCCAAAATAAGTTCTGAGGCACGGGCGCTCGCTAGGCTTCCATCTCCTCCCCACCGCAGCACTCCGCATAGGTTGAGAGATCGAGTGTTTGTGTTTACCCCTCTCTCTCTCTCTCGGCTCCAAGTTCAATATTAGGAGAGCTAACACAGCTCGAGCTCTCCTGGCCGCCTCTCACACACTGCCCCAACTTTCTCGTCATGTTCTGCTGAACTGTAACCCTGGTTAAGTTCCGGCTGCCTTCTGCCCCCTCCCCCGTCTTCTTTTTACCGCTTTTCTCTCTCCTCTTCCCCACGCTTCAGGGCCAATTCAAACAGATTTAAACAGAGCGGAGCGGCCTGTGTTTTTAATTTAAATGATATCGGTCCATTATCAGCACCCTGGACCAGTGAACTAACCCATAGAAATGGGATCCTGCTCTCAAATCACCCATTCTATAGAGTGAATTAATGAAAAGGCTGGAAGGCCAGTTCTGGCTGAGTTATGTGCATAATATTGTTAGAGCACAAAAACCCACTAAACTGTTCCGATGTAGAATGATCATGCATTAAGTGGCCATAGATTGACTTGGTATCTGGAGTGGCCAGAGACACGATCCAGGCCGTTATCTTACAGTGCAGTAACATTACAAGTTGAATAATCTGTTACTACATTATCCAAGACTTGTCCATTCAAATGGGAAAAGCGATCAACACGTAATGAGAAAAAAAGTATATGGTCCCACTTTATAGTGGTTATGATGACTTTACGAATGCCCTACGAAGCCTTCATAAAGCTGTGGTTTGTTATGAAGAACTCCAATAAAACCTATACTTGAGCAATAAGGCCTGTGGAATAGTTAGTTTAGTTTAAATAGTTGTTTAAATAGTTAACCAATAGCTAACCGGAATATCTGCATTGACCCTTTTTGCGCTAGTCTCTTGACTCATAACATATAATGATAATTATAATAATTATCTATCACTAGTCACTTCACCTCAACTACCTCGTACCCCTGCACATCTACTCTACTTGCTACTGGTAGTGTTTAAATGATTCTATTAATTTATTTTAATTATTTTACATATTTCTACTATTTCTCTGTTGTTGTTTTATTTATAAGAAAGCATTTCACAGTTGGTCTATAGCTGTTGTTTATGACAAATACAACTTGAAGGCCAATATACTACGGCCAAGAATTATATATATATACAGTGGGGAGAACAAGTATTTGATACACTGCCGATTTTGCAGTTTTTCCCACTTACAAAGCATGTAGAAGTCTGTAATTTTTATCATAGGTACTCTTCAACTGTGAGTGACGGAATCTAAAACAAAAATCCAGAAAATCATATTGTATGAATAATTTGCATTTTATTGCATGACATAAGTATTTGATACATCAGAAAAGCAGAACTTAATATTTGGTACAGAAACCTTTGTTTGCAATTACAGAGATCATACGTTTCCTGTAGTTCTTGACCAGGTTTGCACACACTGCAGCAGGGATTTTGGCCCACTCCTCCATACAGACCTTCAGATCCTTCAGGTTTCGGGGCTGTCGCTGGGCAATACGGACTTTCAGCTCCCTCCAAAGATTTTCTATTGGGTTCAGGTCTGGAGACTGGCTAGGCCACTCCAGGACCTTGAGATGCTTCTTACGGAGCCACTCCTTAGTTGCCCTGGCTGTGTGTTTCGGGTCATTGTCATGCTGGAAGACCCAGCCACGACCCATCTTCAATGATCTTACTGAGGGAAGGAGGTTGTTGGCCAAGATCTCGCGATACATGGCCCCATCCATCCTCCCCTCAATACGGTGCAGTCGTCCTGTCCCCTTTGCAGAAAAGCATCCCCAAAGAATGATGTTTCCACCTCCATGCTTCACGGTTGGGATGGTGTTCTTGGGGTTGTACTCATCCTTCTTCTTCCTCCAAACACGGCGAGTGGAGTTTAGACCAAAAAGCTCTATTTTTGTCTCATCAGACCACATGACCTTCTCCCATTCCTCCTCTGGATCATCCAGATGGTCATTGGCAAACTTCAGACGGGCTTGGACATGCGCTGGCTTCAGCAGGGGGACCTTGCGTGCTCTGCAGGATTTTAATCCATGACGGCGCAGTGTATCAAATACAGGGCAACTAAGGTGTGGCTCCGTAAGAAGCATCTCAAGGTCCTGGAGTGGCCTAGCCAGTCTCCAGACCTGAACCCAATAGAAAATCTTTGGAGGGAGCTGAAAGTCCGTATTACCCAGTGACAGCCCCGAAACCTGAAGGATCTGGAGAAGGTCTGTATGGAGGAGGGGGCCAAAATCCCTCTGTCATTGCCAACAAAGGGTATATAACAAAGTATTGAGATAAACTTTTGTTATTGACCAAATACTTATTTTCCACCATAATTTACAAATAAATTCATAAAAAATCCTACAATGTAATTTTCTGGATTTTTTTTCCTCATTTTGTCTCTCATAGTTGAAGTGTACCTATGATGAAAATTACAGAACTTGCACAATTGGTGGCTGACTAAATACTTTTTTGCCCCACTGTGTGTGTGTGTGTGTGTGTGTGTGTGTGTGTGTGTGTGTGTGTGTGTGTGTATATATATATTTATATAAATATATATATATATATATATATATATATATATATATTTATATAAATATAAATATATATATATATATATATATATATATATATATATATATATATATATATATATATATATATATATATATATATATATATATATATATATATATATATACAGTGGGGAGAACAAGTATTTGATACACTGCCGATTTTGCAGGTTTTCCTACTTACAAAGCATGTAGAGGTCTGTAATTTTTATCATAGGTACACTTCAACTATGAGAGACGGAATCTAAAACAAAAATCCAGAAAATCACATTGTATGATTTTTAAATAATACATTTGCATTTTATTGCATGACATAAGTATTTGATCACCTACCAACCAGTAAGAATTCCGTCTCTCACAGACCTGTTAGTTTTTTCTTTAAGAAGCCCTCCTGTTCTCCACTCATTACCTGTATTAACTGCACCTGTTTGAACTCGTTACCTGTATAAAAGACACCTGTCCACACACTCAATCAAACAGACTCCAACCTCTCCACAATGGCCAAGACCAGAGAGCTGTGTAAGGACATCAGGGATAAAATTGTAGACCTGCACAAGGCTGGGATGGGCTACAGGACAATAGGCAAGCAGCTTGGTGAGAAGGCAACTGTTGGCGCAATTATTTGAAAATGGAAGAAGTTCAAGATGACGGTCAATCTCCCTCGGTCTGGGGCACCATGCAAGATCTCACCTCGTGGGGCATCAATGATCATGAGGAAGGTGAGGGATCAGCGGTTAGAGTCTGAGGTTAGAGTCTGTTTGATTGAGTGTGTGGACAGGTGTCTTTTATACAGGTAACGAGTTCAAACAGGTGCAGTTAATACAGGTAATGAGTGGAGAACAGGAGGGCTTCTTAAAGAAAAACTAACAGGTCTGTGAGAGACGGAATTCTTACTGGTTGGTAGGTGATCAAATACTTATGTCATGCAATACAATGCAAATTAATTACTTAAAAATCATACAATGTGATTTTCTGGATTTTTGTTTTAGATTCCGTCTCTCATAGTTGAAGAGTACCTATGCTAAAAATTACAGACTTCTACATGCTTTGTAAGTAAGAAAACCTGCAAAATCAACATAAGCCAGTGTGAGCTGCCTGGACCCGCTCATCTTCTAGTTGGCTCTTTTTCCTCAGTGTGAAACTGTCAAATGGAACCAGCTCTTTTACGTATAAAAGCACAGTGTTTGTCATCTGGGAATAACACTGCTGTCCAGCATCTCTCACTGTAGATTTGAAATGCATATTGAAGGGACTCTAGATAAGAGCATTGGATACATCAAATTAAGTAGCTACATAGCTCTGAATAGTATCTCCCCACAAATTAATAAATTGTATTAATAATTGAAAGCCTCATATTCTCAATTACTATGTACATATACGCTCTGCATTCAAAGTCAAATCAACGCTAAGTATTTTAAGAAGCTCCTAATGCCTTGTATACACAATTACTTATTAATGACTGATTGAGCCGTTAACATAAATGTGCAGTCATAGAGATACATACAATTACTAGAGTGACCTATGACTACTAAATGCTATGTCCACAGTACGCTACCTGGGCCCATGTTGATAGGATCACTTTAGCCTTTTCAATCATAATGAATTACATTATATGGACAGGTGGGGTTCCTCGATCAGCGCTCCTACTCGGAGACACTTTGTGGATATGGGCCATGTACTGTACACTAACGGTCAAGCAAGTCTCTTCTTCTTATTGGTGGCCTTTAGAAGTGGTTTCTTTGCAGCAATTCGACCATGAAGGCCTGATTCACGCAGTCCCCTCTGAACAGTTGATGTTGAGATGTGTCTGTTACTTGAACTCTGTGAAGCATTTATTTGGGCTGCAATTTCTGAGGCTGGTAACTCTAATGAACTTATCCTCTGCAGCAAAGGTAACTCTGGGTCTTCCTTTCCTGTGGCGGTCCTCATGAGAGCCAGTTTCATCATAGCGCTTGATGGTTTTTGAGACTGCACTTGAAGAAACTTTCAAAGTTCTTGAAATTTTCCGGATTGACTGACCTTCATGTCTTAAAGAAATGATGGACTGTTGTTTCTCTTTGCTTATTTGAGCTGTTCTTGCCATAATATGGACTTGGACTTTTACCAAATAGGGCTATCTTCTGTATACCACCCCTACCTTGTCACAACACAACTGATTGGCTCAAACGCATTAAGAAGGAAAGAAATTCCACAAATTAACTTTTAACAAGGCACACCTGGTAATTGAAATGCATTCCAGGTGACTACCTCATAAAGCTGGTTGAGAGAATGCCAATAGTGTGTAAAGCTGTCATCAAGGCAAAAGGTGACTACTTTGAAGAATCTGAAATATAAAATATAGGATTTTTGGGCGGCAGGTACACTAGCGGTCAGAGCGTTGGGCCAGTAACCGAAGGTCGCTGGTTTGAATACCCGAGCTGACAAGGTGAAAAAACCTGTCGATGTGTCCTTGAGCAAGGCACTTAACCCTAATTTGCCTAGTTAAATAAATAAAAAAGTTGTTTAACACTTTTTTGGTTACTACATGATTCCATGTGTTATTTCATAGTTTTTTATTTAACCTTTATTTAACTAGGAAAGTCAGTTAAGAACAAATTCTTATTTACAATGGACGGCCTACCCCGGCCAAACCTGGATGACGCTGGCCAATTGTGCACCGCCCTATGGGACTCCCAATCACGGCCGGATGTGATACAGGCTGGAATCGAACCAGAGTCTGCAGTGACGCCTCTAGCACTGAGATGCAGTGCCTTAGACCACTGCGGCACTCGGGAGCCCAAGTTTTAATGTATAATGTAGAAAATAGTAAAAATAAAGAAAAACCCTTGAATGAGTAGGTGTTCTAAAACCTTTGAACGGTGGTGTATACTGTTGTCCTCACTGGTCCTAATCAATACAGAAGCAGGTTTTCTGCTGAAGAGCACCATCGTCACTAAATGTCCCGAAGTAGATCTTGTTCATCAGGAGGAAGTTGCGCTCCACAGGCCACCGCTGCCCTTTACCCAGAATTCCTCTGCGCTCCCAGCGGGTGAGTCTAGATAATTATGGGCCTTTTGATGGCTGTGTATGGCCTGTTCATCTAGCTACTGTAATTCTCTCTCTCTCTCTCTCTCTCTCTCTCTCTCTCTCTCTCTCTCTCTCTCTCTCTCTCTCTCTCTCTCTCTCTCTCTCTCTCTCTCTCTCTCTCTCTCTCTCTCTCTCTCTCTCTCTCGGTTTGTCTGGGTGCGAGTTGACGGAGTGTGTGAGCGTGACTGGAGGGCTTGTGAGTTTGGTTTTCTCTATTTATTTATTATTATTTTTTGTTCGTTGTTGGGCCGCGTGCTATCCACTTTATTGGGGAAGCATGTCGGCCTCACGCGTGCAGATTTTGAGTTCACTCACGCGGCGTAATGCGGTCAAAGTGGCAGCTGCGGTGAGTGTGGAGGAAGTTTGTCTTGCCATTGGTGAGGTAGTGGGGCATGAGAGCGTGCTGTCCGCCTCTAGAATGAATAGCGCCATTGTGGTGTTTCTTAATAGCGTGGATAAAGTTAATGAAATAGTCGAACACGGGATAGACATTGGTGGTGATTTTGTCTCTGTTCTTCCGCTTTCATTGCCAGCTAAGAAAGTCACTTTGTCAAATGTTCCACCGTTCGTAAGTGATGAGATTTTGACACAAGCTTTATCCCGATATGGAAAATTGGTTTCTCCGATTAAAATGATCCAAATCAATAGTAGATCGCCTCTGTTGAAACATACTGTTTCGTTCAGGCGATTCGCTTATATGATTATTCAGGATGATGTCGGGCTAGACATTAAACTAAATTTTCGAATTGACAACTTTGACTACGTTATTTTTGTCACTACCGCGAAACCTAAGTGTTTTGGTTGCGGTAAATCTGGACATTTAATTAGGAATTGTCCTGACAAAGTTTCAGAAAGGGAAGCAAACGTAGTGAATGAGAGTACTGAAGGTGGTGGTGGTGCGGATGGTGTTGCCGACATAGTTGAGGAGGTATTGCCGGGGCCGAGCTCGGCTGTGGCGGTGACAGCTACAGGTGCTCCCGGTGAGAGTGTTGATGCGCCGACTTCACTGCACTGTGAACACTCGGGCACGATACGCACTAAAACATTGTCAGAGGCTAGTGTCAAAGAGTTACCGAGTGTGGCACAGGTTTCTGAGGATAAAGGAGATGAGCAATATGAAAGGGCTTTAGAGAATAATTCAGTGATATTGCAGAAAGCATGTGCGACGGATTGTGTGGAGGAAGAGCATTTTTTCAAAATGCCCCATAAAAGGAAGATGAGTAATAAAACAATTGATGCCAAAATAAGTAAAAAGAGTGAAGTGCAAGATGATATGGATCAGGACACAGAAAGTGATGGTGAGTCTTCTGACTCTAGTATGACACTTTCTCAGGGGGAGTTCATTGGTCGGGATTACGGACTTGATGATATTAAGTTATTCCTTAGATCAACAAAAAATAAAAGAAGTGTGCGCGTGCAGGAATATTTTCCTGATGTCAAACAGTTCGTTGAAAAAGCAAGAAACCTAATGGCAGAGAGTTGCTTTACTAACAAAGAAGTCTATAGACTTAAGAAAATAGTGAGGAATCTCAATACTGCTTTAAATAATGATGACTGTTAAAAGTAGAATGGCTGAGCTTTTTTGGCTGTTTGGGTGGTTTTTCTTTTCTTTTTTCTTTTTTATGAGTGAAGTTCACGTAGCTACTTTGAATGTGAACGGGGCAAGAGATTCTAGAAAAAGAGCTACAATATATGAAGTAATTAAACAGAAAAATATTGATGTTTTTTTTTTTTGTTACAAGAAACTCATAGTGATTTTAAAAATGCGGCTGACTGGGCGAGGGAGTTTGATGGCATCCCTGTGTTAAGCCATAACACTTCGTTAAGTGGGGGAGTTGCCATTTTATTCACAAAGAATTTTAGTCCCATCTCTTATGATGTTGATGAAATAGTAAAAGGTAGGCTTTTAAAAGTTAGAGCTGTTGTCGAAAGTTATGTGTTTATTTTTATTTGTGTATATGTTCCAACTGCACCAGTTGAAAGAATGTTTTTTTTAGACATTCTGTGTTCAACTATACAAAACTGTTGCCCTGAAGACTTCTTGTTTCTAGGTGGTGATTTCAATTGTACTGAGCATAATCTAGATCGAAATCACATTGAGCCTCATTTGGCTTCGCGTAAACGTTTTATTCATATCATTAAAAAGTATGATTTATGTGATGTTTGGAGATCTTTAAATGGTAATGAGAGACAATACACTTGGGTTCACACACGTGATAATGTTATGTCATTGGCTAGGCTGGACAGATTGTACAGCTTTAATCACCATCTTAGTATTTTCAATAAATGTTATATAACACCAGTAAGTTTTTCAGATCACAGTATGGTGCACTGTAAGCTTATTTTAAGCTCAATTAAACCAAAAAGCGCATATTGGCATTTTAATACTAATTTGTTAAATGATACATTTTTTAAGGAATCATTTAAATATTTCTGGGAAGCTCACAGAGCAAAGAAGTCTTCTTTTTATTCATTGCAACAGTGGTGGGATGTTGGTAAGATAAAAATAAGACAATTTACTCAACAGTATACTCACAACGTTACTAAGGAGTTGACTCGTTCTTTAGAGTTTTTGGAAAGAGAGATAATTGAATTTCAAAATCTGGCTCAATCTACGGGTGAGATTCATTATTTAGAAGCCTGCTCAAAGAAGAAAGCTCAGTTAGCTGATCTACTGGGGCATAAAATACAGGGGCTCTGGTCCGTTCACGCTTTCAAAGCATTGATCAGATGGATGCACCATCCCAATACTTTTTCAGTTTGGAAAAAAAGAATGGTCAGAAACGGTTTATTCATGGATTGTGCTCCGAAGATGGAGTGTTATTGTCAGATCCTGCTGGTATTCGGGGAAGAGCAGTTCTTTTTTATAAAACTTTGTATAGGAGTGAGCTCAAGTCAGAGTGTTGTGTGGACAACTTTTTCTTTGACAGCCTACCAAAGGTATCAGAGGAGGCTAATAATGATCTTGAAGGAGTGCTGACCCTGGAAGAGCTCTATAAGGCCCTGCAAGGCATGGAGTCTGGGAGAGCACCAGGATTGGATGGCCTCCCGGTTGACTTTTATAAGGCTTTTTGGTTGGAGTTGGGTGTAGATCTGCTGGAGGTACTGAAGGACAGCTTGTCGAAGGGCGGGTTGCCGTTGAGTTGCCGAAGAGCGGTGATCACTCTTATTCCAAAAAAAGGGGACCTTACAGATATTAAGAACTGGCGCCCTGTCTCGCTTCTCTGCAGTGACTATAAAATACTTTCTAAGGCATTGGGTAACAGATTGGCTGGAGTGTTGGGTCGGGTTATCCATCCGGACCAGACGTACTGTGTCCCTGGTAGATCTATATTCGACAATATTTCTTTAATTCGGGATATTTTTTACGTCTCTAAATTGTTAAATTTGGACTGTGGTTTGATATCTTTGGATCAGGAGAAGGCTTTTGACCGAGTAGAGCACTCATATTTGTGGAGTGCTTTAACAGCTTTTGGTTTTAGCAAAACTTTTATAGACATGATTAGGGTACTCTATTGCGACGTTGAGAGTATGCTGAAAATAAATGGTGGCTTATGTGCTCCATTTCAGGTTCTCAGGGGTATCAGACAAGGTTGCTCCTTGTCTGGAATGTTGTATTCCTTGGCTATTGAGCCATTGCTTCAACAGATAAGAGGTCAATTAAGTGGTTTGTTCTTACCAGTTTGTAATAATAAGATTTGTTTGTCAGCCTATGCTGATGATATTGTGGTGATGATCAACAGACAAAGTGATGTGCAGATTTTACTTAATTTAATTGAAGAATTTAGACTGTTGTCTTCTGCAAAGGTTAATTGGAAAAAAAGTGATGCTTTATTGTTAGGACAATGGACTGATGGTAAACCTTGCCTTCCTGATGGGTTGTGTTGGGGGAATGGGGGTATAAAATATCTAGGAGTTTATCTAGGGGATGACAGTGTGTTACAAAAAAATTGGGAGGGGCAGTTGGAAAAAGTTAAAGGGCGCTTGGATAAGTGGAAATGGTTATTACTGAATATGTCCTATAGGGGGAGAACTCTCATTGTCAACAATTTAGTGGCATCTTCACTTTGGCATAGATTGGCATGTGTAGACACTTCACCACAGTTTTTGGCGGAAGTTCAAGCTGCTATTGTGAACTTTTTTTGGGACAAACTGCACTGGGTCCCACAGAGTGTTTTATACCTCCCCAAAGATGAAGGTGGGCAAGGTTTGATTCACTTACAAAGTAGAATGGCTGCTTTTAGGTTACAGTTTTTAAAAAGATTACTTGATGGTTCTACAGATTTCAGCTGGCGTGCTGTGAGTTGCACCATTTTGCACACTGTTGGAGGTTTCGGACTGGATAAATCCCTCTTTTTAATGGATCCAACCAAATTGGATTTATCGGAACTGCCTGCTTTCTATCGAAATCTTTTCAAGGTGTGGAGTTTTTTTCGTGTTCACAAAACTGAGAACTCATATTCTCTCCACTGGCTTTTGCAGGAACCACTGATACTTGGGGCCAGCCTGGACATTGCTACTCACTGCTATCTGCCGGGGTTCAGCACTATATTTCTGAAATCCAAGGTTTTTACTTTGGGACTCTTGTTGACTTTAACTGGGCCTCATTTTGAGAATGTGGATGTCGTATCAAAACATTTAGGAATCAGATCAGATCGTTTATTAACTCGGTTTTTTGTCAAACTCAAATCATGTTTTACAGTTGAAGAAGAACATTTGTTAAGAGATTTTTTTACAGGGGATTGTACTCCTGATGTTGAGGATCCCTTTCCGTGTTTGATTATTCAACCAAATCTTGAAGAGGGTAAAGGTTTCTTGCTTAAATCAGGTGAATCTTTGTTTTTAGATTTCTTGTCAAGTGAAGGAAAAAAACTGTATAGAGCCTGTGTTTTGGTTTTTAATAAAAAGATGTTAGAAAAAAGAACCGATACACCATGGCGTTCTGTTTTTAAACTGAGAAACGATGTAAAACCTGAATGGAGATCATTATATAAGCCACCATTGTCTAAAAAGTTTGGTGATATACAATGGAGAATTCTCCATGGTGCCATTGCTGTCAATTCTTTTATTTCGGTGTTGAATCCAGAAGTTAATTCTGCTTGCCCTTTCTGCCTTCAAAGGGAGACCGTTTTTCATGCTTTCATGCATTGTTCTAGATTAGAACCTTTGTTTATGAGATTAAAAGAATTGTTTTGTAAATTTGATGAAACTTTTTGTATTGAGACTTTCATTTTGGGTTTTAAGTACCTTCAGAAAAAACGTTTTACATGTCAATTGTTGAATTTCATTTTAGGGCAAGCAAAAATGGCTATTTATATCAGCAGGAAAAACAGAGTGGAACAAAAGTGTAGTGATGATGTGATTTTCGGTTTTATAAAACTATGAGAGATCTTTCAACTTTTGAATTGATATGGTGCAGTCATGGTGCTTTGTGTGCAGTTTGTGAAGGTGATTTGGCTTTTTCCTTGTGATTTCATTAGGTATTAATATCCTCTGTGTAATGTGTTGAATGTACTATATGGTCAGTTTATTGTGAAGAGGTAATGTTGAAATTGTAAATAAAGTTTTTTCAAAATCTCTCTCTCTCTCTCTCTCTCTCTCTCTCTCTCTCTCTCTCTCTCTCTCTCTCAGCGCCTGCATAGAGAAACTTATCAGCCCTGCGAACCCCTAGTGGAGTGGCTGCTATGCTAACAAGTGGTGGTTACGATGAGACACATCGGCTTCAATGGAGACTGCTGTTATTATATACGTATAGGCTATGGACCATGCGTTGAGTGTTTTGTCATCTGGTGGCTGGTAAAACCTGTGATAGAAGAAGTGCCATTTCAAACACATTATGGTGTTTCTAATAGACCTATGGCACGTTTCTTCAAATCCTGTCATAATACTGTATCTATGTGATGACATAACATTTATTTTACTCGCAGAGGTACAGAACATGCCACTGTACTGTAGTGTAATGCTAGCAGGACTCATTCTAAAGGTATGAAAGAGCACAAAAGACTGCAATGGACTCAATAGTAGCTAGCGTGATGCTAGCTGCGTCACTATACAATACATCAGGGTACAGCTCTACACAGCACAACACTGGCTGAAACAGACTGAATAGTAGCATAATGCTACCAAGGACTAGCCATACGTAATGGACGTGGAAGACAATACTGACTGAAACAGACTGAACAGTATCTAGAGTGTTGCTAGCTAGCTGATCTCACCGTACTGTAAATACAACACTTCATATCAGTACACAACACTGACCAGCTAGCGGGTTGCCAACAGAATGAAACCGACTGAATAGCCCATTGCCTTTTCAAAACGTTTGAAAATGTATTAAAAATTAAATAATTTACATAAGTATACACACCCTTGAGTCAATACATGCTAGAATCCGCTTTGGCAGCGATTAAAGCTGTGAGTCTTCCTGGGTAAGTCTCTAAGAGCTTTGCACACCTGGATAGTACAATATTATATATTTACAATATTTTATATTACATCATTCTTTTTAAAATTCTTCAAGCTCTGTCAAGTTGGTTGTTGATCAATGCTTTTGATTTTTAAGTTGTTTTAAGTAAGTAAGTAAAAACTGTAACTAGGCCACTCACGAACATTCAATGTCGTCTTGCTAAGCAACTCCAGTGTAGATTTAGGTTATTGTCCTGCTGAAAGATGAATGTGTCTCCAAGTGTCTAACGGAAAGCAGACTGAACCAGGTGAAAGTGTCTAACGGAAAGCAGACTGAACCAGGTGAAAGTGTCTAACGGAAAGTAGACTGAACCAGGTGAAAGTGTCTAACGGAAAGCAGACTGAACCAGGTGAAAGTGTCTAACGGAAAGCAGACTGAACCAGGTGAAAGTGTCTAACGGAAAGCAGACTGAACCAGGTGAAAGTGTCTAACGGAAAGCAGACTGAACCAGGTGAAAGTGTCTAACGGAAAGCAGACTGAACCAGGTGAAAGTGTCTAACGGAAAGCAGACTGAACCAGGTGAAAGTCCTTCTTTTCACTCATTTAAGTTAGTATTGTGGAATAAGTACAATGATGTTGATCCATCCTCAGTTTTCTCCTATCACAAAATCTGCAACTGTTTTAAAGTCAGCATTGGCCTTGTGAAATACCTGAGCAATTTCCTTCCTCTCCGGCAACTGAGTTAGGAAGGACGCCTGTGTCTTTGTAGTGACTGGGTGTATTGATACACCATCCAAAGTGTAATTAGTAACGTCACCATGCTGTTTATTTGTATTTTTACCCATCTACCAATAGGTGCCCTTCTTTCCTAACCCTGGTCTTTGTGGTTGAATCTGTGTTTGAAAATCACTGCTCGACTGAGGGACCGATAATAATAATGTTATACACTATTTATACATCAGAGTGAGTCCATACAACTTATTAAGCACATTTTTACTCCTGAACTTATTTAGGCTTGCCATAACAAAAGGGTTCAATACTTATTGAATCAAGACATTTCAGCTTTTCATTTTTAATTACTTTGTAAAATATGAATTAAACATAATTCCACCTTGACATTATGGTGTATTGTGGGTAGGCCAGTGACACAAAATCTAAATGTAATACATTTTAAATTCAGGCTCTAACACAATGTTTTTTGGGGGGGAAAAGTCAAGGGGTGTGAATACTTTCTGAAGGCACTGTATCTAGCATGATGACAGCTAGCTGGACTCACCGCAGGGTCCCTTGCGTAGCACCTTGATCCGTCGCTGCGTGTTGCACTGGGTCTTCTCCAGCTCACACTCGTTGGAGTAGGTAGAGGAGTCCGAGCCGCACACAGGCGCCACAACCGACGGACACACCATCTTCTTGCAGACGCACTCCGCCTTGGAGGGATCAGCCGCATCATGTTCGCATACCGCCCCGAAGCCGCACAGCATTCCTCTGCAACCTGAGAAAAAAATTATCAGAATGTTTGATTTGACATTTGATGTTATTTGCGAGGGAGGAAATGTCCAATGTCCAACAGGAGTATAACTTTTCAGAATGTTCAAAAACACTTACTGAAAGTTACATAACAGTTGACACTTGACAAAACAGAGTTAACAACTAGTCTACTCGATACCACTCCCCATACAGGAGCTACAGTTGAAGTCGGAAGTTTACATACACCTTAGTCAAATACATTTAAACTCAGTTGTTCACAATTCCTGACATTTAATCCTAGTAAAGATTCCCTGTCTTAGGTCAGTTAGGATCACCACTTTATTTTAAGAATGTGAAATGTCAGAATAATAGTAGAGAGAATGATTTATTTCAGCTTTTATTTCTTTCATCACATTCCCAATAGGTCAGAAGTTTACATACACTCAATTAGTATTTGGTAGCATTGCCTTTAAATTGTTTAACATGGGTCAAATGTTTCGGGTAGCCTTCCACAAGCTTCCCACAATAAGTTGGGTGAATTTTGGCTCATTCCTCCTGACAGAACTGGTGTAACTGAGTCAGGTTTGTAGGCCTCCTTGCTCGCAAATGCTTTTTCAGTTCTGCCCACAAATGTTCTATAGGATTGAGGTCAGGGCTTTGTGATGGCCACTCCAATACCTTGACTTTGTTGTCCGTAAGCCATTTTGCCACAACTTTGGAAGTATGCTTGGGGTCATTGTCCATTTGGAAGACCCATTTGCGACCAAGCTTTAACTTCCTGACTGATCTCTTGAGATGTTGCTTCAATATATCCACATAATTTTCCTTCCTCATGATGCCATCTATTTTGTGAAGTGCACCAGTCCCTCCTGCAACAAAGCACCCCCACAACAATATGCTGCCACCCCCGTTGCAATAAATAGGCCATAGTGGTAAAATAATTACCACTTAGCATTAACACTGGAGTGATAGATGTGCAGATGATGATGTGCAAATATAGATACTGGGGTAATGAATTAGTAGGGGGGATGAGGTAGTAGGGTGGGCTATTTACAGATATATACAGGTGCAGTGATCGATAAGCTGCTCTGACAGCTGATGCTTAAAGTTAGAGAGGGAGATAGTAGTCTCCAGCAGCTTCAATGATTTTTTGCAATTCGTTCCAGTCATTGGCAGCAGAGAACTGGAAGGAATGGCGGCCAAAGGAAGTGTCGGCTTTGGGGATGACCAGTGAAATATACCTGCTGGAGCGCATGATACGGGTGGGTGTTGCTATGGTGACCAGAGAGCTGAGATAAGGTGGGGATTTACCTAATAAAGACTTAAAGATGACCCAGAGCCAGTGGGTTTGGCGACGAATATGTAGTGAGGGCCAGTCAACGAGAGCGTACAGTTCGCAGTGGTGGGTAGTATATGGGGCTTTGGTAACAAAACGGATGGCACTGTGATAGACTACATCCAATTTTCTGAGTAGAGTGGTGGAGGCTATTAAATATCAGCAGCATGAAAGCCAATTATGCTTTCAGAATGAATAGGTTAGCATGACCTTTTGTTGAACCTTTGGTCCATATACATATAGCTACACCTTTATCATATATATATATATACATATATATATACACACACACATATATATACACACACACACACACACACACACACAAGTACTTATTTTCTGTACTTTCTGTTTATTGAGAACAAAGGAACAAGGTTAACGTTTTGATGTGAAGAGCGCTTTAAACTGACCCACAAGGACAGAGGATTATAAAATATAGACGGTACAATAATAGGCTGTCCGTCCTCATCGCTGTGCTGACCACGTGTGGATCCTGTATTCAGTGGGTTTTCTATGTGGTGGTGTATGTATATATATATATATATATATATATATATATATATATATATATATATATATATATATATACATACAGTGGGGAGAACAAGTATTTTCTACACTGCCGATTTTGCAGGTTTTCCCACTTACAAGTCTGTAATTTTTATCATAGGTACTCTTCAACTGTGAGTGACGGAATCTAAAACAAAAATCCAGAAAATCACATTGTATGATTTTTTAATAATTAATTTGCATTTTATTGCATGACATAAGTATTTGATCACCTAACAACCAGTAGGAATTCCGGCTCTCACAGACCTGTTAGTTGTTCTTTAAGAAGCCCTCCTGTTCTCCACTCATTACCTGTATTAACTGCACCTGTTTGAACTTGTTACCTGTATAAAAGACACTTGTCCACACACTCAATCAAACAGACTCCAACCTCTCCACAATGGCCAAGACCAGAGAGCTGTGTAAGGACATCAGGGATAAAATTGTAGACCTGCACAAGGCTGGGATGGGCTACAGGACAATAGGCAAGCAGCTTGGTGAGAAGGCAACCACTGTTGGCGCAATTATTAGAAAATGGAAGAAGTTCAAGATCCCTCGGTCTGGGGCACCATGCAAGATCTCACGTCGTGCGGCATCAATGATCATGAGGAAGGTGAGGGATCAGCCCAGAACTACACGGCAGGACCTGGTCAATGACCTGAAGAGAGCTGGGACCACAGTCTCAAAGAAAACCATTAGTAACACACTCCGCCGTCATGGATTAAAATCCTGCAGCGCACGCAAGGTCCCCCTGCTCAAGCCAGCGCATGTCCAGGCCCGTCTGAAGTTTGCCAATGACCATCTGGATGATCCAGAGGAGGAATGGGAGAAGGTCATGTGGTCTGATGAGACAAAAATAGAGCTTTTTGGTCTAAACTCCACTCGCCGTGTTTGGAGGAAGAAGAAGGATGAGTACAACCCCAAGAACACCATCTCAACCGTGAAGCATGCAGGTGGAAACATCATTCTTTGGGGATGCTTTTCTGCAAAGGGGACAGGACGACTGCACCGTATTGAGGGGAGGATGGATGGGGCCATGTTTCGCGAGATCTTGGCCAACAACCTCCTTCCCTCAGTAAGAGCATTGAAGATGGGTCGTGGCTGGGTCTTCCAGCATGACAACGACCCGAAACACACAGCCAGGGCAACTAAGGAGTGGCTCCGGAAGAAGCATCTCAAGGTCCTGGAATGGCCTAGCCAGTCTCCAGACCTGAACACAATAGAAGATCTTTGGAGGGAGCTGAAAGTCTGTATTGCCCAGCGACAGCCCGAAACCTGAAGGATCTTTATGGAGGAGTGGGCCAAAATCCCTGCTGCAGTGTGTGCAAACCTGGTCAAGAACTACAGGAAACGTATGATCTCTGTAATTGCAAACAAAGGTTTCTGTACCTAATATTAAGTTCTGCTTTTCTGATGTATCAAATACTTATGTAATGCAATAAAATGCAAATTAATTACTTAAAAATCATACAATGTGATTTTCTGGATTTTTGTTTTAGATTCCATCACTCACAGTTGAAGAGTACCTATGATAAAAATTACAGACTTCTACATGCTTTGTAAGTGGGAAAACCTGCAAAATTAGCAGTGTATCAAATACTTGTTCTCCCCACTGTAGATAGATAGATAGATAGATAGATAGATAGATAGATAGATAGATAGATAGATAGATAGATAGATAGATAGATAGATAGATAGATAGATAGATAGATAGATAGATAGATAGATAGATAGATAGATAGATTTTATTAACCTGGCTCTGCTTCAGGGGGACTGCAACAGTGGGACTCCGTGATATATAGTGAACTGCCCCTTACAGAAAAAGATGGCATCCAAATAAAAATAAAATTTGCGTCCAAAATACCACAGTCGACTGCTGTAGGAGGTTCGCCCATCTGATAATCAACACCATAATATGGTTGGGGAGAAAAGGAAAAATAAAAGAGTCATTTTATATTTAACCTTTATTTAACTAGGAAAGTCAGTTAAGAACAAATTCTTATTTACTATGTAAATGTAAACTGTGTTCCCTACCTACAGGGACATAGTAGTACTGCGCCCCTGGTGAAAATTAGGGTTAAGTGCCTTGCTCAATGACACAGAGAGATTTTTTCACCAAGTCACCTTTCGGTTACTGGCCCAACTAGGCTACCTGCTGCCCAAGTATGGGTGAGTATGAACACTTCACATCTAAAATGGCCGATTTAGTAAACGTCACACAATTTCTGTTTGAGGTAAATATTGCAGTATAGCTTTAAAATATTCCACTAGTTGTGTGTTTGGCTCGAGGATCCAGAGGGAGGAGATTAATAAATAAGTGAGCGGGTTATCCCTGAACTTTACATGGGTGCCAAGAATAGCGATTTACTTTTCTAGAATAGCGATTATCGGGTTTTAATAATATTTGAAATCATTTTCAAATACTTTAGCTGTGCTCGATTAAGCGTGCCTGTTGCAATGGGACCAAACCAGGGAACGGTGCCAAGTGGTAAACCTTAGTTTCTGATTGGCTAGCTTCACAAGCCTGTTGTGCCTGAAGGGAATTCCACTGCTGGTGTGAAATGGTTTAACCTCTCAAATCAACGATGACTGAACCCACAAGGTAAGCACATTTTGGATATATTATTTGGAATTGATCACATTAAAAAAACTGAACTAAATCATATTTTTGTTTTTTTAACTTCAGTCTGGGGAAATCTCTGCCGGTTAGTTTGATTAACAAGTCAAATATGTATTTACCTGTCGATGTGGAAGTTAAATAATTAGCTAAACTATCATCTAACATTGAAACTACTATTGTGACAGCTGGCTAAAACACTAATGTTAATATCATGTTCACCACCTACAGATGATATGAATGAATTGAAGTGGAATCTCTTTTGAAACAACCAGAAGAGATAGGTATGCTATTGTCTAGATATGGCATATAAGATTGAAAGTTTTGGAGGTAGAGAAGATGATGATATTATAGAGGATCATTTTAATTATGAATGCATATTTGTCAGGTACAAGGTTAGTGTAGGGGAGTTGACAAGGAGGTGTGGGAGTCCTGAGAAGCTCTCTGCAAATAACCTTGTTCCCTCCCTGTGCCAGGCCAAGAGTAAAAAGCCAGAGATCCGTAGGCAGCTATGTGAGGCAGGGATTCAACCATCAAAGATTACAGAGGGTATTGCAAAGGATTTTCTCTGAAATGTGAAATTATTGAAATAGATGTTTGATTCAGGGAAGCTCATCATTTGGTGTATTTTGTCATCTCCAATAATGTGGCTGCAATAATGTTTATTAAAGTTGGGAAGAAAAAAGGGTAAAAAGTAAAAAAAAAAAAAAAAAAAGTTAACTTCACCACTTGACATTATGTTTTGTTTCAGGTGAAGCTGCTGATCTAGGCAGGGACATTGGGATGTTGGCGAGAACATGTATAGATTTTAAAGGAGCTGACAGCAGTATGTCCCTTGGGTGATTAATTAATTAACAGTAATTTTGGGGTGATTTATTAACAGTAATTTTCATTCAAATGTGAAAATTGATGGATGATTTTAAATATGTTATTGGACCATAAACAGATATGGCTCATTAACCTACAGCGGGGGAAATAAGTATTGAACACGTCACCATTTTTCTCAGTAAATATATTTCCAAAGGTGCTATTGACATGAAAGTTTCACCAGATGTTGGTAACAACCCAAGTAATCCATACATACAAAGAAACCAAAACAAATAAGTTCAGAAATTAAGTTATGTGTAATAATGTGAAATGACACAAGGAAAAAGTATTGAACACATGAAGAAAGGGAGGTGCAAAAAGGCATGGAAAGCCAAGAGAACAGCTGAAAACTATCAGTAATTTAAAAGCAATCCAGCCCCGTCAGTGCAAATTAATATCAGCTGGTTCAGTCCCAACTGATGGCCTACAAAAAGGTCTCATTGCCAAGGTGTCACACAAGACACATCTCATGATGGGTAAAAGCAAAGAGCTGTCTCAAGACCTTCGCAACCTAATTGTTGCAAAACATAATGATGGCATTGGTTATAGTCGCATTTCTAAGCTTCTGAATGTTCCAGTGAGCACTGTTGGGGCCATAATACGGAAGTGGAAAGACAATCCTTTCACCATAAATTTGCCTCGACCAGGTGCTCCTCGCAAGATTTCTGACAGAGGAGTGAAAAGAATATTCAGAAGAGTTGTCCAAGAGCCAAGGACCACTTGTGGAGAGCTTCAAAAAGACCTGCAATTAGCAGGTACTGTTGTCCCAAAGAAAACAGTAAGTGATGCACTCCACTGCCATGGCCTGTATGCACGCTCACCACGCAAGACTCCATTGCTGAAAAAGAAGCATGTTGAAGCTCGTTTAAAGTTTGCTGCACAACATTTGGAAAAGCCAGTGAAATACTGGGAGAATATAGTGTGGTCAGATGAGAGCAAAATTGAACTGTTTGGATGTCATAATACACACCATGTTTGGAGGAGAAATGGCACTGCACATCACCCTAAAAACACCATACCAACAGTGAAGTTTGGAGGTGGGAACATCATGGTGTGAGGCTGCATTTCAGCAAATGGTACTGGCAAACTTCACATAATTGAAGGAAGGATGAATGGGCAAATTTACCGAGACATTCTTGACAAAAATGTGCTGCCATCTACCAGGATGATGAAGATGAAACGAGGGTGGACATTTGAGCAAGACAATGATCCCAAACACACAGCCAAGGAAACTGTCAATTGGTTTCAAAGAAAGAAAATAAAGCTGCTAGAATGGCCCAGCCAATCACCTGACTTAAATCCCATTGAAAATCTATGGAAATAACTGAAAATGAAGATTCATAGAAGAGGCCCACGGAACCTTCAAGATTTGAAGACTGTTTGTGTGGAAGAATGGGCCAAAATCACACCAGAGCAATGCATGCGACTAGTTTCTCCATACAGGAGGCGTCTTGAAGCTGTCATTACCAACAAAGGCTTTGTACAAAGTATTAAATAAATATCAGTAAGTGTGTTCAATACTTTTTCCCTGTGTCATTTCACATTATTACACATAACTTAATTTCTGAATTTATTTGTTTTGGTTTCTTTGTATGTATGGATTACTTGGGTTGTTACCAACATCTGGTGAAAAATTGCATGTCAATAGTACCTTTGGAAATATATTTACTAAGAAAAATGGTGACGTGTTCGATACTTATTTCACCCGCTTTATATGGTGCAAATATTGGTGATCCACACTTCTTTGGAAATATATATGATAGTTTATCAACCCTACATGCAATGCAATAATCTATTATTATGGTGGGAGATTATAATACGGTTTTAAATACCTCTATGGACCATAAAGGAAATCACACTACAAACTATCACCCATGGATATATTGGAAGTAGTGGATATATGTAGGCTTAACTCTCCTGTCCTAGTGAGATATACATGGCGGAGGCTCAATCATGCTAGTCATCTTGACTACTTTCTTGTATCATTCTCTCTGGCACCAAACATTTTAAAAGTGTTGATAGGGAACATAATGCGGTCGAACCATCAAATAATTGGCATATATATTATATTATAGTATATTACTTACAGAATTTCCACGTGGACATTTTATCAAAGCCTATTGGATGATAACTTGTTTTTAACTAGGACAGAAGAATTTATAACTGACTTATTCCGACATAACAAACACTGGGGGCCAAAAGTTTGGGATATTACTCATTCAAGGGTTTTTCTTTATTCGAACTATTTTTTACATTGTAGAATAAAAGTGAAGACATCAAAACGATGACATAACACATATGGAATCATGTAGTAACCAAAAAAGTGTTAAACAAATCAAAATATTTGTTATATTTGAGATTCAAATAGCCAAATAGCTAACGCAATTTCAAATCAAATCAAATGTATTTGTTTTTTTACATCAGCCGATGTCACAAAGTGCTATACAGAAACCCAGCCTAAAACCCCAAACAGCAAGCAATGCAGATGTAGAAGCACGGTGGCTGGAAAAACTCCCTAGAAAGGCAAAAACCTAGGAAGAAACCTTGAGAGGAACCAGGCTCTGAGGGGTGGCCAGTCCTCTTCTGGCTGTCCCGGGTGGAGATGATAACTTTCTCCAAGATGTTCAAACGTTCATAGATGACCAGCAGGGTCAAATAATAATCATAGTGGTTGTAGAGGTTGCAACAGGTAAATACATCATGAGTGAATGTCACTTGGCTTTTCATAGCCAGGCATTTAGATGTGGCAGAGAGCGCAGGTACGGCGCGATAGAGTGCAGGTGCGGTAGAGAGAGAGCGAGAGAGAGAGATGAAAATTGCAGGTCTGGGACAAGGTGGCACGTCCAATGAACAGGTCAGGGTTCCATAACCGCAGGCAGAAGAGTTGAAACCGGTGCAGCAGCACGACCAGGTGGACTGGGGACAGCTAGGAGTTATCAGGGCAGGTAGTCCTGAAGCATGGTCCTAAGGCTCAGGTCCTCCGGGAGGGGAGGTAGAGTGGGAGAGAGATCTGTGATTAGTTCATTGACTATAACTGCCTTGGAAGTGAGGGATCTAACATTAAGTAACCCTACACTGACTATGCTAGTGGCAGACTCCACTAAGCTGGCAGGCTGGCTAACAGCCTGCTGCCTGGCCTGCACCTTATCTCATTGTGGAGCTAGAGGAGTTAGAGCCTCGTCTATGTTCATAGATAAATGAGAGCACCCCTCCAGCTAGGATGGAGTCAGTCACTCCTCAGCAGGCCAGGCTTGGTCCTGTTTGTGGGTGAGTCCCAGAAAGAGGGCCAATTGTCTACAAATTCTATCCTTTGCGAGGGGAAGAAAACAGTATTCAACCAGCGATTGAGTTGTGAGACTGCTGTAGAGCTCATCACTCCCCCTAACTGGGAGGGGGCCAGAGACAATTACTCGATGCGACATCTTTCTAGCTAATTTACACACTGAAGTTATGTTGCGCTTGGTGACCTCTGACTGTTTCATTCTAACATCGTTGGTGCCGACATGGATAACAATATCCCTATACTCTCTACACTCGCCAGATGTTGTTTTAGCCAGCACCATCTTCAGATTAGCCTTTATGTCGGTAGCCCTGCCCCCTGGTAAACAGTGTATAATCGCTGGATGATTCTTATTAAGTCTAATATTGCGGGTAATGGAGTAGCCAATGACTAGGGTTTTCAATTTGTCAGAGCTAATGGTGGGAGGCTTCGGTGGCTCAGACCCCGTAACGGGTGGAGGAGAGACCTGAGAAGTCTCCGGTTGAAAGTTTCTGTCGGCTGAATGAGTGACACCGGTTGAACATGCTGACTGCATTACTTTCCAGAAGCCCTGAGAAAAATGTCTGGCTGCAGGGACTGTGCAAGGGGATTTTTACTTGTAAATGTATTTACTGGTGGCACAGACGCGATTTCATCCTTTCCTACACTTAAATTGCCCTTGCCTAACGATTGCGTCTGAAGCTGGGCTTGCAGCGAGGCTATCCTCGCCATAAGGCGATGGTTTTCCTGTATGTTATGAATACAGTGACTGCAGTTAACGTCAGATGGCATAGTGTTAATAATGTTACTACTTAGCTTCGGCTGGTGGAAGTCCTGTAGAACTATGTCCAGATAAAGCGTCCGGCGTAAAAACAGTTTATTGAAAGAAAAAAAAGTAGACAGAGGAAAACATTTAAATAACTAAGACGTTGGTAAAAGTGTTAAATGAAGATTGATTAAATGGTTATAAAAAAGGAAAAACCGTAAAGCTTGGCAGGTAGCCAAGAAGCAACAAACAGCACAGCAGCACGGAGACAAATGACGCGCTCAAAACGGAAGTGACGAGGAAGTAAATTATGTAAATAATGGCTACTTCTCAGAAAGTTTTAATCTGTCAAGAGAGGCAAAACAAGGTTGTCCAATATCAGCATATCTATTTACTATTGCCATCGAAATTGGCTAACAATAATATCAAGGGCTTAAAAACAAAGGTGTCGTGTTTTCTTTTAAATCCACATCTTGAATCCCTCCACAACATCATAGAGAATCTAGATACTGTTACTAACCTCTCTGGATTAAAACCAAATTATGATAAGTGTACTTACTATATTACATATTGGATCACTAGAAAAGAAAACCTTTACATTACCGTGTAGTTTACCAATAAACTGGTCTGACGGGGATGTGGACATACTTGGTATACATATACCGAAAGACATAAATGATCTCACTCCAATAAATTACATGAGCAAAAAATATAACAAATTATTTGGAAAGTTGGTTACAATTTCAGTTTAATCCACCAGAAAATAAACAGAACAAATAAGATCAAAGATCTTAACAGAATAACAAAGATCACACAGGGTATTGTAAAGGATTTTCTCTGACGTGAAATTTGTGAAATAGAAGTTTGATGGATTCAGGGAAGCTCACAATTTGTGTATTTTGTGGTGGTTGCAATAATTTATATTTAAGTTCACTTTACATTATGTTTTGTTTCAGGTGAAGCTGCTGATCTAGGCAGGGACATTGGGATGTTGGCGAGAACATTTATAGCTTTTAAAGGAGCTGACAGTAGCATCTCCCTTGGGCCAAGCCAGATAATAAAGTTTGCTGGGGTGCAACAGTTCAAGTAAATGTATTATGTATGATAATGAATAACAATATACTGTACTGTAATGTATCACTATAACTGTTTACTCAAAGGTTATATACAATAACACAAATCATTACTGGCCTGCCATGGCATGTGAGCTTTGATAATCCAATGTCATAGTGCAATATATTTCACATACTGCTCATTCACAAATATATCTACCATATGTTTACATAAAGGCCTTTTTGTATCCTCCAAAACAACACTGAAGGAGCTGCTCTAGCCTCCCATTCGGAGGACTTACATTTGACCACTCATGGTCTGGGAAGGACATCTGTTTAGCCATTTCAGCAATGTGTTGGACCAGTGCATGACAGAAAGCAAGAAAATACTACAGGACTAAATAAACTGAAATAAGCTTTGTAATTGTCTAATGTCGTTAATGAGTCAGGTTTAACTTTTATTGTTTAGGGAATATACAATGTACATCACAGACATTTGATTTACAGTTCTCACACAAAGCCATGTTGGTACTGTACATACTTTAGCAGAGCAGATGTTAAAGCCTGCACACACAGTAGCTCTGCAGTAGATGGGTTGGGCACTCCTGTTTCACAGCATAGAATACTTACAGCATTCAACTTCATCAGGAAGCAAATTACATATAATATACGTTACACAAACAACTATGCACATAAAAATGGTTGTATAGACAGTGTGTTAACTGGAAAGCTCCATAATATTATGTCTGACTACATACAAGGTGGGAACAAATGAAAGAGGTCGAGTTACTCTGGTATTATTAACTCAAAGTGCAGTAGAATACCACATTCCTGCACTCACATTTGTATGTGCAAAAAGGTGTGTGAGTGTTCATAAACACATGCAGTGTATACTATTTTTCTTAGTCCCTTTCTCCTTCGCTTCACCTTGCGACTGTGATTAGTTCATTGACTATAACTGCCTTGGAAGTGAGGGATCTAACATTAAGTAACCCTACACTGACTATGCTAGTGGCAGACTCCACTAAGCTGGCAGGCTGGCTAACAGCCTGCTGCCTGGCCTGCACCTTATCTCATTGTGGAGCTAGAGGAGTTAGAGCCTCGTCTATGTTCATAGATAAATGAGAGCACCCCTCCAGCTAGGATGGAGTCAGTCACTCCTCAGCAGGCCAGGCTTGGTCCTGTTTGTGGGTGAGTCCCAGAAAGAGGGCCAATTGTCTACAAATTCTATCCTTTGCGAGGGGAAGAAAACAGTATTCAACCAGCGATTGAGTTGTGAGACTGCTGTAGAGCTCATCACTCCCCCTAACTGGGAGGGGGCCAGAGACAATTACTCGATGCGACATCTTTCTAGCTAATTTACACACTGAAGTTATGTTGCGCTTGGTGACCTCTGACTGTTTCATTCTAACATCGTTGGTGCCGACATGGATAACAATATCCCTATACTCTCTACACTCGCCAGATGTTGTTTTAGCCAGCACCATCTTCAGATTAGCCTTTATGTCGGTAGCCCTGCCCCCTGGTAAACAGTGTATAATCGCTGGATGATTCTTATTAAGTCTAATATTGCGGGTAATGGAGTAGCCAATGACTAGGGTTTTCAATTTGTCAGAGCTAATGGTGGGAGGCTTCGGTGGCTCAGACCCCGTAACGGGTGGAGGAGAGACCTGAGAAGTCTCCGGTTGAAAGTTTCTGTCGGCTGAATGAGTGACACCGGTTGAACATGCTGACTGCATTACTTTCCAGAAGCCCTGAGAAAAATGTCTGGCTGCAGGGACTGTGCGAGGGGATTTTTACTTGTAAATGTATTTACTGGTGGCACAGACGCGATTTCATCCTTTCCTACACTTAAATTGCCCTTGCCTAACGATTGCGTCTGAAGCTGGGCTTGCAGCGAGGCTATCCTCGCCATAAGGCGATGGTTTTCCTGTATGTTATGAATACAGTGACTGCAGTTAACGTCAGATGGCATAGTGTTAATAATGTTACTACTTAGCTTCGGCTGGTGGAAGTCCTGTAGAACTATGTCCAGATAAAGCGTCCGGCGTAAAAACAGTTTATTGAAAGAAAAAAAAGTAGACAGAGGAAAACATTTAAATAACTAAGACGTTGGTAAAAGTGTTAAATGAAGATTGATTAAATGGTTATAAAAAAGGAAAAACCGTAAAGCTTGGCAGGTAGCCAAGAAGCAACAAACAGCACAGCAGCACGGAGACAAATGACGCGCTCAAAACGGAAGTGACGAGGAAGTAAATTATGTAAATAATGGCTACTTCTCAGAAAGTTTTAATCTGTCAAGAGAGGCAAAACAAGGTTGTCCAATATCAGCATATCTATTTACTATTGCCATCGAAATTGGCTAACAATAATATCAAGGGCTTAAAAACAAAGGTGTCGTGTTTTCTTTTAAATCCACATCTTGAATCCCTCCACAACATCATAGAGAATCTAGATACTGTTACTAACCTCTCTGGATTAAAACCAAATTATGATAAGTGTACTTACTATATTACATATTGGATCACTAGAAAAGAAAACCTTTACATTACCGTGTAGTTTACCAATAAACTGGTCTGACGGGGATGTGGACATACTTGGTATACATATACCGAAAGACATAAATGATCTCACTCCAATAAATTACATGAGCAAAAAATATAACAAATTATTTGGAAAGTTGGTTACAATTTCAGTTTAATCCACCAGAAAATAAACAGAACAAATAAGATCAAAGATCTTAACAGAATAACAAAGATCACACAGGGTATTGTAAAGGATTTTCTCTGACGTGAAATTTGTGAAATAGAAGTTTGATGGATTCAGGGAAGCTCACAATTTGTGTATTTTGTGGTGGTTGCAATAATTTATATTTAAGTTCACTTTACATTATGTTTTGTTTCAGGTGAAGCTGCTGATCTAGGCAGGGACATTGGGATGTTGGCGAGAACATTTATAGCTTTTAAAGGAGCTGACAGTAGCATCTCCCTTGGGCCAAGCCAGATAATAAAGTTTGCTGGGGTGCAACAGTTCAAGTAAATGTATTATGTATGATAATGAATAACAATATACTGTACTGTAATGTATCACTATAACTGTTTACTCAAAGGTTATATACAATAACACAAATCATTACTGGCCTGCCATGGCATGTGAGCTTTGATAATCCAATGTCATAGTGCAATATATTTCACATACTGCTCATTCACAAATATATCTACCATATGTTTACATAAAGGCCTTTTTGTATCCTCCAAAACAACACTGAAGGAGCTGCTCTAGCCTCCCATTCGGAGGACTTACATTTGACCACTCATGGTCTGGGAAGGACATCTGTTTAGCCATTTCAGCAATGTGTTGGACCAGTGCATGACAGAAAGCAAGAAAATACTACAGGACTAAATAAACTGAAATAAGCTTTGTAATTGTCTAATGTCGTTAATGAGTCAGGTTTAACTTTTATTGTTTAGGGAATATACAATGTACATCACAGACATTTGATTTACAGTTCTCACACAAAGCCATGTTGGTACTGTACATACTTTAGCAGAGCAGATGTTAAAGCCTGCACACACAGTAGCTCTGCAGTAGATGGGTTGGGCACTCCTGTTTCACAGCATAGAATACTTACAGCATTCAACTTCATCAGGAAGCAAATTACATATAATATACGTTACACAAACAACTATGCACATAAAAATGGTTGTATAGACAGTGTGTTAACTGGAAAGCTCCATAATATTATGTCTGACTACATACAAGGTGGGAACAAATGAAAGAGGTCGAGTTACTCTGGTATTATTAACTCAAAGTGCAGTAGAATACCACATTCCTGCACTCACATTTGTATGTGCAAAAAGGTGTGTGAGTGTTCATAAACACATGCAGTGTATACTATTTTTCTTAGTCCCTTTCTCCTTCGCTTCACCTTGCGACTGTGTTAAGTCTTGACTGCCTTCTTTCTCTGACCACGTCCGTATTATGGCCCCAACAGTGCTCACTGGAACATTCAGAAGCTTAGAAATACGCCTATAACCAATGCCATCATTACGTTTTGCAACAAATAGGTTGCGAATGTCTTGAGACAGCTCTTTGCTTTTACCCATCATGAGATGTGTATTGTGTGTGACACCTTGGCAATGAGACCTTTTTGTAGGCCATCAGTTGGGACTGAACCAACTGATAACTTAATTTATGAACTTATTTGTTTTGGTTTCTTTGTATGTATGGATGTTTACCAACATCTGGTGAAACGTTCATGTCAATAGCACCTTTGGAAATATATTTACTGAGAAAAATGGTGACGTGTTCAATACTTATTTCACCCGCTGTATGAAACCATCAACTGTGGGGAGAAACCTTTACAGATAACCAAGGTGTGTGCCACACGTTGGCTCTCCATTGAACCTGCGGTTTCACGCATTCTGGACCAGTGGGAGGAGCTTAGGCTGCATTTCGCAGTCACCAAGTCCAGTGAACACTGCTACATGGCTGAGGTTTTATACTCCATGTACAGTGATCCTCAAAACATATTGTATGTGACTTTTTTGAAGTCAGTGCTTGGTGAGGTACAGTTGGCCATCAAGGCTTTTGAGGGAGAGCAAGTAGATCCTCTTAAGCTACTTGACAGCTTGGTTAGCCTGATCAAGTCTGTGACTTGCAAATGTTGATGTACTCAAAGGGCCAATAGACGGATACATCAGTCCCAAACCGTACCCTGGTTACCTTTTTGAGTCAAAGGCAGCTGAGCTCCACCTTGCGCCTGAGGATGAAAAAAATGTCCGAAAGTGGTGTGTAGCCTTCACCGTCTCCCTCACTAATGAGTTGAGGGTGAGACTGCCGGAAAACATTGAAGCATTGCAGTACATGTCAGTTTTCATTGTGGAGGAAACTCTAAAGCACAATAAGAGCCCTGGAGAAATATAAAAAAATAGCCAAGCTCCTTGGCTACTCCCCTGCAGAGATAGACAAGATTGTCCAGCAATAGCGTGCCATCCATCTTAGTAAATGGAATGACACAAATAACACACTGGGCTTCTGGAGTGAGATTTGGAAGTTCAGGGACGCAGCTGATATCAACCCGTTTCAAGAACTTGCCATGGCTGCTGTGTCTGTGTTGTCCTTGCCACACTCGAATGCTGAAGTCGAGAGAGTATTCAGCCAGATGAGTGTGGTAAAAAGCTAACTTAGAAATCGGATGTCCTTGCAGACCCTTAACTCCATCCTGCACATTCTCTATGGACTGAAGCTGTCTGGTGAGGCTTGCTATGAGCACCAGGTGCCTGATAATGTCTTGCAGCTTTTTGGCACATCAGCTGCTCACTCATTTAAGTCAGAACCTGCCATAGAGAGCCTTGACCAAAATGACGATGACCCACTCTTTCTGTGAGCCAGCACAGCCTGTGTGTGTGTGGAGGGGGGGGGGTCTGGAAAAAACAAACAATTAACCTGAATTAGGGCCAGACTAGTTACCATAATTTTCTCACATTGCCATTGACAGTTTTTTCTATTGTCTCTTTTTGGTCCATTTAGATTGTTAATGTAGATTGTATACATAAAAATGCAAAAAATGTTATGGTTAAACATGTTCATGTTTTACTGTGACTTGTTGTAGGCTCCTAAGTGGACCATAAGGTGAAAAACCAAACCAAACTTAAGAAAACTAAACTAAAAAACAAACTAAAAAAATTTAAAATAAGATTTAAAACTAAGTAACTCCGCTAGAGTGTCTCTTTTGGGTGACGTTTGCCGGTCCGGTCCCAAGCCCGGATAAAGGAGGAGGGTTGGAATTGTGACATAAAAAAAAAAACAAGAATCGACAGAAGAAAGTTAATTTGTAGTTCTAAACATATTTAGGGTATTTTTTACTCACTTTTTGTCTCTCCCACAACGTTATTCCTCTCTCCTACAGCGTCACAATTACATGGCCAATTATGCAAATTTGGTGATGACGTCATTTAGCGACTTCTAGCTACTTTTAGGCCAGCCAATAGCTACTTTCCTTACTGAGGAGTTGGCAACACTGCTGGAGACGGCATTGACCTCTTTCAGGTCTCTGTCGAACATTATCCCTTGTTAGTGCTGCTTAATTCCTTGAGGTAGTCCTGAATGATGCACACTCTTGGCTGTCTCAGAATGTTTAGCTCCCTTTCCACTCTTTTCTCTGACTTAAGTCAAAGTAACTGAAAACTAGGTTTATCTCTGAAGTAAAGCATACAGTACTTTACTACCACAGTGTCTGTGGTAGTAATAGGCTAACATACAGTGGGGAGAACAAGTATTTGATACACTGCCGATTTTGCAGGTTTTCCTACTTACAAAGCATGTAGAAGTCTGTAATTTTTTATCATAGGTACTCTTCAACTGTGAGTGACGGAATCTAAAACAAAAATTCAGAAAATCACATTGTATGATTTTTAAGTAATTAATTTGCATTTTATTGCATGACATAAGTATTTGATATATCAGAAAAGCAGAACTTAATATTTGGTACAGAAACCTTTGTTTGCAATTACAGAGATCATACATTTCCTGTAGTTCTTGACCAGGTTTGCACACACTGCAGCAGGGATTTTGGCCCACTCCTCCATACAGATCCTTCAGGTTTCGGGGCTGTCGCTGGGCAATACAGACTTTCAGCTCCCTTCAAAGATTTTCTATTGGGTTCAGGTCTGGAGACTGGCTAGGCCACTCCAGGACCTTGAGATGCTTCTTACGGAGCCAAGATCTTGCGATACATGGCCCCATCCATCCTCCCCTCAATACGGTGCAGTCGTCCTGTACGGTGCAGACCTTGCGTGCGCTGCAGGATTTTAATCCATGACGGCGTAGTGTGTTACTAATGGTTTTCTTTGAGACTGTGGTCCCAGCTCTCTTCAGGTCATTGACCAAGTCCTGCCGTGTAGTTCAGGGCTGATCCCTCACCTTCCTCATGATCATTGATGCCCCACGAGGTGAGATCTTGCATGGTGCCCCAGACCGAGGGAGATTGACTGTCATCTTGAACTTCTTCCATTAACTAATAATTGCTCCAACAGTTGTTGCCTTCTCACCAAGCTGCTTGCCTATTGTCCTGTAGCCAATCCCAGCCTTGTGCAGGTCTGCAATTTTATCCCTGATGTCCTTACACAGCTCTCTGTCCTTGGCCATTGTGGAGAGGTTGGAGTCTGTTTGATTGAGTGTGTGGAGAGGTGTCTTTTATACAGGTAACGAGTTCAAACAGGTGCTATTCTGCCCTCACTGACTGTCCTGAGCACAGCTATGCAGATAGATAACTCCTCCATCAATCACATGAGAATTGTCTCAGCTGAACAGCGTTTATTGACGCTTCATGTGAATGTAGACAGAGTAAAACTGAAAGAAATACACAAAAAGATGAGCTTAGTCAAACTAAACCAGTTAAAATTCCATTTTGTATATGTAACAAATAAATGACAATAATTACATATAATCAATACCAGATTATGGAATATTTAAAGGTAAATATGTATCCATTCCAAAGATGTGTAAATACATAAAAACAAACATATTCATCATCCTTAAATTAAGATATCACAGCTACCATATCGATCATGCATGCTTCCCTTAACTAGCATTGCTAGCACTGACTACTGATAACCAAAATGGGTACAAAATATTCCCAATACCAAAAATATTGCATAACTACTGTTTGAAATGCACTACTGATCAACATACTCACAGGCTGTACACCTTATAGCAAAACAACAATGGATGTGGGAAGATTGTTCTGGAACTTGATGAACTCACTCAAATACACATGTAAAAATGAAATAGCAACTAACTTCCTCTTCCTGAATCACAGCCAAAGAATCCTATTGGCTGAAATGTAAATGAACTAACAGGCAATTTGAGTAATGCCACCTGCTGGACAGAAAAAGAATAACATCCAGCACAGGTGCAGTTAATACAGGTAATGAGTGGAGAACAGGAGGGCTTCTTAAAGAAAAACTAACAGGTCTGTAAGAGCTGGAATTCTTACTGGTTGGTAGGTGATCAAATACTTATGTCATGCAATAAAATGCAAATTAATTATTTAAAAATCATACAATGTGATTTTCTGGATTTTTGTTTTAGATTCCGTCTCTCACAGTTGAAGTGTACCTATGATAAAAATTACAGACCTCTACATGCTTTGTAAGTAGGAAAACCTGCAAAATCGGCAGTGTATCAAATACTTGTTCTCCCCACTGTATATGTCATGATATGAATTCTGGACCACTGATGCTGGACTTTCCTCAGTTTAGCCAGTCAGTCATCAAAGTGAGGAAGCCTCTTTCAATAGAGCATTAGCTATAGCTACAAGCTCACTAGTTATGACTTTGTGTTAACATAAACTTTAGCTAGCATAAAGTAGTTAGCTATCGATGCAACCCGTACTTACCATCAGTGACATTCATCTGGATTCACTTGCTTGTAGAATCCATAAATAAAATATAAATAAAGAATATCAAAGATTATAGCTAGAAGTTTTTCTCATCTCTGTAGCTAGTGTAAAGGCTGATACATGTTTAGCTAATTAATATGTTAATCTACAACAAGAGTTATTAACTGAATGTATTGTGTGATCATAGATCTTTAGAACTGCTGTAGGTTTGGGTGTTGCGAGCTATGTGGAAGGAATGTGCTAGCTGGGGGGTTTCACGATAGAACTGTATTTTGTTGTAACATGAAACTAGAACATCTACTGAGAGGACAACTGCTTCCGTCAACTGGATTGCGTCACGAGGCTGGGACCAGCCTGCACGCCAACGATAGGCTGAGTAAGTTTAAACCACACTCAGCCTCTACTCCGACAGGTCAGCAAGGAGCGGGAACGATTCTGTCGGAGTATTTAAGGAAGAACAAAGGATAGGGCTCGCTCTCTTCTATAGCCCTGCTTGCTGTTTGCCCTGCGTGGTGTCACAGTGAGCCTGTATATACGAACTTCATACTTACCATTTAAGGGTTTGCTAGAATAAAATACATAGATGATTTAAACGGCGTAGTAATCCTTTGGTTCCAATACCAGATTTGAATTGACGCGACCTTAACAATAGATATAAATTCATCGGATGCTGAGGCGATCCAGAAAGCTAGCCAAGCACACCTCACAAAGAACTGACCAATCCACTAACGTGATTCTCCGCGCCAGTTTTTCATCTGGTTTCAAAATGGGAACGACTCACTCGCAGGTTGGGGTCATTAGGAAAACGCTAAGTCAGGAAAAGCTGTTTTTCTATTGAACGTTCCGCCAGTGAATGCCCGAGCGACCCCGAAGCACTCACTCCTCGATTCCCTTTTGGGTTAGAAGAACCTAATTTTGAAAATCGAATTTTGTTAAAAAACGCTAAGGTTAAGCGCAATATCTTCTCCGGCCTAGATGTTATGTCAAGGGCGGAAAGCGATGCACTCAGAGGTAGGCAACTGATTCATTGTATGGCAAACATCGATAAGACTATTTACAGCAACACACCAGAAAGTCTGTGAGAGATACACCATTTTCAACGCGGATGAACATTGCCTTTGCACTCACCAGCAGTAAAATACATCTGCCTAAAAATTCCATTGATCTTGTACTTACAGGCTCCCACGGGACTGATGCAGTTAATTATTGATTGCGCTGCAATCATACAAAGCATAGCGAGTGAGTAAACATCTGCTCACGAAGAAAGGGGGAGTATTAGAGAAAAACAGACTTTCATACTTTACAAAAACCTGTCCTCCTTTCTAGGGCGTTAACCTTTTTCATACCCCTTCTGGACTGAGATTGTGTGTGTGCTTGTATTTTCTCATTTCCACGTATAAAAGGCCAATCAATTCCCCTCCCGCTGATTGAGCTTCCTGAGCTGAGCTGGGGTTGCTGACCTGGCTTACACCTGCATCAACTTATAATTTATCACACACACACACACACTGCAGCACAACAAACACTCCCACACAGTTTCCCAGACCCAGACAGAGAGAGGGAGGGGAGATGGAGGGAGAAAGAATGGCGAGACCAGAGTTGAAAGACAGAGAGCAAGAGAAGATGGTGAGAGGTTACAGGGAGAGACGGAGAAAGAGAGAGAAAAGATAGAGTGCAAAGAATCAGAGGAAATAAAATACAACTATACTGAACAAAAATATAAACGTAAGATTTTACTGAGTTACAGTTCATATGAGGAAATCAGTCAATTTAAATACTTTTATTAGGCCCTAATCTATGAATTTCACATGACTGGAGATGTGAGTCAGAATGGCTGGGCCCTGGCCCCCAGTTTAAA